>CAVLEF010000002.1:12212500-13575626 GCA_963661955.1 Leptosia nina
CTCCAACACGTTGGGAATCGTGTCTGAGTGTGTTATTAAACTGTTTCGTGATACTAGATTTAATGTATCAATTTAATACAAATTATTTAAGAATTTACTAGTTATATATTCTATATATTATTTACTAGTTGTGTCAGCGACGAAATCATCAATTTTGTTTTGTAAACGTTTACTAACTAATAAACAAACTCTTCAGCTTTATATATTAGTATAGATATCGCCTTAAACCTGTTTTAATTGCATCTTTTAAAAAGTTGTTTACCAGCCAGTCAACTCTTGCGACTATCCAAAGCGCAAATAGAAGCAATTAAAACAGAGATAACAAAACATTTGGCACCGTGCATTATTTTACTATCGACAGCGATATTTCGCGAATCGTTTTAGCGCCAAAACATTCATTTAGATTGCATAATTGCTCAATGTCGTTGACTGATATGTCGGTATTAAACTAACAAGTTTCGTCAAGGACATCAAGTAATAACCTGTTACGTACAAGTCAGTTTGTCTGCTTGTAATTATCAATGCTTAAAACATCCATCTCTTGCTTTGGCAACTACTTGCTGTCTCGCAGTAATTATTTCTTAAGTGTTTTCATCACACAAGTTTAAGCTGTTACTTAAATCCACAGAATAAAGAACAAACAGTAGTTATTTCAGTGTTGAATTCAAATACAAATATTTTTATTGCCCTTTACTTATTTTTACAATATACTTATAACTAGTCTAACTTGCTTGTATCTTAGACCTGTTATCTATTAGAATAATAGATAAATAATAAATAGATACTAAAAGGCAATTGGTCCCATTCACAGCTATGCTACTGAGTACTGTTTAAATAAAACACTTCAACGGTTTAAAATGCGAAATATATTAGATAAACTTATTTAAAAACTATTTTAACAACGGCCCGATGTTTCGGATACTTTGCAGTAGCCGTGGTCACGGGGAGACGTTAAGTTTAATTAATAAACTTTACTTTTTAAGCCTGAAAGTGCTTTATTTAACTTGCTTTGTGAGTGCTTGTCACACTCAGCAGGTATTCAGATTTGTATAGTAATTGTGTGCTATCATTTCTGTATTTATAAGACAATAATTAAGCGCCGTAACGCTTATATGTTACACACCTAGTATTCCTGCAGGTGGCCTAAGTCCCACAAGTAGGACTGTTGAAAACAAATTGTATGATGATGTTCTATTATTATTGTCTTAGCTGTCGGAGGTGAGTGGCGATTTGGGCGAGGAGAGGTCGGCGGCTGCTCTCGCGTCAGAACGCGCCGACGCAGAAGCCGCCGAGCGCTTGCGCATCGAAAGGGACAACAGAGAACTGCTGGCGAACAACCAGCGGCTGCAGCAGGTCTGTCCTTTTCATGTTTACAATATCTTTAGCTATATACAATAAGAGCAGCAAATAACCAAAGAACTTTTGACTTTCAATATCTATTTACGATAAACTAACTGTGCCAGCGACCCGGTCTGCGTAGTATAGTCTTATATACATTTTAGCTGTTACCTACGATGTCGTCCGCGTCCCGTATTTCGTAGGTAATCTTAAAAGATAAACATATAATGTTGTGGACATTATTTTAGACCAAATAAAAGAGAAATCATTATTTATTATATATTTTTTAGAGTATCTTGAATAGTTTTGCAGCGCACGGAACGGAATTCCTAAAAGATGAATATTTTCCCCCTGTTTTTTCCACATTTCCTACTATTTCTTGCCTCTTATTGGTCGGATCGTCATGTTGTTCAACCTAATTGCCTTCCTCGATCAACACAAAAAGAAGATCATTATTTCATTTAAACCAGTTACTGAGATTAAAAATCTTATTTAATTATAAAATACTTTTATATTTTTATAACAAATTTTTAGTTACATGTTAATTAATAAATTTAATTGCACTATTTCATCTTCTTCTGCGTTTCCTTTCCGATATTCATTGTTGATACATGATTTGTCTCTCAGGCTTCAGAACGTCTGGAGCTCGAGCTCCTGCACTGGAGATCAGCGGAGAATGGCGGAGCAGAGCCCTCGGATTCAGAAGGTTCGGAGGCTGAAATCGGCGCTAACGGCGAGAAGTACAAGCGGCGATACGAAAGAGCCCATCGCGAGCTGCAACTTGTGCGCGCGCAACTCAGGCGGCAGCATGAAGATGACCTTGAACAGCTCGTCACGGTTAAGAAGCAGCTGGAGAAAAAGGTAATAGAGATTGATAAACTGCTATGTCAATTAAAAATCGATTTTAGATTGAAAAATAAAATACAGGGACTCGAACCGGCGTCCACAGCATCTCCGTGCTGTTACTCTAATCAATTGATGACTCGGTAGCGAGCGGTTATAATCTATTTCTATTTCTTATAGTGCCATCATGTATGCAATATCATTTGAAAATATTAAGGTTTTCAAAATTTATTTACTTGTGGCCTAGCGGTTTACGTTACTTACTTATTAGTCCTATAAACTTTAAAAAAAGAAGTAATTTTTTTTAACATCTTAGGCAACCATCGATAATGACACATTTTTTGGTGGAAAAACTTACTAAGCAACGAATTTCCGTTCCAAAAAACATATGAACCATTTTATAAGACAAAATTTGTTTTCTACGATGATTCACGACATAATTAGTCCAAGGAATTATTCTGTATCCGCTGTTTATTTTGACACGTCGAAATTACTCGACATGCTTTTTTAATTTTCAATGACCTATATTGAGTTGGTTTTATTTCTCCTTGCTATGCGTAAAAGAAAAGATATCCTATCGTATCTACCTAGATTTTTAACACAATTTTTGTAACTTTACTATTTTAAACGTGTTTTTTATTTCTTGAAAAATTGCTGTGGAAAGCGCTAAACAGCTTTTTAATTTATTGATGCCTTAAGATTGCAATGAGATATCACTGCGATTTGCTTACTACACGAGGGTATTGGTTGGAGAAACTAAACCAATACTTCGTGTAACTTTTGTTTAACTGTGTTTGCTAGTGCACGATTGTTACCATTCTTTAAATTCCTAAGACTAATATCCAAATTATATCCTATCAAGCCTTTACACGTGTAAGAATACAATGTACGTAACAACACTCACTTCGTCGACGTTACGCATGACATAGACGTAATTCTCAAAAACAAATGAATTCGGGTCAAGATAGGAATATTTTTTATCTCGATAACGAAACTTATCTATCCATCCTTGATCGTTCGCTGATGCTGATACCGCCTTTATACTTGCGTCGCGTACGCAGCGCAATTCACGATATTTGAATTAAATTCGTGCATAATGGACGGTGAAAACGAAGAGGTCAGTGCTCTTTTTATTTGAAAGGACACAAATTGTAGTTTATAGAAATAAATTGCCCATCGACGTTTTGGCGCATGTCCAGCTCGTACGATCGTACGGGCAAATTAACTATCGGCTAGTTTATAAACTGTTCTACTGTATTGAGTAACGTTTGAAATATAAATCTGCCGCTGTATATTGTAATTTATGTTCGCTTTAGCCATTCGAGATTTCGTATGGAAATGCTTGAAATATTTACGTTAAATGCTGTACATTAACAAACTATATATATATATATATTTTAGAGTGCAACTATAAAATTAAGATAATTTACTCGATGTAAAAAAAATAACTAAACGTTTTGTAGATGACGTACATAATCTACATATTGGAATAGTATTTAAAAACCAAAAAATTATTTATTTACGGATGTTAATGTTTAAAACTTTAAATTACCTTAATTTTTAAACTTTATTCATTGGTGAAAACAGCAAAATAGTATGTTTCGTACATTCGGTGACTAGCACGTACATACAGACAGATAAGATTAATTTAAAATGTATCTCTATTCCGCCTCTCTCTTTAAACTGACTACATAATATCCACATTTTTACAAACCTAAGTATTTATCCCTTCAGGTGCAAGATGCTTACGAAGAAGTAGAGGAGCAAAGGGCCGTAGCTGCGCAATGGAAACGCAAATTGCAAAAACTCACCAACGACATGGCTGACCTGCGTTCATTGCTTGATGAACAGGTAGTTTTTTATTTCTTAACATTTTTAAGTAAGATCCCAAAAGTTTAGTCAACTCTAAAACCCTTTTTTTTTTTTTTTTTGGGGTAGATCCTCCCCTTTTTTATTTCCCCCTAAAAAAACAAAAAATTAAAAAAAATTAGTTTGAGTTAATTTCAGACTTCGTCTATATAAAATTTATCGATAGAAATCGATCGATGTTTAAACTGGCGGTTTTGTATAATAAAACATTTTTAATTTTAAACCTCTTTTTTATTATAGAGGAGAACAGACAAGCACTTTTCACTTGATGGAAGGTGAAATCTTCCATCTATATAACCTTTAAACAAGGTGCACCGTCGACCTGTTTTGGCTTTGATTATTTAAAAATCCACAGACTCAAACCGAAATGCAATTCAATCTTACGGATTCGATTCGATTTTAGCCGATTTATCTGTGGACGATAGTTCGTAACCCGGTGAACATAATTTCGATAATCCTACCACTCTTTTAATATCTAGATTTTCTAGTCTAATTTCATGTTTTCTACACATGCTTCATAAAATCATGAACTTAGTCTAGAAACATATTACACCCAATGAGAAAAGAACAAATGACCTATTGATTGTACACTTTGCTAATGATATTTCATACAGTTAGGTAACGTCTATTTACTTGTTAACAGACATGCCGCAACAACCTGCTCGAGAAGCGTCAACGCAAGTTCGACACGGAGCTGCAGAGCGCGCAAGAAGAGTTGAAGCGAGAACGCTCCGCCAAAGACCGCCTCTCCCGCGAACGGGATCAGGCGCACGCCGAGAAGTACGCGCTCGAACAGAGCCTCTCTGTAAGTAGAATTTTATGTTACATGTTGACAAGTAAATATTAATTCGTTAAAACAAGAGGTTTATAATATACTAGCTGGGCCCACGACTTCGTTCGCGTGAAGTTGCGTTTAAAAGTTGTAAAAGAGTGGCGGGTTGCGCTCTTAAAACGTAAATAATTGCGTTGTCTAATTTTGCTGCTTTGCAAGGAAACAATTGCACAGAAAAAAACTGTCATATATACAATATTCTTCAAGTGCGCTATCGTACACAAATATGACAATATAAATTCAGATTTTTGCGTATTATCTTATTATGGTAAGTGCGTTTAACATTTTTCATCCCTTAAAGAGTAGACAACGACCCTAGAGGATCTCAAAAAGCTATAGCACAATTTGAAATATTTGAAAACTCTTAATAAAAATGCAATATGTGTTTGATTATTTTAGGAAGCTCGGCTGGAAATCGAGTTGAAGGAAGAGCGATTGGCCGCTGCCTCGCGGGAATTAGAGGAGCGGGGAGGTGGGGGAGACGAGTTGACGGCGCTGCGTCGAGCCAAGAGCGAGCTGGAGCGACGCGTGCGCGACCAGGAAGAAGAGTTGGACGAGTTGGCTGGACAGATACAGGTACAGGGTGATTCTACTACTAAAGACACTACAATAATTTGGCATGATGGCACTATATACATTAATAATCAATTATAGATTCAAAAAATGAAAAAAAAAAATAGATTCGACGATGGCCATGGTAGCTCAATAGGTTAGAGCAAACAGCACGGAACACTGTGGATGCCTGTTCCAGTCCTGGCCGTGTCGAAATTTTTATTCAATCTATGATCGATTTTTAACTAATAATAACTAACAAAAGCTGTATTAATTTTTTCTGGGCAAATTCTTTAATTTAGGCATAAGAAATTATGCATCACATCTTTCAAATTATGTGTGTATTCAGAGTTTAGAATGTTACCAAGCATATATTTTATTTACTTACTTTGTATATTTTTCGACACGTAGAGATACTTTAGATCATTGAAATTGAATTTTATTAAAATTTCAGTTATTGGAAAGTTCCAAGCTCCGTGTGGAAATGCTGTTGGAACAACAACGCAAGGAAGCGCGTTTAGAAGCAGCTGCACGGGATGATGAAATGGAAGAAACCAGAGCCAATGCTGCCAAGAAGCTTAAGAGTATGTTATCTTTTAGTACTCTATCGCTCTCCGGCTTAAAGGACTACGTTAAAAAAATGCTTATTAATAATTTTACTTTTATACATGTAAAAGAAGGCAAATGTACATGTAGTTGCTTGCTAAAATCTTAACATGATGACTGAAATGATCTATCTTTATTTTATAGTTTTGGATTTTATCTATATTATAAATATTCTGTTTTATTACAGTACTCGAAAGCCAACTGGAGAGTGAACACTCCGAACGCAGTCTGCTCTTACGTGAAAGACATGAACTGGAACGAAGACTCGCTTCCCTCGAAGAAACCGCTAGGGCTGAAGCGCAAGAACAAATCCAACTCGTGCATAGACTCAAGAGGTATGTCACATAAGTAATATTATTATTTTCTCGGGTTGGTCCTGTGTATTATGTATACAATAATTTCCGAACAATTACAATATAATCATCATGACAATATATTTTTCAGAGATCTTAAGCGTTACCGAGCACTTTTGCGCGATGCGCAAACGATGTTGGATCAGAAAGAAAAAGAAGGCGGTGGAAAAGCACAGATAAGACAACTCAAAAATCAGGTTCGTGCATTTTTACTGGTACAACTAGAGAACAGACTATTTATCATTGCTGAAAATTGTCTGATCACTTTTTTGTAGAATTTTTCTCCTGTGTAGATGAAGATCTATTTGCTCCATTATTTCGTCATTACAACGAAAATACCAAGAATTCATGGTTGTTACCTATTTATTCACTTAAATGACAATTCGCAGGTGGAAGATCTCGAGTTAGCAGTTCGCGCAGCTAACAAAGCTCGATCGACGGCTGAAGCGGAAGCATCTGAAGCCGCTTCAGCGCTGGAGGAAGCGAATCGAGCCAGGAACGAAGCGGCTGAAAGAGCACTTTCCGCCAGCAGAGACGCAGCCGCCGCCAGAGCGCAGCTTGATGACGCCGAAGAAGAAGCTGCTGAGGTAATATTTGATTAGCTGGAAATAGTAAATATTGTCTGAAGCTTACTAGAGTATACATTTACATAAAACACTTTAACGGTTTGAAACGCGATACATACAAATTTTCCGACGTTTCGATTGGTTCAAATAATTTGTTTCAACTAAACGAAACGTTGGGCCGTAGTTAAAATAATTTTAAATAAGTTTAACTAATATATTTCGAGTTTAAAACTGTTAAAGTGTTTTATTTAAATAATACATAGCTTTTTATATATAGAGGAGGCCAGACAATCGCGGGGTTCACTTGGTTGAATAAATTCCCCAGCCGTATCACATCTAACCAAAATGCGCTGTCGGCTTTTTTGGCTTTGGATATTCGGCCTTATATCACTTCAATTTAAACTTAACGTTATTTTATGTTTACAATTCATTTCCAGCTCCTGAAGAAATACCGTGCCAGTACTAGCGCCCTCTGCAGTGCACAAGCTGAAGCCCGTGAAGCGGAGGCGAAGGCTGAGGCAGCCAGTGAAGAAGCCCGAGCAGCGAAGGAACGCGCTAACGAGCTGGCGACCCGCTTGGCCGCGGCTGAAGCTGGCCACACCCAAGGACACCATGAGACTGAACGAAGGCTTGAACTGAGGAATAAGGTAAGAGAGAATTTTCTATGCATATGTATAATATCATAAGATTGAAGTGTACGAAATATTAATTTATAATTAATATTTCGTACTCCTTGCATAATTGTTTGCGCAAAGTATGCTTTTGCGTAGCGTAATGTTTAAAATATCATAACTCAATTTTAAAAATAGTTATCTTCCCTCCAACAGTTACTAAAGTTTATACTTAATATTGTTAAAAAATCATTTATTTTATGATGCGAAGTTTTGTATTTCTTCTTATTTCTTTGCTAATTTAGGAGAAATTGTCACTGTACACTTGGTAAACGTAATGTAAGTTAATATTAAACAAATAATTTAAAAAATCAATCAAAAATGTCAATCGATGTAAAGTAAAAATTTATTTTGATCTTCAGGAGTTGGAGTCTAGCTTGGAATTAGAAGCCACATCGCGAGCACGTCTCGAGAGCCAGGTCGCTCGTCTGCGAGACGCCCATGAGCAGCTGGCTTCGGAATTGGCGGCTGCCAGAGCCAAAGACCAGCAGGCGGCCGAAGAAGTCCGCAAATTGACACGTCAGATACGGTTTGTATTTTAATAATATATCTAAAAATAAAACAAATGAAAATACAATATTTTCTTAACTCATTCGGCATATCTACGGCTTTAGTCTGGTTTTTTAGCCGAAGCTTCGGTTTAACTGATAAGTCAGAATAATAAAGTCAAAGTCAAAAATAATTTATTAATGTAGGTAACAATGTACACTTATGAACGTCACAAAATAATTAAAGAATCTAACTTTACATTTACTACCAGTTCTCAAATCAAGGGCGTAGAACGATCGAGAAGAACTGGCAATAAACTCGCTGTCACTCCTTTAATCGCCAAGTTTCATTTTACATTCTTGATTTACTTGTAGTGCACTACATATTTTTCCTTGTAAGATCGGGTTTCTCCACACCCCAAGCATTTTTATCATTTAAATATTGATTAACGTCATAATAACCCTTTTCAAGCAGTTTTTAATATATATAGGACATGTACAAAATATAAAAAAACAAAAAATACTTTATTTTCACCACAATGTTACAAAATGAACTTAATTAAAAAATTAACAAAAAGTAGCGAGAAAAGGCGGCCTTATCGCTAAAAAGCGATTTTTATGTTTTGCTATGTGTTATTACATAATATCTTAACGTCCATTCATAAACTCTCATTTTAAGAGCAATTGTTGATTTTATTGCAGCGAACTTAAGGAAGAGAACACATCATTGAACGCGAAACTAAGCGAAACGACGCGACTGAAGTTAGCTGCTGAATCAGCAGCACAAACTGCTGCAGCAGAAGCGGCCGCCGCAAAGGACGAAGCGCGGCTTGCTGCTCGACGTGCCACCGCACTACAGGAAGCCATTGCTGGAGACTTATCTAGTCCGGGAGACTCTAGGGATACTGACAGGTAGATTTTAATAAACATTTTTAACTGGAATCTAAAAGAAAACGCTACTTTATTTGACCATGGGAGAACTATATATCACTAATAAGTACAAGTTTAGGAATGGTAATGCTGTCACTTATGTTAAAAGTAATCATTAAATTAATAAAAAATCCGCAAAAATAAATTCACTTTTAAATAAAACACTTTAACGGTTCAAAACGCGATATATTATTATAGTTAAACTTATTTGAAAATGATTTTTAACTTCGGCCCGACGTTTCGGATGCTTTGCAGCAGCCGTGGTCACGTCACGCCACCGTGTTTTCATTAAAACACTTCAATCACTGTTAAAATGTAAATGTTTGGTATAAATGCAAGATTGTAAATGATCATGACGTGACTAGCCGTATTGCAGCGTTATTTCAAAAATATTGTTACACCGCGCAATTTAAATGTTAGATTTTTTATTTTCAACAAATATGAATCATATGTTATTATCTCACATAGTTATTATCTTTTTTCGTCAGAGAAAAAGTTGCTAAAATTAATTATATATAACATCTATTGTAAAACAGTACAAGAGTCATAGTGAAGAACTTCAAACACACTTATTTTGACTATCTCAATTTACTTTATTAACAACGCCATATATATCCGCGTAGAACAAGCCGTAGCGTTACATATTCATTTTTGTCATTTCAGTGAAAACGACAGCTACAGCTCGGATGAGTCGATCGGAACGTTTTTGGCGAACCACAAACTGAGTCCTGCCGCGCCCTCGCGGTCATCGCTACACCATGACTCGCACAAGTATGTTAAATTTTTGTATTTTTTTTAAATAATTATTTGTATAATTATTTAATTATTAGTAATAAATATTTGTTATTATTAAAATATTTTACCAAATACCTACTTCAAGCTCTTTGAGTTTCATTACTATATTTAAATTTTTCGAAACTTTGTAGATGGAAATGTTACAATAAATGTGTCTTATAATTATCAAACGCTAATAATAATAGGTTTTCAAAGTACCTAATCCATGAAAATTCTCAAAGTAGATGTGCCAGCGACTTCGTCTGTGTAGAATAGTCATCCTATCCTATTGGTCGCAGCGTGATGTTCCTCGATAAATGCTTTAACACAAAAATGTTCAATCCAAACCAGAAGTACCTGGGATAAGCGCGTTCAAACAATCAAATTCTTCAGCTTTGTAATATTAGTATAGATTATATGCTTTATATCAAATATTTAATTCCAGGTCGACCAGCTCCGAGGGTCGCGCCAGCCGCTCCAGCATCAGCTCTGGATCGAAGCCCTTAAGCCCAACAAAAGAGTCGTACGCATAACAGCCGTCTCCCGCCGGCATTCTCGCCGGCGCACTGCCCATATTATGTACTGTCTTTTGCTCGCGACAAAGGACGAACTCTGCCCACCAAGTCATCGAATAGACAAGACTATCCAAGTTTACTTAAAATTACTTTAGTGACAGTTTAAACAGTTATTCAGACTCAAGTATAGTCTCTTTACGAGTCAATAAAAAACTACTACGATTAGGTAAAAGAAGGTGGTCTGTTTCCCACAATCGCGTTGGAGGAAACAAAACACAAATTTTTTTTTTAGTCGTTTAGGAGATAGACAATAGACTATACTCTTATAAGCTATCATGCTGTTTACTTAACAGCAACGAGATAATTACCTTTCGAACTTTATTATCCCTAACCACGCTTTTGCTCATTGCAAAGTTACACTTATGATCTATTCTACGTGTTGATCAATGACGATGGAACATGACAGTTTTGGTTCTGAAGCTTAGAGTAGCGGATAGTCTGTACTTTTTATCGATGACAATAAATACGGGCAAACTAATCGTAAATGTGTGCTTTGTCGTAGATGTCGGTTCTTACACTATATACTGTAATCGACTAATTTTAGTAATTTATGAACAAAGTATTAAGATTATAATACCCAAAGATGAAGCTTGCTTCACACTAAGCAATAATCAACGCGTAGTATATACTGCTCAATCATTTTAATACATTTGTGAGGCTATACATTTTTACGACTTACTCAATTTTGATAGAATTTTTAAAGGTTTAAACTTAGCAAAAACGGTACTATAGTGTTCGCAAAGTTATTACCGGGAGCTTAGCGTTATATTGACAGATAATGAAAATGTTGATAATGAGTGCATTTTTGTATATATTTTCATATATAGGGCAGTTAGGTGAAAAAACATGCCTACCGTCTATACTTCCTTATGAATTCTTCATTCTATCTCTAATTTTATAGTGTTTTACACCATAAGATTTTAAACATTCATATTAACAATATTCATCTTCAGTGTAACATCCTTTACAAAACTGTATTGTCTATGGTGTTACTAGTTTACTAGCTCCATCTATCGAAAATCTGATTCTTATTTCCATTATCTATCAAACATATGCTAAGAACATGGGTCGTATACATAAACTTGCATTCCACAGAGATCTTATGTATATTGGAATCATTTGGCGTATTCTCACCATATTTAACAAGGCTTTGACGTTATTTATTTAGCTGATAATTTTAATAGGAAATTGTATATTGTGGTTAGACGTTGCGCTGATTTCGGCCAAGCAGTATTTAAATGAAATAGAGACGGATAATCTATATAATAAGTTTGTTATTTAGTTAGCTAACTTGTAAATAACTAGATTGCGTATACATTTTTATTATTTAATTTGTAATATTCGTGTGATCAGACTGTTATTGTATGATTTTTGTTATATTGTGCATTGTTGCTTTATAATACGATCAAACATATCTATTAGGTACCTAATATATTGAATTCCTTATTGACTGGTTTTTGTTTTAATTTTATTAGCTATCTATAATCATAATTGATAATGAACTTCGTAATGTACTGTGAATTTGTAAAACTCCATATTAATCATTAGATGTGTCTGTAATGTTTGTCTTCATACATTTTCTATTGTATGATAACTCAATGAGATGTTACTGCGTTCGATATTGGTTGTAATAAAAAAATATTTAATAAAGTAACTGATGTATACTAGGCCTATTTTATATTTTGACCTCATTGTATTGTTTAGATATGCTTCAGACCTAATTTAAGAATTAATTTTATTATTTTTAAGGACAACCACAAACTATCTTTGCTTATAATTATTATTACACATCTTTATACATATACATCTTCTGTCACGATGTTTGTCCGCTATGGACTCCTAAACTACTAAACCGATTTTAAATTAAATTGGCACACCGTGAGCATTCTAGTACTGCTTGAGACATAGGATAGTTTAGTTCTTTATAGTCGCAATTTTATTTTATTGTAAATTATTTTTCTATAAATAATTGACAGACAGACATACAATGGATTGAGAAAGTAATCAATAGATGACGCTGCTATAAACAATAACTTTATTAGTTAAACTCATTTGCCCTTTTTTTGAAACTACGTCCCGACGTTTCGGTTGCAGCAGCCGTTGTCACTTGAAAACCGTTAGAAATCGTTTAAGTGATTCATTTAAATACTTCTAAGTATTCATTTGATGGTGGGTCATATCCGCATTAAGGGCTCTCACTGGAGGGATAGAGTATGCCAAGAATGTGACGCTCAATTCTCATTAGTGTAATGTTCTGTTTCACTGCTCTTTGCCAAGCGCGGAGGGTGCGTCGGTTCTCTGGAGTCGGATACCGAATGAAGGCGCGAGTGGCGCGATTCTTTTCAGTAATCAATCTACGCACGTCCGGCGGTAGTTCCATCCGCTCGAAGATTTTCCGGGAAGAGCAATCCACATTGGATTCTATATGGTCAGATGAAACCTCGCTTAACGCATCTTCGTAAGACATGAGTTCGTCAAGTATCCTGCGAAGATTGAATCTGCTGGTAGACGACTGAGAGCCTTGAGATCTAAGGCGCGATGCGACCCACAAGTCGGTGTACAGCTTCTTATACTCATCCACGATCTGGGAGCGGTGAAGGATGTGGAACCCCCACATGCTTTTATCTTCCTCTGATAGTTTGTTAATGACTTCCTCCCTTAGCTGTGTGTTAATGTCCATCTCCATGCTGAGAGGTTGGGAGGAGTAATACTGTGTGCCTATGTATAGGGGTTCTTTATATATGTGTAGAAGACGTCTTTGGCTGAAGTCCCTGTGGATGTGTTACCGACCATTCATTCACAATTTAGAGCAGAGTAACATGTTTCAGACTTCTTGTAACGGATGCTTAGCGAAGAGATGCAGGAGTCTAGGACTCTTTCTCTCTTTAAGCAGCGGCTCATTGAGGGATGCCCGCTTGGTACTAGGCGATGCTCTAGTGACAATATGTAAAGCTGTATAAAAACAACACTTATATGAGTGAAACATACAGAAAAACTATTTAAAATGAAAGCATTTTCCTATATCAAAACAATAAATATATTGTCAATAGCCAACGCATAAGCAAAAGTATTAATCAGACATGTGACATATCCTACTTAAATAACAATGATGACTGGACTATTTTGAGGCAAGAGATCTATAAGCATTAAGTAGGTACTGCTCTACAACTTTGATTAAAAAACAGATCGCTAGTTCGACCACAATTACTATACCTTTATTCATATCAGTACCATGTATATTCCGTAATGATATTTATATAACAGGTAGTTTTCTCAGAAATACTAATGGTACAATACAAAAGTAAAGAACTTGTTTAACACTTCATTAGCTAATAGAGAGGAACAAAACTAATATTAACGATAACGTTGAAATTTAATAAACAAAAATTCAAATAGTTAATTCTAAAATATGGAAAATCAGTGAAAGGAGATAGATTTATTTGACGAAATCAACATATTCAAAAACACAAAACTCATTTTAAGAAAAAAATATTTAAGAAGTATTTGATTTGGAAAGAAAAAGATACTAGGTATATATTATTTGTACAATTATTAGATTAACTATTTACAATTCATCGGCTTATTTACCTTGGTACACTCGTTTCTTGTTTTTGCCTTAACTTCGCCTATCTAGTTTCTCTTAGTATTGTTTGCTTCAACTAAGCTAAATCACCTACAGTTCTCCAAACTTTTTGGCCGGTCTGAAGTTATGAAATCAATTTAAAAAATGTCGTTACTCGTTTTTGAATAACTTCTTAATTTTGTCGCTAGAGGAGTGCTCGTAAACATATTATGGTATAATAGAATTCGAATTTTTATTTTAAGTGACTGTTTTCTTCTTTAGAACAGTCTGTGGAATCAGTGTATTTTATCTGTCACTGTCTTTATTTGTGATGTCATCTACTTTCAAGGGTTTGACAGTGACAGCTATCAACAGCAGAAGGTTACGAATTATACGCCCCTTTCAGAGTTCGCTTTATATTAATAATTGATATTTTGGCATTAATATTTCTTGTGTACGAGTATTTTTAATCATTTTAATACAAAAATAAGTTATACATAGACTTTAATTATTTTTTGTTAAGTACTTGACTCTTACAAGAGACGTTAAATTTTTCACAAAATACGCTCTCTTTCAAGTTTAGTTTGACATTCCTGCGACTATTGATTTTTGAGTTTCAATTTTATTACACACATTCTAATAGCGGTTAAATTTATAGACTTGTTGTACAAGTAGAGTAAAATGACTGACTCAAAGTATTTTACTACTACGAAAAAGGGGGAGATATTCGAACTTAAGTCGGAGCTCAACAGTGACAAGAAGGAGAAAAAAAAAGAAGCTGTTAAGAAGGTGAGTAAAACATCTTACCTTCACGTGCTGATAATGAATAACAATATGCCTTGCGTCTTAAATTAAAGTAAATGTATTGAAAGTTTCCATTTTCGTTACAATAATTCCTTTCCTGGACCATCTAATTCAACCTCCTATTGAGTTATAGGCCTTTAGTTTACCCTTACTCTTTAGTTTTTATTTGGATAGAACACTATTATGTGTTTCAGAAATATTATCTGTTATATGTATTAAATATTGAAGTGATTATATTGTGTAACTAGACCATGCTTGTACCAAGGCTTGTGATTTGTTCAATAATTATCAAATGTTTTTTTTTCTAATAACTGATGTGATTTTCATATTTGTATTAAAATTAACTTAAGTTTTTAATTGTAGGTCATAGCGTCCATGACAGTCGGCAAAGATGTGTCTGCACTATTTCCAGATGTAGTAAATTGTATGCAGACGGATAATTTGGAACTTAAGAAGCTAGTCTACTTATATCTTATGAATTATGCAAAATCACAGCCAGACATGGCTATTATGGCTGTCAATACATTTGTCAAGGTATGGATCAGTTTATATACATTAATTTCAGGTCAAATGTTCACAATAATTTTGTTAATGCTTTTCATCAATTATTATTTGCAAAATCCATGGAACAAGGGTATCGTATGAGAGAAAGGATAGCTAAAACAACATTTATCAGCTTAAGAAAAACTCCATAAGTATTGCTTAATATGTAAAATAAATGTTAACTCAATAATGTAATGACAAGTAACGTAGATTAGTTATGTATGTGAGTGACTTGTCTTTTTTGTCGTTTTAATGTCTACTGTACATTATGATGGGTGGAAGGATCTACCAACATACCAGCTTGTTAAGGTAAACCTATGATCCAGAGAAATCAGCTCATCGTTTGTAGATTTACACATTGTACAGGCACAAGAATATTCTGGGAATAGTCTTATAGGTCCGCATGCACACTGTCCAATATCATCTAGCACAAATGTGTAAATCTACATAAATTTGTCAAAAACTATATCAACCCTAAAATAAAGTCATACCTCATCATAACGATTCAAATTAGAAGCACATTGGCTATTTTTACTCTAATTGTATGGTAGAAAATTGCCTTCAAATGTAACTGTGTAGCTTTAGCTTCCCACTGGCAATATTCAAGTTATGTGGGTGCAAAATTGTAAATAATCACTTTATAGAATCCGTCTTATTACATGCAACATTACTTCTTATATCAAGCCTTATTCCTAGGTCTTTTAGGTCTCTTAAATACTTTAGGCCTGCAATGCCAGCTAGACGATTAGATGATAACTGTTCTAAATAATATTAACTCTTCTTTTTTAAAATTATAGTTACTTATCAAGCAGATCAGTTGAATTTCCTAAACACATCAACTTAGTTTAATTAATTGATACTGTAATTGTGGCTATGAAATATTGTAAATTCTATAATGCTATGTAGTTAGAAAACTTGGCACACAACCAATTAGATTGAAAGTCAAACCACACCCTATATAGCAGCCCTGATAGTGGTGAATTTCTACCATACTCGCTTATAGTCAGATAGCTTCAGTATTATTGATGTGTTGCTTCTTTTTCTCATCTTACTACTGAATGCAAAAACGATGAAAAAATTCAGGATTGTGAAGATTCCAACCCACTGATTCGGGCTTTGGCTGTGCGTACTATGGGATGCATTCGGGTGGACAAGATCACTGAGTACCTATGTGAGCCGCTGCGGAAATGTTTGAAGGACGAAGATCCCTATGTGCGAAAGACTGCAGCCGTTTGCGTCGCTAAGTTGTATGACATATCGCCCAGTATGGTTGAAGATCAGGTACGAATACTATTGCATTGCAATTATATAGATTTATAGATAGTACAGTAAGTAGACTTAAGTGAATATTTACTCTTAGTAAAAGGAAACTCTTCAAACCTGAAGTTTAATAATTTTGTTTAAATCAGAAAGATGTTTATTTTTGCAAATAATTAATACACAAAGTATTATTATAATAATATTATGTATTTAATGCTCTCAGGGTTTCTTAGACCAGCTAAAGGACTTATTAAGTGATTCCAATCCCATGGTCGTGGCAAATGCAGTCGCAGCTCTCTCAGAGATCAATGAGGCCAGTGTATCTGGCCATCCTCTAGTAGGTATGTTATTATTATTATTTATCATTGTCTATTGAGGATAGTGATAGAGGGTAATCAGTCTACACTAATCAGCTGATTATTTCACCCATTTGCTCCTTCGAGACTTTGGGTGACATTTGTAATAAGTCGGTAGCTTTATATTCATTTCATACCTATATCTTCCTTTAACTAAGTCCAAGTGGACAGTTATTATTTTTCTTTGGTATGGAATCAATACTTTGGTAACCTTAATCCAAAAAGTATATTGTGTGAACCTAAGTTTTACTGATCCAAGTCTATATATAACAATTTTTTATCCAGAAATGAACGCACCAACCATAAACAAGCTATTGACAGCGTTGAATGAGTGCACGGAGTGGGGTCAAGTGTTCATATTGGACGCATTGTCTAACTACTGTCCGAGGGATTCCCGCGAGGCTCATTCCATCTGCGAGCGGATTACTCCACGTCTGGCACACGCCAATGCTGCCGTAGTTCTTTCAGCCGTGAAGGTAGACATTTAAATTATCTTATATGATGAATGAACCTGTAATACTCTTTTGCTCAGCTGATTCTGATAAAACTTGTCAGTGATACTGCTCTGAACATACCTATAGGTTATGACAGATATTTGCTAATTTTACTGCGAAACTATTAGTTAGCAAGATTCTTCATCTTCTATAATTACTATTTATTTAACTTGCCTATTGGAATTCATTAAAATTGAGAAAATTATTATTAAAAAACATTATTTATTTATGAGTTACGATGTATTAATTCCAAATATTGTAAATAAAAAAAAAGTTTAAAATTTATCAGTACATACAAACAAAAAAACTAAAAGGAAAGTGTCTAGTAATATTTTTTTTTTGTTTTTCTTAATAACATGTATAATATTTTATTCAGGTACTGATGAAATTAATGGAAATGTTATCCGACGAGACGGAATTAGTGAGCACGTTGTCGCGTAAGCTGGCCCCACCTCTGGTAACATTGCTCAGTGCTGAACCCGAAGTGCAGTACGTGGCTCTCCGGAATATCAACTTGGTGGTACAGAAGAGACCTGAAATATTGAAGCACGAAATGAAGGTATATAATAAGTACTTTAATAACTTTTCTCTATAACGTTCCTTTTTATTATGTCCTACAAAGAGTACTTTATACTTGCATAGAGTATAATAAAAGGTAGTTATTATAGCATCACTCAAAAAGACACTTAAAAAACATCTGTTCAATTTGCTTTAGTTTAAGTTTTCTTGCATTAATATATTATTGTTTCTAAAAAGGTATTCTTCGTGAAATACAACGACCCGATCTATGTGAAACTTGAGAAACTGGACATCATGATTCGTCTCGCGTCGCAGGCCAACATCGCACAAGTCCTAGGCGAGCTTAAGGAGTATGCTACTGAGGTGGATGTGGATTTCGTGAGAAAAGCCGTTAGAGCTATCGGCAGATGTGCAATTAAGGTAGCTATTAATGGTAGTAGTAGAATTAATCAAGGTTCTGGCTTGAAGGACCAAAACGATTAATTTTGCTATCAAAGATGTTATACATTATTCCCTTTTGCAAAATGAGTCAAAAGTTTTAAAATGTCTATTAATCTTTAATCAAAAATACACGCTATAGTAAGGGAATTTCCTAAAAAGGTTATTTTTTCAGGTGGAGCCATCAGCCGAACGCTGTGTATCGACGCTGTTGGAACTAATTCAGACAAAGGTCAATTACGTGGTTCAAGAAGCGATTGTGGTGATAAAAGATATATTCAGAAAGTACCCCAACAAGTATGAGAGCATTATCAGCACGCTCTGTGAGAATTTGGACACCCTGGACGAACCTGAAGCTAGAGCTTCCATGGTAAGAACTATAATGAAGTGAAGCCATATGCATGTATTGTTTGTAATGCGTATTGCTTCTAAATGCTTAGAGTAGCCCGCCCTTTACCATTTCTGAATGCTGAAACGAATCAGATTTTTTTTACCACCATATCTTACTGAAGTATTTGTACTCGTATCAATAGGTTTGGATCGTTGGAGAGTACGCAGAGCGTATTGATAACGCGGACGAGTTATTGGATTCATTCCTCGAGGGATTCCACGATGAAAATGCACAGGTAAATTAATAGCCGTACTTTGCTATAATTCTATGTACGTCAAATTCAGTCATCATTTTAATAAGAAAAATTTTATTCAGCAAATTTATTTCATTCTTTTTTTCATATTTATGAATAAAAATTGGCTATTTCCCTTTTATTTATCTAAATGCACCTAAGAGGTTACATTGTGTCACAGGTACAACTCCAACTGTTGACGGCTGTCGTGAAACTGTTCCTAAAGCGGCCAGCTGACACCCAAGAGTTAGTACAGCACGTGCTCAGTCTGGCGACTCAGGACTCTGATAACCCCGACCTAAGGTAACGTTTCTCTTATCTTTAGACTATAATTTACATAAGTACCTACATGTAATATTTAAGAAAAGCGAACAGTCCACGTTGTTGAGATGTAAACCGACTTTTCCCGCCGAAAAAAAAATTCCCCCTTTTTTTTTTTTTTTTTTCCAATTTCCCCCCCCCCAAAAAAAAAAAAAAAATTTTTTTAAAAAAAAAAATCAAGCAATTCTGATTACTAGTACATGAAACTTTACAGAGACCGTGGGTTTATCTACTGGCGATTGTTGTCCACGGACCCAGCTGCAGCCAAAGAAGTCGTGCTCGCTGACAAACCTCTCATCTCTGAGGAGACTGACCTGCTGGAACCCACGCTGCTTGATGAGCTTATTTGCCACATTAGTTCCCTGGCTTCCGTTTATCATAAGCCACCGACTGCTTTCGTTGAAGGTAATTTTAACTGTTAGCAGTTTTTCAATCCTTTCCGTTGTTTGTCTCCATAATAAGGGTATCTTTTATTTCTTGTCTAATAGAAAATGACAAAATATTTTTTTTATGTCTATCGTAGGTCGCGCAGCAGGCGTGCGAAAATCTCTTCCCGCCCGCGGTGTTGGTGGAGTAGAAGATTCTCTACCGCAACCTACTGTTATACCCAACCAGGTATGAAAATAAGCGTACTTGGGGCTTGGGACGATATTATTCTTTACAGTTTTTAAGGGAATAATGCTATTCTGTAAAGTATCTATTAGAGTACAAAACGAGAATCTCCATTATTATGATATGACTCATTACATCCACATAAAAGTGTATATCGAAAGTCTATTGCTATTTTTTAATTTGTTTTAGTAGTATATAAAACGCATGCTTTGCAGGAATCTTTGATCGGCGACCTTCTATCAATGGATATTGGTGGTTCAAGCGCGACGAACGCGGCTGGAGGAGCAGCGGCACCTCCACCAGCTTCAAACCTAGATCTACTTGCTGGTGGACTTGATGTTCTCGTGAGTATATTTCTTTTTATATAAGATGGATCCGGATCGAAGGACTATTATAACTTATATTGAGTCCTTTGAAGTGTTACAAAGTTAAAACACCTATATTATTTTTTATATTAAAGCTGGGAGGCACAGAACCAACACCTGCCCCGAGTACAACTGGCCTTTTGGGAGATATCTTTGGTGTGGCCGCACCACCGGCTTCCTTTGTTCCAATAAAACAATGCTGGCTACCCGCTGATAAGGGAAAAGGTATGAAAAAAGAAAAAGTACTAAAAAACTAGTTTATGAAAATTTTTGTATTTTCATGTATATATATACTTAGACTCATTTTTTCTAGTGTCTTAATTTGTCTATATATTTTAGGTTTGGAGATCTGGGGAACCTTCAGTCGTCAAGGCGGCCAGCCACGTATGGAGATGACATTAACAAACAAGGCCATGCAGCCGATGACTGGGTTTGCTATACAACTCAACAAGAACAGGTGAGTTCCTTACGTCCTTATGCTACATAATTTCTTAAATATTTTAAATATTAAATCTTGAATGTGTCTACAAAAATGTAATAAAACTGTTTTCTCCATAATTGCAGCTTAGCGCCTCTATAATTAAGAAAAAATTTTTACGTTTCGGAATATAATCTAGCTTCAAGCTATATTAATAATTATTATCATTAGTATTTAATTAAATAAAACACTTTAACTGTTTAAAACGCGATAAATATTAGTTAAACTTATTTGAAAATTATTTTAAATTTCGGCCCGAACAGCCGTCGTCACATTATATGGTGGCAATATATATCGCGTTTTAAACCGTTAGTGTTTTAAATGTCTACTACATGTATTTAGTTAATAAACGAAATGAAATTTTACCAATACTTTAGAAAAGTATAAATCGCATCGTTCAGCTAATTCTAATCATTTGTTTCTTCGATCTTACAATGTCCACTTAAAAAGTGTTTTATGAAACAGTTTTGGAGTGTACCCCGCGGGTGCGCTGTCAGTGGGCGCGGTCGGTGCCGGCGCGCGCGCAGACGCTCCGTTGCCCTTAGCAACCGGTGGACCTGTTCAAAGGATGGACCCACTTAACAACCTACAGGTTACAATACATTTTATGCTGTAATTTAATTCACTGATTAACAATTTAAACAATTTCGAATACTTCTCTCTACAAATTATGAAATATGAGGGTTTTCAATTATTGTTAAGTTGATTTACCCCAGAGTACACCGAGTTTAATTTTATTTCGTATTTAATAATTTATTTGAATCGATTTTTAGGTAGCCGTCAAGAACAACATCGACGTATTCTACTTCGCTTGCTTGATCCCAGCACATGTGCTCTTCACCGAAGACGGACAATTGGACAAACGCGTCTTCTTAACCACCTGGAAGGAAATCCCCGCTGCGAACGAAGTGCAACATACCATTAGCGGCGTCGTCGGAACAGCTGACACCATCGCCCACAAGATGTCGCTGAACAACATTTTCACAATCGCCAAAAGAAACGTCGAAGGCCAAGACATGCTCTACCAGTCTCTCAAGCTCACCAACAACATCTGGGTCTTGCTGGAGCTTAAGTTGCAGCCGGGCAACCCCGAAGCGACGCTCAGCCTCAAGTCGCGCACAGTGGAAGTGGCGACGTGCGTGTTCCAAGCTTACGAGGCCATACTGAAGTCGTAATCTCGAAGTATTAAGCTATTTTAAAGACTTATGTAAATTCCACTAGATGTATTAATGTTTATTTAAGTTATACGAATATCGAGTTATATCTAAATAAATTATGTTATTATAATTGTTGTCCTGTCATTCATTCTTTGTAGTCACAGCAATCAAAAGTACCGTGCCAAAATTTTCTTATATTACAATTTTTAAGAATTTTTGGTTATCGTTATAAGTGTACAGAAAAAAATTAAAAAATCAGATTAAACAATTAGCGGTTGATAAAGTGACACGAGAAAACACAAAGTTTTAGATGATTGGCTTGATTGTGCGCTAACCCGGCAGTTTATTGGTTGATTCATATGTGCGCACATGTATCAACCATTCGCATGTGCGCAAACTATAAAAAAGCTGCATAATAATAACAAAATGCTAATTGTGTTCTTCTATCCTCTTTAAGTCAAGTGAAAAATGCTAAGATGCCCACAAATAAATGATACTAACCTAAACTAAGTGGCGTTGAAAGATCGTACAAAAAAACTCTATCGAAATAAAAAATTCCCCAAAATTCTTGAACGAAAAGAAAAGTGTCCTTTTTAATATGACATATAATTAACAGTTTGTCGATATGGAACAATTAAGAGATCGCACACGCGATGTGCATCGATTTCCCGCGTACAAAATTCTGTCTCAACAATAAATATTGAATTCTCGGACACACTAACTGAATGGAATCTTTTAAACACCGCTAAGCGGTACAATAGAGAATGCCCAAGTGCAGAATTAGACAGTGTTTTCTCTAGCAGTAAATAGTTCCCAAACACCGTTGTACATCTAGGAATCATTATCGCAACATACGAAGCTTCTACCTAACTGACTATTCATAAAGGCCTAAGGATATTTCTTTGGCTGGTCTTATAACAGGCAGCAGGCTCTCACAACGTGATAAATGTAAAATTAGAATAGCTTGTAAATTCATTGTTAAGTTGTCAGAGCTAAATAAACAAATAAATTATAATTATTAAAATTTTATATTGCTTGTAAGCCACATATTTTTATACAGTATAAAACTCTCAAAATGCATAGAAATAATTTTCTTATATAATAATATACATTTATACTTATAGCAAATTCTACACTCTGAAGAATTTATTTTTAACCAAACGTAAAATAATATTTTTTTTTAATTTATTTTACAAGTTGTCACAAGGCCATGTAACGTTTTCCTTCAAAACTGAATATAATATTCTTCAAAAGATTTCAGTATAATCATGAACAATAATATAAATATTTTTTTTTTATAATTCAAATAGCTTTAAGTGGAAATTTCTAAAACTGACCTTACGTCAATTATGGGTGTCGACCTGAAATGAGCATCTACATAAATATTTCAAATATATTTAGTGACGTCTAATGATTTTTTTCTAAAAATCAATCTATTTTCACGAGAAACTCTTCTATCGCCAACTTTTGGCGCATTATAGCTGACAGGACCACTTCAGTGCTGCAGACGACGTTCAACGTTTTCTCCGATTGTAGAAGATAATACACCAAATGCAGATCGTTGGGGACAGTTAGAACGAGATAGCTATACGGTCTGGCGTTGTGCATTTCCTGTATCGACACGTACGACCGTCTGTTTTTCTCTACTTTACCGCCGCACAATTCTATCATTTCTGTCAGACTCGCTTTGGCAGGCTTAACACAGGGTGTGAGGAAGAAGGTGATACCCTCAAATAGTTTCTTTCTCTGTTCCCCGCCAAGTAGGACTTCATCCACGTCACATTTAAAGGTTTTGTTGAACTCCTCATCGCGGAGTGCAAATTTGGCCTCGTCGGCGAATTTGTTGTGTCGTTGACTCTCTGCCACCCACTCTGTCGTGAGGAGGTGCTTGACAGTAATCAAACAGCTGACCAACTTGCACGTGCGCACTAGTTTCTCCATGACTAGGTGGGTTGCCTCGGCTGCGGATGTAACCACTAGGCCGCCAAGTTGTCTAGAAGAAAGAAGCAAGCTTAATAATAATAAATATTTTTGTATTTTCTATAAAGGAATACAAAATATTGATTTTATAATGATAAAAGATAATATTTTACAGTTGGATTTAAGTAAAATGGCTATTCAATCATTATTTTACATCCTGACCTGACCGTAGCAGCGAGCCTCATTTGAGCTGACGGTGTCACGTTAGAGAAGAGAACACGCGGAGCGAGATGGAGGGGAGGTGGAGCAACAAGGTGTGGAGACGCGGCCGGGGTAGGCGTGGACACAGGCGAAGGGGAGGGATCGAGTCGGGGCCGTTTAGCGCGCCGCTCGCCCGCAGCCGCCGCCGCCCGTTTAGCCCGCTCGTGCGACTCTTGCGTTATGTTTATTGGCATTTTCCACGCATCTGTAATATAAGACATACCAACACTGTTGTGTCGCTCGTCCTTCCGTTTGAACAAAAAAAAATAAGATTTGAATAATTTTACCATAGGCAATTTCTATCAGTATTCTATTATTTACACAATGTTAATATTAGTTCCTCGTACAAGTAAAATCATTTGTAACTTATATTTTTAAGTAAATTAGTAACTATGCATCAAATGTTAATAATCAATTGACTCACTCATGAGATGCGACACCAATCCGTAATCCAGTCGAAATGGACTGGCCAAGTTGAACTGTTGATATTTTGCATTCTCTATCTGAAATGCAGTAAAACTTGCTTGAGCTTATGAGTTAAGGAATAGACAACATAGGTCCATCCATCTGCATCCGTGCTGTTTGTTCTACAAATTGAGTTACTGTATTTATTGACAAATATTCTTAACACTCAGTCAGTAACCTGAAAGTACCTTATAATAAGATCTTTCGAACTTAAACGATGTATGTTGAAATAAATTATATTAATAAAAGACAAACATCGTGAAGAACACTCGATCTTTTTATGGTGAAAAATAATTCTGGTATAGCGAAAACATACTGATTTCCTTTGGTAGAAATTTTATTCATTCTTTACTACTATCGGTGAACTATATATCTCTACAAATAAACAAATTTTATGTTAGCTTATAAAATAATTTTGTCTGGTTTAAGATTTATACCTAGGATAAACTCATGTTTCAATGACACGTACCTGCATCAGAGCCGTCATGTTCCCGAGCAGCAGGTCTGTGATCCAGGCGGCGCTCACGACGGGAATGGCCCACTCCCTGGCTCGTCTGTACTTGTTCCCCTCCGCCCGCTTGCAGATCAGCACCGTGTTGTCCCTTGTCATGTACGGAGTCAGCTATAGAGTATTGGAACATACAATAATTACTCGAAACTGTATTATCATATACATACTTAAAATCGTGGGCCATGGGGCGAACACATGTTTATGTGCCTTTCATTGCTGGGTTTATTTTAGGTTAATCATACTTCTGTGTCGCGCAACTCTAGGCAACACGGTTTACCATTTAACTACAGGTGTTTCATATAACAAGTATTTAAAAAATACCGTTTCTACCTTGGACAACCCTACCATTTCACTGATCGATTTTTAGTCACTGGCAAGTAGTTAGCCAAACAAATTAATGCTTTTCCCTGCATTTGAACCACGGACCTCCAGGGTTTAGCGCAATGCTATGCAAAGTTTTTTAACTGATCAATACAGACAATTGACTATTAGGTTCACAACTCCACAGACCATACTGGGGATTATTATTGTTGTTTTCTATTAAGGGCACCGATAGATGGCAGGGTGATCAGTCTACATTCTCTGCTAACCATTCCCCCTTAGCCAAATGTCCCCTTCAAATCTTTCGGTTTTCTTGCAAACTCTCGTTATTCCATCTTAAATTCTTGTATAAAAACGTGGACGTGAATTGCAACACTAACAGACGAGTGTAAGAAGTTGGAAGACTAATAAAATTAAAAAAAAGGCTTTGATATTATTATTAATTCTTATATACTACAAGTACTATTTTATGTTTCTCGTTCAAGGTTCACACACCTTAGCCCCGACTTGTCTTAAACAGCAGGCCAGACGCCGCCTTTCATCTCTTCTCCAACCGGAGAGCACAGCGCGATGGTGCCTCGCTGGTCTCTCTCGTAGCGAGTACATCGTGGGTAGGTGGATGGCCTGCCATGGAGGAGCCACAGCCCTACGCTCCATTGTGTCTGAGACCCAGTACGCGGTCACACAGCGTTTAGCGTCCCGCAGTGCCTGGACAAAGTTATTTCATATTTTTTTCTTATATTTAGTCCTAACCTGAATGCAGAATATTAGTATTAAAAATAAAACTATAATATGAAGACTAACCTTTTATTACAATGTTTAATCTGTAAATTACGGAAGTAGAACGCTTTTATACAAAATAAAATACTTTTAACGGTTTAAAACGCGAAATGCATCGTATATGTACGTATTTTCTAATAATTTTAATGCGAACCGATGTTTTATGTTTTGCAGCAGTAGTGGTCACGGGAGGACTATAACGTCATATATAGTATAATTTTTGTTATCATACGGGCCGGTGTTAAGAATTTTTGTTAATAAAAATTTTAATCATAATAATTTCAACTAAGCTTTAGTAAAATATTTCGCGTTTTAAGCCGTTATATTAAAATAGCTTGTCTCATTTGCGCATGTATCATTAAAAAGAAAACAACATGAAATTGCTATTGCTTACAACGATCTCAAAGATTAAATCTTGCTATTTCCATAAGTACCTGCATAACAACGCCATGTCGCTGCGTTTCACAGAGCACGTGAGTGACTCTTGCGCAGTAGCCCGCCTCCACTTCACCGCCGCGGCGTTGGATCGCCTCGGTCCAACGGGACACGCGGTCTGTGCCCACGGACTGCTGATACTCAACCTGGTAAAGAATATTATTTATTGTTTTATACAGCACGAACTTGTTTCGTACCCTATTTAGACCGGCTGTTTAGTATATATATGTATAGTATATAAAATGGCTGATACGCAGCGGGTCGTGAGTCCAGTTCAATATGATTCTAAACCAAATTTTTAATGTTTGAAGCATGTCATATAATAAAATTACTTCGGGGAACAAACCACAGCTCACGATTGGGATAGTCGTAAAGCGTAAGAGTCTCGGTTTCAGTCCGTTGTTTAAATGTCAATTTTCAAATGCTTACATACATTTGACAATTGACATTTAAATAAAACTATTAAACACTTCTAACGTGAACAAAATACTCACAACATGAAAGACACAGCCAAGTAGGAAGAGATCTGGCGGTAGTTTGAGATTAGGATTGTGTCCGTAGAACTGCGCTCGTGGTGGAGCTGCTCGCACCGCCCCCACTGTACCAACCCCACCGTACACTTTGTTACCCACTTGTACTGCACCGACACCCTGGAAAAAAAAACAATTATTATATCGGTTTGGGTGTTTTGTTAAGTCTCCCTTTATACCGTAAGGTAAATAATATTAGTTTTATTAAATTCCTATCCTATAATCCTGGTAACCAATTCGAACAGGATTAATTTACTTTCTTGGACGAAGTAAGAATAACACACATTTTTATTGTATTCATGTTTGATGGCAATACGATAAGCCCTGTCAATCTATGTGTAAATAAATAAACAAAAATAACCGGTGTCGGCACTGTATGTGGATGATGTGCTGCCCCTAGCAGCAACCTCGTCGGCGCACGAACTGCCCCGCTAGCCGCGTGCGCAGCGGTCATTAACCTTTGAAAGTTAAGGGGTAAAATTTTTGATTACCGTTGTTTTATTATTTGCGGCTTCAATTTGAAAGATGCTACTTTTATAATTTTGTGTAAATACCTTAGCGTGCCGGCCGCGGATGGTTCATGATCGTTGGGCGGTGCGGTGCCTTGAAGGCGTATGGACAGCATATTCGCTAGAGCGGTCTTTGTCTTTGGATTCACAAGTAGTGCGCCTGCGCCGCCTAATGTCAGAAATAAAAATTTTGGCATGTAGTTTTTTAAATACATTTATCGAATTATGAAATATCAGAAGACCCTTCAATCGGATCGGTTAAGCCTTTGAAGAGTAACAACACTCGAATCCTCACAAACTTTCTTTTTATTACTCGTAGGTTACCTTGTTGTTCAGGTGTCGTTGGCGTTAAAATCGCGTCAACCTGTTGTTCCTGTAGGGGAGTTACGACATGTTGAGTCACGGCTGCCTGGAAGAACAAAAAACCTTTTTGCACAACGGAAAATATTTATTTATACTATGGTCACATTTTCTAAAATATATTCAGTCTATTAGTCTGCGAAACATTATGAAATTACGTTATATATCTTCTTTCAATGATCCACTTTGAAGACTTTATCTGTAGTAAGGTACCTTTCGGTCCCATTTAGCTCATCACCTGTTTATTTGCCTGGTGATGCGCGTGATCACGCTGCGCCTGTAATTGCTGTAGTCGGTACTGCTGTTGCCGCTGCAACTGCTGTATTTGTGTCTCTACTACGCCGCCCACATTTGCCGTACCGCCCACGGTGCCCACGTTACCGCCTACCGAACCAACTGCGACAAAAAATTTGCTCATATAGTATATTCACACAAAAATAAACAACGAGGGAAAACCGACTAGCGCGTAACTGTGAAAGTGTGTAAACTGTGAAAATTCAAGTTAATGCTATTCTATTATATTACCTATTTAGTTTTTTTTTTAGTATTTGTGTCTTTGTGCCTGTCTGTTAAGGATAAGGTGAAATTCAGTAATATTATAACTATTACAAATAAATATTTTTTTATACAGACTTGTTTAGTACTGTCTATAGTTTACGCGAGTAGTACACATTTAAATAAAACACTATAACGGTTTAAAGCGCGATATATTCAGTTAAACTTATTAAAAATGTTTAACTTAGACCCGACGTTTTGCATGCTTTGCGGCAGCGGCAGTGCCAAATAATTTTAACTAATATTTCGCGTTTTAAACCTTTAATATTTTTTTTTTTATTTTTTTTTTTTTTAAATTATTTTTTTTTTTTTTTTTTTTTTAATTTGCTATTTTTTTTTGTTATGTTCAGAAAGATAAGATTGATATCAAAAATATTTAGTTTTACAACTAACTTGAATAAGATGAAAAAAAACCCAACGGGCTTCATTCACACATCTTTTAAGATTCTACTATTTACCAACATAGGATTCATTCAAGAAACAATAGATATTGGTGTGCGCTTATAAGTGAAGGAATAATATAGCTGCATTATATTGCTTAGAATTGCCGAAGCATTCAAATCATTTGACATTTACTAAAACCTACAACTTACTGTTTTTACATAACACATTAGACTTACAATCAACTTCATCAAAGTCCATCACTGTTTTATTAATAAAAAAAAGCACCACACAAGATTTTCACCAAATCGCGCCGACAAGAAATGTTGACTTAGCTCAAATTCTCGAAAACGCTTAGAAAATGTGACACACATTGAAATTATAATGTGATGGTTGACGTCGCCGCGCTAAAATATGGGTTTTGATTTGAATAGAAAATTTCGAAAAAATGAAATCGCCATAACGATATATTATGAAAATTGAATTATTAACGTGCAATAACTTGCGGAATATAAAATGTTTATTCCCGAAGCTTTTTAAAAACACGACTTTGATTTAAATCCGTCAAGCATATCGATTCTCTTACTGACTTTCGAGGTAATTTTGCTATTCAAAATCTGATACATAGGGTTATAATACAAGTGTTATGAATTTTAACTATTACTCGCTTTCGCTTATCCTTAGGACCTTATTAGACCAGGGTGCAAAAGATTGGATGGAGTATTGCTTATGTCAGAAGACACGCCGAACTAAGAGATATGTTTTTTTGCACTTAGGCATATAAAACTATGTAAAAAAACATTGAAAATATTATATTAATTACTGTCTCTAGTTTACGCGAGTAGTACGCATTTATGGTGTAAAACGCGATATATTAGTTAAACTTATAAGTACGGCTGCTGCAAAGCATTCGGACGGTCGGGCCGAAGTTAAAAATCATTTTCAAATAAGTTTAACTAATATATCGTGTTTCAAACCTTAAAGTGTTTTAAATTAAAAATGTTAAATTAAATAAATTATAATTGTATAAGGTTTTACTTATTTATTGCAGCCCTTTGCTGCTATGATTACTCTTTGGAGGATACGATTCTGATGTACGAAGGTCTATAATTTAATTTAATTTTTAATTTTTTTATAAGTAAACCCCAACCGTGCTTGTCTGTCCTTCTCTATCATAAAAAAATGCCTGTTTCGTAGTCCTCGATCGTACCCTCGTTGCCACACTTATTTCTCTACATTGTATGTTGCTTGTTATCGAATTTATTGTGTTTACGTCATTTACCTGGAGATTGAGGTGTGGTAGGAGTTGCGGCCGGGATGGTGGCAGTTCGGATCCCGGGCTGTTGCACTTGCCATTGTACCTGACGTCATTAAGGGTTTATTATAAATTAATTTCAAAGTGATGATATTATGTTGAGATACGATTATCTATAATATATTATAAAGCTGAAGAGTTTCTTTGTTCAGTTGAATGCGCGCTCAGGAACTACTGGTTCGAATCGAAAAGTAAATTTTTGGGTTGATTACGGCATTTATCGAATATCGCTGTGACCAATAAGAGCAAAGAGAGCTCAAAAAAACGAATACTTAATAAATTAACTTAGTAACTTAAACTTCTTTTAAACTAATATTATTTTAACGCTGTAATATTAAAAAATATATATTATAATGCACTAAGATACAAGACATTGGCATCTAATTTGGTTATTCTTTCCTAAAACACGGCGAAATAATTGTATGAAAGGTCGTGTTTAGTAAAAGCAAAAGTTTGAAATAAGTATTATTACATTGAAAACATATCAAACCTGTTGTTGTTGCTGAGTTAGGCCGGGCGGCAACGGACTACGTATAAATGTCACATTCTGCGTCGCGGGTAGACCTGACCCGGGAGCACCAGATACTACAGGTTGCTAAACAAATAATAACATCATTAGTACCTATATACAAATAACTACCCTTAATAAAGATAATGGAAAACTTTAATATTTATCATTATCGCAATTTATAAATTAAGAATCGATTAAGGTTGAAATTACATACGGAAGGTGCATATATCAATGGTTAGATAAAAATCGACGATAACGTTTCGGAAAAGGTGATATATGAGAGCTTAAATGTACAGCTTAACGATTTAAAATGCGAAATATATTGGTTAAACTTATTTTAACGTTTCAGATGCTTTGCATGCCGTGGTCAAGAGAAGACCCGTTTGCCCCTGTCCCACACTTTAACTAACATATTACGCGTTTTAATCCGTTAGAGGGTTTTATTTAAATATATACTACTCGTGTAAACTACAAACAAGAATTAAAACTTGTTTTTCAAATATGCGATTTTCCTTTTAGATTAAACTAACAAATAATTATATATAATGTAATAATAATTTATCTACAATGACACAGATAGCCCCATCTGTAATACAATAAAAAAACTATGAGGCGTCAGAATACTAAGAATATTATCAAAAACCAGTTACCTGCTGCTGTGCCAGCGCCCGCTGTATATGCAGTTGACGACGCTTCTGCAGTTGAGCCACGAACATAGCGCGCTGCTGTGGGTCCATTTGTTGTAGTTGAGCATGCGTCTGCGCATCCAAATGTATCAGCTGACGTCCACCACCGCCGGCTGTCCACGACACTTGTAAGGGCTAAAGCATGCAATTATTCGTTTTTAAAATAAGATATCTATACCAATATCATAAAGCAGAAGAGTTTGCTTGTTTGCAAAAATAAACTATGATGCTCAAAATAACTATTTCACACAGACGAAGAAAATTTAATGCAAATATCACATCAAAGATCCAAAAAAGAATATTTATTAAGTTAACTTTTTACTACTCAGTATGTATTGCGTTAGAATTTTTCGTAAAAAAAATTTACCCTTTGTCCGACGCCAGCGGGCTGTCCGATAGGCTGCCGCTGCTGTATGTATTGCTGCTGCTGCCACGCCACATTTTGCCCGCCCTGCACTATCTGCTGCCCACCAGGAGATACAATCTGTTGACCTCCACTATGAGTTATTATCTGTTGTATCCCCCCACTGCCTATCTGATTTGGCTGAGGGGATTGGGGCACTTGTGATAGCACTTGTTGGTTCTGTCCCACATTCTGGCCAATAATTTGCTGTCCCTGTTGGGACACAATCTGTTGTGACGACTGAGCTATAACAACTTGGTGCTGCTGACCTTGTTGTGTAATAACATGTTGACCTTGAGAAAGGACCTGTTGTGTGCCCTGGGTAAGAATTTGCTGCCCACTTTGATTGACTAACTGTCCCCCTGGATGGACAATCTGACTTTGGGATACTATTTGCTGTCCACCTTGTAATGACACCTGCTGGTTTCCGTGCACTAATATCTGCTGATGACCAGTGTGCTGGTTAATCAACACCTGTTGGGGAGCTTGGACAATCTGCTGCTGTCCTCCACTATTCAATAGCTGCTGCTTCTGCACCAATATCTGATGATGAGTCTGATTTATTGACTGTCCCTGAGATCCTATAGACTGCTGTAAAATCTGCTGAGTCTGTTGAACGGAATGTTGTGGACTCAATTGTGACTGTTGGTTATTTAACAATGCTTGTTGTTGCGTCTGCATTATTTGTTGTTGTAATATAACTTGACTTTGAGGGTTCCTCGACTGTACTAAGGGATTTCTGATAATTTGATGCTGACCTTGAACATTCTGAACCATTTGTATATTTTGTTGCCGCCATGTACCTTGAACTGGCATATTACTTTGTTGCCCCTGTATTTGCTGACCAATGACTGACTGTTGTGAAGTGTTGCTCACTAATTGATTCATCTGTCCAGCTTGTGATGTTACAAGTCCTTGTTGAACATGAGTATTTAAATTTTGTTGCTGATTTGTCAGAGACTGCACTGTCTGCTGTTGAATCATACCCTGGCCTTGCTGTTGATTGATGCCTGGAGTCTGTCCAAGGTTCTGATTAAGCTTTGCATTTTGTAGACTTTGTTGTAAATTTTGAGTAGACTGAGCTAATTGCTGAGCAATATTTTGAACTGCACTTTGCTGACTCAGAGTCAAACTTTGCTTCATAGCCATGCTTTGTTGGTTTAGCTGTGCTTGTTGCAAATTATTTGCACTTTGACTAAGCATTTGGCTTATATTTTCAATCTGTTGCTGCGCAGATGTCATTGTGTTGTTTTGTTGTTGTGTTATATTTGGAGATTGCTGAACATGGTGTTGGTTGGATTGTAAATGCTGCTGTATTTGACTGGATATATTTTGATTCATCTGTGACACATTTGGCTGTGTAAAGCCTTGTTGTAACATTTGCATCCTGAGCTGATGTTGTTGTAACAATTTTTGCTGTTGTATTTGTATTGCGGACAGGCCATGTGGTTGTGGAGCCTGTTGTGCCTGTGTATAGCCCTGCTGTATATTAATCTGTTGATTTTGAACAACATTTGCTTGTGACATATTTGGATTTTGTCCAAATTTTTGTATAAGCTGTGGGTTTTGACCTCCGGATATCTGAACATTTTGAGTTACAATTCCCTGAGGTAAAGATTTAGTGACAATACTAGTCGTATTTACCGCAGTTGAGTAGCCCATAGATGTGGCATTGGAAGTAGAAATTGAAGATGAATTTGCAGTAGACGGATTATGATTCCAAGGCATCCGTTGCTTTAATTTATCAAGAAGTGCTTTAGTGTCATCATTCTTATTTTCCGACATATTTTGAGTTGGAACTTCGTTCTTGGCAATACCTTCCTCAAAATCAAACCCTGTGATGGCACTAATACGATCCATAGGTTTAGGAGGCGGTTTAGGTATGATCAAAAGTTTAGGATGGAATACTTCAGCCACTGCTTGTATCTTAGCTCTTAGGCTTTCTAAAACCCAATCTGGTGTGACAATTTTTATTCTATGAGATATAGATTGGGCTGCACTATACTTCTTACCTAATGTTGAGCCACAGATTAAATGAGTGCACTGATTATCCAAATTTAACTTCACTTTTCCACCATGGTAAGTTATAAGCGCGAATAAAGCCTTCGCGTCGGCCGCACTCACTTTAGACACACAAGCAACAACATTTGTGAATATTTTGTTTTTGCTAGGGAAATAAGGTTTAGGATTTGCCAATTTCTTTAGCCTGGCACAAGCAAATACCCAATTTTCAGTCACAGCAGGTATCTGATAGATATCCTGAGCTTCGTCGATGTCTGTATCAGCGGCATTTTGTCCACAAATTAAATGTGTAACGTAATCCGAGAAATATTTCGTGTTGTCGCCGCCGCCCGACTGAAGTAACTGCATAGTCTGGAATAACAAAGCACAATACCAGTTATACCACATAGGTCTAATAAAACAAAAACAAGTAAAAATATAAAAACAAACCCTTTCGGAAACATCGCCGGAGAGGTAATATTTGACATCTTTGAAAATCGCCTCTTGAACCGTTAAAAAATCTAAATCATCAACAATCGTTACCATTTTCTGTTTTAACAAACTAATAAAAACTTAATTTAAACTTTCATTTTTAATTCATATTTAAGCGGCGTTGATAAAAATAAAATTCTATGCGAGAGCCTCCATGATGAAACTCGTAGTTGTCATCTGTCAAGCTTGAATGATACGTTTCTGAAACAGTCAATGTCAAAACGCAGTTCTTTTTTGCTAAAGTAGATAATGGATTTTTAGTCTGTACTATTCCTTTTTACACAATAATTATAAATGAAAAAATAAATAGTTTAATTTTATACATTTTGTTATATCCAAAATTATAAAGGAACAAACAAAACTATTAACAAATTTTTTGTTGTGTAACATTGAGATGAATGCATAAATTCATGATATAACATATTATGTTATTGTATACCTAATCTTAATATCTAGTAACTAATAAAAGTCGCACAAAGATGGTAATTTTTTACAAAGTCTGTCACTAGCGATAAATCTCATATGTATATACTTAATTCAATAAATAAAGGAAAAAAGATTAAGTCTGTTGAAACGTGTCCTAGCGGTCTGTAAGGCGCCTCAACTATAGTTCGAATCCTGTCAGTAAAAATTAAGACACTAGCACTATATAAGTCTGTGTCTGAAAATACTATTCAATTAAATAGGCTCATTTTTAAGCACTTTTTAATTTAATACTAATGATGATGATAAAAAATGTTGAAGCTTAAACAAACTTTTTTATTAGATCTCTTTGTTTATAGCGTTATAACTTTCCAATGCCAAGCCTTTTAAGTCGGAATAACATACGACTTTCGCCTTTCCTACTTATGTCGCGGTTTTTCCCACAGACCACTGATCTACTTTGACTTTGTCTACGACGTAGAAATAGAGACGTAATGTAATATCCGATAAAAGGCATACTTAATGCCGAATCTCAATAAACATTTCGTTTGCCAGTTCAAGTTCCAATTGTAAGCAATAAATGATTTCTATCTTACTAAACTATATTTCCACATAATTAACTTTAAAAATAATAATATAAATACGTATAGTAAAAAAAATGTGAACCGTATGGCTCAATGGCTAATAGTTGCATTGCATAAAGCAAGACAGATCCTAGGTTCGAATGCAGGGGGAAAACAAAGTTTTCGTTGGGCACTGCACAGATCCCTGATCGACAAGTTTTACTGTCCATCTCATCAATTATTGTAACGGACACAGAAATGTCTCCCTCGTGCCCCACATTAGGGGAATTTACACACAGGTTAGGTAAAAAAAAGAGCGCCAGAAATCTAATTCCAACAGAATGCCCCAAAATATATGACACTTCTATTGTGAAGATATCCCGCAAACTATGTTACATAAGCTAACAACGAGATAGTATTCACGTCAAAGATGTACCGTATACCAAACTTATAAATTGTAAACAATGTATTTTACCAGCATCAGTTTAGGAATTTCTCATCCAAAACCCACACTCGAAATACCCTTGAATGTCGATTTTTTTGCAAAGATCTGGTTTTTTTGTGGTTTTCCGCATAAAGAGACTTATAGTAAGAATAATTAATAACGCCGTGTCCAGGTGCCAAGCAGTGTGGATCCGATCAAGGCCTTGAAAACACGTACAAAGCTTCTTTGAAAAATACAACAAAATGCGCATTTAAAAGACGATACTTTACATCGCTTTAGGATGATCCGTTTGTGGTTTTGTGTTTTCGCGGTGATTTTGGACGCCTTCGTCAGTGGACAGTCGCCGTGTCCGGACATTTTTAATTACCAAACGGACAATTCGGGGGTCTACGGAACTATACTGTTGCAGCCTTTTGGAACTGTGACGTCAGTGACTATAAAGGCGAATTTCACTATAGCCGCGCGACTGCAATCTGTAAGTGAATAAATAGAGAAATTTTTATTTACAATATTTTTAATATATAATAAATAGCAATATGATCAACTACATAAAACTTTGGGCTTAGACATTTGAATATTCATCATTGTGCATGTTTTTGGGAAAAGTTGAAAGCTTCCGTGTTATATCAATGCTTATAACGAATAAGAAAATGTACCCCAAATAAATAAAAAAGGATATAGATATCTTTGAAAATGTTATCTGTCTCTAACGTACACATTTGATGTTCTACCAAATGTCTACGATGTTCTGACATCCATTTATTCAAAACGAATATGAACACATTGATAAAATAAATATATTATTAAGTTTTTTTACTTGTATTGTCTTTTCCTTTTAAAGCTTTATTACACATGTGCGACAAGGATAACATTATAATTAATGCAGAATATATAACAAATAAAATAGTCATATCTAAGTAAACAAAGCATCCGTGTACACTAATAATGTTTGCATAAATATGTTCTACAACATGCGAAGACATTGCGGTTTCATAGCATAGTAAGCTTTAGATAATGATAGAGACGTAACCTCACTATGCTTTAATAAAAATATAAAAGCAATTAAACGGGTTAAAACGTTAAATATATTATCTATCTCAAACTACAACCTTTCGCATAGCTTTGTAGCATCCGTGATCATGTTAAAAGCGTTTCATTTATTTTAGTTAGCACTATGCCCATAAACAACAGAATACTTTATTGTTAAGCTTTACATAATATTATTTTATTTATAATTTTTATTTATTTTTTTTTTAAATTTTGAATTATTTTTTTTATTATTTGTCTAACTTACTTTTTTTTTTCTATAATATAATTTCTTTATATTATTTTATTATTATTTTTTTTTATTAATTTAACTTTTTTAACCTTTACTATAATTCACACTTCACATAAAACTTAACTTTATTATATATACTTTTATATTTACCTATAGTACACATTTAAATAAAACACTTTATTAAAAGCATTTCAATAATATTTAATAATTAAAAATCATTTTCAAATAATTTCACTAATATATATTTTTAACCTTAAAGTTTTCATTTAACGTTTATCCAAGGAACAACTACGACATGAAACTGCTTGATTACAACATTTGTAGAAATTTCCATCGGTTAATAACCAAAACAATCTTAAATGTTTTACCCTTATTAAAATGCTAAGCACGTATATGCTCACATGTAAAATAGAGATAGCAATAGCTTGGCTACATATTTACTGTGACATGATGACGTATCTATACTAATATATAACGCTGAAGAGTTTGTTGGTTTGTTTTAACGCGTTAATTTCAGAAACTACTAGTTAAAATTGGTTTAAACATTTATCGAGAAAGGCTTCGAATTACAGCAGCAAAGGAAGAGCGGTAAAGGTGGATAAAAACGGGGAAAATTAATCACTTTTGTAGGTTGCTGAAAACGGTTGAATTCACTCTGAAAAGTTGTATGAAAGAATGAATCCGCGACATTTTAAGATTCACTTGCAATAACGTCGGGACGCGACCGATGTCGTGGGTGAGAGCTTAATAAATATGAAGAGGTTGCGGAGATTGCTATTTTTTAAGCCTAAAATAACTAGGTTACGCGGACCAAGTCGCTGACACAGCTAGTTTGTACGGAATAAAATTTAAATAAAAATTACAACCACTGTGAACGATCAGACATTTGAATATTTTGAACAAATGTTGTGCTCAATAATTATGCGAGTGTTGAATTATGATTCAGAATTCAAATGTTAGCTGCATAATATATAATAGTGTTATAATACAGAAATATCCAAGTCCTCAATTCTGGTAGCTTTCGTTTGAATAAAATGTAAATTAACGTTCGAATTTTCTGTTGGGTAACAGATATCAAATAAATAATTAACGATATTACACATATTGTCAAGTTAATGTTTATCTAATTAATCAAAGCTTTTTTTTGTAACTACAACTCCATCCAATCTACATCTTTATAGACAAAATAATGGTACACGGCAGTTATTATCAGCGTTATAATCATTCACTTGCGCTGTAACTCCAAAGTACACGTTATTATTAACAGCCCTTATACATAAGCACGTGGATAATTAATTAATTATAAAATAGTTGGAATTGTTATTTCGACTCTTATGATCAACTCATTATGATGCGCGATAGTGAATTATGATAATCAGCGCCGTGTTTTCCTCAACGGGAGAGACCCGACCCGCGTCCAATGGCAGTGACAATGAACTTATAAACCTGTCTTCAGTAACTTTGCAGTCCGCGGACACACTTAACGAGGTCAAAATTATCCTCTGTACATAGACTATGTACTGCGTAGTATTCAAACTGTAATATATTTATTATATTTTTAGGTCCTTTTTCTATTTGTTAAGAGCCAGTGGTATTTAAAAGATCTCTATCTGCCACCTGACACCTTACTGACGTAAGAGTATATTTAAATATTTAAAAAAAGGCGGAACTTCAAAAAAACAAGCGAATTTATACATTTCAAATAAAATGGAAACAAACTAGACCGGTACAGATGCTACTAGGAAATAATGTGATAATTTGTTTACACTAAGGTGTTTTTGTCTCGACGTTACCTGGAATAAATTAAAAACCGTTTTAGATGACTGATTAACGAGTTTTTAAAAACATTATCTGCTTTACAGTACCAACAGTTGTCAATCATAATGCACTTAATTTAAATCCTGCCCTCAGCACAGTTTTGGTATTCTAACTGTAGGTATTCGTAAATGAACTTAAGTATAATACTTTTTGTACTTTTGTAGTTACTTTTTATATTACCTTATCGAAGTAACGTTTTGTGTGAAAGAATTTCGTTTGAGAACTTTAATATTTTTCACATGTCATTGCACATGATGACACTATATACTACATGTAGATGCCGGTTTAAGAACCGCCCGTGTCGTAAAACTTTTCAATTTGAAAGAATTTCGTTTTTGTAACCCCAATACCTACTGTATTGTAATACATTCCGTATTCCATGGCATTAATGACCAAAATACGATGCAAATTGGGTCCCCGTTTTGATTAATGAATGTAATTTTCTCAGAACTACGTCGGCAGCATCTCGCATAACGGAAAAGAGCTCAACGTACTCCAGGACTTCAATCGAGGCGTCCCCATTCAATACCGCGTCAATTTTCCTGTTACCTCCCCATTACCTCGGCTCACCGGACTTTCGGCGAACGATATACCGTTATGCTATGGATCTGGTGGTAAGATATTTATGACGTACGATAGCTGCGATGAAATTACAGAATGCTAAAACCAGAAGAAGTGTTCGATTACGGATTGTACACGATCTAAAACGCCTTGATAATGTCTATGTAGACTTATCTATATATTATTTTTATGTACTGTTTTTGAGGTAAAAGTAATGGCTACAAATAGTCAGATAAATCTCGTTACGTTAGGTCCTACATTTCTTCACGACTTTGTTGACATTATAAACTAATAAAGAATAAATAAAAAAACTCCAATTCAGAGTGGACGTTTAGAGCTTCTAGTTTGTGTTTGTGGAATAAGTAGTCCACATTCAATCTAATTAAAACGTAAATTTAAAAAGCAATTTGGGTATTGTAAAAATAATAAATATAAACTGTCTTTTACAATTTAAAATGTCTTCATATAAATTTGTTTGTTTTCTGAATAAACCTGTAACCTGTTTTCTTATTTATTCAGGTATTACCATTATCAAGATTTTAGAATATAAGATTGTATAATTTAATAAAATAAAAAATACATTTTAACGAGCTCGATAGGATATAAAAAATATACATTCTATTCAAAATATATTTTGATTTCAAAACTAAATATTTCTATCTCAAGTAATTTTTACGAAAATCTAATTTTCACAGATGTGCCCGCCCCGGGTCAATATGTTACAACAATAAGTCTACAACACTCGTTATTCATGCGAAATGGATTTAATGGAGTTTATAACCCACCTACGACCAACTTTAACCCAGGTAAAACTTTTTTTTTATATATGTTTATAAAAATCTTTCATTATACGCTATTAGACCTAACATACTTATAACATAAGTACTCTCTGGGGCAAAAAGTGGGAAAATTTGTACATAGCATATGGATAATGAATTCAACATATTGATGTTAGAAACAATCTTACATCCCTTGCATTTTTTATAATAATATTTTATGGCCTGATAACGGGACCTTTGAGGGATGTAACTACCCTTTTCTTGTGATTTACCATAAAGAACATTCATTTTGTCGGACTACACTCCGTGGATTTCTAAATGTAAAAACGAAATACTTGTATAGTTTGAGAGTACATCCTAACAGATTAAATTTGTAACACAGGCGGACAACAAAACATAGACAGGTTCACTCGACCGCCTCCACCGATCCAACGACCAGATTATGAAGTGTACCAGGTAGAAGCACGCCCCAAACCAGTACAGCGTCCGGTAGTTCAAACAGTACAACCCCGACCTACACGACCCCCATACCGGGAGCCAGAATACGAGGACATCAATCAAAACCAGTATCCAAACGAAAATTATAATACTCCACCGCCAAGACCCGTAATACCAATACGTACGACCACGACAACACAAAGACCAAGGTATTATTAACTTTTTATCTATCGTTGAGCATCATAAATCTGGAATCTTTCTAGAGGATTATAGGAGCAAATCGCTTTTTTGCTTTGTTTTGATAGAGTACTAGAAAAATTTCAAAAGCATAGTGGAGACTTATAATTTAGAATAATAATTTGAAGGGTAAAAAATGCGGTAATTCTTATATTTGAAAACACGCTATACCTAGAGTTGTGATGTAAAAATTCATGTTTGTTTAATTTCGTTTTTTGGAATGTGACTTAATTATTCATTATATGACGTCGTATAGATTCGGCGAATGTTAAATGATATAACGTTCTTATTATCTACGAGCTGTGCCTGCTACTTTGTCCGCGTAGAATAGTTATTTTGGGCTATAAATATTTATTTTTACAAACAATCTCCTCAGCTATATAAATTAGCACCCACGACGTCGTCCGCGTCCCGTCCTACTTGCGAGTTTCACTTAAAAGATAGCATATACTATTGCAGACATTTTTGTTATATCACTTAAAGACATATCATTGTAACATATATATTTTTTGGTTTCTTGAACCGTTTTCACAGCGAACGCACCGAAGTCCTCAATGATAAATATATTTTCCACACATTTCAATGTTTCTTCGCTCTTAACTGTCGCAACGTGATGTTATATAACCTAAAGCATTCCTTAAATTATCCATCCAACACAAAAATAATTTTTCAATTCGAACTTTCTGTTTAATACAAGGAAACGACTTTTTAATTCTTTAAAACGATTTATTTCTTATCAAAATTACTAAATCGTCTTACATCGTCTGTGTTAGTTAGTTCTGTGGTTATTATTTTGCGCCTGTCCAATCGTTAACGCAAAAGCCACCGCTTAATGAATGGCTCCAACACCTTCAATTTCTGAGATTAACGCGTTCAAACAAACATATCGAGCATAAACACAGCAAGTAATATAAATTCGTGTATGCCATAAAACTGTAAAACTTTATTAACTATGTTTACAACATACAAAAGTAAACAACCTTCGAACTACTTTATACTACATTAACATCTAGTAATAACAATTTTTTTCTTTATTCCCAGGCCGACTCCGGCACCAGCACCATTAAACCGGGACCAGTCTAACGAATGCGGCGTAGTGTCAGATAGTGTGCCCTTAATCTTCCAAGGAAGCAGCTATCAGAGGGGCGAGTGGCCGTGGCTGGTCGCCATTTACAAGAAGAAATCAAGTAGCTTGTCCTATATATGTTCTGGTACTCTGATTTCAGACCAACATGTAATTACAGGTAAGAGTTTAATTTATAATGTACCTACTGTAAATATTTTTATTAATTTCCTTGTGTTTGTGTTTGTGTGTGAGTTCTCTCTAGAGGTTCTCATTTAAACGAAACAATTAAGCAACGGTTTACAACATTAGTTAGCTTATTTTTATATCACAAAAAAACTGCACGGTCTCTCCAAATACAAACTACAAAACAAATGGCCCTAGTGTAGCAGATTTGACTTAGACATTACCGTTACCACACATCGAAAATGTCGGGCCATAGTTAAAAAAATTGGTTAACTAATATTCTTTACATTTAATTATTACATTCTTTTAGCGGCGCACTGCATGAAAGGCAAGACAACACTTACTTCAAAGACGGATATTATAGTAAAAGTTGGTGTTTTCAACTTGGAAGATGATTGGGGCGACGATATAACTGTAACAAGAAAGCTAAGCAGTGCATTCATACATGAATCGTATAATGCGTCTAATCTCGCAAGTAATAATTTTATTTATACTACTTATTTTTAAAACAATTGCTTATGCAATTCTTATTTTCGCTTGTAAGAATGGTCAAAGTTATGGGTTAATACATAATTAAAATACTTTTATCAATTTATAACACGATATATATCAGTTAACTTGTTTTTACTACTACTACTTACTAACAATTTAAAGGTTTCACACGCTTTGTAGCAGTAATCGTTACGAGAGACCATAAATAAACCTTGCTATACCTGTTTCGCATTTTAAACCCTTAAAAGTATTCTTAATATTTCTTTCTTTACAGATGATATCCTAGTGATGACTTTGGAGCGATCTGTGAACTTCAATTCGAATATTAAACCAGCCTGCCTTTGGAGTGGTAACACCGAGCTTAGTCGGATAGTTGGCACCACAGGAGTGGTAAGGCTATTACATAATTTATACAACATAGTATTTTTAAGTATATAATTTACCCTTCCAAATGAAAGAATATAGTTTCCAGTTTGGTTTTGACTGTAATAAAAATAATGGATCTTGGTACTACGTACAACATGTATTATATATTTTTTCTTTTTCTCCATCATTTTTAGTTTATAGAATTTTTATTAATTTTTTATGCAGGTGGCTGGTTGGGGAGCTAGTGAAACAGGACCAGGGGGTTCTGGCGAGCCACGAATGGTCCGAATGCCGGTAGTTAGTACAAAAGAGTGCCGTGCGAGCAAACCGGAGTTCCATAGACTTACTTCCCATAAGACACTTTGTGCAGGTCAGAGACTTGTACTTTTTAATGCTTTAGTTACAAATTAGAAACTAATCTAATACAACTTGTATATAATCTTCCAATTTTCAGGTGACAAAAATGGATCAGGCCCTTGTTTAGGGGACTCGGGAGGAGGTCTTTACATTCTAGACAATGGCAGGTGGAGGCTCCGCGGCGTAGTCTCATTGTCTTTATTAGCACAAAATGGAGATTACACGTGTAATCTGAATGAATACGTAGTTTTTACTGATACCGCCCAATACCTTCAATGGATTAAGGATAAAATGTCAATATAGATTTAATTTTATACTTTATATAAATTATTTAGGTCGTAGATAATATAAAATGTGCTCAATAAAATTAATTACGAAAAATTAAGTAGCAAATAAATCCTCCCTCACACAAATCCTTTTTTTTTAACTACATTCCACTCAAAAATATTATGATTCTTCAAAGCCTGTGATATATTCTGGATTAATTGGTAAATACATATTACATAGTCTGTATGGTAAACGTCACATAACATTCAGTTGTCAAAAGTTGACACTAGATACAAAAAAGCACCCAAAATACAAACTGCTGTGTTTTGTTTACAAAAATCGTTTTCCTATACTATGTTCTAGATTTTCAACATTTATTACACATATCATTGCGGTCGTACATAAATTGAATGTTGAAAATGGAAAACCTGAGAAATATATGGAAGCCAGAGTGTACGTTTTCATTTTATAAGTGAAAGTAACTTCCCCTATGTACATCCTATATAATTGACCGATTTTACTGTTTTTCAGTGTATCGTATTCAAATAGAGGCCCCTCAGCCTAAACGCATTGTTTGTGAAGATTGCCCTAACCGTCCCGAATTTTATGGAAAGGAATATCACGGTATAATGGGAAATAAAGAGGCTTCATATTTATTAGAAGACGAGCCAAATGGAGCGTTTTTAATCCGTAAAGGCAATGAATATAATGATTTTTTCACATTGTCCTGGAAGTAAGTTATGCGAGATGCCTACTGCTGTGTTTTTTTTTAAAGATATAAGCCCCTCCAAACATAAAAGAGCATACCTTTTCTTTAAACTGTAGAACTAAAAGTCTTGAATGTCTGTATAACAATTGTAAAAGATTGCGACAATGTATGTATAAACATACTTATTAACTTTTCTTTACATTTTTGTCTGACTGTAGACATGTGTAAAGGAAAGTGATTACTTTTTATATAAGTAAGACCCTATTTTAACCATTAAAAAGTTAACCAAAAGATTCCCATGTTTGATATATCTTTCTTAAATATTAACATAATATGGTTCCAGGTTTAATGACAGAATTCATCATTACAAGGTATATTACGACGGGAGCCATTATTTAAAAGAAAAACGATATGAAACCATTTATGACTTAGTTGCTGATGGTCTTATAACATGCCACATGGAATTAAAAGCACACCATATCCTTGAAATGATTAATTCTAGTACCAATTACACTGAGAGTCCATATGTCACACTTAACAGGAAGAAATTGAAAACCTTATCGCAGATACACCAGTAAGTTACTATTATTCAAAATATGTGTGTAAATTTCTATAGATGTCAATTATTATTATCTAAGGTTTAGTAATAAATACACCCAAGAGTCTTACTTGAGGTTATTATATTTTAAGTTATTAGAAATTATATTTTAAGCTATTTCGTGTAGTTTAAAGTACAATTTCCATTCTATTTAATTAAATTTTTTAACACAACCAATAAGTGAATGTTCTAATTTTATTTTTATATACTGTCTATAGTTTACGCGAGTAGTACACATTTAAATAAAACACTTTAACGGTTTAAAACGCGATATATTAGTTAAACTTATTTGAAAAATGATTTTTAACTTCGGCCCGACGTTTCGGATGCTTTGCAGCCGTGGTCACGGGTAATATATCGCGTTTTAAACCGTTAAAGTGTTTTATTTAAATTCATTTTTATAATTCATATAATTTTAAATCCTGTGTATTCAAATAAAAGATTAATTTCTGTGTTCAGGTTAAGATTAAACATATGCTTACAACAGAACAGCAAATGATAATGTTTTAAAGATATCATAATACCTAATATGATAATCACTCATTAATTTCTGAGCATTTAAAACTTAACTCATAAAAAAATAACAACTCTCTTCATCAGGGCATCAAATAGATCTAGTCCTATCATCCAGAGGAATGAGAAAATACTAGAAGCAACTAATAATAACCAACCGCTTTTCAATTTGACACCGACTCTTGAGGATCCACCACCATTATACAAATATTCCAAGTATCACAGTTTCAAGGTTCATACGTTCAAAGGGCTTAATTGGTGTGAATTGTGTGCTAATTTCCTGTGGGGGTTTACTGCTCAGGGCGTTAAATGTGAAGGTACTTACATTGCATATTTTTCAAGTAATAATCTTAGAAAATTGCTACAGACCATTCACAGCTCAGCGTATCATAGCTAAAGGAGGAATGACGTAAGCTTCCAAAAGGTTTTTAACTTTGCATCAAATGAACCTCTTTCTTTTCTCTCCCCCTCTTCCATAAAGACATTTTTTATTTCTCAACCCCTGTATGCTAACTTCTGTTCTACACTGCAATATAATTTTTACCTTAATCCACTTTCATTCACTGCAATTGAGGTAGGCTCAAGTGTAAATATTATTTAATAATATAGAACAGAATAAAATTAATTATTATTATTACTTATTTATTTATTATTACTAAACTTAGGACTTCAAAGTCTTTATAGTTTTGAAATATTTCAGATTGTGGTTTTATAGCGCACACCAAATGCTCAGAAAGGGTCCCAAATCATTGTGTACCTGACTTGAAGAAACTGAGAGGTGTTTTTGGTATTGACTTAACAACTCTACTGAATGCTCACTCCAGCACTTTACCGTTTGTTGTAAGGAAGTGTGTTAACGAGATAGAGGCTAGAGGGATGGATTCAGAGGGGATTTACAGAGTATCTGGTTTCGCTGATGAAATTGAAGCCTTGAAATTGGCTTTTGACAAAGGTAACTTACATTCATAGTGCCTTACATTAATAAAACATATTTACTTAAATTATATAATTGTATAGAGAGCAAATCTGGCCCTTAAAGACATTTTGAAGAAAAATGTGTCCTCCATGAACGCCATTGGATATGTGAATTATGTCGTTAATTACCCTCTTATAGATGGTGAGGCAGCCGATTTAAGTGTGTACAGCAATATAAACGTTATTGCCGGGACGCTGAAATTATATTTACGTCTTCTGCCAGTTCCTCTTATCACGTATGAAGTTTACCCGAAGCTCATCTCGGCAATACGTAAGTTTAAACATATCTTTATAACAGTATTTTCTGGGTAACTAAAAATAATTGGAAATCTTAAAAACAATGTTAACACATTATTTTGAGATTTTCGCGTAGCTCCTCAATGAGTACTGTATGTAATGTATACCCTGCGCCTGATTCTCTGTCTAGGAAGGATCTTAACTTGAATAATATTTTCATAATAGACTATTGATAATTTGGTGTCTCGATTATTAAAAATGTTTGACCTGTGAGCAATTAACTTGCGTCTGGTTACATCGATGTTAAAACTTTTTTTTACTTCAGTAGCAGCAACATCCTTAAAGTACCGAAAAGTTTAGTGTAATCGCAATGTATTTGTTATAACGATAATTATATACATTTTATATTAATTTAGTAATATTTGCTATTCTAGAAATGAAGACCAATGTGGTTCAAGTGGCAGCTTTACGCGAGTGCTTGGATACTTTGCCACCAGCGCACTTCAACTGTTTGCAGTATATGGTACAACATTTGCATAGGTAAGTTATTAAGTACCGCGCAGGGTATGCGGCGTTTAAAACATTGAATTATTACTTTGTAAAATATTTTGCATAGCAATACTAACTCAGCTTACTAATAAAATTGTATCATAAGTCTTTGTAATATCATATGACATTATCGTGATTACAAAATGGCGTCGATTCGTCGAAGTAATCGCAAAAATGTCGACAGTGCAGAATTTGAGAAGCCGGTTAAAATATTTGAGAAATTCACTTAAATTCGTTGGGTATTTAATGTTGTCTTTAATTAAAAAGCCATTTTTGCATTTGTATTGTGTTTTATAGAGTGTCACAGCACGCTGAAATCAACAAAATGTCCGCCCACAATTTGAGCACTGTTTTCGCGCCAACTCTGGTTGCAACTCCGCCAGCGATCACCGACCTGTCTTTAGAAATAAGAGTGCTACAGTCACTAATCGAGAACTGCGCTCAGATATATTATATAAATAAATAAAATTACTGTTTACTATATAGAGCACGATCTCCTTAATGCATAATCTCATTGTACACTATAAGTTTGAAAGACATAATAAATAAGTTAGTCTAACCTTAGAGACATGTTTGTTGTATAACACGTAAAAAAATGCTATAAATCGTGTAGAGCTTTAATTTGATTCAATATGTTATATTACTTTAATTTATATACATTGGGTCTTTCGAACTGTGAAACGCTCAAAATCTGACGTTTGATGAATCAACCAATAGAGACTACTTGGGATCACGCCAAGTAAATACTTTCACAAAATGCTAGCAAGTCTAATAAATATAGCAAAATAAAATATTTAGGATATAAGCAATATGTGCAATAAGCAATTGTAAGACACGTAATTTAAGGTTATTGTCATTATCTTCTTGAAAAAGATATGAAATGGTTTTTAAAGTTATTGACTAAAAAAAATATACCCAAACACGAAAAAAAAGTTATGTTACATGCTTTAAAAAGTTACCAAGGTAATCGCACAGATATTTCTATTTTGTATAAACATGTATGATGAAAAATAAAAGCAATGTCAATATACTGATAATATTATTTTTTCTTTTTCTTTCTTTGATTTCCCTGTTCCACTGTGATGCTGTCGGCTTGTTGAAATTTCTTTAAGTCAGCGCAGAAGAGTACCTAAACATAAAAACAATTTAAATTATCTATAAAAAAAAAGAACTTTGCAGTGTGAATTTAAAACTTACATTTAAAGTTTGCATTTAAAATTCACTACTATTTGAGATATTTTTACAAAATAATCACTCACTTTGTATAAATACAGAGATGTGTATAACCAAGAGAACTTTAGAAGGAGACAATTAGTCTTAGTAACACATTACTAGAAACTTTTCTTCATCTTTTTACCAAATAGGTATATTGGACACCTATGCAGGAAATTATATATATTATAATAGTTTAATATATTGTCATAGTTTGTTTTGTTTGTGTACCTTATGAATAAATAAATAAATATCTTACGGTATGAGCCCATCCTGCCATATCACCATACAAGCTTCTGAAGTGGTCCCCGATTTCGCTATACACTTTTTCAGTAACACTTCTCTTTCCTTTCAAATGTGGGAGGTAGTTTTGAGCTGCTATTTGATACACATGAGTGTCTACTGGCAACGCTTCTAAATGGTTTAAGGACATCAGACATATGCAATCTGCAACCTACAAAAATTAAATAGGAAAGATGAAATTTTTGTAATATTGTAATATGATTAAAATAGCAGACACAACTCTAGGAGTCCATCACCAATTAAATGAAAATACCTAGTATCTTGAATTAAAAATCGATTTTAGTAAAAACACACGTTGACAGATGCAGGGCTTGAACCGGCTTCCACAGCGTTCCGAGCTGTTGCTTTATCCAATTGAGCTACCTTGTCTATACGTCAACGTCTAATTTTACGATTTTTGCATTTTGCATCTCTCGCACAATGTAATTTCAACCTTAAGAATTACTATTAAGCTTCAATGTCTCATGCTTTGGAACTTACGAAACTCATTAAAAATAAAATTAAAGTTCAAAGTTATCGCACATGATGGCACTGTATATATTCAAAATCGATTTAGAATTTAAAAAAAAAACAATATCTTTGATACATCATTAAAACTTCAATTCATGTTTTTTTACTGAGTCTTAAAAATAGCTATCAGCTTAACTTTACTTTAATATTTAAAAAAAGGTTTGGGTTTTAAAAACTTTAATATTTTTAAAAATAGAAAAAAAAATTTTTTGGACAAGATTTGAAATTGGGCGAGAGGCGCATTATCAATAAGTTGAAAATATTTGACGTTGAGCTGTAGGACTTGGTTGCTCAATTGGTAGAGCAACAGCACGAATGCTAACGATGCCGGTTGAGTTTTAATCTAAGCACCAATGTTAAACATAAATTTGTGACTCTCTTAATCAAATTTTAAATCATAGAGCAAAAGCTTCTATATTATGAAGTGAATTTAATAGTAAATTTAAAGATGTACCTTAGGTCCAATACCACACAGTTTCATTAGCTCTGCCTTAGCTTCAGTGTATTTCATATCCTTTAAACTGCCAAACCATTTCTTACCACCCCATTGAACTATTTGGTTTGCTGATTTCTTTATAAACTTGGCCCGGTATCCAAAACCTAGTTCACGCAGATGTGATTCAACCTGTAAATACAATTATTACAATAAATCGATTGACTTATACAAGCACCATCCATAACCAAACCAACTTATGCTGTGTGGTGTACGTTTTGAATCCACATGAACAAATAATCCATTTGCTTAGATTTACCTCTAGTTGTGAAAGCTTTTCAACATCTGGAAAAGCATAATATGGAACGCTGTCTACTTCACATATTTTCTCACCATAATGCTTACATAGTTTCTCTATCATGGTCGATATTCTAAAACAAAAAAATGTATACATGTATCTGTATATGTGAATTGAGCTAGGTATTAGAAGTAACTAATACGGTACACATATATCACTACTAATACTATAAATGCGAAAGTAACTGTCTGTCCGGCTTGAAAGTACTGAACCAATTTAAATGAAATTTGGTACACAGATATGCTAAACTAGCATAGGCAACTTTTTGATGCCAAAAGGGATGTTAAGGGTTGAAAGGGGGATTAAAGTTTGTATGGAAATTCGTGATTTTTGAAGCTAGAACAATGAAACTTTCTTCTTTAACTTTTTGGAAATGGGAGTGAGAGTGGGAGTGAGTGTATGAGTGAGAATGGGAGTGATTTGAGTTGGGAGTGGGAATGTTACGGCAAAGTAGCACTTACAACACAGATTGGCAGTGTAAAACCTTTTGCTGTACCATTAAAAGGTAGTAAAAAGGTTGAATGAGGTATTAAAAATTGTGTGGATGTATCATAATTATTTTTTATAGAACTTACTACTATTATAAATGCGAAAGTAACTATAAAACTGATTGAAGCATAATTTTAAAAATACACTATACCATGGATATACTTATTATGAATACCTTAATAAGCTCTATGCAGTGGAACACTGTATTTACACATGTGTCTTATTAAATTTATAAAATAATTAAATAAACAGCCCAAATAATTGAAAAATTTCTATCCAAAGTTATTCTAAGTTGACGAAGTCGCGGGCACAGCTAATTTGATATAAACTGTCTGCCATTTATAAAAAGTATAAATTATAAATTCATATACATATCTACAGGGGATGTTAATTAATGCAATTCCCACTGTGTTCATCTCATCTTTCTCTTGTATGACTTTACTGCAAAAAGCCAAATAAAAGAATATCAAAACTTACCTTGATATATGATTATTTTGACTACATATAAATGAAAATAAATTCTCTACTGGTTCCTGAGCCAACATTCGAATACCATAGAACTGCACACATGCAGACTTGAAGAATTGATCTCTCTCTGACCACTTCTTGTAATAATTTCCCAAGTCAACATCAAGACGAAAATAGTTTTTCAATAACATCTCAAATATTTCCGTTTCCTTGTTTGATTTCTCTAGTAATGTTCCGAGTACTTGGTACTTTAAACAATTATTTTCTTGTTGTAACTTCCAAACTGTCTTAGCGAAAATACCCGTCCAAGTCTTTTCAGTGATATCAAAATTCCACCTGGAGAGAATTACACTAATAATCGTAAATCGAAAAAGATGCTAAGCAATGTAAAATAATAACTTAACTATTAAGGCATAATAATTACATTCTACTCAATAAAAAAGAAATCATACCTGAAACTTTGCCCACCATTCAAAGTGCCGGTCAATTGTAATTCGCTACTTTTAAAAGGTATTTTGTTCCACATACGAGACATTATTAAGTCTTTCATCAAAACCATGAACGTTTATAATTCATAAACATTACAAAATGCCGCTAAAATGTTATTTTGAAAAATAAAAAAGTTAAACCACAGACTAAACAAGATGCAATAAGTGTCAACTGTCACGGCAGTAGTCTAGCGAAACGTTGTAGAATCGCTGTCTAGTTGTGGCTGGATTTCGCAAATGGCTAATATAATACTTTAAATTTTAGTTCAGACTAGCTGTGCCAGCGCATGTGATAATGTTCGATAAATGTTCTAACCAACACAAAAATAATTTTTCAATTCGAACAAACTTTTCAGCTCATGAAACATAGTCGAACCTAGATATAGACGGGTTCTTTCATAACGTTCTTATTACTGAATTTTAATCTACTAGCTAAACAATTTTAGTACGATAATGCATATTAATAAATTAACCGGATGATATACTTAAATGGTATTAAGTCAATTCAAGGTGGCAGAAAAACATTTCTATTAAGAAAAATAATTAAGTAGAAGCGTCATATTAACATAATAATGAGTATGTATAATTGCATTTTTTTAAATAAAAAATGTGCATTTGCTAAAAACTAATTTCCTTGTATGTGGCTCAATTATAATACGTGTTGCTTATTATATAATAGAATATATAAGGTCGAAATAGATTTAATTCAAAATGAATGGATGAACGAAGCTTCAGTATTGTAGCGATTTCTGTTTGGCAAGCATTCATCATCAAATATAGAAAGATTTCCCTTCTGCATTTACAAACAGTTATCCAAACATCACACAAACGGTTACCCACACCACAACTCGGTTAGAAACATTTTCTTTACCTTGCCCAATGTGTAGAATATGTTATCGCGCTGTTCTACATTACCTTTTAAAACATAAAACTTTTCCATTTACTCCTCCGTAGGGTGCATAGATATAGATATAGATATGCAAATTGAATTGTAAAAAGCAGTTGCATGTTTACAACTTTCACGAGAAATGTGTTAAAACTTCTTATCCTTTAGTTCAAAACCTTGATATAAAATAATTATAAGAAGTATTTACGTTTTACAAGTTAATACATATATGTATATATATATATATATAATCTATATTATATTATATAAAGTTATCGAACATAGTAATTATTTGATAGTATAATAAAAAGTAATTAATTGGTTCTAAATAATTATTCCTTCTTATCCTTGTGCCGGTACAGTTAAATTGATTGGTACGGTGCCAGTAAAAGCGTTTGCTTTTTGAATGTGGAAATCTCAAAATGTTTGATGCCCGCAAATTATACTCGTAAATAAACATCTTTTAATTATTTATTTCCTAAAGCACTAGTAGTATAAAAAGATTCAGCGCGTGTTAAATTATTGCCTGTTGACAGTTCTCTAAAGTACTTAGACATCATCTCGTTTTTATTATTTCGTCACTTGTGTCCCGAAATGGTTCGGGAATCTACGTAGGACTAGCGTATACTCTTTAGCAAGGTAAGTGCTTCAGTTCGTTCACTTCCATGCCAGGGTGGCATTTTAGGAAAGGCTAAAACCCGCTATTAAACGGACCGCATTTTTATATGACAATTTTTAATTTGTACTTACATGAGCCGAATGTATATAAAGTCATTTCTCCGCATTATATGATATTCGTTAAGCATTTATCAAAGTAAAATGTTTAAATTTCTTCTCTTCTGTGTCATACTACACAGCGCTACTAGTTGGGTAGCTGACTACAAAAATCAGCACGTCCACCGCCAGTTGCTTCGTTTTAAAAGAGACACTGATTCCTTAGAACCACCACCACCGGACGCGGCTGTTATCTTTCCAGGTAGGTGTAAAAAGGATGGCAAAAATCTTGTCAAATCTTTTCAATTTGTAATATCTATGCGATGATTAAGGGAGGGTAAAGGCTATGTACGTAACTCATGTACCAGGTCTAGGTAACTTTACTATTATAATTATTTCATTGGAGACACCGAAGACTGCTGATCAGTTCACAAAAACAGCTGACCCACTCCCGCTCTGCAGATGATTTGGGGTCTAGTTATTAAGAATTGAATGCGATTTATGCATGCATGATGCATGGAAGACGATTGAGGCGTATTTAGCAAAAATACCTCAAAGTTAAAAGTCCACACAATGGAAGTGCACAATTTGAATCATTTTTCATTGTAGTTTAGCGAGATTTCATGATTTTATAGCCTTCCCAGGAAATCTGGTGGGGGTGGGGGAGTTTGATGTACTCCCTAATTTCATTTCGTTTGTTTTATTTCTTCTCTAGGAACAAAATGGTGTGGATCCGGGAGCAATGCGAAGGATTACGATGATCTCGGCAAAGAAGTTGAAACGGACAAGTGTTGCCGCGAACACGACAACTGTCCGGATTATATAGCCGCTGGACAAACAAAACATAACTTAACCAACACCGCGTCCTACACTCGGTATAATGTTTTATTCCAGAATTAGTTTAGATCGCACGCTTAGTATTAGAGTGACCTAACTCAAAATTTAATTTAATTTAATCAACTGTCAATCAACCTTTATATTTGAAAAATTTATTATTTTTTACATGTTATATATAGCGCATGAAGGCACTATACAATTTAAAAATCGAAAATAAATAAAAAAAAATTACGACTCGGGCAGGACTTGAACCGGCATCGTCAGCTTTCCGTGCTGTTGCTCTACCAATTGAGCTACCGAGTCCTACACGTCATGGTCGAATTTTTTCAACTTATTGCTACATGAACCTCTCGCGCCATGTAATTTCAACCTTAACACTTGCGTATAATATTATTTTCGATTTTTAAATTAACTTTATATTTTCAATCCAAAATAGATTTTTAATTATACTGTTTGAATTTATTCGAAGCCGTACTGCTGTAATTTACGATCACCGAAAAATTGAAAAGTGGACTAAAGTGGATCATTTTAGGATACTAATTATGTCTGAATAAAACTCTAATTTTCTATACATTAAGCTGGATGCAAGTCGAATAATTCAAGTGTTGTTTTGCAGCTTATCGTGTAAATGCGATGATGACTTTTTACAATGTCTACACCACGCAAATACAACAACATCCGCTAATGTTGGCTCAATTTACTTTGAATATTTGGGTACGCAGTGTTATAAAAAAGACAAGCCAATAACAGGATGCGAGAAGTTACAAAAAGGGTGAGTGTAGGGACAATAAACAAGTTCATTAACTTCCAATTAATAATACTAATATTATAAATGCGGAAGTAACTCAGTCTGTCTGTCGGTCTGTCCATCCCGCTTTAACTCCGAAACTATTGAACTGAATTAAATGAACTTTGGTACACAAATATTTTAGAGCCTGAGAAAGGACATAGGCTACTTTTTAATGCTAAAAAGCGTTGATAGGGGTTGAAAAAGGGGATGCAAGTTTGTATGGAAATGCGTGGTTTTTGAAGCTAGAACATGAAACTGTCTTCTTTGGCTTTTGGGGAATAGGAGTTGGAGTGGGAGTGGTTGTGGGAGTGAGTGTAGGAATGAGAGTGGGAGTTACAGTAAAAGTGATGTGAGGTGAGAGTGTTGCGGCAGAGTAGCACTTACAACAAAGATAAAATCAAAAGAATTTATTTATATATAATACGAGCTGTGCCCGCGACTTTGCGTGGAATAGTGACATGGGGTAGAATGTTTAATTATTTAGGCTGTTTATTAATTTATGTAAAGGTGCATTTAATGCAACCTATTAAATGCACCTTTACATAAATTAATAAACAGCCTAAATAATTAAACATTCTACCCCATGTCACTATTCCACGCAAAGTCGCGGGCACAGCTCGTATTATATATAAATAAATTCATAAGTTTGTTGCAGTTATTAATACCGATATTTAACCTTCCTTCTGTTATGAGATTGTATGTCATAACAGTTCCTCTTGGCTTCGTCATAGTGGCGGAAACATCAATAGTGTCATAATTTAAAATTTGACCAGCAACGTATGAGAAACGCGCGAAAACAAACGAACCTACCACAGACATACAACGTCTAAACAAGATGCGCTCTTTTTGGCTTTGGATACTCGGAATTCCACAGACTGCAACTTAAACGCGATGGAATTTGACGGATTTTTCATCTGTGAGCGGACCGATATTCCTACCACATCATTTAATATCTAGATTTCCAAACAAAGTTTAAGATTTTTCTAATTAGAAAAATGTTAGGTCCGGAAGGGATCGAATCGCACATAATCGCCATCTAATATTATATTCCGATTTTTTACAGATTCTTTTATAGTAAATGTCTGAAGTATACTTTTGATGAGAACGGTGAGCCGAGATATCAATGGTTCGACGTTCCGAACTATTAGATGAATTTTTCACGTTCCGTGGCTTGTTGAAAAACGTTGCCAACGTACATAACGTCAAAAAAGTGGATCACATGAGAGCATAATAAAACGTTATAATAATTAATTTGGTTTGATTTTTAAGTTTCCCTTCCCAAATGGTTATAATACAATTGAATGAGATGACAAGTGATTATTATTAAATGCGAAGTTATTCAAGTTAACAAAAAATTAAGGCACCCATAGGCCATCCGAGAAAGGTTATTCGTAGTTAGTATGAGAACAAAGTAGAGGTTTTAAATAATAAGAACAATTCTAATGGAAAGTTCTAATAATTAAGTAAGTCTTAGTATACTGTCTATAGTTTACGAGAGTGGTACACATTTTAATAACTAAATTTAAACGTCTTAGTATAACAAAGTTCTTGAGAAGAAATCTTTCATACCCGAAGCCGACTTGTGAGTCGCCAAGTGTGCTTGGCTACACTTTACAATTAACTTAAACTGGGTCCTAATTACAAAACAGATAACATATTTTTTTATTTTTTACACTTATGTATTTTTCTTTCATTCAATATACTCATATTTTAAAGTCATACTACGATGAATACTGGCAACATTCATTATTGCGTATATTATACTTGAGTTTCCTTGTTTTTTTTTCTATTGGAATATCATACATAACTATACTAATATATAAAGCTGAAGAGTTAGTTTGTTTGTTTGAACGCGCTAATCTCAGGCAGTACGGGTTCGAATTGAAAAATTATTTTTGTGTTGGTTAGAGAATCTATCGAGGAAGGTTATAGGCTATAAACACATTGCGATGTGGCTAATAGAAGCGAAGATACAGCGAGAAATGTGAACAAAACGGGGGAAAATTTTCATCTCTGTAGGTTTCAGATGCGTACGCTGCGAAAACGGTTTAAGATACCTAAAAATTGTATATGAAAGCATGATTCCCCTTTAAATTATCTAAAAAAAAGTCCGCGACGTTATACGTCTATCTTTTAAGATTAACTTGATACATGCACCATATTGCATTCACCTTTGCATTCGACGATGAGAGAGACGTTGAGCAACAGCACGGAACGCTGACGATGCCGGTTCAAGTCCTGCCCGAGTCGAACATTTTTTCAATTTATTTTCGATTCTTAAATTATATAGTGCCTTCATGCGCTATATATAACATGTAAAAAATAATAAAGTTTTCAAATCTATATTAATATTATAAATGCGAAAGTAACTCTGTCTGTCTGTCCGGCTTTAACTCCGAACTACTGAACTGATTTAAATGATATTTGTATACAGATATTTAAGAGCCTGAGGCTACTTTTAATGCCAAATAAGGTTTAATAGGGGTTGAAAAAGGGGATGAAAGTTTGTATGGGAATTCGTGGTTTTTGAAGTTAGAACAATGAAACTTTCTTCTTTGGCTTTTTGGGAATAGGAGTGGGAGTGGGAGTGCGAGTGGGAGTGTGTGTAGGAAGGAGAGTGGGAGTTAGAGTAGGAGTGATGTGAGGTGAGAGTGTTGCGGGAAAGTAGCACTTACAACATAGATTGGCTGCCTTAAATACGCCCTTACATAAATTAATAAACAGCCTAAATAATCAAAAATTCTACCCCAAGTCACTACTCCACGCGGACGAAGTCGCGGGCACAGCTAGTAAAATGATAAGTGTACAGTAATGACACATGATTCGTTCGCGCCATTTTCCCTTCTATTTTATTTTTAGCAAAGCAACTACCATGCTATATACTGTTCCATTATCCAATTTTTTTTCAATAAATTAAAAATAAGTGTAAGTACATCTTATTGTTAATATTTCCGCGGCGTTACTACCAATATAGATAGTCATTTAGCGTTGAACGACTTATCGCTCTTCATTCAAATTGGGGTTTGGTTTCACTGAAAGTTAGACCTGACGATTTGACAAAATTAGATATATAACACTAGAGTTTTTTAAAAACCCGCAACTAATGTACTAATATTTTTAGATTGTATTTTTACGTCACATTTTACAATTATGTAAACATGAAACACTCGGGACAGGTCTAGTCTACTTCAAGACTTCGATCTCTCTTACAAGGGAGATGTGAATGACTTGAAAAAAAAAATTCTCCTTTTCACGGGTCTAAATACAATATCCTTGTCAATCTACTTTAACTTAGAGAAATCGCTACAAAACGCACCGCAAGCCTTGACTGTCGTTCCTATATAAATAAATACTAAGTGAAACATCAATAACAAATTTAACCGTGCTGTAATTAAGTGCTCCGTATTTTCACCTGAACGCGGTAAAATTAAAGAAAATGTTGAAATTCTTTTTAATATTAGCTGTTGTTATCGAGAGCGCCAAAAGTTGGATTATTAACGATATAAGAACGTCAATTTTGAAACGGAAACTAACACGTGATTTTAAAAGACTTGATAGCCAATATAGCCCTAATGATGTGTCTGATCTTAGGATTACTCTCATTTATCCAGGTAAAATAATTTTTTATCATTTAAGAGGAGGCGGACGTTCTAACTATAAGTGAATTGTGCATATAACAGGTGCGTGACGAATTACTATTAGATTCTGGTTGGTCTTAATTAAATCTTCCATTAATAAAGATATATTCGTTATGGATGGCTATATAAATTGGGTACATGTTTAGTAAAGTATTGTTTATTACGCGAGTAGTAAACATTAAAACAAACATTGTCTGTAGTTTACGCGAGTAGTACATATTTAAATATACCGCTTTAATGGCTTAAAACGCAAAATATATTAATTTAATTTTACGTATACACAGTGTAATATACGATTTATTATATGCGTCTACTAATTGATTAATAATTGCGTTATTTATCTTTGTCTTTTTTATTATTGTATTTGGTCACAATAATAATACTTGGAATTACTTATATAAGGGCAAATTATCTTTATAATATTGTCTCAGTGTGTATTTAAGTTAGTCGTACTTACTAGTGGACTACTATAAAAATGGCATGTACCTATGTTACAGTAGTATAGACAGTTTGTTTAAAATTTATCTTAATGTATGGCACTGTGCACATGCAGAAAATTTTAAAATATTATCTTATATTAACTTAAAAAGTGTTCCCATATACGTTCGACACAAATTCAGATGTTATAATAAAAATAAATTTTACTCGTAACCATACAAAGTAAGGAATAAGATTAGATATAAAGCATAAGCTAGAATTATTGTATGACTTGAACGGATAAGTAAAACATATTTTATAGGAATGATCACATTCCATCTAGCCCCTTAAGGCTTAACAATATATTCCACGTATATGTTAGACCCTTTTGGTATGAATCATTACATATATTAAACACATCTAGAAAAATACTTTAAATTAATTGAATTATTATGTTATTGAATAAGCGCAAATATTTGATAGCCATATGAACTTGTAGTAAAACTTACATTTTGAATTCTAGAATAGATCCTAGAGCATAAACTTACTTACGTACAATAAACGTAAGTAAGTATTCGTTACTCAAATCGGTCCTTTTGCAAATAAATGCCAACAATCTTTTAATGTATTTTCTTAAATATATTGGATTTATCTGAAATCATATTACTAATATTTAAATTTACCTTACAATATCGAAAATTCGTCAGGCTCAACCTCCAACCACAACTAATCCTAATACATAAACCTTTACAATACAAGCACAATCAATTTTATACGGTTTGTAAAGAACGTCTGAAGTTTTCTTTATTGACAAGACCCCTCTATATGAATTGCTCCTTAATAAATTTACAAAAATGTATTAGTTTAAAGCGGATGAGTCTTGGGTGTTCTTCTCCGTTATGTTGCTCTATTGAACACTCTTAGAATCCACACGACAGACAAACAAAAACATTTTTTTGACGAATCTAAATATTTTTTTAAATTTTAAAGAGAATAGAGTATATTTTATTTTACTTATTTTTTAGATATTCTGCTGTAGTACATATAAACTGTCACTGTGCTATTCTTAGCAGATGTTAAAACTACCACAGATTAAACATATAAATTTAGCCAAAGTCTACTATATATATTCTTCACCTATATATAATCAACTATATAATTTAAGTTTAGCTATAACAACAGTAAATTTGTCATAACCAAATTGTTTTGATACATAGAGGGTTTGAGTCTTATTTATAATATATATCGTAGTTATTGTTTATTTTTTAAATACATGAAACTCTATCAGTATTTTTTCATAAGTACAATTAGTCTTAACTTTCTGCTAGTAATCGTTTTTTTATTCCACAGAGTATAAACATTAAGACTATTAACTTTATTTAACGTTTAAATGTTTATTTAGGTACCAAATGGTGTGGTGCTGGTAACATAGCTGATGGCTACGATGACCTAGGACCAGAAGAAGAAGCAGATAGGTGCTGCAGGGACCACGACAATTGTGCAGATTATATACCCGCTGGGGAATCAAAACACAACTTGACAAATAGAGCATTTTATAGTCGGTATGTTGACCAAAGATGTGAAACATAGTTGATAATGGTATGACCATCGCTAACGTAAGTAGTGAGGTCGTGATTTCGAAATCAAATCAAAGTCGTTCACTCAAAATAGCTAATCTCAGGAACCAGTAACTCTAATTAAAAATTATTTGGTGTTGGTGGCATTTAATTAAATTTTAATTTGGTGGCTGTTGTCAATAGGAGAGGAAAAATATCTAAATGTAAATATGAACAAAGGATTCCTTTTTAAATAAGCTAATAAAATGTCTGGGACAGTATATTGTCTATCCTTTAAGATTAACTGGCATGAACTTTGGGACATATTTATAAAGTTAAGGAGAAGGTTGCTAAAAAAATAATATAGTGCCTAATATAAATGCCAGGTGAACAAAAATTAAGGACATGTTTCATTCATCAATATGCTAATACATGTTATTTAATTAAACTAAGCACTTATCGATATCTATTGCAATATTTTCGTATATCAATATCTCCTAACACTTCCCCCATATTAGCATTATCGGATGTAAATATCAACCTTGACATTGCTATGTTTCAAACAAGAGAAATACAGTTTTTATCCAATTCGCAATTACTCAGAAGAGATGCGGGCACAGACAGCAATCATTCCATGGGAGGTCGCACGAAAGTGTTAATCTATAATTTTATTGTTGTTGATAGTTGACGTGATTTAATATCGTGATGCACTGGGTTAAGGATACTGAAACGGGTCAATGCCAATAGATTTATTGTTACTTACTACGAATCAGAAAACATAAAGGGGTTAAAAGTAGTTATTAATGATTTCAAACGCAAAATAGGTTTGATAACTTATCTGAAATGTTTTAATAAAACACTTTAACGGTTTAAAAAGAGGGGGGAGGTCTTCCCGTGACCACGGCTGCTGCAAAGCATACGAAACGTCGGGCCGAAGTTAAAAATCATTTTCAAATAAGTTTAACGAATATATCGCGTTTTAAACCGTTAAAGTGTTTTATTTAAATGTGTACTACTCGCGTAAACTATGGACAGTATTTATCTTAAATGTATTTTAACTACGGCATCACGTTTCGAATGCGTTGCAGCAACCGTGGTCACGGTATATAAGTTATAATAACTCATTATATTTCGAATTTTTAAAGTTAAAATAAGAAATAAATAAACAAGTATACGGAGAAACTTCTTTAAGTTTAAAATAAAAATATATTGTCTATTTTTAGGTTAGCCTGTATTTGCGACCTGAACTTTCGCCAGTGTTTACATGAAGCTAATACGAATACCGCCAACAAAATCGGTTCAGTATACTTTGACTTATTGGGTACGGAGTGCTTCAAGGAGGACTACCTGGTCACAGGCTGTAAAAAGCGAGGCGGGTACGTATATTAATAAGTTATTAATACTCGTACATGGATCTTATTTTTTAAATGTACACTGTGTTTTATGACAGATAGGCATACAAATTTATGCGCTGGTGTTTTGGTTTTGGATAAAAAGTATTCGATTAGTACTTTCTCCGAATGTCCAAAATTGTCATCATTTCAAAGCCTAAATAAAACACTTTAACGGCTTACGCGATGTATATTAGTTAAACTTATTTGAAAATTATTTTTAAGTTCGGCCCGACGTTTCGGATGCTTTGCAACAGCCGTGACCACGTTAAAGTGTTCTATTTAAATATGTACTACTATTCGCATTATTGACAGTATTTTATATATACAAAGTTTTATAAGAAGAATTACTTTCTTTGATTTCTCTCTATTTGTAAAAGATAGTAAAGTAAATATTAAGATTAATTTAATTTTTCTTGACAGTTGGCTGAATACGAAATGCGTGGAGTATACCTATGACCGAACAAGCGATCCTAAATATCAATGGTTTGATGTACCGGCATACAATTATTGATATATTACAAGAAAATGCTGCCACACTAAGTTCTCGAAGAATTGTAAGATTAAAATAATTTTAAATTGAGTCGCTTTTTATTATTATTATCATGAAAAATGAAAAATTCATAGAGGTTAAAAAAATTACTCACTGATATCAGTCCTTGGTTCCCATAAAAAAATTACATATAATATTTAGAAAGAAATTTAAAAATTCATGAAATCATTACGGTTTCTCGTTTAGTTTTTTTTTTCTTTAGTCTGTAGTAGTAGTTAAGTATAAAAATTGAAATATTTATTTACGTCTTCTAGTATTTAATATTTAATGGTTTTCTTATTAAGATAATATAGATAACCTAATGATATAATAAATTAGGTCACCATCCGTTGTTAATCAAAATAGTTATAATCCATCTATCAGACTTATTCTTGGGGCCTCTATCCTATACTAGCTGTGCCAGCGACGTTATTTCGGGCATCCAAATAAGTTTTTGCAAACCCCGTCATCTTTATAAACTTAAGCTGTTAGCCACTACGTCGATCGCGTCCTTTCCCGTCGTTCTTGCAAGTTAACCATAAAAGATAGACATATAGCGTTGCGGACGTTTTTTCGATAATTTAAAGAGGAATCATTGGTGCATACACATTTTTTAGGTATCTTAAACCGTTTTCGCAGCGTACGCACTTGAAATCCACAGAGATGAAAAATTTCCCCCGTTTTGTTCAAACTTCCAGCTGCATCTTCGCTTCTATTAGTCACAGCGCGAAGTTTTATAGCCTATAGCTTTTCTCGATACGTGATCTACCCAACACAAAATTTTTCAATTTGAACCCGGAGTTCCTGAGATTAGCGCGTTCAGACAAACATACTCTTCAGCTTTATATATTAGTAGAATAAAATTTCAACAATAAAGAAGCAATTGTATCATTTATTTTGTTTCGGCATATTTCATTGGTACATTGTTAAAGATTTATCCATTAAGTTAAATATACAATTCATCGTTTAAATTATGCACACAAGTATGCACGAGTAATATACAATTATTATTATATTTCGTATAAATAACGATACATAGGTACACGTGATCAAAGATATGAATACAGTTTTTTTAACAACATATATATAAACGAGTGAACAAGTTTATCGGTGTTAGAAGTAATGCTATAATAAGGCGCAGTGCACACTTTAAACTGTTTTATATTTTTCGTAATCGTAGACAAGATCAAAATTTCGCCTAATCATTCTATTATTGCTTAAGAATTGTCTTCGTATCACCGACTTTATAAACAGTAATGCGTTTTCGTCAAAATATTATGATTATATAAAATTAGATTGACGAATATTATTCGTCAATCTAATTTACTTACTTAGTCGATAATTGCTTTCGTTGATAATAAAAAAAATGGCGGAAAATACAATAGTTCTGCTTGTAGCCGCTGTGATCGTTGGATTTTAGAAACACTCTTTTTTTTCATTTTCATCACCTCTTTTTTATATTTTAATTAAAAGTGTGTAACGCGCCTTATACACTTGAGAACAAATAATGCAAGTTAATTGATTTCTTTATTTAAGACTTGGAAATTATAGTTAAGGTTTATTGAAACACTTGCATTCTTTGCTCTTCAGTATACTATACAATGTATCTACAAGTTTCAAATTAAAGTGCTATCTAGATCTTTGATTTAATAAAGGGGATCTAATCATCAAAATGAACAGAAATCATGCTATTTGTAGACACATTGTTCTTGGGTATTTAAGATTAGAGACATTTCAGGGTAATTTAGTGAGACCTAAGATTGTCAATAATATTGATACTTATGACTAAAGAATATAATGTTAAAGAACTTTTAAAGACAGTTGTTGACAAAATCCTCATTTATTGACATTGATTAACATTTTGTTAATCACTGTATGGAGATTACTACAAATTTTTATTTTTCAATTTCACTAGTAACAATTCTTGTATTTAAGTAATACATTAAGTAATAGTGGCCAAAACAGCTAATAGACGTTTCTACATTTGTAGTAGTGTCTTGTGAATACAGTCATCAGTCGGAATAAACCAATTAGCGCTATCATCACTCACACTACAACAAACAGAAAATCCATTGTAAACTGACTTCTTGAATTGTTTGAATTATTAAATCTCACTAAAAACCTGTAATTTAGATATGTTGGAGCTTAGCTAACGTTTAGACCAAGCGAACATTCACTATATACATGTTTAATATACATTTAAAGGGATACCTTACCGAGAGAGATAATACCTCTACAGTTAAAATGTTGGGTTAAATAAAAAAGGGTAATTACTTGGGTACGCAGATTTTCATTGGTTTTGCATTTTCCCTGAAAGAAGTTATGTTTGAATAGTAAGGCCACCATTTGTAACTTTATTTTTGTACTCATTTCGTTTTCGCCACTTTCTATTGTTTTATTGGTTTACACAAATTGCTAACACACTGTATCGCTACTGTACCATATCAAGAGGGTATCTACAGATAGTGAAGAGTGATTATTATTTTTGTAACTAATAAGTATTCTGTAAAATGTCTATCTATATGCTACAGCAGACTGGTCTTTTGCAATACTTAAAAAAAGTTTGAGAAAGAAGTCTATCGTAGATGCTTTAAAACAGTTAAGATATATCCTACGTAGACGCTGTGTAGCAATCTATTATAAATTAACTTCTCTCTTTGGGAAAAGAATAAAACTGGGCGCAAAGAGCCCAATTTCGAGGAGTATGTTAGCAATTTGAGTGGATGTTATTCCCAGTATAGGCTTTGGGAATCATTTAAGCATTTCGGCCAAAAACTCGTGTTTATTTACATTTACTGTGATAGTCCATGAGACCAATAAAATGTGTTATTAAAGTATTATCTTCCCCGTGAGTTTGTGGTCTAAACAACGTTGCTAAACATTATCTATATCAATTACTAGGAATCGCAAGCTAATTTTTTATATACGTGAAAAGATTTAAATACGCGTTTATTTGGTTAGATACGAAGCTATATATTACTTATAACAGTATCCCTTGTTCGTAATGAGCATCTCGTTTTCGCCTACATTCCAAGCAAACTGACCAAATGTATTTACATGGAATATATAAAGTTCATGGTGTATAAAACAAGGTTTAATTAAGTATAAAAAAAAAACGAAAAATATATAAAACATATGGAAAAACACCGTAAGTTAGTTTTCTATCACAGCTAGTTTCTGCTAATACTAACTATGACGAAACAGATGGCACTAGTGTCGCAAATTTGAAATTGACATAACAGACGCCCGCCATTTTGCTAGCTCCACTATGACAAAATATTAAAAGGTTTTTTGAACCATATTTTTTACATAGAAAACTTTTGACGTTCAGCGATTCAACCTTGTTTTAAACACCAGAGATGAACAACGCATAGAAACGCTCTTAGGAAACACTTATATACGATTTATTGTCATATTATGTAAGGTAAAGACGAATCATAAAACTTCTAAGTATAGCAAGCTCGTATTATTGCGACGTTTTAACGAACAGGTTATTCAAAGACTTTCCAATCCAAGTAAAATACTAGATTTGGGTATCTAACTACGATTTGGCCCCAAATTATGCTTTAGGTCATGGATACAATTAATGCATAAAAAAGCTATTTTCACTTCAATTAGTGAACTTTAATATGTCATTCAAAGTATTAGTTAAAGGGAATAACTAAGTAAGATTTGAAAACTTTATTTTTCACATAATGGCAATATCTAATTAAATTGAAAACAAGAGGATGACGAATATTTTTTTTACAAAATCAATGTAAAAAATGGGATTCTTGTATGATTTTTTTTTCTTTTTTAAGAAGGAATCGAAATAAACTTACTACTTGACTAATTCTATCTAGTTCAAAAATGACTTTCGGAGGAAAGTGATGATGACGTTACAGGAAGAAGTCAATTGTAAAGCGATAAATGTGTAAATATTAATGTAATATTATAAAAGCGATTTTTATAAATGATTATGTATATTGCTTGTACGATAGATATTCAACTTATTAAATTACATATAAGATGTATTTTAATAAGCGATGATATATTGTGATATACAAATAGTAAGTAGGTACAAGGTAAGACGTGGTATGGGCAAGAAATTCATATTTAAAAGAATTAAGTGGTACGGTACGCTGTTGGCCGTAGGTTCCAGCCCTGTTATATATATTTTAATTAAAATTATTTTCACCTCCTCATGTCCACCTTTTATATAAATATGTAATATTTCATCAATAATTAATGTGGTTATGACAATAAATCATACATAAGCATGAAGACAACTGGATTTTTGAGAAACTTATATAGTTATTTGTTAACTGTTAAGAATTCAGTGTCAGATTGTTTTTCCTTATTCCGACTTACATAACTTTTATGATACAACGTAATGTCAATACCCACTAAAAGCGGGGCTCAAAGAAGTCAAACAGATGTAAAAATGCACAGGTGATTGATTTCTTTGATGGAAAACAATTTAATATAATAAAACCCATGCAAGCAGTCTTTAGGCTCGATGAGGGTATAGCCTTTTGATTAATTCAGTACTTATTCGACCGTAATAATTACGTGGAGAAAGGTTATTCTTTCGTTTATCTCTAAAATATACAGACACAAATGTTACGTAACGCTCATTAGCAATTTGACATTTCAGTTGCAAGTGGACACTTACTCTTTAACACTTAGATTTGACGATAGGTCTGAACAAGATGCCATAGAAAAATGTCTGTCTCCGAATGTATTAGATGAAAATGATTCTGTATTTTACATTAATGACAAAGATGGTATCACGTCTACTATCACAGAATATTTTGAGAGAAGTGAACTTTAATATTGTTTAACTTACATAACCTTAAACGTATGTTTCATTACTCTATTGAATATTGCGGTCTCGGAGGCTCAAAGCTGAGCTTATACTTTACAACATCACTATAAACATTTGAAACGTAATGAGCTAACATCGTAAACAGTCAGGAATCGAATTCTGCAAGGACGGTCGCAGATCGAACGCCACCGAATCGGACTGCATGAGGATAACATTTAACAATATTTAAATTTTCATTCATCTGAACAGAGATATAGATTTGAAACATCTAATTACTATAATACGGGTACACACCTAGCGACAGACAACGTAACGTGGACACGTAGCCTCTAAGCTACGGATATCGATAAAAAAATTAAATATCGATAATGATCAATATTATCACGCCTAAGTATAAAAATGGATTGAAATTAAACAAAACGCCCTATTTACGTATAGTGAATAATGCATGTCTGGTGTAGCGTTTCGTAGCCGTCTACGACATTCGTAGATCCGCTACGGCTTCAGTGATACGACCCACTATACCCACATAGGCTCGTAAACGATACTTACGATCTAATCTAACAGACGGGCAGAGGTTGAAGATTTAGAAAACATTACAATACGACTAATTGAGGGGTTACTCCAACCGTGCGTTGAGACTGTACTAACATATTTGAATATTCGCTAAACTGTGCGTTTATTGAATCATTTATTTACATCATATTAAAATATTAACGATAAACGGGCTATAGAAAAGAAGGTTGCGTTGCGTTCCTTCGCGTTCCGTTGGTGGGCGAACGCAGCAGTATCACGTATCACGGCTCAACGGCCCCGAGGGCCATTCCTTGGACATTATTTGCCGCCGAGGCCGAATTTCATGAAGATTAGCTCCTTGCCCTTGCTGAGTATGTCGCCTCCTGGTGCGGTCATTTCGGTGAATTTTTGCATGAGGTTCGGTTGTGAGGTGGGAGGCTGTTGCTCCGGCTGCGCCTGCTGTAAGGGTTGGGCCGTGGGTGCCGGGACTACGGTGGGTCCGCCGCGACGGGCCGGGGAAGTGCTGACGGCGGTGGTGGTGCCCACCGGTGGCATCGCTTGGAGTGACGCGGTGGTGCCCGGCGACTGAACTGGTGGGGTGCTCGCGTTACCAGCGGTCGTGCGAGCGATCGTGCTCGCCACTTGAGCGCTCGACACGCCTTTCGCCCTCGCCTGCTACACGGATAGCCGTTATGGACCACCTTCCCACCAAACTCACCCATTTAAAGTCTAATGAGAAGCTTTACGAATATCGACCTAATGTCTTAATTTATTGGGTTTAATATACTTAATCAAATGTCAATTTTACACAAATTTTGAATCTATATAGCTCTCGTAATTGTTGACTAAGGTAATGCTAGACTACACCGAACTATGAATGATCTGACACGTATCTATCATATATTATATAAAATATTTCCGGATATCATATTTTATATGAAATAGCCAATGTACGAGTATTTTTTAGTGGTTCTTATGTTTTTCAAAGAGGTCTCATTAGACTTCAAATGCTACAAGTTTAGCGGTAAAACCTACAATTTAGTCCTACGATTAACTAATCGTCAAACTTGTCATTAGCTTACTATTCTAAGCTATTGAAAAATTTAAAAGTATGAAATATAGCATCCCAATAAAAATACATACGTAATACTTGAGACTTTTATGGTAGCAATGAATTATACATTAATAATTTGTTACTTACTTTCGATTCTGCTTATTTTACAATTAATTATAGTATCATTGTATAAATGAAATATCATGCTCAAATACAATATTAACATGCATTTACATACAAAAGCGGAAAATAACACAAAATTCAAGAATAATAAATACATATTCTATACATTATGAACGCATGTCGCCCATGCTTTAAAACCACATAAAGCATAGTAAACATTCCTTATAACAGACGACTATAGTTTGAAAATTTAAGAGACAGACATCTTTAAAATGATGTTAGGAGTATTCTTATAGTCGTCTTGAAAGGGACCACATTCACAGGCTCGAGAAAGTTTGTCAAAGTGAATATTGATGATAAGTTATCAGATGTAGGTGAAGTACTTGTGTCAATAATTGTTCTAGGTTCGTATGATGACTTGTATATGACAGCTAATGTGTAATAGCTTAAATGATTCGGTCCGCGGAACGAGATGCTTAACCCCGTTCTAGTGGGCGTAAATGAAAGAGTCTGTAACGGATAAGGTAACATAACAACAAAACCGTGAAAATGAATCTAAATATATGAAAGTGGTTGAAAATAAAGAGACTAGCGTAATTGCATATCGCAATGTCGTGGGTCAAACGTTATAAACGGCAATCTTTACCTGAGAATTCGCCTGTTCTGGATTACTGGCGCTTGTGTTGTGGTCTAACTGAGAAGGGGGAAGAGGGCAGGCATCTAGCAAACAGACAATACACACAACATATAGTGACCACAGACAACCACTTAATCTTGGAATCTTGGATCACACATCACGCACATCGCGGATTCTGTGCATCTATGTTGCGTGTATTTCCCGGCCTACCCTACTGTGGCGAATCTCAACAGAACAAGGAGACGTGGCGAAACTGAACAGGATAGACGCAAGGGCGCAGCGGGGCACGCGCAAGAGCCAAAGGTCGCTGGTAAATGAAGAAAAGTTTTGTGGAGAAGATATATTGACTGGTCACAACAACATAATCAAGATCCCGGCTACGCCCTTTATAGATAGAGAACGCAGTAAACGAGACGCCTTCAGATTTGTCAGTAGGGGTCGTGTCATTGTATTTTCGGTTATACCGTACCCAGTGTACAACGTTTGTGATTGTGTAATCCAAGATAGTGTTATTCAGCATAGTGTACACCAAGAGTCTTAGTGCTCCGTAGATTGCAACCGGACTCGCATAATTATATCAAATTATTGTATAAAAGGAGTAGGTGGGGATATGTCTCTAGCATGTTTAGACTGTGGTCTGCAAACTCCAAAGGGTCATGTTCAGCATATCTAGTCATTGACGCGAGTATTTTTATAGACTTGCTTTGTTAAAGACAAGTCTTTCGCGGTTTTGCCGTCAATGGTTTATCTCAGAACCACTTATGGGTTTTGTAATATTCATCTTGACATGGCGTAACCCAGTACGTGGCCTATTTCGTTTTTAGAAGACCATAGCCTTAGTGGATCGAGGAGGTCAAAATTCTCTAGGTATTATGTAATCCAATTTTTATCGGGATAGGAAATGAATTATAACTCGCCCAGCGAGTCCTTTTGCAATCGATAGATAGTGTACGGGAAAGATGACAGAGGTTTTCAGAGTGAAGTAGCTAGGCGGAATTTAGTCACATAGCAAGTCCAAGGTGCAAACATGAAACACTCAAAGCTCTCAGTGATCAGAATTTACCCTGATCGTCAGCCGGACTTACCTAAATCATAAGGAGAAATTAATTCCTCTAATAAATAGAGTAATAAACTAAAACAGCGAATATTGAAAAGCCGTTCGCGGCTCTACAGTACACGAGAATCGGAATGGATCGATACCTGCTTTCCGATGGTGGTTCCTCTGCTGTGGGGCTACGTTATCCCTCGGAGGAGGTGGGGGACCGCGTGCCCCTGGTCCGGGAGGTGCTCCTCTGCCGCGACCTGGACCGCCACCGGGAGCGCTTGTGCTAGGACCCATTCGACCACCAGGTGGCACTGTAGTCATCATACAATTATAGTGGTTAAATATTTCAAACATTTCATCGTTCTTTTTTATATCGCTAAGAGTTTTTTCCACGGCAATACAATTTTAAAACAATAAAAAAATATGAAGTATTATTTATGATATAATAAATTATAAAATTCAAAAGAATATACTAAGTGACAAGGTTTGCGTGATTTATCGCGTATGCATCCTCTCGCTCTTGTTGATGCTGCGAATATATATTTTTGTTAATATTTTATACACCTTGACTGCTCGAACCCGCCGGCGCGTACTGATCATTGGCGTCGGTCAAGAAATTGCTGGGCACAAGCCCTCGGACGCCTTCAATTTCTGCCATGTAGAAGCCGTCGTCGTCCATCTCACCGTACACGTGTATAATTTGACCAGTTTGAAAGCTCAGCTCTGCCTGAAGTGCAAAATATACAAATATAAATACTGCCTGTAGTGTAGCGTACACATTTAACTAAAAGACTTTAACGGTATAAAACGCGAAATATATATGTAAAAATTATTATATTTTGATAATTGATTGTAAGTTCAAATAAAAATATATACGGCCTGACGTTCCGACGAACAGATGGCGCTAGCGTAGCAGTTTTCACGTTGACATAAGAGACCATCATTAGTCTCTCCGTGACTAAGGCAGGTGTAAAGCATCCAAAATGTCGGGCCGTTGTTAAAATCATTTTCAAATAAGTTTAACTCATATATCGCGTTTTAAGCCGTTAAAGCGTTTTATTTAAATAAGTTTAACTAGTATATTTTATGTATGTCACTTTTTCTACTAATTACTTAATAAATTTGAACTTACATCGGCGTCAACATTAGGGCTTAGTTCCTGAGGGTCGTAATCGTACATGGCTATCATCCGACGCACGGGCTGGTTTGCATAGGCGTCTGTCCATCTGTCCCGGGGCTTAGCTGAGACTTGACCGGTCGCCTCTTGTTCAGATACTTCGACCACCATGTTATGGGGTACGTAGCCCCGACGACCTCGACACTCGCCCCAGTAGAAACCGTCGGCGTCTTTGTCACCCCACACCTGAAAAACCATTACTTCCTTAATATAACGCAGATTGTATTGTGAGAACTGTGAACTTTAAATTGAGACCCGATCTGGAAGTACCAAACAGACTTTTCAGCAGTTTTAAAACAGCCTACTAGTGATACTAATTTGTATATAAATAGAATTTAGGCCTCCAAATCGTCGAAGCTTAATTAACCTTTACGTGCCATGTCCAATTTTAGGCTGAATCTTCCGCCACTCAACAATTGTTTGGATCATGTATCGAGGTAGAATTTAGGCTATAAAACATCAAGTGATCTTTCAAACTCTTTTACTCTTCTGCTTATTTTTCAGTGCCATTATAAAGTTCATAATTCCTTAAAACTTACGATATTACCTTTATAGTATCCCCTTCGCTGAAGGGCAGTTCTTCGTCGCAGCTTTCAGGATTAGGACTCATAGTAGCAGGGTCGTAGTCGAATAGGGCGATGAAATAGCGGCCTCTTTTAGATTGAGGATGTCCTTGAGGAGGAGGTCGGCCGCCAGCGGGTGGAGGTCCACGAAGGCCTGGAGGTGGTCCACCTCTGGGACCATATGGTGGCATGGGACCTTGTTGAGCTTGTTGCTGTAACTATCATAAAGTATTTGTTAGTGAATTTTACCAATTTAAATATTACTCCTTGTCTTTCTTCCATTGATATTACTTTTCTGCATAACGGCCGAACAACTCAAAAACCTATATAGCTTTAGTACATTTTATTTCAATGACTTAAGATATTTATTTGTTTCGTATAGATTTAAAGTTATCTCTGTTAAGAACCGTTTCATAACACAGAATGTAAGTGGGATAGAGCATCTTATTTCTTTTATTTTCGTCTATAAAAGTATCAATGTATCCTTAATTAATTAACCTGATGTGGATTAGGAGGACGGCCTCGTTCATGATGATTCCTGGGAGGCGGGTTTTGATACTGCTGCTGTTGGCCGGGGTATTGGTTGGCTTGGTTACTTGGGAGCTGGGCGCCCTGTTGAAAGGGGGGTTGCTGCGTGCCATGGAAGGCTGGTGTATTCGGGTACGGCTGACCCGAAGGCTGCTGCGACGCTTGTGCAGGTTGGGACGGCTGCTGCTGACGTCCGTACGGACCAATACATTAATAAGGTTAGATTTTCCATAACAAAGCCATCAGCAATTCATCAAGCGTTTAGCCATATATATAACCTGCCATTGCATTACAAAGCATTAAAAGTATTACCTTCTCCCCAATACATTCCGTCGAAACTAGAAATTCCCATGCACAACGAAAGCCTGCGTGCAGCTTATATTCGAAATCATATCGTCCATAGCGGGGTGTTTTCCCAGCTTTATGCGGTAAAACTTTCCAAACTTTTTACATTTTATAAAGCTCTGCTTTGATATCACCTTTCGACATTCAGAAGACACGGATGGAGCGGAGTCATCAAGAAACAATCTAAGCCAAGACAACATGCAAGGATAGAAATTGAACAAACACATCGCACATGCTTTAATGAGTGTGTTTCGTGCTCTGTCGGTAGTTCCCTGGGGCTTGCGAGTGACGCGTCTTCGTAATCGGGTCGTGTTGGACGTGATCGTGTTGTGTACCAGAGAGAAGTGGAACACACAGACAACAGAAGTGGAACATCGTGATTAACCGACACACACTTAGAAGAGAGCAAAGTGAAAGTGTTAGCACATGAAGAGCACATCGATGGCAAGGAGAGATCGCAGACCTGGTGTCGACGCCGCGACGAGTCCTCCTCCTCGCTCATCTGCTCCTGGGCTCCCTCTTTAGTGATTTCGATGGCCGGTATCCCCGATTGCTGATAGTTACCACACGGTCAATCGAGAATTTAGAAAATACGATTCGAAATTAAAATGAGTATCACTGAATGCACGTGAACACCTTGGCGAGTTGCCGAAGCGTGGACGGAATGAGAGATGGAAACAAAAGAAGACATTGAAATCGCAGAAGGAGTGAGTGAAGCTGCGGTTCATTAGAGAGAAGCTGATTGCTCAGTTCGATTTCTTCAAAGCGTACCTTATTATTTACCTTTAGAGTTGCTTGAATGTTTTTGTTCGTGTATGGACTTATGAGTCATGATTGAAGTATTGCGTGTCGTTTTGATTACTGGTTTAATAATGTACATGGCTTGATCGTTATTAGTTAGTAGTTACCAGTATATATCAGTTGTATATTATATTTTAAGCTTGGAAAAATTCTATGTAGGCTGTACAATGTGAAAAGCCAGTTTAAATATTTATTAGCATATTTTTGTTGTTCAAACCTAATTAAGCTATGGGTTGTTCTATTGTGTTGTGATTGTAATACTGTAAATCATAATTTATATGGAATATTAGGTGTAAATCAACTAAAACGTTAATCCTTCGCTACTGATAAATTGTTTCTCTACCATATTTATTTAAAAAGCATACTCAAAGAAAACTTTATGAATCTGTCGATATGTCTACAGTATAAAATATAACATATTTATATGTCGCTAAACGGGCACACTGTGGAATATAACATAAACCAACTAATAACTAAAACACACTCCAAATAATTGGCTGAACGCTAAACAAAATAGGTGTATTAAGAATATTAAGGAAATAAAATCGTAAAAGATATAAATAAAATAAAACGTGTAAAAATTCCTTACCGAAGGGGTTATTTTGTCGAATATACTCTTTAGGAGGCCCGTGCCGAATCCGCTCGCGGGCTACGGAAAGGTGTATAACGGTTATGTGGGAGAAAGACTTTAATTAAGTGGTATGATAATACTTGATGATGTCTGTGTCACAAAGTACAAGCTCTTTATCTGTTCTAGGGGTACTGTAGGTGTCGTGCGTAGTTAGGTATCGGCCAATAGCACTAGAGACTACATCTAGTCGCAAGCAGTATGCATTGAATTTTGGACGGTTAGAGCCGAGTGCACAGCTATACACAATGACGCGCGTGGCCCGTTCCAAGGAGCTTCCGGAATCTCTGGAATTCCATTCGGATACGTGGATGCATAGCAAGCTCAGATTGGTCGATGGCTGCGTTAACCAACCAGCACTCGGTATGCAAAGTAGCGCTTCGAATCGAATTTCAAAGATTCAAATTTGCCCCCAGGTCTGTGAGACCGGCATAGAGCTACTTAACGTTGACAGGATTTGGCGACAGGATCATAGAAGATTAGAATAAAGAGTGCAATTTGCAACACTGATGACATAACACTAGCAGTTTGATGTTTGAGTTATTATCTATTTAATCCTTGATTTACTTAATTTTGATTATATTTAACTGAGAAATCAAACTGCCGGTTGAGTCAGTAAAGAGCGTATGACAGTTAATTTACAATGATAGCTATCACAGTTTTTAATTAATGAGTCCAACATTAAAGAAGCTAAAATAAGTACATGTAACATACAAAACATTAACTCGAAACAAAAATGATTGTAACACACAAAGTATAGACAACACTGATCTGCGAACTAAAACACAGAGCTGTGACAGATTAATTTGGCGGAAGTGATAAAGTTATAGCACGTAAAACATTCGGTATGAAATTACAATACAATTACTAAGTAGCTAGTGCCCGCGACTTTTTATACATATTTGAATTTTAAGGAATGAAAACTCTGTCTATAGTTTACGCGAGTAGTGCACATTTAAATAAAATACTTTAACGGTTAAAAACGCGATATATTAGTTAAACTTATTTGAAAATGATTTTAACGGGTGCTTTGCAGCAGCCGTGGTCACGGGGAGACTGTTAAAGTGTTTTATTTAAATGAAAACTCTTCTTATGTCAAAAGACGCTATTAATTTGAATAGATTTCTATGACATCTGGTATTTAAACTTGACCAAATTAACAAACAGACAATATTATAGATGTGATGCTGCAAATTTTAATATTGCAAATTTATTAATTCCGTAATACTCTTTCTTTTAATTTGTTATTGAAAATAATAATTCTATAGTGGAACAGATTGTCACCTGAGCTTGCTGTTGCTGGTCGTGGCGATTAGCCGTGGGAAATATTTCCTTATCAGAAAGATTTTCGTCATGTTCAATAACTTGTTGTTGCTGTTGATACGCTTGAGGCCGTTGCGCCCGATACCCGGGTGGTGCCGGTTGGCTTAACACCTGACCCGGTGGGACTCTCTGTACCCTTGATACTACACCTCGAAGGACGGCCGGTGGGATAGGCGTCGGCGCGCTGTCGCTAGACTGGCTGTCGCGAGATTTTGTGCGAACCTGCAATAAACAGCAAGCCTTTGACAACACTGTTCAGATCTAAAGAGCGGGAGTGAAATTTCAATATGTGCGTTATATAATTGTGTGTTTGTAATATGAAGCGTATTAATTGCTAGATAGCGCTTGTACAGCCACACTAAGCTAAACAGAAACTTACGGTGACGCATTTGGGATTGAGGCCGAGCAGTTTGCCAATATCGATGAGAGCGTGATCTCCGGTCGGAGAGTCTACGTCGGTCACCTTCTTCCCGTCCGCGTAAACAGCATATCCAGTGACGGGCCCTGAAGCGGGAGGGCGAAGCACTGGCTGCCACGTCACAAGCAGTGTACCATCTTGCGGCCCAGCTTCCACCTGCGACACCGCACCAATCACCACCAACAATCCAGCAAAACATTTTAAGCCAATTGGTTCGTGACACGTGTGTCAAGATACTAATAAGCCACATTGAGGGAGGAATCGACATCACACAGGGTACGCTAAGCTAGTAAAGAAGTGAGAAGGTCACTAGAAATTTCTCCTGACGCTGGATTTATGGTTGCGATTGACGCGACTTCTTCGAGATACCCATTGTGCCTCGTGCTTAGAGGTTGTGACTTGGAACGGGGTGTGTATGTTGTGAGAGTAATAACATCAGGTAAGGACATAATTTCGCACACTGTGAATTTCGAATAACTAATATCAAGTGCGTCCTCTATTCTGTCAAACATTTCAAACGAGACGAATCCCTTGTATTTACATTTAGGATTACATCCTACTTCCTACGTTTCAATTCAACACAACGGGTACACACCTAATAAACATTAGTTATATTACTCGAAACATTCTAGAACAGTTCTAAGAAAACGATAAATTACTTATTGTAAGTAGTGATTCGGGAAGTTTGAGTGTGGAATGTGAGGAAAAACTCCGACAAAAGCATGCTCGAACCATGCTATTTGTCAATTCGAATACAATTACCATGATTTCATTCGGCGGATCGGGAAGTCCTTTGGGTAGAGTCCTGAAATCGGTGTAAGCTCCGGGAGCCTCTTCAATGGGTACTCCGGAAGGAGGCCCGGCTCGCAGGTGCTTTGCCCTTACTGTTACACGATATTGCGTACTCGGTGAAAGACCGGTTATGGTGTGACGGTAAACACCCGGCTTCACGGTTCGAACCTATTGTAATAGAAATAATATCAATAGTATCTGCCAATCATAGGAATATTACCCGTATCAGAATCGAACTTACTTCTACGTTGTTCACGCAAACGACGTGCTGGTGATTAGAATTTGCTGGCAGCCACGATATCACAGCTTGTGAACATGTAACCCCGCTTGCTCTGACGCAGGTGGGACCCATATTTGCCGTGTCTCTGCCAATTACCATCGTGCATGCCGCGTCTCGGGACGTACGACGGGTCACAGTCACCGAACGAACACTGATTCGATGTGGCTTAAAGTTTTGATAAGAATTTAACTATAGATGAGGTATTAAAAGGTTTTCACTAAATTTAAAAAGACATAGCATTACATACTGAAAACAACTTACTCGATTTGAATCTACGCCCTCTACTAAAGCACGAGTGCGCTCCGTAGCCTTGACCGTCGTCTTCAAGACGCCGTCAACATAGACGTGGTAGCTCTCAATGTTCGCTTGCTGGACCCCTTCCGGTGCGGTCCAACCGATCAGAACCGACTTGTTCAGCTGCCGCTCGAGTGTTAGCTGACGCGGAGCAGGAACTAGCGACGAGAAAAACAGCTTGGCTGTTCAGGTCCGAGGATAATCGCGTGTAGAAGTGTAGCCAGGCAGGCGAAGTGCAAGTTATATGCGATGAAGCGTGCAGCGGAGTCCAGTACAATGGTATGATGGACATTGGAAAGGACAAACTTAACTATACGGATCCACTAAGTAATCCAGCTATGTATACTAATAATTGTTATTATCTTATCTATTCTCATCTATGTCAACACACAATCGTTAGAGATACAATTGTATAGCTAATGCGAAAGTAATTTTGTAATATTAACTAATTTTCTATATCTGCTAGTATTGCTAGTTATTGTAAAGCAATTGCTGAAATAAAGGTTTGATGTAGAGGACATTCTAACATTTGCATACACGATGTAAACCAGGAAACCTTACCGTTGTCGTCATCTTCAGATCCATCCGTAACATCGGCCACCTCACTGAGACGAGCTACATCTCGGCTGAGAGATAAATCACTGACGGCCGTAGTTGCTGTCTCATCAGCGTCTCGTAAAGTAGCAACTACAGCCTAAAAATATAAATTTATTAGGACATTCTATATATACATCTGATATAATCTTCACTAATGAAAAGAACATATACCTGATGGAACTCTAAGAGGTCATCTCCTACTAATCTCTGAACAAAATTTGCAGGAACGAGTCCACGACGACCGTCTAATAATTCAGCGTCGAGCATCGTTGCATTTGGATCTGGAGGACCCCAGACCAATAGATAATCTCCGGAACATATTGATAGCTCACCTTCAGCGCTTTCAATTCTAGGAAATTGGTAAAGATAATTTAATATAACTCTAAGACAGCATTTCAGATTAGTTTAACTGTAATAGAAACTAAGTATTTTAATTCGATGTAAACTTATTAGCGTACTGCTTAAAGGTCAAAGGATATGTTCTTACTCTGGTGGATCGTATGAAAATCGAGCTATATAAACACAACACCGCCCTTTTCCCGGTATATCCAACATATCTACTTGAGCTTCAGTTGGTCCGCCGCCATTCATATAATGCGTATTTCGAACTAAAACAAAAATAAGAGTCGTAAAGTAGTAGTCACGCTACCTTTTTTATCATTTATGTAACATGCACTTACCATCGATATCCAACATGTTATTCGGTAAGAGTCTCATATTCCTCGGTCCACGGTCATGGTATAACGATGACTCTAAACCGGCCAGTCTATCTGGATATTGACTATCTAATCCTAAATTCCACGACGGTTGATGAGGAGTCACCGGTGTCACCGCCCGAATCATGGCGGGATTATTTGTTCCATATCTACCTAGACCCAAATCTATTTCATCCATCGGCTTAAGTTTAATATTCATAGCATTCGTACCTAAGCCACTAGTTAAAAGAGGATTTGTATAAGTTCCAGTTCCCGTTCCATAGACATTGGTGTTCGTTAGATTTGGGTTTAGCCCTCCAATCTGCGTTCCCCCAGTCAAATTGCTAAGTGTGTTGCCAAGTGCTCCCGTAAGACTCGACTGAAGGCCTGCCAGGGTACTCGTCAATCCGCTGGACAGACTCGTCGGTATGGTGTTCAGACAACTGCTTAAACCAGTACCCGCTATGGTACCGGTCATCGGCGCTCCAGCCAGAGTATTTCCTAATGTCATGCCTGACACGTTTCCAGATAAATTTTGCAGATTCGATTGCAGCCCCGCCAGAGTGCTGGATATTTGGTTAATATTATTAACAAGCGGTGCCGTCACTGGATTAGAAAATGTTACTTGATGCGGGTTAGAGAGACCGTAGGAAACTGATACGGGGTTCGTGTATGAAGTAGGGTTATGGGCGCTCATAGAATATGCTACTGAGTTGGAGCTAGGCGCAGTGAAGTGTGCTGTGGCGTGTAAGGACGAAAGTGTTGGCATTGTGTTGCTCTGACACAGCGAAATGTTATGACCCGTGCTCGTGTAGGAGTGAGGTAGTGGAGATGGCGTTGGTGAATGGAATTCTCCTAATGCCTGATTGGAACCGCTCTGTTGTATACCTGTGTAAAGAAAATAAACATATCAAATTTAATCCTAGATATAGACTATTGTAGTTCTACGTAGTTTTTAATCATGGAAAACCGTATTAGTCTAGTATGTGCACCCGACTTCACACAATTATGACAGTTTGTGATGTTTGGAGTTCCATTGCTAGTCGCGCCATAAAATATTGTTCTTTATATATAGATACATCATGTACGTTTTAGAACAGAAAATTAAATGATAAGTTATATGTGCCATTGAAAAGGTACATTAAGGTCTATACATAATGTTTAAAATAGATCTTCTAAAGGAGAAGTACTGTAAAAGAGCGGGGTAACACAATAACAAACCATGAGTTGTTGATCTAGTGTGTTCTAGTTCGGCAAGAATCCGATTGTCCTGCTCAATTTTTGCCATGATCCTTTCGATTTCGGAAGCCGGTTGCGCGGACATAGACCACGTCGCCGTTGTAGACGTACCCCTTGCGCGCATCGCTGATGATAACTCTAGCTGCAATTCTTCGCATCTTACTGTTTCTAGGGCAGCCTGAAAATGTATTATTGTTTATTTATTTAAAGCTAACTAACAATTTTTTCAATGAAGCTGGTGAATGCATTTAAATAAAACACTTTAACGGTTTAAAACGCGATATATAGTAACTAATATATCGTATATAGGGTAATATAGAGTAGAAAAAAAAAACCCCCCCAAAAAAAGGGGAATTTAATTTTTTTTTTTTATTTTGGGGGGGGTGTTGGGGTTCCCCCCCTTTTCCCCCCTTTTTTAAAAAAAAAAAATTTTTTTTTTTTTTTTTTTTTTTTTTCCCCTTTTTTTTTTTTTCTTTTTTTTTTTTTCCCCTTTTATATTTTTTTTTTCCCCCCCTAAATAAAATGTGCAGATAGCTTATAGCCCTTTATATTGTTAATATTATGTTCATATTCTGTTGTAATTGTTATTGGCATACTAAACAATTTATGGAGAGAATTAAAATGTTGGTGTTCTTATAAATAAGCACAAAGATAATTATATTCCTAGTTCTCACCTTTTTCTCAAGTTCCCTACGACTTTTGACTGCAATTGTTCGACATTGTGCGAATCGAGCGGTGAGCGCTGTGCTGTGCGCAGCTGCGCCAGCGCATCGGCGTGGGCCCGCTCTGCGTCGGCGCGGGCTCTTTCGGCATCGCGCAGCCGACGCGATATCACGTCTGACTCGCCACCTCCTGATATCCCGTACACACTCATGCTCTGCAGAAAACATACCCGTTGTTGTAATTAACTAAACGAAACTAACTAACATGTTTCTAATCACTTAATAATTTTTCTGAAACATGTTGGAGTTTGCAGATTTCCGAAGCCCAAGCCACTAGGTAGATATTTTCATATATATATTTTTTCTTTTATCATAAAAAATCCCTGATCAACTCCTGAGGTAACTTATCGCAGGAGAACCATGAGTTTTAAAGGCTATGGAAGATTTTTCAGAAAATTGTATTTCAACCAACACTAGTTTTTTTTTGTATACATATTATGTACATTACGTGTACTGCGGAACAAGGGCATGTCGTATTTTTAAAAAAACAAGAGATGTTTCTTTATATAACAATGATAGTTCAAAAAAAAAGAAAACATTACTAGCTACTGTGTTTTGTATTTTATAACTCTAATCAAAATGTCAAAGAAGTATTTAATTTATACTTTTTTCCGTTAAATGTACGTACTTAACCGATATTAGCTCGGTGCAGCTTAAAAGGCTCTAAATGTCCCGATAGCGGTGCGTCCTATATCGTATTTATGTCAGCATGTTAAGCGTTCGAGAAACGTAAAATGCCTCTTGACATGGCCCAAGTTCTGCTAAGAACACGCTGATCGGGGTTAACGACCTCTCGGTAACGCATTTTAACGTGGCTCTTGAGGGTTTCAATGGGATAGTGTAATTTCTGTATTGTAAAATAGGACTTTACTACAGTTACATATACAGGATTAAGATTGGGCGGGATGGGTGACACAGTACGACGCGGACGGGTGTGGCGATGTGTGTCTGTTGCAAACTGTCTTTAAAATTATTTGATGTATTAAAATTTAAATTATTTACATATTAAAAAATAATCTATTTCTATACTAATATAAAGAGCTGAAGAGTTTGTTTGTTTGAAAGCGCTAATCTCAGGAACTACGAGTTGAATTGAAAAATTATTTCATTGTGACTAATGGGAGCGAAGATACAGCGAGAAATATAAAAAAAATTGGGAAAATTATTCATCGTTATGGGTTTCCGAGGCGTACGTTACAAAAACGGTTCATGATACCCAAAAAATATGTAATACATTAATGAATCTTTTTTTTAATTATCTAAAAAAGAACGACGGGAAGGGACGCCATCGACGTCGAGGGTAACAGCTTAAGTTTACAGAGAAGAAAGGGGTTCACAAAAACGAATTTGCATGCCCAAAATAACGATTCTCGCGGACGATGTCGCTGGCACAGCTAGCTGGCACAGCATATATAAGCATTAAAGAAAGGAAAATCTTAATTATGATGTAAACCTCCTTTTTTTGATAGACTAGGACAGTCAAGCAATTCTCTTGATGGAAGGTGGAATACCCTAGCCATATAACATCTCAATAAGGTGCGCTGTCTATTTTGGCTTTGGATATTCTGCAATTCACAGACTGCGAAACGCTAGTAAACACTGCTTTTTCATCTGTGGAATGTTTTACTGATTCAGACGGAGTTTCGATATTCCTATGAATTTAATATCCATATTTCCAGACGAAGTTCACCCTGTTTCAGAAAAATTATAAATTAATTAGAAACAAATTAACATCGTCGGCAAATCAATTACCCGCATATTTTGTTTTCATAGATGACTGTCTAAGGCGTCAATCGGCCTCTGCGTTCCAATGTCTAGAACCGCAGACGTTGGAACAATAACAATCCCAGACAGCCCAGTTCCCACCCACAGCCCATTCAATATGGTACGCCAGACTCCTTGGCGACGCCAGGGAAATTAGGAAAACGGCCAACGCTATATGTCTGGGTTATAACGGCCGCTTTGGAATAATATGATCTATCAGATATGATAACGATTTACATTGTACAGTCGGGTGCGAAGGTGCTAAGCTTTTTTATATGTACTTCTTCCAAACTCTACACTGTATAAATTTGTCCTATACATATATTTTTCTATGGTTTATATATTGTAAAAAAGATGTGTTAATAGTTGAAGATATTTAAAAAGTGTTAATATATAATAATCTTTTTAATTTTTCTCCTTACGTTAACTTATGTATGGACATTATTTAGGGCACACATAAGCACACTTAATTTTATGTAAAACTTATTTACAAATGGGTCAAGAGAAAAGGCTATATTTTAAATAGGTATATGTATTTATTGTAGGAATTGTGAAGTTAAAATATACAATAGAATTACTCTGTAAATAAAGCTTTATTTCATTTTAACTTACACTTACAGTAATGTATAATTACTTACCCGTTAAAAAGGAAACCACATTTTAAGTATATCTTTTCAAAACATCAATTGCTTTTTATATTTTTAGGTTATAACAAAATGCGGGAAACCCCAATTAATTGGATATTTACAACTGACATTTAATCTGTCAACTTCAAACTTCAAATTCAAGATATATACGCATAATTTTGTTTCTTTTTATATATTTTATTACACTAGTCGTATTAGTATAGAATTAGCAAAGTATAAAAGTAATCTTGCAGTTACTTTTATTATAATTTTAATCTATCCAATTGACTATGAAATAACCTTTATCCTATTGCATCATTGTGTCGTTTATTCAAGCGTTATACTACCCGAAGCGGTTGACTGGTTTTAATATATGAGAAATATTATTATTTATTACATAATTAAGTCTGGCTGGTTATTAATTTTATCATCAATAAAATTAATAACATGTAAATTTGTAACGAATTTGTAACAACGATACCGTGTTTGGACGGGTTCGATATGATTTTTCTAACATTTAATGGTTAATTAATATCTATTAAATTGATCAACATCTTTCTAAAAACCTATGTATAACTTTTGTCAAAGTAATTGCGCGTTTTAGTTTAATCTGTGGAATTAAATGTCCAAAAGCAAAATAGGTCGATAATACACTTTATTTCGATGTTATGACTAGTGAAGTTTCCATCAACTGAGCCTATATATATAGTTTGATAAAAAACGTAGAAAAATAACAATCTAGCGCAAATTCGGCTGATGAATATTATCAACAAGCTAAATCAATATAGATTTCCTATGTTCCTCCGAATAGTAAAACGGGAATTTGCGAATATTTATATATATCCTTACTAATATTATAAATGCGAAGTAAGTCTGTCTGTCTGTCTGTTACTCTTTCACGCCAAAACTACTGAACGGCTTTGAATTAAATTTGGTATACAGATGATCTAGACCCTGATAAAGGACATAGGCTTGTTTATTGCGAAAAGGGGGTTGTTAGGGGTTGAAAGGGGGGTGAAAAGTTGTATGGAAATTCGAGGTTTTTGAAGATACAACAATGAAACTTTCTCCTTTGGCTTTTTGGGAATAGGAGTGAGAGTGGGAGGTATGGGAGTGGGAGTGGGAGGTGTATGGAAGTGACTGTAGGAATGGAGTGAAGAGAGTAGGAGTGATGTGAGGTGAGAGTGTTGCGGCAAAGTAGCACTTACCATAGATTGGCTGCCTTAAATACGCCCTTACATAAATTAATAAACAGCCTCAATAATTAAAAATTCTAACCCAAGTCACTATTTTACGCGGACGAAGTCGCGGGGACAGCTAGTTCTTCATAAAAACCAAAAACAGACCAAACAAACACAACTTAAAGTTCAGTAGATTTTTAGACAAATGGTAAAAATAATGTATTTTGTATTGGACCCCGTTACAAATTCCAACTGTCAACCACAATTCATGAAATACAGAACGCAATATCGGGTCTACTTTTTTGCCTTGGAATCTTAAAAACAAAATACATACATATTATACAAAGTGGGGGGAATCTGCATACAGAATATAGAAAGAGGCATTGTCTATAAATTGGAGTAGTTTTGAGAATATTCACAAAATATCCACACATTTTTCCGACGTCGAAACTTCTATTTCAGATTTGAAATGCACGTTCTAATTGGAAACCGCGAATATGTTTTTTCTGTTGCATAATACAATAAGACTCTCTAACAAGCCATCTGAGGAAAAATTAATATTAAAGAAAAAGAAATATGTACGTTGCCTACGGCAGTCTCGGTAATTTAGACTAACTTTCGGGACTGCATTGCCTACTTTCCGTGTTACATTGTAATATGTCTGTTTAATGCTTAATTCCACAGATTCAAATTATTAAAATTATAATGATATGTTATATTTTCCCTCTTTTCATAACGTAACAAGTATTAACACTAACACGAAATTTGAATAAAACTCTTTAACGGTTTAAAACGCGATATATTTGAGTTAAACTTACTTGTAAATATTTTTTTAAGTACGCCCCAACGGTTTGGGTGCTTTGCAGCAGCCGTGGTCACGTGGAGAATAAAGATGGAGGATGTCTCTGACGTCAAAGTAAAAAGGAACTGCTACGCTAGCGCCACCTTTCCTCAATGGGTAATGGGCAAAACTCGCGTAAATTACAGACAGTAGCAAAATTTTAAATTATAAGAGGACAAATGTTTTTATTTTCCCAAGTTAGATCGCCTGAATAACAGTTGCTTGCAGTTCTTGCTGTATCATGTGGTCAATATCGTCCTCATGTATCCGTTTAATAAATAATAGTGCTATAAGAAATCAAAACGATATCACCCTAACGGGGCTGCACCAAAACCGTTTCAGGGTATTAAAATATTTCTGTATCAAAAAGAAAAGAGCTGAACAAAAGCATTAATTCCAGTGTAGCGTGTAACGGCGGTTTCTGCAGCATTTTTAAGTAGGACACTAATGGTTGACTATTTACCTATTCAAAAGAAATTGTCAAGCATGCATTCACTTAAAAAGCGCAAAGTTCTGTATTGTTACTGCTTTTTAATTTTTAATCTGTGATTTATGTTTGACTGAGTTTTATTTGCAGTTGGAGTAACCACGACTGGGTACAGGTCTTCCCCCGAAAAATGGTGACCGCGTGTTTAGACCATGTTACCAGGCTGGTCCAGTATTTGTTGGCTGGCTTTTAAGACTACCACCATTCGATAATTTTGAATAATCAGTGCTGACAGCTGTCTAGGTGTTTTCTGAGACGCGTTTAAAACAGGTAAAAAAAAAACCATAAAACAGTTTAAAACGCGAAATATATTGTTGGCAAATGCATTTTGATTTAAAAATGTTTTATAAATTATCTAATTTATTATAGAACGCGCGTAATATCATCAAAAAATTCAAAGTCGTGAATTTACGTGGCGTCGCATTGTATGAGTGGGTATTGTTACATACCAGATTACAACATGATATTTTAAGATATAGAGTTAAGTTTATATTTTGTAAGTTATAAAATATGGTCTAAAGCTATTGATTTGAATGCTACAAGATACTAGATGACCCACAGATATACCATTTTTTTTACACTTGATGAATAAATTTATTTTATTATGCAAGTATAAGGACATATAATCCAATAACTTTATTATATACGCACAATACATTATGTAGAAAAGTAGGAAACGTCACTTACACGAAATAAAGTCTAACATAACAAACTATTTTAATGAAACTCAATTCTAACACGAATTAGCAAAACACAGCCGGCTACTTATAATCTATAGATATCATTTGTAACACATCCGTGACGAAATGGTCCTGAATTGGAAGGTCGTTTCCAAACAATTCAAGATTGCTTGTAAACGACTGAAACAGACACACAATTGTGTGCTTAAGCCCCACAGAGTTGAAACGGAATATTACGTTTATAACTTAGCGAAAGGATTCGTCGTGCCAAATAGGAGCAAAGTTTGGGTGCACAATTGTTGGTACTTGGCAACCGTAGAACTCGCTGCGGCTGTAACATGAATATTTTATACGATTCATGCTCACCCAGCCAATGGTACAATGACCGGGTTTATTGGCCAAACCCATGTCGACTTTTAAAAGCCTATCCGTATACGCTTACATTGTATAAGAATTGAAATTAGGAACTATGTACAAAGGTATATTTAATTTTATGATAGAGATAGACAAGTTAAGTCACTTGATGGTAGGTAACACTTTAGCCATATAACAACTAAAGAAGATGCGCGTCCACCTATTTTTGGCTTTGGATATACAGATATGTACAGACTGAAAGCGTAACGCGATTAAACTTGACGTTTTTTCCTATCTTTGGACGAAGTCCAAGCCGTCAATGAAATCCAGATTTCCAGACGAAGTCCATCACGTGTCAGAAAAATAATAAACTGTTGGACTCGTTGAGGATCGAACCCGCGACCCTTGATTATTAACCACACATCGCTACTGTTAAACCGACCAGCCCATTTTAAACGCCTACAATAATAATAATAAGACGCTGTAATTTTAGTAGTTTATTTTATCACCTTTAATGGCATACAATTTTTTTATTAAATGATACAGTTTAATATATGCTTAATATGGAATCATTATAAATTAAATTATCCCTCTTCTTGCGATCAATGAGTATCGATTATAGTAGATGTTTACATATTAATTTGTAATTGTACGAATGAAATTAACGATTTGGACGGTAGTTCCTAAAATCAACTATGTATGTTCAACTGTTCCGTTACATATTGTATACGTTATCTTTAAAGTTCCTACTCACTTGACGAGATTAATACGTTAACAATAAAATCTGCCTTCTATGTGCACACGACTTCATAACACGAGGTCTTAGGTTTGAGTGCAAGTATTTTTTATCAGATCTTGGTAGTGGGAGGTGTTATCACTCTCGTACATACGAAGAACGGTAAGCCATTGGTTCTGGCTAACAACGAAGAAGTTAAAGCCCGCCAACCCAAAGTGGTGTTTAAAGCCCTCCGATTTGAGATTCAATACTGGGGCGTTTGAAACGATGTTTTTGCGACAATAATTATGATACATATTCAGGAAAGCAGCCAATTAAAATCAACCAAAGCTTTTCACCAAGTTTTCAGTTTATTCATTTCGTTCGTTTTTGTGCACTGAGTATGATAGACAGGTTTGACTTCTGCCTGTTACAGTTAATTCAATGCTTGTATCTCTAATCATGTTTACCATCCTACGTTACCAATTTTGACTTCAACGACAGTCAAACTACTAGCATAGGTTTTTGATAAAGTGTTAGTTTTGGTGCGCTTTGTGGAATAACGGGATGGGATGGTATATGGGAACGTAAAATATAATGTAGGTCATTAATAGGACGTTCAAAAGATCGATACGTTATCGAATGTGATACCACAACATGATAAAAATGTTTCTTTTTATTCTACCATCGATTTCAAAAGGGATCTCCTTATAGCTTTTACATGACTCAAATGCTTTTAAAACCTGGTCTGATTAGAACCCCAACGCAATTTTCAGAAGTCCATATCGATCCGTTTCGATCGATACTAACTTTTACTCCGACTAAGTTACGATACTCACGGTCGAGTCACGTCGTTACATGAGCCCAGTGCGTCTCCTGAAGGTGCACCCAGTCCCAAACTTGCGTAACATTTACATAACGAAGCACATAATGTCAGAAGGCCCACCACGGTGTGCAACCCTCTCGCGGACGAGACACAACCGCGAGCCCATTTTCAACGAATCGCGATGTGAATGGACGCCGATTTAGAGATAGAAATCGAACTGCGGACTAGAGATCTACGTTCTGGAGCAAAATAAAAAAGTGTTGAACGGGTGGAGTGCGGCTGCGAGTGGCACATGCCGCTCGATAGTGGGGCGCATGCGCGAGGGACAGCCCTGTGTGACGTCACAGTCGCGCGCCGCCGCCCTGACCGCTTCGCCTACTCAATGGAACCATACTATCAGTGTTGCTAGCATCAACTCCTGAAGATTCGAAACTATAAACCCAACTGAATACGCCACGGCGCGAATAAATATAATTTATTCTTATTTATTTAATTTTTAACCACAAGATTTGTTTTATGAATTAACTATGAACTAGGCGGCTTTATTGCAAAACAGCGATCTCTTTCAAGACAAACGCATGTTAAGAAAGGTAAAAAAAAACTAACCTTATAAGTGGCATATCGAGTTTATTTTTTTTCGTTTTTTTTTTAAGTTTCCCGTAGGTGGTACTAGGTTCTTCGAAATAATAAAAAATAAAGGCAGATTAAGAGACTTGATAGGTCATATAGACTTGAAAAATGAGGTGTCAAGGATAGAAAGATAGGTGTATGGACTTTTTTAGATATTTAATGGGGATCATGGGCTTTTATACTTTTTTTGTAAAGGAGTTTTTGAAGCAAATGCCTCGGGAAACACAATGAATGTAAGAAACGGTTTCCCAAAATATAAATTAACCTTAACTTGTTCTATAAACAATTATATATCTAGTTTATTTTTTATCGTTTTGCAAAAATATTAATGTTTTCGAACCTGTAGTTCCTGAGATTATCGCGTTCAAGCAAACAAACAAACAAACTCTTCAGCTTTATATAAAAGTATAGATATGCATAAGACAAAATAGGTCGACAGCGACATGCTAAGACGTGTTATTGCTGGGGTATCTTACCTTCCACCAAATAAACCACAAGCTTGTCTGTCTTCTTCCATCATGGTAAGGCAACAGGTTTTTTAGCCACTGTTAGTCAGGTCGTTGCGGGACCTCTTTTATAATATTGTAATTATTTAAGTAAAACACTTTAACGGTTTAAAACGCGATATATTCGTTAAACTTATATATCGCGTTTTAACCGTTAAAGTGTTTTATTTAAATGTATAGTACTCGCGTAAACTATAGACAGTATATTGTAATTATTTCGAGCGAAAGAAAAGATATTAATATACGATATAATAATTTTATATAAAACTGTACCAAATACACTTATAAAAAATATAGGATAACATTCAAGTAACACCTAAAAAATACGTACAACAATTACTTGATCTTTAATCGAGCTAAAATATTTTTCGTGTATCTTAACATATCGTCAATTAGGAATTGTATGTATGTACTAATTAGTTACTAATAAACATGATTTTATCAATTTAACTAAATACTATGGTAACTTTTACATTAAGTGTAATAATAATAATAATTTTATAGAGTAATAATTAATCTTTTAAAATAATATATAAATAGAATATATATATATATAAAAATAATATGTTCACAGTATATTTATTTAATTATTGAAAAGTGGAATGTAACATTATTGTAGTTATACAAAACTACGTGTCTTATTTTGTTGCTATGTTTTGTCTTTTTCCGTCAAGTTAATATAGAAATATAATGATTTTACAATTTTCAGTTCCCAATAAGAAAAGGCTATTTGGCTATTCATATTGCCATCAAATTAATATTTTATCGATAATATTAAAAATATGCTTCTTTTAAACAATCATACATATATATACATTCATAAAGATTAATTATCATGTCGATACGATTTCATGATAATAAACAACGTTGCTGGGCGTGGCAGATTTCCAATAAATGGTCTATAAGCTTTCATTGGTAAATACGCTTTGTATTCAGACTAACATGTATGTAGAATTAAAAACAATATTATTTATTATATTATTAAAACACAAACCCTCTCATCTCCATTTAAAAATATTGAGTTATGTTACATAGATTATATCAGCTTTTGTTCCTATGAAATTTGCCACAACCACTACAGCTATTTACAAAAAGTACATCTGCAATCGACGATAGAGTAAAAGACAAAGAAGATGGACCAAAGAGTGAAAATCCTCAAATATCAATCAATGTCCACACTCCTAAAGCTACTAGTGAGCGTTGCGAACAATCCCCTACTGGGTTTCTTGATTCTTTTGGTTTCATCAGCTTTAAACATTTCCGCCTCGATCAGCCACTCCCTATATTCTGTCTCCATACTCCTCCTCTGTTCATCGTGAAGCTCCTGAACAGATGGTAAAGGACCACCGTAGTCTTGGGGCAAGTATTCTACATCGACTACTGAGGCTGGGCCGTCGGAAGAGAAGTTTAGGAGGTTATAGAGGTTCGACTGAATTAACGGTTTGACTAGACACATAACTTGGTTAATGAACGATACTGTATGTACCACGTGGATCTTTTTCAATCGTGCTGGATGCGCCACCTGAAATAATAGGAGGACAAAGTTTTATATTTTTTTTAATATAATTTTCAATAAAGCACTTTAAACGGTTTAAAAGATTATATTTTTGATAGTGATTAGTGATTAATGGCCCTGTCGTAGGCGTTTTTACTTTGGCATGGACAACCTCCATCTTCAGGCCTCCGTGACCACGTCTGCTGTAAAGCATTCAAAACGTCCAGCCGTAGTTACGATATATTGCAAATAATTGAACTTATACATTTCGCGTTTTAACCGTTAAGTATTTTATTTTAAAACATTTAATTTATTTTAAATCGAAATAAATGAAAATTTTCGATCGCAGGACTTGAACGGATGTAGTTTGCAAGTTCTACCAATTGAGCTACCGAGTCTGTAGCTCAATTGTGAGCAAAATTTAAATTATATAGTGCCTTCATGTGAATAACATGTGAAAAATATATTGTTTTCAAACATTTCATATTGTTTAGATAAACCCATTACATGCAAATTTTAACGCTTCCGTACTTAATCTAAGCCATTCTCAAATCCAGAAACGAGCTTTTTATTTTGAGTAAAGATATAAAAAGGTAGAGCTTTCTCCTAAAGATATTTTGTATCTATCAGTCATTGTGTCGGATTGGTCAGTCACACGCCCTCTAAACACATATATCCATCTTCACTCAGTTCATATACTCCTGGTACTTTGAAATTATAATTTCTGTCTTCGCACGTCGCAACTTAATTCAAAAATACCACAGATTATACAAAAAAAATACTCACTTGAATATATTGCATAAAAGCTCTTAGTGCGGGTAACGTAACTCTGGTCAGATGCCCAATACTACATCCCTTCATGTCAAAAATAACAACGTAGCCCTCTGAAAGTTTATCATCAGAGAGCTTGATGTCATTGAACATGCAAAACACTCGCACCGCGTCTGCGAAATTTAACTTGCTATAATCTGTGTCCGCCAACCGGTAGAGGAGTATGTGGTGGCCTTCTGGTGTCAATGTGGGGAGGGCTACCATGTGCCTGAAAAAAAAATGTACATTGTAAAACAACATATATCAAGCTGAAGAGATTGTTTGTTTGAATGCTCTAATTTCAGGAACTACTGGTTCCATTTGAATCATTTATGTGTAGGTTGGACCGTTTATCCAGGAAGGCTTTACACAACATAAGGCTGCAATAGGAGCGAAATTTTACTAACAACTAAATCACTAGTACAAAAACGGATGAAAAAGGACGTAATTAAATAAGGGTGATAAATAATAAACAGCAAGATTGCTATATTTGCCGGTTAGCTAGTATCTTATAAAATGCCGTAATACAAACTTGTAACAACATCATAATAAACTGGTTTTAATGACAATCTATTATTAGACTTATAAATAATACATAGGTTATAAAAAACTGATTACCATCTAGGACATTATTATGAATAAGGTATTTTATTTTAATTGCTTAGGTGATTTATGATAAGCTGTGTTAGCAGTGCCAGCGACGTTGTCCGCGTAGAATTTTATGTTATGTTATTTTATGAACCCGATGGGGATCGAACCAGTGACCCATTGATTACATTACATACATTGCTGAAGGTAAAGTAACATTTTAAAAGTGCAGACAACATAGAGAGTTTATATGTCAGTTTATTAACTTTTGAATTCAATAATTATTTAGGATTTATTCTGGCATAACAATGGTGTAAGGAACTATTTGCTTTATAAGCACAATTAAGACGTCCGTTTGTGTTAAGTTATTACTTTACGTACTTGCTCCGTTGCACGTTTAAATTCTAACTATTCTTGTCAACTTAATATCAGTTATTATGGAGGTGGAATAGAAAATGGTTGATGTTGTGAGAATAGGAATGTTGTGCTTAGGTTATATTTATATGTATGTATAGGTCTTTTCTTAAACTCAAACATGTGAATAAAAGTAATCCATTGCTGGATTCTTTGATATAACTTCTTCGTTCAAATCCCGACGTAAATGTACGTCATGATATAGAGTCAACATCATTGGAGGGATTTTAATAAGATTTCTGAGTTTAATGTTTTGTATGTAATAAAACGTAGAATATCTCTTAGCAATATAACAATAGAGGGAATTATCTATGGATCGAATTTTAAAGATTTACGTAAATAAGCATATTGTAATAAATGTCAAAGTGCGCGTTTTAAATTTGCATACAATAATTATAATGATGTTGCGTATTTATAGAGCTACTTCCGCACATGAAATAGTTGTGTTTGCTATTAGAGAATAGATTGTTCTAGTATTCGTATGTTATACAGACATCTGCTATCAACAATATAATCTGTTATTTTATTTAAGACGGTCAATAGCAGATTTGTTGGTTGTTGGTTTCTAATATCGTATCTCTCTTCATTGTTTTGGGGTTCAATTTCCGCCTGAGAAACGAAAAATTTGCAAAATTGTTTATATTAAAATTTACAATTATTGAGCTGTCTTCAACAAACTCTCAGAAAGTATTGTAAACTGTTTACATTGCGTACGTACTGTTTACAATCGTACGCTTTATTTCAATTGTATTTAAGTGAAACTGATAAAAGTTTTGTCGTCTAAATTTGTCCCACCTACCCTATTTTTTGTAGTTTAGTTAGTAGGTACTTAGTTCTACTATATGCTTAAATAAATCTAACTTACGTGATGTCCAAAATTATTTTGTTCTTTGCCGCCAACGGGTCTCGGTTTGTGAAGAGGTCTGGCGAATTGTACCTCAAGGTGAAGTATCCCTCGATCGTGACTTGGGTTTCCTTCACCTTGTAATAGTTCGAGTGTAGAAATAATATTATGAACTCGTCGGATATATACGGCAAATGTGGCTGACTCTTCATCCTAGAACAGACAAAATGCAGTAAGTACTTTAGTCCTAGTATACATTTTGAACAAAAATCTACAAGGATGAATAATGTTTCCCGTTTTTTTTCACATTTTCCGCTGTTTCTTCGTTCCTATTAGTCCCAGCGCGATGTTTTATAGCCTAGAGCCTCGAGAAATGCTCTAACCAACAAAAAAATATTTTTTCAAGTCGAACCAGTACTTCCTCAGATTAGCGCGTTCAAAAAAACAAACTCTTCAGCTATATATTAGTATAGATTCTTAGTCTCATTAATAACTACTTATTTACAGCATATCATCGCCGCGCCCCCAACAAAAATGATATGCTCAACGATGGCCGTGAAAGCCTTATACAATTTATTACTTATTTACAAATAAATTTATTTTTGTCTATGCTTAATTAATTTTTTACCCGGGATTCAGTTTTTTTCGTCCTCACATTACATTACCCTTACGTCAATATACAAAACAGGTTCAAGTATTAAGTATTCGGAGAAAGTATAAACAATCAGCTCTCTCATTTAATACTTAGTTTACATTGCAGATTTCACGCAACTAATATTCAATTGGCAAGAAAGCTTTTGGTCAAAGGTTGGTAACCTATGGCATTAGACACGTCTTACTTAAGTATAATATATGTCTTATTTCTTTATACTTTACGTTAATAGTAAGTTTATATATGAAGAAATAGAAATTGTATCTACAATTAAATAATTAGGAATACCTTGAACCGGCTTACACAGCGTTTCGTGCTGTTGCTCTAACCCACTGGACACGGTAGCTCAATTGGTTAGAGCGACAATAATTTTTTCCATGTTCTTATTTTTTTTCATTTATATGAGATGAGATAATTATATGTTGAGAACTCCTGCGTTAAATAGAAAAAAAGATTTACCATTCCCGAATCTCCTGTATTTCGTCGTCGTGCTCCTCAGGAAATGGCTTCAGACCGCACAAGAACGGATGTGAATATTTAGTCGCCGCCATTATTTAGCGAACACTTGCCTGAAAAAACATACGAGCATTAGGATACATACACACACAAACAACTCCAACAGCAGTTAGTTAAAAGGACAGATTTTAAATACTGTATGTAGTTTACGCGAAAAGTACACATCAAAATAATAACTTTAATGGTTTAAAACGCGATTTATATTAGTTAGACTTAATTTAAAAATTATTTTAACTACAGCCCGACCTTTCGGATACTTTGCAGCAGCCGTGGTCATACGAAAGGAAGAATACGGTTGCTGCATAGCATCTGTAACGTCGGGCCGATATAATAAAGCTGAAGAGTTTGTTTGTTTGAACGCGCTAATCTCAGGAACAACCGCTATATGTCTATCTTTTAAGATTAACTTGCAAGAGTGATGGGAAAGGACGCAACTGACGTCGTGGGTAACTAAGTTTATGAAGATGATGAAGGTGATTACAAAAACGAATTTGGATGTCCAAAATAACGATTCTCGCGGACGAAGTCGCTGGCACCGCTAGTACGTCTCATACGTAGTTCGTCACATACTTAACACTTTATAACGGGGCAGGCAACAATAGCTTTATAAACTGTATACAAATTAAATACGGAATTCGAACCTGACAAATTGCCCATAAAAGTCTCTCTTGGTTAAAATTTGGGGCTTGGTTAGCAGCCCCAATTTTACACATCTGGTTTTTATATACTATTTATTTATACACGTGCAACTTGCGCTTTCTAAGTGAAATTAAATATTAACCTGTTGTTGCTCGAGAAAAAAAATGACTTAGTTCGTCTTAATAAAACATATAATAGCTATACGTGTTATATTGGTAAATCGACTAATGGCCAAACGAATTATGTTTTATTATATTCGAAGAAGAAGTTAAGTTAATTTTTTCCTCAATATGTTTCGATGACTGGTGGTTAAAATCCATTTTATAATATATAGGGATTAGATTAATACATCTATTAAAAAATAGTGAATCGTTAATGTGTGTTTTTTTTATATTCAATTTAATTACAGAGTTTGTCAAGTTCGAAAAATTGCATATTCAAATAATAATAATTGCTTTTCACATAAGTTATTAAAAAAAAAATCTTTTTATTACCATTTCAAATTGTAACATATGACACTGGGATTCAATAAATAGGATGAAATTTCCTCGATCTAATTTATATGTACAAAACTTATGCATTATTTTTTTATCTAAACTTAAATAGAAAAATTCTGCCTGTAGTTAACGTGAGTACACTTTTAAATAATTCAATTAGGAAAGCTGATTTTTTCTAGATAAATAAAAGACTAACGGTTTAAAACGCGGTATATATTAGTTAACTACAGCCCAAGGTTTCGGATGCTTTGCAGACTGTGGTCACGGGGGAACATAAATTTGAAATAAGTTTAGCTAATATATATCACGTTTTAAACCGTTAAAGTGTTTTATTTATCTAAAAAAATCTACTTTTCTAATTGAATGACGCATCAACTAGAATCAATAGGTACGTTATCGTGTCTTAGGTAAGCTCTCGCGCATTATAATAAACAAATATAAATATTTATAAGTCATATTATAATTGAAAGAAATCCTCTCGTTTCACTAATTAAGCTATTATATAACAGTAATTAAATTTCATTATCGTGATGTATTATTTTACGTGGTCACGGTCACAATCATACGCCGCTGGTGCCGTTATTCTGGAAACTCACGGAGAGTGAGAAGCTATCGACTAACTGGTGGGAGGCCACCGTTAACGAATATCGGAACTACTACTACTACTAAACGTTGACCATCTGTCAAACAGACTTAAGACGTTGCGACAATGTCTAACCAATACGATTAGTAGAATACCGAATGAGAGGAATTTGAGGCAAGTGTAAATACCAGAATTAGGCCCCAGATCTGTGACACAATAGAGGTCGCTGCCCTCGTGTAACTCTGTCTGCGCTGACCTACAAAATAGCGTCATTCGTCATTATTTTGCACACACAAAGGCATTCCAAGTAATTTACAACCTACCGGACGTTTTAGGGTTCCGTACTTGATAATTTTAGTACCAGGCGCTCTAAATCGTGGTAGACAACATAAAATTTTACATCAAGCAAAATCCAAAACAACAAACGTGTTTTCTTTTTCTTTTTACATGTAAAAAGAAAAACAAAACACGTTTCTATTTAAATTTACATTCTATTTACAAAAAACATTTCTAATTACATTTTGCACATAAATAATTAACATTTATAGGTAAACTTCGTACATATAAATGTCTACTATTTCTAACCCCGGAATTTTTAGGGAACTGCATACTTTCTCAATTTTCCGTCCAAATGAGTCCAGCCGTTTCAGGGTTTAGCCGTACCAAATGTACTGACACGAAAATAAAAATTGTGATTTAATTTTAATTAAATCTATCAATTTGATTTTATTTTAGTTATATGTTTTTTTATTTATTTATTATTCTCAAAGATATTTACATAAGAACTAGCCTTTTCATAAAATTTGTGACGAATGCATTATAAAGTACGGCCACATCTTACCGGTTACGCCAAGACAGTGAGAGTTTTTCGTTATTATTTACGATGGCCGAAAAGAAAGTATTACGTGAATATTATGCCTACTGCGGCCTACCACCTGTGAATTAACTTCTCATAAATAATATAATCTCGTTCATGTTATTAAACAGATGGCCATTTATATTCAAAATTGAGTATTATCTTTAAGACATCCAATTTACACCGTTGGTAAACAACACGGAACTATAGTATATATTTCATTTACTTTGGACTAATAAAACCCCAAAATAAAATAACTTTTACGACGGTCGTCTCTACTCGCAAATATGCTAGAGTTAAACCCGATTCGGTCTTTAGTCTCAGTCTCAAAATTCACTGCGCCAGCGCAAGAAAATAAGTCAATATAATTATTTCAAACGTCTCAACTAACAAACTCATAAATACTATTGTCTATAAAATATACGCAGTTACACATACGCCTATATAAGTAGCAATTACCGGTTTGACAAGAAAACGAATAATTAAGCAACGCACGAAAAAACAATTTTTAGCACGAAAATGCAAGTAACAGTGGTGGGTTCGTAACAGAGAAAACGGGTTATTACGGTTCTAGAATTCGGACACATTACGAAATAAGCAACGATGCATACACATTTTACACGTAACGCACAGAATTCCACTAATCACCAAATGCGTTTTATTTGTTATTTGATTGAAGTATTGAAAAGTTGTGTAATGGATAATCTTGTGTGTTTTTGGCAAACCGAGTGTATACTTCTTTTGACGAGCTCATACATTTCGACGGGTCGTTAATTCGATACCATCCAGATTTTGTAGAAATAGAGAACTGTTGATATTCTTACATAATCTTTTGAAAAGTTTGTAAAGCAATGTTCGACTAAAAATCTAGAGACCCCGTTTGTTCGGCCCCTCCACATTCAACATGATCGTAGAATACATTTATATTGTTTCTGAAACGTTGAACTTCGTTTGGAAAATCTGGTCAGAAATATCGAAATTGCAACCGATTACCGATTACCGATATTGGGTCACGAAACAATCGTTAATGAAGTACAATCTCGTTTCAGTCTGTAGATTTCCTAATATCCAAAGCCAAAACAGGTCGACAGTGCATCTTGATTAGATGTCATATGGGTGAGGTACTGAACCCTCCATGTCAGTCTGTTTACTACTATAAAAAAGATATATATTTTAGTCTGATTAAAATTGGATTTATAACACTATACTAATTAAAAATTGTCCCTCTTTTCGTAAGAACAGCCCGTTTTAACAAACTCTAAATTGTTTAGTACACATTTAGAATTTGTACCTTTCACTAGCACTTGACTTTAATATAAATGGAAGTAAAAGCATACTTAGTAAGGCTGAGAAATTACTTTTATTTTATTATTATGTTTGTCCACGACTTCATGCAAAGTGTATATATTTTTTTTATTTACAAGAGCAAACTATGTCACAAATCTTACTTTCTACAGAGAAAGTAGGTACAGCACGTACATACTCATATTTGTAAGGATATCTTGTAAGTTAATTTTGTACGAACTCGTCGTTCCTATGGAAACGACAATAAACCAATAATCAATCTGTATACTGTTTATTAGTATTTATCTGTAGTTTACGCGGCTGCATCAAAGCATCCGAAACGTCGGACCGTAATTAAAATAGTTTAACTAACCCATTTCGCGTTTTAAACCGTTAAAATTGTTTTTTTATATAATTAATCATGTGTCGGTGGATCCAGCGGATCTAACACGTTTCTTTCGTTGAACCTTTTACACCTTATGTGGAAATTATGTTCGGCTCACTATGTTAGGTCCACAAGTGGAAAAGCCTTGGTGTGTAAATTAACGTTTCGGTGTCTAAATCAAAAAAGGTCAACCGAGCATCTTCTTTAGATGTTATGTGGCTAAGGCTTATATAATTTAACAAGATTTATTGTATTTAAATAAAACACTTTAACGGTTTACAACGCGATATATTAATGAAACTTACTAACTTTAGAGACACGGTCTCCCGTGACTCCGGCTGCTGCAAAGCATCCGATACGTCGGGCCGAACTTAAAAATCATTTTCAAATAAGTTTAACTCAAATATATCGCATTTTAAACCGTTAAAGTGTTTTATTTAAATGTGTACTACTCGTGTAAACTATAGACAGTATTTCAGATTTTTCATTGATTTTAAGTAATGTATTTTTTTCTCATTAGTGACGTAAGTGCTATAATACTGAGGATAATTTTACTTATAATAAGGCACAGTAGCGTACAAGAAATTATTTAAATAAATAAAAGAGCATAAGTATTATTAATGAGGGTAATAAGGTAATTATGACCAACTATGGTGTGACCTCTACATTTATTTTTCAAATTCAAATTAGTATAATAGTTTTGTCGGATACTATTGTAGCAAAAATGAAGAATATTTAGGCTACAACTTGACAATCACTATAATCTGCTTTCTATCAATTCTCAGTTATGGCTACTAGAGGCAGAATGGCCTATTAACAAAAACGTGATTTAAAAAATTAATTTGTACTATTATTTTTGTAAGAATTATGTTAACATTTTCGGTCACTGCTCTGGTAGAGTAACATTTTGAAAGACTATGAAAATATAAACTCAAGTCATAAAATTTTGGGCTTCTCTGTCTCTAGCGGCTTCAATTATACTTCTTATTTTTGTAAAAAGATCAGGAATGTCTGGTCAATAATTAGTAGTTATCGAGCTATTCAATTTTAGTCTATGGTTTTCTAAACGTCACAATCTGAAGAGGTTGATACCTTATTTAGATGAGACTTCAAAATACACAAATGGATTTCTAATTTCTCTTAAAAAATACATACAAAACGGATTCAACTCCGATAACTGGTTGCTCGTCGGCGTCTTTAATTAAATGACTTGAGGACAAGGCCATGAACTTCGAATCAGTGAATTATTCTAAAGCAGACGGTTGTAGTTGGTACAAGATGCCTATCATGCGCGCTTCGAGAAATGTTGTCTAAGCTTGTGTAGGTATATAATTTTGTAAATATTGCGATAATTAGTGTTAAATTTTCATTAAGATTTTTTAATTCGGCCATTAAAACTCATTTTCAAATAAGTTGAACTAAATTATCGTGTTTTAACCGAGTGTTTTATTTAAATAAAAATCATGTTTATAAATACTTGAAAACTTTATTATTCGATTTTTGAATGATGTAAATACTTATTAAACTAGAAATGATAATTTAATCTATACGTCTAATATTATAAGATGTAAGATTATTTAGGTTTGTTTGAACCATCACCAGTCTTACTTATATTTCTAAGCTATGCTAGCGAGGTCCGTGGGATCTTATACAATACACGGTGACATGTTTTTCTTTTAAGTGCAAAATGATATATGTATTTGCTATGCAATTACCATTTACCAAGAACAATACTTATAAGTTCAAGGTGCGATGTATTTAAATAGCTTGTCTAATAATGTAACTTGATATTATAAAAGTAGTAGAACGTTGACTATGTATTTTATTTTACAGACTATAAAATGAATAGCACACTTGTGTCAATAGAAACTCCTTAATGTTACCTATCATATTATTGTATAACTAGCTGTGCCTGCGACTTCGTCAGAGTGGAATAGTAATTTTGAGAAAATTTGTTTCTTTGCTCCGAATGGTTACGATGGATGTTTCCTCCATAAATGTTCTATCTAATACAAAAGTATTTTAAATAGTCTACTGTCTGTAGTTTATGCGAGTAGTACACATGTACATAAAACACTTTAACGGTTTAAAACGCGATACATAAAACTAAATGACAGTGACCCTGTGACCACGGCTGTAAAACAACCGAAACATCGGGCCGTAGTCAAAATAACTTTCAAATAAGTTTAACTGTATATATATCGCGTTTTAAACCGTTAAAGTGTTTTATTTGACCAAAAGTATTTTTTCAATTCGATTGGATTATACCAACAAACTCCTCAGCTTTATAATATTAGTATAGATGTGTTTGACCAAAAAAATCTTCATAAAAGTTATAAATATCTAAAGAAATGCCTGGTCCGATGCATTCCCCTAATACCAGTTGATTGCATAAATTAGTTAGTTTAATAAAAAGGAAAACCGCGTTAGGCAGATCTAAAATTATGAAATAAAACTAGGTACCAAATGTGACGTCATAGTGCAACTGGTATGGAAACGGGTTTGTAACACTGCCAATTAAAGGAAGTTTTCATTAAATCATAACAAATTCTAGACTTAAAACATTGTTTACTAGTGATCACGATGTTATTGACTTTTATATAATCTGGGTACACCATTATCTAAAAGTAATTAATATAAAGTATTTAAATAAAACACTTTAACGGTTTAAAATGCGTTAAACTTATTTGACCTTATTCTCCCCGTGACCACGGCTGCTGCATAGCATCCGGAACGTCGGGCCGTAGTTAAAGTAATTTTCAGGTAAGTTTAACTAATATAAAACCGCGTTCTAAACCGTTAACGTGTTTTATTTAAATGTGTTCCCCCCCTGTTAGCCCCCCACAAAATTTTTTTTAAAATTTTTTGGGGCCTCCCCCCCCCCCCCCCCCCCCCCCCCCCCCCCCCGGGGGGGGGGGGGGGGGGGGGGGGGGGGGGTTGGTCCCTCCCCCCCCCCCCCCGGGGGGCCCCCCCCCCGGGGGGTTTTTTCCCCCCCCCCCCTTTTTTTTTTTTTTTTTTTTTTCCCCCCCCCCCCCCCCCCTATAATTTTTTTTTTTTTTTTTTTTTTTTTTTTTTCCCCCCCGGGGGGGTTATAAAATCTTTTTTTTTTGGGGGGGGGGGGGTTTTTTTTTTTTTTTAAAAAAAAAAATTTTTTTTTCCCCCCCCCCCCCCCCCCCCCCCCCCCCCACCCCCGGGGGGGTGGGGGGGCCCCCCCCCCCCCCCCTTTTCCCTTTTTGGGGGGGGGGGGAAAAAAAAAAAAAAAAAAAAAAAATTTGGTTTTGTTTTTTTTTTTTTTTTTTTTTTTTTTTTTTTTTTAAAAATAATGCAATTCTTAGTAAAAAAATAACGCAAACGCATCTAAATGATAAGCGACCGGAAAGCAATTCATTATACTGTTATCAATTATTCAAATTAAGTTGCAGCTATGTAAATTTAATTATACAAAAAATCTTAACATAAAAACGATTCAATTAGTTGCTATAGTTTTTTACTGTAAGTTTATTTGAAAATACAACCTTCTCGTAATCATTTAGGTAATTAATATTAAGTGGTTGATCACACTGTCCCCGATCGAAACGATTTATTGTTTCTTGGGGTTTCGAATTTAGGAACTCTAGTGCTCAACGCAATGGCACCACCATTTAACCATAGAGCTATAGATATAATATGACGATCAATCTATACTTTAAGCGAAGTTACAATTGAAATAAAAAATAGTGCCGTATATTTTTTTTTCAATTAAAAGTCGATTTTTATTTTATACTAGCTGTGCCAGCGACTTCGTCCGCCAGAATCGTTATTTCGGGCATCCAAATTAGTTTCTGCAAACCCCGTCATCTTTATAAACTTAGGATGTTAGCCGCGACGTCGATCGCGTCCCTTCCCGTCGTTCTTGCAAGCTAATCTTAAAAGATATACATATACCGTCGTGGACCTTTTTTTAGATCATTTGAAGAGGAATCATTCTTTCATACACATTTTTCAAGTATCTTGAACTGTTTTCCCAGCGTACGCATCTGACGCCCACAGAGATGAAAAATTTTCCCCGTTTTGTTCACATTTCCCGATGTGTCTTCGACTATCTTCTATAAGTCACAGCGCGATGTTTTAGCCTTCCTCGATAAATGCTCTAACCAACACAAAAATATTTTTTCAATTCGAACCCGTAGTTCCTGAGATTAACGCGTTCAAACAAACAAACAAACTCTTCAGCTTTATATCTTAGTATAGATAGATAACATGAAATGTATAAGTTTTCAAAGTGACAATTATTTTCACACATAAACACTTGTCTTGAAATCTATTTTCAAATTGTAAAAGCAGTGTCACCGTCTTCCAAAGCTGGCTGAGAAACAGTGACCTCTCGAAACAAAGGAACCTGTTCACCACCTCACCACGGAGCGAACAGGTAAGTGGGTAATGTTTAATTTGAAAGCGAGATCGAAATTACGAGGTACCGCAAAGTAGCATCAAACTATGTAACGGTGCTGAGTAAGTACAACTACTGTTGCCTGGGAGGCTATTCTCATGTTACGACTTAATTCGCAATTTAAGCGTTAAGGTCGGTGTGTAATTTATATCACCTATTGAAGAATTACCTTTGGGCAGTAGTAGCAAAATAAATTGAAAACCAATAAACAAAGTTGTATCTATTCATCCGCCGGTGTTTCTTTGCCATTTTGTTAAGTTAGTATTATTTTTTTAATAAATATGATAATTGTGACATAATAGAATAATCTATAATTTATGGGAGGATAATATTTTTATTTATTATTATTTCAAGGATTTCATATAGTCTGTAGTGTAGCTTTATGTTTTTTTTTAACTACGAATATAAGTTAACTATTTCTCGTTTGAAAATGATATCTAGATCTTTGCACTTTTTATAAATCCTATCTATTTATAAGGTATTTTTAAGGTAACAATGATTTTTTTAAAGAATTACTTTATTTAATAACCTAAGGCAATTTACTACTTTTTAAAGTACTTTTTTGAAAATATATTAACAAAAGTGAGTTTTAATTATGTTTATGATAGATTTCCCGCCTACTTAGTAAGTATGGAACTTATTTCTCGAGTATCTCTATTTGACTGATATTTAATTATTTTAGTTTATATGTATAGAAGGGAAAATCTAGGTTTACTAACCTGTCAGAGATGGAATGCAATCTTGCAAAATTACCTCTACAGCGGCTGATTTAAATTCGCGGTAATATCAGCTCCAAATACGGTCAAAGAGGAATAAATTACTTACTGTAGCGTAATTCCACTCGTATTTTCACGATAAAACTCCACACTGCACGTACGATTCGCGAAGAACACAAACCGCGACTGAACACAAATGCCACGGGCCTGACAGCCGTTTGCAACTTACGCTAAAAAAACTTTCTAACTTCGCATCGCAAATCCATCACCGTTCACTTGTGTGTACAATGGTCAGTTGGGTACAATATTTAAGTGGCGAGGTTCCAAAGAAGCGTCGTATAACGCGAATAGACAGTATCAAAAAAAACTTAACGACAACTTGAATGATGCACGTAGGTCTACGTTATTTTGGAAAATAGTTTTACGTCAGTTTAATTTTTCAAAACTCTAATAATCAACTGGTCGTGGTTATACTGTCTATAGTTTACGCGAGTAGTACACATTTAAATAAAACACTTTAACGGTTTAAAACGCAATATATTAATTTAAACTTATTTGAAAATGATTTTTTAACTTCGGCCCGACGTTTCGTGGTCACCACGTAAGTTTAACTAATACATCGCGTTTTAAACCGTTAAAGTGTTTTATTTAAACAATATAGTGTTTTCTCTCTATACATATAAGGAAGTGAGGCTGAAATACACATATTAAAGTTTAATTTGGGTTCATTTGTTCATTCTCTTATGGTTTAGGTTTGAATATTCATGCGTATTTTTGGGATAAGTCATACAGTGCATATCAATGCGCCCGTTGTGCATTGTAAATATACAATTGGAAATTAAAGTGATATCCCGTTTCCCCTATTGAATGTTGCGAACACATTTGTGTGTCCGTTTCATTGATCTGTTTTATTTACAGGCAAGTAGTTGATCAGACTTCTGTGCCCTGCCCGACCGAAGCAATCTATCGTTTCCCTGGGATTTGAACCTAGAACCTCTCACGCTTACCGCAAACGGCAACACATTTAACCATTTAGCTACAGAGGTGGTCAACGACGCAACGAGCGATTTGACGAAATTCTTACTATAACACAATCAAATCGATGTTGAAATTTTATTACACTTTTATAGATTCAATTTAAGATGTTGAATAAAATAAAAAAAATGACTTTCAGTGTGTGATAATGAAAGATTGTGGTAAAGTATGGTTATTGTTGTTTTGTTACTTTGGAAATGTAATAAGTTTAATGCCAGGACTTACAGTGCATAAAGGTATGATATTAAATATTTTAATTAACACTTTAACGGTTTAAAACTTGATACATATTAATGTAACGAGTTTTAAACCGCTAATATATAGCGCTTTTTAGAGCTCTCTTTTACTACAGACAGTAAATACATAAATAATTACAATTCCGAAACTAAGGAATAATGACTAAATAAAAAAAGACCCAATTATCACATTTAAAACACCAACGACCACGATAGCTAAATAATGCTAAATGGTAAATAGGACCTAATGTAACAGACATGATAAAATATATGTTATTACAGTAAATACAAAAGTTATAGAGAAAAAGCGCCAAGATACATTAGAGATATGCCGATTATTCGAGGAACAAAATATGTTGGAAAATAAAGGACGTGCACGTCAAAAAAGAGAAGTGGAAGATAAAGGAAACGGTCTTAATAATGAAGACTTGAGAAGGGTTGAAAAAATTGTCGACAAACTTTACGATGATGTAAATGAAGATGGTCGATGGGTAACTTATCGGAAGAGGAGTTTTAACGACAGCAGCACAACGGTCAAGGTTAACAATTATTATTATTACTGTACCTGTTCATGCTAAATGTCCAAGTTTACGTAATTTTTCTATCGGCTCCGGAGTCCAAAATATTTGCGCGGTCTACGAAAAATCATTTTCCTTTGATTTATACTAATATTATAAAGCTGAAGAGTTTGTTTGTTTATAAGAAATCTACTCCAGTTCAGGTCCAAAAAAAATATTTTGTGCTGGATAGAAAATTTATTGCAAAGAAACAGAGGGATGGAAATACGGGGGAAAATTATTCATCTTTGAGGGCCTCTGTTGCATGCGCTACGAAAACAGTTCAAGAAACCAAAAAATATGTATAAAAGAGTGATTCTTTTTTAAATTATCTAAAAAAAATGTTCGCGATACTCTATGCCTGTCTTTTAACATTAACTCGCAAAAATTACAGGACGCGGAGGATGTTGTGGGTAACAGCCATATTTTAAAAAAAGAGAGGAGGTAAAAATAAATAATTTTATGATGCCTAAAATGATTATTCCACGCGGATAAAGTTGCGGGCACAGCTAGTATTATATTTATAGAAATATTGCTTCTACCGTATTGAAAATAAGCTTAAACTACTAGGAACAATGGGAGCATTATTAAAAGGTATTTATTATAAATACAATTTTATTTAGTAAAGATTATATATTTAAATTTTTAACGACGATTTTGACGCTAGATTATTTTTACCCTTAATACAGCAAATAATTGTTCAGGACAGTTTAATAGATAATAACTCTTAAATTTCTTTTTTATTATTTTATTTAAAAAATATTAATTATCAAGTTTAACAAATATTTACTCATGGCATTTAAGTACGATTTGTAACGTTAATAAAAATTGTAATTTAAAAAAAGCAAAAGGCTTTACTAAAACTAAACATTTCCAAATTTTAATTCACATAAACGATACCATTATTTCGAGAACTATTTACTATGATAATTATTTTCGTGCGTATCCGATTTCTGTAATAAATTAAACGACGTAATTTACAAAAATTACTAAATATATCAGGAAAACAATACATAAAGTGGAAGAACAATGGAATTTACGCAATATATGAGGTCAATACTATGGACCTTAATATGTTTTTACACCAGAAATGGGAGTACATAAAATGTAAATTGTGTAAGGCTTTCATGGCCATCGTTCAGCATATCATTGTCTTTCGGGCTGGTCGCTCACATCGGCCGAACAGCTAAATGCTAAATAAAATGTATTTTTGGTAATGATTTTACTCAAGCTGTTACGTAGAAGTGTTACTTATAAATATTTCAATAATAGTAAGAATTTGCGCCTTTAAAATTGTTTGTTGCAAAAGGCATTTCACGAGAATGTTGTTACCTTTATAACAGTTGGCAGTTAAAATGCAATTAAATCTAATCTATACTAATATATAAAGTTGAAAAATTTTTGAACGCGCTGATCTCAGGAAATACTGGATCGAATTGAAAAATGTATTTTTGTGTTGGTTAGAGCATTTATTGAGGGCGGCGTTAGGCTATAAAAGATCACGCTGCAACCAAAAGGTACGGACCAAGCAACAATGGGAAAGTTGAAAAAAATTGGGAAAAATTATTAAGTCTTTGGGAGTTTTCGTTGTGTTATATAAAAGCATATGCCACAGAAACATAAATATAATGTATATATACTTTAATTTGTTAACGTTAATTGTATAATCTTTCGTCATAAAGCTTAATAATGACGACAGTAGAATTATATATCATTTAGTTAGATTTTTGCATTTCATATACCTACATATTATTTCTAAGCAAGACCCACGTATAACATATCTACAATGCCCTATAGGTGAAATTAGATAACAGGCGTTTTAATTTCGCACCAGCCAGTCTACTGGGACCAGAGACGAAAGAAAATGAAGCAAAGACATTGATTGATACAAATACTAACAAAATGCCATGGATCAAAAAGTGGTATCATGGAATTGTACCTTATTTTATTGACGCTAATACATACGGTTTGTATGTTTTTTTTAATGGAGTAAGATAGACAGGGAGGTAAAATACTCTAGCTCTATAATCTTGAAACGATACTTTGAGGACCTATTTTGATATTGAACAGTCTCAACTCCACAACAGCGTTATGGTGGAGTTTACACAACGTTTCCACAACTCCCTTGGGGGTGGCTCGTGATCCGAATGAGAATTAGTCATTTCCAGCATCCATTTAATGTCCGCAATAAAACGGGTGCTGGATAAATTATATAAATTCCGGGATATTTTTAGAAAAGATAGAAAGCGTTTTATAAAAGTGTAGAACCCGGCGGGGCCGGAACCCATAGCCCGTTGCTTAATATTTGTGCTGCACTTCTACTGCTACACGTCCTTCCTGTGTCAAATTGTTGTTAATCCGTTTTTCATGTTATTGATGTTAAAAACAATTGACTGCGACACGGCAGCTCAATTGGTTGGCGCAGCAGCACGGATCGCATTGAATACCGATTCAAGTCCTGCCATAGATTTTTACTTACGTATAATGGCATCATGTGCAATAACACGTGAAAAATAGGAAAGTTTTCAAACAAAATATTAATAAGCTTTTTTACTATTATTACAGATGTTCAGCTAGCTGAACTTATAACGAAAGCGTTTGACTATTTCGAGAAGGTCACCTGTATTCGTCTCCAGCGTCTCAGGAGCCGGCCAATAGACAAACAGTCGTTGCAGAGCGTAGAGTGGCTGTACATAACCAATCCTTCTGGGATCCGCCAATGCGTCCACAGCAACGAGAGAAAACCTAATAACGGAGTTCAGGTTATATAGAATAGACTTTGTATTCAAGCGTTATATATGTATAATAAGCGGAAGAGTTCGTTTGTTTGAACGCCCTAATTTCAGGAGATACCGGTTTGAATTGAAAAATTATTTTTGTGTTGGTTAGAGCATTGATCGATTGCGATGTGCCTAATAGGAGCGAAGAAACAGCGGGAAATAGAGAAAACACGGGGAAAATTATCTTTGTGGGTTTCTGATCCGTATGCTGCGAAAATGATTCAAGATACCCAGAAAATATGTATAAGAGATTGATTCCTCGTTAGAGGATCTAAAAAATGTCCGCGATTCTATGCGTCTAACTTTTAAGATTAACTTCGTCAAACGTCGCTGACACGGCTAGTTTGTAATCAAATTTCTTCAATTTCCTCGGTGAAAAGTATACAATATTTTACCTCAATACGTAAAATGTAAGACTGAAATTACATTGCGCGATATATGTGTACAGAGATTTATAAAAATGTTTAAAATATCACGTCGCTTAAAATAACTCCTTCTCGAACAACACGCATGTTGTGGTTATAGGCGTCAGTACTCGTAACTCTGAAATAAATAGAAATAATAATTTAAATTTAAAGGTTAATATATCTTATATTAAATTAAAGATCACACGTCCGTTTATATTTAAAAAAAAAGGTTCAACACTAAACACTAGGAGATAGTAATTTTTTTATTATTATTTGTAGATGGTAGTAATTGGTTACGACTGCATGTCCCTTGGGGAAATCGTACACGAATTGATGCATATATTGGGTTTCTCACACGAACACAACCGACCAGATAGAGACAGACATATCACTATACTTTGGGACAATATAAAAGCATATCTATGTATATGATTTTTTTAAAAGCATTATGCATTGAAATGAATTTGAATTAACTTTTCTAGAATTAACGCGATCGTCAACCGGTCTCCTAAACTCTAAACCACGTATTTGTAGTGTAGTATCGTATTTGTCAGATAACACTACAAATAAATAACGTTATGCAAGTAATGTAATGTCTGCGTCTTATAAAAATTCACTTGAAATAAATTACAATGTATACCATATTATTAAACTCGTAAGCATCTAATTTTAAATCATAATAATTAATATTTCAGGGTACAAGAAGTATTTCTCACTTCGACAAGAAGACCCTCTATTGTCTCTACCATACGATTATGTTAGTGTGTTGCATTATCCACCGAGGGCGTTTTCCAAAAACGGTCAATTTACCATCACGGCAGAGGTAATAAAAATAATCCATCTTTTAAATACCTTTAACTGTTTAAAGGCGATATATTAGTTAAACTTCTTTAGAAATATTTTTAACTTCGGCCCGAGTTCTAGGATTCTAATTTGCAGCAGCCGTGGTCACGGGGAGACTGGACTGCCGCCGGGAAATTTAATCGAATAAAGTTAACAAAGGTTTTATTAAATGTGTACTACTCGCGTAATTTATACAGATAAAACACTTTTTTTAAGGTTTTAAAAAAATAGATTAAGTCTTTAATAAATATGAAATCGATCTATAAAAATATTTTATATTATTTTTTTTTATTTTAATTATGGCCCGACGTTTCGGATGCTTTGCAGCAGTGGAACTCCGCACTCGTGGAATTGGCAATCATATCTCTATAGTTTTTTAAAATAAATAAATCGACCTTTGCCTCATACATTACGTTCTTAATTTTCAGAAGGGCATAAAAATCGGTCAAAGAGAAGGTTTGAGCGAAATAGATCTCCAGAAGGTCGCCATGGTATACAACGGTGAATGCTCTGAAAGGAACAAGGAATACTTGCTAGAGACCTGCCCCAGTGTGATCAACACGAAGTACGACCAGGAAACGGCTACTCCAGAAGAAATTGACGATTACTTCAGAGAAAGGATATGGCCGTTTAGCATTATTAATTACAAATTTAGGGACGATATGGAGTTCAGTAAGAATACAACTTTTATAATATATACTAAAAACTAAAGATCTTTTTTGTTTGAACGCGCTAATTTCAGGAACTACTGGTCCGAATTGAATCCTTTTGTGTTGGTTAGACCTTTTATCTAGGAAGGCTATAGGCTATAACAGATTGCGCTATGAGTAATAAGTGCGAAGAAACAGCGGGAAATAAGGAAAAAAGCGGTGAAAACTATTTAACTTTGTGAGTTTCCGATGCATGAGAAGGGTCCAAAATACACTAAAATATGTATCCACTATTTTTTTTTTTTTTTTTCATGAACAGATTCCTCTTTAAATAATTTAGAAAAAAGTCCGCGTCACTATTATCTTTTAAGGTTAACTTGCAAGAACAACGTCGTGCATAACAGCTAACATTTTTAGAGGTTTGCAAAAACAAATTTGGATGCCCAAGATATAGGCGGACGAAGTCGCTGACACAGCTAGTTTTTGTAACAACAAGCTAAATGCCGACATTTCATCCCTATGCGAAATCCTTTTCCATCCAAAAAAAACATAAGCTTAAGTTTAAAAAAACACGTCTCTGAAAAAACAAAAATAACTTTTTGTTGTTTTATATATTTTTTAAAAGAAATATGGCCAGTAATTGAATACTAATTAGGTACTGATTTTCTAAACTAAAACTAAAGATAAATGACTGAGTGTTATGTTATTTAATAACTACATAATCAGTGTTGTAATGACATTATAACTTCTTAACTACTTTTTATAATAGCCACAGAAGAAAAAGATAACATTCAAGCAGTAATGCGACATATTGAAAAAGAGACTTGCATAGAATTCAGAGATCTAAATGCATATAAAGGCTCTTCTGAAAAAGAGGAGAAATCAAAGGAAAGACTCGAAGATGCGCGATCATCAGAGAAACTAACACAAGATACTACGATCAGTTTAGATATAAGTAATAATACCCTTAAGGGTAATTTACCAACTCGTGCTAATGTGCGAATGACATATAGAATCCGGAATACAACCAAAGTGCCTTTTAGAGAAATGGATAACGAAATTTTAGATGACGATACTGATTTAGACAAAGTTAAGATTTCAAGTAAGTTTATTTATTTACTTAACTATAGTTAAGCTTATCTGTGGAAAGCTGCGGTTTTACCACCACAGGTAACATTGAGTAAAGTTAGATTCGACTGACACGCCCAATGGTTTTATGGAATCCAAGACTTATGAAGGGTCTTTTTTATTAATTTTAGGTTTCAGATTGAATTTGAATATGTTCCTTTTTTTAAATAGATGTAAATTTAAAAAAGCTGTTTAAGGTTTGGTGCCAGTCATATTGTATTAAATTACAAATAGATTAATTCCTTTTTTTATTGTACATAATATATACTTCAATAAACGTGAAATTATTAAAAAACGTTTAACAAGCTAGTAATCATTTTTTTAGAACCAAAGCCAAAGAGAATAAAGCGAAACACTGCAATATCACCCTCAAGACGGCACGCGGCAAATATTCTGACTTTAGTAAGAACAGCAGAACCAGGTTGCGAATGTCATTCCCCAGGTAGACCAAATGGCCATAAGGTGAGTTAATATTATGATTGGTTGACACGTTCTCTTAATTTTGGATAGAGTTAATGATAATTAGCTCTCCATAATATAAAGAATACCGTTCTTTTAGCCCGCCTCTGTAGCCAAATGCTTAAACGTATTGTTTAGCATTGCGTTACGTATGAGAGTTTCTGGGTTCGAATCCCAGGGAAACAAAAAAAATGTTTCGGTCGGGCAGGGCACAGAAATCTGATCAATTACTTGCCTGTTAAAGAACGGATCAGTGAAACGGACACAACGTGTTCGCCTCATGTCCCACGAGGGGGAAATGGGATTTCACACACGTTCTTTTAGCCGTACTATTTTTTGTGTATTTGTATAATTTTCAGGTTCTAGCAATAAACGGTGACTGTTTTAATTCAGTGAACGACCTTTTGCACTTTTTTGTTCATTTATTGGGATTAGACCACCAACATAACATGCACGATCGCGACTCGTTTCTGAAGATTCTGTGGGATAATCTTACACCGCGTACGAACTTTTTTTATTTTCTTATCCCTATAGCCTTAGATAATAGTGATGCGGTTAGTATTGCGTTAAGAATCGTACTAGGTTCAAATTGTAGGGCAACAACTAATTCAATAATTTTCCAACGGCATTCTTATAAAGGAAATATATAATTATATCTTACACTAGCTGTGCCAACAACTTCGTCCACGTTAATTGTTATTTTGGACATCCAAAATAGTTTTTGTAAACCCCGTCATCTTTATAAACTTAAGCAATTAGCCACGACGTCGATCGCGTCCTTACCCGTCATTCTTGCAAGTTAACCATAAAAGATAGACATATAGCGTTGCGGACTTTTTTTAGATAATTTAAAGAGGAATCATTCTTTTATACACATTTTTTATGTATCTTAAACCGTTTCGCAGCGTACGAACTTGATTTCCCCAGAGTTTAGTTCACATTTCCCCCTGTATCTTCGCTACTATTAGTCACGCGGTGTTTTATAGCCTTCCTCGATAAATGATCTAACCAACACAATTTGAACCCGTAGTTCCTGAGATTAGCGCGTTCAAACAAACAAAAAAACTCTTCAGCTTTATATATTAGTATAGATACTTACTCAACTCCTGTAGCTAAATGGTACTGACAATAGTTTCACTTATCGCGATGGCTCGCAAGTTTGAACCCGGAAAGCAATAATAGTGTCAATTGAACAGGACAAATACTCATAATATCTGAACAACACCTAGATTCATACAGTACTACCTATGTCAGCGACTTCACGTTGGCGTGGAATATTGTATAACTTGAAAATCTTACACATAAATGTTTTTCCCACATTGTTCCACATTTTCACTGTTTCTTTGTTCGGTTTTATCGCCTGAAGCGATCCTCGATAAATGATCACAATTTTTTTAATTCGAACCTCAAGTCCAAGAGGTTAGCGCGTTTAAGCAAACAAACTCTTCAGCTATATAATATTAGTATAGAAATCACATTTCAGAAATAAAATCGGAAATGTCACGGAAACTCCCACCCGCGGCGTCCGCTGGCTTTTCTTATGACTACCAGAGCGTGATGCACTATCCCTGGTTGCAAATCAAGGACGGCGTCACAAATATTATGTATCCCATATGGGTATGACTTTTCATATATTGTATAAGGTATAGATAATTACATTATTTATTGAACATATTCTAATTTGGAGTTATATGTCCTGTGCCATCTGTCATTTACCAAGCACGAGATGTTAGATGATGATTTTTGGGCATTTCATAATAATCTTTTACTAAGACGTCTAACTTAAAGCTGGGTATGTACGTGGACGTTTCACATCTGTCGTTCGTCTCTACGAACGACAGATGTGAAACGATAACGAAAAGATAATACACGTACTGCCTCCCTCTACAGTACGTGTATTATATTCATTTAGATGAGTATTATATAAATAAAAATGGATATTTATTAATTAAGCCACTCGCTAAATACATGTAATTTTAAGTCGTTATGTTAATCTCAGTTTAAGTGAAACCAGTCTTATGAGAATAGGTTTTAAACATCATTCATCATCAGAACATCAGAAGTGTAATTAAAGGTCGCTGTAACAATCAAATGTTCTTCTTAGAACGATGGATGGGCGATGGGTCACTGGCAGGGCCTCAGTTACACCGATGTGCAAAAGTTGAATCTGATCTACAAGGACCAGTGTTCTCTACGGAGTGAAAGTGTCAATTCTAATAAAGGATAATGTTAAAACATAATTGTGATTTTGTTTATGAATGTGAATTTATAAGGGTATATTCTCTGAAGACTGAGCAAGTTGCCATTTATTAAACATTAAATAATAAATGATAACGGGCAAGGATTTATTTATTGGCCCAGTTTTAAAAGTAATAGACACGTTCTTTTAATTTTTTCAAAATATATATTTTTTAACAATATTTGCACTAATAGATTGTGGATGGCTTTCACGGCCATCGTTCAGCATATCATGTTTTTTTGTGCTGTTCTGCCGACGTGAACGAGTAGAGGTTCTCGATGTTTCGCCATCACGAGCGACGATATCATCAGATGTTGTTAGCTTCTCGCTCACGTCGGCCGAACAGTCCGAAAAACTATGATGTGGTGAATATTTGCACTATTGACTTGCGTTGATGGTAAAGAATTATATCTTTTTGACAGGTTTTAAATGTATGGACTCTATCTTCTTAGCGTTACCTCGGTAGAATTGTTTTTTATGATTCTTAGAACGTAAAATTTTTGTTTCGTCTTCATCGTCGTTACTGAGATTATTGTCTTCGCTTATATCTCTATTTTCGTCTTCACCATAACTAAAATTTTCATTTTTCTTTTGATTAATTATGTCTTCATAATTTTGGTCTATGTCACTTTGCACGTCATTGTTTTGTCCTTCAGTATTTCGATCGTCACTATCAACTTTATATTTTTTACTTTCATCGTCATCATTATCTGTGTCTTCATATCTATTGTTTTTAGCTTGTTCTTTTTTGTCACTAACTTCTATATTATCACTTTGACTTTCATGGGTTTTTTTATCATCAGGCATTTCCACAAACATGTCATCAAGCAAATCAATAGCGCTTTGATCACTCTCACTGCTGCTACCCTTAAACTTTATCGAATGATGCATAGACCCTTTAAGTTTTTCATGAAACGCGCTTTTACAGGAGTCCAATAGATTGCTTACTTTTCGTTTGTTACATTCGTGTTCAAACAATAATCGAAGTTTCATAACATCTAGTTGTGATAATTGTTTCGAAGGTGATATCATTAGTCCAGGTACCTGAAATTTTAAGCAATTTTTTAAGAGCATATTTTTTTAACACTTTTGCACCTATAGTTAGAGTCCAGTAAGCATTGTATATAAAGTATGTCTCAAATTTAGTTATAGAATTCAATTACTCATGTCATAGTTATACTCATTTCTATATGTATATATTTTACCATTTGTATTTAGCGTAATATTATACAGTCGGGTAAATCATTTTCAAAAAGACTAATATATCGCGTTTTAAACAATTATAAAAAAAATTTACAAATTATTTTAATGTTCTATAGGTAATAGGTATGTATGCAAGACTATTTTTTAAACTTTAAGAATACCATGCATTGATTGTTATATAATGAAATTGCAGGGAAGCATGTTACCAAGGGCACAATCGTTGCTTGTCCGTTGCTGCTGAATGCTCTATCATGAAAATGCATTATGCTTAATGGATCATATTCCGATAGAACTTTTGAAGCGTCCTGAACTTGCAGCCGATATAGTGAGCGATGTTCTGCAAAATGCCATAGAATAAACTACCGAATGATACAAGTATTAGTGAATAGCGTAACTGGGCTGCAATTCCGAAATAAGCGATACAAGATAAGCGACATAAGTCTAAAGCAATGTCCTGTCCTGTCGGGTCGCAATACAGGAAGTAAGCCTCTTAGTTAAATACTGTCTATAGTTTACGCGAGTAGTACAAAAATTAATTAAAACGCTTTAATGGTTTAAAACGCTATATGCTGCAAAGCTTTCGACACGTCGACCACGGCTGCTGCAAAGCTTTCGAAACGTCGGGCCGGCCGTTGGTAAAAATAATTTTCAAACAAGTTTAACTAAAATATATAGCGTTTTAAACCGTTGAAGTGTTTTATTTAAAAGCCTGTTAGTTATTTTTCTGATAAAGTAATATGCGCATACCTGGTCTGATATTATTCCAAAGCACTCTTATAAACCGATCTCGCTGCGGATGCGTGACTTCGTCTCTTAAACCGACAGCGTGGAGCAAGACATGCAGTATATCACTATCTTTAAGACAATCATATCCTAGTACTGCCACCTGCAAAGGTAGACAAAACCATGCGACAATAATAAACAAGTATTTTTATACTTTACAATCACTATTAAGCAAAAAAAAACGAACAAATCTTTTAAGCACACGTTTACCCATATGTGCTGTATTTTTTTCACATTCTTCATTAACATGACTGATAAAAGAAAGAAAAAATAAAGGGTGCGTTTCCTCTATAATCGCTCTATCTATTTAGAGGTTAATAGTACTACTACTACTATTTGATACTTTTCTTACACACAAACTAACAAATAAATTAAAAGAAATGAAAGGCGGCAACCTATTATCAAGCGATCTCTACCAGGCAACTTGAACTTACAATCTCTTTCTCATCTGTTGACTTCATTTGGTGGACGCAGTCTCGTTGTTTATGTGGATTAGTTATATGTAGCCACGTGGCATTCTCTGTTTTTTCGGATAGTGGTTTAAACTGTACACAACCAGCACTTTCAATCGTATCCATGACTGTACGAACACGCTGAGCAATTATATCATCTATGGGAAAAGGTAGATGTATATAAACACAAACTGTTTCCATGACAACGATTGTTTTGGTTTTCTTGTTTGTTTATTAAACGTCGTTATTGATTTCCCATTTTTGTTATATGATGACGTTAATGTTTCTGTTGTCTGACAAGTAGTGTTACAAATAAACTCCTGGAATTTTTTACATAGCAAATTAAAGTACATTATTTAGTCATCTACACTATAGACGATAAGTTTTAACTTGTAGCCTCTTTATTTACCTGTTCTGTATAGACATCACACCATATACCGAGTAAAGTATATTTAAGACATACCATAGCTGTCTCCATCAAAGTAGTAATTAATAACACCTAAAGGCCAAAGCGCAGCTCCCGCTTCTTGTATTCTATGCAAATCTGTCGTTTTCTGTATGTTCATCAATTTTACGCTATCTTGAAATTTAAATATTGTTAATAACTATATAACTAGAAGTAGACAAAATAACATTGTACGTAATTATAAATGCAAAAAGTGATATCCCGTTTGCTATATTTATGTCATAGAGCAGACACATAACTATGCCTGTTTTACGTCTGAAGCTTAAGATTACCGACTGAAAAATTGTTACTTGTTATACCGAGATTCAAACCTGATCCTGACGCTTAAAGCGACGCACAGAAACGGTTTTAAAATATACGTATTAGTTATTATATTAGTCTTAATTGGTTTTTGCGTCATAATACTATGTGCGTATACTTACTGTGTTTTGTAGTAGTTGGAGGTTTTGCATACAGCACTAAACCAAATAAACCAAAGAATATTACCAGATAGAAAATATTAATGACAATAACTAAAAATTATTATATATGCTTGACATGTTTTAATTAATAACAAGCTGAGCTTATATTGTGTAATCATTGTAACCAATCAGATTTAGTTCAATGTTGTAGTACAAAACTAATAAATTTTTGTTTTAGGCTATTTAAAAGAGAAGTAAATAAAAGTCACTACAATTAAATAGTTGCCATTTAGATTTTTAATTATAGTGAGATTTTTTCGTCTTTGCCTTTACTGGATTATTTAAATAAATAGATATATTTAAAGGTTCGGAGTTCATACTCACTATATTCACCTGTAGGGTGCATATGTATAGTTTTGCGAAATAAAAAATGCAATTGAAAACATAGTATAAAAATACTTTTCATATTTGGCCAAGTAATAAAAAATATTATAAACTAAGCTTTTATTGTAGTTTTAGTACGTATCAAATATTGGATATTGAGAAAGTGAATTTATTGCCTACTGTATCAAATGTAAATATTTTATAGGAAAACATATATATTATATTTTTCTAACGGTGTTACAATATTTAATTATTATAATAAAATATAATAATTTATTAATGTCTAATAAAGTTTTTATAAAATATCATGTAGATCTACATAATTTGAGTTTTTTACCAACAATGTGTGGTTTTTTACCAACCAACAAATCACACGTATTCCTAAATTTAATTTTTTACTTTTCGGCCAGTAATATAGCACTGACAGCTCTGTCAATTCCTTCAGTGACAGCTGACAGCCCAAAACTTAGTAGATAACAAAGCGCTGAATTTTTAAAATATTTATTTGCATTTCCAATAAAGTCTGATATCTTTATCAATAACACGCTTGAGAATTTTCTAGTAATTAAAGGACATTGTATACGTGAAAAATGGAGTTGAATTACACGTTTTCCATTTTAATTTCAATAATTCTTACAATTCCCGGCGCGTACAAAGTGTCCGCGTCTAGCGGCTCAATCGAATTAGACGAAATATCTTTTGACAAAATTATAAATACATTTTCTGCTTCTCTTGTGAAATTTGATGTGGCATTTCCTTATGGCGAAAAGCACGATGCTTTTATTGCAGTAGCTAAGGAAGCAAAGGACGTAAAGGACCTTGTTATTGCTGAAGTCGGCGTAAAAGACTATGGAGAGAAAGAAAATTCTGAATTAGCGCAAAAGTACGGCGCTACAAAAGAAAACTTTCCCATTGTAAAACTGTTTACTAAGGGGAAGAGTGAACCAATAACCTTCGACGATTCACAGGGTTTTACTACTGAACAATTACGCCGTTTTGTAAGGCAAAATACCGGTATTTACTTAAACCTTCCGGGATGTATAAGAGAGCTTGATATGCTTGCCATTGAGTTTATGAAGTCTGATAAGAAAGACAGAAAACATGTACTTAAAAAAACTGAAGACACTTTAAAAGCACTAACACAGGTAAGATGACTTTTTTTTTAAAATATAGAAAAGGTAGGTTACTTTATACTAAAACAAATGTTATGCATTAATTAATCTGACTAGATAATTTATGATTTAGCATATAACTCCTCTTCACTGTATTAGAAAAGAGTATTAAACTTGTAAAACTAAGGTTTTGTCCAAAGAATACAAGTACTCATTATATTATATATTTCCTCATTTTTGACTTGTTTTTCTTTCATTTAAGTAGCTAAAGTAGCCTCTTAATTAATTTTCAGAATGAAAACACTGGAAAAATCTACAAGATCATAATGGAGAAAATATCAGAGAAAGGTGATGACTTTGTAAAGACAGAAAATGAGAGGGTAAAGAAACTTATCAGTGGAAAGTTATCAGATGAAAAGAAGCGAGACATGGCACTAAGACTGAACATTTTGCAATCATTCCAACTTCATGAAATTAAATATAAAGATGAACTGTAGCTCAGTTTTTAGTTTTAATTGCATTCCAAGTTTATAATTATGACAGTTGAGAATTTAATGGCACAGTTCTATACTAAAGCAAATGTATAAGTGTTCTTTTCATCTGCAGATTACTTGAGACGTTATTTGCATTTTGGACCTTAATAACATCACAATTTTTGTTTTTTACATTGTTTCTTATTTAACTTAATATGAGTTTAGTTCTAATTTTGTTAACTTTTACAAGGCAAGTTTCCATGTACATGCTTTGCACAGTGTGTGAGTTTGGTCTGCACAATAAAACTCTTTTCAAATAGAATGTTGTCTTATTCATATTTTAATTATGTTTCAACCATCAATTGTTTTACGACCTCATAGAACAAAGATATAAAAAAAATATATTTTAATAAGTAAAAAATTTAATGTGACAATTTCACTTTATCAAATCCAAAGAATTGGCAAACTTATACAACTAGTTACATTTAACTTTCCTATTAAGGAGAATTATTTCATTACACTAATAATTCAATTAGTATAGAATAAAAAAAAATGTATAGTATAATGACTGTACTGTATCTTAAAATAATGGAAATTTCAAGTAGCCCAAGGATGAAGTCTGCTAGAATCAGTATTGGCACCACAGAGCCTACAAAATATTTAAATTGAATCTACTGTCCGAACATACATTATATTTAAATAAAAACCAAGCTCTGTGCAAAATGAAACAGACTACATCCTTTCTTAAAATCTACACACATATAAAACTATTCAGATTTTTCACTGTCCACTTTCAGGTCTTTTAACTTCAGAATAACGCCGTCATCTTTGTCAAGCATGTCCTTCTTTATATCTTCAGTTTTGTCAATGCTCTTAGGTTCAGGGGTATCAGTGTCTTCACTTCTAGTGATACTGCTCTCTTCATCAGAAGATAGGTCTAGGGTATAGAGACTGCATTTTGTTCTCACTATTTCCTGAGCTTCAGCAAACTTAGCTTTCCATAGCTGAGCATCTATTAAAATATACAAATTTAATTAACAGTTATAATATTTTACTTTATCTAGATAAAGTGGCTTTTATACTGTCTAAACTTTAAAAGGTTTCATTCCAGTTTGACAGATTTACTATGCAAATTTGATTAGTTATTAAGTGCTAACAGAAATAACTTTATTTCATCGCCCCATTATAAACTAATCAGATAGGCAATATTAGGCTTCTAATAGTGAAACTTACTTTGCGTATTGCCAAACTTTATAGCAAGTAGTTCTTGCTTCATGGTTTCATCTGCAAAGTCAGCAAACACTGACCAGTTAAATGCTCTGTCAGAACCACAGTGAACATTCATCCGTATGTCTGGTGTTATAAAGTGATTGGCGCAGACTTTCAATGTTTTGTCTCGTCGCATAACAACTCTGACAGTATTGTTAATTTTGTGTCTCAATAGCTTTATATCCCCTGTCCCCCGTTCCTAAAAACATATTATGATTTTAACAATTTCCTAGCATTTCTTAATAAGAAACAATAGAACATAGATCAGTTAGACCCCTTTGTTATACACACTAAACTAATTTTAATTATATTTCAGATGTTTTAATATGATTTTAATTGCAATAGTAATTAAATATAAATTAGAACTTCTAGAATTAAAATTATTTAAAAATTATCCAACTAACCTTCCATTCATGGTCAGCGGTATCATATCGATAAAGTCTGGAGCGAATCTTCACTAATTCCTCCTCCTCTTCTTCATTAGTTTGAATATCAACTAAGGGCAACGATACAATTGGCTCAAAGTGTGGGTCGTGTTCTGGTGTCTCCGCATCTCCACCTTCGCTCTCGCTATTGCATCTAACAGTTTCCTCCGTCTAGAATTAAAAAAAAACATGATTGTACCCGAAATCGAACTGAACTTGACAAATAAATCATATTCTCTTCGTACCGGTGAAGACATGCTGCGAAAAAAAAACTAAACTGCTCTTCTTAAACAGTAAACAAATCATATAATTAAACAATAGAGTAAATTTTAATTCAATATGGATAAATACAAATTAAAAAGAAACAAAGTTTCGTTCAATTCCGTTGTTTCCTTCACGTTTCGTTTGTTCACAGACTAGCCTTATTTGTTTAATTTCCAGCAATCATAGACCGATTGATGATTGTTATCTATAATTACAATACAGATAGTTTCATACAGTATTCATATGTCAGATTCTAATTCTAGACAGTTTGAGTATCTATACTACCTACTGTTATTAGAGTGTTTCAAAGTGGAATATTAAAAGATCAATATTTTGAATTGTATATTAAAAAACCCTATCCAAATATCAGAGTATATTTCTAGAAGCGTACACTTTTCTTCCCCAAAAGTATCTAATATTCTTCCACCCTGTCTTCCCAACATTCTTCGTTTAAATCGTCAGGTTTGTACTAATCTTCATATTTTATATTTTAGCGAACGTAACGTTAATATTTCTGAACATGAGAAGTCTTTTGTACACCTTTATTCAATATCCTTACGTATAAAGTAAACCACTTAAGTACCAACTGCCAATTTGCTTTTGTTTAATGTGGGACACCTGAATATGCGAACATCGACCTATTGTGGATATAGGTCGTTGTTTATTTTAGTTCTCTATTTAAGAATAATGGTAACGCTTTGTGTACCAAAACCCGTCTGACTTTTATGTTGCGGTCATAATTTTTTTAATTTTTTCAAAGAAATGCAAACAATTAATTTCCTAATTTACATGTATATAGATAAGTCTGCCAGGATGCAGAATATAGCCAAAATGATAACAGAACAACTACGAAATCCAAACGAGTTAGATATAAGCCTAAGAATGGAGTTTGGGCCTTTTGAAACTATTCATAAATGGAAAAGGATGTCCGAGTGCTATGAATTTGTTGGGGCAAGGTATATCTTATGGGTTTTTGAAATTAATTCATGTTAACAACTGATTTTACCTATCAAATTATATAGTGTTGATGACCCAAGCATTAAAAAAAAAATAACTATTATTGATAATAACCTATTTAATAATTAAATGTTTTAAGCCTTATTTTATTTAATTTAGGAGAAGTAAGCATACTGCTGTTGCATATAAGGATGCGATATATGTGTTTGGAGGTGATAATGGCAAATCTATGTTAAACGATCTGATAAGATTTGATATAAGAGAGAAATCATGGACAAAAACTGGTTGTATGGGAGCACCACCTGCACCACGATATCACCATTCAGCAGTGGTAAGGTTTTTTAAGGTTTTGTTATGTGTAAAAAAAATAGCTTTTCCTATTAGGGTATTATTTATAAGAATGCAACTCTTGCCTCAAACTCATACAAGCTTGCATTAAGAAATTAAAAACAAAAGGTTTTTATTCTTTTTGTAAACTTGCATATTTTAAAAATATGGGAAGTCTCCTCAACTGTAAAGAAATAATGGTGAAAGTCATACAAATTCTCACTCATACTGGAGGTTACACAAATGATTAAATAGGGGTTACCCTTTATATTAATGTTATTATCCTAAATGTGGGAACTAACAAAGTTCTGACTGTTTTAGGTACATCGGTCATCAATGTTTGTTTTCGGAGGATACACTGGTGATATCCTAGCCAACTCAAATCTCACAAATAAGAATGATCTGTTTGAATACAAATTTCCAAGTGCACAATGGGTTCAGTGGAAATTCACTGGACAGTAAGTTGTATGTTTTAGATTTCACTTCATACTTCTATATATTATATTTTAATATAGACTATCCATTGTCTTTGAGACATTATCTTGTTTTAAATGAATATTCCCCCATAGGGAACCTGTACCTCGGTCGGCCCATGGAGCCGCAGTTTATGATGATAAGCTTTGGATATTCGCTGGATATGATGGAAATGCTCGATTGAATGACATGTGGACTTGTAATTTAGTTGTAAGTATTTGTTTATCTAATTAACAATCATTGCCAAACCATTCTGGTTTTGGACATTTGGAAAACCATAGACTGAAAATTCAGGTTTTTTTTCTTCTTATATAGCAATTTAATAGCAATAATAATCCATAAATAAACTTTGGGATTACCGTCTTCTTATCTAATGCTTTTGTACTATTCCAGGGTGAAAATCACCAATGGGAGCGCATAGAACAGAAAGGTGAATGCCCTCCGACGTGTTGCAATTTCCCCGTTGCAGTAGCTCGCAACAAAATGTTTGTTTTTAGTGGCCAGAGTGGGGCTAAGATCACCAACGCCCTCTTTCAGTTCGACTTTGAAACTCAAACGTAAGTGTAGTTGCAAAGCAACCAAGGATTAACTTTCACTTAGAAACATCTGATGATGACTTCCACTCGTCGTTACAATCATATAACACGAAAACATGATGTGCTATCGACCTATTTTGGATATTTTCAAATCCACAAACTAAAACCGGGGCGCGATTAAATATTATTTTTCCTCTGTGGACGGCGGTTTTTGGTCCAGACGGATCTTCATATTCCCTACCTACTAATATTTTCTAGTAATACTAGTTTTCTAGATGAAGTCTAACATATTTAACAAAAATAATAAAATAATAGAAAAATGTTCTCGGTGGGGATCATTATATACATCACTAACAACGACTAACAAATTTCTGCTCCTCATTATCCAGGTGGAGTCGTGTGTGCACTGAGCATCTGCTCCGAAGCGCTGGTCCGGCCCCAGCGCGTAGATATGGCCACGTAATGGTGCACCACGCGAGACATTTATACGTGTTCGGGGGCGCCGCTGATAGCACCCTGCCTTCAGATCTTCATTGTTACGATCTTGATACCCAGATGTGGTGAGTATAAGGGACTAGCTGTCTGCAACGTCAATAGCAGATAGATAATGCAAACTGTATCTATAATGTTTTAATGTTCGGAAATTGTAAATTTAAATTTATATACGTTATAAGGAGATAAAAAAATCGAATCATACGCTTATATGAAATACTGTCTATAGTTTACGCGAGTAGTACACATTTAAATAAAACACTTTAACGGTTTAAAATGCGATATATTAGTTAAACTTATTTGAAAATGATTTTTAACTTCGGCCCGACGTTTCGGATGCTTTGCAGCAGCCGTGGTTAAGGTTGGAAGTTTACCATACTGGTTCTTATTATTTTTCAACTGCGACCTACGCACGTTTAGGGTTTTGTTTAAATGTGTGCGAACTCGCGTTAACTACAGACAGTAGGATTTACTTGATGAAAAGTTAAATACCCTAAATATGTAATATAAAACTAGATAAATTAATAACTATAGTAGTATAGTTGTAATAAACCTAACCAGCCTTATCAAATACGCTGGCGACCTTTTTTGTCTTTAGTTCATCCGAAACCCAAAGCTGGAATTGAAAATAAAGATACCTATATTTGTCTAAGGTCCTTTAAGCAACGGAATCAGCTTAAATAAAGTATCGCGATATTATGTATATTGTTGTTATATATATTGTGAATATATTTAAGGTCCGTCTTACAAGTAGCGCCTGATTCACAAGTCCCGTCGGGTCGCCTATTCCACGCTGGGGCCGTGGTGGGAGACGCCATGTACGTGTTTGGTGGGACCGTAGACAATAATGTCCGTAGCGGCGACCTCTATCGTTTTCAGGTGAGACTCTATTAGTATTATAATTAAACAGATCTTTACAATTTTCCATTGTCTACATTAACCAAATTAAATAGATTCGTATATACACTACTGATCGAGCTGAGTCTATAGTCTATACTAATATATAAAGCTGAAGAGTTCGATTTTTGAATACTCAAAAATACTGGTTCGAATATTTTGGCGGGTTAGAACATTTATCGAGGAAGGTTATAAAATATTGCGCTGTGATTCATAGGAGCGAAGAAACACCTGAAAATGCGGTAAAAGGGGAAAATTATTCATCTTTGTTGGTTTCCAAAGCGTACCGCTGCGAAAACGGTCCTTTGTTGGTTTCCGATGCGTACGCTGCGGAAAACGGTTCCTTTGTTGGTTTCCGATGCGTACGCTGCGAAAACGGTTCAAGATACATAAAATATGTATGAGAGAATGATTTTTTCTTTTAAATTATGAAAAAAAAAGTCTGCGGTATATAGACTCGCAAGAACGACGGGACTCGACCGATGACGTCGGTTAGGAAGGTGGCAAAAACAATGTCGGATGCCCAAAATAACTAATTTACGCGGACGAAGTCGCTGACTCAGCTAGTAGTTAATATAAGTATTACCTTTACTTTATTTACTTCCTTAATATCTAAACTCAAATTCTCTATCGACCTACACTAATCTCCACAGACTTGAATTATATTAAGATGCACATCCATTTGTTTAATGCGTAAGGTGAAAAATCGATTATTTTCCACTAGTTATCAAACTACCCTCGCTGCACCTTACACGATGACTTCGGTCGCATACTGAAATCGCAGCAATTCTGTGACGTCACACTGCTTGTTGGCTCCGAAGAAACCTTAGTGCTAGCACACCAAGCGATGTTGGCTGCCCGCTCGCAGTACTTACGTACTAAGATAAAGTAAGTTGCTATTTCTTAATATAATCTTTCAACTTGGTTATTGAATATTCCTTCGTATCTCAAAATATTTATATCCGGCTTGAGGGACCAATTTTTTTCAAAAAAGTAAAACACATTTTCGGTTTCACTAACACTTGTATATAGGGAAGCTCGCGAAGAACTTACAAAGCGCATAGAGTCAGGCGAAGAAGAACAAACTGAACAATTCTCTTTCAAGTCGCAACCGCAGCTCGTAGTTCGACTCCCGGAAGCTACACCAGAAGCCTTCCGCATGATTTTAAACTACATCTACACGGACAAGATTGATCCCACTGAAAAAGGTTAGCAGATGGAATACTTTTGTCATGTCTTTGGTCATCTTGAAAGAAAAATATGTGACCGTTAAGTTTATATCGAATGGATAATTTGTATTTATAGGCCATATAAAATTTACTTAATTAATTATTTACTATATCAGTAGAAAAGATTAATTCTATTCATGTAAACAATAAAAAATACAACTTGTTCTAATGTCCCAAATTGATTACAGACGAAGACCCAGCGTCACCAGCTACCATGCTGCTAGTGATGGAGGTCCTTCGTCTCGCCTTAAGGTTGAAGATCCCGCGACTTCGCGGTCTGTGCGCGCGGTATTTGCGTGCAAATCTATGCTATGGGAATGTGTTACAGGCCCTTCACGCGGCACATCAAGCCAACCTGGCCTGTATTAAGGAATATTGTTTAAGGTACATATGTGACATAATTTTTATACTAGGTATAATGGCCTCAATTTTGGTAAAATTTTAAAAAATGCTGATAACAATCATAGTATAATTTATAATCTTTTATTTTAACTATGACCGTTAATGTATTTCGCGTTTTTTTTTAAAGTGGTTTGTCAAAACTATATAAAAATGATACTGTCTACTTTAACATGACTTAGACATAATATTATGCACAGCCTGCGTTTAGGACTTTATGGGGGACAACTTCGTTCTTGGAAGTTAAAAATCGGCTGTCAAATGTTATCAAAAGGTCATTGAATAGTAGATGTGTCAGCGACTTCGTCCGCCTAAAAAGAAATCGTAATTTTTGGGTGTCTTGAACCGTTTTCGCAGCGTTACGCATCTTAAACCCACAGAGATGAATAATTTTCCCCGTTTTCTTCACATTTCCCGCTGTATCTTCGCTTCTATTAGTCACAGCGCGATGATTTATAGCCTTCCTCGATAAATTCTCTAACCGTAGGTCCTGAGATTAGCGCGTTCAAACAAACAAACTCTTCAGCTTCATATATTTTAAAATGACGTATGCTCATTTCTAGTTTCTGTCTCAAATATGTAACAACGGCTGTCATTTTCAGAGACCGTCTAATACTAGCTACATAATGTTTTACTGTTTTTAGATTCGTAGTAAAGGATTACAACTTCACTCCGATCGTTATGTCGATGGAGTTCGAGCAAATGGAGCAGCAATTGATGGTTGAGGTGATCCGCCGAAGGCAACAGCCGCCGCCTAAGCAGCCCACGGCGGCTCAATATGATTCTGAAGAGGAAATTATAGGTATAATTTTACTAATATTGGGATTTAAAGAGTCTGTGGGTTTCTCGATGTCAATCAATGACCTTCCCAGGCTTGTTTGTCAATGGTTTGTTGAAATCACATTCTTCACTCCTTCTCTTCACGTTCCACAAGTATAGTAGATGCGCCCCTTTGTTTTTTCGTAATACACACTGTAGTTTCATATTAAAATTATTTTAGAGAAAGTATACAGTTTTTAAATTGCATATTCTTAAGGACCAGGAGTGAATCATAATATATAAAGCAATAATTATAAACTGGTTTTATTTCTAAATTAAATTAAATCTTAAAAAACTAAGTAACCCTATTTTATAATGATTAAATGACACAACACTCAATTATTTGAAAGGAAGACAGATTGAGTTGACACTCTTCAGTCTACCCTTAAGCACGTTGTTGGACAACCGACCGTCGAAATAGACTTATCACCACAACTTCTCATCCCCTCATAACAAACTATTCCTCTCTAACGTCTGTTATAATACAGGTACGAACTTGGAACAGGACATGTGCGTATTTATGAGCAGCGGCGGCGCAGAATTGGCGGATGTGCGACTGCGCGTGGGTGGTTCTCTTCGACCGGCCCATCGCTCCATACTCGCAGCGAGAGCGGCGTACTTCGAAGCCATGTTCAGGTCTTTCTCTCCACAGGATAATATCGTTAATGTGAGTCATGTTTGTTGACACGCCTCGATGTCGAATTTTTTAGATTTTATAAATAAATATTAGAATCAAAGCTTTGGATATTCGGAAATTCACCGGCTTAAACCGAAATGTGTTTAAACCTCACAGATTTTTCATCTGAGGACTTTGATTAGTGACCCGAACAGAAATCCATATTCCTACCATCCATTTGATATACAGATTTCCAGATGAAGTGCAATATATATCAGAGAAAGTTATAAATTGATTAGAAACATTGTGGGCCCGGTGGGGATCAAAATTTCCTACCCTTTGACCATTAGACTACAGGGCCTACTTAAAACTAAAACTAAAGTGTGTATGTGTCCTATAAATAACGTATCTCTATTAAACATTAAAAATCTTTTTAGATAAAAAAAACCTTTACTTAAACTTATCTCTAATATATTCAGATTCAAATATGCGATACAGTGCCGTCGGAAGAGGCGTTTGAATCATTACTTCGCTACATCTACTATGGAGACAGCAATATGCCAACTGAGGACTCCCTGTATTTGTTTCAAGCGCCAATTTACTACGGTAACTAATCTTTCAACCTATTATGCGACCCACCAAACTGCTCCAGTGCGGGTTTGAACGACCCCCGTTGGTTACATGCTTCATGGCTTATAACAACCCAGTAGCTCTACTAAAGCTACTCATAGCTGCTCTAGATATCATCCTTCCAAACTCCGAGCTAATCATAGCAGTTGTTTTCTTTTTTCCGAAAAAAATATAATTTCCGAATTACCTCCTCGTAATCAAATCTAGGACCGTGATTTGCAGTTAATCGCTAGACCAACGAGGTAATATACCACATTGTAACTAATTATTGATTTAATATTTATTTCATGAGATCCATAGTTACCTACTCAAATGGCCCCTTTCTCTGATCTATTTATTTATAGGAAAGTGTGTCAACGTACCATACAATATTTCTATGCGAACCTAGTAATCACTATGCCACGCGAACAAATTTTTTCTTTCTTATGTTGTCACAAATTATTATATTAGTATGGATTCATTTCTATGTTGTTTATAAAGTCTTTTATTTCAGGATTCACCAACAACCGCCTCCAAGTGTTCTGTAAGCACAATCTACAAAGCAATGTGACCCCTGAGAATGTTGTGGCGATTCTTCAAGCAGCTGACAGAATGCGAGCAGCCGACATCAAAGAGTATGCACTCAAAATGATTGTGCATCACTTTGTTCAGGTATGTGGAAGTCACTTAGACCTTGGTAATCAAAACTGACTCAAAATACTTAGAAATTTGTTGGCAGAGTATATTTAACAAATAGATGTTTGCAAAAATTTGTCTGTTGTCTCCTAATAGCATTAATTACTTTAATATTCAATTTTTTTGCCAGTTTTGCCAAATGCAAAGGCAGTTAAATTACCACAAAATACTAGTCTTAAATTTAAAATCTATTAAGATTCAAACATTTACCGATATGAGATGTGTTACACTGTGGATGTTAGTTCAATGCTTGCCCAAATTTTATTTTTTTAATGTAAATGGTTTTTAATTTATATTTACATGCGCAATAATATGTAAAAATATAGTATTTTTTTAAATACCATTCCTCTTAGTTCGCATAGTTTGTAAAATGTAGTGATTCTAAAGGTGGCAATGTCAATAATAATATAAAACAGCCACAGATGTGTGTGATTGGTCTGTGACTGATCTATCTGTACTTCTTAACATGTACAATGCTGACAACAGGTAGCCCACCAAGATTCAATCAGAACTCTAGCGCAGCCACTCCTAGTAGATATTATATGTGCATTAGCAGAGGAGCCTAGACAGGACACACCACTTCCACTACAGCCGAGGTCACTGCCTTCATCCTCTTCAGCAGACACCCTTGCAGACGATGACTACTTTAGACACCGGAGTAACAGGTGAGGTAATCATGAAATTTTATTTATCATTAATGGTAATATTGATAAGGTAAATATTATATTTTAGTTTAAATGAACTGTATAAAAAAAAAAAATTTAGATAGATCTTTTAACATAACACACCCACATATTGTACACATTTTTTAAATTCCAATAATAATATTTTCTAAAGTTTTGATAAACTATTACTAAGACTTATGAGACTACTTTGTATTCAAAATGTTATAAAGTTATAGGTAACACTATCATATTTTTTTCAGGTCTTAACATAAAAAGGGGTCTTCAAGAAAGTTTTACTCCATGATATATTTATTTTGTCGTAGTTACATGATCGCGTTATTGACATTATTGTTTATGCCAGGTTTCACTTTTAATCCTAGAAATATGTTTAAGTAGAGAAATATTATTGATTGTTTAAAAATCAGCAATAGTTTAAAATAAAACACTTTACAGTAGTTAAGTGTAACCCGTATTTAATCAGCAATAGTGTTTGGAGGGAGCGAAAAGCATTTATTTTTATTATAAAATATGCGACAGAAAAGCCTACTTATATAAATACTTTATATCTTGTAATTAAATATTTACATAGATTTCAATAAAAACATTTATTTTAATATTAGATTATATGAACATTTAAAAGTCTATAATAACTTGTCAATAGTATATACACAGCATAGCATAATAGTAATATACACAGCAGTGCTATCCCTCTTACTTATTTTATAGTTATACCCTGAAATATAAAATAAATACACTGTGATTTGGCTGTACACTTAAGTCATCATTGTCATTAAATAGATTTATTATTAGATTTTAAGCTATCTACAGTATGTACAAAAATCTCCCTGTAGACTACAGAAGTATACATTTTTTGTAATTATTTATATATTCTTACTTCTGTTAATTATTAAAATATTCAGCCATAGTGATATGAATCTATAATTTTGTTAATTAGTGTACTAAATATTATTTAAGTTTGCATTATGGTTATTCCAATGCTAAGTTTATTGTTCTAGTCATCTTATCTATGCCTAATGGACAATTTGTATCTTAATTGAAATTAAACAAAGTTTTGAAATAAATTTACTTTATTAAATAATGAGTCTAATTAATTATTACATAGATTTTTATCTATTGTTCGTACTTGTGCTTTATATCATCCCATAGTTTCTGAAAAGATAAATATAATTAGTACACTTAGTCCTATACTTTGATTACTATAATACATCACTAGATTAAACTAGCTTCAAATTTTTTCTACATAGGTCTATAAAAATTACAAAACTGCGATACCACTGACTAAAATTAAAGTAAAACTACTTTTATTTGAACACTAATCATAATAATCTATTAATAGTGTATTCCTATTAAATATGAAGCTGCAATTATCTTATATAGTCGAAACTCAATGCAAATAAGTGCAAGACGCTGAAATACCCAAAAATTAAAGGCTGTAAAAATTACATAACCCATAACTTACACCCTTGTTGATGCTCTGAAATATGGATTGGGAAATGACTTCAAAAGATCTTTCAAAGAAAAAGGTGCCGCCTGCTACTGCCAAGGCAAACGTTGATGTTCTTTTGAAAACAGCACGATTTAAGGTCGCCCAAAAAGACATTTTTATAAATTATTCTTCGACAACCTCGACGATTAAACCAGAACCACCACTAAAATAAATGAACATCAGTTCATAGTTGTCAACTTCAAAAGCTAATGATGTCAAAAGGAAATGTCAATCTTGCGTCAGTTTCTTGATATGTGCATCTGTGGCATATATCTCCATAGACTATAATCTCTTAGAGTACAATATTATCCTATTCATTTTTGTTAGTTTGTCTTATTATCACTTAAAACATCTTGTCTCACTATCAAATATGTATGGTTAGAGAATAGGATGAAATATTAAAACAAAGTCGTTTATTATGGGCAAAATATATCATCTATTTACATTTTAAAATGCTGGTATGAACAATAATTCTTATAAATAATTGAGTCCTAGATAAAAGACAATAATTCATATTATGTAGTGCTTTTCAAGTTAGACCGGTCCCATTCTTTCGCTTTTCACAAAATAGAACACAGAAAGTCAAATTTAAAAAATAAAAAAAATTGTAACATAGGTACTTGAAAGGGAAAATGCATATATCTGTGCAAAGTATTATTACATGTGGTAACGCAGATTCCAGCCCCAAAGTAAAGCTTGATGTGTAATCGATAGGGGCGCATTTATAATATTAGCAACAGTTAGAAAACAAAATTAATCCTATGTACTTTAAACAAGAGATACATAATTGTTTTCGATGTTGGGCATTAGTGGGCTCCATATTACACAAAAAAACTTAAATATTTAGATGTGTAAATACATAAGCATATTTTATACATTACTAACATATAACTTCAAGAAGAGCAAATAATTCCAATAGATTTTTGCATTTAACTTAAACACCTTATTTTATTTATATTTGAAAAGAAATACTACATGTATATATGAATGCTGAAGTTAACATGTTAATTTGCATTAATAGCAATATAAAAAGAGACATGCAATTTAGTTATACATTGTTATTTGTATATGTAAAGTGCCATAAACAAATAAAATTCATAAATCATCTAATCTTATTACATAAAATTTTTGGTGACTAAATATTATATCGTACTCATAGATTGACAACAAAGGAAAAAAGGGAAATCAATTTGTCACATATTTGTTATTATATTTGCAAAGATAGTAAAACAGAGGTGCAATGTTGGTTTTAAAAAATGCTCTCAAATGCAACCAAATTTGAATAACGGCAGACTTCTTATAAGAAGTAATGTATTTTTAAATATATCACAGATAAAAAAGACAAAAAGAAATAAAATCTAAGTTTAATAATGAATTGCTATGAAATGGTAATGCTATTTGATTGTGATAAAACAATAAACTACATGGCGCAATTATTTTTAATTTCAAACTCGAAATATATTAACCCTTTCCGATTAAATAATATTTAAATCAACACTGGATACAATTTGGACTGATATTCTGTAAAATTAAAAAAAAAAAATGTACAGACACACAATTATTTTTATAGAAAGGCGCCCCGCGCGATAAAGGGTGAATGATCTCATGAATCACATACTAACTGTTCTAATTATAGTGTTCCATTTAAAAAAATATGGTTTGCACCTGACTACATAGATTAAATAATTTTTTATATATAATTAAAATTACTACCAGGTGTCATTGGGAATCTGTTGAAAATGATTGAATAATTAGGTCCTTGGCAAAATGGGTATGGTCATATCAAAATTATATGCCAACTCAAAGGTATAATACTTTTATAAAACAATTAAATACTAGTTTCAATCTAACTAATAGCTAAGTGATGACACTAATTAATAGCCTGACGATGAATACAAATTGTAATAAATTCAAATCAATATACACTTCTCAACATGACACTTCATCACATACAATTTAAAAAAGGGGAATACATTCATATACTATACCTAACATTAATAATATTTGGAGTCGATCAATTTCTTACAAGCTCTAAACCATGAGAGTGCAAACCAGCATCGGTGTACCTAGGGAGTTCCACTGAACAGTGCCCAAGCTATTGAAGATCTGGTAATTAGAGATCAAAATATTTTTTTTAACACCACAATATTTTATATTATTGCATTTTTTGTGTGTTTGCTCAGTGCACCAAGTATAGTATCAAACATTCTTCAAGGCTGTTTAGACATGTTGTTGTGCACTCCTTAGCTAAACCCAAGCAACCCATGCTTATACTATTGTCAGATTCAGCTACAGAAAGGTAGCTCGACTGGTTTAAACTCCTGTTATAGTCTAATAACCAAGTGTAACTAAACCCCTACAAAACTTTAGCTGGCAGCTTATAAGGCAATTGCAAGTCCTACTTTCTTTATCTTCCACAGATAATGTTGCTTTGGTCACTTATGGCTGATATAAAATAAATGTGAAATTATGTGCAAAAGGTAGACAATGTGGCCAAGGTACCTGCCCTGCTAGGGTTGTGCAACATCTCATTTTGAGCATTATAAAGTGACATCCCTGGCTCATTTTTCTTAGGTTACTGGCAACATTTCTTTTTACTCTTGTGACCAGACTTTCTAATATTAACTACATCATTTGCTGTGACATTCTGCCTCTCTTTCATTTCCAATTTTGACCGTAAGACCTGAAAAAGATATATTTAAAAATTATTATACTTTACCGACATTCAAAACATATATATAAAGCAATTCTAAAATATTCAAAAATTACCATTATTTACTTATACTATACTCTTACCATTTTTGTGATGGTTAAAAACATTTCTTCCACATTAATATTTTCCTTAGCACTTGTTTCAAATAGAGGTATATTCATTTGATTAGCGAACCTTTGGGCATCTTCTGTTACAACCACCTTCCGTGATGGACAATCATTCTTATTACCAACTAAAAAAATTGCAGTACCAATCATTAATTTAGGCAAACCCAGCACAAACCTCACATAAAATAATATAGATAAAGCTTTCTGGACTATCAGTTAATTAGAAATTATTTGCCCATTACCACCTTTGTTATCAATCATTTACAATCAGTGCAGATGTCAATAATAATTATATGGATTTGATAGAATAGAAAGATAAAAATGTAAACATTTAACTTCATTTGTTTTCTAATACAAATTTCACGAATTTAATAGGCAACCTCTTGTGTTTGTTACCTTACCTAGAACTTTATTAACAACATCACAATTTTGCTCAATCTCATGGAGCCACCTCTTAACATTTGCGAAGGACTCTCCATTTGTCACATCGTAAACAACGATGACGCCGTGAGTCCCTCTGTAATAAGTGCTAGTTATCGTTCTAAACCTCTCCTGTCCCGCAGTATCCCAAATCTGTAGCTTTACACGTTCACCATTTATTTCTAAAGTTCTTATTTTGAAATCAACACCAATAGTCGTAATATAACTGCCGGAGAAAGTATTATCAGCGAATCGCAAGAGAAGACAGCTTTTACCCACACCTGAAAAAGACGTCGTTTAATATTATAATATATTTTATGAAACGTAGACCAATTCTCATATCATTAAAACAGGCCTCGCCCACTCACCACTGTCACCGATAATAAGCAGTTTGAAGAGATGATCAAACTCACGCGACATGATAGAACGTAACTGTTACGCACACAATATCTCAATTCGTCATTCGTCCATGGACTCCTTTGGTAATAATTATTAACCTTTGCAAAGCTATCTGTAAATTTATATGCAAAAGCATACCGTAAAACGTTACGTTTGCATCTCTTTACAAATCGTCCGCCATTATGATTTGTTAATATGATCAAAGACTATACGACTACGACAGTGATTCATGACTTTTGATACAGATTAAAAAATATTTTATTAAACAATCATGTGTTCTCTTGATAGTATTGATTAGTAAAATTGCTTACGAGCACTATTTTTTATCATTTTTATTTACAACGTTCATCATAAAATGTCTCAGGAAATTATGAGATTGAAAAAAACAGATTTTAGTTCCGAATATGAATGGTGAGTTGGTAAGTTTGGTCGTCAGTTGAATGACGTATCACGCAGATGTCAGTTTATGACAGATTGTCACTGTCGTAAATGGAAAATATTTTTATGATTCAAGTATAAAAACTTATCTCCCTGAGAGGTGTGGTATTGGATGCAAGTCTAAGTGAAATCTTAATAATGTCTGCTACTTTAAAACCGTATTTAACGGCGGTGCGGCACACGCTTACGTCGGCTATGTGCTTGGATCACTTTTCGTCACAAGTGGTAGAAAGATACAACAAACCGGAGGTTGAAGTTGGAACAAGCAAAGAACTGTTGTTAAATCCAGTCATCATTTCTCGGAATGCGAATGAGAAAGTTCTAATCGAGTCATCTATTAATTCGATTAGAATAAGTATTATGATCAAGCAAGCCGATGAAATTGAGAAGATTTTGTGTAAAAAATTTATGAGGTTTATGATGATGCGAGCGGAAAACTTTATCGTATTGCGGCGGAAACCCGTCGATGGATATCATATCAGCTTCCTTATTACAAATTTCCACACAGAGCAAATGTATAAACATAAATTAGTTGACTTTGTTATATATTTTATGGAAGAAATTGATAAGGAAATCAGTGAAATGAAATTGGCTGTTAATGCCCGTGCGAGAATTTGTTCAGAAGAGTTCTTGAAGAGATTCTAATAAAGAAGTATTTTTTATAGGACTTATTTAGACTGAAACTCTATTTGCTGCCTTAAAACTACTTAACATCATAATGCAGTGAGGAAAAAATTACCAATTCTAGTTTTAATTATTATTACACTCAGTATTTCAGCATTTAAATTATTTACATATTTTGATATTGGCAGTAGTAATTATAATTTAATACTGGAATATACTGTAATCCATTTGTATATGTTCTGCTTTATTACCAAATAAGATTAAAAAACATTTCTATTATTAACTCACTTTAATCTTTATCCTACCTAAATTACTACACTGAACCTACTTACACTTGAGAACTTGATTTTGATCCTGATAAGGAAATTAATGTAATAGAAGTGAACTACTTTTTGTCCTTTATGGTTGTTGTAATTGAGGATTCCAGACAACTTACAAGTGGATGACATCATCAGCTTTTGCAAATTTTTGGTCTAAGCAAAAGATGCTATATGTGATGGAAACCATTTCTCAATGATACCCACCAAACAGCTTGAAAATCATTGTTGTTTTGCTAAATAGCTTCAACAGTGAAGTAGGCAAAAGATTCTGGAATTATCAAATAACTTTCTTAATAATTAAGAAAGATATAAGATAAGTGGTTTTAAATAGTTTTTTAATAAATCATACATAGTTAATTTCAAACAATTTGACTTATTTAACAATAGATGTGTTTGAAATGATATCACAGGTAATTTTATTTTATTAGTTCTTAGATTTTGCAGTTCTTAATGTGAAACCCTCTCCTTTAAAAGCTTGGAATGGTTCTTCTGGAGCCTCGTCTTTAGAACTAGATGGCTGAGAACTTCTGATAAACTTCAGAGTTCCAATAACATAATCATAATCTGGTATACCACGTACATATGACTAAAAAAAACAGAAATTACAATTAATAGGAGAGAAATAAATTGTTAAGACACAGATACACATAAGCTCAAATATTTTAATATATTAATGAATTATAAATCCTCTATATACAAGGGATAGATATTGCTATGTTTGATGCACCTTTTTTACCCTGGATTTGAACCAACGGCCTTATAGGCTTAAGGCACTATACAACTGGACCACAGAGGCAGAATTAACTCAAGCTATTGAGAACTACCTGTCTGGAGTGAGATGCTTGAGGTTCTGAATCACTTTCGCTAGTTAACTTCTTTTTCTTCCCATCCAATCTATTTCCTTCACCCTTGAAGGCCACAAAACCGCTTGGCTCTGCCATCATGGCAACACTGTCATCTTCCATACCAGTGTCTGTGTTGCCCTCATTTCTTCTAATGTGATCTTCTTCTTTATAACCAACTGGTGGTGCAAATTCAACCTGAAATTAAAAAAAATAAGCTACTTAAGAAGACAAAAATAAATAGTACATACATATTTTAATTTGGCAACAAATATTTTCTAGGCAAATAATTTAATTATAAGTTATTATAATATGTTAGAGTAAGTTTTCAATAACATGAAAAGAGGTTAATTTATATAGCTTTTTTGGGTTACTTACATTCATGTCACATTCAATAATAATAACTGCATTACCAGGTTTGGTCTCAAGTACACAGAGTTCATACACTTTTGAATTGTATTTGATTGCAATAACATCACCAGTTGTGAGACAGGAAAAGTTCCTCAAACAATTTTCCAAAACTACAAAGATTTCCAGTTAATTAAGAAACATTATCTTGATAATACCATTATTTTTGGCATTATAACAAAGTTAAACAGGAATATATTTCATTTTAGTCATCCCAATTGTTAGAGATAATTGTAAATTTTGTACAACAGGATTCTAAGTGGACATAACAAGAAACTATATTTGTACTCTCATCTAATCATTTAAAAAAAATTCATTTTCATACCTGCTTTTGGATTTGTTATATCAAGAAAATCTTCAGACAAAGGTTGAAACTTAGAAAATGTAGCCACTGGTAAGGATACACTTTCTATTTGTAACAGAGAACCTTCTTCCAGCACTAAATTGGTCATCATCTGAAAATATTGTTTCAGTTGTGCTTTTCCAGGCAGGGCAAAATTAACAAAAAAATATACCAAATTGAAAATAAACTGAATTTTCTATTAAGATGTATAATAATTATTATAAAAACCTATTGGTTTTTGTAAAAAGCTTATTTTTTAATCTTCATATATATTTACTCACCCAGTGTGGTAAATATGCTTTCCCTTCATCTGCAACAAACTCCAAAACACCACAGTGTGTAATTCTCTTGGTCTTCTTATTTGTCAGTTTGAAAATCATTGGGTATTCTATGTTTAGCCTAGTTAATTGTTCTAGAGCTGAGGGTGGCATTATAACTACAGAGAAAAAGAACAGTTAAGTTTTTGCTTGTTCAATACTTTACAACATTCTACATTTACAAATATATGGAATGCCGCATTTACAACTATACAATGCTACTTACTTTTTCCACCTCTCTCCACATCTTGTCTCTCATTTCCAGGTAACATAGAAACGGAATAACATCTATAAGTCATGTTAAAAGGTCTGCTTATTTCGTGAAACATATTGAATCCGAACTGAAACTGAACAAAATTTAATAAGTTTTATAGCGTTAATTTATTATGTATGAATCATTCTCTTAGAAAATTTTACCATCTTTCGTTGCTTATAGTTTATTTTTGGAACAATGAAAATTTGTATTTTGTAAATAGTTGCAAAATGCAAATCACTCAGAATAGAATGAAATAATCGCTTAATTCATAAATGGAAGTGACAACCAAGTGACAAATGACAATTTCACTATCCGAATGTGAGTGATCTTACGGGAAAAAATCATTGCATACTTTCATTCATTAATGTAGTCATGTGTAACATTTTGAGACCCTTTCATGATCATTTTGTTGTAAAAAAACAAAATAAAAATATTTGAAGTTTTCTACAAGTACCTATTTTAAAGTATTATTCGGCTATAAAATAAGTTACTTAGCTTAGAGCCACTTTTAAGTATATTCATATTATTTATAATCTGTGCGTTTTCATTTCTGTATCATTCATTTAATCGTTCGTTACTCCTTTCTTTTCCCATAGGTATTTCATTCAATCCCATTCGGCATTCTTACGTTTGTGTATGTGGCAGCCGCAGTGTATTTTACTATTATTTCTTATAAATAAGATTATCAAATTTATCACATTTTCTTAATGTAGAAGTAAAATCAAAAAGTGAGTAATAACTACGCTTCCTAACTTTAATCAATATAATCTTCTGGGCGTTTGTCAATTTTCATATTGAAAGTTGTAACATAAAAGAACGCCATGTTGCTTGTCAAAGGTGTTATTCGAGTTGGAAGAAATTAAATTTCACCTATCATTTTCAGACTGCGCGATATTTGAAGATCGCTTAATAGCCTGTTCAGTGTAGTTAAGCCAAAGAGAATTTGCAACGATGGCTCAAGTTTTGCCAATACGCTTTCAAGAGCACTTGCAGGTGAGTACGCCCATTGGATTTTGTTAGGATTCCCGATAGCGTTTCATGAATGGAATATAGCTTTACTTACTATTTTGGTGGGGTTTTCCTGTGATTACCATTGCAGTAGTGGGAAATGATAACGCAATTTTCGTTGCGCAATCTGAATGACAGATTCCACCCCCTAGGAGCGAATGATCGCCGGTATTGATTTGCGCAAATATGTATGTAATTGTACCGGACAAATGTTTTCATCATGAATCTACTTATTTATAATGACCATTTAGTTCTTTAATTAGATTTGCTCCTATAATGCAAATGTTGCTATTATGTAGACAAAGGATCAGTTCCAAGATACTTCCTGTTCGGTACTGCTAGATTTGAACTTGAAAGTATCTAAGATAGTTAATAATGTTATAATCTTATCCTTAATATAGTTATATTATGCTTATGCAGTATAGATTCTGTCTTTAGCTACTAGCTTTTATAAATAAATCCTTACTTGAATGACTAATAAGTAAATTACAACAATAGTCCTAAGCAAGTAAGTTTATGAAGTAAATTTTGTTCTGTGTAATTGAAATATGATTATTATTAATAGCTTAGCTTAGTAAATATGAATTTAACAGAAGAATATGAATTACCAATAAATAAATTTGGTATTTTAACATATTTATTTAATAATTTTCTTTTTAATAAAGACAAAGCCACCTATTAAGGATTATAAAAATGTATAGAATGAAGAAACCAACATCATTAATAAATTAAAAACTGTTATGTAAATAAGCCAGTTTTCATTATGAAATGTTTTCAGTTTTGATTTTTAAGCTGTATTACAAATACTACTACTATTTGAACTGAACAGACACATATAATAAATATTTGACATAAACTTAAATACTTGTTTTAGCTCACAAACATTGGGATCAACCCAGCGTCGATCTCCTTCAATACACTCACCATGGAATCTGATAAGTTCATCTGTGTCAGAGAGAAAGTTGGTGATACATCGGAGGTTGTCATAATTGATATGGGCGATCCAACGAACCCAATCAGACGGCCGATATCTGCTGACTCTGCTATAATGAATCCTGCCAGCAAAGTCATTGCACTTAAGGGCAAAGCTGGAGTTGAAGGTGAGAAATCAAATAATTAAGATTTAAAAGTTTCTCTTGCATGGTGGTGTTAAGCCTAAGAGGTAATGAGTTTGAACAGAGAATTAACCTGTTTTGTGGGCCCTCTCCAATGGGTATTCCACAGAGTGTTCATTTGGGAACAAAGCTACATTTTTAAAGTGTAAGTAACACTTTAGCTAATTGGGTTAATAAGTGAAACATTTAGCTTATTATATTATGCGATATTTTCAATGAGCATAGGTAAGCACAAACGAACTTGCTAAATAAAACAAGTAGGAACAAGCTGTTTAAGTGTAAAACTGTTGTAAAACTATGTTGTCACTTCATTGCAATATTAGTTAATTTAAATGTTGTGGAAACAGTTATATAACTCTTGTTGGCTCGCATATTTATGAAAATTATTGATGCATTGCCAATATAATTTTCCTTTAGCTTAAAAAGCCATTTTTAAGTTAACTTATTTCTATGGATGGGGGGGCTAATTTTGTTTTGTATGAGACCAATGCATTCACAGAGACAGACATATAACTTATCCGTTAATTACATATAGCCTATGTATACCTAAATTATCATAAGGTTTTTTGGACCTTGTTTATTATTTACAGTAGATTTTATTTGATGCCAGTTATATTGTCTGAGGAAAGTCAAGAGATTGACCGAGACTGGAAGAGATGAAAAGCTGAACTCAAAAATCGAATTCACAGCCTGAACCAGCAGTTTATATTTTTTCAATGTGTTCACATTTTGAGCACAATTAATTGATTTTTTGTAACACAAAAAAGGCCAGTCAACTGTTTATCTAAAAGTAATAATATAAAAATTGTGAAAAGTGTTTCTGATTATGCCCTTGTCTTTGATTACCAATAAGCCTATATCACAGTGAAAAAGTAAGGCAAATGGATGCAAAAGCAAGCACTTGAATTCTCTTAAAGCTAATTCGCAGCTTAATTGCGATTGTTATAAAGCAGGCTGAACCGCCATTAGCTGGAGTATCATTGTTACGCCCACGCCTCAATATTGGGGGTAGTGCCATCCAAAAAGAGGGCGTAGGCAGCCGGCCAACTGGATAATGACGTAGTGCTTTCGATTGCGCATTTCCACGCGAACACAGGAAAGCACGTCGGGTCGTAGCTAAAAATAAATTGAACCATATCTTTCGCGTTTTAAACTGTAACAAGTTTTTTAATTAATAAAAGAAGTATAAGTATATATTCTATATCATTACATGACATGCTTGAATACTGAACTTATAATGAAAAATGTGATATGTATTGGTAAAGATATATTATCAAATATTTGTAAAGAATATCTACTTCAAACGGAACGAAACGGAAAACTATAAAGCAAAAAATATATATAACAATTTTCACAGTCTACATAGACTGATTTAAAATGAAAATCGATTATTTTATAAATTAAAAAAAATAATACCAATCGGGCAGGACTTGAACCGGCATCTATAGCGTTCCGTGCTGTTCCTCTAACCAACTGAGTCCTACACGTCATCGTCAATTTTTTTCAACCTATTCATATATGCACCTCTCGCGCAATTATTGATTTAATAAATAGACAATGATTTCCTTACTATTAACCTCATGAAAAAAAATCCATAAAAAAAGGATTCCCAAAGTTCCTTTCTAAGCGACGAAGTCGTACCTTTATAAAGCGCGAATACCGAACGCGAATATCTAATAAGGTAACCTCCTTTGTTGTAGTCAGCTTTTTAAGTTTAGATTAAATAGAGTATAAATCTCCACAGCTGGGGTCCCGTACAGATTAAAAAATAATTCACCAACATAGTTCGCGTTTAAACCCGCGTAAAAAAAATATCTACCAATCGCGAAAACTATACATATCACGTTTACATAGCCAAGCCGAGAAATGTAGGTAACATTCTTTATCATAGCGTTGTTATTGAACTATTAATACATTAATTATTATCTATTGAAAGTACAATAAAAACAGCATGAGATATTTGACCTTTGCAAGTCTAATTCACAAGGTTCGCCTTATTTATATTTACTGGAGGTATCTCAAAACTACAAAGTGATTTTTTTATATATTTTAACAGACAACCTCGGGGTTTTTGGTAGGTTCAGCTAAAATCTAAAGAAGATGTGCTGTCGACCGTAAGTTGGCTTGGATATTCGGAAATCCACAGACTGAAAGCGAAACGCGATTAAACTTCAGGGCTTCTTCATCTGTGGACGGACCTTGGCGCCAATGTACTAATATCCATATTTCCAAACGAAGTCCAACATGTTACAGAAAAGTTATCAATTATTAGACATTGATTTTTAGCCCGAGTGGTCCCAGTCCCTAAAGCGACTTTGTTTATGCATTGAGTTTTTGTATACTATGTACTTAATATGTTTTTATGTTCCTAGCGTTGTGTAAAATATTAACGTCTTATATCACTTAGGATTAACGGTGAAACGTACACAGACAAGGTCACTACCCTTTGTTTTGACTTCAGTTGCAATAAATTTCAGATGTTCTTCCAGTTCATTAACACACATTTTCGCTCGTTTTTTTTATCTATTGATAGCGTCACACACTTAGATCACTGACTTGTGAATGTTAATTATGACTCATTTACGCAAGGTTTATGATGCAACATAATATAATATAATATGAGGCTACAGCCAGAGTGGCTTAACATACATAGTCCATTGTGGCATTGTGGTTTCTGTATATTTCAAATTGTGATCAAAATTTAAGGTCACTGCGATCGTGTATATTAACATTATTAACTCAAAATATGGATATGTCAAAAATCAGAAAAAAATGCAGTTAGGTCACCCTGGCTCCAGCAGCCTGATATAACTGCTCATGCAAAAAAAGTAATTACGTAATGTTACATATAAAATATACTTATTTTAGATTGAAAGTCGTTATGACACAGATTACCAACAGTAATCTCCATGGTTACTCTACCAATTGAACTAACGTCCAGTCCAGTGTATGACCATCAAATTTATCAGTTTTCATTTGTATTAACATGTGAAAATTGTAAAGATTCAAGGACGAATAACTATTTCACCTTACAGGCGTCACACATACAAGATTCATAAAACAAATAAAGTAAAGTGAAATTTTCCTTTCAATTTGCTATACTCTTCAAACAACAAACTATAATAAAATCATAAATAATGCTATATTCGTTGTTATTATAATAAATGTAATTACAGTATTACGAAAAAATGGTGTCAGAGAGATTACAGTTTATTGCGGACGTTTTCACGTAATGAAAAATGCCATGAACCTTAGCTATAACCTTGCTCCACGTTCCAAGTATGAATGTCTATAAAATATAACGAGATTTATCTATCGTATGAATCCTTACATTTTAATATTAGATATATTATTTTGAACATATTATATATACGAGTAATAAAAAAAGTGTCAATGACATACATAATGTGAAAAACTTACTTTGATATCAGAGACGCCCTCCATCTTTAGTCTCCACGTGACCATTGCTGCTGGAAAGCCTCTGAAACATTAGTTAAAATAATTCAAATAAATTTTGCGTTTTAAACCGGTAAAGTGTTTTATTTAAATATATAATATGGTTCGGGCTCTACTAGTCTGCTATTAAAGGCTCGTACCAAAACGATTGTTTTCTTGGGGTTAGAACACAGAACTTTTCACAGTTAAACTTACAGCAAACTGATGTCTAAACATCAAGCTGCAGTGACGGTAAAGTGTAATCCCGTCTCCCTTTCGTGGGGCGAACACATTTCTGTGTCCGTCTCACTGATCAGTTGTTTAACAAGCAAGCAGTTGATCAGATTTCTGTGCCTTGCCCGACAGAAACAATTTTTTGTTTCCCCTGGATTTGAACCAGGACCTCTCGCGCTTATCGCTTACAATGTGCCTACAGAGTCGGTCACAGTGACGGTATTCTTTCTTAAACTCCGCATTAACGAGTAATTTTATCGATCCCAGCGGCGCAAAAGACCCTGCAAATATTCAACATCGAGATGAAGTCCAAGATGAAAGCGCACACGATGACAGAGGACGTCGTGTTCTGGAAGTGGATATCGCCGAACACCCTCGCCCTAGTTACGAAGATGTCGGTCTACCACTGGTCCATGGAGGGCGATTCGCAGCCGGTGAAGATGTTCGATCGCCACTCATCGCTCGCCGAGTGCCAGATTATCAACTACAGGACCGACCCGAAGCAGCAGTGGTTGCTGTTAGTTGGTGAGTGATTCAGTTTAGCTCTTAAAGGTTTGCAAAAAGGGAAAATAAGACTAGGAAAATTTGATGTTTTTTTTACCATTTCTAGCTGTAAGGATCTTTGATCTCATCTCGTTTATTGAAAGCTGACTAGCGGAAAACTATAGAGACACTTTAAGTCATCTTGTATAGTACATATTTTTTCTTACTTACTGTCGTATTTCACAAATTGCACAAACATATATACAAAAAGCAAAACACAAACACTTAAATGTAAAATATACAAATAAAAAGTCGTTTGTGCATAGGCAGCCTGATCGCCCACGGCTATTTCTCCCAGGCCACCTTTGCATGGATAAAAAATAAAAGTATAGTAACGGAGTAGTGAGAAAATATTATATGGTATGATTTGCATGATATAGATAATCACGAAGCTAGGAGGCCTGAAAATTGCACAGTAGGCTGTTTTCTTCATTATGAAGTGTTTCTTTTCCTACAGGTATTTCCGCCCAGCAGAACCGCGTGGTTGGCGCGATGCAGTTGTACTCCGTGGAGCGCAAGTGCTCACAGCCGATTGAGGGCCACGCAGCATCCTTCGCGACGTTCAAAGCTGAGGGGAACACTGAGCCATCGACGCTGTTTTGTTTCGCAGTACGCACCGCGCAGGGCGGCAAGCTACATATTATCGGTACGAAAAAAGAGTATTCATGATTTATATAAAAAAAAACTGGAGTTTTAAATGTTATATCCAGACCATAATATTTTAACGAAACCATATTTTACCGAGATATCTGTATTTTGGAAAGTAAGGTGTGAAGAATTACATAATTTTTTATAACATATACCTTTTCTTATGAATATTGTTTTAATAAGTTCCACTTCTATTTCTGGCAACTGTTAAAATATTTATATAACAGCTGCCAAAACAGGCATGATTATAGTTGCGCTCTGTAATTAGAGGAATGTAGTGCGTATTCGTGAAAAAAAATATAATAGGACTGTTGATAAAGCCCCTATTTTGTGAGCCTTTTTTGGAAATAAAAAATATATAGTCGGGCACAATATATAGAACGAAAACGAGCTTTCATTTTCTATTTCAGCTTTCTAGGATCATAAACTAGACCTCTGAAGACACAGCCATTAAAAAGTTATAAACATGGTCTTGAAGTAATACATTTTCGCGTGTTGTCGGAAATGCCTATAGCAACACCAATCAGAGTTATATATATTCCCTTATTTTTTCATTCTTATCTCTTAATATAATTTTTCTCCTTCAGAGGTGGGACAGCCTCCCGCAGGCAATACAGCGTTCCACAAGAAGGCAGTAGACGTGTTCTTCCCTGCTGAAGCTCAAAATGACTTCCCCGTGGCCATGCAGGTCTCCCCGAAATACGACGTCATCTACCTCATCACCAAATATGGATATATTCATATGTACGACATCGAATCTGGTACCTGCATTTACATGAACCGTATCTCGTCTGATACGATTTTCGTGACAGCACCGCATGAGTCTACTGGAGGAATAATCGGTAAGAACATACTATATGTGCCTTTAAGTTTCAAATCATATGTCAGTGTATATAAGGTGAAAAGGCATTGAAGTGTAGAATTAAAAGATATATTATTTTTTTCCAGGCGTGAATCGCAAAGGACAAGTGCTATCCGTAACAGTAGAGGAGGATTCCATTGTCCCTTACATCAACACTGTCCTCCAAAACCCTGAGTTGGCACTACGTTTGGCTGTCAGAAATAACCTGGCCGGTGCCGAAGAGTTGTTTGTGAGGAAATTTAACATGCTCTTCACCAATGGCCAGTATGGGGAAGCTGCTAAGGTATACTTTTATTTATATTAAACATTTTAATATGTATTTTGCAAATGAAGTCAAATATGTTGAAATTTAATAGATTCATCCACCTTATATTTTTTTATATGTTATACCACATACTACGTTTATAGAAAAATAGTAGAATGATTTCTCTTATGCTAGTAACTATTCAACCACGTTATCTTTGCATGAGTATGTAAAAACTCAGTCAAGGTTTAGAAACATTTTTAAAAGCAATTTTCAATAATTTTAAACCATTATTCCGTTACAGGTGGCAGCGATGGCGCCCCGAGGCATCTTACGTACTCCACAGACGATCCAGCGTTTCCAGCAAGTGCCAACACAGCCAGGGCAAACATCACCTCTACTGCAGTACTTTGGAATTTTACTTGACCAGGCTCAACTTAACAAGTTTGAGTCGTTGGAGCTGTGCCGTCCTGTCTTATTACAAGGTATAGAAAACTAAAACCTTTGTACACAGTCATGTTTCTATGTTCTTTGCACTAATAGATTTTATCTGTCACTGTCTTTTGTTGACTCGGTCTTATATTTTTCGTACATAAACTGTATTTATGGAATATATATTAACGTCATTCAAATGCACTTCTTATCTTATCTTCAGCTCAGACAACTTTTTATCATATGATGAAACGTTTGTCTTCAAACTATTTTGTTTCGTTGAAACTTATTTCACTAGTTTTAATCGTTATATCTAAATAATTAAAAGATTTGGTATATCTTTGATATATTTAAACTTAGTACACAAATAAGTTTTGAAATATAAAAAAGTTTAGAGCAATTTTTCAAGTCATGCCCATGTAGCAAATTCTTTTTGTTTTTTTAAAAATCTAAAATCGATCGAAACTTCAAATCTATAATAATGGCAATAATAGTTGTAATTGACATGTATATATCTTTTAAACTTGTTACTCACCTTGTTATCAGGTAGGAAGCAGCTTTTGGAAAAATGGCTGAAGGAGGAAAAGCTGGAATGTTCCGAAGAACTGGGAGACCTTGTAAAGCAAGTAGATCCAACCCTCGCATTATCTGTGTATCTTCGTGCGAATGTTGCAAGCAAAGTCATTCAGTGCTTTGCCGAAACTGGTCAATTCCAGAAAATTGTGCTTTATGCTAAGAAGGTGAGTTTAAAAAAAGCTAAATTATCCGCTGACAAAAATTTGGCTGTAATTGAGAACAACAACAACATTTGTTTGCAATATTATAATAAATATTTATTCAAACAAATTTTAATCATGCTGTATTAAGTGTCTGTTTATTATTACTAGAGGTGTAGTCTTAATTCTTCTTATATCTTCTTTGTTTCATGAATATGTTTTCACTATGACAGATAGAGTATAAAGTCACGGAAAATTATTAAAACAATAACTTTAAATATATGACGAAACTTTGCAAAATCGAGATAATTATTGTGTTTAAATGTAATACATTCTTTGAAAATTATAAAGTTAGTTATATTCGTACCACAAACATGTATATCTATCTGTGAACCTTTTACATAGGTTGGATATACCCCTGACTACATCTACCTACTACGATCCGTGATGCGTACGAGTCCGGAACAAGGCGCCGGATTCGCGGGCATGCTTGTAGCAGAAGAGCCGCCTCTGGCAGACATCAATCAGATCGTAGATGTCTTCATGGAGCAGAACATGGTGCAGCAGTGTACCGCCTTCCTTCTCGACGCGCTCAAGAACAACCGCCCTGAGGAGGGTCCGTTGCAGACACGGTAATAAGACTGTTATTTCCTATTATATTATAGTTAGGAGAGTGTTCATACTATTTCAAAATGAAATAGTATGAACACTCTCCATTTCATTCTTTTTATGATATGCATATTAGAGGTTACTCAAATAAATTAAACAATTAATCGGCGAGTAAAATGGACTAGAAACCTGGCAGGGTTTTTTTTTTATTATAAAAAAGCTAAAGATGTATTCAAGGTTTTAAAATAATGAATAACCGTTATATTCAGTGGTTTATTTAAACTTTAATTCGAAATATATTCGATACTTTCACTTATATTTAATTTGGCCATGAATTCAGTCGATAAAAAAGGATATATGTTATATGTTAGTTATCAACAGTAGCATTTTTGTTAATTCTATATTGCACATACTATAGCAATAACGTTATGTATATGCTATCGACAGCCTCCTAGAGATGAACCTAATGTCGGCACCGCAAGTAGCAGACGCGATCCTCGGTAACGGAATGTTCACCCACTACGACCGCGCGCACGTGGCGCAGCTTTGCGAGAAGGCTGGCCTGCTGCAACGCGCCTTGGAGCACTACACCGACCTCTACGACATCAAGCGGGCTGTGGTATATTATTTCTTGCTTGTAAAATGTAAAGAATATACACATTCGACCAAGTTTAGCTTTAGATATTCGGTAATCCACAGAATTAAACTAGGCGATTAAGAGAGTAGCGGCGAGTTTCTTGCCAGTTCTTCTCGTTTGTTTTACGCCCTTGATTTGAGATCTGGTAGTAAATGTAAATTAGATTTTTTAGTTTTGTGACGTTCATAAGTGTACCTTTACCTACGTGAATAAATGATTTTTGACTTTGATTAAAGCATCACTCATTTCCATTTCTAGGTCCACACACACCTGCTGTCTGCCGACTGGCTAGTCAATTTCTTCGGAACACTCTCGGTTGAAGATTCCCTGGAATGTCTGAAGGCGATGCTGCAAGCGAACATCCGCCAGAACCTGCAGATTTGCGTACAAATCGCGACCAAGTACCACGAGCAGCTGACCACTAAGGCGCTCATCGAACTATTCGAGAGCTTCAAGACATACGAGGGATTGTTCTACTTCCTTGGGTCTATTGTTAACTTTAGTCAGGACCCCGAAGTACACTTCAAGTACATTCAGGTGCGTTTCTATATTATTATTATCGTAGTCAAATTGTTATTTTGGCATCAAAATTTGTCATTGAAACCCTCAATGATCAATATTTTTTTTCAGTTTTTCCATATTTCCCTCTGTTTCTTCGTTAGTATTGATCGCAGCCTGATGTGGATACAGTCTTGATAATGATTATTTCAATAGAACAATGAATTTCTGAGAATTAAGTGTTTAATCAAACCAACCTTTCAGCTTAATAATTTTAGTAGAGATTGTAATAATGTTAAGATGTTTCGTTAATTAAAAGATGTTTTTCACCTTATCCAGTCTGCATGCAAAACCGGACAAATTAAAGAAGTGGAACGAATCTGCCGCGAATCGAATTGCTACAACGCGGAACGAGTGAAGAACTTCCTCAAAGAGGCTAAGCTTCCCGACCAGCTCCCTCTCATCATCGTGTGCGACAGATTCGATTTCGTTCACGATTTGGTGCTATATCTATACAGGAATAGCCTCCAAAAATACATTGAGATCTATGTACAAAAGGTATGTAATGCTTCTTTCTAAAAAAAACTTTTAAAGTATTTTTTTTATATTAGTGCTAGAAGTATGTTTCCTTTAATGTAGTTGCCGAACAGAAGCTATATTAGACATGGAGTAAAGAATGTCTTTATTAATTCCAGGTGAACCCATCACGTTTGCCAGTTGTGGTGGGAGGTCTGCTAGATGTAGACTGTGCTGAAGACATCATTAAAAACTTGATTCTTGTGGTGCGCGGACAGTTCTCTACTGATGAACTCGTTGCCGAGGTTGAGAAGAGAAACAGGTATATACATAAATAATAACTACCTGCCGAAATATTATATATTTGGTAAAGCATGTCTAATAAGAAAAATATAATAATTAAAAAAATATTTCTGAATTCCAGGCTGAAACTGTTACTGCCATGGTTGGAGACACGAGTACACGAGGGCAGCAATGAGCCTGCTACACATAATGCGCTTGCGAAGATCTACATCGACTCTAACAACAACCCAGAAAGATTCCTCAAGGAGAACCAATGGTAAGACTGTATTTGTAATTTTAACATGAGATTCTGTTATGAACATGTTTAAATAAAACACTTTATCGGTTTAAAACGCGTTCAAATGAGTTTAACTATTGAACCCTTAAAATGTTTGATTTAAATGTGTACATACTATTCGCGAAAACTGCAGACAGTATTCAATATGCCTGGTTATAGTTTTATTGTACTTTATTACCTGTGAATCAGGTACGATTCCCGGGTGGTCGGTCGCTACTGCGAAAAGCGTGACCCGCACCTCGCGTGCGTCGCGTACGAGCGTGGGCAATGCGATCGCGAGCTGATCGCCGTGTGCAATGACAACTCGCTGTTCAAGACGCAGGCGCGCTACTTGGTTCGTCGCCGGGACCAGGACCTCTGGCTGGAGGTGCTTAGCGAGAGCAATCCCTTCAAGCGGCAACTTATTGACCAGGTACGGTGGCGATATGTACTTTAAAATTAATAAAAACAACTCAATCTCTTCTTCAAGTTTTTAAGTTATAGATTAAACGTGATTTAACGAGCGTCAATATATAAACATTGAAAATTTTTAATTATTGTCAGTATTTAGTTTTTGTAAGAATGTACACGTCCCTTTGATTTTGATTGAGATGTCTATTGTTCCATAGTATTAATTGGAATTGGATGCTGAGTGTTATGTAAAATTGTCGCTCAATTAACGTAATATTTTATGTAGGTGGTCCAAACTGCTCTGTCAGAGACCCAAGACCCTGAAGACATCTCGGTGACAGTGAAGGCCTTCATGACAGCCGACTTGCCCAACGAACTTATCGAGTTGCTCGAGAAGATCGTGCTCGACAGCTCTGTGTTCTCCGACCACAGGAATTTACAAAACTTGCTTATTCTCACTGGTAAGGTTCAATCCTTTAATCTTTAGTAGTGCCGTTTTACGTACAAATGGTTTGATTTTCTCTGATGCCATTGATACGGAGTTAGTCAAACATGAACTAAAGTAATAATCAAAACTAATACTTTATTAATTATAAAACCGACTGGCTGCCATGCCAGAAAGTTTTACTTCGCTTATATTTGACAATTGTTCTATGGAGAACCAAACTTTTAAAATTATATAAAACATCGTATTTCTTCCAACAGCAATTAAGGCGGACCGCACGCGTGTTATGGAATACATCAACCGCTTGGACAACTACGACGCGCCAGACATTGCTAACATCGCAATCAACAATGAATTATATGAGGAAGCCTTTGCCATCTTCAAAAAATTCGATGTTAACACTTCCGCTATACAAGTAAGTACATAACAATATCTGTGTTTCAGGTTGTAAATTAAGAGTTTAATGTATAAATAACTTCAATCTAATTGAATAAACCTATTTAAATTGAGTTCATTTTGTAATAATAATTTGTGCTGTACATATTAGAGAACTATATTCTCATAGAATGTTAATTTTTAGGTCCTCATCGAGCAAGTCAAAGACCTTAAACGGGCCTACGAATTCGCCGAGCGCTGTAACGAACCAGGTGTGTGGTCGCAGTTAGCCAAAGCCCAGTTGCAGCAGGGCTTGGTTAAGGAAGCCATCGATTCCTACATCAAAGCTGATGATCCTTCGGCGTACATGGATGTTGTGGCTACAGCCAGCGCCCAGCAATCTTGGGATGATTTAGTCCGCTATCTTCAGGTGACAGTTAATAATCTTATTATATGGAAAACCGTTTTTGATGCTATCAGAAGTAGGATGAGATAGTTTTGAAAATTATACCGTATTTATTTTTAGATGGCTCGTAAAAAAGCGCGCGAATCATACATCGAGTCTGAACTTATCTACGCGTACGCACGTACTGGCCGTCTCGCGGACTTGGAAGAGTTCATCTCTGGACCGAACCATGCTGACATACAGAAGATCGGAGACAGGTGCTTCGATGACAAGATGTATAATGCGGCGAAACTGCTCTATAACAATGTTAGCAACTTTGCCCGTCTTGCTATCACGCTTGTGCACTTAAAGGAATTCCAAGGTAAAAACTACCACATACCTAGTTCTTAATAAATATATTGAGTCCATAAATATAATGTTATTTGCATGGCTACTTCGGTTTTAAGCTATTCGAACGTGGACAAACATTTCTTAGACTCGGCCGCAAACTCGAAAAGCGAAATAATTGAATTCAAACGATTTTACTAGTTTACGTGTCATTTTTTATTAATTGATTCCCAGCGATATGCAATTCAATTTTTAATTTTATAGGTGCTGTGGATAGCGCGCGAAAAGCCAATTCCACGCGTACGTGGAAGGAGGTTTGCTTCGCATGTGTGGACGCCGGCGAGTTTAGACTGGCACAGATGTGTGGCCTTCATATTGTGGTGCATGCTGACGAATTGGAGGACCTTATTAACTACTACCAGGTAAGATTTTCTTAATTACTTTTAAATCTTAAATCGATATAATTTTTTTGTTGTTATAAGTGTATAATAATAATGGTTAGACACATTGATGCATTTCTTAAATTTAATTTGTGTATTTGGATTCCTAAAAATTTGACTGAAGTTGTATTTTAGCATGTATTAGTCACTATAATTATAATTGTATATGCTACAGGCATCAAATTAATGATTTACTTGTTTTTAATTGTTACGATATTTTAAATTTTTCAGGACCGAGGCCACTTCGACGAACTTATAAGTCTGTTGGAAGCAGCGCTCGGCTTGGAGCGCGCCCACATGGGCATGTTCACCGAGCTGGCCATCTTGTACTCCAAGTACAAGACCGCCAAGATGAGGGAGCATTTGGAACTCTTCTGGTCGCGAGTCAACATTCCTAAGGTATTTTCATTCACATTTTTACACACATTGCACAAACAATACTTTTTTAGACCAGCGTCACCTGTAGACGTAGGCACTTTTTCATTTTATATAACAACGTTTCTCAAAACAGCAAGCTAAAAAAATCACATTTTTTTTATAATATAAAAGATAGCTACGACATGCACTACATGATTTGGAGTCAAAAATATAAAATATAAAAACAAATCATGCAATACCTGTTTAATTGGTAAGTTCATTAGAAACACTACACGTTGTTTACCTAAAATACTAACGGTTTCAAACGTAAAATAAATTAGTTACAATTGTGTACAATAGTTACTCGCGTAAACTACAGACGGTATTTAACACGAACGCTCAAAATTGTTAATTTTTTTAGGTGCTTCGTGCAGCAGAGCAAGCTCACCTGTGGTCAGAATTAGTTTTCCTGTACGACAAATATGAAGAGTACGACAACGCAGCGCTGACAATGATGCAGCATCCCACGGAGGCCTGGAGAGAAGGTCACTTCAAAGATATCATCACCAAGGTAATGTATTAAGTACAATACTCAATTCGGAAAATGTTGTAATTCTTAGAATACAGTTATTGATATGCTGATATTATGACTATTTTAAGGTGGCCAACATGGAGTTGTACTACAAAGCGATACAATTCTACCTGGACTACAAACCCTTGCTCCTTAACGACTTGCTGTTAGTTCTGGCACCGCGAATGGACCACACCCGCGCCGTCAACTTCTTCACTAAGGCCGGTCATTTGCAACTAGTTAAAGCCTACCTCAGGTCCGTGCAGAGCTTGAACAACAAGGCAGTCAATGAAGCGCTTAACTCTCTTCTTATTGACGAAGAGGACTACCAGGTATGTTTGATATTCCTATGGACATTTCTACATGTGTGAGAGTGAGTGGGAGTGTGATATGCGATTTCGCTAAGGTAGAGCTATATTATCTTTTTGTTTCAAGTATTTTCCCCTGTGTGGTGCCGAAACACCAAGACCAACGACCAAAAACAATTATTATTACTTTCGTGCTTAACGCAAAACTATTCTTCCATATTACATGCATTGTTTAATATTATATTTACATGTATTTAGGGGGATATAAATATAGCAGTGTACGATTATTTTCAGGGTCTACGAACTTCGATAGACGCATTCGACAATTTCGACACGATAGCGCTTGCGCAGCAACTCGAAAAACACGAACTCACCGAGTTCAGAAGAATTGCTGCATACCTGTATAAAGGTATTTTTTTAAACTTAAAGAAACAGTTGAAACTCGAATTCTAATTATTCTTATAAAGTAAGTTTTATTTTATTTAATTATAGAGGACAGACAATTATGATGGTAGGCGAAAGGCCCCAGCCAGTAGCCATTGATTATATGCCATATATTGCTACCATTAGACCAATGAGCACGTCAAAAAAGCGATTTATGATTTTTGTGATCAGCGAAGAGTGAAAATAATTGGATTTTGTTACCAGGCAACAATAGATGGAAGCAGAGTGTGGAGCTGTGCAAGAAGGACGCTTTATACGCTGATGCGATGGAGTACGCGTCTGAGTCGCGACAACCCGAAGTGGCCGAAGAGCTGCTCGACTGGTTCTTGGAGAGGAAGAACTACGAGTGCTTCTCCGCTTGTCTTTATCAAGTATGTAGTTTACTATGATATATCAAGGGTTAGGAGTGCATAATAGGTAGTACTTTGTTTAAGATAATAAAATAACTTAATTTAATTTTCTTACATACGATTAGAAAGAACATGAAAAAAACGAATTATTCCAGTTTATCTATATACATAAATTAAATAAAATTTGTTTAGAACCTTAATATAATACCTTAATACTTGTGTTTTTTTGTCATATGTTAAACTATCAAAGACAAAATCAATACTAAAGGCACATTCATCATATAAATGGGATGGCAATATTTTAAATTATAGTAATATATTTTTGTTTAATTTTTCAGTGCTATGATCTTCTGAAACCAGACGTTGTCATTGAATTAGCGTGGAGGCACAACATTATGGACTTTGCTATGCCTTTCCTTATTCAGGTAAAAATTTTAAGCCATTTAGGATATTCCATAATATAGCCATTAAATAATAGTTTATACTAGGAAATATTAATGAAAAAACTTTGTATCAAGAAGTCCAAGTACTGGTGTGGTAGGTACATAAATGATATATAGGAATACTTTTTTTTTGTTTTGTATTTTAGACGGTACGAGAATTAACGACAAAGGTGGAAAAACTCGAAGAAGCCGACGCCAAACGCAGCACGGAGAGCGCTGAACATGAAGCCAAGCCAGCTATGATCATGGAACCACAACTTATGCTTACCGCCGGTAAGATTGTGCCCGGTTGACAACAAATTATGGGGCCATTGGAATTTAGTTTTTAATTTTATAAATATATGACTGGTTGTAGAATTTAGGAAAATTATCTATATGTTTGATCAGTAATTACTCGATTCTCGTTAAAAGACGAATGCAAGAAGGAGAAAATCATGACAAAAAAAAGAGTTAAATTAATTATTATTCTTAATTATATTTTGATAAAACCATTGATTATAATTGTAGGACGTCGTCGCAAAGGATTGCTCTAATATCATATTCTTAATTTGTTTTCAGGACCATCGATGGCATACCCAGGCGTAGCGGCGCAGGCTTCGCCGTACGCGTACGCGGCACAAGCCCCCCTCCCCCCGCGCCCTACCACGGGTACGGCATGTAGGGAACACCCGCCCCCGCCTGGGGGAACTACGCTCACTTCTGAGCGGCCGGCCCGCTGCACGCGACGCAGGGCTAACGAGATTCGTTAAAACGGTGTTTTGTCAAATTCACGATGATCCATTCGATAGCTCATAGATACTGATTGCAATAATTATAGTTGTTCAACTTGTGCCCAAATTCCCTTCGGTCAGACTGTTTACATATTATGTATATGTATTTTTCATTACGAATGATATGTTATAGAAATGCTATAACATATATATCGGGATCGACTTCCGTTTTTAATCTTTAAGTATGACTACAACTCTTACTCATTTTTACACGCGCGAAGACATGTCAATTTGACAAAGCACAGTTAACTTTAGAGCCAAATGTTTTAACTAATCTTTATCGGAGCTCCCGATTATGAGAAAATCTATAAACATATAAAACCTTAATAATTCGCATATAGCGATGCCAGAAGTTGATAGGGTCGTAATTTTTTTTTGAGAGTTGTAGAGCGATATGTGGAAACTATTGAAATCTGGCGTCTATATACTTAGCCTCTAGTTGAATCAAATGATCTTTGCCGATAACGAGAAACGGACTAGAGGTATCTAGCCAAGGTAGGTAGCTACATTGTAGGGCTTACTGTATACTATACCATTTGTTAATGTTATAAATGTCCATATAATCTGTTATCGATACCATTAAATTCTATATGGATTCGTTTCGATCGCTGGTGGCCTAAATATGAGAATCGCCGCGGATTTATTTTTTATTTTTTGGTAAAATTTGGCTGATGTACTGATGGCTTTTTAGTACGAGAACAAAGCGATAAGGCTTCACTTACAGTAATATTCATATGTAGGATGTAATTATTTGAGCTGATTATTTTGTTAATAAAACCAATGTGAAATATTTATCTAAGGCCAATTATAGTGACGCTATGGTAGATAATTTCTAATCAACGTAAGAATGACAAAGAAGAATAAAGAAGCTTATTGTCATGCTTAGAGTCTGTTTCTGCATATTTTAAGTAATTTTTGAGGAAGCTTGACAAAATAAACTTAGCCATCATGTTTTCAGTAAGTTTAAGTATTGGACAGCTAATGATTACATCCTGTATATGACTTAAACCTTATTATTTTTAATATAACTACAAATAATGAGCCCTAACTAAACTTCATTTTCTATTGACTCAGTCAATGTAGCCTTTAATAATGTCGTTGTTTGCGTTGAATAGATTCCACAATATTTTTTACAATTATGTACTAACATTCAGTATTGGTAACTTTTTTGAGATGATTTCAACGTTGCATAGGTTTATACACCGACAAATAGAACTTAATTTATTTATATAATTAACGTTTAAAAATACTTTAATTGCAGTAACACACGAGGTGCATAGGTTGAATTAACTTGTTGTTTAAACTACTAAATCCTATTCAATAATCGATAAATACTTTAGAACAATTAACATTAAAAGTAGTAAAACAGACATAGGCCTGAGTAGCAATAAATAGTGCAATCACTTCGCCAACCGATCGTCTCCAAATCTTCAGTTATTGTTCATCAATTTATATGTACAAAAAATTAAAATTTGTTTCAAAAGTTGAATTTATTGTTATATGTATATAATGCTTACAAAGTAGACGGCGACGCGCGTTTAAAATAAAGACGAAATTTATCACGTGGGATTATATGAAAGTATAATGGTAAATTATTTAGATACGATAGGTTTAGAGTAGACGGAGCTTGTACGGCGTTCATTTAATATAATTGTTTGCAGATGTGTGTTTTGCACGCTTCATCACATCTATAATGCCTTCGTTAGTTTAAGATTATAAATAATTATTGAATTCAACTCAACCAGCGGTGTCTTGGATCACCTTACATTTTATTTTATGACTGAATAAATCCATGTAATCTTACGTAGTTGTAACATTATAATGCGATTTTATTTTGCTATTTTTTATCATTCAAATCATTCCTATTATACCATTTTGTATTGAGCGAGTTTGTTTGGTTTAGTTAATCGTAAATTAATAAATTTAATGAAAATTTGTAGTTAACATTAGTATTGTATTTATTCGTGTATAATACTGTTTCCCTGAATTTTATTATAGTAAGAATATAACATTATGAGAAAAGAACGTCGTTTTTAATTTATTTCCTTTACATCAATTTTATTTCAGTTTAGGAAATGTGGTTAAACTTCATTATTTGTCGGTAACGACGATCCCTTTATTGATCGTTGATATTATTTATTATCTATGGTGTCCTGGTATAGGATTATGTTAAAGGGACATAACTTGCAACAATAATATATATATATATATTTTTCAAAAATTAATAAGACAAGGCGTAAAATTTTCGTTAGTTTGGATGAATTGCAAAATAAACTTTTTATAATTAATTGCAAAATATTGTTTATCGATTACAACTACTCTAATTCAAAGATTACAGATTACGCTGCCCCTATTGTCAGTTGTCAAATTTACCAGTATGTATTTGACAGATTGCAATTGAAGTGATTGAGAAAGTTTCAAAATAAAACCTTTATTATTGTGTATCTAGCAATTTAGTTATGACCTATAAACGTAAAAAATACCATCACGGTGATACGCATTTAAAGAAGCGTTGGCGAGTACGCAATAGAAAGAAGGATTTAGATGAAATCGATGAAGATCTTAAAGAAGGTAAGTTGTCACGATCACATGTTGTCACAAACATTTTAAGGTTATGTGTCTCATACATTTCGTAGACTTAAATCGGTACCTCATTTATTTTTAGAGAAAGCAGAGAAGTTATTAAATCAGGACGTCGATTTAGACCTACCGGGTGCAGCACAACATTATTGCTTACATTGCGCGCGATACTTTATTGACGATCAAGCTTTACAGGAGCACTTCAAAACTAAGGTTCACAAGAGGCGGTTGAAGGCATTAGAATTAGAACCATACACGATAGAAGATTCGGAAAGGGCTGCTGGACTCGGGAACTTTAAATTACCGGCTAAGCGAAAAATTGTTACGCAAAATTCGGAAGTTCTGGATAAAGATGGTGATGTTGTAATAAGTGAAGTGATTTCAAGTAAAAAGAAGAAGCCAAACAATGTTGTTTAAAAATATAATCAATTTTAATCATAAACTACAACTTTGTAAGCATTTCCAGCTAAGATGTTCTGCATTATTTATAAATGGATCAAAGGCAAGCGAGAACTATGCATTTTTAGTACCACACGTTGACTTTCCTGAACAATTACAGCACAAAGATGTTTTACAAAATATGCTGCAGAAAAGACAGTACAAATATGATTTGGATAAGTTAGAAAATCTTTGGGCCATGTATGAAGATTTGAAAAGTCTGAAATTGGAGCAAGAACATAGAAAGAGTCAGTTAACAGAGCAGTTTTTGAATTTAAACAAAGAGAACGCAAGTGATTCTATGGAAAAGTTAAAGATTAAAGTACAACTAATAAAAGAGAATTTAAAAAACCTAAAAGTCCCATTATGGAGTGCCGAAGAAGCCGCTATGGTTGAGGCTCTTAAATTACCAAATCTATTACATTCTCTTACCCCAGAAGGTGAAAATAAAGTTATATATGAATACAAAACTTGCCCAACTGCACAAAAGAACCATTACACCATTGGAATAGAGAGAAATCTTTTGTGCTTTTTGAGAAATAATACACATTACTTAAAAGGAGACGCAGCTGTATTTGAATTAGGGGTCAAATTCTATTTCAGTGAATTTTTACGGAAAAATAATTTTGTACAGTTCTCCAATCCAGACTTTGTAAAAAGTTTAGTTGTTGAAGGTTGTGGTTTCGACCATGCTAATCCTGGTACAACTTTTATCTTAGAGCATACAGATAATACAACTGTGCATCAAGATAAACGCTTACACTTAACGGGGGCAGGATCTTTATGCACTTTCTTGGCATATCATGCCAAAAATGTTATTTATAGCAAAGTTTTACCATTAAAATATTTTTCAATGGGAAGGCAATATGTCCCATCAAAAAGAGACAACAGTTTATTTGATGTCAGTCAGTCTTCGGTAGTACAATTGTTTGCAGTATCCAAAAATAATGAAGAGTTGGAGGAAATACTTAATGAAATCGTAGATATTGTAAAACAGCTGTATAATACGTTTGATCACCATTACCGGTTGTGCTATGTGGCTGCTCATAAGTTACACATGTCAGAATCACTCAGAGTTGGCATTGAAATGTATTCAACATCCTTAAATTCTTATGTGGAAGTTGGTCATATTTCATTAAGTGGAGATTTTTTCAGCAAACGTCTAATGTTTAAGTATACTGATAACAAAGAACATAAGTATCCACATATTTTATCAGGTACAATTCTAAATGTATCAAAGCTACTTGGCTGTGTTCTAGAACAAGACCAAGAATTCTCAGTTCCGGATGTATGTTCACTGAACTTTAAAAAAGGTATTGTTGATACTTTGTAATTGTTTAAATAAATAACATTACCAATATTTTTTTTAATTTATAACAACTACAATTGATAACTAGACTTTTTCCACACTGGATTTGATAAATCAATCGGAGTTTGCATTGTGACTTCTATTAGATTTACTTGCCCCTTTTTTGTGACTAACATAAGAGTGTGTGTTCTGAAACAAATGATTTTAATAATTTAACAGATGATATGGATATGAATACAATAAGGAAAAAATGTTGCAATAAGAAGCACATTAAGACATTTTTACATGTAATCAACTATTAAGAGACACAAGAAAAAAGTCATTTTAAACATCACCTTGTTCCATAACGTACTGGTGGTACACATACGTAAATGGATGAAAACCAATGATAATCCTTTGGCCTGCGCTTTTCAAGAATAGGGTCTGGTAAATGTCTGAAAACGAAATATGTATGTATATTAACATCTTTTCAACTTTCCCTATAATATTTTTAAATTCTATGGCTCAGTAAATGAGGTAGCTTAAAATGATATTGCCTAAATATTGACAGTAGTATGTTCACACTTCATAAGGCTTCTAAAGAAAATGTGTTACTACATAATGTAATTCATTCCACCCACCGTTCATCAGACTTTAACAGTTGTATTAAACTATCTATCAACTTTGGTTTGTCTTCAACGGTTTTATATTCTTCACATAATTTTGCCATCCGTTCTTTGCCAGCAGATACTTTGGTTAAAGGATTATCAGGAATGTTGTTTGAGAAACCAGTGCAGCTTTCTGTCCATGTTTGCAATTTATTTGTAGCATTAGTGTATGTTCGGACAGTAGGTTTATTACCCCTGTAAATGTAGAACTATTTACACAGGTTGAAAAATCAATATGCAACGCAAAAATTCTTTTACCTATTTAATGATTCTTTATTCACAAAACAATATTAATACAAATAAAACTTATATACTAGAATGGAGAACTATGGGTGGCCTTATCTCTAAGAAGCTATCGCTTTCAAGCAATCTAAAATTTTGCAGAAAAAGTCAAAGACAAATGTGATATCAAGGTGGCCGAAACAAATTAATATAAAATTTAATAACTACACAATCTTAAAAATAAAAACATTCATACATTGTAAGCAGGGACTAAAAATTCCTTACCCAATCTCTACTGTAACAAAAATAAACCCATTACAATTATCTCCATAATGTCTGATTAATGACACATAGTCATCTAAAGGATTATTACTCTTCATATAGTCTGCTATTATTTTGCCTCTACCTTAAAAAAAAGAAAGCATATAGCTTTGAAAGTGCAGCATTCTTTCCCATATCTTATCTTCTATAAACTACAGCAATATATTATGTGTGTACTAGTACTCTTCTTCACCTTTTTTTCCTTTCTACTTATATTTTACGGAATGTTATACTCAGAGGAATACTGCATACTTAAAGATGGCATTTGTTTAATGTAACACTTGTTTAAGTGTAATATATAAAAAGCTCACTTTTGGGTTTTTCTCTTTGTACATCTGGATAATTCAGCAACAATCCAACCTTCTTTTGGGACGAAGAATAAGCTAACCAAGTGCTTATGCCGTCTGCTCCTAAATCAATACCTGTAAAAATTCCAAAGGAAATAGACCAGAAAGAAAAATTGAAAATTATCTTTTTTATCTAGGTGAGTAGATGGAGTAGCTTTCTACTATATACTTATACTATACTATACATTGCTTATTTCATACATTCTCTGTTCAGTCTGAGTTATAGAGATGTGCTAATTTAAGTACAGTTCCTTTTTCTTTGCCAATGAATCCTGTGTAGATTTTTAGTACTACATATATATCAAAGAACAATACATGAAGAAATGTACATGACATACCTCCAAGAATATTAGTATCATCATGCCATGGTGCCATATGTAATGTAAGCCGATCATAAAACTCATCTCTATTTGATGCTAATATTAAGCTGTAATCACTTTCTGGATCATCATATCCATTATATATAAAAACTATGCACATTCTTTTTAATTTTTTATGCCTGTATATAGCTTTACCTTCCCTAGGTATCACTTATATACCCAGAAAGATTATCTTTCCAATAAAAAACAAAGCCAGACTTTGCCCAGACAGTTTAAAGATTGATAAATTTCTTGGTTCATTACCAAGCAATTCTCTTATCTACGAGAGTCATAGTCACCTACAAGCTTAGTTGTTACCAAGGAGTTATATTATATAATATATTATCAACTATACATAAATCTCTCATCGAGATTTGCCTACAGCTTATTTTACTGTTGTCCTAACCATATGGTGTCCCTATGAATAAAAAATTCTATAAACAGTGTAATTTTTGTGGAGAATGTAGTTATAAATTAAATCTATATGAAGGAATGCTACATTTTAGTTACTTGTGTACTTTATTAGATTATCCCCTTGAGTTTGAATAAACCACAAAAAACCAAATGTCAATTTCGAAAAACAGCTGATCACTCAGCTAATAATAGACAAACAAGCCGTAGACGATTTTGAAGTACGTGTTAGAAACAATTTTGATACGAAGAAGAAGTATAAGGTCACCCTTCTTCTTCTTCTGAATCTGATGGCGACTTAAACACTCTAAAAGTACTTGGTGAACTTGACAGTTGTCACAGGAAATGTCTCCATCCGTCATCTGTGACAAGCGTCAAAGATTATATATTCTGCTTTTCTTAAGAAATGTTTTCATAATTTATATGACATTATGTAAAATGTTATAATTATTGACGAATTTTTCTAACTATAATTGTGTTATTATAAACAAATTTGCTATATTGCAGTGTATTTATCATTACATTCAAACTTAGATGCAGTTATGATTCAATGTAGTTTACCGTTGTATAGTTTACCTGTAAGTTAAATCACTTACAATCTAATCATAATAATTGTTGCAATTCTTAAGTTTTGTATATATTAAAAACCTATTATATAGTTCGTAGATTCGGAGCACACAGAACTTAGCCTATGTAGACGAGGCAATGAATTTGATATTCACAATCCATTGGCGTCAACTAGTGCTTTACTGGGCAGTGATGATGTCCTTGCTCAGTTTCTTACGGATGGTCCTCTCGAAGAACCAGACCTTAACGGGCCAACAACTTTGCACTGCGAAATATGCAAAAAGAAGTTTGACAATGCCAAGAAATATTATGGCCATCTACGAGTACATTCAAAGGACAATCTTTGGACTTGTGGTAACTGTACTTTTACTATATATTTATTTGTCATAAAGCAATGTAGTGCCTGTAGTGTAATTGTTTAATTAAGCTAATAACATTAATTTATATACATATGTTATTAATATATTATGTTGCCTTTTGCACAAAATAAGTAAAAAATAATCAACACAAAGAACACCCAGCAATTAGAACAGTGTCTCGCAAACTTTTTTAGTCTGCGGCACGCTAACTGATGATTTTTTTTTCCGCGGCACACTAAGCTAAATTACATTATTAAATACGTTGAGTGGGGGAAAAACCACGCCTAGTGCTTTTCTAACCAACTTGGCCCTCCCTTGTGCATCTTGTTGTTACGAAGTACCTGCGTTCTGGGTTTAGTTTTTTGGTTAAAGTTAAATTATTACTTTTTGGGGTAATTTTATAGTTATCAGAAATTGGTTTATAGATTAATCTCAGAATATCTAGTGCAACTTGGAAAATCGTTGCGGCCCCACTTAACATTCTCCCGCGGCAAACAGTTTGCGAACACACAAGAATTAGAACAACATTAAATTTTTTACTCTTTACAATTATTTTTAATAATCTACCATTTTTTTTAAGAATTTGTAGCCAGCAGCCTTCATGATTATGCAATATCTTCACTTTTTTTTAGATAATTCCATTTAATAGTAATTTTACCTATTATTTCAGATAAATGTCCAAACCAGAAGTTTTCAGTTAAGCAAAACCTAATGAAGCACAGTCTTACACATAAACCACTAGCAAGAGTATGGAAATGTCCACAGTGTACTATGGTCTTTGAGGCTCTGTGGCGTCTTCAACAACATCTTTTTGCTAAACATCTGGATTATAGGTAATAGGATAAACCAAATCAGTATTTGTCTTTACATTCTACTTTCTTACGTTCCATGAAGCCAATTCTACAGACTCTAACTACTTATATTTCAGACCACATAAATGTGACCTGTGTGACAAATCTTTTTTGAAAGCATCAGATCTGAAGAAACACAAAGATGTACATGATGGTAAGAAATTGTAATCTTTTGTCTTAAGTGCAATAAATATTTTTCTCATTTTTTACATTTTTAAGAGTATAAATGTATTACTAGATAATTTTATAGGTGTTTACTACTTTTCTTGTACAAAGTGTAAGAAAAAATTTAAAGATAAATCTAACTTGAACCGTCACATGGTGTGTCACACAAAGGAGAAAAAATACAGCTGCACGGGATGCCAGAATAGATACACTCAGGTAATATGTTTTTTTAATTATACCTTGTAGTGTTTGAAGCAATTTTTAGTTTTTTATGAATACATTTTCTGCTTTAAATGTTACCCAGAGTACTAATAAAGACTCATCATCTGAATTTTTTTGGACATATGTAAATAATATCATTGTAACAATATTCAGAAAGTAATTGTAATAATTCAATTTCAGCTGGCAACTCTAAAGCGTCACCAAAAAAGATGTTCCAAATTTGTAGATACAACTCAAGATAAAACAACTAGAAAAAATCATTGCAGAGAATGTGGTATGTCTTTTCAGTACAAAAGTGCTCTACTGGAACATTGTGTCAGGTAAGTTTCATTAAATAATCAGTGTTACCAAATCAATTTTTATTAAACAAACATCTTAGAACTACCTTCAGTAACTCAGGTTATTATGCATTAGAAATGGTTAGCCTTAGGGACGAACCCCGAGAAATTGAAGTACACTGAGTTTTGAGGCTTAGGAAATCTTAGTTTTCTTGCTTGCCAATCAGTCAATCACAGGATAAGTCAATATAACTAAATAAGAACATTTAAATAATTAAAGGCTATGTTTGTCTGCATAAATTAAATTAAAATACTAATTAGATTAAAAGAATTCAATGACACAACTGCTGCTCTAACGATGGTACCATGTGTGTAAGAGACGTAATAGTTTAATTTGTTACAGTAGTAGCCTGGACTGCTGCTGGATGCCATCAATTTAAACTTGTAAAATCATTCTAATATCTAAAAATCTTGTATCATGTAAAAAAATATAGTTTCATTATGTATTAATTTATTTAATTATTATCAGACAACACAACAAAAATGGTGGAGCCGCGGATAAACAAAACAACATTGACTCGAATAAAACGGAAGAAAATATCGTCGATGACATTCTATCTGCAGAAGACGATTACATGACCATGTCAACGAGTCACGAAATATTAAACAATTATAGTGCACAGACATATACAGATGGAAATACAGATGATTATTTAATGCAAATCGAATTTTTAAAGGAAATGAATCAATTGCATTCTCTAGACGATGAACTTTTGTACAATGATTTGGATTTAGACAGTTTGCAGAGCAGTCAAATATTTAATATGAATAGCGATATAGATTATACTTGCAACAGTGGAATACAATTTGATTATACTGGCAAAACTATTGATCAAGACGTGCCCACTGTGTATCAAACGAAAAATGATCTACCAGATGATCTATTCAACATGAACACATTTCCCGAGAGACCATTACAGGCCGCATTACCAGAATGCGCTACGATTTTTGAAAGCGACGTAGACTTAGAAGCGAGTACTAATTTAGCTGAGAATCTAAATCAGTTGATTGGGGAACATTCCGTACAGTACATTTCTACCGAAGACGATGATACATTTATTATAAGTCTCAACAGTGAGATAGATGCAGAAAAATTAACAGATATGCTCAATATTGGTGTGGAAGTTAAAGATGATCAAGTAGAAAGTACTGCAGCCAAAGCGGATGAATCACTTTTGAACAATATAATACCAGTAATCATTAAAGTTGGTGATGAAAAGTCAAACTTAATAAAAGATAATGAGAAACCAAAAGATAGGTGTAAGAAAACTGCTGAATTTGTTTGTAAAACATGTAATAAAGTTTTTACTAAGAAGGATAACTACAAGTCCCATATAGGTAAGTCTTTATTTGTTTGTAAGAGTAGAATGACGCCGAGAATTCTAAAGTATATTCAATGTCACATGTTAATAAAGGGTACACAGAAATGTCAAGTTAGATGAAACAGTTAATCATTCATCACGTCAACAAATCAGTAAAATTCAAGTTTCATATCCTTGTTCTTTGTAAGTGAGTGTGGGAAAGAGACAACGCTCTACTCACTCGTTACATTCAATAAAATTAGAATATCTTGAATGTAAGTCGTCCTCTTTAAAAATATAGTTTTTTATTATGTTAATCAGTATAAAATATATGTCTGTTAAGCAATCCACAACCCGTCGTTACGTCGTCACCGGTGCGAGGTGTGTGGACAGCGGTTTGGGTATCGCTCGACGTTGAACAAACATCGTGCGTCTGCGCATGAGCCGCGCACGTTAACTGCGCACACGTGTGACACGTGCGATAGGCACTTTTCTGCCGCTTGGATGGTAAGTTTGGATACACACTTAAGACATTACGACGACTGGATAGCTCAAAATGCCAAGTAGAGCTAAAGACTAATAAATGTATTAAGATATACTTATATCTTAATCGTTATATTCAGACTCTATAGAGAATCGAGAGAGATAATCTGTTGACCTGTTAATATAGAGTTAATTTTAAAGACGAGTATATTATCTGTGGATTAGTCAATACTGAAAGCGTTTTACTTTTCAGTTGAAAGACCACATAGATCGTGATCACAAGCAGGTAACGCGTTACACTTGTGACGCGACGGACTGCGGCAAGAAATTCTTTAAGAAGTGTGACCTCGTCGTCCATAAAAGGTAGAATAACAATCAATCCTTAACATAGATTTCAAATAAGCAATTGCTTTTTTTCAGTGATTATAATTGATTTCAAAAATATTATTACAATAAAGAATAATCAGAGCATATTCAGTTAAATTTATTATTAACCACTATCTAACGGTTCGAATGCCTTGCAGATAGAAAAAAAAAGAAAAGAAAATAAACGTTCTCACAGTTGGTATTTAAATATAGATGGCGCTAGTATAGCAGAATGTACTTTGACGTTACGGTTATCCTCAATCTTCAATCCCCTTGTGACCATGGCTGTTGGAAAGCATTCGAAACGACTTCTGTATTAGCTAAATTGAGAATGTTGACATTTTTTTTATTTTTTAGATTGCATACCGGTGAGCGGCCATTTTCCTGCGATATCTGTAAACGGCGTTTTCCTCACGTTTCACACCTCAAGCGCCACGAACGGAACGTCGACTGCACTAAAAGTATGCTATTTCTGTATTTATTCCAAATAATATTGCGTATTTATTCTTTACTGATAGTATATTGGGGTTCCTTATCAATTGATTAGATATTTTAAAACTTTAATATTTTTCTGGCTTTGGAATTGGTTGATGAGGTCGATGGCTCTATATAATCTATAAATCGAAAAAAAAATTAGAAAAGTTTTTCGACTCGGGCAGGACTTGAACCGGCATCGTCAGCGATCCGTGCTGTTGCTCTACTAAATGAGCTACCGAGTCCTAGCTCCTCATTTGGTAGAGCAACAACAATTTTTTTTTATATTTTTAATCTGTTTTGATTATTAGTCTTTATTAGACCTATAAGCAAATTCGTGCAAGAATGGTGTGCTAGTGCATAATGTCTCATCAGGAAGTTTATAATTATTTAAAAATAATATTAGTTCATTCGTGATCAGACAAATATATTATTAACTATAGTCGACGCGAGATTCTGAAATGTTAAAACAGTTTTATAAGTAATACTATACGTATATATTGATAAACTATGCAATTTTATTGTTGATTATGTCAATATATATTATTTATTGTTACAGAAATAGCTGGACCTACGTCTACTCAGTGAAAACAACGTTTTTTTTATGCTTTTTAGTTTGTACGTTTTATGCTACCTCGCATGTATTATTAAAAAAATAGTCATGTTCAAGAATGAAGTAAACGAGTTTTATTACCTACTTCCTTAAGTAATGCACGTAACGCAAACAGTCGTATGTAAAATACAAAAATAAAAAATATGTTTATTATCTCTCTCTCAATAATAAAATTACACCTGGTACTGAGGTGATCCAATAAGTTTATGACTCACTTGTGTTGGAGTAGCCTCGCTCCTTCCCGTGTTACATTAAAATTGAAATTTTTTTTGTTGGTTAACCTCAAACTTGCGTCTTGCGTCACAAGTTTTTCAATATTTGACTCAGACGGAGATTTATTCAAATTTATATCCACCATAGTACTAGGAGCATATGAACAATAGAGAGTAAATTCTGTGTCAGCAAAATGCCAACAAGTCAACGGGGGCGTTACCAACGATTCACTTGCACCAATGTGTGGGTGGAGCTTCGTGTATCAACAGTTATCAGAGTTCAGCCAAAGAAGCTGCGCTGATCTCAGGGTACATTATCGCCTACCGATGATGTCACACGTAATAAACGAACATCACTTGCAAACTTCTGGGACACTAGTGTTTTGTTATATCTGTTACAATTTGACTTTATTTTATTTCATTTTGCACTTCCCCGCTTACCGCAGTGCTAACGTTATGCTTGAACGGCACATATATCAAGTATTGTTTGTAGGATTCATCGCGAAAATTAAAAACTAGATTTATAAAACATTGTAAAAATTTAAAAAAAGTTTTACTCAAAAAAATTGTTAACTAAATTATTCTTACAATGCGAACACAACGAAAAAAAAATACGATAAAATTACGTTTTATTTGTCACGTGTCCTCTTCGCATTCTTGTATCTTCATATGCTTCATGAATGACTCCAGGTTATTATCGCTGTTCATTAGGCTGTCAAATGTGTGGTGGTTGTTGTTCAGCTGAAATGAAAAAGTAACGATTGTTCATAAATGAAAGTGAATTCTTTAATTTTAACTTATTATAACTTTTTCCCTAACCTAACCATGGACGGCACCTTCCTGGCTTAGATTCAGTATTTTTTAACAGACCATAAATTGATCAGACTTTCAAGCCTAAAATCTTTATTTTGATCAGGTGCGCGTGCGCATAATGCTGGGTAGTGATATCTATGTATCATATTTCAGAGTATCGGATTGGATGTGCCAGTGCTACAGATTCATTCTTTTAAATAACGTTTAATATTGATTTTGAACTTAATAAACTAATAATTATTATGAATAATACGTACAAACTCTCGAACCCATTTTGAGAGGTGTTCGTTATTTCGAGGATCCCTAAAGCGCGCGTCGACCAGCAATACTGCGCCCCAGTCGTTCCTATGTCTGACACATCGGCCCACGGCTTGATTCAGTGCTCTAGAAGACAATTAAATTGTTTAAAATATTTTTACTCGCTATGTAGTTTACCATTAAAAATATAATAATATTGCAACTTTGACGGGCTAGTTATTATGTATGGCTAATAATCAACGGGGCGTGAATCCGATTCCCATCGGGCCTAATATTTTTCAAATCAATTTGTGTGGAAATCTGGGTATGAAATGGTTGGTAGGATTATCGAAATTCCGTCACGAACCACCCTCTACGAGCGAAAAACGTTCAGTCGCATTTCGGTTTCAGTCAGTGAATTTCCGAATATCCAAAGCAAAAAAAGGTCGACAGCGCATCTTGTTTAACTGTTATAGGACTGGGGTATTTCACCTACCATTAAGTGAACCGTATGCTTGTCTGTTCTCGTCTATTATAAAAAAAGTGCAAGAACTGCAACTCACCTAAAAGCCTGAACTCGCAGCCAATCATAACCGGAGAGCAATTTTCTGGACTGCATATACTTATCGTTGTACTTCATTTTCTCCTTCACAGCCATATCGAACGTATTAGGAAATGGTATGCCAATCTGCAAGGATCAACAAAATGTATTGCTTATTTGTGGTGGGCATAGTACTTAGTAATTAGTTCTTTAACAATGGCACTTATAAAAAAATTTTAGAAAAGAGAAGAGAAGATCTTACAGACTCGTCGCATAAATCTATCGATATCGTAAAATATACCGTGTATCGTCTACTGCGCTAGCGGTTATGTTCGTGCTTCTAGTCTCTTACTAGTCTAGCTTTTGTGTCACATAATTCCTAGAAATATATAAAGTAACGTACAGTAATCACGGCGCGTGCCTGGTGGTCCTTGAAGTCCATTCCTTCCGATACTTTGCCTCGGTACACGGCGAACAGCAACGCGCCCCGGGGCGACGCGGCACATTCGTAGTAATCCTAAAAGTAAGTATTGCTTGTTGTTTACGAGTGATGTATTTAAATAAAATACCAACGGTTTGAATCGCAAAATATATAATAGGCGACTTAAAATACATTTTAAGTACGGCTTGTTCCAGACACTTGCAGTGACCGTGGTCCCATGTGTTGTTACAAGTGCTGTTTTTTTTATCCAATAAGTAGCTAATGATTTAACGCACTTTATACAAATCTTGTGCAGACAGCTCCACCTAGATTCAAGGTAGGGATTTGGCAGCTAATGTGAAGGGTCCACAACTTAATAATAGTCATATTTTACCTCCATAATCTCGTTGTGATCTCGTACGTTTCGACTTTCTTTGAACACTTGTTTTAAATTTTCCAATTTTCTCCATACGTTAGTTTCACGCCAACTGTATAAAAAAGAATACCGTTTTGTTGACCAAACGAAAAACAAGACTCTGAATGCAAGATCGATAGCGTGATTAAAAAAGTAACAATTTCCTTTTTCTTGCTAAATAGTACCAATGTCTCCTTACGTTTAAAGCAACCAATTACCGTTTAATAAGTGTGTTCATGAGACCGTATGAAGGTAAGAAGCAAAGTACGCCCGACGGTGTAGCCCTACATACGTGTAGCACAGTCTCACCCAGCGCGTCCTGTATGTGCACCTGTTGAGTATTCCTGTTCACGCAATGGAGAGGGCTGCCATCAGGACAAGTGGATAAACTACCTATCCAAACCTGTAATAAAAATATATGGTCAAATGTGGTGTTATAATTAATAAAGTAAAATAAATGAAACATCCGGCTCGAAGGATCAAGTCTAAAATATTTACGTATAAATATTTAAATTTATTTAATTACAAAAATACATAGATATATTGTACTGGTAATTAATGTAATAAATGTTTAAGAAATTCTATATATATCGAGAGTCGAATCCCACCCCTTAAGACATAAAAATAAGTAGGATCAATCAGAACTTATTGTGATTAGTTTTTTGACGAAAAAAGAATACGTCTTTTTATGTAGATTATTGTTAATTCTTATACCTACCCTGTCACTTGAAATCACGTGTTTCGGGCTGACTTGAAGAGGGAACTCCGTCGCAAGTTCAGAATGCATACTGATTAATGGAGTAAGGGTCCCCGAAGCTATGATGATGCATCGAGTTGATTTTAGCGCCTCGAAGATAATCGCCGGATTCATGCACAATAATTTAAGTGATAATGTTTCTTTTTCTGCTGTCTGGAAGCAAGACGAAAAATGGATTATTAAATATAATATTATGTTCATTGTTAAGACAATTTTTATACATAATAGTTAATTCATCTCGCCTAAGTTGATTGCGCAGTTTTTCGTCCTCCTAATTGGAAATCAGGTTTCGCTGTTATTAGGCCACTCTGCCCCCAGCAGTCTCATATATGCGTTGTTTCCCTACGTGGATAACTGTACAATCGTCTTGCATATAACAAAAAAATTAAAAAGTGGTTTCGATCGATAAGAAAAGAACTTACGCGTCTATTGTTGGAGTACCGCCAGGCTGAATCGTCATTCTCATCGACAACGGTACGAACGAGCGCAGGAACAAAATCGTCGATATGGCGGCCTCCCTCCCGAAACAAGAATCCTGCAAATTATTTTATCATATATGCATATTATATATTTTATTCTTCATGCACCTTAAACACGTGGATGTACGATACTTAATTAAACTTTTAAGGATTTGATTACGAGGCTATCGTGGCTACTGCAAAGCATTCGAAACGTGGGGTTGTAGTTAAAGTAAATTAGAAATAAATAAACTGATAAAAATCACGTTTTAAACCATGTAAAATGCTTTTTTTCAACTAAGGAGATACTGCCGAATTTCCTAAAATTCATAAAATTTTGAGTAAATAAATTAGCGTCTAAGGCACTTTTAAACTAATGTTCTGAGATTTACATAACATACCTAGGACAATGTCGATGCTCTCGATAAGAGTCCCGGTAGATTGCGTGACACCTAACAGAGTCCGTGGGTCCTCGCGTAGCCGACGCAGGAACATTTCAGCGTGATCGCGAAACTCTGTTTTGTTACAAATGAAGGTAGCATATATACATCAATTTGGTGTTTTTATAGGATTAGATCTCAGGCGTTTAATATTTGAAATGGCCTTTAAAATACCAAGTACCTCGGTTTTCTATTCCATAGCCGCTAACCTAGTCATGTTCAGCACAAATTGGAACCCAAGACTTCTCGCTTCTATGACACGAGTTATTCATTTGGTTGCGTGGCTTATAGTTATTCATGAATATTACAAACAAAATATGTAATTATAATTTACTTAAAATAATAGAATGACTACGGAATAAAATAAAGGACCACCTACCTGTATAGTGTTTGAGTCCAATGTTGTGATTGTCCAAGGTGTTAACGAAATATTCGACCGGCCAAGTGTAGACAGCTTCGTTGTTGTTCACAGGGCAGTTCTTGATCAAGGGCGTTTGGTTAACGAACCTAAAATGTGTTAACTTTATTAAACAGTATTGAATGAGTAATCAAATTTAAGATGTAGACTGGAAATGTATCAAATGACTGACTGTATGGCGGAAATTGAAATGCTCTTTACCAACTTTAAAAGCAGCTCAATTGACTACACCTTCCGTTAGAGTTTACTCTATATTTTATACTGTTAATTTGAAATTACGTATTGCAAATCGTTAACTATATAAATGTGAAAGAGTTATTAATGAATTTAATTACAAATATCACAAGAATCATTATCATTGATAAGATACATTATTATAAAATATTATAATTTAAATCACCTTACAAGTTAATCTATTCCAAGCAATATGTTTTATAGGCTATTTTTTACTATAATATGTGTATATTCATTGTTCACCGAAGGTACTAGGTCTCACCGAACTCCTAGCAAAAGCTAGATGATTCAAATAGCAACCTTTAGCTTTCGTCAACATAAAGTTACTAGTTTGAAGAGTGTCTCATGCGAAATCACGAACCCCTTTGCATGCTTAGCTTTCCTCTACAATTTGGCGATCGTGGCGCCCTCTATGCCAACGTTTTTTAATTTAATTACTTATAGTAAACAACGCATCAACGCTTTGCTATAGATAGCCAATTATATTAACTTTTCTCACCATTGGTCCCAACTGTTGAGCACCTTCAACAAGAAGTCGATATATCCCGTCGAATCCTGGTTGGCGTAAGTAAATTGGGACACCTTTTGAAGTTCCTGGAAATTAGGGCCTTGGAATAAGGAATTGACGTTTTTATCTTTCTATTGTTAGTTCTTTTATTAGGTGGTTTTATAATAATAGTTTAAATTAATATTATTTATTGGCGGGCAAAGTATTTATCTATCTTTTTTTTATCATTTCTTTCTTATTGTCCACCTACATCTTTATGGCAGACGAGAACAGCCAAGCAATTACTTGACGGTAGGTATACCTTATGATAGGAAGACGATGCCCAAAGCCTCACGATTGACATTCAGAAATCCTTACAATCGAAACGTGAAGTGAATTAATTAGACTTAATTTATCTGTGGATTGTGGTTCGTTTCGACGAAATCTCAAATATTAAATTTATTGAATGTGAAATTATAATTTTTTTTAAATGTTGGGTCTGTTGGAAATCGAACCCACGAATCGATGTATTATTTTATTGCTTATACATAGTTTGCATTGTTCGTCGGCCCTTCAAAAAGTCTCATATAAAACACGAACTTAAATAAGTGGTGTTATACTTACAGAAATCGCAGTGCTGACCTGCGCACGAGTGATGATATACGTCGCTGCGTCGCGACACACGTCCTCTATATTGTGTCCTTCGTCTATTATTACTATATTGTCTGTTACGTCGATTTGCATCTGAAAAAAATACGTAAATAATATAAGCCTTGGAAACTTAAGTTCACCGTTCTTGAGCTACGGGACGGAATGTTGTGGATGCCAGTTCAAGTCTTGCCCGTGTCGTAAATGTTTTTCCATTTGAAATCGATTTTTAATTAATAAAAATATGATGATGACTTGAAATAATTATATGAAACACGTTTCATATTTAAGAGCAATTATGCAACCTAGCATTACTTAACATAATCTTAATAAAATTTATCTTTAATAATTTAATCAATAAGTCAAAACTTATTTCAACTTGTTTTGCCAACTCTACATGGATACTTACACTGCTCCTAATACCGGGTTCTATCAGATAGTTGTACGGACAGAAGACAATACTCGCTGCCGTGGCCATTTCTCTAGCGGCATAGTAGGGGCAGGCCTGTTTCTGCTTTCCCGCGGCGACCAAGTCTTCCAAGTCGAAAACAGGCGGCATCGTCCTGTGGTTGAGGGCTTTTCGTTTTTCGTAGTAAGTACAGTTGGATGACTCTTTGCGAGTGCTTTCAAATGTCTGAAAGTGATAATAGCTAAGTATTAATTTCTTTGCTTGTAATTGCGTTAAGAACGAGAGGTCCTGGCTTCGAATACCGGGGAAAATAAATGTTTCGGTCGCCTCGGCACAGTAATCTCGCCTGTTAACAAAATTTATCAGCGGAATGGACACAGAAATGGTCCTAACATGGAAGTTGGCCCCACACATTCCCCACAAGGGGAAACCAACAATAGCTAAATATTGAGTAGGTATGATAATTATTTTGAATAGAGATATAGTTACTAAGTACTACTTATATTATTAAACAACTCAGCTATTTCTGTTGCAGCGATTACATCAAATATTTAAGACTAGAATAAAATAAAAATTATTATTTTTTTAAATTAAAGGTAATTTCAAAGGGCGCTTAGTAGTATACGTAAAGCCATAAAAAAGAAAAAATGTTTTTTTTTGTTTATTTAATGTTTTTTTTTCTCTTTATGTTATTGTTAACTATTTTAATATCAACATTTTGAGTTTTGTTTCGGTCTATATATACTGTAATCCCTTCGAAAGTCAAGCATGGGCCATAACTGAAAACCGGTGTCCCTCCACATACATCTATTGTATTATTGTATGTGTGGAATAAATGATTTCATTTAAAGTTAAGAAACTCGCCTCGCTCTTACCCTAACACATCCTCTACACATATCGTTCTTGGAAGCCCACTGCGCCCGGTCGAACTCCCGAATGCAGCTGTATTCGCGGCTAGAAAGAACGGTCATGGGCGCGTCTCTCGTGTACACGGTCCTGGCGAACTCCTTCACCACCTGCTCGATCTGCTTGTGCGTCCTGGCCCCGTAGAATATTGTCGGAAGTCTGGAAGCAACGAGCATGGACGTCCTTACGCGCAGGTTGTCGATAAGAGAATACAGCTGTCTGTAATAACCCACAACCCAAACTACAGATCTACATGCAAGTCTATAATATATACTTATATACAAAAAAAAACAATATTAATACTAGTTATGGTAATGTAGGGCTTTACGGCTATAGAGCATAGAGGGATCTCTTACAGGCAACCCTTGTTTGATTATAAAATTCGATATGCTTATATATCATAGGAACATGCAGGTCGTGCGAAGCTTAAGAATGAAATAATAATTATAGGTAACTAATATTGCAAACATAGTTAACAAAGACGTCTCAAGTTTGGAGAAAAGAAATTTAAAAAAAATATGTACCTATAGGTACAGGGATGGTTAATAGATGACAGTGATGATACGAAGCGAATGGAGAACGGGAGCAAATTGCTAAACTTATGTATTGTGTGTTATTAAATTAAAATGAAAGAAATTTAACGAGGATATTATAATGTAAGATACCAATTGGATACAAAGGATTCTTTAATAGGATAAATGCTAAAAAAAGGATTTATAAAAAAACCTGTTTATTTTTTCGAACTAAACTTAAAAATAGATATACATTTAAACTCTATAGCTGTCATTTAAAAAACTTCTAATCTACTGCAGTATCTACACAGCTTATAAACCAATAATAAATTAAAATTAGTTAAATAAATAACCCATACAATAAAACGAATGAGGTTCCTTACCGAACGTTCTCCGGAGTCTTAGGTTCTGTCTGGGTTATCTGTTTTTCTGGTGTGCTTGGTAAACATGGTGAGGAGGACCCGCTTCCTAAACGGGGCTTTTTGTGTAGTTTGACGAGAGATGATGGGGAATCACCTAGCGAAAGCGATATGCATTTATTACTATTGATGTTTTTTTTAATTAATTTTGATTACGACTTGTTTCGAATGCTTTGTAGCAGACGCGATCATGAAGGCAGCCGTGATAACGCCGGGCCGCAGTTAAGATAAGTTCATTATTATATTTCGCGTTTAACTTTTAAACCTTTAAAAGGTTTTATTAATCTCACGTAAAATACAGACAATAAGGGATTATTAAATTTGTTGTTTTCCTTTTTTCCGTTCCCTACATTCTTGTCCAATAAGTATTCTGCCTAATTAGTTAGAAATTAATGGACTACAAATCTAAATTGGTAAAATTCGACTTGAACCGGTCTAACCAATTAAGCTTCCGTGTCAAAAAGAGAAATTATACTCTAAAGTCCCCCTCATCCATAATCCATGGAAAGTAAAGCATTGTGCATCAAGATGATAGCTCCGCTAGGCACCAGGCGCGCAGCGGCGAATGGGAGCGCTGATCCAAAATGGCGGCGCTGACAATGACGCCATTAGGGAGATTAAGTCGTCGCAGGCGTCCGCTCACCCTAATGAAAGTATTGAGCTGGGTCCCGGGGACCGCCCTATTGACTTGCAGCCACCGTGCATTGCGGAATGCTCAAGTATTTATTTCTTCTAGGCCTAACGTAATCTAAGCTGAGTGCGCTCTTGAGGACTGCGCTAATATCTCTCGCTTTGTTCGTATGCAGTGCGTCTAAACGACATATATTAAAGTACGCCTTTGTGATTCACTTCAGCGTATAATTCTTCGGTGCGCATATCTTGCGTTTATATTTATGAGTGCTCGTTTGTGCAGTTTTATACGTCATGTTATTTTTTGTTGTTCATCTACTATTCCTTCGTTTTAAACAAGCCTAGGCGTTACGTTACTCAGTCGGGCTTTAACAACTAGCGCCACTAAATTAATGGTTACCGGGACCTATCTACCGGAACTTCACTATGAAATGACTAAATTTAGAAAAATACAAAGTCACTTAGTATTGAAGTGTTAGTACTTTAAAAATTAATACGTCCCGATAAAACACGTCTATCTTTTGTAAAGTGATAAAAACTTAACTTGTATGTTTCGCCGTTTTAAACCGTTGAAAGTTTATTATTGACTACTCGCTAGTATTGCGAGTAGTCGATAATAAAGTACTTAATATAAGAGAACTATTACTGACCTTCTGAACTGTCACTCGGAGGATCCTGTCGCTTACAGTTAGTTTCGTTCTTTTCATTGCTGTATATGCTCCTCTTCTCTGAAATATATAGTTAAACATATTATCAACCTCAATACAGATAATGTTTTCACAAAGTAGGTTCCTATTGACACACATAGTAGAACAAAATTAAAACATTGTTTATATTAGACAAATATCGAAACACAACAACGAATTATTTAACCATTAAAATAATTAATTTATTATTGTTAATGTTATTTATACTTTATTAATTCCTAACTCAATAGTCAAGGATAGATATTTTCTTTTTTTATTTATATTAGCACTATTTTTACTGCAACTTATACCGCACCGTATATTAGGTTATTTTAAAAGGATAATATTAAGTACTTACATATCTTCTTTCTGCTTTATATATAACAAAAAACTAAAAATACTGTCTATAGTTTACGCGAGTAGTACACATTTAAATAAAACACTTTAACGGTTTAAAACGCGATATATTAGTTAAACTTATTTAAAAATGATTTTTAACTTCGGCCCGACGTTTCGGTTGCTTTGCAGCAGCCGTGGTCACGGGGAGACATCATTCATCACAATCATTTTCAAATAAGTTTAACTAATATATCGCATTTTAAACCGTTAAAGTGTTTAATATAAAAAAACTAAAAGTTATTAAAAAAGTAGTATTAAGACGTCGTATATGACCTTTATATTTAAGAAAAATAAGGCCTAGGTATTTGAATATCGCAATGAGATTAAGATATACCTTTATTGTGATAAAAACCGGACGTGTCAAGTTCTCAAACTGTCAGAAGATAAATCAAAATCGACAATCTCATAAAATCGGTTTGTCTGTCTTTGTGTAAAAGCTTTATTCTAAATGCTCGAGTAGCTATTTCGTAAAGCTATTGTTTAAAAGGGATTGGTTACATTTCTTGGCATTTCAAAATCCCGATTCGTCGCCGGTAAGGGCTAACATATTTTGGTGTGTATATCCGATGTTCGGTTAAGACAATTTCTCGTTTCCCCGGTATTCGAACCCAGGCCGTCTCGTGCACAGCGCAACAAAGTATCTGCCCACTTCAAAAACTCAGACATGAGTGTTATTTAGAGGCGTTCCATTAACATACAAATATATTCCAAAGACTCCGTATCTGTGACTCAGAAAGATAAAAAATTCTTATCACCATAACAGTTGGATACCGGTAAGTCGTGCTAGTGTTATATCATAATTTTATAGTCATTGTCGTGTACAACTAAAGATGGAGGATTTCTTGGACAAACAATACATTCTGGTGAGCAGCGAGAACTTCGAGGATTATTTAGTGTTTTTAGGTAAGTTTTAATAAATAGTTATGTTTTGGGTGGTTACCTACAATTCAATCTCTGCAATGTTATAAGATAAATTCTTAAGTAATTACTTTCAACAAAGAAAGTATCTTTATAGAGTCGGTTTATAGAACACTAGCTGACCTGGCAAACTCTCTGACTATATGAAATATTTCAAACAAATTTGATTACGACGAAAATGATTCTTGTGAGTTAATTTTAAAAGACAGACATACACTCACATTTTCAGATTTAAATAACCATTCATTTATAGTTCTTGGTAATTTAGAACCGTTTTCGCAGCGTACGTAACATAAACTCTTAAAGATGAATAATGTTTCCGTTGTTCCACATTTCCTTCTGTTAAGCACTTTATAACCTTCTTCGATAAATGCTCGAACCAACACAAAAACCAATTTTCCAATTTGAATCCGTAGTTCCGGAGATAAGCGCGTTCAAACAAAGAAACACATCTGCGATGATAATGTAAGTACAGATAGGGAAGAATATTATAATACCAACAATGGAAAACAGTACAAAGGTGGTCTTTTTTGTATTTTCTTAAATCAATAATTCTTTCTAATGTTAAAATCTATATTAGATTGAAAACAAAATCGATGACTTTGCAACATCCATGGCGTTTCGTGCAGTTGCAACTGTTGCTTACCAACTGATATACCTACTATGTAGGTATATCGATGGTCGATGGTAGAAAGAACAACAGCACAAAACGCTCGAATCCCTACAGTGTCATCGATATTTTTTTTTAATTCAAAGTTTTTAATAACAAACGTTTTTTGAGATATCATTTCTGATTCTACTATTTTTATGTAGTAATTAATCCTTTTTTATTTGCATTGTTATGTATTAATATTATGTATTTAGTATAGTTTTCTTAAAATGCTTCTATTATTTTTATTTTTATTTATCTTATCATCATTTAGGTATAAGTTATATAGCAAGAAAGACCGCCCTAACACTACGGCCGATCCAAATATTATCCAAAGACAACGAAGGCAGATACACGCTGACTTTCAAATCCAGACTGGTGAACACCGCTGTTACTTTCACTCCTGGACAAGAGTTCGACGAGATCAAACCTGATGGCGTTAAGGTAGGATACAATATGATCTTATTCTTGTTTGTCTGTTTGCGTCAAATGCTCATTCACAAAGACCACATATAGCAATGGAGATAGATGTTTGCAATTAGTCTAATTCTATCGTCATTGTTATATAACATAATAGATAATATCGATCGATTCAGTTTAAATATAGTGATATGAACGGCAATAATGCAATATTGAGAATTAGAAAAGAAAAAAAATACATTTATATACAACAACCAAATTTACAAATCAAATTTTACAATAATAATAATAAGGAGGATTACAAATATAATGTTATAAAGCTAAATACGGATAAAGAACATTTTATAACACATTCTGTAGGTAGCTGTGTTACTGGAGTTACTTTGTTTGTTACTAGCTGTGTCAGCGACTCCGTCTGCTAAGAATATTTATTTTGGCATCCAAATTCGTTTTTGATCATTTAAAGAGAAATAATTTTTGCGTACATATTTTCCCGCTCTAACTAACCCAAAATGAATTTTTCAATTCGAACTCGTAGTTCTTGAGATTAGCGCGTTCAAACAAACAAACTCTTTGGCTTTATATATTTGTGTGAAGTCCTAAGAGCAACAGAAGTTGGGATGATCAGTGCAACTGATAAATAAGATTTGATTATTTTTAGCAAATATTTTTACGAGAAATGATGATTTATGGTATCTTCCAGGTCAGAGCATCAATAGCATTCGAAGGAAACAAATTGATTCACATCCAGACAGAAGCGAACGGCAGAACGGCTAAGCACATAAGAGAGTTTTTCCAAGACAAAATGATAATGGTAATGTCTCTATCTCAAACAATTTATCATCATAAATATTCTTTTGAAGTGACTTATGTTCGATTTCCGAAGACAAATTATAAATTGGTTTCGGGTCTTACGCGCCATAGATCATCGCTTACTTTTGCCCAAATGTATTTAATTACATTCTAATAAGTTTCAATTATTTTTAGACAACAACAGCGAATGGCTTTAATAAAACGGCGGTGAGAAACTTTGAACTAGTGCAGTCGTGAACCAAGAATCCAGGAGCGTACGAGATTATAAGTTGAAGGCACTGTATCCTATGCCAAAGACAAATTGTAGCTTTAAATAAATTAAGCTTTAGAATATGTAAAAATACAAGAATTTACTAAAAATATAATATCCTATTTACTATTAAAAAACAACTAGCTGTGCCCGCGATTTCGTCCGCGTGGAATATAATTGGACTTGGGATATAATTTTTAATTATTCAGGCTGTTTATTAATATATGTAAGGGCGCATTTAAGGCAGCCAATGTATGTTATAAGTGCTACTTTGCCGCAACACCTCACAGCACTCCTACTCTAACTCCCACTCGCATTCCTACACACACTCCCACACCCACTTCTATTCCCAAAAAGCCAAAGAAGAAAGTTTCATTGTTCTAGCTTCGAAAACCACGTATTTTCATACAAACTGTCATCCCCCTTTTCAACCCCTACCAAGCCTTACTTGGCATTAAAAATGCCTATGTCTTCCTCAGGCTCTAAAATATCTGTGTGCCAAATTTCACTATAGATTATTATGAGTCGTTTAAAGCACAGTAAGAATTGTTCACTCAATAAGGTCATATTATATGTACTAGGTACTAAAATTATCCACTTTTCAATCGATAAACTTGAATAAATAAGTTGACTCTCGCATATTATTCCTTTTTCTATTTAATTTCTATATTATATTCACGGAACCCATCAGTCTACAATGTTTTAAATACAGTTGCATAGATTTGATTTCTGTGTCTACTAGTAATTAAATAAATTCACGAATTCGTTAGAATTTCGAAGCGTATTAACGGCGTGTAAAGACATAGGCACCGTAAATATGGTTTATCGGCTATAAGTTTGACTATTGTAGAATGAATTCCAGCCTGGACTCGTTAATCCCCCGGATAAGGAGAGACATCAAAGCCGCGGATTTAATTACGCCTCGAATTCGAGGAGACTATTAACCGCCATCAAGTGAACGTCGGAATAATCGAATCTGCGAAGTAATCCCCATATCGACTTTCGCTAACAAGCGAACATTCTCTCCGGGCCACTTTCCAAAACACGATTCCCTATTCCATTAGACCTCTCGAAGTTATCTCGCGTTATTTACATCGCCTGACCGTACCGTCTTATGTAGTGGGGTGCACGGACCCTTATATGTGGGGTGGTATATAAGTGAGCAACGGTAGGCCGTGTGTACTTGTTTATAAGGGTGGTTTTGTCGGGTTAGACTCCCATGGGGGTGGGGGGGTGGTGTCGCGGTGTCGTCGCCATGGCAACGCGGCGCCCGGACGCCGGATCGCGACGCCCGCAGTGTCAGCCGGCTCCCCCCGCTCCCCGCCAAGTGACACGCGCTGCGAAAAAGCACAACCGCCCTACCTTTGGGGGCGACATCTTTCTCGCTTTTCAGGGACAGTTTTTTTATATAATAATATAACGGAGGAAAGACGAGCATGGATTTACTTGATGGTAATTGAAAAGGCCCAGCCAAATAAAATACTGTCTAGGTAATGGCTACAGACTTATCGTCACACGCTGACAAATGCGTTCCTTATCGATATATATACTTTCTTTTGTATAACACTTTAAATTTAAATAATTTTCACCTCCACGGAAGATATTTATTACGCAATAAAACTAATTAGCCCAATTTTACTTAAGTGTCAGTCCTAATCAATAAAAAAAATGTATTACTTTCATATATGATATGGCCTGTATTAAAAAGTATTTTAGGAATGTAATAAATTTTGTATTAAGACAGAAAAAAAATTACAACACAGGCGGGGCTTGAACCGGCATCCACAACAATCCGTGCTTTGCTCTAACCAATTGAGTTGATTAAAATTGGTTAGAGCAACGGGTCAAGCCCCGCCAGGGTCATCAATGTTCAAACTAAAATCAAATTTTAATTTATATAATTCCAACATGTGGAATTTTTCATAGGCCTCTCTCGAATACACGACCACGCACCGAGCTATGGATCTAATAATTTTGATATGTAATTTGTGTCACTGCGAAAATGGGTTTTATATTTGCATTGACAAACGTGTATGTAAAAACGAATTTTTAATAGACGATAGATTTTATCCCCCACATAGCGAAAATGTGTGGTCACAGCATTCACCCACCCTAAGTCAGGTCGAGGCAGCCCGGGGGGGTGGGCTAGCACCTTTTGTTTAGGACCCCTCCCTTTCATTTACTCGCAGCGCTCTCAATGTTGTTTGTAAAAGGTTTAGGTGCCTAAATGTGAAGGGAAATGTCACGATTTCACTTTTTAAGCGCCCTTTGTTGAAAAATATTGCAGAGCCCGGGGGTTATTCTCATTGGGACGATATATTGTGAGGCTAAAAGCATTTTTGAGAACATGCCATACCGCAATCCGTAAACGGGGAATCTATAAAATCATTCGTAGTAATGCACGAAGCCAGAATAAGGTCTTGATGCTGTTAAATTATTATTTTCAAATGTTACCTTACTCAAAATATTACAAGCTTTTATTGTGATAAATAAGCTATATGTTCTGATTTTATTTAAGGTTAAACATTAAACCGACTAAATCTGTTATAAATTCAATATTAAGGAGTTATTATATTCAGATTTAAATTAAACGAAAGTGAAGAATGAATAACTCCAATGCAATAATAATACACGGCGAACACCGGCCTCGATACAACTTTTTCGAGCGAGAAATGTAATTTGAGAAGTTTTTTTCGAGTAACACAAGGAGTTGCGAAGTTGTCTTAAGGCGGGTTCGCAAAGTTGACGCGGACTTGTTCGCTGTTTTCGAGATTACGCAATAGTTTCCATTTGTTGCCAGCAATTGTAATTTTCTAAGTTCATTTCAAAAATAAACAATTTTTTTATGATATTTTCTCTTGATGGTAGGTGAAATACCAAAATCATATAACATCAAAATAAGATACGCTGTCAGCCTATTTAAACTTTGAATATTCGAAAACCCACAGACTGAAACCGAAATGCGATTAAACGACACGGCTTTCACATCTGTGGATTGTGGTTCGTGACCTGGAGTTGAGATATTCCTATCACTCATGTAATATACAGATTTCCAGACGAAGTAAGATCAGATATATCTTAGAAAATTTTATAATTCGAACCAACGAACTTTTGTTACATTGCTACCATTACAACAATGATTTGGATGGAGTTCGATAGGAAATTACTATATTTCGAAACATTTTATTATATGTGTCTGAGTGTCCACACTATTAGCATAGTCTAAATAGATATAAAAAATAGATAATAAATACTATCCGATTGCTATATAATTTATATTGATGGAGTTGCATCTTGCATTTATTTGCAGGACAAATTTGTAGGTATTATTATTAATATTTTTGAAAAAAAATAATATCTAAACTAATATATAAAGCTGCAGATTTTGTTTGTCTGTTTGAACTCGCTAATCTCAGGAACTAGTGTTTCGAATTGAAAAATTATTATTGTGTTAGGTACCTAGACCATTTATCGAGGCTATAACATCGCGTTGTGACTAATAGGAGCGAAGAATCAGCGGGTAATGTGGAAAAAACGGGGAAAACTACTCACATCATCATACATACATCATTATGGGTTTCCGAGGCGTACGCTACAAGAAAGTTTCACGATACACAAAAAATGTGTACGAAAGAACGATTCCTCCTTAAATTAACTCTTTTAAAACCGTAACGTTATATGTCTTTAAGTTGCTATCTTTTAAGATTAACTTGCAAGAACGATGGTACGCGAGCGACGTCGTGGATCGTAGGCAAAGTTGATGTTCAAAATAAGTATTCTACGCGGACGAAGTCGCTGACACAACTAGTATTATTATATAACTGAAATAACTAATTATGTCTTATAAGATACTTGCATAAGTTTTTATAACGCATACTTTTATAGCTGACATCCTTCGCAATATCCTAAGCGCCCATAAGAACTCTCGTTAAGCCCTCTTCAAACAGGCAACGCGACGTTCACCTACATATGGAAAAGGCGAAAAAAAAAATGTCTGTCTCCTCGGATCGATCGTGTCGTGCGGCTGGTGTGAGGCCACGCCCACATTTCACGCGAGAGGTGTTGATTGGTCGGACGATGATACGCACACAACAAAACTTCGACGTACACTTGAGCCGGCTTTCCACCGGGTGAAAACACGCGACTTGACAAAGGCCGCCGATTCTCTAAATGCGTAGGAAATTTTCTTGCCTCCACGTTTTCCTATCCCATTGGAGCAGTAATATGTTTTTCGAAGGTAGTCAAATGTATGTTTTATTATGTTAGTAGCTTATGCATTATGCTTAACAGTGTGAAATGTGTAATTTTGCATTTTCTGTACAAAGGCCATGGGTAATACACATATCTGTGTCTATTTTACTGATATTTATATTAATATTAGAACGCTTTGATATGTATCTTTTTTATATTAAAAAAAATATTGGACGAACACCGCCGCCGCCGGGTTTGAACCGGCATCTACAGTGTTCCATGTTGATGCTATCCTTTGGTAAGAGCATAAATATTAAATTGTGTAAGGCTTTCACGGCCATCGTTCAGCATACCATTGCTTTTCGGGCTGTTCGGCCGACGTGAGCGTGAAGAGGTGTTTTTAATTTACGAAAAATTAAATAAGTAGACTGTCGTTTACATTATCATTGACATAATATGATAATTATAACGTTAATTATAGAATTAGCATAGCATTTAATGCTAGACTAGGCATTTAACTATTAAGCACGAACAATAGAGGCAATTTCTGCTCCTATAGGCGCATAATAATAATTATTCTATAAGTATACCTACACAAAAGCTTATTAAAATATGTCGTTTAAATAAAACACTTAAAGGTTTAAACACGTAATATTTTAGTTATACTTATAATTACAAATTACAATTTTTAGTGATAATCACTTCCCAATCCTTAATTGTGTGTGAAATCCCGTTTCCCCCTCATGGGGCATGGGGCGAACACATTTCTGTGTCTGTTTCACTGATCCGTTCTTTAACAGGCGAGTAGTCGATCAGACTTCTGTGCCTTGCCCGACCGAAACAATTTTTGTTTCCCTGGGATTCGACCCCAGGACCTCTCGCACTTAACGCAATCCTAGGAAATAATATAGGCCGTTTAACCATTTGTCTACAGAGGCGGGTAAATTAAAAAATAAATAAATAATAATTCTTAACGTTAATCAATACTTGTGTAGGTTTTAAAAGGAATTCTTATACTATTAAATTATAAAATGATACAAAAAGTATTGAGATACGATTGCCGTAAAATGTAGGATTACCGTATGTAACGCGTTCACAACAAACGAGCAATCTCATCAAATGTCAGCTACACATAAATTATAACGTAGGTAGCCCACCTTTCATAACACGAACGGGGGCACAATGAGTATCTGCACTTGAAATCTAATTCCGATTTCAGACAATGGAGCAGATGCGCGGACGCCGCTTACAAAGGGCATTCGTACATCGGTAGTACATCTAATTTCACGCGGCGCGCCCCGTTGCATAATGCCCGATGTTCGTTTGTTCGCGCTCTAACAGACAGTTCTCGTAATTTGAATATGGAGAGGCATCGGTGCGCGATGGGGCTGCGCCGGCGCAGATATAAATCGATACTTTACGAATGTTTAATTTTTTGGAAAGGTTTTTGTACGGCTTGTGAAATGTGTCGGCAATTATTTGTTAATAAATAGAGTTTAGAGAATTTGAGGTTGATTATAAGTTGTGATGATAAATAGAAAATTCTTGATCGTTGATGGTGTTTCCTACTTTACGTACAATATTTTCACAAATTCACGTCTTAGATCATCCAACGGAATTCATTTCTAAGCACCGAATAACTTCGAAAATGATAACTGGTGACAGAAAAGGGATTTTCATACATTTAAATACATCGTACCTACAACTACTCACCATAGGCGAATTTCGAGAAAAAATTTTCCGCGTTGTCAATTTCACTTTTCTTCGGACTCGCAATGAACTCCGTGACACCTTCGAATTTACCAAGCACTGGAAAATCGGAAAAGTAGTCCTGGGCTTGCTTCTCGCTTTGCCGATCTGAAAGTTAAATATGTTTAAGTTCATATACACTATGTTTGCACTAGTCTCTGAAATAGATCAGAATTTACTTAGCTGATGAATCTACTTTACTTATCATAGTATAGAGTACTTTCCACGAATATAGATTTATATGTTGAAGCTCGTAGCGCTAAAGTATATGACTTATGTCATAATAGAGACACGTAGATATAGTAATTAAATAGGCATAAAAATAAGGTTATTTTTTGCACCTTTTTTTGTTTTTGATTCTCGGTATAGTTTTAACACTGTGCAGAAAACTATTTCATACATTTATAAAAATATAGAATAAATGGATTTTTTTAATAAAGTTGTGTTGAAATGTGTAAGTTTTTTGGATTTGTTGTTTCATTTGTCTGTAACTAAAATACTTATTAAGTACAATTTTCTATTTAAAAAATATATCATCTGTTTATACTGATTGATAATTTTTCTAGATACTACATACTGAGTTAGTAAAATATACGTCACGAACTAAGTATTGTCTAGTTTACGCGAATATCAAAAATTAAATAAAGCACTTGCCGCAAAGCAACCAAAAAGTCGAGTCGTAGTTTAAAATAAGGAAACCAATATAAGTAATTCGCATTTTAAACCGCATACAGGTGTTTTAGTTCCAATTAATATTTTGCTTCGAGATATCAAAATAATTTTCAGATGTTAATATTTAATTCAAAATCGATCTTAGATGCACGAGCAATACTTGAACCGATATCATCAGCGTGCCGATCTGTTGGTCTATATAGCAACCAATGTTAATATAAATAAATACAGTGTAAACTCCATGTAACGTCACTCTATTTAACGACAAACTCTCTTAAGCGTCGAAATTAATTGGCTTTGGTTGGTTTAGCTTGTTTTTCATACAATGTTTCTTCTCTCCATTTAACGACAACTCTCTATAACGCCATAAAATGCACAGTCCCTTCAGTGTCGCTATATAGAGTTTACACTGTATATAGACAATGATGAATACTAACAGAATACTATGTTTAATTACGCAGAAGGTACGTCTTCAATTGTACAGCCCATATTTTCACCCTAAGAATCTAAGATGAGTTTCAAAAAGGACAAAATGAGTCCATAATACAAATGACTATCAAAAACCTCCTATCGCAAGAAAAACCTGCAAAATCCGAGCAATTTCTACTCTCCGCAGACTATACTTACATATTTATTGATTTATTGCAAACCCGAGGTTGTGTTTTATAAAGTCAAGTAGTGACGTAGCGCAGCGTTTTAGGTCTTCTGTCCTGCGGTGCAGGGTTCAAACTTCGATAATCCGGGATCAGAGTATAAGATTTTTCGGTTCGGCGGTTGAGTGTAAAAATGCCGTCTTATAGGCACGCCGCCCCTCTCCGGCGACATTTTTACAAGAGGGAGGAGGGCGCCCACCCGCGGACTTTCGTCACTAAGGCTCGGGAACCGGTAAAGAACAACTGACCGGTTTTTGTTTTAACCGGTTTTACACAATAAATAATATGTAGGGAATTCGCTGCGCGCAAGCTTCACGATCTTTTGCCCATAAGTTGTTAATCTGACGTTACCAGATTAGGAATTTCACTTAAGCTCATACGAATAATAGAAATAACGTAAAGACTTCTTGTACCATAGCAATGATTACGGTTTAAAACCGGCGTTGCTCAAACGGTTCGGTTCGTCATTTCGTTGTCATTCGGAGGTCCCTTTTTGCGCGTTCGCGGCGCGAGCGTCGGCGTCACAATACCGTTCAGTATTTTTATTCTTTCGAGAAGAAAATAACGAAAAAAAAAATACGCAGAAAAATCATGAACAATGCCCGCCCTTGGGCGAGATTACCGCCATCAGAAAATGAATGCTTTGTTAGATTCAGCGGGATGTTTTTCAGTTGTTACATTAGACTTGTCATCTCCATTAGAGGGCTTAACAAGTTACCGAATGAGCCTGTAGCTTTATTTACGTTTCAATCATGGAAAGTGCCCGCCGGAACCAGATGCCGGTTTGTGTATCTTTGATTAATATACACAGTACCATACGATTACTATTGTCGCCGATACTATTCTAACCAGAATCAGGCCTTTAGTTGTAATGAAACGTTACTAACAGCTTGACATAATTGTATTTTTATTTGTAAAGGTTTGTCTTAAGCTTGGCTTCCGGCAATGTCAAAATTAACTTAGGTAAATACGGAAATGATATTTAAGGGAAGCGCTAAAAATTTAAAGAAATATCAATTAAAACAATAATATAACATCGGTGTCAACTGATGTATCGAACTGTAATGTCAAACTATGCCTAGTACAATTATTAAATTATTTTTGTCTTGAACTGACAATCTTAATTATTTTGGATTAATTTATGTATATGATAAGGTTTACTAACTTAAACATGTTCATGTGTTAAACAACTTAAATAATAAGGACAATTGTTATGTATATAACGAATAAGTATATAGAGAGATAAACGATATTTAGTCAATATATTTATTTAGCGCTCATACAAAATAAATGTGGGTTATACGTAAAATTTAAATACGTGAAAAAGTTAGTCTAACGTCTATGAGGCTGCGCCGATGTTGTGTCTATGAAATATATTTAATTAATCTTTAACATCTGTTGCTTTACGTTTAAATTCGTCTTAGCACACGACCTAATATATTTTACTAGCTGTGCCCGCTAATTCTCCCGCGTGGAATATTTATTTTGGGCATGATTTATTTTTGCGAACAGCTTTCTCAGCTTACACGAGAGACATTTACTGTCATCGTGTGATCATTTAAAGAAGAACCATTCTATCATATATTTTTTAGTTTCTTGAACCGTTTTCTTCCCTTCTACTTAATTTGAATTAGTAGATTCTGAGATTAGACAATTTAAACAAACTCTTTAGGTTTGTTATAGCCTACAGTTCCGGGCAAGAAAAATGTATCTACCTAGGTAGCTGTCACTATATAGGTAAGCTAGCCACTTAGATAGTGACACGGCAGAAGACGTTATGTAACGCCATTCTCATGCAGATTCAGTTCCTGCCGTATAGATTTTTCAACATTCAATTTATTTCAATAAAAATCTTGTAATATTCTACGAATATAAAATAAGGATAGCCTTTAGTCTTACAAAGTCACGAAAATGTGGGATATATTGGAACGATATATGAAAGCGGCGACTTAAAGGCAGTTAACGGCAGAAGGTAGAATAATGAAAGACCGCGGTGGATGTAACATGATGCGCTTACAAATCGGTCGAGGGCAAAGCTTTGGCCGCGCCGCGCTTCGGTACCAATCATATCACTTCTGACAAGACAAAGCTGAGGTGTGCCAGGCGAGGAACGGGTTGGAGGGTTGCCAGTTATATAGAATTAAATTTATTTATAATTTCATTTTGATGGGCTAGTTGCTACGGTACTTATCTATGGCTTCTGCTAGATTATTTTCTATTAAATCTAGTATTTTTAAGATCAATATAAAAAAAATTATACTGGCTGTGCCAGCGACTTCGTCCGCGAGAATCATTATTTTGGGCATCCAAATAAGGTTTTTTTATCTTTATAAACTTAAGTTGTTAGCCACAACATCGTTTGCGTACCGTTTCCGTCGTTTTTGCAAGTTAAGTTAACAGAACACAAAAAAGATTTTTTTATTTCGAACCCGTACTTCCTGAGATTAGCACGTTCAAACAAACAAACAAACTTTCATATATTAAAATTAATATAGATTCGTCTGAAAAATTGGGTCGCAGGAATGTCGAAATACCGACCGAGTAACAAACTCCGTCCACAGAAGGGAAGTAAAGTGTAATTACGTTTCGTGGACTGCCGAATGTCTTTGCCCCATAGGTACCCCAAGACTTAGGTAGCAGAATTTCACATAAAAATATTAGTAATAGAATTATCAACGTTGTGTCAAAATTTAAGCCGGTCTTAGCTATCTGGGATTAAAAGAAATCAAAGAAATGAGAGACATTAATAACTTATTTTTAATTTAATTCTTCGAGCAATCGAGGAGTTAACATCTCCTGATGATGCCGTCCACACGTGATGGCGAAACGTCGAGAACCTCTTCTCGCTCACGGCCGAACAGTCCGAGAGACAATGATATGCTGAACGATGGCCGTGAAAGCCTTACACAATTTATTTTTAATCTACTTTAACTACGGCCAAAGGTTTCAGATACTTTGCAGCAGCCGTGGCACGGGCGGACTGAAGACGGTGAGTGTTTTAAACCGTTAAAGTTTTATATTTAATGTTTTGCAAATATACAGACAATACTTGAAAACATATCGATTTAGGGCAATATAGGCTATAGTTGTTTGCAATGTCGTCATTAATTGTAGGTACAAGACCTTTGCAACAAACTTAATTCACCTGAAATGATGAATACTGCAAAAAAGTTAAAAGCTCAGTCGCGGTTAGTTTCCAAACTAAACGACAGACTAGACTATTTAAAACCGTCTGCATAACACAAAACCGTGACAAAAGAGCATCGGGCTTCCGAAACGCCACTAAAAAACGCTTCGAGCGTCGCGCGACACTAGAATTTAAAATTTCCGAAAGGTAGCGGTGCATTTTAATAATCCCAGTAATGAAATGCAGAGTTACGCCGCGATGTCACTCGCTAACCCCATCAGATAAAGGGTTGTGTCACCCGAATGGAGGTCCCGATCGCATCGCTTTCCGATAACGTTTATTAAGCACGGAAATTAGAGATTCGTATTAAAAAACGCGGGTCGCGTGTAGCAGAAACGGCGTAATGGCTCGTAAATCTTTTTTATTCCAATCGCGATTCCGATGGAAGTGCGTGAACGTTTTCGGTTATATTTGAGCGACTTTTCAATATATTTATTGCGTGCTGGCGCCAGCGACTAGTAATAAGCACAGCTACTAACCCAAAAATAAAACTATTTAAGTATGTATTTCTCAATATTAGGTAGTTCTCAAACTTGCTCAATATGCAACCTATTTATTTCTAAGAATCTTGCTTTATATTTGAGCCATGATTAGATTAACACATTTATTTTATGTAAAATGTTTCAATCATATTCATCCTCAAAAATTCTATTTGGTTATCATTTCTAGGTTCAACATAAGTATGTGTTCATATGACTAAATGAAAAAATATAATTTAAATAAAACACTTTAACGGTTTAAAACGCGATATATTAGTTAAACTAATTTGAAATGATTTTTCGTGGTCACGGGGAGACTAAAGATGGAGGATGTTTCTGACGTCAAAGTAACAGATGGCGCTAGCGTAAAAATTTTTTACTTTGACGTCAGAAACATCCTCCATCTTTAGTCTCCCCGTGACCACGGCTGCTGCAAAGCATCCGAAACGTCGGGCCGAAGTTAAAAATCATTTTCAAATAAGTTTAACTAATATATCGCGTTTTAAACCGTTAAAGTGTTTTATTTAAATACACGACATTGTGAATTACTAAAAGCAAACATAGGTCATTAGAGCTCCTAAATATGTTTCTATTTACCACCTAGTCAATCCCATCCAGGTATACTAATATTATAAAGCTGATGAGTTTGTTTGGACAAGCTAATCTCAGAAAGTACTGGCTCGAATTGAAAGTCATTTTTTTGATGACCATTTATCGAGGAATGATTTAAGCTATACGACGTTGTGACCAATAGGATCGAAGAAACAGAGGGAAAAGCGGAAAACGGAGAAAATTATTCATCTTTGAGGGCTTCAGTTGCGTGTACTGCAAAGCAGTTTCAGAAACCTAAAATGATGGTCAAAAGAATAATGTTTCTTTAAGTATGTTTATAATGAGTATGTCCCTTTACGTCCTTTAAGTTTAATTCGCAAGGTCGACGTCCACGCCATGGGTATTTACAATTCTGAGCAAAAATACATAATCTGATGTCAAGAAAACCTATTCCACGTAAGTCGCGGGTAGAGCTAGTTAATTATTTTTTTGTAAAAAAGAATCTAAGTCTAATTTCATTTTGTCGGACTAAATAAGTATATGGCTGTGCACCACAGACTTCTTTAAAAAGGTACAAAACACAGGTAATTGATAACCAATAATTTTGAAACAATCGCGAAGGGGCGAACAAAACCAGGCCCCATAGAAAGCTAAGGAAGCAGCCAGTTTCAGGGGCACAAAGGGAATAATATCACCACAATGCCTGTCGAGCCCGAAACGGATAAAAAACGGATGTGTCAATAATTAACCGTGTGATTCAGCAGCCGACGCCGGCGGCCATCGATTGCGGGGCCGGTTGAAAAAATAACGCACGGCCTTTGTACGGGACGGCCTGGGGAGAGTAGCTTAGGAGCCGAGATTATAAAGACCAGTCGATACGGTTTAGCTCAGCTTATAAATCAACGACGAAGCAATTGATATCGCAATGTGTTCGGATGTTAGAGCAATTTTATGTTTTACATTCATTATGACGTAATGTCTGTAACTTATGCGAGTAGTACACATTTAAATAAAACACATTTAACGGTTTAAAACGCGAAATATATTAGCGAACTTTATTTAACTACGGTCCTACAGCCGTGATCACGGGGAGGGGGGCAGTTAACTAATATAATTGATCGTTTCCCAAGGATTCAAACCCAGGATTTCTCATGTTAAAACCAATGCTAGGTAACGAATTAGACTATTGAACTTCAGAGACGTTCATATGTATAAAAATAATAACAAATACCAACCAACTAACATAAGTTTATGTCATAGAAAAAAAAAATTAACAGACATGTTCTAAAAACAATCATAGCTTTCTTAAATTATTATTTATTTTTATTTCATACTTAGAAGAATATATAAAAAATATCTCTGCAATGCCCTATAGTAATAAAGGTTTTATTAATAATATCTTACTGAAAACAGAAATAATTTTGTAAATTAAAAATGCACAATTAAAATACAAAGGTGAGACTAGATGAAGTAATTATAGAAGCTTATCTAGCATAATCCGGAATGGGCGATAAGTGAGATCACTTTCTCCCCTTGCTACATAAAGCGCTCGCTATTCCCAGCGCTGGGCATATCGACATCTATCCAACACATTCGCGTCAGCTCCCACGCTATAAGCTTGTCGTGTTTTCATAGGGCGATGCTGGGGTGAAAAATATTACACCCCCAGGCGTTTATGTGAGAATGTGTGCCTGAATCGCATGTGCAAACGTTTCGTGGGCATTGTGATTTGAATTGCTTATTTGTATTAGCTATGTACATAGCATTATGTGCGTGCGTTGAACGGGAGCTTCATTATTCATATAAATTCGACTGTTAGCAATAATGGCATAAGTGCTAGGATCGTTTCGATCTATACCCATAATATAGGGTTAGCTGGTCCAATATAAGGCTAGCCGTGTGGTGTAGTTTGCGAATGTTTGGTACGGCAATCGATCTTAGATGCCGATTCACGACCCCGCCCGTGTCATATATTAACCTAAAATAAGATATTTAATTTCAACTTATCTCAATGCAGTAGTTGTTTTTTCCCAATTCATCTAGATGGGTCTGTAGGTATGTGACTGGTACCTACTACTGAATTTTTAAAGAAAATAATAATTAATACCTTTACTGTACACTTAATGTAACTTTGGTAATTAAATTGAATCGCGTATGTATTAAAAATTAAAGTAAACCACTTACGATACGTTAATTAATTAATAGTAGTAATACATTGATATAATTAAAGTTTACGTTCCTACTGAAATAATTTAATTTATTGCAAAATATGTCTAAAACTTGTATTTCTCATTTGGAATTTTCTAGCATAAATATATCTTCATCTGAAAATATACCAGCCTCTGCTTCAAAGCGAAAAGCTGTAACACCTTATCAACTAACGTTGGGCGGACGGGTCAAGGGTCAGATAGAGAAGGCGGTTTCCCTCTTGCCCTCGAGCTATATTTCAGCTTCAGGAATTGCGACGCGGAGTGATAACTGTATTTGATCGTGTAGATTGCTTTGTTTATTTTAATTATCAAAATCAGCAAACAGTATGTATCAATATATTAAATTGAGGCTGCTAGAGGCAGGCCTGATAACCAAAACACATAATTTTCAAAAATAAGATAAAATAACATACGCAATTAGCTTATACTAAAATTAATTTGTACTATTATTTGTGTAAGAATTATGTTAACAATTTTCAGTCACTCTTGTAGATTTACAAGTCTTAAAATTGCAGTTAGGCTACTCTGGCTATAGCGGCTTCAATTACTATATTTGTAAAAATCCTAGATCCTTTTATACCATAATTAAGACGTGCAAAATTTTTGCCTGATTTGTCGAAAAATTAGGTTTATAATGCATTTATATAAGCAATGTAATCGTTTTTATGACGGTCACAGACTGGGGTAAGCACTGGGGTCATTTGGGGATAAAACCCGCTACGCATACAAACATGCTGTAAAAATGCTGCGGCTATTTCGACATTCGGAAATCCATAGGCTAAAGCCAAAACGCGAAATAAGACTTAACAGTTTTTTTGATGTACAGCGAATGAAATGTTGATATTTCTACCATATGTTTATAGTCCAGATATTTAAAAACAAAGTCAAACATGTTTAAAAAGAAAAAATAAGGTAAGGAAGGATGCTGGTGAGAACCGAATCCACAACCTCTTGATTGAATGAGCCCCTGAAATTTGAATTTGGTTTAGTCCATGGCATGTGGAAACGTTGGTCATAAAATGTGGAAATTCCGATCCACGATATTTGTGGTCGACAGTAGTTCTAATAAACATTAGTATGGCTATAGGTGAGCGCCATTTTATACCCGCCTACGTGCGACATTGCCAAGGATAAGTAAAAATAATTTTTTTTTACTTATCCCAATCGTACTTTTAATAAAAAGACTTCAAATAATCGCCCAATTTATTCTCTAGTCTCAAAATCACGAATAAAATTAATTACGTTTAAGACGTCGAAATCCGGAGTGCTGCCCTACGCACAATTCGAGCCCCCGGAGGATCAGGGAACTCATCTCACTAATCCAGCCCGTGAATAGTAAAAGTGATTCAAGTCTATTCACCCTGGGGAAGGGCGAGAGCCACCCGGTAGAGATGGGCTGTAGTACTGGGTACTAAGCGTACCTGTTCCTAGTATTAAAGAAATAATTTAGACTAACTATTTACGTAAAGTTATTTCTTAATGACGCAGCTCATTTAATTTTACGAAGGCTGTATATCTAGGAACTAAAATTTATTTATAGAAATTAGTATCTCACGGCGACAAGTAGAAATTTACTTAAAGTTACTTTGAAGAGTAGTACAGATTTAATTGAAACACTTTGTATAGTTTAAAACGCGAAATATATTAGATAACTTTTTTAATTTGATTTAACTCTGACCGATATTTCGGATGTTAAACACCAAAAGCAGAAAGAAAAGAAAGTTAGTTTCCGTTAAAACTTAGCTTAGTTAGCTTCTTATGGACAGCCAAACTGTTTCCATGATGTCCAAGAATTTCGTTACTAACTAACATATTTTTGGTACATTTTAGGATCATACAGTATGACGTACTTATTCTCGTAAAAGCGTACCTAGTATCGTGCCTGGTAGAGTATTGCACTCGTCCCACCCGTCGGGTTTCAAAGCGCTAAAATTTAATAAAGCGAGCTCGTCCAACCCTCAATTAATTACGCACAAGAGGCCAGTAATGATACCTACAGCCGACACCGGGGTTAGTTTGTCTCATCTATAATTCATGTGTCTGTATTGCGTTTGCTTTGCCTTATATCTATCTACATTGTAAATAATTCATCATATTGAATCGTTTACGCCTAGAGCTTTGTTCGGTTGTAATACGTAATGTTTATTTTTTTGTGTTAGAGGAGGTAGCTTGTCTTTCCTCCCCTTATATAAAAAAAATAAGACAACCAAGTTTCAGAAAAAGAACAGCCTATGTGCTTGTTAGAAAGATAGATGGAGCACGAAAGTACGTAATATTTTGTAAAATATACCAATACAAAAATGTATCGAAAAACAAAATGGCCATAGGTTGCTACTTGCTATCGAGCTGAATTGGTGAAACAGTAGCTACCGTTTCATCTTTTTTTTTGATCTAATTAGATTTTAAATTTGTATGCTCTCATAATGTGCAATAATAATATAACAAATGTTGAGTATTTGTTGAAGGCAAGCCAGTTTTCAGTTCTCTTTAATGTAGGGAAGATAATAATTTCGGTGCCTAACTGAGGATTGAAGTCCCGATCGCAAAAACCTAAGTCTTAAGCTTACACAAACTATATCTATATGTACAAACGAGTCTGTTGTATTGTATATACTATATAACAACTGGAACTGCACCTAATTAACAAATGGAAGCAGCAGTGCATTAAAAGTGCGTCATGAAAGGTCTATTAAAACACTCGAGACGCACTTACCTAAGCCCACACAGCCCGCTGCTTTATTTTCCTCTCCACGCATTAATCTTACCCTCATAGCTTCGCGGAAAATTCACTATTATGCAGGCTGTCGTTATTCACAAGTAACAGAAAATTCTGTAGATTATATGTGTTGTCATTGTGTCAATGAATAGCGCACAAATATGTTTGTGTCAAATGTGTATGTTTATAATACAGATAAGCATTGGAAGAAAATATCCTAACAGAGATAGCACCTAATTATGACGCGCTGTGAACCTAAATTGGCGAGGATATGCACAAATGTTAAAACCGAAACGCGGGTACATCACGGACTCTCCTACTTCGCGATACTGTGAACAACGAATTTCTAAGCAACATTCAAGTATGATCGAGTAGATACTATATGTTACTTCTACTACTTATTGTTGATACTACTACGCTACAGGTATATTGTTAGTTTTTTTTTAATACGCGAAAGTAATTAACTAATGAGTTGCTAAAATATTGTATTACAATATGATTCAGAAATTGGATTCAGACTTAATTAATACAATATTATAAATTGATCTAAAGCGAAGATATGCATAACCAGTAGTAGGTACTATTTTTCGTGTTTAGGGGCGTTGAAAGAGTTTTATTTGATTTATAAGGCAAAATGTTGTTTTTTTTCTACATTATGGTGCTGCTAAAAATCCCACAGCGACATATAGCGCACAGCACAATACATAGGAGCGACTCGCATGTGGTTGCGTCCCCTATTTGCGGAGGAATTCTTCGAGTGGCGCGTTTGAAGCGCGGGCGTATTCTGGTGCGGGTAACGACATCTTTTGTTAGCTCGGCCCGGAGTGCAGGCGGCTCGTAATCCGCGCTCCGCTCGGCTCGAGGGCCTCGAGTGTTTCACATTCGCCCGCTCTCCATTCGTCGCGAGGAAACAGCGTCACACTTGACTCAGGCTGGGACGTAATTTAAGAGCTGAAGCGGGTTCATGTCTCACGTAGACGCTACATACAATAAGACCTCTAGGGCTCATGACGCAAGTAGATCCTACATACAACAAGTCTTCTAGTTTGTACTGTAATGTTGAGCTGAAGCGGGTTCGGAAGCTCCTGTTTTCTAGATCATTCCGGGTTCATGTCGCTAGTAGATGCTATATACACGTAATATTGCTTACATCACAGATAGTAATAATCCAATACGTAAAATGACTTTAAGATCTTATCGTCTGCTTTCGCTTTACATCCTACCTCCGCTTTCGCTGCTGCAGCACGCCTACCCTCATCGCGCCGCGGTATCGTCTCCGTAATTGGCGCTCGAGTGGCAATTAGCGGCCACTTGCCTCTGTCACCGCTCTACGTCTCTCATTCTGCAGAAACCTTGTTATTCCTACCTACTATTTTTACTATTTACTCGTTAAAGAAGTTGCACTGTAAAGGATCCCTTATTCCTTATTCGAATTGCAGATAATCCTTACAATGATAAGACTTTTAATTCATCTTTTCTTAAACCTAGATTCGTACAGCTATAGGCACAAGGGTTAGTAATTGGAGGGACCAGCTTCTTTCCAGAACGTCAGGTAGTAAGCGCGAGGTAGTAACCTAGAAATAGTCTGAAGCAAATACATAAGTTAAGTGCTAAAATATAATTGTAATGAATAGGTAAATCAATTTCTTATTTGAAGGTCAAGTTTAAGTCAACCAGAATCTGTCGTAACTTCCGAGTGACTTATTAAAAAAAATACTCCGGCCGGCAGTTTCACTCAAAAGTAGTAGTCAAAAGTATTTAGTTCTGTCAGAGCTAGAAAGCGCTAACATAGCAGCGGTTTTTTTTGTCAATAAAATACTCTTTCAATTTATAGAAACCTTTTTAGTATTAATCTTTTTTATCTATATCTATGACTCTTATCATAATGAATGATATATAGTAGCTTTGCGGGCTAGATAAGGAGAATACAGAGATTTGTTCGTCCTATTGAGTATCCTTCACGTTTGTCTATTATAAAAAAAGATAGCATGGGTGTGGAGTAGAAGAGGCGCGCATAAAAAGGAATAATGAATAAAATGGCTTTGGTTTCAATACCGGCTGATCTTTATCAACCCTCGAAGGGTGGCGAGGAGGGTCTCTCGTATCGAAATCGATCCGAGGTCCCTGATGACGCGGTAGCTTAGTGATATGGATTTGTCGAGAGTTTTGCGAATATCGACACGGTTTTTTGTGCATTGTAGTAAAACTCAATTTAAAGTGAACTATCTAGACATAACACCTCAAGTAATATTGATAAGGCACTCATACTACAAATAATAAAAAAATAACTCTCCATTTGTTATTAAACATGAGAAAGTGGGATAGCATGATTCAATGTTATAATTAAGTCTGCGTAAACCAATTTTGTAATGTAAGCTCGACTTAAGTACTAGTTAGTAGTAGGTTTAGTAGTATACTCCGTAAATAAAACACTTGGCGACGGTTTAAAACACGATATGTATTTGTTAACTTCCTTGTATTAATGACTTAGTAGTCCCCATGGTTGCTGCAAAGCATCCGAAACGTCAGGCCGTAGTTAAAATAAATTGTTAATAAGCAATACATTTGGTGTTTTAAACCGTTTAGTGATTTATTTAGTAGTTAAGGTAGTATTGTTATGCTTACGTGCCTCGGAAAGCTAGGTAAATCGTTCCTAGCTATCATCATTTATTTAGTGACAGACCAGCGTGGTGGGTCCCTTAAAGTCCTATTTCTTCTGAGAAAGGAGACCTGTGTCTAACAGCAGCACAGTAGTAGAAACGAAAAAAATCTCTAAGCATTTGCTGTATACCTACGTTGCTCAGTATATAAGCATGTGTTTCGGCATATACCGGAGATATCACTTTCAGTATTGCATTGCATATCCATTCCACATGCTATTGCGTCACACGATAGTGACACCCCACTCAAACCCCACGTCACCCTTACCAGGGTAACTCTGCGCTCACCAGGTGCCCCGACACGCAAATATATACCCTATGTTCAGAACATAAGACGTGGCCGTAAATAAAACTGGTTGTTCAGCGGCCGAATGTGGTCATTGTGTATATAGAGGGTGCGCCCCTTGTCGCCGAACAAACATGGCGGCGGCTAACGAGGTTTTTGCGCGGTTATCGTGAGCGATTTCGCGCCTAATTTGGATGTACGCCTTTCGAGTTTTATTTTAAATTTTCAGCGGGAAAATATTCGTCGCACCGTAATTTGAGTATTTGCGTTTGTATTTTTCTTTTTCGATGTCCGCTGTTTCATATGTTGACAAGAAAATCTCACTGGTATAAAATTTACGCACTAAAGGAAACCGTGCCGGTTTAAAACACAATCCTTACAAGAGACACGAAGTTTCTGCTTAGCAGAGCCTTAAAACACTTAATGAATAATTGCTAAATCATATACATTACCTAATAAATCTTAGTAAAGTAAGAGTTTAGGTAAACTTATTGAAAATGTTTATCTATATCGTTTTGGAATAAATAAAAACGTATATACGTCTATTCTCAACAAAGACAGTATTTGTAACAAAAATGAACCCTGATGATTGCTTTCAGCTTTATTACAGTAGATCACTAACCAGAATTATCTGGGTAGAATTCTAAAAGATATATAAATTGGAAAATGGCTTTTAATTATAAGACTGATGATGACTTTAGATATAATATTTTTTTTACGGTTTTAAATGGTGTTTTTAGCAACAAACAAAAAAAGAACGACAGTAAAATTAGATAACGAAAACAGTGTTCTTTATAAGCAACGGTTGCCATGGTAACGGTGTATTTGACTCTTATTCTTATTATTATTTCGAAATATTTCGTGCCGCATCTCCATAGTCCAAAAACAACCGAACTACAAGTCTCGTGTAATCGGTAACTAAAACAAAACAAGATCTCGGAGGATGTAGCTCTAGTTACGTTAATAAAGATGCCTTCGCCACCCCCCTATCGCCCGGACACCACCCGGATCCACCCCACTTGCGGTTGAACCGTCCGAAATAGCCGTCGGCGACAACAATGTCCCTCGACCTATCTACTAACAGGGCTATATTATATTGTTTTAGGGATAATGTAAATTGATAGTGTAATTACCTATTACCTCAAGTTGTCTATATGTAGTTGTAGAAAGACCATTAATTTTAACTGGCTATAAGGCCCTAACTACACACACATTATCATAAAAATTGCATATTATATGACATTGCTTACAAGTAGATAAGAAAGAACTTCATTTATAGTTAACAAGTCCGAGTCAGAGGAAAGACCAAGCTTCCTTAGCCAAAGAGTACGTTTTAAAGACAAGAAAGATTACACGAAACCGTGTAAGAAAGTCAAAGACACACGCTCAGTCCACAAATACGAGATAAATAACTTATATACACCATATAGCTAAAAAATCCAAGATGACCCAGAAACTCCTGTTAAAAGTAGTAAATGTAAATAATACACAGCGAATTAAAAAACGGAAGCTGTCGAGAGAAAGACCAATTTAAAATGATCTATCTGGCTGCTTCGTGTTTGAGTATTGAAATTTAATCAGGGCTCCGCTCATAATAACTTGGCTGGTACGAGATCGACACTCGTTCGTTAGAGAATTATTCTTTTTCAAAACGATTATTAAATCTCGTTGTGTCCGGAGATGTTCTTGTATAAACACGAAATTTTCATAAATTGGTGACTATCTTATTTTTAATATCTCATATTTTGTTTCTTACACCTTCCCCTCGTTTTCGTCCCCCCCCCCCGTGTCGTAATTTTTTTAAATTATGGTTAGTTATTAAAGAAGACATAATTATGTTCATTTATTTATTTAGCGTTACAAAGATTCATTGCTGATATTAAAATTAATTTTGGACCATACTTATTAAATTATAGACATAATTACCATACCTATGCATACATTAAGCAGTTCACGACATGAAGGATAGACCAAGCGTGGGCTTTTAAAAGCTTCAGAAAGACAATACCTAATTGGACAAGGCTGGTGTGGCATTTAATAAATGCGTTAAAGGTATTTATATCCCTAATAAAATTTTGAAACATATCCGTCGCTAATGCACCTAATATCCTCAGCGCCATTCAATGTACTATCGATTAACCATATTTGCGGCATCCGTATCACTGCCACAATGGAACAATGCTAAGCTCCATCATTGAAGGATAGTTTCCGAGCGATTAGCCTCCGGCGATCATTCGAAATGGGATGAAAATGTCATAATACAATCATTGGTGACAATCTAAACTTTGTTGTCGACCAGGCGTGCGCAACCTTTTTAGTAGTGGATCTATTCAAATTAGGGATTCTTTGGTGGTTATTAAGACTTCAAAACTGTTAAACCATAATAAGTGGACTCAGTATGAGAGAGCGGGGAAAACAAAAAAGGAACCATGTAAATACACTAACTAAATATTACAATGCCCAAAACTTTCAAGTACTTGTTAAAAATTATAATACTTTTAAAGTCTTTTTTATGTTTTAAAATGTTTTATTTCAATGCTAGTAAAAAGAACCACAGGTTACACATCTCTGAAGTAGACAAAAAAAGCTGCCGTGCTATCAAACTAAGGCAACTTTAAGTCTACAATAGGATTTGATCGTAACATTAGATGTGTCAACGCGTTTCTATAGCCAATGCGAGTTCCGCGAACAATAAACGAAAAGCTTTAAACCGTTTGTATTAAAGAATTGTTCGTGTATTTCGTGTTTTTAGGAAATTGAGCAATGCGAGGAATACAGAAATGATTGGAATCCTATCGTCGCGTTTCTATCGGTATTGCTGTAAAGGAATTATACCAAGATTTTGTACTAATAACATTACAATTACAAACGATTGTTTTTGTATACTAATAAAACGTTTTGAATGAAATGTAATTGTATCGCGAATATTCCACACTAATTTTAATGATAAAATAATTAAAAAATATTGTACAAGGATATTTTTCGATATCAGAAGTTCTGGAATTCATGAAAATAAAATGTAATCCTTTACTTATAAGTTAGTCGTGTCAAATATATTTTAAATAATTCCACTACTAGAGACTCCATTTATAAGAACAACAATCGTTGATCTTTCTACTGCGCCAAATGCGAAAAGTATCGAACTCTTTCGTGGCGACTCCACGGCTTTTCCGAGCTTTAAAATTTCAAGCAACGTGTCCACAAATAATTGGCCTCCGACATCCACTTGCTCCGGGGGATTTTGGGATTATTCTATTACATTTCAAGAGCTCGGCATTGTCATTGACTATTGTGTTATTTTCTGCCTTTTTCGGTAGAAGCAATCCTTTCTATTGATACCGATTGACAGTAGCGCTTTAAGGGAAAATGTAAAAAATGTTTTTATATACAATTCGTTGTTCGCTGTGCAGCAGTTTTTTTATTTAATCTTATTTTACAAAAACTACACTTTATATCGAATAGAATATTTTGAACTAGGCAAAATTTGTAAAGGATGCAACTTTAATCAAATGGTAATATATACGTATGTATATTATCCAGGTAAATTAAAAGTACTAAACTTTTTTTTAGACAACAAGTATGAAAGTTGAACAACCAATTGTGAACCAACAATAATTGACTGGTTGCTGTGTCTTAAGCAAACAGCTTTTTTTGTCAAACATTTTTAAGCCAAACCAATAAAAAATGCACATAAAAAAATAAATAAATTGAAAATTGACTTGAACCGGCATCCGACCGAGTAGGACGCGGTAGCTCAATTGGTAGAGCAACAGCACGGAACGCTGACGATGCCGGTTCAAGTCCTGCCCGAGTCGAACATTTTTTCAATTTATTTTAGATTTTTAAATTATATAGTGCCTTCATATGCAATAACATGTAAAAAATAATAAAGTTTTCAAACTTATTTGCCATACTTAACACTTTAAGTTGACGTTAAATATATTTCAAAACTAGCCGACCTGGCAAATGTAATTTTGCCTTATGCCATTTCTACCAAACATTGATATCCATAAAACGAATCTTGTAAATAAATCTATAAAGGTAGTCATTTATTGTCTCGGACAATTATTAGGTCATTTAAAGAACAATAATTCTTTCATATACATTTTTTTGATTTCGTAAACAAATTTTCATAGCGCACGCTACGGAAGCAAAAATTAATATCGTATTCCGTGTCTTCCATAGTTCCTATCGTTTCCTGTTCCTATTAAGCTTTCTTCGATAAATGCTCTAACCAGAACAAAAAAATATTCAACTCGAACCAGTCGTTACGGAGATCAGCGCGTACAAACAAAGAAAATCTTCACCTTTAAGGTTTTCGTATAGGTTTATTTCATAAAGCGCTACAGATAATGAAGACATAAGCTGAAGTGAAAAGTTAAAATTGAAGTACACAGGACATTTTAATCATAGCGTTCTTTCTTGACATTTCAAATTATCCCGAGAGTCCCTTAAGACCGGGGCTCGTACGCTTTCATAATCACTGAATACTGCACGAGACTCGAATCCACTTTACCCGTTTAATTACGTACATAAACTATTCTACATAAGACATAAGTACCTCTCCCACGGGGCACCCCAATCCAGCCACTTTAGTGTGCCCTTTAGGCCGACGTCTCCCATAAATGTTGTAGGTTGGATAGGCTCATTGGCCACAATATATGCTTGATGATGCAAGTGAGTTCGAAATTCAATACGTTCGTAGTAATATATAACTCTATTTTCCTATCAATAGATGAAAAAGTCGACAGCACATTTTATTAATTTGTTTGGGACGAGTTATTCCCATTACCGAAACCGATGTTTGTATACTATGCTGGTCTTTCTCTGTCGTATAAATAAAAAAAAAGTGTAGAGCGTAACGCGTTACTTGTGTGTGCATTGATCCGTGGTTACACATCATGGCGCTAAAGACGGTGTTTCGTTTCCAAGCATTGGAATGTTTGCGTCTAATGTAGGTTTATTATCAATAAGTTGAGATAACTAGGGATCAAAGGATCGTATGCCTACCGGCTAGCGTAGAATGAAGAAGACAACTACAACTCTATAAAAGTTCAGTTGGGGTCTATTTCAAATGCCATAGGTTAATAATGTCCAACGGTCAACTATCCGTTTTTGACGAACAGGTTCGTAGCAACGTATATGTTGGACTTCGACTGAATAGATATGAAATCGGTGGTTGGAATATCGACATTGCGTCCGGTTCACAAACGGTCCACAGATGAAAAAGCCGTGAACTTTAATCGCGTTCTTGTTTTAGTCTGTGGATTTCCGAACATCCAAAGCCTAAAGTTTAGTTGCTATATGGCTGAGGTGTTGTACCTACCTACATTAATGTGAAGCCTATACTTGTCTGTGCTCCTCTATCACAAAAATGATTAGCGTCGTATAGCGTTTGTAGGAGACCACAGCCCCGCTCCTTAGTCTGCCCTTTAGTGTGAGTGACGTGAAGGGTTTTACTCAATTTCCTGTGCACTTTGTTCTGTCTCATCTTTATGGCCACTTCCTGATTTACGTTAATGATTAACCGTCAAAAATCAATGGTCCAGGACCGGGCGATTCACCTCAATTAGATATAATTACAAGAGTAGATATTTGTAACAGAAGAAAAAATAAATAAAGCAATTTATAAAGCCCCGTTTATTTAAGTATTATTGTTTAATTACATTTTAAGGTTGTTTGATTGTAAGTACAAATAAATAAAAAATAGGGCTATTTACCAGGTGCTTTTAGGGCCATAGATATATAATAGGAAGTATTCCAAATCCAAAACCTACGTTAATGTATGTTTCTCCCTATATATAATTTGTTTAAAATATGCTTATCGTAAAAATTATGTAACATAATACAAGTAAAAGTAAAAGATTTAACAGTAGGTATTGTTATTGGCCTATATTAATCAACCACTTAACTTATAATTTCGTGTCATCGACGGCATTATAAGGCAGAAAATATTTTATCGGCCACTTTTTTAGTCCATCTTTTAGGCCCTCAGAAAAACAACATAAATTAATGTCGTCTGTAATATCACGCGGGAATAGTACCTACAGATTTAAATATAAAAAACCGGTTTCAACCGCGAAAGTCTTCAGTCCACGGCTGCTGCAAAGCATCCGAAACGACGGGCCGTAGTTAAAAATAATGTTCAAACAAGTTAAAAATCAAGTATATCGCGTGTTTTATTTAAATGTGTACTACTCGCGTAAACACAGTGCAGACAGTATTTAAATTAAAAATAAGTTAACTACTCTGTTTCGCGTTTAAAACTGTTAAAATGTTTTATTAAAAAAAACAATTGTCGTGAAATTACGGTTTCTAGAATCATTTGCTTTGGACTAATTCTCGAATAAAGACCGAAACGGGAAACACATTGCAAGAAACTCCGTAATTTTTTGTAATCAATTAATTTTATTTAACCTATAGATAACCTATAGAACCTTATCAATAGGAAAGAACAGAAGAATGTTTACCTACTCAAAAACGTATGTACACTCTCGTTTCCCTCGCTAACGAATTCCTTGTGAAGACCCCAAGCACTGTACATAGATGACATTTAATTACGACAAAGTACATGCAAACATATCATGGCTCCCCTGCCGGCTGTCGTCGGCCCAGATAAATAGCCCACTCTAAACATTTCACATGTGACAAAGAAATATGAAGTTGACACTAAGCGCTCGTGTGACATCCCCTTTGTGTTCCCTTTGTAATATCTTAATTCACACCCCTAGCGATTTGACATCGACGCTTAAATATCAACTTTAAAACAAAAACAATAAAGTTTAAAATCATCTGAACGCGTCCTAAATTGAACCGCTTTTAAGCGATAATTTCAGAATTTTCATTCAATAGAAAATGCGCTTTACACACTTGTGTTAAGGTTGAATTTAAGCGATGTCGATGTATAATTTATTAGGGGCGTGCGTAGTTAAAAGCGGCATCAAACAGTCTTGTCGGTATGCTTTGTAATTAATACATAGGATAATGCCATTGATATGCCAAATTGTCAAGAGGGAATAAAAGCGATTTTTCTCTGAGGGCATTGCCGACAATTGAAATGATTAATTGTAGGGGGTCGTTCGTTTTGGCATAACAAAAATACAGATGAATTTATTAAATACTTTCGTAGGAAACAATAAGTTGTTTGCAGGGTTTTTAATCCATGATTTATATAAATGATAAAATCCTGAAACTCAGACATCGAACTGTTACAATTAACAACTTGTTAATTGCGAATTCGTATGTTTTACATTTTTCATCATCTTATAAATTCCGTATGATAATATGTACCTAATTGATATTTACGGTGTAGGACGAAATAAATTAATAAACTATTACGGTTCACAATAAACTGATACTAAAAAAGTTAAAAATTCACTGGTAATCTTAAATAAGTGCCTATAGATTAACACTTCTGCATTGAAATATTAATTTATTGTGCAAGTAATTTTACAATTATTCGGAATATTAAGCTAACCTATGTATAACAAATATAGGTACCTAAATATTTTATAAATTGTATGATTTTTTGAGCTGTTCGGCCAACTTAATTGAGAATCATTGAGATCCATTTTTTAATTAAAACGGTAGTTGTTTAAAAATCCAAGCACATTTGATTTAATTAAGCACATCGCTTTAAGGTCCAAATCAAATTCGATCGAGCGAAAATTTTTCGATGACAACCACCACTGATCGTTACTGATAAAGTTACTATATTCTTCTATCTATATAAACAAAATGTTTCCCGTACCTGCGTAAAAAGAAATTTACAGAAAACGGGAAAGCAATTTTCAAAGTTTTCTCTACCAATCTCTTATAAATGTATAATGAAGTTCTGTCCTTTAGACACAGAGGGCGCAGTACACAATTCGGCATACAAAGGATTATTACGCAGTATGGTTTTAGAAAAAGTCAAAAGATGTCGCTTTTAGAAACGCACATTATTTAATCACTAAACAATTTTTACTATACAAATGTTACTTTTATAATAATTACTTAAATATTGATAGCACAAAATGAGCAGGGAAATATTTCCAATGGTTGTTCCCATGGGCTTTTTTTTGTATTAAGTGCAATATAATTTTATTGGGCTTAGAAAAAAAACTAATAAATTCTACCGCTACCACCTCTTTGATTCGGAATTATTTTTATGGAAATGAATTTGGAGTAACGAATGGGCTATAAAAGACAACCGTCGTAAAGACAACTGGAAATGAGACAATTTTTAAAAAAACAAACGCCACAAATGAAACGAGTCACGAATGCGCAGAACGCCAATCATATTAATAGATTGACGTGCTCAAAACTGTAAAATTACCATTCCAAATATGGTTCGAGAAAAAATCGTTCATTTAAAAGAAATAGGGTTTATAGCGATTAGGGTTGTAAAGCGCACGAATCGCGAGGAATACAAACACCGCTTAATGAGTTGTAATAAACAAAATACACAAAGAAATCAACATCTTGTACTTACTAAATGTTTTGTGTTATAAGTAACATTATTCAAAACTGCGACGTAACCAATAGATGCCCATACTGAGAATATCCTCCTTTTTCTTAATGCCGTTAATGCGCGTTAAGTAAGTTTGCATACGTAAAATAATAAATAAAACGCCAATAAACTACGTAAAATGTACCGGCCCCATATTAGGGAACTTTTCTGTCTCTAAAAGTACATACAATATTCTATTAGGTAAGTTACAATAGAGAGGATTTCTTAAGCTGTTACGTATTCTTATTTTGAGTATTTTCCTATAAATAGTAACAATTGTATGTTAGTAGGTACTGCGCTTAGCAGTATATTATATATTACAATAATAATATAGCAATAAATAAGTTTTTAGATATATTCTATGGGACCGCGGGCATCAAAAACGTCGGGTCACAGCCAATAAGTAATAAGTAGTATAGATCTTCTATACTAATATGTAAGCTGAAGTTTGTTTGTTTGTTTGAACACGCTTATCTCAGAAACTACTGCTTTGTATTGAAAAAAAAAACTGTATGTGTATTTTGCGTTCGTTAGATCATGTATCGAGGAAGGCTATATGCTATAAAGCATCGCGCTGTAACTAATAGGGGCGAAGAAACAGTGGAAAATGTGGAAAGAACGGGAAAAAACATTTTTTCTTCTTTGTGGCTTTCCGATGCGTACGTTAACGTTACGAAAACGGTTCAAGTTACCCAAATGATATGTTAGAAAAAAGTATTCCTCTTTTAATAAAGATCCCAAACACCGAGTTAACTTGCAAGAACGACGGGTCCGACGTCTTGAGTCTGACAGTTTAAATCTATGAAGATGAAGAGTAGGTTTGCAAAAACAAATTTGGATGCCCATAACAATTATTCTAGACGGACGTATCAAATATTCTTACCAATATAATCTGATTTAAGAAAATATAGACTAAACAAGTTCAGAATTTTCCTTTAAAAATAAATAAGTCTTCTTTCACACATGAAACGGCCGTAAGCCGCGGATAATCCAACTTGCGTAAACAGGATTAAATTTTATATAGGACTAGCGGAAACCACAATAATCATCACTAATATCTAGTCAAGACTACCTTTTACTAGGTGGGGCATGGGGCAGACACACTTCTGTGTCCATTTCGTTTTAGTTCACCAGACTCTGGCTCGACCGAACGAATGATTCAAACTATTATTTAGTTATATTATTGTTTCTTTGCGACGTAAACTCCTTTTAACATTGATTTCCAATGCCTTCCGATTTCGCAATGTGTTGTAACAATTGTTTATATTCTAAAACGTTCTTAAAACCACGAAAGAATATCTATATTCCAAAGTTAATCCATTTATACAGTTAGCTATAAACAGCTCGGGACAAACTAGCCCGACTGCAAATCATTATTTTATAAAATTATTTTGTGCTTATAAATGTTGCATAAGCATTGTTTCTTACTTAACTCATTTCTAATGAAATTGTATAACACTGTAAAAAACGTGGATTGTCGACCTATTTTGACTTCGGTTCATTCAGGGCTTTGCCGTCACTGATGCCGACACTGACGATGCAGGTGGTTGGGGATCCATTTAATATCCACAATTTCGAGGCCAAGTCTAAAACACTTTTAGCGGTTTTAAACGCGAAATATATTACTTAACTCGTGCAGTATTTATTTCAATTATGACCACGAGTGGGGTACCTACTCGTAACCAGGAAGAGTATCCGAATCATCGGGCAGTGACGGTATCGCTACTCGCGTAAACACAGGCAGTATTTAACATGTACATGTATTTGAAAATATATAAATTGTTTATAGAAACACATCGGACCTGCTGGAATACAATTAACCATACACCGACACATTACTTAGCCATAGAGTGGTGGTACCATTAGATCAACGAATTGATATAATTCTATCAGCTAATTGAGCTAAAATATTTCAAAGAAACATATTTAAACCGTGTAAGACTTCGTCGGAAGAAAACCAAAATAGTTCGACCGCGGATCTAGTTTAAATGTTGCATGGCTGGGGTGAACGTCATTAGGTATCCTCCTCTGTCATAAAAACACCGATGCCAACCATACCTTCGTGTGATGCAAGTTATCCTCGTGGCACAGTACATCTTAGCACCCTTAGCGCTCGGCGCACGGAAGGGTAAGATCGCTCGATAAATTTGTATGCAAATGAGCGAAGCTCGCGGCAATAATCGTTCGTCGGCGTAATAAATAACGTTTACGATTCGACGACATCGGCGGCAACCCTTGCTGGGGAAATTAACGCGACGCGGGTGGTTCGAGGCACCTACGGCACTGTTTATCAGCGGGATTTGAATATCCGGCGACGCGGATATCGGTATTCGAAATTAATACGATACGATAGCTGAAAAATATACATTTTATGAGGTTTTCGCGGCTATTATACAAAGATCCCTTAGTCTTCAGGCTGTAAGGCGAATATAATTTAATTTACATTTTTTTTTTTAAAACAAGACACTTTCAACGGTTTAAGACACGAAATATATTAAGTAAACTTATTTTATTATTTACATACAGATAAAATTATATAGCAACATTTTAACGCTGTGTTTATTCTATTTATGCCTTCTAAGCATATTTAGCTAGTCCAAAAGTTAACAATAAAACCGTAATTATTATTCTTCCACCGATAAAGCGTACATTTTGTAATAGTGTTTAAGGCATCGATAATGACCTATGTTATATTTAGTGTTCGTTTACCTCTTTTGGGCTCTAGCTTTCTTCTAATCACTTCCGCCATCGCGATCTACCCTGTACCCTGCGCCCAAGTTTTCCATGGCGTTAACTCCATGCCACTAGATTTTTAATATTAATAAAAAATTTGATCGAGAAAGAACAGACAATCACTTGATAGAAGGTAATTGTCCTAGCCCTATAATTTATATTTTGAGCAGTGGCAAAGTATGGACAACTCTTCACACAATATGATCAGCATCAACAGAAAGCAGCAGTTCCATACATTAAGAATGTGTAAAAAATCACTCAGCGAAAATGTTTTTTTCCACCTTCAAATCATTACTCAACGCAGTAAAAAATTCAACACTATCACTTCAGTGTTAGTTCGCAAAGGGCGAAAGTCACACAAGACAGATCCGTAATTCAATTTGGCAAAAGGGTTGGCAGCTATGCGGAAACGGGGGGCAGGAGAAACGAAATCTCGGGGGTACTGTGTCAAAATGTATGCGGTATTCCGATTTCGGGTAATTGATGGGATCAATGACAACACAGTGTCTGATTACCCCCCGAGACGTGTTCGATAGTTAACGAGAACGTAAAAATTCGATATTATGTCGCTGATGTATGTGTGTACTGAGCATAATTAAGGAATAATCATGTTATTCTCTCGAATAAACAGCTGACCACTTTCCGTTAAGTCACAGTAACGGACACACAAGTGTGTCTGCCCGTAGACTTACGCAGAGGAAATGGGGTTTCACTTTATATTATTTGACAGAGTATGCTCTAAAAATTTTCAATCTTTGTAAACGTTTCGTCGGACTTTTCATTGTGTAACTATTTTATAATATAATAATTCCAGTAGGATTTCTTAATTTCTCTTTAAAGATTGCGTGAAAGCTGTTTCGTGATCGTATAGTAAACAAAATCAAATTTACTTGCACCGATTGAGGCGTCAACTCTTTTGACGTGGACAAAATTAGGCGACAAACTTTTCCGACAATGTTCCCCCAGCTAGACATCTGTCAGAGGCAAATGTCTTGTGGGCTCCGTTTCTCACTGTTATCGTGGAACAAAAAAGTATTATGCTAGATAGCAGTAATACTGCTTTTATCGTGTTAGATATCATTATCGGGTTAAAAAGTTAGGGCAAAATGAAAAAAATATTATTTAGAGTTTAGAGCTTTGGCCTTCCTTAACACTTAATAATTAGGTACTGATAGTATGTAATACTAATTTAAATAAAACACTAACAGTTTAAGAGCGCGATATATTTGAGTGCATCATCCGCATCATCTTTGCGAAACGCCGGGCCGTAGTTAAAAATAATTTTCAAACAAGCTTACCTAAAATATATCGCGTTTTAAACTGTTAAAGTGTTTTATTTCAATGTGTCAAAACATATTTTGATATTGACATTTTAAGCATTAACTCCTTGCTCCGTCAATACTCTCCAATGGGTAAATAAAATACATGGATAGGTTATTACGTCACCTTTGTATATGTTTATTCTTAAAAATAAAATCTCTTACTTAAACTAAAATATATTCGTACTGGCCAATATTTATAAAACTCTCTATGGGTAACCAAAAAAAAGGCCTTAAGTCTGTTTATGTAATAGCTTTTCCTTAAACACAGTCGAGAGTCACATTACGAAACACGAAATAAACTAAGGCATCCCTTTTCCACTAAACTCGAAACTTATTGAAAAGTTTCTTACGATATTTTCGATTCGCGGTGTCGTAAAATTTATCGAGTTAAATGAAGTTTCATTGTGTACATTTTGAGGGCTTCCAGTGGATAAGTTCGTGTTAATTTTAACTTCGTAAAATACCAACTTTGACTTACAATCTATATTTTAAAGGTGGACTTTTAGTAACTTAGATATTTGGAGCATTTGCCACCTAAGACATGAAAGTAAGCTAAGTATTATTAAAAAAAATAATTGTCAAACGACAATGTTATATTTCACCATGTTTTATTCTAAAGTTTGCGAATTAGAGGGCGAGAACTTATTTTTACGAAGCAAATATGTTCTTCGTAAGTTAACTTTAGTGTAAACTACAGACATAAGAGCAAACTATAAGAATTTCACTAAAATATATTAGATTGACATGTAACATCACAATAAGAATCTCAATCAATACCAATTTCTCAGTAAGTTAAATTGAGCAACAATAAAAAACATGTAAATTTTCAGCTGCAACCCTATGCAATGCAAATGGTAGCATGCAACAAATGCATTCGTATCGCAATTTTCATGTAGGCCCGTTTGATTGTAGTGCGACATTTGTCGTATGATTTGTGGGACTTGGGTGGATGGGACGAGTCACGATAGCACTTGTGATCAATTGGCGCTTTATTTTACGGAGTAAAGTTTCTAGAAATATATCAGCAGGGGTTTCCACTGAGTAAAATTATATAAATTTGTCCAAAAAACTTAACATTTTGCGAAAAGCTAATAATAGTCGGTAGTTAAGTACTTGGTTACTGAAAATATAATTAGACAGCCAGTGAAATTTATTTTGATTGAGGTAAATACCATTTTTACTCTACTTTCTATATAATATTTTTCATTCTGTATTTACTTTTAAGTTAAATTGTTTCATATACTTCATTTGCCTCTAATTGTAACAGTATATATTAAATTTATCTAATAGATATTTTTCTTATCTCTAAGTGTTTCAATTATAAAGTTAGCAAACCTGCATAAAGAAATAATATACAATACAATATAAACATACAATACAATTATATGTCTAGTAGTTTATCATTGCAAAACAGTACTCATAGATAAAATAATAAGAAAAAAAGACTTACTTTTCTCATGTCGTTGCACAGCCAATGCAGCACACAGCAGTGCTAAAGTTTTTCCAGATCCTGTAGGACTCTCCAGCAAGCAGTTTTGACTTTTATTTATGGCTTTTATGACCTGCAAGAAATATTGAATACATTCAACATACATATATAAAAGATATAAATAATTAATTATAAAAAATAATAATTAACCTACAAATTTATATTTTAAAGCTAGACAACACTTAACTTACATTATTGAACATAAACAGACTTATTTACACATTATATTCTAAAAATCAAATGCAATTAGGTGTTTAGAAGCTTTTAATTTTTTTTTTCAGTGAGTAGAATGTGAGTTTTTAAGCTCTGGTAAAGAGTCACTAAGACAATCTTAGTAACTCTTGTATATTATATTAACAGGCAATTTGATGCTGTCAAGAATTATTAAGTATGTGAAAACCTGACCGCCTCTGTAGCGAAATGCCTAGCATTGCATTAAGCAGGAGAGGTCCTGGGTTCGAATCCCTGGGAATAAAAAAATTGTTCGGTTGGGCAGGGCACAGAAGTCTGATAAAACTACTACTTGCCTGTTAAAGAAAGGGTCAGTGAAATGGACATAGAAATGTTTTTTTGCCCCATGCCCCACAAGGGGGAAACGGGATTTCACTTTTATGTGTAAACCTGCTTTTCCTTATTGGGAATTGGGTGATAAACGTTATTTATACAGAAGTGCGATTAAATAGTCAATAGGACTTCTGTACCTTGCCTGACCAAAGAAATATTACAAATGTAATAAGTTTTATTTGACTAAACCATTAAAAAGAAATACATTTGTTTAGGATTTAGGCCCACTTGGTTAAAAGCCCTCCAGTTCTGTAAAATATTTACCGTAGACATCAAAGCCATTTGACTAGGATATGGGTTCACAGGTAGATTGACTTTAACACCAACAATCATCCTTTCTACACCACTTTCTGTTGGTATAGTAGCATACTTTCCTTTAACAGGGTCTGTGTTAGATGTGGTCGTGGTAGGTTTTGGTTCTGGCTTTGAAGATATAGTTGAGTTTATGGTAGGAAAGAGCTTTCTGATGGCATCCTGTCGTGTTCGTATGTTGACTTCTGGTAACGCATCTTCATCAGAAGATATTTCACAGGACACCGGTTCGAGCACCTTCACTTCTGGAGCTTCGAAACTTTCATCGTCCTCAGATATTTCAATAGCGGCGTGATCCGACATTATGAAATCACACGGATATTATTTTAAATAACTGCAATTCGTTTTAAATAGAAACATTGTTTTCAAAATATCAGCTGCTATAAACGTCAACGTTTGACGTTACCAGTTTTGACAATTAACAACTCGGAGCCACAGACTTTTTAAGAAATAAAATTTAACGCACGATTTTTATAGTTTTCCGTTATAATGTACAGTACAAAATTTACAGAATAGATTATAAATATAGAAGACATTTTAATAACTAAAAAATATTAATTGGATCTTGAATGAGCTTTGATTTTCGCTCGTTGATCTTTTGCATCATATGACGACGAAACTTTTCTGACTCTCATATAAACCTAAAAATTAAGAGTTCATATTATTAATATACATATCACATATAAAATACAATTTTATTTTATTTTTAAATATAATGTTTATAAACATACAAAGATAAAATAGATACTATATTATTGAACTTACCAGTTGTGATTAATTTATCTTAACGATATTTTGCAAATACAATATTTTGAAGCTCATGGTTTAGATGCGTTCGGACCGAACATGAAAGAAAATAATGACAAAGCTACTGCCCAGCCTAACCAACACATTGCTTATTTTTTCCTTTTTTATAGTTTTACACTTTTTTTTATTTATAATTTTAGCTAAACATTTTAGTAATGCGATGTGATTATCATATTTGACGTTGTCTACTTATCTATTAAATTAGAGAAACAAACCTCTTTTGATTTTTACAATTTATGATTAAAAGAAACTAAAGAGTATTTATTTAAAAATGAGATAATAAGGCTGAAAAAGAAATGTTGTATAACTTCGTACTTATAACGGATGCCTCAATGGTTAAAACTATTTTTTGTGATAAGGGAAAGAGGTTAAAGGGCGAATGTAAGGGTGTCGGTTCAAATCTCGATAAAAAAATATATTAGGCATGATACCTTACACTTCTAGAAGTATAAGATGAAACCCACAAAATGTAATGTCTCCAAAACACTTAGAATTAACATTTGATACCTTTTTATTGCGTATCTAATACTCTTTAGGGAAGCTCTTGATCTGTCTAATCCTGGCTTAGATTGTTAACACAGTGACACCATAAGTGAATGACATACATTTACAATTAATTTATGATACACGAACGCCTGACTTCATGGTTCATCCGCGGAAAAAAATAAGTTGAAATGTAATTAAATTTGATTTAGATTTACGGATTTGAATCCTCAAATTAGTATCTGAATGGCTAAGTTTAGTTAAACGTTACTTTTTTGTTTTATTCTTTATTAACTTTTGAAGTATTTTTTCTAAGTCAGATATAAGTTGTAGCATGTTTTTAGGTTCGTTTCGCACAACTAACTCAATATGGGTATACCAATATCAATGAAAAACGGTGATCAATAAGTTATATTTTAAAATAGTAGTAAATTAAAGTTTCTAGGAAACTGAAATTAATGCTCATTCCAATGAACATTTTCAAAGCTATTTTACAAGGTATTTTGAATATACGAGGAATAACAAAGCATTTGTAAATAATCGTATATTTGAGTGCATTTTTAGGCTTGTTTGGTAAGTGAATACTAATATACGAAACGAATTTAATAATAGAAAAATATCCAAAACGACGTTTATACCCTTACAATAATTTGCATGGATAATTTAAGGCGCCGCCGACACCCTATTTTTCGGGCCATTCAACAGTTTATGTCCGCTTTAATACGATTCGAACAAATTGGTGTATGCCATAAATTACAGAGCAACGAGTAAGACGCATCCCTTGTAGCCGATGTTCCCCTTCGCTATAAAATTATAAGTTACACGTAACGTACGTTCACAGCGTATTTCAGTGAAAATACCACTTCTCGTAATTCTAGACTAAGAATAAGAATTTCGTAAACACTAAAAGAGCCTTGTAATTTTCTCGATATACGAAGTTACAGTATTAATCTAGTAACCGTTACAATATGAACGCGCGTTAATTGGACGCTCGTTCCGGTATTTTTTTATTAAATTCGTTTTAAACAATTTAACACAATGTCACTGCTGACAGTCAGAAACTGTTTACATAATTTTTGTGTCAAATTAAGTAAAATTCATAAAAAACAAAATCGTTGCAAATTTGGCGAATGGCGAAAACGTTGGCGAATCAATAACCAATAACTAAACTTATCATTGCAGTTTCTGGTTATTGCGGCTAATATAATTAATATAATAGCAAGCTATCCTAAATCTATACTTTCTCAGTAAAATAATTTTTCAAAAAACCTGATGTCTGATGTTTTTTGTTATCAATATTCACTGTAACAAAACCTTAGTTGAAAGCTTTACTTTTTGTTGACTTATACAGCTTATAATTATATGTCACTAGCACATTGACAACTAACTACCCTCACACAAAACACTTTCAAATGTTTACACTGCAAATTATATAGGTTATTATAGTTATGCTTTGCAGCAGCCATGGTCACGGGTCACGTAGGGCCGAAGGTAAAAATAAATTGTAGATAAGTTAACTAATATTTTACGTTGTACTAATGTTTGTGTTTAATATAAATTTGTATTACTCGCGTAAACTATAATATTACCTAATTACTTATTTAACATAGATAAGAAGAAAAAGAATTCGATCTTTATTGTAGTTAATCTTCTAATTCCTAACGATCCATATACAATAACAATAGCAGACCCAATCGAATAAAGGAACAATACTTCAGAGTTACTCACTAAAGATAAGTAAGCCAACTAAATAAGAAAGTTCCAGCTAATTTAATGGCAAAACTTGTATCGTAGTCAATTTATATGGCGTTAGTTAGGGGTTCGCGCGGAATGCGAGGCTACTGGGCTCTTAGTACGAGTTCTACTGCTAAAGGCCAGAACATCATTATGTTTTTCGGTTTTGTACTCTTCTTGTTTGATAGAAAAAATTAAGTGTTAGTATGCAAAGTAGATTTTGAAAACTTTAGTGTAAGACAAAAAATAAATATTTTAGTTAAAACTCTAAAATATTTCTTCTCTCCTATAATCAACTTTAGTAACTTATTTCTATTAGCAGATTAATATATAATTAGATTTTGTATTAAGTACATGGAATACATACATATTCTACTCGATATCTTAAATAAATGTTATTAAATAGAAAAATATCAAAGACTTCTAACGTTCTCGCGACTCGAAGTGAAAACGCATACTAGGGGTCCCAGAGATTGATATCTCAAAGTAAATGTGTTTGTTTCCGTTTCTGGGCATTTTATTGCAATTGACACTTGATGATCCCGTCGAATGGTTAACTCGGCCATTAATCTTTCGTCTGAGAGATTGCGGCGGCGATAAAAGATATAAGTGCAATCAAAGCGGTTAATTAAGTGACGTACTTTTCGATTGAGTTCGCTATCTGCGAATCAAATTAATGTCTTGATCCATTCGCGTTAATTCGATGTGAAAGAAAGCAAAATAGATCAGACTTTCAAAGATAACTAGAGCCGCGGTGAAACTGTAAAAATAGAAAGATTGACATTCGTCGTTCTACATAAGTAGTAGGTATAGTAATGTCCACAGACATACAAAAAATACGCTTGAACATTTAGTATTGTTATATGTATTGTTGGAAATCAGAAAAGCTCAACTACCCGCCACACTGAAGGCTATATAAACAAGCCTCAAGCAACGGCTCACACACTTTTTTTGCCGTTCGTTGTACGGAACGGACGTGCTGCCGGTCGATAGGATTTTGTTGAATTTTAATTTATTTTATTTAGTTGTTGTGTTATTTTGTTTTTATTTTAGTAAATCCGCTTCTGATACCTAAAATCAGTAGTGGGATAAATATTTTCACGCCCTCGGATAATTACAATTTCAGCTTTTTATATAGAGATAGTTTTGACCGTTATGGGTAGATCAAGTCGGTTTCGTTCTAAAGGGAATGGATACGCGTAGAACGCTCACGAAGTAGACATTCGCGAAGTAGGCGATCACGCAGCACGTCCCGTAATTATCGTAGGAGAGACTATCGCCGTCGAAACGTTGACCGATCACGTAATCGTTCTAGGTCTAGGAGTATATTGTTACAACGTGCGTGTCCTTAGTCTTTAGAGGCTATAATTGCGCGTTTAGCTACCTTGGAGGGTAGGTCGTTGAGATTTTATCAACTCAGGTCGGTTCTGAAAACGCAACACCTGTAATACGAGCTTTGGTACGTGATGTCGCCATCGAGTCAGGTAAAAACCGTGAAGCCTTTCGAGAAGGAAAGGACAAGGAAGACAAAGGACGGCCGAACGGTTGATGCAAAATGAAGTTGAACAACACAGGCTGCTGCCCAATATATGGTGCCTAGATACTGCACACGTCTTTATTTAAATGTCTGTAATGTTTTTACTTAATGTTGCAGTTGTGAATGTGAGCATCGGCGATTGACTTCGCTGGTGTGGTGGTCGTGCAGCGTGGCTGTATGGGAAGTTCTGGGGGAACCCTGGAGATGCGACCTGTTCCCATGGATGTTCAGCTGTGTGCACATCCTGGAGTTTTCTATGGATGTTTAGCTGTGTGCACATCCTGGAGTTTTCTATGGATGTTTAGCTGTGTGCACATCCTGGAGTTTTCTATGGATGTTTAGCTGTGTGCACATCCTGGAGTTTTTTTATGGATGTTTAGCTGTGTGCACATCCTGGAGTTTTTTATGGATGTTTAGCTGTGTGCACATCCTGGAGTTTTTATGGATGTTTAGGTATTCTCCTTTGCGCTGATGAGCCTGCGGCAGGTTGCGGGTTACGCGACTCGTCTCTACGAGCCTGTCAGTAGATGTGCTGCTGAGCAGCGTCAGGCCGGTGGTGACGTCGGTGGCTTCGTCTCGTGCACCGATGTCCTGGGTGCTGCACGCTTCGTGTGAGGAGGATGTTGAATGGCTACTCTTCCACACCCCGACGATCCTGGTAGCGGCAGCAGGCGCTCGAGGACACGGGCGGCTTCGTCTCGCGCACCGACGTACTGGGTGCTGCACGCTTCGTGTGAGGAGGATGCTGAATGGCTACTCTTCAACACCCGGCGATCCTGGTAGCGGCAGCAGGCGCTCGGAGACGCGGGCGGCTTCGTCTCGCGTACACCGTGTCCTGCGCTTCTTGTTCGTGTTCAATGGCTGCGTCAGGAGAGCGGCAGCAGGCGCTCGGGGACACGGGCGGCTTCGTCTCGCGTACACCGTGTCCTTTGCTTCTTGTTCGTGTTCAATGGCTGCGTCAGGAGAGCGGCAGCAGGCGCTCGGGGACACGGGCGGCTTCGTCTCGCGCACACCGTGTCCTGTGCTTCTTGTTCGTGTTCAATGGCTGCGTCGGGAGAGCGGCACGGCGGCATCAGGCAGCCGGGACGACCCTGGAACGAGGGGGAGTTCAACCGGCGCCACGCCACCAGTAGCAGCGCGCAGCCCACGCGCGGGCTACACGGCACGCATGCGGCTTCCTTCGGCGGTCGAGGAGGGTGACGGCCGAAATCGCAACTTCCGGCGTTTAGAGCGCGGAAGCGGTGGCCGCCGCCTGGGTGTCTTCTCTGGGCGTTGGTGTCACATGGCAGAGTCGCAGCAGGGCGCGAGCGGCGAGGCCCGCCGACACACCCGCGTATCGTGGATGTGCGCTCGTGCGTCCTCTCGTCAATGCTGTGGTGCGACGGTGCTTCAGGTTGCGCGGTCACGCGCTCAGCCGAAGTACGGGGGGCCTGCAGGCGCTCCCCTAGGTCGTCGAGCTCGTTCCGGGCCCCTGGTCGGCCCGCAGGCGACCCGGCTCGAGGCGATCGGTTCGAGGACGACTGCGGTAGCTACGGGATGTAGCTCTCCATACTTCGGCCAACCGTATTTTTTTCCATAAAAAGACAGCTTAGCACAACGCGTGGTCACCTGTGCACGCGGCTGCAGGTAGCCGTCTCCAGCCGCGCAGACTCACGCGAGGGGGGTCGCGACAGAGGAGGTGCCCGAGGACGGACACGGTCAGGAGAGGCCGTGTTGGAAATCAGAAAAGCTCAACTACCCGCCACACTGAAGGCTATATAAACAAGCCTCAAGCAACGGCTCACACACTTTTTTTGCCGTTCGTTGTACGGAACGGACGTGCTGCCGGTCGATAGGATTTTGTTGAATTTTAATTTATTTTATTTAGTTGTTGTGTTATTTTGTTTTTATTTTAGTAAATCCGCTTCTGATACCTAAAAGTATGTTTTAATACATCTTTTCAATTAATAAACAGTACAGGCGGAACTCGAATTCACAATCAACAGCCGTAGTGCCATCTGGGACAGCCGTGTCCTGTAACTCTATTTTTTGTATTTCTAAAATACATTTACGTAGTGCAAATAAAAGCTTATTTGAATAAAACACTTTTTATGGGTTTAAAACGCAAAAAATATGTTCATTTTGCGTTTTAAAAAGTATATTTTTACTTACATATAATAAATAGTATATGTTAAAAACTGTCTGTAGTTTACACGAATAGTACGTATTTAGGAATGGTTTAAAATGCGAAATATATTAATAAAACATATTTAAGAATTATTTTAACTACGGGGAGACTAAAGTATTAAGGATGCTTTGCAGCTTTCGAAACGTCGGACCGTAGTTATAATAAGTTTAAGTAATATATTTCGCGTTTTAAACCGTTAAAGTGTTTTCTTTCAATAATATATGCTTCTAAAGTTGACTCATACCTCTAACATATAAGAAAACAGTGAAACAAATCGATAGAACATTAGTTATTACGCATAAACGAGTCCGAAACGTTGCTTGCGACATATGTCGCGCCCAGCGGTCGCAATCAAAGGGGGTTCACGCTTAATTGGAGCTCCTACGCTGCAGCTAATAAGGAATGTGGAGGTCTTTGTGACTCCTTTTCGGTTATGGACTCCTAGTATTTGCGATGCGCTGTGTAATTCGTTAGAGCACAAAGGAAGGTTTTACTCAAATGCCGCAGTTGTATGAGTATGTCGTGGGTTCAGAGTCCGTCTGTGTCACTTTACTTTCAGAATCTAAATGTAAAATATAGAAATAATACATATACCGCTTGACATTATTATAATAATTTCGTAATTAAAAGGAGATGCAGACACTTCTATTTTCGCTCACAACCAATAAGGCTATACCTATCACTATTATTATAATATCAAATTGTATGGTCGCTGTCTAAGAAACGAACCGTAGGGTTTTGCTGAAAATCAGTGTTGTAACTGCCCTGCAGCACATGCTGACACAATAGATTTTTGGCTTTATTTCAAATTAAATTATTTTTTTTCTAGGATTGTACTAAATGAATGCCAAATAAAGAGATTTATTATTATTAAAACGGACATTTTGGCTAAGATCGACATTAAATTAGATTGAATATAATTAAAAACGAAAATAAATTGAAAAATTTTTCGACCCGGGGGGGCCGATTGACCGGCATCGTCACTTTCCGTGCTGTTGCTCTACAATTGAGTACCGAGTCCTACACCTATCGTAGATTGAATATAGCTACAATAATATTTAAGTAGGTATATTTAAATAAAACTCTTTTAACGGTTTTAAAATTCGAAATGTGTTAGTTAAACTTATTATAAATACGGACCGTCGTTTCAGATGCATTGTAGCAGTAGTTCTTGCGATAACTATATTTCAAATTTTAAACCGTTAAAAGTGTTTTATTTTAATATAAATATGATTGTAGCTTACATAGACTGACATAAGGATTGCCTTGTTTCCTGGAACTTTTATAAAGCTTTAAATGAGTTGCATCGTGTCTGTAGTTAACGCGAGTAGTACATATTTAAATAAAACATTTTAACGGTTTAAAACGCGATATAGTCTACCCGTGACCACGGCAGCTACAAAGTATCCGTCGGGCCGTTGTTAAAAATAATTTTCAAACAAGCTTAACTAAAAATATATCGTGTTTTATACCGTTAAAGTGTTTTATTTAAATGAGTTGCATCGTTCAACGTGTATAGCGGCAAGGCCAATACGCGTATGTGCTTCCGATATTTGTTGATATAAAGTAGATGTTATCATTTTTAAAACCTGTGTGTCTCCGTTATACTTTTGGTACATCGCAGTCACAGTTACTAGGATCGCATGAATCGCGACAATAACAAAAACAATTGAAGACTACAGCCGCAGAGGCAGATAATGAAGCGAGTTAAAACGGTCGGCCGCCCAAACTGAATGCCTTCATTGTACCGCACCCGTTCTGCGGTCACACGGTATGGGGTGCTCGTAATTAGTTTAAATCTTCCGTTTCTATAGCATTTGCGGTGGATACTTTGATTTATACACTGGGTACCGGTGCCTTGTCGCTCCTCTGGAACGCCGAAAGGACTAGTGCACTAGTGCGACACTTAAGAAAGTGTTGTTAAATTCTTGACGAACTCTAACGAATTTATAAATCTAAATAAATGAATGGTAAAATTAAATTTAATGAGTATAAATCAAATTTTAGGTATGCAGAATCAGATTTTATGGAAATTTTATCTAATATTATCGCTTAACATAATCTTTTGCCTATCCAAGTGCCTATTAACGACAGTCTTACATATCGCATAATCTAAAATGATTTTAAAGAGTAAAGAAAATTATTCATTTCTTTATTTTATTAAGACTTACTAAGTAACATGTTATAAAACGAACTATATAAGATTATAATAACCGCCCTTATGTTTCTGTTTTATAAGTATATATCATTCTACAGAATAAATACAAAACGAATAAATTGAAATCCGACATCCCGTTTTCCGCAGTGGGGCATGGGGCGAACACATTTCTTTGTTGGTTTCAATCGGATCGGTTTTTTTACAGGCAAGATGATGAGATTTCTCTGTCCTGGCCGACCGAAATAATTTATTACTGGGATTCGAATATAGAACCACCTTATAGGGCCTAACACAATGGTAGGCAACATATTTACCCATTTAGCTACTGAGAAGGTCAAGTGATTAAACTTCATAACAATAAATAAATTTTATAGGTTAGATTCTTCTTTCTTGCCAACCAAATTTCCCTCTAATTTGTCCTAATAAACTGTCTTTGCTTTTTGTACAGTACAATTCTTAGATAATAACTTTCATTTATGGAACTTGTAACACATGAGGGTGTTACAAAAAGTAGACGCACCACTAAATGCAATGTGCTTCAAGTTCTCGGTATTGTCGATAAAATGGAGAAGATATGTCCGCCGTGGTTCGAATTATGTTGTATAGCAATATAATAGCTCCTTAGGTATGCTACACCTGGTTGAGCTTTTAAGTTAGTACGTATAAACACAATAATTACAGGAATATGTATTCTTATAATTCCAATTGTGTTTTGGAGGATTTGAATATGTAATGTTAACTTAAAAATCTATTTGCGATACGGTAGATCTATTGGTTAGAGCTGTGAAAAAGTGAAAGTTTTTAAATATTTGATGTAGTTTTGGCATTTTAACAACTTGGCTTGTTAACTGTTACAAAATATAGCAAAGTTTTGACCACTTTCCGCGTTATAATAGAGTATTTAGTTTTTTGTACTCGTTTATTTAAGATTTCTAGAAAACATTTTTCTAGAGTATACTTAATCAAAGTTTTAGATGACTTCATCTTCGGCTTTGTTAATAGGAATTTAAACGTTTAAATAAAACACTTTAACGGTTTAAAATGCGATATATTCGTTCTAACTAAGTAACCTCGGCCCGACGTTTCGGATGCTATGCAGCAGCCGGGATCACGGAAAGACGTTTTAAACCGTTAAAGTGTTTTATTTAAATGTGTACTACTCGCGTAAACTATAGACAGTGTGGAATTAAAACGTGTTTTTTTATATAGTTTTTATTAAGAAAATCTTTCCATAGACTCTATTGTCGTCACTTCTATATTAAGTTTCAAAATCTAGTTCTAGATTATACCGTCGACTAAGTTCAACACGAAAATTACCGACATAGTTGAAATAGGTAAATATTTTTCGGAAGTTCAAGCCCGCATCGACGCCGAACTACGAACAACTGGGGTGAGATATTTGCACACACTTTCTTCAACATTTTCAAGTTCCATTGTCTATTTTTGTCTGACTATATGGTAGCAACTTTAATTTCAACCGCTGGTTATGTTTTGAGGTACATTTCTGAAGTAACGCAAACTACTAAATACTAAACAAATTTGATATGTTGAAAAAGTAAAAAATTACGACATGGGCGTGCCTTGAACCGGCCCACAGCTTTCGTGCTGATGCTCGACGAATTGAGTCACCGTAATCGACGACGACGTCATAAACGTCATCGTCGATTTTTTTCAACCGAGCAACGTGAGTAGAAATTAGATAGATGATGTAAGTTGAAGTAGTTCCCAATTTTTGTACATTCATATAGAATTTTCTATATGTAGGTACTCTTCGTTTAAAAAGGGATATAAATTATAAACAAAGGTAAGCGTCCAAATTGTCTGCGAGGTTGTCATAGAGTGACCATATCTAAACGTGACTACTTCCGTGGTTAAAGATATATTGTTTGTAAGATAGCTTTGTTTTTATGCCGCAGCTTCTCAAACCATAGAAATTTCTTCTGTAGGGCAAAGAAGAAAAATTTTTTTTTTTTAATTTGTTTTGGGTCTTATATTCCCCACACAAGGAAGAACGTTTTGTTTTGTCTATTTATCGTTTATTATAAATAAATGTTTAATTTAACTGGTAAGCCAGTTAATGACTGCTTATACCTATTAAACTAAGTGCCACGACAGTTTTAATTCCGACGAGTAATCGTAAGCATTAATGGCCCATACGCCCCTAAGCCCGTTTAAATAAAAGTGTGTCTGTCGTGACAGTAGGCCATAACGCACTTCACTGCCACCCTGTCGCTATAATGGCTTTCCGATTCCTAAAGAGACGAAACGGCAGGAGACCCCGATTTATGGGACAGAAGTGATACGAGACTTTTGTTTATCTGTTTCTACTGTAAAATTCAAGCCAATTACTTGGATTAGCCAAACAAACGTAATTTTTAAATAAAACTTTTTTTGCGGTTAAAATGCGAAATATATTAGTAAAGTCATCTTTAATTTATTTTCACTACAATGCTTTCAAAAGTAATGTATTTCGTGTTTCAAACCGTTAATAGTGTTTTATTCGAAAGTCTACTAGCGTGAAGCGTCATCTTTACTATTCTAATACATGATAAAACGCATTTCTCTCTTCTATTGAAGAAAAGAGTAAAACTCGATTCTAAAACTCAATGTTTAGCCTAAAACGGTGAGTTATTTTTAGAAAAGGGAAAAACGCCTTGAACTATCCTTGCTTATTTAAACAGTAATAAAAGGGCTGATAACTTTTACCTTGTATTATTTCACATGACAAGAATATAACTATTTTTGACGTGTCATCATGCCATTACATAACAATGTAGACATACTAGCTGAATTGGTTGGAGCAGTCGGTTCAAGTCCCGCCCACGTCAAAAATTTTTTCAATGAAAATATATTTTTAAGTAAAACTGTCGGTAGTTTCCGCGCGTAGTACACATTTAAATAAAACACTATAACGGTTTAAAACGCGATATATTTGATATACCTACGTTTGAAAATTATTTTTAACTTTGTTCCGTTTCGGATGTTTTGCAGCAGCCAGCGGCTCAACAACAGGTTTAACTATAATACGTTTAAAACCGTTAATGTGTTTAATTCAAATATATTTTTAATTTATAAATAGTAGTTGTTTTCCCGTAGTCTATAGATCGACAAAGCTAAAAAGCGTTCTAACAAACGAACATCAAAAGTGACACTAAAAATAAGAAAATAAGCGCGTTTAACACGTAATAAACAAAACCAACAACGTCGCAACACGAAAATTGTCAAAAAAGCGTGTCGCGTGACCCGACACGTTTACTATAATGAGAAAGTGATTGTTTTTTTAACGGAGTTGCCTTTTGCATGATGCCTTCCTCTAATCACTAATGGCTTTTGTTGTTTGAGTTTACGTGTGTGGGCCTGGATAGATTATAGACATTTTTCTAATGCTAAAATTCAAACAAACGCGATACTGGCCTTTATTTTATTTTAATACAAATTAATCAATTATATTTTCACTTTAATTAAAAAATAAACATAAATTTGCTTTTTTAGTGTATATAAACCACCTTTAATTACTACTACTTTACTAACGTATTCAGAATTTGTTTTCATATGTAGATAGGTCCATTTTTGGTATTAGGATTTATTTTTCGGCTGACCGGATATCAGGGGCTGATATAATAAAGATAATTGTAAAAAATATATTTAATTATTACAAGTATACCTATAATATGTTTTTTTGACAGAGGATTACAATCAATTGTTGGAGATGAAATACCTTAGCCATGATTTTTCGAAGCCCGATGTGCTATCTACCTATTGGATATATGTTTTTATGATTGGAAGACAAAAAAGCATGGGCCTCATTTAATGGAAGATGGATTACACCAGTAACAGCACATCTTGACAAGATGCACTCGATTAAACCTTCATGGATTCTTTTCTGTTATTCGATGAACCAGAAGGAATATCGATATTCAACCACCCACTCAATATACAGATTTCTTGACGAAATCCAACACGTTTCAGGAATAGCTTATTAGAAAACTCAGTCAAAATAAATAATCGTAAAGTTATGTAACTATTGCATGATGATACAATATCGGCTAGACTGAATTTATTACGATCCCTAAAAACGCCGATACAAGAACTGACATGCCCACTAATCTCAAATATACATAAACTTTCCCAACGTAGGTAATCATTCAAGGGAAGGGGGATTTTGTGAAAAATTGCGGTTGAAATATTCGTGTCGCTAACGATGCGTGTCAAAGACGCGTTTTTTGTTTATAAATGATGCGAAATGATAAGTCGAATTCATCGCGTGCGTTTCTATTTTTGACTAATGGACACTGATAAATCTATCGCGGTACTTCGGCGGGGTACGTTGATTGACGTAGCTTCAGTTCCCACTTATGTCAATATTTTTCAAAATCAAATTCTATATAAATCTTGAACTGGGCCAATCAGTTCTTTGTGGTGTATAATTCTTCAATTGCTGTTTTTTTTTTAAGAAATTATAACAAAAATATTATTATCCCTATTATATAAATTTTGTAGAATACGTAAAGATTTGTATTCACGATAAAAATTTACTGTTAGACCAAACAACAAAAGTTCAAAGTTGTTAGGCCAACTTACGATAAGTAAGTTTTTTTTATATTCTATTAGATGTTCACGTGGTAGAATGTAAGAGACTACACGTCTACAGTCGCAGATTGCCTTGCTTGTGTCATGGATTTTTTCTAAATATCTATTATATACTATATTTCGATTATAAACGAAGTTATGTTGGATAACACCTTTTGTTATAACTATAAAATTAGGTTATTGTCTTTGTGAACGAAAGCAAACATTTACAGCACTTGTATCAGGTGCTTATAGAGCTGTTAACAAGCTATTATTGTAACTATCACTCGAAATAGAGCTTACATGGCGCTATTACATATCATAGTTGGATGATTGAAAAAGTAATTGAGTTACAGCAATTGTTTTATTTATATTTATGTGTGAATGCGACTTCTTTGAAATGTTTTTAAAATAAAGAAATACAAAGCCTGCAGTCTAGTGTTCTGTTTTTATGATAATATATTTTAGATAAGTTCTAATAATCACTTGAATAAATTAAAATAGATTAACGAGAAATAAATTTTGCAGTAGTTACTCATTACTAATGCAAATTTGTGTTCAAAACCTTGTTTGTTCAAAAGTTCAAAAATTTGTTAAAAAATCTTTGGTCGGGTCTTACTAGTTTGCATCCCGATTGTAAAAAAAAAGATTTATGACCATTACAATTGTAACAGCCACTTATTGTTAACGGTCAGTTAAATATTAAAGTTAAATGCACGCTTATATATGTGTTTGCAAACACGCGCCATGTAACCCCAGCGCTTTTGACACTCGCATCGATGACCAGGTGTTGTATTGCCATTAATATCAATCCAACATTGACCGTCTGCCGCTTGCATGGCCGTTTTAATCTGACCTTCCGCTCCCGTTCCGTTCATACGAAAAATAACAATGCGAGGGCCTCGCTTGTGTCGGTGGGAGGTCAATGCGTATTGGTGACAAAATATTTTATTAGTCGATTTCCGTTGTTCAAAGAATAATTCGATTTTATGAGACTAATGCTTTTCCGTTTGGCTTTCACACTTTGCTGGATGCGTTATGTATGTTTTTTATAATCATATCTAGTATTTTGATAAATAGTGAAACAAAACTTTCTCAGTACAGGGCTCTGCATGTAACGGAATGGATTGTCGGGACTAAGGGCTATTTCTGTCATACATTTTTTTATCTATATAAATATGTAACGACACGAAATATTTATATGTTTGTTATAAATTATACTAATAAGTAATTATGCAAATTAAAAATGTATTTCTTTCAGGACGCTCGAAACGTACACTAAATTGAATCTGGGTCTTTTTAACGTTATGTACTACGTTAGTCTATCTATCTCAGATGACGGACAAGATACTTTATACCATATATGATTCTTTGCAGAAAGAGACATAAAAGTAGAAGAAGCAAAACTTGGATTTCCAAACTATTCGACCGCGGGAAAAGTGAATTAGTTCTCAACGTTCTCTCATCACGAGTAGATGACATCATTGGAAGATTAAAATAAAACTAACTAGAATTTATTTTAGTTACGGCCCGACGATTCGGATGCTTTGCAGAAGCCATAGTCACGGGGGTGCCGACTCGAATATTCTCGCGTAAACTATAGAAAATACGTAGTAATTAGAAGATACGTCCTCGACTAAGCGAAGAATTCTTCGATTCGAACCGTTTCCCCATTCGAAAGTCTTACAACATACATAGCAATCGTGACATATCAAAAATTTCGCCATCCACCGTCACTTAGGGCACAGTCGCGAAAATCGCCAGTAGCGATTGTCTATGATACGTCACGTCCGTTGCAAGCAACGGCGCGGAAGAGTCAATACGGGCAGCAAGTGAGCGAGGGTTGTTTGTGGACGCTGAAACGCAATTATATTAAGATTACATATTTATCTCCCGAGACCGACCCATTTCTTTTAGGGTTTTAGGGATTTCCCTAGAGTTGCTACAATCCGACAGAAGGACAAGAAATTCGTATAACCAAAAGATGTCTTATAAGGGTAAAAACTTACTTATTACAAACTTAGTTAGGGATCAAGTGTCTGTGTTGTATAACAAATGTCCTAAATGTATTGTTTTACTTAGTTATACTTTTATAATTATAGATATAGATAGAATATTCTTAGAGGAACGATATTAGTAAAAAATTCTAACATATATGAAAAGGTTTCAAACGAAAGCTAAGTACTTGAGATTCTTAAATATATCTATAAAATTGTATCAACTCTATGCAATTCTATCCCCCCCGTCCTAAGTCCTTTGATCCCTAATATTGATTCCAGGATCAGCGGCTGTCCAACGTGAACGGCTCCGCGTGATCTTATCATTATTTTAAATGCTTCTTTGTTATGCTGCCCTAATACGCTTTGCGATCGAATATTGCGATCTATAGAAGCATTTTAGTTTAGTGAGTGCGTACAGAAAGAAAAAATAAATACATATTGCAATAAAACAAAAGGGCGAATTGTCAGAGCACCATTATTTTTGTAATTTACTAGCTGTGCTCACGACTTTGTTCGCGTGGAATAGTTATTTTGAGTATAATTAATTTTTGGCAACAAGCTTCTCGGCTTTATAAATTATAGCTATTACCCACGACGTACGTGTCCCGTATCCCGTTGTTCTTGCGAGTTAATATTAAACAAACAAACTTTCATCATTATATTATATATATGTATAAATAGACAAATAATTTCCAATAACCCAAAAACCAGTTTTCTTGAGTATTAATCGTATTGGCCTAAAAGTGAATATTCCATAATACCTTTTGGTTTATTGAGTATACCTGTGAATAGACCTAGAGTTCTTGTCACTCTTGAGAACTAAAAAAATGACGGTCGGTACATTATTTTGTAAACTTCACTATTTTATTTTAACCCAGCCCGTCTAAAAATGTTTCTAAATGACCCACAGATAAGATTGGTACCAATTTGTCATGTTTGTTAAATATTATCTATGTATTGCAAACGCTAAACTGTTGTAAATGTGGCAATAAAGAGAAAACTAAATTGGACAGACCAATGGTTTAGATAGGCAGAAACAGAGCTTGCGTCGTAGTTAACGTAATTGCAAATAAGCAATGCACATAATACGTAAGTATTATAGAAATTAATATTTACCTTCCCTTATTAGATTTTAGTATGGCATTAAAATTTCAAAGTGCAGGATGTAGACCTCACCAAGGCATGAAAATATAATAAGCAAATTGTCAGTTGTCAGCGAAATAATAAGGTTATTGGTCAGCGTGTGTGACCGAGGTGTTATTCAATAAGGAACGCCCTGCACCCATGGCCACAGTATAACAATAACAGTTGGAGCAGGCTACAAAATGTTTCCTCTATTCCAGATGCTAAAATAAGACGTCTATATAAATCAAAACGGAATGGACAGCCACTACATCTGTCTATGAAAAAGTAGAGCTTCATTATAACTCCTCACTTCTTACTACGCATTGATAAGGAATACATGCCCAAATGTTTTGAAAATTATGATCCTTCAAATTTGGAATTGTAAAAAAAGAGGGTCTCGAATTGTACGAGAATCAATTAGTGATATGGTGCATCTACTGTTCCAAATCAACTGTCCTTTTAGACTCCCAGCGATTTAATACAATTATCCGTCCGCTTAGTGACGGAAGTGTGAGGTTAATGACCTTCCTACCTTCTAGTTTGCTTTCCTAATATTCACGCATCTGCCAAATTAACGCGAAAAACCAAATTCGTTAAAAGTTCTGTATTTAAGAAGTTTAAACACTATCTGTATTTAAGTAAGTTTAGTTTTTAAAGTGTAACTAACCAGAGTATTAATATATATATACTAATATATAAAGTCTAAAGAGTTTTTTTGTTTGAACGTGCTAATCTTAGAAACTGCTTTTGAATTGAAACATTGTTTTTGTGTTGGAAAGAGTCGTTTATCGAGGAAAGCTATAGGCTATAAAATATTGCACTGTGACTATAGTAGAAGCGAAGAAACAGCGGGAAATGTAAAAAAAAACGGGAGAAATTATTAATCTCTGGGTTTCTATGCTACGCTGCGAAAACGGTTCTAAACACCCATAAATATGTAAGAAAGAATGATTCCCCTTTTTCTTTTAAATTAACTTTAAAAGAATGACCCATGTACTTTACGTGCTATCAGTTATGTTTAATTTACAAAACGAACAGGAACGCAAATAGGAATATTGAATGTCCAAAATTGACCAACGATTCTCGCGGACGAAGTCGCTGACACAGCTAGTTCAACTATAACAACTTAGTTGGCAGTTCTCAACAGATACATAATGAGACTCATTTGTCAAAGAAGTAGATCGAAATAAATTACGATTTCTTACAAACAATATAATAGCGACTTCTCACATAATAAATTAATAACGATTAAAGCGTGTCTGTAATACACATGTTCACTTTTTGTGGTTATCTGCTAACTACGCTTTCCGAGTAACGCCATTGTTGCGTTGTGCTAACTTGGCAAATTACTCCACAATCGCGGATCCGTTTCACAGGGTTTTGTTACAATGTTTAATCTCAGTGCTAGGAATATAGGATGTGCTACTAAATTACTGATCGATATAATAGGTTTGATTCCCGTTCGTTTCTATTTTTATAATATAAATGGACAGAGTGAATTTTCAGATCGTTAGGTTTTGTTGGCATTGAATAACTCATCTTTTATGATGCTAACGGTAAGATGACAAAGATAAAATAGGTCAACAACACATCTTGTTAAGAAGTATGGCTGGGGCTTCTATTATCATTCGATGGGTTCGTTGGTCTAATGGTAGCAATGTATGGCTTCGGGTTTGGTTCCCACATCATCGACAGGTCCAACATGTTTCTCATCAACATATAATTTTTATAAACACGGCCTTTGGAAGTCCACTGTCTACAGGTGAGAAAGCCGTGAAGGTTAATCAGCTAGAGAATTAATTTCCATCAAGTGAATCCTATGTTTCCTTTTCTCATAAAAAAAATAAACGTTTTTTTACATTATTGAAATGACAGAGCATCTCTTCTAGGCCCACCGAGGCCCTTAAGAGAGGCGAACCCTGAGGCCAGCATTGGGCCACTATTGAATCGAACTTCTATACCACTAGAAAATGCCACTACTGCAACACGATTACGCCGGTTTGTAAAATTTCAAAGCGCATCGTGTCGACTGACATTTTGGAGTCGCACAAATGACACTTGGGCAAAAAGCGTAATTTAATTTAAAAGTCCATCGCGAAAGCCACCGTGGGCGATTCCACATATCTGCGCACTTTTCTTGCTCGTTTTCACATAAAAGTTCATTTTCACAGCCTCATTGAAGTTTCAACTCGCAAAAAAGATTAAGTGTCCAAATGCGAGCGGAATTCGTGACAATTTCAATTTAGCTACATCGCTCGGGTATTTGTTAATTAACGGCGTTTTAAATTAATAACTATATGTAAGATAATATAAAACACCTACTAATAAGGGGATTACCATTTGTAAGGGGAGAAGCATATGTAGTAAATCGTCATATTTAAATTATAACCAAGTTTTAGAAGTTAAACGCATGGTCTTGCTTGTACACACCCAATTTCAAATCCCAGGATATCCCTGATAATAAATAGTGGTAAATACAGTTCATATAAACGTAATAAACATATAGTATAATAAAATCGGTCAATGAGACAATAATGTTTCTGAGTTTTGAACCCTGCGGAAATGGTATTTTAATTGCCATATAACATATAAAATTATTATTTTTTATAGTAAAAATGAAACAAACAGTTAGAAAAGTAAGCATTTGGCGACTTTCTTTTCTTTCTTTCTTTAAGTTGATGAGGACAGAATTTCAACAGAGTATTTAAGACTAATTCAAAACCATACATTATATTACATTATCACAGATTAAACAGCTTAAATCTTAATATTAACCTATACCAATAAAATAAATAATGACTACACATCCAAACATTCCTTGTTCCATGAGGAAGCAATAAATAGAATACAATTACAGGTAATAAAACGTTATTCTGTCTGTTATCGTTAAATCCATTTAACACGAATAAAAATACACTATTATTTATTGTTCAGGTGTAAATGGAGCAGCTAATAACCAACGAAGTGTGAGAGAAGTGTTTTAACTCCAAACCGTATAAATATTATGATGTTGAGTGCCATACAGAGTTATTCATTAATTTATATAGTCTACATCTTATAATGGGCAGAAAAAAAATAGTATAGCTCACAGAATAACCAGATTTTTTTGTGCGCTAATTGCAAGACTATATATTAAATTTAATGCATTTAAATTAACGTTTATATGGTAATCCCAAGATCTCGAACTTAAAGTAACGCAAAGAACTGTTTCTACCTATAAACCATGAGTCTCTAGCTGGTATACATAGTTGCAGTCAAATTTCCTCTCATTAAAAGCTTAAATTGTCAGCAATTGTATTATATTGTGTATAACAATTTCGGTTCGGCTTTGTTCACAAATAAATTATAAAGGTGAGTCCACACGGGATCGCGACGCGGCGACAGATCGCACCAATTTCAATATTAATAGCTCCAGCGAAGCATGAAAACAGGTCGCATTTACTAGATGCGACAACAGAGGGTATCAAGGTCGAAAACTAACTAAAAACTACAGTTTTAAGTTGGCGCAGTTGTATAAATAATACAATATTTTTTGATAACCTATGTATGTTGTCATATCTCCGCATTAATAGTCCTTAATTAGAATCTATCAATTCAAGATGTTGGTCTAATACCTTAGCTTTTCCACTGAGACTAGCCAACAAATTACTACGCGCTATTATGGTACCTATCAGCCCGAACAATATTTTAAAAGGCCGAACCAAGCCACCGCAATACACAGCTATCTGTTGGTACTTTATGTGAAGCCGCCATTATAAAAAAAAATAAAGTCAAAATTATTATTCATTATATATCTTTTCTCAACAATGTAATACACAAATTGTAAATTATAATTAAACAAAAATATTACACATAATAGGACTTTTAAAGTGATCGGCATAAACGCCAAACATCCAAAGTATAAGATTAAAAATATGAAAACGCGTAAATTGTAGTCTGTCATCAATGACAGATATCGGAATAGAGATTATCGCAATTACAAGTTTAGCCTATTAATAAAACAAAAATATAGAAAAAATTATACTTACTTTTAACTAATACTAAACCACTCAAAAGAATAATAATTTACAATAAGTCGCGAACTAAGCATGTGCCATGGAGGTCCCAAGTATCTGTACTTAGGACCCAAAGTAAACCATATGGTGGCAATGACTATAGATTGTGTATAACCTCAAGAGCTCAATATGCTCGGTTTGCTAATATTGTCTTCAATATTCTAAATAAGTACATACCTGTCCTAATCCAGTGGCAAAGTCCAGACTTATGTTCACTATTATTGTGCCGTGCCAGTATGTATCACAATGGACGCCCAAATTTATATTAAAAAAAAAGTGTTATTACATCACAGTAGAAGCCTCTGATTAGAATATTCATTACTTTAAAAATGCACTGAACTCATGAAAACGTATTTAACAAAGCCAGAAGTCCCTCCAAATACGCGGCGTTAAAACATTTATTCTGAATCAGAGTCACATATAAACAATTAAAATTTGTACTTGACGACCGGCACCCAAAACTTCGTCAGAGCACACTGCCCTTCGAATACGACGCCGCCGCGTATCGAAAAAACTAAACTACCCTCTAATTTCATTTACATTATTCGGAACACCTAATATGTATCATCAAGACGACATTCGAAATAGTATCGAGCGTCAAAAACTAACGTTTCAGATGCTTTGCAGCAGCCGTGGTCAGGATACATTGTAAATAAGTATACTTATACATTTCGCAAACTTACTTTAAAAAATACTTATTAAAAATAGAAAGAAAAGGAAGATAATACGAATTTACTTATTATTAGTTAAATAATTGTACCTTAATTGTAAGATTATCTATATCTGTATTAGACTGTAATTAATTAATACGGTACCATATATGTAGTCTGTAATACACAGCGTTGTTTTAGACTGTAATGTAGTGCCTACCTTAAATGCAGATAGCTTTACTCTTTATATTGTTAATACTACATTTCCATACTCTGTAATAGCCGCTGGCGGGCCTTCTTTTAAATTAATAAACCTTAACTGTTTCATTTAAAGTATACTAATTTTACATTTGTCTCTTCCAGTAGCGCAGTATTAACGACAAGTCGCCGAAGCGGATCGACCATATGACCGCGCCCTCAGCGTATTGAGTATTGACGGCCGATGCATAAATCAAATGCCAATAAATAAATATCGTTCGAGTCGCTTCCTGCCGCTAATGTTCCGTTTAAACCCTTGTCCTGTAGAGCCTTCGGACCGTGACCGGCGACACTTCTCTAAATTATTGCAATTATGACTTATCTGCTAAAGATGTAAGACAAAACTTAAGGAGCGAGAAATTTTACCCACGCGTATTCCGAATTAAAAGGTATTGTTTTATTTAAAAAAACAATCTCCAACACTACGACACAGCTTTTTATAATCCTACAATAATCTAAATAGGAAAGTAGTTTATGACAAACAAATGTTTCCCTTATTAACTTTAGAACAATAAATAATAATTAAATACTCCATGTTACTACATAAGTCTTGACTCTATATATTTTTTCTTATCTATTTTGCACTAATTAATAAAAAATAATAATCTGTACTATGTATAATTTGTTTAAGCACTTATAATATTATTATTAATACGTCACACAAAATGATTGTCAGTTGTTTTATAATATAGAACTATTATTCCATAGTCAATAACAAAAGGCAAAGCAAATTCTTTCCGAGATATTTAATTTTGATATGAAAACACCGTGACATACGCAAGACTCATATATTATCCCGGACTATCTTCTAGCCAATATCACCGCAAAATATTAGCCGTTGCGAATCTAACTTTAGTACTGGTGCGTCCACTTAGCCGTTCTTGATATGCAAGTACAGAGATTTCGGCTGTATGCACCGAGAATAAGGTTGCCTTTTGCATACTTGCAGCGTAGACGACCATAAATGTTCTCAAGTAAAATTATGTCATAAGATTAGAGTACTTCAGTACAAAATATACAAATAGCACTCTCGTCTTCAGCGTCTGTTACAAAGGTGCAAATCTGCATTAGAAATAGGACCTTACCACATTTTGTTAAGGTTGATTTTCGCTGTGAAAAATTAATAGAGCTTGACCCATCCCAAGGGATTTCAACATGGACTTTAGTCACGGTTTTATTTGAATTCGCCCAAATGCATTGCGACAAATATTTGGACATTTATTGCTATCTGGGACTGGTGTCGAATATTAAATGTTGGTTTTATTCGGCCTGTCATATTATCGCCATTCGACACGGTAGATCTTTGGATTTGCGACAAACTACTGGGGTGAGCCGGGGAGATTGAAATCTGCGATTAATAGAACCGAAACAAGTAAAAATAAGCCGCAGAAGCCGAAACGTGAAGCCGTAGTTGACATAATTTTCAAATAAGTTTAACTAATAAATATATTGCGTTTTAAACCGTTAAAGTGTTTTATTTAAATGTGTACTACTCGCGAAAACTACAGACAGTATCAGAAGTAAGTAAAGTAAGGCAGTAAGTATCAGTATATCATTTTTATTTGTTCCTTCCCACGGTGTTAACGAAACCTTACATCGTCAAGTAGGTATAAGTTCGTATAGCGTTAGAAAAATGTTTATCATACCTAGTGACTCTTAGAGATAAGTAGATATTAGTTTATAAAAATATTATGAAATGAAAAATCATTTTTTTTATTCAAGTATATAGAAGATATTTACTATGGAATCGACTCCAAAACCTCTCGTCCTCAAAGCAATGCGTGTGACAATTAAGCTACAGCGTGGACGGATTGTTAAGCGTTAGTAGTCTTTTCCTCAGTCCGAAAATTAAATGGTCCACCACGCCACTAAGTTACACCCACACGGCCACAAAAACGCCTTGTACGACATCAATTTTATTGGCAATTTGTTCAACTTCCCACCGAATAAGTTCAACTAACAATTACGGAAGAACGCCTTCGGATTCCATGGTAATGATGGTGGATTCACCAAAAGAACGTGCAAAATATAGTGTAGACTGATTAATAGGTATTTGTTAAAGCCAATTCGGTAGCGGTATTTTAACACAACAAATTTACATAATTTCTTGATAGATATTTTTTTCCGTAACTTCCCACAGGTGGACAGATCATTTCTCCATATAAAAGACGATTTAAAGATTCACAGCGCTGATCTAGCGCGGCTTGGTGCTTTTTCAACTAAAATACATGTCTAGATAACTAATAAGCCCCACTTAGGTTTCGAATCTAGGACCTGGTTATGTGCTTGGGAGGTGTCCACTTAGAACTTGAATCTATGAGTTAAATTTAATAGGAGCCGATACAAATATTTTCAACTTATACTAGAAGAAAAAATTAGGAACTATTTTTGTGACTTAGTAGGTGGGTACATTGCAAAAATAAATATTATTTTAAATAACACAAAATATAGCAAAAGAAGGTAAAACATAATAATTGGAACATAAATAGAATGTAAATTATTTATTTTTTTGGTGGATATCAAACCCACGTCTCGACTTCAGCCGATATAAATGGCCACCACCACACCGCGAAGCCAGCAAGTGACAATTTTATCGCTGGCGGCGTCGAAAAATGAAGCAAAACAGTGGCAATTGGTGCATATCCCCGACGAATTATCCCTCTTCGGCGCCTTTGTCCAATCGAAGGCTTTATTTCAACTTTTTTGCCGCTTTTCCATTCTCATTTGGTTATTTACGTCGTCTTTTTTGGCCGGGACAATGAGCGCGCCGCTCATTATAACGTCTCGGCCGTAGCACGCGACCCGCTCCTAAATCTCCGTCGGAATTCTAGCGAATTACGGGCGAACATTGCCTGTTTTTTCCAGTGATTGATCTGAGCAGAAATTACTGCTTTTTTCTCGGTTCGTCGTCGATTCTAGTGGGGAAGCGCTGGATTCACTTGCGAAAGATAAGATTGATCTTGATGTGTTTACCACTAGCGGACGCCCGCTGCTTTCGTGTGATATAACTTTAACTTTTACCCGCTTATAGGCACAACAAGTACAATGTTACAAAACGACAGCTGCCACATATATAGAGGAAAAATTGCACTAAAATAAAAAATAAAATAGTTATGGCTGCATATATCTTACATAGGCAAAAGGCGTACTTTATCTTGCTAGAACAATCTAATGCTCTCCAGGATTCGAACCAAGTACCTTTCAGGCATATCGCAATGCTATTGATATAGGTTAAAAACATAGGCGTAGGAAAAAATACTAACATATAGTTAAGTGCACAAAGACTGTATATGCAATGTTGCAAGAGTTTTTTTTTAATCTAAACAGACAGGACACGATGGTATTTCTACATGTATCGATGGAAACATATATCGCAGTTGTGGGTATCATTAATTTAGAGTATCGTGGCAGGTTATCTCGCACAGTTGCGTTTCTTGGTAGCTGTCGGAAATAGAATTGCCCACCCGTTATGTGCACTGCGCTTTGAATATCAACTTGCAATGGGAAATAGTCAAGTATAATCTGTTTTAAATTTTTGTTTCCAATACTCGCGTGTTCGTTTGTCCTCAATAATTTTACAAGGCCAACCTTATAGGCTTCTAGAACAATTAAACTATAGTCTCTTATAAATATACTAAGTAAGAGTAGGTCCTTATATTAAAACTTTAATTACTTGAGGACTATTTGCGTATTGTTACATTTAAGGCTTAATGGCGTTTGCTGCTGGATCTAAACACAGGGTATCATAAAGAGTAAAGTAACTTATTATTGTCATTCACAACTATCTATACTTTACAAAAGATATAGAGTAGTATAAAATTAAATAAACAACTTTGAAATATTAAAAAATTAACGGTTTATAACTTATTTACAATTTACCAACATCTTCCATCTTCAAGTCATCACGACTACTAAGAAGCACCCGCAAAATTATAATTAAAAATGATTTAAGTAATAATATATAATTAGAATGTTCAGTGTCTATTTATTTAAAACAAGTGACACAACATCGTCTACCGAGACATATTCGTGTCGATCGTGAATTAATTTTCCCCAAAACACGGGTCAGAACTCCAAATGCATAATGCATGAGAATCTATTGTCCCCGCAGGATGTCTGTCTAAATTACTGCTCGATTACCGAGTAATCGATTTCGTATTCGATAGATGCAACATTCGCGAAAGGTCCACACAAAAAATAGGATGCAATCAGCTGTTGCGTCGCCGTTTTAATTTGTCACTTGTTCTCTAATGTTCCATAATTTTAACAGCTAGGCACATAAAAAAAAACAAATACATACAAATTAGAGATTTATTTAGATGGAAAAGCATTTACGACAAGGGCGGGACTTGAACCGGCATGCACAGTGTTCCGTGCTACTGCATACGCTGCTTTTATTTAATTAATAAAGGCCCTGGGTTCTGATCAAGAAGACATAAACTCTATGTATTTGTTAACAACCAGTTAAAAAGTACTAGTAACATCCAACCACCATTGAATTTTGCACTTCCTAACGTCCTATGGGCTACGCGTTGTTGGCAAATCGTCGAATCTATACTAATATTATAAAACTGAAGAGCTTGTTTGTTTGAACGTGCTAATCTCAGAAACTACAGGTTCGCATAAAAAAATGAGTTTTGTGTTTGATCAACCAATTATCGAGGATATATACCAGCGGAAAAACAGTGGAAAATGTGGTTCCTTATACCAATCCAGTGTAGTGGTAAAAATAGTTTTAGTGCTTTAAAAACAAAATTAAGCATACTTTAAGTTATGCATTAATTGGGTACCAACTTTATTTCAAGTTATAGGACAGCCAATCTTTAATTTCACGAGTCATTACCCATTCGCCGACCACGACAGACCCCAGATTGGGGTGACAACTACTGCTGGGGACGTAAATATCCGAATTGATAAAAAGTCAGAATATAAAACTGTAGTGAGCCGTTTCGAACTGTAATCTATTCTTGTGTAATCAATCTTTTGAAGAAATCAATTTGTATTAAGCGAGATTTAGGGTATGTAAGAATTCTTCTAGTTTAGTTTCTTCCATCAGTACATATACTTCTTGGTCTATCATCTCGTCTTAAATAATATTATACACATTTTTGTAAATATCAATCAAGCCTTAAAGGTGTGACGTAGCAATCATTTAAACAATTTTCTAATTTATAATTTTAGATAGATATAAACGTGATAGCTTGCTAGGATAGACGAATGTTGGTTACTGTCAACATCCAAACGGTTAAACTGAATTTGGTAGAGATTGGCTTGGATTGAGAAAGAGATGTATGTATAGTCGCAGACTCTCTTTTGTTTTTCCAAAGTCAACGTGGGACATGGCGCAGACACATTTCTATGTCTGGTTTACAATATGTTTTAGTAAAAGATAATTTGATCAGTGGACTTGTCATAAGTGGTGATAGGACAGTAGACACGGTCCAGTTGATTTTTAATTTATATAGTGCCATCATGTGAAAAAAATTATTTTTTTTCAAACTATTTATAATGCTGCCCCAATATTCAAATCTAGGACTTCTCCCGCTTAACGCAATGTCACGCGCTAAGCCGTTGAGTCACGCAGGCATCTCCCTGACGAACTCATTAGTAATATTATAAGGAAAGTCATCTTCCGTTTTCCGATAGGCCCTTAAAATTCCGCGGCGCCTACCGCCGGCGCGGTGGAAATGTCGAAAGATTCATACGTTTTTGTCTCGCGCAATTCGTTGTCGCGAAAATGCTCGAATAACTGTCATTTTTTGTGAGTTAACCAATCGAGTGAGCTGGTGAGCGAAAAAGTAACGTACGATACGGCGACTAATTTATTCGACAGGTATCTTTGTTATCGATTCGATTTCGAATTCCGATATTTTTTCAAGTCAATTGTCTTTGGTTTGACGAAGTTTTTGAGTTTTGAATTTGCGCACTATACTATACCAATGTTAGGACGTTACTATTATTTAATAATTATCTAGAACAATATGTAAAACGTATTTTAATAAGTCAAACGCGGCCTAACTGCTTAAGTACCTAACAGATGAAAATGGCATTATTTTATTTTAGTTGTTGGAGCTAGAAATTGTGAATGATAATAATGTTAAGGCAAGACTTTATTGTAACACCTTTTTTTTTGCAAAACCTTTGTTAAAAGACGTTTTAGAAGTTTAAACGTTCTTTGAGCTGTATAATTTTTTTGCTTTAAGTCTCGGAGTGTCGACCTACATGCTTGTAGAGGGCTTTATACAATATAATACTTTTATACATAGATATACTATCGCGGTTTTTTTTAAATAAATAAGTACTTACGTATATATCTAAATACGCCGTCGACGAGTCGGGCCGTCGTTAAAAATAATTTTTAAATAAGTTTAACTAATATATATCGCGTTTTAAACTGTTAGTGTTTTATTTAAATACGCCGTTTTGCAAATTTAAAATAAACTTTCAAGTTCCAATTTTTAAAACACACTTTAACACGTTTGTAGACATAGTTAAATTTATTGAACGTATTATATTGTTTATTAATTACCATAAGTGTTCCCAACGATAAAAATGAAATGTCACAAATTTTACTAAGATACCTAAGATATAAATTATTTTAGTCTTTTAAAATAAGCTTTTGATTGTTATTATTTGCACTATAATATACGTATATAGAAGCGTAAGTTTACACTAATTTTTATTTCCAATTAATGTATCTTATATTTTAGTCGTATCATCAAATAACGTATCTATTTAACCAAATGCAATACAAGTTTCCCTACTTATTCATTTATTTATAAATACATATGATTATCTCAGTCATTTCCTGTCTACGCAATCGGCTACATAGTAAAACTTATCTCCGCTCGATCTGAAAGAGTCTCATCAAATAATTTTGCCGCCAAAACCCGTTTAAATGTAATATCCATTAAAAAGGAATCCGCTGTCAGTAGCTCAATAAAACCAGAAATTCTAGAGTCACATGTTTATCCTTTAAATCAATTTTATCACGTCTTAAATAAACTTAGCTTTCCCTCTTTTGCGAGCATCTGTCTTCGTATTGTCTCGAGTGATTTGTGATACCGGCATTGAAAGGAGACAGACGTAGAGGATCGTGGCGCGCGGAAGCGGGACGGAGTGAACCCCACCAATTAATTAAAATGGTGCACAGTGTCTATGGCGTTTTCGGTTATTTTTTCAATTTTTATTCTCACGCGGAAGGCGAATTCCTGAAATAACTCTTCACACCGATACTCGGACATCTGAGTTACGTAAACTTCGGCGTCTTTGGCGTTTTTTATAGCTCTTTTATTTTAATTGTTCCGATTTTTAATCGGAGAAAACTCAATAAAATTGCGTTATAGGACTTCAAGTAAAGTTTTATAATTTGTTTTATAACACGTTTCTACTTAAGTCAATACTTTTTTTTTAATTTCGGGTACTTCGTTATGTAATAACATTTTTATTACTCGCTTTCACCAATGCGGTGTGTTGAAGAATTTAGTTTATAAAATTCGCGATTATTACGGAAATGCTATAATTTCGTTATTGTGTTGTTTAAACAATAACATGACAACATTACATTTGTAAATAAAAGTAAGTCGCAAATGTATCACGTAAGAATCATAGCACGTCTGTACACATTTAACAAGCTTTATACACCATAATTGGGATTACTCCCAACACTGGGCGTGAGATATCATCTAGTATTGTTGGCATCGCGAGGTGTCACGTACATTGGTACATAATTGCGGTATAAAGTGCTATCAGATTGTCGCCTTGGCTTTCGCCTACTTGTTTGTTTGAAAATATTTTAACGAATAATTCACGCAACTACGCTCGTTAAAATTAGATAACCTTTTAAATTGTAGTTTTCATTAAAGTAATTCTGTAAAGGAGGTTGCGAACAAACAGGTAAAGTTCTGATTTACCGTTCACTTATAAAAAAGACAACAAGATGCTTTAATACTTTTTAGGAAACACTTTAGAAATATGCGGCAATCAAAATTAGTCAATCTCAGATCTAATGTAAAAAAGTTACTACCTATCTATTCATACTAGATTTCAAATCATATACATATTATCTAAGATATATTTTCCTTAAACAAAATCGGTCGAATTATCTCATATTTCCGGAGCATTTAAAAATAATGTTATACCAACATTTAAACCCGGTAAAACCTAGAAATAAAAATGTTACGCTAAAAAAATAATCTTACATACCAAAACCAATATTGGTATTTTATCTTTCATCAACTGAGCCACATGTTTGTCTGTCTATCCACATCTATGAAAAATATCTGTTCTTATTTCAAGCTACGTGAATCTCATCTTCATTTATAAGAACGCCACGCATCTGTTAGATGTCCGCCATTTTAGAACATTTGAATGCGTAACTAGTAATAATGGCGCGCAAAGCGTAGATCGCCGATAGGCGTCAGTTACATCTCTTTGTAAGATTAACAATTGCACGGGTTCAAACCAGTTTTGTGTGTAATGAGAGATTTAATCTTTATGTGTACGCTGAGGCGTGATGGCACCCAATCTATGTGTGAAATCCCGTTTCTCATGAGGGACATGGGGCAGACATTTCTTTCCTGCTTAGCCGATCCATACAGGCAAGACTTCTGTGCCCTTTACGGACACAAAGTATCTTGTATTGACTATGGTATTGCTAGCACAAAACAATATAATTATTATAAAGTCAAGAGTGTGTTTGTCCGCGTTATTCTGAGTAATTACTTATCCTATTGAACAATTATTCAGTTGCGTGGCCTTATTCTAACAGTAGGTATAGTTTAGAATCTACAAATGAAATACTACAACCAAGTAATATGTTATGTCAAAAATTAGCAAAAGTATATGTTTCTCCGACAGCATATGTATATGTTTAAACGGGTTAACCCATTTCGACTTGATACGACTTAAATCTGAGCAACTTGGGCTACGTGAAGTTTTAATCAATAAGTACCTATATAACCTCCGTTGTATTGCTATACACTAATTAAATGTGTGAAGATGGTCGCTCCAATAACAGTCTATCTCTTATTTTTTAATTTGGTGGGTTTATTTAATTATGAATGAACAAAAGGAAACACGTCTCAGTCAATAGATTTATCTATATATTTTAATGATGAATAGTTTTTAATACAGCTGTCGAATACAGTCTCATTTTATCTCTTCAAAGCTTTTTACATTCTGTAGAAAAATGGCGTTGCCCCTATCATAATTCAAATCACTGTTGTTGCATAAACCGTTTATCTATTCGAGTTCAAAATTTAATGCTCTTAAATTAATGAATTCCATGGAAAATTATATTCATTTATAATATTATATTTTGTATTTTAACTACAAGTATCAACTATATATTACAAAATTTTTAACTTACATTAGGGTTCATCAATTGTTTTTATAGAGTGCGTTCAATTGTTCACAGAATCAAAACACTTTTAATTTATCAGAAAACACGATATAAAATCTAATGCCTCATTATAATACTTTTTAGGTTAGTTTATTCGATAAAGAGAATCTCGGTTTTGCGAAAGATATGGCGCTAAAAAAATTGACAGTGACTCTAGATAGAGAGAGATAAAAAATATAACAGTGTGACGTTGCACAGATAAAACAAAACGTTTTCAGCCAAGACAGTCATATTATGACTATATAATTTAAATTAAGAATGGGTTATATTAAGGTAATACTTTTTAGATTATTTAAATCAAATATCAATAACAGGGAAGAGGTATATTTAAATTTTTTCTTCGTAAGTACCGAGATTCCCTTTGAAACATCGTGAAAATATTATTTTCGCATGCAACAACCAAACGCACTGAACTCACAGCACAATTGATAAAACATATTTTCAAAATATGTCTAATAATAATAAACACGTAAATATACCTTATAAATTGTATTTACACGATAGATCTTATCACTATGCTAAGTGGGAGATAAATGATAAAATATGACGACGAAGAACCCTCTAGGCGATATCATTGTAAAATAATATAAATCGTTTAATTTATTTCATTTTGGGGGGCAATTCTCAGAAAAGTAGTCTAAGATTTATCTATCTATTTCTTTTCGAGAATTACATCCCACTTTGTTTATAAAATTAATAGACATTAACACAAAAATTAACAGATAATAATTTCAGATATCGCCTGAGTTGATTCGTCGAAAATAATAACTATTACTATTGCGGTGTAGACTATGTGATAAATGATATTTATGTGATCGACTACTAGTTCGAATAATGACGTCACGGGACACCTACATTATGAAACATTAAAATATACATACTAAGCATACTTAGTATGCGGTATTAGTTTGACAATTAACATGTAATATGTTAACTTGTACAACTGTGGTACATCTGTGGACAATGTTTTTTTTTTGGTAAGAATACACAAAACAATATTTTTTTTCATCAAGTTCCCATTTATCTAAAATACTGTACATAAAATAAGGATTTAATTTGTCAAGTTATATATCTTTTTGAATTCATAAACAACGCGATTACGTACAAAGAATTGCAATGTTAACAGTAAAACTCATACTACAAGATAAAAAAGTCTAATAGCCACAACACTATTGTCGAATAGTGAAACATCACTAAAGTAAAAAAATGATAACAATTTTATACCCAATAGTTCTTATTGGTGCATTTTACACATCTTTATTTAAAACCCAACATATACATTTTTTGGAAGTGATAAAGAAAGTGAGGTACCCACGTGACTGTCAATCCACGAACATTCTCTAAGGCCTGAAGCACATATACGACGTTTCACTTTGATGCAGGACACAAAAGTGTATGATATTATTTTAGATTTTCTAATCAAAAAAAAAGAGATAATAATCAAACCCTAACCGACTCAAACTTTTTCATAGTATCTTTATCTTCAATGGTAGAAACATACAAAAATGTACGACTAATAATATTATTAATAGAAATTGTATGCGTTGATTGTCAAGCTGAACTTCAATATCGCCTGATATGTCATCCACTCGTGATGACGAAACGACGAGTTCCGCTCCTCAATTAGGTACGATGGTGGAAACGCTTGAAAACCCTATGCTCTAAAATGTCTTTATTGACTGGTTCCAAAATATGAAAACGCTAATTATAACGACAGACCTTCTGCATCCAGGCAGTTGAATAAAAATAACATGTCCTGCATGGAGTGAAATGTCGTACCTGCACGGCCAGGCAAAACAACCATCTATAGTGTAAGCTTATTAGTAATTAACTATTTACATGATCCGATCGACCCGAATAGAACTCGACAGAAAAACAAAATAGGAACGATACAAAACGACATCCCCGGCGGGGTCCTATAAATACACTCTATGTACACGGTCACGACTTGGTCGCGAGTCAGTCCTGAGTTTCCACGTCGAGGCCGTTCACCATCCGCTCGATGCTCTTGAGGTCAGACGCGGGAGGCGTCGTCGGGGTCGTCGTAGAGGTGGGGGCATCCGGCGGGGGGTCAGCCGAGGCGGCCCTCGCCGGCGGTGACCCCACTCGCGGCCGCGCTGGAGACGATGACAAGCTCCTCGCTCTAGGAGCGACTTGTTCGAAGGCCGATCCAAGGCCCGGTAGAGCGTACGGCGCAAACCTGTGCGTTTTGCTCAGCGACGGGGCGGGGGCCGGTGCCGGCGGCGCGGGAGGGGGCGGCAGAGAATACTGCTGCAAGAGGGGATGAAGGTTGAAGAGGAGCCCGGGAGGCATTTGATGCGGCGGGAAGAATGGCGGCGGATATAACGATGGCGGATACAGATATGGTAAGAGAGGCGGTTGGACTGGGGGACCCAAAGAGACATCTGGTGCTGGAGAGGGTCTAGAAGGTCCTGGAGGAGGGGATTGCGCCCGGGGGCCCCCGGAGCAAGAGGAGTCGGATCCAGCTTCTTCGGGCCCGGAGTCTGCACCGCCTCCGCTCGATGTGAACCACGCTGTGAAAAAGAAATTATGTTAAAGTCTAGAAACTAAGTCAATGATGAAAGCATACGGAAAGAACTTATGATAAAGAATTTTGTGTCTGTCAAGAAGTATTAATGATTATGTTTAATTTCATCCATATATATTGAACTAGGTGTGCCCGCGACTTCGTCCACGTAGAATAGAGACTTAGGGTAGGATTATACTCCTACTCTAACTCCCACTCTCATTCCTATACTCACTCCTACTCTCACTCCCACTCCCACTCCTATTCCCAAAAAGCCAAAGAAGAAAGTTTCATTGTCCTGGCTTCAAAACCTACGTATCAACCCTTTCTCAGGCTCTAAGATATCTGCGTACCAAATTTCATTTAAATCAGTTAAGTAGTTTAAATAAAACACTTTAACGGTTTAAAACGGCGATATATTAGTTAAACTTATTTGAAAATGATTTTTAACTTCGGCCCGACGTTTCGGATGCTTTGCAGCAGCCGTGGTTACCGGGGAAACATATTTAACTAATATATCGCGTTTTAAACCGTTAAAGTGTTTTATTTAAATGTGTACTACTCGCGTAAACTATAGACAGTATTCAGTTAAGTAGTTTTCAGAGTTAAAGCCGGACAGACAGACAGACAGAGTTACTTTCTCATTTATTATATAAATTGTGTCAAATTTTGAGCTAGCGAAATAGATATACAACCATTATGTTAAAAACTTTAACCTGTTTCGTAGGAAATTAATGTAATTTAATTTAATTTTCTTAGATTAATTTATGTACTTACAGCTGGTGGAGTGCTGGGTGGTGGGCGCTGGTGGAGGTGGACTCGAAGGGCCCCCTACGTCCAGGGGGCGTTCGTCGTCGTCATCTCTCGTGTCAGACCTCGCCGTCAACAACGCCTGCCTGCGGTACACCGACAGACTGCTCGTGTTATCATTGTGCATTATAGTACTAAAAGGGGGTATTACCGTTTAATGGGAGGGGGTATTTGTCAATCGCGTTGATTACACAGTGACTCAATTGGTTCGGCTTTGGTACGCTTTGGTCGTGGGTTCTACCATCGCTATTTTATAGTGCTTTGTGATAGTGTTAAGTGAACTTTTGGTATCAATTATCTTGTTCTATCATTAATTATATGACATATATTACGTAGTTATATCTACATAATAAAGTTAATACATAAAATTAAATTTATTTTATATATCTATTGTTTTTTCATCGATATATATTTGTGCGTAAATAACAACTTATTCTAAAGCATTATTTGCTTGAAAATGTTACTAAAATAATAAAGTTAAACAAGCATAAAAATGATATATTATTTCAGTCTACAAATAAAACCTACAGAGGTTTTATATCTTAAATCAATCACTAGCCATTAATAAAATTACCTATTATTTTTTATGAAAAATAATATGGAAGTAATACTATCGGCTTTTATTTGATCAAAGCTTGACCTTTCAACAAATTTTAGAAAGCTCATCTTTGGCGAATCGATTCTGGTCCTTGCTATAAAAATAAAACCTCAAAGCGAGTTAATTGCACGATTTCACATTATACCGCACGTTAATTATTCGTGGACATTTGTAAATTAGTGCAGTTGAGTCGGCAATGGTTTTTAGTGTGATCGTAAATATCTTAGTCTCAGTACTTAAACGAATAAAGTAATAAACAGAAATACATTGGTGTCGGCTCGAATTACGACTGTTTTTATTGAGGCACTAATGTTTTATTGAATTTATCATTAATTCATAATATAATTTGTTATCTAGTTGTGTAGTATTTACTAGAAAGAAAATAGTTTAGGAAGCTAACGAACGTGTGCAAAGTGGTACAACAAACAAATGCAAAACAGTGTCTACAATCTTTGGCAAACAATACGTATGACGCTTTTCCGTGTTGAATTAGTTTTTTTGAAATTCGTGTAAGTGACGCCCAAATTAAGTGTGACTAATTTTGTTAAGTTTTAGACTAGCGATAGCGCGATATTCAAAGTTATAGTTTCACTATAATTTATTTCTATTGGTTGTGACCAAGTCTAAAATATTGAAATGATTCGATTACTGAAAACAGGGAAAATATATTTAAGAAACATATTTAGATACAAATATATAATATTTATTCTACAGAAAAGTGTTACACCGCGCCATAATAAGTAAAATGGGTGCCCACGATTTTTTTTAAACTAGTTATGTACCTACTTCCTTACTCATGCTTAGAACCCCGATATTTATATAAGAAGTGCTATGAGACGAAAATCTTTTTAAGAAATTTAAGGATTCTCAATATAAGCCAAAATTCCGCGCGCTTAAAAATGCCACAATATACATTTAGCGAGGGGTGTCAAACGGTTGACATTTTGGTTAATGGGCCACCGCGACCCTTGAAAGGTTAATCATTTCCTAATGATAGTGCGGAAACCCGTCTGTCGCGCCCTTTACCGCGGTTATTGCTTACGTCAAAATAAACTTTGCGGCGGAAATATTGACGCGACGTCTTCAAAACTAATTGACACAAAGTCAACTAATCCAACATATCTATAGATATATTAACCTCGATTTCTGTCGTGTTAGTAAAACAATCTCTTATTTTTTGTATTCTAGAGGACAATATATAATGCATAGCATAAAGAAGATTCAACCTAATTTGCCTTGACATAGTAGTATCCGCAGACTCAAACTGGAAGGCAGATTTGCCGGAATTTAGATATTTCTACCACCCACGTAATATCCAGATTTCCCAGACGAAGTCAAATTGACTTATAATATTCAGAAAATTACATTTATCAACTTCAAGTAACGTGTTGAAATCTTGGAATTGAACCCCCATACATTGTTACCATGGGTCCAACGAGGCCGTCAACTCGTTAAGAGAAATTACGAAAAGCCTTCTGACTAATGAGAACTAAAAAGCATTTTTGCAAAAGTGCAACACTGTCACGACTGACAAAGTTTGCCATCTGTAAAAAGTTTGTGTATTGTTTAGTCCCCAAACACTTTGAGGCCAAGCTGGGAGCCTGATTACCGGGGTTCTGCTAAATTCATTTTATTAACTCATCTCATCGCCTGATAGAATTTAATTTAACCACCCCCTAGCGGCAGGGTTGGTATTTTCAGAAAATATTGGGAAACAGAAAATTTATAATTTAATCAATATATTTATCAATTATAAAATATATTCCAAACTGGTGTGACTCTGGGTATATAAGTTTGCTAGCCATCGTAATGATTAAGAAAGAAAAGCTATGGTGTAAATATTACATATTATGTTATATCAATGTATGACTGTAACGAATAGCTTATTTATATAAACAAGTGTTGAAAAGGACGAATGCTCACAATTCTTAATCGTTTATTATAAAGATTTTCTAAACAAAACAAGGTACTAGGCCAATTTAAGTGAAAATGGTGTTTTAAGAAAGCTTGTGGCAGCCCTAATTTAAACAGTCCGCATTAGGGTGTTCACGTTACAATGTAAACTGTGCACCGCGGCCAGGCCAGGGTGGTGACGCGCTCCTTGTAATTTCACTAAATTTTTTATCCCCAAATTGATCCCCTGCCACCCTCCGGTTTTATTGAGCATATTTTTGATGATACATTTAACAATATTGTTTTGATTCTGTTTAAATTTATGTGACGATGTTTTTGTTATGATCGTATTGATTTGTCGCTTGACTGAGATTTATTTGGGTGTGTATGGATTTGTAAATTTAAGTACAATAAACTTTTAAGTTGATATTGAATCTTTTTGTTTTATAGTTGATACTTAAACTATATTTTTTAAAAGTAGAATCAAACAAGTATGTGCTTTTATTAAAAATATATATATCGGTAAGTATGTTTTAAATTTGTATAAGACGTAGGTATAGGTTATGTTATATTGACTTCGATATATCTTCAAAGTAACTAAGAAGGCCATGACTACTTGCTCTAGGTAGAATAGTAAAAGTTATTTTATGACTATCAAATATCCAATGCGTTGCAGCATTTCATTCAAAAGTGTTCTTTAACTTTGAGGATGCTAGTCAATTTGTAAATTTAAAAAACAGCAACGAAACAGAACAACGAACACAAAGGCTGCGCTGAGATATGCGGCATGTGTCGTGGCTTTTCACGTGGCGTTTATCAAAACGCTCACGTTTCCCGCGCTTCCGGCTCGGCGGCCATTTTGAAAAGACGAGCTTCCGGTGTCCGACGGCGTATGCCCTTTAATTCGGACGCTGTGGCCTGGCAAATCCGGTGTAAAATGTTGTGTAAGCGAATTAAAGATGCCTTCCTGTATGTTGTAAATATCTAACAAAGGCGAATTTCGTCTAATAGGCTGTTTTGTTACGGGGGTCTGTTTATTTTAACGAGCGAGTTTTTAAGCCCTCAGGAATTTTTAAAAGAGAATAAAAATGATCTGCGAGATCGGACGATTTATTAATTGATATTTAAAGACAAATCTCTCAATTAGTCGCATAACGACTTAATCTCTCGGCTCGAACTCTAATTGAGTCCTTGTTCGTTGAAATTCAAATAGGTAAGCGGAACCGCAATCTCCCATTGCGGTGTGCTATCAAATTATGCGGTGAAAAAAGTCTAAAGCTGATTTTATCGCGGAAATCCAATTTTCTCCCTCGCACGCTAAAGACGTTGGAAAAAGCGCCAAGTCGAATGACTCCTCCGTTTCGGAGCCCGCCATGTTTAAATCCCGAACACGAATGAGGAGGCGCCGGATTGGTTTAATTTGAATTTGGAACGGCGTCGTTCCCGAAAGTGGTGCGTTCAGAAACGTTGTTACCCTAATTAATTTACAGAGATTCACAGATAACGCGCTAATTTCGTTATCTGTTTAATTTTGAATATCTGTGGCGTCATTATTATTACGCAGTGTTTGCCAGCTATCATACCTCACGATAATCTATACATGTGTGTCATAATAAAATCATTCTTTTAATTATTTAATAAAGACCTACTTCATTTATGGAAGCCTTCATGTGGAACAATAAATTTGCTATCATAACACATAAGCGGAAATCTTATAATACACTAGTTCCGTTCAAACTACCTCTATCACATTGCACTATTCCATAAAATAAAATGGCAAAATGCTTAGCTTTTACAAGGTTTATATACTTACTTCTTTTCTCTTTTCCCAGCTCCCGTGTCTCTAAATCCTTTCGCAAAAGGATTATTGTCAATCTTCAATTGCGTTATCTGGAAAAGAAATTAACTTTAATACCAATGTTACTATGCCGAAAAATCTCTATAACTTCTTATAATTACGATGAAATATTAAAACTCAAGTTCTTGACCGTGATTATTTGTTCAGTTTAAATAACTAGATCTGAAAAAGACTTTTTTTATAGCAGAGAAACACACGAACTTTAGATTATTAATTAAACTTCTTTTAATTAAGCATTAGATATCTTACCTTTTCATTCTGGTAGGCAGTGACTGCGATGAACTCCGTCTCTTTGAAGACGTACGTCCTGAAGGTGGAATAGGGCAGCTTCAGGATGTCGTTGGCTCTCACCAGGTGGAACCGGGGTTGGTACTTGTGCATCGAGTTCAGGATTGTCTGCGTAACACACTTTAGACAGCTTAGGAACTTGACCGGATTACTTAACATTCGTTTTGATACAAAGTTTAATACAAATTAAACACACACTAGAACCAAGGCTACGCGTAACCGTCTATCAACTACGCTACGCGTACATCAAATAAATGAAACTAATTTGGTCTATTATTAATATTTTAGTTCATTCCTTTATATCTGTACCATATAATACATACATAAATTGGCCCAAAATTAAATTTACTATCAATGAATGGCCTTGACAGAGGCAGGTATATAAAGGTATGTATAAAATGTACTTTTGTTTTTCTATATCGCAAGGGCCATTTATATTTATGTCTTTCATGGACCGGATTCAAACGTTTGTTGCACTTTCAACAGCATGGTTTTTACCTCGTACTGAGCCACGAAGGCAGATTTATAGTAATTTAGGGAAAGTATGCAAATTTTGCATAACTAGGTGTATTCTTTGTTTTACCGAGAAGGGAGGTGGTTTTAGTTAAATAAGATTTATCCGAAGTTGTGCTCATTTCGTTGATTCATTCGACATTTCGTTTTGTGTATAGACAGCAATATTAGACAGGCCAAAAGGTCAAATTATTTACGAACGTTTTATTGTAATTTTATTTAATCGTAATCTAACTTCAGCGAACATTGACGCTTTTTGATCCCATGGTAACTTTGCATAGTTAGACACGACTCATGAGTTAGAACCTTACTTGCTCTCAAATATCTAAATGGTTTATCGAATATCCAAAGTTCGTCTGACACTCGAACCACAGTTTATAGATGGAAAAGTATAGGTATGTGGATTACTGAATATCTGATCCAAAATAGGTCGATGGACCCTTTACGACTGGGACCTTTCACCATACACTAAGTGAACATGATTTCCAGTCGTTTCTGTCATAAAAGAAAAAAAAAGAAGGATTTAACCTACATTACAATCACTCTAATAAATATACATCGCCCATACACGTCGTTATACTTTCAAAAACATTATACTTAGATTAATAGGTGCCTTTATATGATAGCTTTAAATATTCACCTTCAAGTTCATTGATACGAGCTAAAAATGACAGGGTTAGGGAAATTCGGTTCAGGTAATAACAGAGGTGACCCTATTCTAAGTTAAATTGTGGGACATTACGTGGTCCGCTGTAATAGGCGTGTTACAATGATACTTTGCATTTTTAGTAGACATTATTACATTTTATACTTGCCTAGTTACACCTTGGTTTATTGAACCACTTATTTGGGTTTGGTGAAGAGGCGTTCGTGTAAACTTTGATATATGATTTTACTGATAAACGTGGGATTTATTTCACGGAAAGCGAAGGACTTAAGCCAATAATATTTAAACAAGTGTCGCTGTCGATATTTTTTTGGACATTCAAAAATCTACAGACTGAAATCGACTTCTTCGGCTATTTCATCTATGGATGGTGGTTCGTGACCCGGACAGAATTTTGATATATAATAATACCAGACGAGCCACGAAGCCGAATGTGCATAGAAAATTGCAATTTTTTTCATAGAAAAGGATAGTTAATTTTAAAGATTTGTTAATATTTATTTAGTTATGGCAATAATAAAGATTGTAATACAGTAGTTTATTAATTTGTACATGTCCAGTACACATATATTGAGAGTTGTTTTATTGATTACATTACTCTTTGAACGTTAAAAGCTCCTTGATTTGAATTTGCAAGTTTAACGAATTTATAATAAGTTACCTTTTTATATTATACCGAAGAAGGCCTTACAGTATTGAGTTTTATATTCTCTCAATTACAAAATCGGTCTGATTTTTATTATATCCAAGATAAAACACCTGGACACCGCGCCTTGTTTTCAGCACAACTCTCTATTGAAATAAACTCTTCCCAGTGGGTACAAGTCGGTCTTCTTTATAGTCTTAAACTGGACAACATATGTAACACACGTATTACATATAAATATTCAATATGCAGATGTATATACGTTAACTCCTAATGAAGGTAACATGCATTATAATTCCGCTACTGTATAATCTAGATAAATGCAGACATTGTTACCTCTGTGTATTGAAATATCTATTTGTATGCTAAGTCTCGTAGGCAGCACTATGCGCTTTGTAAATCAATTTATAACGCTGTCAGATGTTCACACAATGGGAATATATCTTTGTTTACAATTACACGAAAATCTTATCCAGATAATATATAATTTAATAATATTTTCTTATTTTTATCTGTGGTGGTCGGAACTTCAAAGTTAGGTTCTATTGTCTATGCCAATCTGTAATTGTCAACTTTATCCGCCCTTGTAACTTGAGGTCACGAATCTTACCTACTTATTTTAATTCATATTATTATATAATTTAATTCGTCTAAAAACATTTAAAACTTGGTTCTTTTTAGTTTACATGAATTATGATTGTATTTAATTATTTATCTAGGCATTTCATATCTAAGATAATCATTACTGCTAAGCAATGACAATTGACGTTGAGTAACAAGAATTGCTAGGTATTGTCTGTAGTTCTCTACACATTTAATGAAAATACTTAACGGTTTAAAGCACGAAATAGTTATCTTATTTTTCATTTATTTTACGGCCCAAATTTCGAATGCTCTGCAGCAGCCATGACCGTCCTCCCATGACCACGGTTGCTGCAATTATTTAATTAAGAATTGCTAATTAAGTTGTCATGATATAATTAGTAAGTAAAAATAGTTACGTTTCGTTTTATTATCACCGACTTTTACTTCATTGGTTTTCAAATTCATGTTAATGTTATTGACATAGTTTACAGAAACGTAGCAAGTACTTAATCAATAATTTTTTGTGGCAATTAATATTAATTGACACTGTAGCTAGCATGCGTAATAAGACACCTTTTTGTACATTGAAATTAATGTAAATTATGTATATGTGTATGTGCACAAGTAGGTTATTACAAAATTTTCCTATACCGTTTTTGTTGATTGTAAAATACTGTATTTGTACTGTTTATTGGTAATTATGTCAACTTTATTAAGACCTAATAAACATTTAGCCTTAAGTGTCGTACAGATGACAGATGATCTGAAAATAGGGATAACAACTTACTACTTTTCAAAATTTATTAAAACAAAATAGTTTTCGAGCAAATGAAATTACAGTTTGAATGCGTTTTTGTTACTTTGGCGAGTATCTGAGAATAAATGTCATATTATTGATCCATTTTCTTCACGGAAACAATTTAGCATGTTTCCTCGGAATTCAAACCCACGATTCTTAACGCAGGCAACGCGTAGGTGTACTAATGATTCATGTGGGCGATTGCGCCAAAGGAGAGACATTTCTATATCATACAAAGGTAAGAGACAATAATTCTAGTTGGATTACATTCGAACGAAGATTAAAAACTAATGTGACTACAACACTGAAAAGATTGTTTGAACGCGCTAAGCTCAGGAATTGCTGGTTCGAATTGAAAAGTTATAATTGTGTTGGTCAGAGCATTTATCGAGAAAAGTTGAGACCAATAGAGGCGAAGAAACAGTGAAAAATGTGGAACACACGAAGGAAATTTGGCTTTAAGGACTGCGTGCGCTGCGATAACGGTTCAAGAAAACCAAAAATTTGTAAGAGAGAATGATCCCTCCTCAAGTGATCTATAAATTCTGCGACAGTATACGTCTATCTTTTAAGATTAACCTGCAAAAACGACGGGACGCGGATGTCGTGGGCAACAGCTTAAATTTATAGAGTTCAACACGGAGTTTGGAAAAAACAAAATTCGATGGCCAAAATATTACGCGCACGAAGTCGCTGACACAGCTAGTCATTTATATAAAGGCATGCAACGTTAACTATGTTTAAGTGTGTTCTTCCCATCCTCATTAATTTGTCGAGTCCCGCAAGAATTAAAAGCAATTTGAGTAATTCAATGAAATCTGAACGTGCGGGCGCACGTCCATTATAGCACTTACACAGTTTAATTTGTTGTATCTTTAATGAAGCTTAAAAGATTGTGGAAACTATGAAAATTAATGAAAGACAGCCGTCTGGTACATGTACCCGATTTATGTTTCGAGGTTGGGAGTTCGATTTCCGGTCGTGCACAAATTATTATCCTTATGTTACATCCTATCATGAGTGTTCCATTGTTGGTCAGGATTTTGGTGATAAGGAGAGAAATCAATAAGAATGGTAACTTGATAGCAATTTTAATTTATCTAAATTCCGAGTCTATCAAAAGTTTTTTTTTTTAACTACAAGATACAATAAAAAAAGACAGCCCTAGACTGTCTATAGTTACGCGGGTAGTACACATTTAAATAAAAACTTTAACGGTTTAAAAGCGATATATTAGTTAAACTTATTTGAAAATGATTTTTAACTTCCATTCGATGCTTTGCACAGCCGTGGTCACGGGAACTCACCAAATCCACGTCGGGCAAGTTAAAAATCATTTTCGAATAAGTTTAACTATATATCGCGTTTTAAACCGTTAAAGTGTTTTATTTAAACACCCTAGATTCTCTGATCAGTATAGCCTTGTGGACTGAGAAGTCTTCTTAAGCCTAGAGTACTATCGATCCGGGCCCTTTTTGCCACCTGAAACCTACTCTCGTTGCATCGAGTAGGTAATGTACCCTTAATGTTTATACAAATTTTTGGCCATTCAAATAATGTATTTTTTTATGATGACAAATTAATTAATATTTTCCTGTCTTTCTTTCTTTTAAACGTGAAATGTTGCTCGGTAGCCGTACTGTTGGCTCGTATTTAGTAAAAAAAGTAAAAAGATAATTCGCTTTTAAACTGTTAAAATTGTATATTTAGATGTTTATTTGCGTAAACTACAGATAATACTTGAAATACAGATATTAAGAATATCGCTGGACTGTCTTTACGATTGAATCGTGCAACTCAACCTGACCTCAGCAATGACGTCACAATCTAACGAAGCGGTCAGACGAGGCCGTTCCGAAAGCGATAACGCGACGGAATTATAATCGCTAGTGTGCGTCTGGCTTAATTACGGGTTTTTATCTAGCCGTCCAATTTCTTCATTTTACGGCTGACAACGTATTAATATGATAATCGGGATGCACGGTGGTCTGTGTATAATTTAAATTATTGAGGAACTAAAAGTTCTAATAAATTTAAAGTATTTTAAACAAAGGAATATCCAGGAAAGATCTATAAATCGATTTGTTATTTATTATTTGGCAATTACCTACACATGATATTTATAAAAGTTACATTATTACTTATTTTGATAAGGCATTCTAAAATTGACATATTATTATAGTTGTCTATGTTTGGGGGTATGCAATTGTCACAATAATGTGTCGATTCTTTGGTTTTGGACTTTTTTAATCTGGCTGAGTGCTTAATACAACATACAAATTAAATGGCGGTAGTAAGTAAAAAAAAACTTTATTCCACTGACTAGCTTTTGATTAAGGCCCGAATCTATGTTCAAAAGAAAATACATAAGGGTAATTTGCAAATAAATATAAAAAAATGGTTTCTTATAGAATAAACAAAACACTATCTATATATTGATATGTTGGTAAACGCATATTTATACTGAGGTTAAGTACCTAACTGTTTAATATAGACAAACTTTTATTTAAATATATATTAAAAGGTTCGATTTACCCAACATATTAATTATAATGTCGCGACTTATTTGTAGAAATGTAATAATAATTGAAGAATATCGATTAAAAAATAAAGTCGCTTGCTATATTACTTCTATAATAGAACAATAGATGGCGTAACGTGTCTTTGTTCGTTTCGTTACGGTTGGAGATATAAAAATGATTGTTACATGTTCGTGTGAATAGAGACATTAAGAGTTAATGCGTTATTCCTCGCGTGAAAACAATAATTATTGATTCGTGACGGTACATTATGGAATCCATCCAATGATTCTTGATATGCGATGTCTCAATTCAATAATTTCTTTAGTAAAACCCCGAAAATAGGGTTAACATTAATTCTACTAACGTTTTTTTGAAATCGAATCTTTTTAAAATATCATTAAGTTGTTTAAAGAATGTTCATTATTTGGAAGTTGAATACGACTTTTTCTATTCGCCTCTAGATGGCGCTGGCACTCGAACGTATAAATCCTTTTTCGTGCTATAACTCGACGTTCACGCGTGGCTGATAAAAATATAATAAGTAAAATAATTCATGCCCCCGGCTCACTTCTTAAGCCTCTCGGCGGGTACTAAAGACAAAATACGTGGCTCTTATACTTAAATGCGATATAATTAATCGTATATCGCTTTCGATTGCAGTTGCATTAAAACGCGCCTGGCCGGGCGTCGCCCCATGCTTTCGCGCCAAATGGCTAATTTGCGCGGCAAACATACGCGCCATAAGTCATATCAACTAACCGATATACGGAGTCAACAGAACTCTATGCGTCCCGCTCTAACGAACTAGAGAAAGCCGCCGCGAGTGTTTGTTTTTCCTTTTACTTCCTTTGAAATCTTATTTTGAATTTTATTCCTGTAGGGGCGTGGATGCGGCGATGTTGCATATTATGTCGCTCGTTCTCGCGCGCGGCAGCTGTCCTTCTCTAGCTTTTTGTGATTTTAATTCGCGGAACGGCATCGGACGTGATTTGATTCTATACAATTTTTTTTATTGCAAACATCGGGAATTTCTTGAAAGTAAAACAGGAACGAATTCTCTAAACGGCTAGATGGGGCAACGATTTACGAGAAACTAGCTTAAAACCATACCTTCTTATTTAAGCGAAGTGAAATCCCGTTGCCCTTCGTGGGGCATGGGGCGAACACATTACCGTGTCCGTTTCAGTGACCAGTTTTTATTTACAGGCAAGTGGTTTATCAGACTTGTGCAATGTCCGACCGAAATAATTTATTCTTTCGCGAACCGACCCGTAACCTTTTTTTCAAGATCATCTTTTAATTTAAGTATGTATTCAATAAATTACATATAACTCAACTCGGCCTCACTGGCTCTTTTTCACAGTACCTAATGGCTTCGAAATGCGAAAAAACAACATACCATACCATTGTAGTCACAGTTGGGCTAGCTATCAATGAAACGGACACCGAATTTCACTTAACACTTCTTGTGCACAAATTTAAATTTAATTTAACTTAAATTTTGTAACTCCAAATATCGTATTCAAAGTCTTAATTTTGTCCTGACAAGTTAAGGATCACTAGAATACTTACTACGTAATTATTACCAATAGACAAATTTTTTTTTTTCATTGGATTATTCTTGATTAAAAAATATATGTACCCGAAGCGTGTAATTAAAAAGTGGCAAATAATGGTTGTTCTCTATTAATCTACTGGTTTTGTTTTGACATAGGTACCTAGTACCTACCTAAAAAGGATTTAAATATATAAGTAACTAAGGTTGTGCAAAATATTTCCAATAAAATCGATAGCGCGCAATATAATTATTAGGAAATATCCTAAAATGCAATGTTTGTATTGGTTTTTGTGTATAACTGTATATATCGGTATATGTTAATAACATAATATCGTTACACATAGCGCACTATTTAATATAGAGGTGTGCTTTTAGAAAATCTGATTAATTGTTAACGTCGTCCACATCTTAGTTATTAGAACATAACATAATTAAAATAAAGATTTTTTAAACTTATTACCATATCTCTTTGAAATCGAATCTTGATTTTGTTTACGTAACACGTGTCACTTGTGGCTTTTGCCGATTAGCATAAACGAGGAATCGACACTTGGAGACGAAAGTCCTCAATGTCGAGGACAATAAGACCGAGCTTCAAACCAGATTACGTCATAGAAGCCGCCGACACAATATTTGTTCGAGCTGTTGACACGCAAACCGTCTTAGCCGAGTCAACAGAAGGGTTCGATAATGCGCTTTTTACTACAAAAAGCCTCGACAAATATTGATGCGACGGTAGGGTTCCGTATGCTCCTGTTATTTCTAATTGGTAGCTTCGGATGTCATTGTCTATTTGAGGACAGGTATCGGGAGCACTTAGCGAGCTAGAGAGCGGTGGAATTAATAGAGCGTAGACTAAGCTCACGAGCCAAGGACCTAAGCATTCAAATTTACAGTCACTTTGTTAATTACAAGCAGAGCGAATGCTAAGGCCCAAGCTCAAGTCGTTGACTAAGCGAGTACTATAATACGTTTTGAAATATCAATAATCTAAATAAAGATAGTTTGGACTGTACAAGTTGTAAAATCGCAAAAATTACACTGAACACAAATTCACGAAGTTTGACATAGGTAATTAAGTCTGAGCGAAGTCTAAGAACGCTCTATTAGTCTCATTTCTTGAGTTTACGATAGTTGGCACGATCAATATGTCGATAAAAGCGTTATTGTATGCAATGTATGTTTTATAAGCAATTGCAATTATCAGAAATCAGTTTTTTAAGATACAAAATTTACATCAAAAAGGTGCGCTTGTTACAGTTATCTAGAAATCTCTAGCGGATTTTTTAAACATATAATTCTACACTTTAAGCATTAAGTTACTACTGAAAAGAAGGCCACAATCACCAACTGGGAATATAAGGTGGACACCCTTACCTATAAAAAGGGATAACTAAAGTGATTCCCCAGGGAGTCCAATATAGGGCTTTAACACGACCTTTCCCAAAGGAGTTTAAAAGGAGAGAACTCTTTTTTCTATACTATTTAAGAAATGTTATTTCTATTACATTAAGATATATTCCTCCAAAGTCCTAAGTGCATACGCCGTCCGAAGCCATCGATGACGTTTCCCCACAGTTCAAACCTAGGGACCTCCGCGTGCTTAAATATAACTAAGCGCAGAGTAAACTAGGATAAGAGTCCTAACGTGACTCGTAAGAGCGAATGACTTTGGCTGAGGCAAAGCAATATTTCGCGGAGGCAGAAGCAAATCCATTAGCGATTAACGAGCGATCGGCGGGCAGTAAATTAAAATAAATATTTGCTCGCAGCGCCTGCGCACAAAGGACGCCGCTTTCATCTGTGCCGACAGACAACACATCCCCGGCTTATCGAATTACCTCTATATTCATTCGACGGTATCATATTTCTATTATTCATTATATAGAGAGTATGTTATGTTGCAGCTATATAATTAGGTACGTATATAAGTCACTCCGAGGCTCAGTTGTTAGACGCGTTACGTTTACTACGCGATCTTGGATTCGAATGCCAAAAATATATTTTACTTGTCTCTTTCGATTAGAATAGGTATTGTTGACGGGTTCGTCGGTCTAATAAACAATCGATCGTGGGTAAGATCCACACTCGGCCAAGATGTGTAAATAATTTATTCTTTATTTATCGTTTCAGTCAGTGGATTTGCGAATATCCAAATCTGGTCGACAGGCGTTATATGGCTGGGGTTTTTACTTTCTATCAAGTCAACCTCTATTACGAAAAAAGTATAGAGAAATTGTAGATATCAGCTTCTTCTTTATCGAAATTAGATTTGCATATTTGAAGTCCGTAAAATTTCTATAGCTCTAAGTTATAATTAAAATTGTTTGGCTTACAATACATGAGAATATGCACCGTAGCAGATTTAAATAGACACAGTCTAACTAAATCATTACAGCTTTAGGCTCCGCCCGCCCCCGTAGCTCATTGGTTAATCACGTCGCCTATAGCACGAAGTTTGGGGTTTGAGTCGAGGGGAAACGATATATTACTCCAGTCGGGCACAGACTTCAGCTACTTCGATAAGTCAAACGGATACAGAAATATGTCCACATGCCCCACATGGCGAAAGGAAATTCCACTTTTTCGTGGGATACAGAGAAAGATTCGAATTGAAAAAACCGACGAAAAATGATCGTGGTTGCCTTTTAAACGATGCATAAGTGTTAATGTTTGCCCGGCAAAACAAACAGTGGTGGGTAAACTTGGCTTTGCCGGCACGAAATTGATACCAGACGGGATTCAAGTGCATTTACGGGCCGAGTTGTTATTTTTTAAGTTTCGCTCGAAAATCTGGAATTGAAAAAACGTCGAGCTTCATCAACTTGTTTCATTTACCATTTTTAGCAAAACCGTAATGCTTGTTAATTAGTTTGCTTGTGCTTAACTTTAACACGACGTTTCGAATGCTGGTAAATTGCCATGTCCCTCTGACCACAGCTGTAGTAAAGCATTGCGTTTTAACCGGTTGATAATGCTTTATTTAAATATTTTAAAAGAGAAGGTCGTAAGTTCTGTTTATATAGATATATAACATTTTTAGGTAAGTACATATGTGAGGTTAATTAAAGGTGGTAATAAAAAACCTCAGATACATATTTATAGAGTTTAACTTCTTATCTTAAATTTGTGCGGAAAAATCCCTTAGAATTTTACTGCCGTAGAAATACCTATATTTCGTATATTTTTGTGAAAAGATTGGTTATAAATCACATACATCTATATATTCATGGTACAATACTTTTAAATTTTTTATCGAAGCCTCAATATGCCCACCAGGTGGCGTTAGTTGTATAATTTAATGGCCGTTGCATCATCGATCTCATACCGCTAGGTATACCTAGTAACTCCTTTTACGTCAATCATTTGTGAGATAGCTCACTTTGAAACGCACGAGTGGTTTTAGTGTTTGCGATAGACCCCGATATTGTACATAAATACATTTTTATTTGATAAACGGGTCTTAATGATGTAAAAGATCTTTCGATAAATGTACGTTAGCATTTAATCGAGTAGTAGAAATTTAAGTTACAGTATTTTTTATCAAACGCTTTCAACTGTTTAAAACGGAAAGTGTTTAATTTAAATAGTCTCTAATTGAAATACGTGCCTACTACTTGTTGTTATTTACCTTTGATATGGGTGCTAGAATTAGGCACGAATTACTCGTTACTATTTATTACATTGTTGTGACCTTAGATAACGTATAGCAATTACATTAATAATTCCTCTATCGAGGAAATATTAACACATAATGGACAGTTGTACTTAATTGGTAACTCAACTATGCGTAAAATGACGGCTCATGTGTGTAAATGTATGGACATAACATACGATAACTTGCTATTAACATGATTCGAGACATCTTAGATGTAATTGTATAGATGGATGTGATATTGAACTTTATCTGTAGTTTTAATTTTTACTCGTACTTTTTTTAGCTTTATTAATACATTAGTTAAATTTAATGTTTAAGTTAGATACATAAGTAGTGAGAATTATTATTAGAAATAGATTAATTATTTATGTAGTAGATTGTCTCCGAAGTACTGATATATTTTTGTATGTGATTTGCTGAACAATTTCACTAAGTAATTTATAAGCAAATAGTAGGTTTTCTTTAATAATAAACAAATATTATACATTGTCTTATTGTGCTTTTCTACATTTTAATTTCATTACTTTTAAAACATTGAATTTACATTTCTGGCTTGTTCTTTTAATGCAACACCGAATAATTTATTTTTAATATTAATGTATAGTCAAGTCGGGCTTTAGGCGACAAAGGTACAGGTGTTATAAACAGAAAATTCTTTACATGGAAAAATCTTAACCCTAGCAAGAGTGCAGGTCACGTCGGAACCTAGAAGCAATGTGTCTAGCTAGCTAGAACAAAGTTTAATAAACACTGCTTGGAGGATTTCTATTTCAATCGGTGCAAATAAGCCTGGGGATTTCTAACGAAGCTCAAATATAAAGTTCTACCATATATTATACCGCAAACACCTCATTTAAATGTAAAATCGATACGCCGAAGCGCTAAATCAGAGCGCTCTCAATCCAGAGGCCCTCAGAACTTTAAAGCGAAAAGCTGAAGAGGGACGCTAGTGATTATTAAGTTTTCCGACTTACAAGATCCATTATAAATCCGGATACAATCGAGGAAATGCCATTGAATTAATAGAGACAGGCGCGGTCTTGCCGCCGCGCCACTTCTCCGCTGAATAAAGGTATAAAACTATAAAAACCCTTTTAACAGACCCGCCGAGAGCATCATCACTCAAGTATAAAATCACCGGCACATTAAGAGGCAGATTTTGAGAGGACCTCGCTTCCGAAGCGCTCGTTCCTCGGCGGAGGCCATCGTCGCTGGTCGCTCATTTGATGTTTCTTGTAATTGCGCGTCTGCGATCCCTGGTCTACATTTAAATGTGTTTTAATACTAATGGGATTAGACGCGGAAAGCGCGGATCCTTTGTGGAAAACTGTGTGTTTTCCCACGTTGCAATTACGGTTTAGACTTTAGAGGCGTTTTATAACGGTCTAGTTCTGGAGGGCTCGACGACGCGCCACTTTCAACGTTTTACGGATCAAAGGATTTTCATAACAATAATTTAAAGGTTTTAACTTGTAATGACGACTTGACGACTCAGATACGTCTCACTTCGGTCTGCCATTGAAAGCAAATAGGTACTACATTTATGTGGAAAAGAAATCTTCATTTACATGTCTCCGAAATCTAAAACACGTTTCGTCAATCAAACATTCGGTCGTAGCTCATTCAAGTACAGTTAACCGAGTTATCTTAGGCAAATAGTGTTCTTGCGAACAGATTAAAGGCTAATTAATTAACTAACTTACACGTCTGGGAGTTAAGATCGAGCCAGTAATCGCTCTCGTGAGATCTCACCATTTAAGTCTGAATGTATGACTTGTAAGCAGTGACGGATTTGAACTGAGTGTAAGGAGCCCCAATTTGAGGCCTTATTTCTTACATAACAGCGACTTTGAAAGACGAGCTCAAAGGCTTTATAATAAACATTTATAGACGCTATACTTCAGGTCATCTGATTATAAAACAAAACTAGTTATGAAAAAAGACTTCCTAATGTCATGGGCTCTACGACATAAAAATTCGCATTGTTGATTAAGTTACACACTTTTCTTGTTCTCGTTAGTTATCATTTGAACACTATAAAGTGTAAAATAAAATTTAATCTCTTATACGGTAAATTTTACTCTACATCAAGTAGAGTAAAATTTACCGTCTCAATTTAATTTTTTTTCTATGTATAGGTACTTTAAGTACCTATAGTAGTGATACTACAAATAACCACAGGGCCTGATTTGAATATTCTGGGCCTTTAAATCATCGATCCAACCCTGGATGACTTCCAGCTATCACATAACGTGTTGTAAGCTCCATTTTATGCGAAGACAACATTTTTACGATGCTTTTCTTGTGACAGCGTGTTTTATATCAGTGAACATCGTTTTGTTATATATATTGTAAGCACTTGAGTAATTTAATTTCTGTCTTTTAAGGAAGTGAATACAAAATAAAAGATAAAATATTACGCTAATGTTTGTAATAAGAAAACAGTTTAACTAGAATAGTTCATCGATCTTAAATTAAAATTAAAAAATCTTACCTAGACGCTGACAAACCTCGTCATTATAAATAAGGACGCTTTCCAATCCAGAAGTTAGAGTCTCAACAAATAAATAAGCAAGCAAATAATTCAAACACTATTTGTATAATGATGTCAAACTTATTTTAATCATAAATAATTATAATGATTTCCTAACACAGTGATTTATCATTAAACGTGCTAAATTCATTTGTGATATAATTATTGGCGTTTTTGTCTGATAACAATGAACTTGATTCCATTCAATTATATTAATATAATTGATCATAAAAATATTTTAGCTCAGCTATGGACGTATATGACCTAAATTGTTCTAGGAAAGGTATGTAAGTTATTTTATTATCGCGTTAACACCCAGAAGGTATTCAAACAAAGAAACACGATACTTATACGGAAATACACGGGGTATTTAGACTAGCTTGCGTTGCCTTGGCTTATAAATTAATGAAAATATTTCAGAACAATTTGATTGATACTTATTTCAACACAAGATACCTTAAATACTGTCTGTAGTTTACGCGAGTAGTACACATTTAAATAAAACATTTCAACGGTTTAAAACGCGATACATTTTAGTTAAACTTGTTTGAAAATATTTTTTATTTTTTTTGAACTACATTTTATCTTTTTTTTTTTTTTTGGCTTGGGTTTTTTTTTTTTTTTTTTTTTTTTTTTTTTTTTTTTTTTTTGGGTTTTTTTTTTTTTTTTTTTTTTTTTTTTTTTTTTTTTTTTTTTTTTCAGCAGTGGGAATTATACAGAAATATAAAGCCATAGAGCCTAAAGCTAACTTAATTATAGAATGGAAACCATAGTGTGATTGTGTGTCCTTCTTGTGCGGTCGTCTGGACACACTTCACGCGCGCGGTATCTATTGATAGTGTATAACACTTCACACACACATCAATAGATACCTAAAAATATCATTTTTATGTTTGCTACCTTTATGTGTGATTTGTACGGTCAACATAACGTGTCTGTTAAAGTGAAGACAGTATAAATGATTCTACCTAAAACAGACACTGAAAAGTGTAAGGGGAGGTGGGACTTTTAGCCTACAGTACAACTAGGTACGACGTAAGCACGTTGTACCTAGGTAGATACCTCGATTTTCATCAGGTAAAATATAACTTAAATTGCTTCCATTGTCCATGACAGCTAGAAAGCATTAATTGGGTCTTCATAAAACATAACGTAATTTAAAGCGTTTTAAACAGTTATAAGACTTAGTAGATACTAAGAATAGGGCGAGAAGGCAAAACCATCCTTTGCTATAACATAGTCGAGATACATGACGCCCTAAGGTCAGTTAATCAAAAGTAAATATTAGGAAACCTCTGAATTAGATAATTACGCCTATGGCATATGTCCACGGGAGCAATAAACAGACGGACGAAGACAGCTGCCTAACGACAGAATAACTATTTATTACCATAATCACCTATACCTTGTTAGTTTTGTTAAAAACAAACCCCCAATCATATCCTAATTAAGGTCGTTTTTACGCCAATTCTTTGAGATCTTTTTTTCGTATAACATTTGTAAAACAGACAGGTGAGTGTCAATTGATTTTGGACTTTGATCGAATGTATGTAGGTTTAGTTTTGCGTTTCGATGGGAGATTAACAAATATTTGGGTATTGTGAAGTGTTTTTCAACCATATAATTAGGAACAGACACCTCGGTGAGGTAATTGCTGGCGCCTACGGGTGTCTTAGCTTTGTTTTATTAAACTGACTGCTGACACGATATATGGAAATTTAAATTCATTTTCTATACGATCCATGAAAAGAGTAGAGGGAGGTTACATTTGAATAGGGCTTAAGGCTGATAAATACGCAAGTTCCTCAGAAAACAATATTTTACTAATATTAATAAATTAAATAAAACACTTTAACGGTTTAAAACGCGATATATTAGTTAAACTTATTTCAAAATTATTTTTATCTTCGGCCCGACCGCGACGTTTCGGATGCTTTGCAGCAGCCGTGGTCACGGGGAGAATAAAACTTTTAGTCAAGTTTAAAGTGTTTTATTTAAATGTGTACTACTCGCGTAAACTATAGACATTATTTAATTAATAAATTATCTTAAAATATATAGTCTCAAGTAGTAAGATATATATTTTCTTATGAGTTATGTTAAAGTGTATTTTTAAACTGATATATCTACCACAGACTAGCCTATCGCAGTTACAAACAAGGATAGGCATATAAGTGTCTATATTCGAATACAGAAATAGACCTTTTTTCACCGTTCACTATAATTCATAGGAATGAATTGTTCTTGTTGTCTTTGTTCCTGGTACGAATTAAATTTGAAAGAATTACACGCATCGACTCCGTTTAAACACATCAAGTTACGGGCGGGTAAGAATTATAGCTAAAACAGACACGGCTCGATCATAAATAATAGAATCATTAACATCTGCCTTTTCGGATAGACCATAAATTTTTTTGGCGGCAAAAAGGTTTAGTGGGCGTTTGATAGAAATATGAGTTTTAACGTTGACTGTTGTTTTTTAAATATCAACACAGTTTAAAATGTTTTGTTTTGATGCTAATTTTTATTAATTCTCCGGCAACATGCATAGGATATGATACTTTTATAGGAGTAACGGCAGTTGCGTTTGGCAATGTTTTTTTTTTTTGTAGAATTTCGAAGGACTTTAGTGTTGTGACAGTTATTGACACAGTGACGGCAGATTAAAAATGAAATGTCTACTAACCAAATGATCTGAGTGTGGGTCTCTGGGCGCACTAGGTGTCGGATTGGGCCACAGCAACTTGGATAACATCCGTTGACTTTGGCTATAGATGAGCTCCTACGAAGGAGAGAAAATGAACTTTAGTATGACAAGAAAAAAGGCGGGAATCGCCGACAGATGAGGGGTGAGAAAGCGGGTTTTAATGATTTTTATACATTAGACAGGAAAGGTTCATTTCTCCGAACATGCACACAAATATATAGCTTTGAGGTTTTACAGTTGCACGCAGCAAATACATTCAAACGTTCTTTTGACGGATTAGTTTATTCGTCAAATAGAGACAAACTAAACGAAATTAGATATTTTTTGCGTATAAAACACAAATAAATTTCAATCACCGTTACAGACTTTCGAATTTATTACTTTTATTAAATGTACATGCATACGTAGATAATAGAGCATCGTGGCTATATTGCGCGATAAATAATTAGTCTCCATTAACGTAATTTGACGGTAATAATGTTACGGACATTTGGTTACTGGATAGCATAACATTTAAAACGTTTTGTTTTGTCGTTCGCGTGTATTTACCAATCTAATTATAGATGGCGCTACTTGTACCAAGCCGTGACATCAAAATTTAAATATATACTAAAAAGGTTTTTATAATAAAATATAGGAACACGTAACTACATCTTGCGTTTGTATCGCTGTATTAATATAATAAATTTTTTATTCATCTACACAGAATAAATAATGTTGATATGATCGGTACCTTTTGGTACTCATGAGAAATAGATAGGTACCTTTATTAAAAACTTCTCACAGCCTTACAGATACATATGAGGCTGAATTGAAGGATAACAAATGTACACCTCGCCGATAGTTGTGAAAATAGTTGAAAGGCTAGGACATTTAAAATGCGCCTAAACAAGACAAAAGTTTAAGGAGGAAAATAAATGAAGATACAATCGACCACAAGAATCGAAGACGGATGAATGGATAAATTATAAATAATGTGTAGCTGGTTTACTGCGCCCGCGCCCCCGGCGTCTAGCGAGGCTTTGCCGCCAGAGATTGCCAACCTTTATTTATAGTGTGGATTTCTTTATACTTGTTTCGGGTTATATTAAGAGCTAACTACTTATATCAATATTGGTTTATAATTTGGTTTCTTTATTATTAAATATTAAACAATGTGAGTTATGGCAGAAATATCGCATTTATGGTCATTTTATTTACTTGAAGCTACTTAATTGTATATCAGGGGCATGATATTAATCAAACGAAAAAACAAAACAAGCCATTCAATCTTCATTATTAATTTGAATTACTAATCTAAACAAATCATCTAAATCGTGTTGCATGATTTCTAAGCTTAGCTAATGTAGCTATTTTAACTAACAAAGCTGCAAATTACTTATATCGACGAAAATATTGAACTTTGAATAAACCAATTGACTTTTTGACTTTCCTAGATGTCATATGCACTTTTCAAATACCATAGATGAAGAAACAAGATGGCGCTAGTATGGCAGATTTCAGTTTACGACACCATCTAACTTCATTCTCCCCGTTACCATTGCAACGCACCCATACTGTCGGAATTTAAAATAAATAAATAATAAGTTTGAATAATACATCTCTCCTTTTGTACCGTTTAATATTCTTTATTCAAATAATAGTTCCTACTGCAAGAATATCTTTGCAGTCATACACGCAAAACGTAGTAGAAAAATCAATTACTCGCAAGCGAGCCAAAGGTCGACAACTTCTGAGAGTAAAAAACATAACGCGAACGTAATAATGGTCTGTGCAAAGTTCTCGCCTGCAAAACAAACATTGTGGACAGAGCAGACGTTGGCCAGAGTGCTAAATTACTTTAATAACTGCGGACCGCTTGAGTAAACATTTTCTTTCCAGCCATGATTTATCGTTTTTACCTTTCGAACCTTTGTTGATTTTTTAAGAACCCATAATTTGAATCACTTACTCGGGATGTGCTTTTCGTAGTTTGTTTTAATATTTTTACACGCAAAATATGGAAGTATATACAACTATATCAAATACGACAAAATGCCATATGATCAGTAACTTTAACGAAAACAAAAGCTTTGCTTTAATAAGAGAAATGCATGCAAAGACTTTAAACTTTTTCATAGACATGGTATTCTATTATTTCGTTATAAAAAGATGTAAAAAATCTGTTATATTAAGATAACAATGTGGACTAGGTATACAGACAAAACAGAAACAGTAGGAATTAGAAACCATAGACAGAATGTTTTTTTAACCATCGACAAACTTAAGATCTCTCTGTATATTTCTGATCTGTGATTTCGTAAAGCAATTGGCAGTTATGTTTTAAATTATAGCAATCGGTGGTTATTCATCTCGATAATACAGCTGTCAGGACGTTTACGTAATAACTTCCTATGAGCTAGACGTAAAACCGGTTCGGTTCATGAATGAAACTACAAATTACCATACCTACTTTACGCAATTAATATATAACCGGATTATCAATATGTATGCACAATTTTGGATTCAGGCATAGTATATTTGTATGTAATGGCGTTGTCCTATATTGTATTTTCCTACGTACGTAAAGGAGATAGCTTTCTGTATATATCTGTAGGAGTAGATTATTGGTGTAACGGTAGCAATGCTTGGCTAATAATCAACGGGTCGTGCAACCCTTTTCTAATCAATTTATATTTCTTTCGTTCTATTCTTTTCGTCTAGAAATCAGGATATTAAATTAATGGTAGAAATATCGAAAAACCGTCCGGTTTACGAACCGCCGTCAACAGATGAAAAGCCATCAAGTTTAATCGTGTTTTGGTTTCACAACAAATCCACAGACTGAAAGGCCAAAAAGGTCGACAGCGCATCGTGTTTATATGTTATATGGTTAGGATATTTTACCTACCATCAAGTTCTTTATCAAAAAAAATGAAACACCATTTACCTATAAACTGGGACCGTCTCAACCCACCGCGTTGACACAACTGAAAACACCATAAACAAGCCACACGACTGTTATTAAGAATATGATGTCAAGAACTTAATCAGGACGATCGGTTCGAGTTTATGGTGTGTAATTACCAAGTTGGATTTGAATGCCCGCCACGACGCCCGGGGCCCTTACTAACGTACAATTCGAGAAATGTTACACCTCCTTACAATAAACATGAGCTCTATGACAATAGTAGTCTATGTCCTGTCTTATACTTAAATAAAAAAATAAATATCCAATCGTAAGTGAATCCACAGAGTCCACAAGATCACTGATCACAAGATCAATGAACTTTAAAAAAAAATGTAATCTTTTTATTAGACTTGCAACGAAATTTCGGTGTTTTACACTATTCGGCCGAATACCGAATACTTAAGAAACCCCCCCCCCCCCCCCCCCCCCCCCCCAAAACCACACCACCCCCCTCCCCCCCCCCCCCAAAAAAAAACCCCCCCCCCCCCCCCCCCCCCCCCCCCCCCCCCCCCCCCCCCCCCCCCCCCCCCCCCCCCCCCCCCCCCCCCCCCCCCCCCCCCCCCCCCCCCCCCCCCCCCCCCCCCCCCCCCCCCCCCCCCCCTTTTTCCCTCCCCTCCCCCCCCCCCCCCCCCCCCCCCCCCCCCCCCCCCCCCCCCCCCCCCCCCCCCCCCCCCCCCCCCCCCCCCCCCCCCCCCCCCCCCCCCCCCCCCCCCCCCCCCCCCCCCCCCCCCCCCCCCCCCCCCCCCCCCCCCCCCCCCCCCTATTGTATTTTGTATAAGGAACTCGATATTTGATTGATGATATAAAAAATGCATACATTCATTAAATATGTATACATAGCTATTATTTATTAAATTTAACAACAGAGAACTGAATTATTTTACATTTGATCCGATATCGCCTTTTTACAAACGCCACCTTATTATTATGTTTTGCACCGAATATATTTTTGACCGAATAGCTATAGCTAGCTATAGCTATTCGGTCAGGTTCACCGATATTTAGTTATTCGGCCGAATATAATTAGTTGGATGCCTATTTTTATTTAATGACAGTAAATAAAATATCTTTCAGTGGACAATTCAATCTCAAACCATCAAATCTCTATAATTACAATACGAGATTAGGATTCTAGAGACTTATTGTATTTATCGCATTAAAGAGACCCTGAGAATTATAGATAATTCATCGTCACGTTTCGTAAACGAATCGCCCATCTGATTTCCCCAACAATAGCAACATACAAGATCAGCGAAACCCACAATGTGACATTCTAGAACTATCTACGATCTGAATCGGACGAAGACGTATATGGCTAGACAAGCGAAAGATCGACGTTAATTAAGCGCTATAAAACGATGCGGCTACTTCTCACCGCGCCCGACGCGACCGTTCTGTAAAAAGGGAGATTTACTTCGCCTTTCCGTTCTTCTCTGGATTTATATGCGCATTGTCAACAATTTTGTTACCTAAGTAACCTACTAAAGTAAAGTTTAGCCGTTGCGAAACTAAACTATGTTACTGTGTTCTTTTTTATGACTTTGAAGCAATTCTAACATAGATGATTTTTTTTTCAAAACTTTATAAGTTTAGCCAGTGTATAAACGAGCGCTCTAAAAAAATATAATTTTTACAGCATTTTTCATTGTTAGTATTGGAAGATAAATTTGCTAGGACTGAGAGAGGTCTATCGCACAGCCGTTTCTGAGCTTCGCGCATCCAAACTCTTCAGCTTTACGAGTTTAGATTAATGATACAGGCCGGTCGAGGCTCCGAGGCCGAGGTGGCCCGTAATGACGTGGCGGGCGCCACCCGCGCGACCGCGAGCGGGACGCCGCGCTACAAGCGAGAGAGAGGTCCGAATAATCGATAGAGGCGCCACCGGTTCGCCGCGGGGCGGCGCCCGCGTCGGCCCCACGCGCACAACACGTCTTATTGAGAAATTCCCAAGATGATGCATAATTCTCCTTTTGGTTTGCCGTGTAGTTATTTTACTCCCTGTTAACAGTATTACCATTTCGGTGACTGTGCAGCGAGCTTGCAGACGCATATTTTATCGGGAACATCGTCTCTTTAGTACGGCTGACTGTGCGCCGCCGTGTATTCGGCTGATTTATAACATCGTATAAATTCAACGTGAGTCTCTCGGTGTACAAATTTACATTTTGTTACCTCACCGTTTCAGGACCAGATTCTCTCTTAGGACCTGTTATTTCTAGTATGACACTGTACTTCCCCTTTTTTCATGTTTTTCAATACTTACACTCTACTGACTGAGATCTTGGGTTATCCGTAATAATTGCTGTAGAAAAGGGCTTTGAAGCAGCAGTTTCAAAAACTAAAATTTTAACATAAGGCTTTCAGCATACATTGCTGTGCGTGTATAAATAAATATTACCTGTTTTTCAACGTACTCGGTAAAGCATAATTGCCCTATAAAGTAGCAATATGATTTACGCTCAAAAATCGGAGCCAATTTCAGCCTCCATCGGAACTGTTAAAACAGTAATCAATTCTTATCGGACAGTTATGCTAATAAGACATGCTAATTCCAAAAACCAACAAGCGAACAAAAACACGGGCTCAAAAAAGGAAAAAGGTGACGGCGGGCGCCACGGGCAATTATGGGCCACGGGCTGGATCGGACCATTCGGAACGATGCGAGGAATGCTTTCCTCTAGTCCAGGGATGGACGATCGGGGCTTTTGCGGTCTAGAGACGATCTTTCTGCGGCCAATCACAAAATTTTAAAAGTCAAATTTACTACTAAATTGCAATTACATTTATATAGTTATTGATATTTTAATTTCACAATAGATAAAAACCACTAACTATTTTTTTATGCGTTTAGGTAGGTATATAAATTAATATGTATTAGAAAAGTGTAGTTAATTTTATAAAGCATTGTATAACAGTACTTATTCAATATCTAACAAGAATAAGATAAGAAATACTAAACCTTTCTCAGTAGTGTGTATTTATATGAACGAGAATGTAATAAAAACAATCGGCCTGCCTTCCATTATTAATTTGTGTCAGAAAAATGTCCGGCCCTGCTCTAGTCCAAACTAACAGTCGCATTGTGCTTCTAAGAACGGCTGTTCTGACCTTTGTGAGATCTCAAATATTTAAAAGTGCCCTGTCGCGTTCGTTAAATTGAAGATGTTACAGTTTTTCAAGCGGATAAAAAGTTTTAGACCATTTTGTCCCTCTATTGTTCTTATTGTGTAAGAATGTTTCTCGTTAAGTCTTCACCTAAATACAAAATACTAGGAAGGTTGAAGTTTTCAAATATATAAGTGTGTAGGTACGTTTGAAATCCCGTTTCCCCGGAGGGGTACAGGGTGAACACATTCGTGTCCGATTATTATGATTTTATCAAGGTAAATTTTGATGGTCTAAAACCTGCCCGATCGAAACATTTTATTACTTCGCTAGGTTTCGAATCCAGCTCCTTTGAAAAGCTAGGAAACATGTTCAACCATTAAGCTACAGAGACGATAATATCTACGAATAAGGTAATAACAATCAACTAACAATCCGTTTGGAATATGCTTCAAAATGTGTAATATATAAAAGAGTTAAAAAATATATTAATTAAATTGTTCTACTTAAACTTTGCATGAAAAATCTGTTAAAATTACTATTGTATTGTAGTTCTTTGAAATCCAGGTGTATTCACAGACAATAAAAATAAATACTTGATCCGGAAACCGGATATAACCGGTCAAGTCCGGTGCGATCAGGGCGTAGACCGGCTAGCCAATAGGAGGCAAGATAGCTCATTGTCACCCCCGTACCAATAGGTATTAGTGGGACACTCCTAGTACAGCCTTAAATATTGATTCCGATTTATTTTGGGACTTGCGAACAACGCTAGGCGTGTACCAAATAACATTATTAAACTTTAGCTAGTTTTTTCAGGTATTCAGGTTTTTCAATAATAACAAATTCTACTCAGGCAATATAATAATGTACCATATAATAACTCATAATGATAATTTATTTAACATGTTATAAAGCTCTGTATTATCTTATTGGGGCTTGGCCACATACAATTTAATTGAATCGATTTTACCTACCTACGTATCTTTTCTCTAGTATCGTACATAATGTAATTTCTTTTATTACTAAGTAATATTGTAATAATGTATTTAAATAAACGAACTAATAATACCTCATATTCTTATTGTAATTGGATTTAGACATAACTTGTGTTACTTAAATTGTTATCTTAATATTTAGCGGTCTAAACCTAGTGATATGTATGTAATTATTCAAAGAAACACAATTAACTGTTTATTCTGTTGGTTTTTTATAAATAAAAGCAGAATGCTTATGTCCAAACCACACTTACAAAATATGACTTATCTTTACTGAACTGGCATAATAACTACTAAACGAATCTCATCGCAATAAATAAAATACAAATAATGACACTTTTAAATAAATTCCAACTGTACAAGCGAATTCACAAGTATTTTTCAGTTTCTAAAAATGCTCCTCCGCGGCCCTCGAGCTTTTCACGAGAGAGACAGAAATGAAAAACCAAACGACTAACAAGTTAATTTAATTAAAGCCAGTTTCAGTAAAACACGGAAACTTGTAGATATCGATACGCAACGAAACGCGCAAAATATAATATTATTACAATTCTCAATTACCCCAGCAGACGTGGAGGTGAATTTGAACCGTATAACCAGGTGGTAAAGTTGCCTTCGAAGTACCTGGGTGGCAGAATGCAATAGGAACATAGTTAGGGTGATAATACAATAGCGATAGGATTAGTTGCGAAGTGTGCAAGGGGCTTAAGTTATTACGTCACGTGATGGCGGAGCGATATTATTATCTAATAATTTGTATGAATATTTATCACTTGAAGTTTGTACATCCCTCTATTGTTGTATTGTATGGTATCGAATGGGGTTTATTATGTACAAATGGATGCTTTGGTGTGCCGCGGAGTGCTCGGTGAGCCGTCGGTCCCGTTACAAGTTCACAATCACGAGAGCCCACCAATCTGAATTTGAATATCGTGGTGGGTATGAAAGAAGAAATTTATGCCTAATGGGACATTCATATGTATGAAATGATTTAAAAAACCGATGACAAGATTGTAATTAATATAATATTAAATTGTTGGGTTTGATTTAAAATTTAGTATTGAAAACTCTGGTTAAATAAATACTGCCTGTAGTTTAAGTAGTATACATTAAATTTAGTTAAACTTATTTGAAAATTATTTTAACTACGGCTCAACGTTTCAGATGCTTTGCAACAGCCGTGGTCACGGGGAGATGTAAAAGTTTAACAAATATAATATATCGCGTTTTAAACCCTTTAAGTGTTTTATTTAAATTGAAAACACTTTCATACTTCGTAGTAGATAATTCGTTTTGAGTTTATTAAAAAACACAGAACGTTATTTTATGGTTTATAATAATCACAAACGTTATTTAAAATCGTTTTCACTTTTTAATTGTCATTGCTTTTATCTTCTTAAGAGGCTAAATAGTATAATGGCCAGTATTAAAGCACTAAACACAAGTTGTTATTTGCTTTATCTGTTAGTGTGGCTGTAAATATCGGCTCCCGCTAATCTTAGAGGGACGATGCGTTCTCAATTAACCCAAAACGTTCACCTTGGACAATTAAATAGATAACGTTTCGCTTCTGGTGGTCTTTTGAGCTCTGATCTGAGTTTACTGATTAACTGAGCCATACATACATAAATACTACACACACACACATATATGTAATAACAAAAGCTTTTTATAAATACATATGGTATTTTTAAAAATACAACGTACACAATTTTGTTAGTTATTTATAACATATACTTAACACTTAAATTGTATTAAACTGTTACTTTATTTTCCGTGTTTGTTTGCCTTGGTTAATCTCTTAAACTGTTGGACCAATATTAACGGGACTTCACCGCCGAAAGGTAAAGGTATAAGGCAGAAACAAGCTACCGTTTAATATTTCATCATATGAAGTCTAGATACTCAAAAATATTGTGATTTCGTTACATTATAAGATACAAGGGCGGCCAAAAATACAATTTTATTTGGTAGTTCATTGTTATTAATGTTAAAAGGACTAAAATATTTTTAGTAATTGAATAGATACAACTACTAGGTAGTCAACAAGTAAGAAAGAACACTATTAACATTCATTCCATAGACGTACTTAATAATGAGTATAAAAGATGCAGGCAGATAATAAATCTAATTGCAGTCTAGATGAATCTGGTCTTGATACCACAGATTATATGTTACCGATAGTCTATAAAAACGTTAGCAGTCTGCCGGTGAGTCTGTGTTCAGCATACTTGATTCAATCATAGACTGCAGAGCATGCGGGCTGCCATTCATGTGAGATGCGGGCACTGCTGATTCGCGCCATTTTTTTTTACTAGCAATGACATCGTGAATCGTCCGTTATTACCAGATTGTGCCAAGAATTCGCACATTGAACAAAATGTCGATGTTCCTTTTTAAAACAAATTGGTTTGAACTAGCTTTCGACCGCGACTATACGTACGTTTGAAGATGACTTTTAGTAGCATGGTAATTTTGTTGAAAAAATAATTTGACTCCGGCTGCATTATTACGTTTTATTCGCCTAGAATAGGTACTAAATGATAAATTAATAGTAACATTTTTCACTAGCATCCGGTTTGAATGCCGGTTTTTTACCAAACCTTAAGGTTTTTACTCCAAGCTAGTACAAAACTAAATAGATTAGTGCAGACTTTCTTTTCGATTAGTGTATTATGTGCACGCCGCCTTTGTAGCCAAATGGTTAAATGTATTGAATTCGTTAAATGGTAAAACATAAAATAGTTTCGGCCGGGCAGGGCACAGAAATCTGATCAACTACTTGCCTGTGAAAAGGACGGATCAGTAAATCGGGCACAAAAATGTGTTCACCCCAAGCCCCACGAAGAGGAACCACGGGCTTTCACTTTATGTACACAGACAAGATTAATTCAAAATGATTTTCCTATTACATTGATTATACATTTAGTTTTTCACTTTCACGTGTTTATATAAAAAATTACAATACTTATTAGATGCATCGAACTTCGCGACTCTTCAATTACAAGTTAGGCTAAATTTTTCATATTTTATAATGAGTGATCTGTGATAACACAATATTATATTGTCCATGAGTGAAACAGGCGAGAGCTTGCCACATAATGAAATATCAAACACGGTCCGCCGCATTAAAATTAAAGGGAATAATGCATCGGGGCCATTAAATGCAATGTTACCATACGTAAACGTTCCGTTTGCGCCACAGATTATCATTCAAAGCGCGCCAATCATAGATTACATAAAACTTATCGTTGAATTAAAGTTATCCGAGAGCCCCGTCGAAGGTCTAATTCGAGCGCGATAAATACTGGAGTAGGAATAAAACGTCGAGCGGCGCGTTTGAAGGCTCAAAGGGAGCCGATTTGTTTGGCATAAAGACCTCTTTATTGGTCTATATCGCGAGAGACTTTATTCTTCTTTATTCGCCCGGTTAATATTGCAATTCAATTAATGAACAATATTCGGTCAGATTTCTCGGGTTAATTCAAGTGGCGCGGACGGGAAGCTCGGTGAAATTTCGTTTGGAGTTTATGCGTTTTTGTGTAATTAACATTCGTACTTTATTGCGCGACGGGCATTTACTTCGATGGGATGATTGCTCTGCTCGAATCCGAGGAAATAACTGGTTTAGCGGCTTTTGTTTCGAAATTTTAGGTTTATAATAATCACAAAAGAAATGTCTCTATACTGAAGTATGCAAACATACGTAACAGATAAATAACGCCAAATACTTTGACAGACTACAATATATTTGAGGCGGGGCCCACCGAGGTTTGGATGGGCAAACAGTACCTATAGATAACTATTTTTTACGCTATGAAGAATAGACTAGTATAGAGTCCAATCTGTCAAGGTACCTTTTCGAAGCGATAAGTTTGAGTAATTTTTTTAACCCTTAATAACGGAGATAAATAGATACTGTATTATTCATATATTTCGTATAAAACGCAAAAGAACATCAAAGCCTAGGCCTATTTAAATTTTAATTACAATAGAGCGATGAAAAAGTTTAACAAAAAGCCTTTGTCACAGAACTTTACACGCAATGCGTGCGGCATTACATTATCTGCGATCGTTTAAAGCCTTCTAAATTTAAAAAAAGGTTCGTTCAAGTGTAACGAGTAACCGAACAGCTACCGGTGTAAGCAGACGCCAATGAGACCCGTTATTTTTAGGGTTGCCACTTCAGTGTATCTCGCAAATAAAAGTCGTGAAATAAGGAAAAAAATATGAAGTAGTGCGGAGCCTATGCTAAATATTTATAAATAAACTATATCATTTCCATTTTATCCATCAATGAATTGATTAAAAGAATTGCTTACATCTGCAAATATATATTAATGACAGCTTTCTTAATTAAACCCGAATATTGCAATAAAGTTAAAAGTTAAAAATGTAATTAAAACCAATTGTATATACTATCGATACAGAAGTAGTAGTCGGTGCTGTGTTCGTAGTTTAGAGTACCGCCCGAATCGTCAAACTTTCAATATAAAATAGTTTTATAATTTGTTTTTATTTAATAATGAGTTGGCAACCCTATTAATAATCCTTTCCATCCTTTTACATGTAAAAACACTCAAAGTGCGGCACTCTCGGTTTTATCTCTTAATTCATTGCCTTTAGAAAGGATATTACTTGATATGATGACAATATTAAGATACTATACGTCTCTATAGAATGGCGTCTAATAGCGCCGACACAGCAACATTGAAATATGTACAAAACATACATCTGCAACTGGCGTTGCACCGTTACGTTATATTATGGCCGTGATATGTACGTCATAGTATGTGACAAGTAAGCGAGTTTGGCATTCTGAAAAAAAAATGACTAAGGATGTAATCACCTAGCCACCATTAAGATATACTTATATAATTGTTGCGTTATTAATTAGGAGAATTCAAAAGAACGATTACGTAGGCCGAAATTGAACCTGTGACATAGAATAAACGGCGCCACAAAAATCTCAAAAAAATAGGAACAATTGAATAATGATTATATTATTCTTATAATTAAAAGTGTGATAAACTTAAAGTAACATTTTAAACCTTTTAAATGTCGGACAATTTTTATTTTAATTTATTCCGCTGTTTCAATCCTATTAACAGCTCTTAAATGTACTATAGAATGTATATAGACGAAGAACCAGCTTCGAGTATGTTAAAACTACATATAAAGCAAAATCACCAAGCTGTATTGAAGATCCCACGATAGCTGGACAGTCTTTTTGTTGTTGCAAATAACAATAACAAAATAACAACAAACACAAAAACAATAATAAAAAAATAAAAATTAAGGCAAGCTCATAAATACACGCGGTTTTTGATTAGAATGGTAAAATAAGGGACTTCTAAATTCTGTTGTTTACCTAGTAGTATGTAGGTACAGTTAGCTTCGTGTGAGAATCCGACTCACACTTGTATAGTTTTATTATAGATTTCATATACATAATATAAAAGTCTAGCTGACCTGGAAAACGTTCTCTTGCTGTATGTATTTCGACCACATTTGATTACCATAAGAACGGTTCTTGTAAGTTAATCGCAAAGATAGATATTCTGCCGTGGACTAATTATTTTAGATTATTTAATACTTTTGGGTATCATGGGCCGATTTTGCCGCGGGCCAACGGTTTCCAAAAGATAAATAATCTTTATCGTCTTATCCGCATTTTCCACTCTTTCTTTGTTAGTCGCAACCTGATGTTTGCCTTAAAACTTTTCTCTTTAAATGATCCAATCAATACAAAAATAATAATTCAATACGAGCCAGTAGTCCCTGGGATTAGCGCGTTCAAACAAACTCTTCTGCTTTATAATATTTGTATAGATATGGCAAAGATTTAACCACATTATCTACCGATAAAGAGGTATTTCAAAATTATTATTCTAATAAATAAAAGGCCTAAGGAACCGGTTCTAAGTTTTTACCATGCCTTTGATGGCGTGCGACACCCGCCAAGCCTAACGATTGTTTTAATTACTTTCCTAATCATATTTAACTAGTGTGTAATAAATATAGCGTTACTTTATTGTTCAAGTAAAAATCCTTGAGGTTGTTTATTACTGTAGTTAACATAGACGAAAAATTCACTAATTATTTGTTTTTGTTGGAAAACGTGTTCAATGTCTATAATATGGTTAAGATTTGAAACAAACATTTAAATCGTAGTAAAAGATATAAAGTTTTTTATTTAATAATATATATTTACATAATCTGTTAGTGCCTAATGATAGATTGTCTTTTGTTTTCTTACATCTTAAACTTAGACGAAGGAATCATTTTTCAGGAATGTATAAGGCAGGATAGCTACAACAAAATGAATAAGCAAATCATACGTAAGACCTACAGCTAGTAAAAGAGAGTAAGGGCCACAGATAGACAGACAGTCAAACCCTAGTAATAGGCCCCTATTTTATAATATATTTTTTTAGCTATTCTGTGCGGAATCCTAAAATATAAACAGGATTCGCGTCGCCATATTTTAGCTAGAATAATTCATACGATTGAGTGCTTGTGCAAAGCCATCGATCGGGCACGACTTGAGGCTTATCTGTCGCACATTAGCCGGTGGTCGGCGGGTGACAAAACAAATGAGTGTTTTAACGCTATCTCGGTTGCCCTTTCATCTCGCCGCAGGTAGCTCTTTTCCATATCTCGAGCATTCACTGCTTAGATAGTATTGAAGCTGGATTAACAACAATGATATGGAGTAGACTACTAAACATTAAAAGTAAATAAATCGACACTAATTACTCAGCACTTTGCTGGTGCAAGCATGACTTTACTGGGCCCACGTCTGGGGCTACTGTCATGAGTAATATTTCGTTAGAGGTTTTGTATGTAAAGATCATTAAGTAACTATCATTTCTTACGCAATATTTTTAGTACTTATATTGTGAAATGATAAGAAAAAAATAAATGTGGTTTTCAGTGTTTGTTTGGCTAAACTATATATTGTATAATGATAATATAATGTATTAATTTTATTAGTTAATAATTTATAATACAAAGACGACTCCATTACACTATAATTCTGATACTTATCGGTATCAATAGCCTTTGATACCCGGATAAAACGTTTAAATTCAATTCTTTATTGCCTCTTATCACTATGGTAAAGACCGCACGCACACAAGCGATCAAAGTCTTATAAAGTAATTTGAGTTAAGGTGGAATTTCTTGCGTAAACTTTTGAATATATTATGCACTAAGGCTTATTAAGAAGAAGAAATTACACAGTAACCAAGTGAGTGAGAGTAAGATAAAGAAATTTAAAAAAAGAACATATATTAAAAATAAATATATATCGAGTTTTAAACCGTTCAAAGTTATTATGCAAACGTCTACTACTCGCGTGACACAACAAAATCTGCCTGTCTTACGCGAGTGGTAATAAACGGTGGAAAGGGGGTTTGTCTTAAATTTGGGGGGGGGGGGGGGGGGGGGGGGATTTGAACCTGCATCCACATCGATCCGCGTGCTGACGCTAACCAATTGAGCTATCGTGTCTGTTCCAAACTTATCCCGGAAAAAAAATTTGCGTCCACATCAATGACGGACTAATTAACAATATTTATTCTGTGTATTCAAGTTTGCAATAAATTTAAAATAAATTACTAGGCTTCCATAAACCTTCAGGATAATTAATTGTTTGAAGTAATCATACCAAATTATTAACTAATTAATATTTATTGTAAGTGTAGTTCTACGTGCTGTTCATTATTTTTTATCATAAATTTAACACCGTAGAAGCGAATATGCATAAAAATGTAATAAAACTCAAGTTTCTTATGTTAGAGAAGCGGGTGCAGCGTTGGTGTTTACACGCAGTGGTTCGTTACACAATAATTAATTATATCTAGTCATTAGATTTATACTTATAAACTACTTTTAAAAAAATAAAATTTTTCTAGACACAACTTTAGTGGAAATCAAGATATGAAGAGAGTACATAGTAGTATATAACTACGTTTTTATTTGAATACTTTATATTTATCACATGGTATTTTGCACATGTTGGCATTATATAAATTATTTATTATCAAATTGAATAGATTTTTGCTTTAAATGTTATTAACACCGTTGCGAAGGCGAAAGTCCTGGCTCCGAATAACAAAGTAGATAACGTTTGGGTAAGGAAACTAAAGGAAACCAACGAAACATTTGCTTGTTAATAAAAAATAAACGGGATTAATTAATTAATACAAAGAACAATATGTGTTAGATTGCATTATAAAAAATACTAGGATAGCATAAATCTCTAGTGATAGCTTCAACAATTGATTTCTGAAAGAAAAATATGATTTTTCAGGCGTTAGAACGAGACAGCAGCATTATCTTGTCCACAAAACAAATATTTAGAGAGTAATTTTGAACCATCTTAGTTCAAGCACGCCATCACAAACAACACTTCTTAGAAAATGGAATAATTAGACCACCAAAGAGTTCATATCTTACAAAACTAATTCAGATACAAGGAATGTCACTTTGAGACACGCAGGCTGCAATATATCGAGTTTATCTTAACGGCTTTAGGGCTACCTGTATTGGATCACTTTATTATCCGACTGCGAAATGATGTTAATGTTTTTAAGTGGATTTGAGATAAATTTCTCTCTAAATCCTTTGAGATAATTGACTGTGAATATGCTCGACGTTTTAAAACTTGAACGTCTCTGTAACGTCTCTTGATTTATTGCTATTTAAATGGATAGTTACCCCGAGGTAGGGTCCAAACATCACATTCTGGACAAGAACGATAGAACATCTATCTCGTTATGTATTTCTGATGTCAAACAAGACACCTCCAATAAAAAAACACAACACAAAAGCGTGCAAAAGCAGCAATTCACAAAATATGTGAGAAACAAATCAAAAGATTCCAAAATTGACTGTTACCGACAATATTATCAAATATGCGCCGTACAGAATGCTGAAAATGTAAAATTGACGTTTTCACGAGTGAAGGAACAGGTGTGAGGGCGGTCTTATAATAAAAATGTTTGAGAGAACATACCTCGCACGCTTTGGGGAACTTCAATAATGTATCTACATAGTTACCATTTGTTTTGTGTTGAAGAAAATGTTGCTCTTGTTTATTTGAAGGTTCGACGTTAAATTACAGTCTTACGTTGTTATAAAGATGCTTACAACTCTATTGTTATACGACTAGATGCATACACAACTTGTTCGCAATCTTAGTAATCAATACTAATATATAAAGCTGAAGAGTTTGTTTGTTTGTTTGAACGCGCTAATCTCAGGAACTATTGGTTCGAATTGAAAATTCTTTTTGGATTAGTTTAGAGTATTTATTGAGGAAGGCTATAGGCTATAGCGCTGTGACTAATAGAAGTGAAGAAACAGCGCGAAATGTCGAAAAACAGGGAAAATTATTCATCGTTATGGGTTTTCGAGGCGTACGCTGCAAAAAACCGTTCATGATACCCAAAAAAAATATATATAAAAGAATGATTCCTATTTAAATGATCTAAAAATAGTCCGCGACAGTATATGTCCATTTCTTAAGTCGCGAGTGCGCAAAAAAATTTTTGGATGTCCAAAATAACTATTGTGCGCGGACGTAGTAGCTGACTCAGCTAGTTATAGATAAAACGAAAAGAAAACAAAACTTCAATAGAAATAATATATGAGATAATAAATAATTTTAGGATAAATATGACTATAAGGAGTTTTAAACATTTTTTTAAGCGAAATATCGATTTAATAAAAAAAAATAAGCTTAGGCCAAAATAGCAAGTTTTATTTTATTAGAGTTTGTTTTTGTTAATGGATAAATGTTATAAGTAAAGTATAAGTCGGCAATCAATATATCTACTGGGTTTTGATAAGAAGTATTTCTTCTTCCATATTTTTGTGCTGACGCTCCGACATGACATGTCATAGACAAAATATCTAGCCCACTTTAGTTATGAAATATATTTAATGATGGCAATACAAAAACACGAGGGGCACGTTACGACAGCGTGTCAACACTGGCAGGTTTACGATTTTTACATGCAAATACCTGGAAAATACATGGAAAATGGATGAGCGCGATACAAGCCATATTTTTAACTGTGTGTCAGGAATATTTTATGTGATACAGATTATTAAGAACAGTTTTATTTGATTAAAAAGGTTGTTTTAGTTGGGTTTGGAGTCAGAACCATAAGAATATACTTCACATCGCTTGTCTGTCTGTCCTCCTCTGATAAAAACACACCATTCTTAGATGGAAGTTGGTATAGCACGACTGTTCGAATAGTGATAATTTCGTACCCCTATTTCGGTAGTTAAATCATACAAAAGTCAGAAGCTAGCTGATATAGTGACTTAGCTGTTGTATGTAATTAATATTCTAATATTATTATAACTACTAAGACAAGTTTGTTTAGTAATATGAAAAAGGTTCGGCCTGTATTTAAGATTTATAGCTGAATACGTTACGTATAATTTCTAGCATCCCAACTGATGATTCTATTCTGTGCCATTTTATCTTGTAGCTCAGAAGTAGGTCGTTGTAGACACGACCGCAGAAGTTCACGTATTTATCAATTTCATTGCAGGAATTTAGCAGCATTTGCTGGGTTTTATAGACCGATCTGTCTTATTTCGGTCAAAATTGTACACGCCACTTTCAACTTTATTGTACGAGTTATAAAGCCGGGTACTCACTCGCTAAGGAGTTGTAACCGTACCGTGCTGAACTCCTACAACATACGAACTGTTCTACGAATAGTTGTTAGAAAGAGACGAATGTTTTAAGTTATTTGTAAAACCTGTACTCCTAATATCACTTTTATAGATTAGTAGCCTAAAAGTTAATTAGGTAGGTATTTAATATAGACCATGTGATTGGTGTTTTTTATCTAGACTAGATTTTACTGCGTACACCCGAAGTATAGTGAAAAGAACATAACAACTATCCTAGAAGCAATACATACATGATACAGATGTGGTTCGCTAGTGTGTACTCGGCTTTGTGCAACTTTTATTATCGCGTGCCGAGTTTTGACAAATTATTTTCTAAATGTTGCCCGTGTCGTGAATTAAATAAATGTTGTTCAAACGAGAAGTTTTTGTTGCCATAACCATTATCCATATATGGTATCATTTGTACGTCGTTTTATTATGCACCCACTCTGTATTAATTAAAGAATTAACAGCGAACCATTAAACGTAGCCATAGGAAGCACCTAATTATCTACTAAGTAAACAAGTGTGGTAGAGGATAGCTAGAAATCAATCCATCATTATTTTTTTAATACTTTGAAACGTGAAATAACAATAACAATTTATTTAAGCTTCTTAAATTTGTTTTAAACAGTTTGATGTGTTTTATTTAATGTATACGGCTATTATAAGTATGTATATTTTATATAACTACAGTTACTTACTTAATTTGGTCTTCTTATGTACGAATTCAATTAAAAATGAAATACTAATATGTATATGTTAATTTTATTTGTTATATGTGATGCTAAATGTGTCTACATAAAAGTTAAATATATGTAGGTACATTATAATATTTACTACTAGCAAAGATAAATATTATAGCCTTCTGTCTGTCTTATCTTATGGCCATTAATTAAGTAAGCAACCGCTCAAATAAAATAAATTGTCTATTAAACACAAAAAAAAAATTTTCTAGATAATTTTTACAATCCGTTTGTTTATCTTCAAAATTGCCGCTATCACTTCAAACGAAATTCTAACGTTCACATCAAAATTACACGTCAACTATTATAACGGCACACATAAAAAGGAATGCGCAGAACAGTTACACTACCCCCACAGTAGCAACACCCTTAGAACGCGGGAACCACTCTAAGCGGAGCCCCGCACAAACATTCCCTCCCTTTGTCCCACTAATCAGGATCGGTGGTGGAGGGGTCCGTGTATCCTGGCGTTCCGATAATGCGTGTCTCTAGCCCATCCTAGGCACTTACACGCTCTCCTTTTGAAGCTATGTCGGTTTTATTGGCCCTAAAGGTGAAATAACAGCGAACCTGGAGTGTTGGTGAATTTGAGGTGTAATTTTGGTATCCTTCAATGACAGTCACGCAACGCGAAATATATACACATCTCGGTGAAAAGGTACATTATGTATATATAGGTCCGGAACTAAATAAGTAACGAAAGGGGCAACTTTATTTAAATTTTAAAGGGGAAAACATAATGAACTCTTTCGTTGCATAATTTTATTAGCGGTATGAATTTAAAGTAAATCTTAACTCTTATTTAGAGTAATAAGCTGAACAAATCTATGTACGGCCTGTGTAAAACAAAATAAGTATAAAAGTAACCCAACCCAGGACCTAAAACTATCTGGTTTTAGTATAATATATAGTTTTTACTATATTATATTTTAAGTGTAACATTATTGATATTTTTTCGATGAAGAATTTAAAACAACTACGTTGAAATTTATATGATTTATAGCCGATTCGGCCTGCTGAATTTCAGATAAAGTTACCCAAAAGTGTCTATGTTTATGTTACATTGAATTTGGAGCCTAAATATATATAAAAAAGCATTTATAATAAATATATTAGTAAAAAAAGGTCTGGCCACTTTCGTTTTAAAAATCTTTTTTTTAATTTGAATCCCCAAACGATATTCTATTTTTCGTATAGAAAGGTTTTAAGTGTTCTTATATCTAAACCGTATGACAGAGCCATCAAACAATAAACTTTTCGACAACAGCTATAAAAATCCGAATTAATTCAGACACGGTTCGAAGTTTTGAATATTTCCTACTATTGGTTGCTTTACCTTTTTAATGCTTCCGTTGATTCAGCGCTCTTTTTGAAATATAACTAAAATTTTGGGTAAAATATTATGAGCACATAACTACAATACTTTTAACAACAGAGCATTAAATGATGTTAGCTTAAAAATTAGCTTAAAGATTTTGACTTGAAGACTTGAACTACACTCACAGTTTTACAAAAAAAATACAGTTTTCAAACTATAACACTGTTCATTATTGTTCCGTAAAGCATACTTTCTAATCATAGAAAATATATTTATCAGACCTTTTGTCATACAGAGTTTAAAATGCAAGACAGAAAATACCTAGTTCTTTATTATAAATAGCAAAAAAAAATTGTCCTGAGTATCGAACCAAAGTCCCCAGCTAGAATCACAATAGTATAACAGCTGTTAATAAAAATAGATATAATTCTGTCAATAAAGTGTTGTTCGGAAACTTTAATGTATCCATCGAGTGTGTGTAAACAGAATCAAGTGGCTTTGTCAAATATTTGCCATCCTCGTGGTCACTTGACTAGGGACTCCTGTATGTATAACACAAAATTTACTATTGGTTTTCGATAATGTTGATAAGTACTTCCAACTCGAATTCGATAAATTTGTACACATAATAAGGAATTTCAATTTAACTTGTGTAATGTTTTATTTAAAACATAAGATATAATTTAAGATGCAATATAGTTACCCAATCAGATAATCTACATAGTTATTAAGGTATATTTCATGTTAGTTGAGATTGAAATTCAAAAGCTTATCTAAGCGTACATAGATACATTATAATTTTAACGTTTACATTAAAGTAAACAAACATTATTATATATAATATATTGATAGAACGAAAAAAAAACTTACACCATTACAAACAAAATATACATGATTTCAATAGCACGATTTGATTTCGCACAAGGATTTGAACCCAAAACCTTACAGACTACCGAGGCGGTGATATCGTACCACACTTCGTCCTTTTTAAAACCCATTGATTGATAAGAATGAATTGCACTAAATATCTTCAATACTAAATCACAACAATAAAACTTAAGTGATAAATTATATGATCGCTTCGATATTTTAACAATGTGCTAAAATAAACAAATTAGTCAGATTGCCTATCGTAAAATGCAAGTCTCTATAGCTCATTAGGCGTGAGAAGAAACCACACAACAAGACGAATATATTATTCGTATGTCTGTATACTTTTAGTAACGGAAAACGTGTACTTGACAACAGATTTTTGTAATTATCGTAATTGTAGTGTTCAAACGCTTCTTATCTTTTGCTTGATAAACTAAAGATTATCTTACTTCCTTTTTGTTTATTAAACACATTCTTAGCGCTAAATTTTAATATTTTTTCCTAATAACAATAATTATATAAGATATAAGGAGAGAAGGTCGATTACGATTTTTTTTTTTTCGAATGTTCGACTACAAATAGTAGGGGTGTTTCGCGACACTCACAGTGCATTTAATCCGTACTTGATGCCGCAAATATTTGTGCGTTGCGCCTCTCGTGGGAATACATGCATCCCAGATTTTAGTTACTTAAAATTTCGACGACAGAGCCGGATATATAAGTCATATAGAGAAAGAGCGAGATAGAAAATCAGGTTTTCGAGCTCAATTAGGGCTACCACAACAATTGTAAGCTAGCTTAAAATTAAAAGGGTTTTACATAAAGCGCAAGACGGCAAGAGGCAAAGGTAACTAAGAAGTGTTTTGATAAATGTACGGGACGTGAGTTCGTTTTCGAAAAGGTAAAATGGTATTGGAAAACTTGGCAAAAAGCTGGTATACGTACACAATATAATTTAGTAACGCACAGACAGAAATGTGCACCAAACAAATAATATTCACGCAGAGACACGGAAGTAAGTAAAAAAGTAAAGAAAAAAATTTAAATATTTCAATTCAGTTAAATGGGATTTCTCAAAACACGTAATCTTTTGTCCTAAGCAGGTGTTGGCTAATTTAATAGCCACGCTGAACAAGGTATAAACTATAAATATTCAAGTAATTATGTCGTAATAGGTTCTCCGACACATCGGCAGTTATTGGAATTGTGATAGAGGTCAGAAGGCAGAAGAATGTGTCCGTAATAACAATTAAATTTAATCGTTTTAATAACCTTTTATTACCTAGAACTTAAGCTATCGATCGATGACGTGTTTTTCATTGAACCGTAATTCTTCTTTTTCAATATTTCCTCCAAGATGTAGTAATCGACATCAACATATTATCATTGTTTACTCTAAGTTACTTGCTTTGCAATGACATAAAAACTATGTAAACAGGAAGATGATGTTAAAATACGGCCTTTTGTTGTTAAAAGTGGAAATTGATTTGAATATTATTGTTTTTTTTGAATCTTTATATTATTAAAGAGAAAAACAATCACGCTAAACTCATAGAACATCTACCAAAGATACGCCTACGCATTTTCAGCTTATTTTAATGTATGTTGGCAAAAAAAACGAATAAAAATATATAAAAAAAGTTAGTCCCATGAGACAAACACTGCTTGTCTCATGGAAAAGACAACAAAATTTTAATATGTCAATCTACACCAAAACATATTTCTTTTACACGAACTGATATAACAACTAATTTAACAGATATTTTATTAAACGTCTGTACATGCAGAACATAATATGTATGTAATGTGACATAAAGTGGGTACCATTTGATATTATTTCTTTATCCGGTTCTTCGATGAGACGAATTACAGCTTTAGCACAAATAAACACCCGTTTCAGTGTATCGTGTTTATTATTTGCCTTCTGGGCTTTCAAATCAAAACATCTTGAGTCCACAATGCGTATTCAGACTGCCAGTTTTAATTGTAAAGGGCTAATCCACAACTGCCGACTCAAGCGTCTAATTCACTTCAAGTAGGCCCATTGTATTTCGGAAGCCGCATCTTCCCAGCTGCCGCGGAAAACGGAAAAAACACAACAAAAACTTCTTTCTCGGTTTCGTAACGCTTCGAAATTGAAAAATCGGTTTCACTTACGTAACGCGATTCGAACTTTGAATAATTTCAGGCAACTTTAGGCTGTTGCCGGCTGAAGTTGTGGAGAGTGTTGAAAATGTTGTAAATGTTCTGTAAAGTTTTTGACCTCAGGAAAGCGATTATTGCGTATTGCATTGATAAACAATAAAAAAAAACTATTTAATACGATTATCTGCAAATATCAAAACGAATGTTTGACGAATATTTGCAACTGGGGATAGGGATCATTATACCTGAGGAAAGTTCAAAAAAACGTTGATAATGCAGAAGACACAACGTCGACGCTAGTGGTGGGGGTTTTCTTATAGCTAGGCTCGCATACAGCGTAACACGTTACATTGATTATAGAAATATGTCTCCTTCACACGCTAATGTTAGCATAGACTAAAGATCGTACGCGATCTCCGCCGTGTATAGCAGACCAGAGCCTAAAAGCTTGCGCAAGTTGTACACGTGTTGGATGGCTACTGAATTACAAAGGACCGGTGCGCTCGCCCGAGCAGGAAAGGGCATGTGTTCGATAATTTATATACAGTATTGATCAAAAGGTGATGTCCTTTGGGAGGCACCGAGGCGTCCAAGAGATTGAACCCCTCCCGAATTGTCTATTGAGCGAGGGCGATAAAATCTTGCGCCATCTTATCGCCCGATGGGGTTAGCGAGTAATGGATTAATTACCGAACGCTGCGTTTGCGGCTTAGAATGGATTCTCAAAGGACTGTTTAACGCTGCTGTAGTGTTATTTAGCCGACTGTGACAGCCGCGTCAGCCTCTGCGGTTGATTTCGCCGTTGAGATGTAATTTAAGGCGGAACGGCAGTTTTTTTGCAATAAAGGAGGACAGGCAAGCATGAAGTTCACTTGATGACTAAACAAGATGTGCTGTAGGCCTATTTTGGCTTTTGATATTCGGAAATCCAGACTTCAACTAAAACGCGATTAAACTTCACGCCTTTTTAGCCTGTGGTGATTAGTGTCTCGGACGAATTTTAGATATTCCTATCACCTATCTAATATCCAGACTTTTCAGACGAAGCCCAAGCCAACTTGTACTAAACAGTAGTACAACGTTTGACACATTCCATTGATTATTAATCATGTATTGCTACCATTACACCAACGAGCTCGTCAAGTTATGAGCAAGTGCTGTGGACGGGGTATCAAATAGTAAAAAAGAGAAATTGTAATTCATTTATATAACCGTCTGGAAGCAAAACATATCTTAATACAAAATTCGAAGTTAGCTTTCCTCTGCTGCGTCTACCGCGTGTATTGATGAAAAACAACTAACTCTTACGTATAACCTATTCTAAATATATAAGTAAAAAGTTATCCAAATTAGTCCATTATAGTGTACGTAAAAGAGTTAAAAACAAATACGTTACAACCATTCTAGAAAACGATCGGAAGGATAATATAAAACTGTGCCTTATAGAGATCTAAGATCAAAATAACGTTGTAAATTCAATAGTTATAAAATGGCATTGTTAACTTTCGCCTACAATTGAATAGATACAATGGAACAAAATGAAGAGGACCGTAATTCAGTAAATGTAGAAGGTTTAAAAATCTTTGCCAGTTGAGGTGTAAATTTTAATCCTTTTGTGCTTTAGGATATTGCGACTTGAGTTTTTTTAAAATCTAAACGTGGCGCCAGTAGTGGTACCGCTTTCAGAGTTATTTTTTAATTTCAATAACAAACTTCGTTTAAAGCTATTTTTAGTGCCTATATCTATTTATAGTAAGGTCTAATTTAAAAATCGAAAATAAATTGCTGCCTCGGTAGTTCAATTGGTAGAGCAACAGCACGGAACATTGACGATGCCGGTTCAAGTTCTGCCTGGGCCGAAAATTTTTTCATTGTATTAACGATTTTTCAATTTGATAGTGTCTACAGTAAAAAATGTTAATGTTTTCAAACATGGTACAGTCTTTCAAATGCGGCTTCCATAAAGGTAAAAACGTTTATACTACAGTAAGTCTTAGATAAATTTGATATTTACCTACTCCTGTTACACTAACATAGAAATTTGTCTTATTAATATTATTAAAAAAGAATTGAAGCTTTAGATGAGAAACAAAAAACAACCCCCAGTAATGTTAACATTTTAAAATATTATTCGCTTTCAAAACCAATGAACTTTAAAAGTCTAACAAGAAACTAAAAGAACGTGAACTTAAGAACTGATAAACAAATGTTGAACATGGCAGATAATATCAATATGAAAAATTGACAAGCGTACAAAAATCGGCGTGTCGGACACGAAAGGCGAAGCACAAAAACAAAACAAACAAGAATCTCAGAATCTCTACCTGTTAAGAAGTGTATCAGATCATAATATCGTGTAGAAAGCAAGATTAAAGATAGACAATAATGACGATGGTTGTTTAACGAAAGGACGTATGTTTGAGGCCAAAAATACATTGCAATAAGTCATGTACAATAGTCATATTGTACATGACCAATACCTAAGGTTGATAAAGAAGACAAACAGAAACTTATCGACAACTTAGTAAAGTTCTATCCGGCTTGAAGGACCAATTTAAAATATTTTGTATGGAATTAGTAACAGTTAAAAAATAATAATGTTTACCAAACTTAAAAACTTGCAGAAAGCGCCAGCAAATAAGTTACACTACCATAAAAACGCATTTATGTATAGAATAACGTTTAATAATAATTTAATTGTGTGAAAATGAAAGTGCTTTTATTAAAATTTACCTTTGACTTAAATATGATTAATACCCAATTATTTCTTCCACAAACCAACCGAACAGCTGATGTCGGAATTCCTCAAATGCCGAACGGAGCCGGTCGTTATTTCAATTACCCCTCGTCAAAGACAAAAGACTTGACACAAGGAAAAAACAAACGACGGTAAAAAATGTTATCTATGATTGGATCGCGGTCTTGTAAACGCGGTGGAGTGTATTAGGTTAGTCGAATTTTCGGAAGCATTAACGGTAACGATCTTGATATTTTTGGGAAACCCAACGGACTTTAAGATTTTCTGAACTAACACAAAGAAGTTGATGATATTCAAATAAAATTTTAACTAATATAAGCTACATATTAAAAAAATAATAATGTTTTTACTAAACTATATACCTATACAAATTAGCGATGAGGCGAGTCCCCTAAGTCTAAATTACAATATGTTTTTGTGCCCGTGCTGTAAAAGTGTATTTTATACTTTTTTTCTGACATTTGCAAAAACAATAACAACACACAAACGAAAAGACAATATAATAATTCCATTCTAATTTTTCTTCATATTTCATATTATTACCAATAATCATTTATTATAAATTAAAATCTGATTGGATCTGATGATTCAAATCCACGATCGCTGCGTCCCGAACTGTTCTTACAAAACGGTAGCTAGTTCTATTTATGAGACTGAACTATATAGCTATGTACTTTGTTCATTTTGTTAGTGAAACTAAAAAACGGGTTAAGCTTCATTCATATTAAAAGGTTTTATAAACATCGTTACGAGATTCCTTCAATTAATACGTTTATAAAAATAATGATGAAATAGTTGATGAATCGTAGAACCAGTTTACGAGAACGTGTTTTCGTTAATTACTCGTCTTCATTAATAAGTTTTTCTGTAATTAAGAAAGTGGTTAGCTAAAGAATAAAGATTGTGGCGCCAGCAGTGCACCTGCCTTGGTGAAGGCAGAATTTTGCCAATAAAAAAATGCTTCCTCTAATTTATTTATTTTTTAAGCTAGATAAATTTGCTTATTCTTAATTACTGTATTGCTTTATTTAAATTTATTTTAATTGGTGGTTATTAAAATATTCAGTGCTGATTTGAATTCACTGGTTTTTTGTATTAACGGCAACTCTTCAACATTTTATTTGAGATGAAAAGTAAAGACAAGGTTACCGATTAATAGTTAAATTATTTTTAGGTTTATAGTCCTATTTGTGATATACCCTGCACTGCCGGAACCAATAATAATTATTCGATTGGTTCTAAAAAATTGACTTTTGAAGATCTGGATATTAGATAGGTGTTAGGAATATCGAAACTCCGTCCGGATCATGAACCGTCATCCACAGATGAAAAAGCAAAGTTTTATCGCAAGTCGGTTTCAGTGCGTACTTCCGAATATTCAAATAGGGCGACAGCACGTCTTAGTGAGATATTATATGGCTGGGGTATGTCACCTTCTATCAAATGCTTGTCTGTCTCTATTATAAAAAAATGCAATGGAAGCCGGGTACCTAATCTAAATGCTTATATTTAACATTTAATAAGATCTTGATTGAGGTATTTATTTATTCCATCACATAGTGAGGTTTGATCGCTTTTCAGAATATACTAACGTTAAAACTGAAGCGAAGTAAACGTACTCTTATATGAAGTCCGTAAAAAATCCCTCTCGAGCTCAACGTCTGTCGAAAGCCATTGTAAACTACCGCTGTTCGAATTATCTATTGAAGCTCATGCGCAGTGGTTCAGTGGTTAAAGTAAATAGCGATAATAACCGTATCCAACACAATGCTCCCCCGCTGTTCAACAGCCCAACCTTTTTAATTATAATATCACCCACATTACACAAACTTTTTGCTACAAAAAAAAAGACCGATGCTACTTTTTTGGTTCTTTGATGGCTATTAAATATGGCCCATTATACGGAAGAATGGAAAATGGTATCTACGAATACTTAGTCGACTTTTTCTTTGGTGCATATAATGTGGAATCTGTGTCTGTTTTATTGGTCGATCTTAATTAAAGGCAAGAAATTAATCTCACTTCTGAGCTGTGCCCGGCCCTAACAATTTCTTGTTTTCCCGGGGTTCAAACGTGCTGAATGCATTGCAAGTCTAAATAGTAAGACATCTAGGAGGTCTTACATTATCATTAAGGATAAATACCTAAGAAAGACATAGATAGCTATGTTTGTAGCTTCTTTTATAGTTATTTCCTACTATTACTATATTTAAGATGGCATTAAGATGCCGTTGAAATGAAAATCAATAATTAATTCTTAGGTTTAAAAATACTGTTTTGTAACTCTAATCTTACTCTATACCTAGATTATAAAATCTCGTTTTTCCACATCGTTAAAACTTTAGTAACTATCTACTAGACAATTAATTAAGTAAAATTAAAATCAGAATTAGTTTTGGTCCTTGCTTAAAAATGGCATACCCTATGTTATTGTACCATATCGTCTCGTTGACGTGAACGATTCTCTGGTGATTATGAACACAAATAAAAATGATTAGTTTCCTATCCACATCTAATGACCCATTTATACGACGGTACAAAATCGCTGAACAAAATGTTAGGTATATAAATTTAAACAAATGTCCGTTTTTATGTTTGCAATTAACATTAAAATATAAATAATATCTACCTAACAATTTGGATAAGATAAAAACAATGATGAAATGTTGATGTGTATCCTAATTTACACAATAACCAACTTGTAATTGGCACATTCACAATTAATACAGGGTTTGATGCTTGTTGTGTACAATAAAAAAACTTTTTAGGTAGAGATCGGACCCCTAAAACCTCCCTAATCTACGTCGATGTATCCAATCATAATAATTGGTACTTATTAAATAACACTTGTTGTACACGCATTTGAAATGTAAAAAAACAACTACGACACCCAAAAGCCCTCTGCATTTTATATTTGCACCAAATGTAAGTGGAGCTTGGCATAACAAGTAAAGTTGGTAAGGCAATCTTTGTTTGATTAAAAATGCTATTTATCAAAAAATAACGACCTAAGTCCAGTCTTCTAGTCATCCGGAAGTACTTTATACAAATTTGGTTACAGAATATCAAAATTGGTACTCACGAAACCGTGCTTGTCACTGATGTTGTTGGTCAACTTGAGCTTGTGGAAGGAGACGACCTTCTGCATCCACTGCTCTCCTGTTGACGGCGAGTCTGGATGTATGTACATCCTCTTCGGCATTTCTGGGTCTGCCTTTCCAGCTACCATCCACCGACTCCGGGAAAAAGAGAATATCTTAGACCGACTTACAATAGCGTGTGTTATATCTGTCTCGTTCTCACAAATGTTGTGTTGAGTGAGTGCGAAAGAGATAGATATAGCTTAAATTAAGCTGAATTTCAAAGCAGGCACCGTGGAAATTTAAAAGTCGCAATAATAACATTTATATTTTTGATTGCAATCTCTGTCAAGTTACAATAAATATATTTAATATTGGTTATAAAGATTAACGACAAACGTTTTCGAAGAAAGAGACTTTTTATATGATTTGAGTTTTATTTTAAAATAAATATCATTAAGCCAAGTTTAAACTATTAAATAATATGATTTAAACAGGACTTTGAAATTTCAAAAACGTGTCCTTCATCATTTTACTTATGTTATTATAACTTAGCAACAGACAAAAAATAGAGTATGCATACAAAATAAACGTTCAAGCAATTGTTGCAATAAATTAAAATGTATCAAACTTCATTAGGCCAAAGCGATTAGGCATTTACTAATGAAAGTGAAATTAATTTTTAATTAAAACGAACACTCGCACCGAGACAGGTGGTCGCATAAATTAAAAATGTTATGATGTTATAAACAATGTACTTATGGCCGGACCGAACTTGTTAAAGCGTGAACATTTTAAATTGAAATCCTTAGATTACATTGGGTTAGTAAAATACAGTATTACAAAGCTGTAGACTGAAGCTTAGATTCAGAGACAGTGGACCTGTAGCTTAATCCATAAGAATTACCTTAAAATGTGTTTATTAGAACTTAACTGTCAGGACCAACATACAATATTATTATGAAAATTAAAGTCACTGTCACGTTTTTTTTATTTTAGATGCACTGTACAATATGATCTTTAACAAGTTATATAATAAAATGCCCCAAAAATTTGTCTATAACTTAGTATAGCTTTATTGTAACTAAGGTTTGTTTTAAAATGAAAGCACTATATTTTGAACCTTCGGAAGCTACAGCTAGTAACCAGGGCATGCAGGTTTAGTCAAATGTGGTGGTTAGAATACATCTCAATATCTCTGAATCTAGCTACCAGTCTTAGGGCTAGTGGATTATAAGCAATGTGAATGAAAGGAGATCTGCGTAGAGCAATAAATGAGGAACGACATTATGGACACACGAATCGAACACCGTACAGTGTGGCAAAAAAAATACGATTATTTATTATACTACCAAAAAGCGATCGTACCTACCATAGCTTGGGGGTTCATCCGTAAAAAAGTGATAAAAGATTAACGTCGACTTTTATCATTCGTAAGATACAAACAGAATTGTCCCCCTGATCGTTTTTCCTCATTTTATGGTTAATTCATTTAATTTTCGTTAAGTTTCGTCATTAATTTACTATATTTCAATAGTAAATTAATGAACTATACATTTAGCCATACCTGTCGTGGACTTTTTGCCAATCTGTACGTAATAGAACTCGAAGAGGTTTGATAAAATGGTTTTTAGCACATCCGATTTTGTAGCGATGTAAGCTTAGTAAACAATTACACAACGATAACGAAGTTCGAAAAGAACAAAATATCTAGAATTGATCGTCGATAAGTCAATTCCCTAATTTTCGAACCTCCCTGTCGTGTCGTCATTGCCAACCAGAGTAAGGGCCCTAGGCTCCGCAGATCCCTACTCATCACCAAACGCATGCTTCTTGCCTTTTCGAATTACATTAAAATAAGCCGCCGCGACCCGAACCTACTTATTTTAATTTAATTCCCTCGTGTTATACCTGTTGTGGAATTTGTATCTGCAATCGTCGGCAGCTACGATGTCCATTAGCAAGATGTATTTCGCTTTTTTATCAAGACCAGAAACGCGAACTTTGTAGGCAGGAAACATACGTCTGTAAGCAATACGAGAGAAAAACATGGGTTGCGACTTGTTCTTTGCGACAACGATTTGACAACGTCGACAACTGTGGACGTCGTTGGACTAGTTTCACTTTTTGTGATCGTTTGCTCCCGAGAAGTGAACGTTTAGCTTGTGATCGTCCGCGCTAATTACACGGTGTGGGGATTTTACTTTAATCGCTATTTTTAAGAAATTGGTTTATTTTCGTCGCGATACTAAAAGTTATAATTTATAATTAGTCTGTGTAGTCTTTTTGGGAAGAATGACATTTTCTATTATCTGTAACCACAATATTATTGCCCTTTTGTCTCCTACTTACTTCACTGACCCTTGTACTTTTCCAAATTGTAATTTTTTTTACATTTTCTTATATATTTATTATTGTCCTTTTATCTCTTACATACTTCACTAATCCTAGTACTTTCCAAACTTCTAATTCATCTTAGTTTGGTAACCCATCGAATTCCAATTTCAAAATATTGTGATGGAGTACTTACAAATCGTGCATTAAACCGATTCTCCAGACTACTCGTACATACAAATTGATCGAAATTAATTACTACATCACCGGCGCTAGACGTTTCTTTGTCGGCGACATTAACAGATGAATCACAATCGAATTTAAAAGTTGATGTTCGGATCGTATTAATTAACGGATATTATTTGGGTTTATCGGTCCAATCTCGTTGCCAAACCAGCGTCGGCAGTTTTGATACTTGTTTGAGGCCAGTCGGACGTAAAGATCACCTTATCGAATCTTGTCATCGAGAAATAAACTATCGGATTCAATGATCGGATACGATGCTTAGTGACGTCAGAGCACATCGAAAAAAAGTACGCCATATTGGAGAGAAAGCTTTCAAAATTGCTCCTTAATAGAAATTGCGTTAGATTGCGAGTTATTCATTAAATTTGACTCACTAATAATTAATCTAATCAAATAATGAAGGGAATTTATATAGTTCAGTATACATTAAATAAACCCCAAAATTTTAAATAGGATATTTAGGTCTCAGGTGCTGTTTTCCTTTAAAAAAAACTACAAAACTCCAAATAAACGGTAGAGATCCATAATAATTAGTTCTACGAAAAAAAACTCCTAAATCCACGGGCATTTCTCACCTTTGGTGTTAAGTTTTTATCACAGCGGTGTTTAAGACAAAGATATTTTAATGATATTACCCGATCGATGCGCGGTGAATCCTTAATCGCTGGACTTCCAAGTCGTAATGTCGTCGACCTTTTTACAAATTGTTTAGATATAATTAAGATGGCATTGATGGTGGGAACTAGTGCGGGTGATACACAAGCTACAACGGTATGGGACAATCGACGATGTCAACAGATTCTAGCCAAGAACCAACAAACAGGCGAAGGACTTTGTATGGAGATTAGCTTAGATGATATATGAGAAAAAATACTACATATCTAATATATTTCGCGTTATAACCGAAGCTTAACTTATTCTTCGGTAGGTATGTCTTGCGGCAACCGTGGTTACGGGGGGACTGTTAACTAACATATTTATTAAAAGTGTTGCGTTTAAATATATAGTTCTCGCGGAAACTACAGACGAGACTTTTTTTTTTTTCTTAATAGCAACTATAAAATTGAGCGACGGTTACAAGTTACAGCAGTCATAAAAAGTTACTTTGTGACTTGTTTTATCATTTGCATTAAAACGTACAAAATAAACACACTTGCATCTACAATATATATATTTTTTATTTTTCGTACTTCACTAATTTCCATACAAATGCCGACACCGCTTTTGGCTAGAGGCTCCGTTCTTACGTAACTACACAACCAAGCACAGGAAGGAATGGGGAAGCGTATCCTATCGGAACTGTCGGTCTACCTGTTATGAAACTTATATCGATAGTCATCTGCCGCGACGATGTCCAGCAGAAGAATATATTTCGCTTTCGCATCCAATCCGGACACTCGGAACTTCATTTGTGGAAACATTTGTCTGGAAACACAATTGACTAATAGCTTCCTTGTTTGTAGGGGGACAACTGGGAGAGTCGGTATGGACATACTGAATTGACTATTACAACTTACCTTCACATTGAATTTCACCATAGTGATGTTGATTGAAAAATTAAATCTTTGACATCGGTTACTTGTAAATATATAATACTTACTATATCATTATGTCTGGGTGAAATTAAATTTACTTTAGAAATAATAAAGAGACAAAACAGCACTCTTATATATGTACGTTCATATATCCATGGGATATACTATAAACCGTAATAATTCAAATGTTCAACACATCGTTTAAACAAATACATACTTATAAATATAATTGAGAGCTTAACTATGAGCCCTTGTCACTCCTAAGTGCGGTGTCATATGAGTTGGACAGTGACGTAGAAATGTATTAATATTATTTTGACTAAATGAAAATGCAATAGTTATTGCATCCGTCTTCTGATATTTTGTGAACTGTCAAACTCATTGTAAGACCCAATTTGACAGACTTTAATAATTATAAAAATAAGATTGCATACATTTCAATTATAGGCAATTCTGGTGTCAAACCATCTGTTGACATAATCAATGTCATTGTAACTTGGTGAAATTGGGTCTAAGGGTAGGCCTCTTGTTTTGCGATCATCATTTGTGGTCAGTGTGAGCATCCACGCTCATTAGAACTGCGATTTATAGCGACTACGTGATGACGTCTCGTAGCGTTTTGCCGACAAGCTGATGTATGTTGTGCCGTTGAGAACGATGTTTGGAATACAGAGCGCTGCTTAAAACCCCCCCGTAGACAAAGAATATTAACTTAACACCTTTTCTGCTGGTCCGCCGTGACCACGTAAATAAAACACTTTCAACGGTTTTTAACTTAATATTAACTACGACCGGACGTTTCAGATACTTTGCAGCAACCAGGGGAAAAAATGTACAAACATATTTTGCGTGTAAAACCGTTACTGTTGTACTACTCACGTAAACTACAGAAAATAATTAAACTCATTCTAGACAAACTTGTCATGATGGATTTATTTCCTTTATTTTAAGTGGAAAACAATTAGGACATATTATATGCCTAGAGTAAATTTTATTTTTATATGAAGAAATATAATTTAAATATAAATAATTTGCCTTTTTATTAGTTTATCTGCGGAAACACTAACGTTTTTACACTTAACCACTTTTCCTTGTACGTAATATAATTTGTGTTTAAATAAATGCGGAGGATGGGTATATCTTAATATGGAATGCAGTAAATCCTTGAAATACTTAGAGTCACTCACATATATATAGAGTTAATTGTTATGGCCAGTCAATTTGCAATTATGTTATAAATTTAACAAGCATTTGTAGAATATACACCACAAAAAAGCTTGGAGAAAGAGGCGCCTTAGAAGTGTCTCTATTTTTTTTAAAGTTATGTACATATGTTATGTTATGGGTATATAATTATAGAGCATATTATTTTTGAAATCAAATAGTTAAATTTATTTAATATGTCTTGCTGTTTGCTCAATAATTCCTGATAATTCCTTTTTTACTGCACAAAAACTATTTTACTGTTCCCAGAATAGTCAATAATTCCTGATATGTTTTGAGTAATTTAATAAATAATACAGGATCATTAATGAATATTTGGATGTGTTGTGTGATTGAATAGTTAAACGCTTTGATTTGCGTTGAGAACTCTTGGCTTTAACCTCCAGACAATATTCGTTTCGATCGATTAACTACTTGCTTGCTCGATGAACGAGTGAATTTTATCTGCCTCATGAAATACATAAGACGTGTAGGGCAACCAGTTACACATTTTAGAAACACATTAGCCACTTTATAGTCAGCAGTCGGATAAAACAGCCCCACCAAATGTGTATGGCATAATCGTCTGTGCTGGCGATATTGAAATTCTGCGCAATTGCAAAAATTGCAACCGCATCGCGTCAACTAAGTAACACAATACAGCGCGCGACCAATATAACGCGAGCCCTGACACATTAGCCCTGCCCCACAACCGTAGGGTTGCCACCTCCAAATATTATTCTACTATTTATTTATATCACATGAAATTGCACGTTTCACACACCTTAACTTCAATATACACATGATAAATATATTGTTTGTATTGTTTTATATACCTATGTCTTAATAACAAGTCACCGATAAAGAAATATTTTTTGCAATTAATAAATTATTAACGTATAATAGTTAAGTAACATTATTTGGGACTTTAGATAAAGTATTTGACTATAAAAAACCTTTTTAAAACATTTATAATATAGAGAAGAACGAATGCTTGACTGGCTCAGCTAATATCTACTGAAATGAGATTATGTTATAGGTATTGTTCTTTAAAAACATTATTATTATATTCAAGATTCGGCAAACCTAGGTCACACCGGTTACAACTGATTGGACCCTGATTTAATTTTTTTGACAGTTACTTAACAAACCTATTACCTAACTGAGATTGGCAGCCCTATCGATTCTTTAAATATTTTCTCAGATAGCAAGGTGAACCGGGGGCTCAATTAATTGGTTACGCTTAGAGGTGTCAAGTTTTGCCCGTATCTTATTTCGCAGAACCACGTCAATCACGGATCTACTTATAATAGTTAACAACTCTAATTACTAGATACATAGTAGGTTGATTTTACGTAATCAATATTTAAGGGCAAACGTTTGACGTTTCATTTGTTTCTGTCTTATTCTACCCTTTAAAAGAGTAATATAGGATATTGGATATCCAAGCGAAGTGTAGCGCCAACAAACAGATAGTAGGTACTAGTAATTTTTGAAACTCTGTCCATTTTATGCAAAATCTTTCTTCAGGGTTAGTTCATTGATTTTAACCTACCTGTCATAATTTGACCTAAGTTTTATTCAGATAATCATCTCTAGAACGAACAATGGACCGTATCGTCTTGTTTCTACGGTTAAATTTCCTTTGCATCGCTTGAATAGCTGAGTTCGCCGTTCGTACAATAGGCTTCAGAAGTGTGCTAGGGCTCTCAAAAGGTGACATTCTTTTGAGTTTGTTACTCAGTCACGCTTTAAATGCTTAACGTATCTAAATACGTTTGTTTTAGTGCATTTTAAATGTCAAGGTTTAGTCGTATTAGGATTTAGAAGGAATTAAGTATCGAGAGGAACTCCTTAAACACAACTTGAATTTGAAACAGACTTCGTTTTGTTTAATTACTTCTTAGTAATCGTTCGACCAACATGAAGGTAAAATGCTTGTACATATTTAAAACTTTCAATTAAAACTTAGGATGTATCTACTCAGATACATAATTATGATTTCTTTACATAAAATTAAAGAATTCCCGACTTCAAAATCGAGAAAATCAGAATAAACTGTTCTCCATTTCACAAATTTCATTGAACGACATTGAAATGTATTGTTAAGTGAATCTATTTTTGTATAAATAAAAATCTAATACATACTTCTAAAAAAGAGTATTTTGAAACCTGTCTCGTAATCAAAATAGTACTCTACTATATGTTGACGTAATGAGTCTTTCCCAAATGAAAGTAGTGCAAATTAGTGCATGTTATTTGGGTGTTAGCGGGGTTAAAAGAACGGGGTGGCGCGGAGGGTAGGGGGCGCATCTGCTCACGCAGTGACGCATTCCTGTGGCTTCAAACGAGGCTCACTTCCACTACTACTGTTTTAATCAACAGCTAATGATTAACTAATAATCTGATTATTACAATCGAAACAGAATTTAACGAAAACAGTGGCAAATTAGCAGCAAAGTCTCAGACCATTTCGTTTGTTATTAGCCTTAGACAATAAACGTGTAGACTAAAACCAAGCTGTGTAGAAGCTACCTATCCTTGTATTCCTACCACATCAAAAAAAAACAAACAACACTAATTTGTGCGTTTATTTTATTCGTAAAAAGTAAAATATGGTACACATTTTTACGGCAGAATGAGTAAAATTGTGATTAAAGTTTAATTTTTAACAGTTAGTGAACACGAGCCCAGAAGTCAGATCACCAAGGCTTTTCGCGCGAATCAGTCTACACTCTGTATCTACGCCTATGTTACGTGTTGACTAGTTGATTCGCCTATGGACATACAGACAAGATGAGCGGATATTTTTTTGGTATTTTTAATTGATATTTGTCATTAATGTAGTCATGGAATATAAAGTAGACATACATTATATCTTATTATTTATTGCTATCTATTAATCTTATTTTAATACCTAAATACGTTTCAAAAGTAAACTTTTAAAGTTATTTTTGAGTAACACAATTTTACCTCAGAGGTGTAATATGAAAGAAAACAAGTTTTTACGGTAAGTTTTTAAAGGGAAACTAAAAGGTACTATTTTGGTAGGGTAGGGAAGGTACTATTTTATTTAAAGAAGCAGTTTAATATAGATATATCCTCGGACATCATTTAATACTTATAATTTTCCGTGTGAACAGGACTCTGTAGCCAAACAGTTAAACGCTGGTTACCTAGTAAAGCGCAAGAATATCCTGGGTTCGGATTTGGGGAAACAAATGATTGTTTCGCGTGGGGAGACCACAGAAGTCTCGTGTCAAGATTTCAATACCATGTGTAAAGGTTTCAGACAAAATCGCTATCATCCCGCTAGCGTTGCGCATAAGCACTAACCCTAGGTGAAACCGTCACACCTTACAGTTCTTATCTTGTTTGCGTTGTAATTGTTCTTCGCAAAAACTGTGTGAATAGCAACTAAGAATTGACACCTTAAACAGAAGCTGAATAATAGTGTTGTAAATTAATTGTTAGTACCACAGCTAATGCGAAAATGTTAATGAACGCTATTGTTTATGGAAATCAATAACATACAGTTACTAAGTGTTACATACATGGGGTATAATAAAAGTAAAAACCGTTTGTGCTTGTAAAAGAGAGTATAGTGTGTCTAAATTGTGGAATTTAAATGTAATTATGACTATATTTGTAAATAAATAATAGTAATATGGTTGCTACTTTCTTTTAAAAAATATAACTTATACTTTATAAGTGCATACAATAGAATTATTGGGATTCTAATTTGAATAATGAGTATTTAATATAAGTATTTTTTTCTTTTCATATGTATGCTGATTCTTCACTACTTTTAACAGGAACAACGCAGTTCTTGTGTATTTTGTATTTCAGTAGTTACGATATAAATAACGTATTATTTTTATGTTATCTATATACCGTATGTCTGCAGGTTACGCAAGTACAGTAAATTAAAAAAAAACTCCTATAAACGGTTTATAACCTAGGGATCTATTTAAAATCAATTGTAAATAAGTAGCAAAGTAGTTGTATTAAGTCGCTAATATTTCGCGTATTAAACAATAAAAGTTTTTTATTTTAATAATAATGTTTCGTTTAGTAATAAACGAGAGAATGTTTAAAAACTTTGTCACATTTCTGACAAGTCAGAACTCTGTCCTGTCCTTATAAAAAAGGAAAACTAGCGTCTGTGGATGGTATTTTAAGAAAATGGAGCAGTAAATTAGTGCTGACACGAAGGTCGCGTCAGGTGGGTGAACGGAATTAAAGTTTCGGATACGGCATTTATTTGTGGGCGTTTATGGGTTTACTCACATCAAACGACTCAAAGTGACATGGCATTAGTCAGTAGGTCCGATCTTTGTCTTTGAGAAACAGAAGTTAAATTGCTAGACAGATTTTGATGAAAGACTATTTTGTTAATTACAGACGTTACAGTTTTAGAATTTATCGACCATTATTAATATAACTACTAACATTAGGGACAAGTGTATAATGTGCAACGTCTTATCTACCGTCAATTTTCAAATATACTTTGATAAAATGCTTATAGGTAGGTACCGTTATTTTGCTATTTTCACGACCTTAAAAATCTAAAATGAAAACCAAATCTCACCATTTTAATGTTTCATATAATTTTTAAATATTCTCTTTATTTGTTAAGTATTTAATAATGGATCCTTTTTTAGTAAAATAGGTATCTGACGTTTTTATACAAAGTTTTACCCCACGAATACTTAAGTTAAATACCTACTTTTACAATGTCTAAAATTCATGCCAATAAAAATTCCATATTAGTCGTATTTTCCTTGGATGTAATAAAATTAGTAATGCTCTTGAATGTCGCATCTAGTTAGGAGTAAAGTTCCGAGTATCTAAAAAGTAAAATAGAACCTCGATGGACAATAAAGATAAGGAGAATCCGCTACCGCACACCGTCTGACTAATTAATAAAAAATCATTAGGAAGTTTCGATCAATTCCGAAACTTTTTCGACGCGTGCTTTTACAACGTAAATATACAAAGAATTCAATACTAAAATACCTTTCCAATTAGGTATTATAACTAATCTGTATTTTTTATATAGTAGGCCGATGGCACTACATACAATATATATACAATTTTTTTTTACAATAAAACTTATTTACGAGGTGTGACGGCGCTTGCGCACATTCGAAACTAGCTTACTTTAATAACTGATTATTCCAGCAGTTATTTAGTAAATGAATAAAATAGACAAACAGACGTAGAAAAATATTTTTGAGCACTAAAATATACCAACGGTACCTAAACATATATAACATAATATATATATATATATATATATATATTTAACTTAACGCATTAAGGACGTTATATTTTGGCGTCGTTATAAAAATCTAATTGGTTTTTAAAGGACTTAAGGAACTAGATCATTGTATTGTGTTTGAGTGGACCTAGATTCCAAGTAAGTAAATCAACAAGGTCATCATTACTTAGAGAAATGTATTTGTAGTGTAACCGTGTCTATTATTTTTTTCCCTGCAAGGAAACTTTTTTGTCCATCTTCATCAAATATGTCACAGCTACTAAATTCCTCGATACATTTGCAGCACGAGCAATGCTCGCGTATATTTAAACGTGCATCATAAAGGGCCATTATCATGTCAGCTGTTACTATAGCGATATAATTTTCTCGTGTTAACACTAAACAAGGGAATTACGAGCATGTGAAGTGGCAACACTGACATGCGATTCCGCTATCTTGTAACACAATAAACTCGAATGGGCTGTCTGTCTATGGAATGAAATCGCTAGCATTTTTATACGAACTCGTGATACACTTTTCAATTTTTGATTTTCACGTATGTATGTGAATCTAGAGCGTAACCATATCACTATATGGTTACGCTCTAGATAGTTAAATCTAAACAGCCACACAAATATGTCTGTTTCATACTTAGATGCGGGAATCGAGTTCCGCCTAGGTCATGTTTTCATGTGGTCTCAGCTAATGGTCCTCATGTTATGTACTTAGAATACACTTGTTGTAGCTCGATAAAAATGGCACCGTTAAAAATAATAAAAGTATCAATCTTACATTTCTAAAGGTATAGATCATTGTTCTAGGCGCTTAAAAAACACCGCTTGGATCTGAGACAATCGGCGGTTTGTTAGAGGACAGAAATAAAAAAGGCTATAAATAATGATTAACAAAAAGCGATGTCATCTCGTCTCCCTTATCAATAAGGACAGTGCGCCCGACAGTAGCCTGACATTAAAACTATGGAGATGCCGAAAATAATTTATTTCTAGCTTTCATAACCCTTTTTTAGAAATAATTATTTTAAATCAATATTTGCTTAAACACATGGATAGCATTTATTTTGAAAGGAATAGCCATTTTTTTGGAGAAGATGATGCGAAAAAACTACTAAATCTATAATTACAATGTATGTTAAGTTTTGTTTGAACTTAAATTAAAAGCTTTATTATCTTTGTAAATAATAGTATCTAAAATACGCGATGTTTTGTGTAAAAATCATTAAATATTGACCGTTCGGTAAAATTCGAAATTCTCGAGACAGTAAATTTATACACTACATTTTAGATGTGGAAAATGAACAAATATGAATATTATTCTTTAGAATGAAACCTCCATAGTTTTCTTTAACCGATAGAGATAAGTCGGGTAAAGGTTGGTGGCGCCACTGCAGGGTGGCCGTTTAGCCTTATATCATTGTACTGTAAAAGTATTGTTTAATGAACTCATTTTACACAAATGACCGATTATTTTTAAAACACTGTTTACCGTTAGGTAACGCTAAGAATTTTAGGCAATACAAATGTCCTGTGTTATAAAGATGATCGATTTTTAAGTAGTTCAGAATATAAACAATTAAGTAAAAACTGCGATAAATGAACGTCTAATATTTTTTTTTTTTGGTTTTCTAAAAAACAATAAGAAATTCCAAGTGCAGTGGTTTTGAGCTTTGATTACCTAGTTTATTTACAGAAGCATTATTTTAAAGCGACTGTTTGTCTGTTCTAAGTTAATAAATTAAATAAAAATACTAAGTTTGTTGTATGCCTTCACTTGTGTTTAAATGTTGACAGTTGTCAGCCAAAAAAATCCACCTCCTAAAAACCGATCAATAATTGTGATCGACAAAAAATCGATTCAGGCCTCAGATCAACCGGTGGCAATCGAACCGGGTGTTTATTAGTCGAATCGACATCTCGATTCGAACACGATGTCGATGTCATGTCGACGTCACTTCGCAGAGGATAGATCTGGCGATAACGAATGAATAATTATTCAAATGGAGCCAACTCGTTTCATTACCGAGATACCATTTAGGAATTTTCGCCTCGCGTCGAGTGATTTATGAATATTCTAGACGTGCCGCCAATTATTTGGATAACGAGGTAATATGTATCCTGGGAACCTCGTACTTGGGGTACTTGCGTTTCAATTTATTCGAGATAGTGGTCCCACTGGCTAGAGGCGGAAGATAAGGGTCTGGCCCGAGTGACAGATTACTAGGACAAACGATTCCCTGTCTTTACCACTTTCGAGCGAATACCTAGCGTTGACATAAATAATCGACAGTGAGAAAGGGTTAATACCGTAATCTCATAGAAGCCAATATCTCATAGAAGCTATACGACTACAAGAAAGGTCGTTCTAAGTGATAGTCGTTGCTAAAAAAAATAGGACGGTAGGAATTTCAATATTTTGTCGCCCTCTAAATGTCAAGAACATGTTTTTGCAAAAACTTAAACGATAAAAGAAAGTTATTAAACTCTGACAAAATCAATCAATCATTAATAATTGTTAACTTTTTTTTATATATTAGATTATTTTCTATTGGGGAGACTGATAGAGGGCCGGGTGATCAGTCCACATTAAGTGCTAACGTGATTATTATCAGCCATACTACTACTATTGGACCAACATCTCCATCACAAGGATTTCTATAAACCAAGCCTAATAGTAAGCAATAACTCCTTACACAACTCAGTCATAAACCAAACAACTTGTTCACTTAATTACAGTAAAGCAAAGTATGTTAATGCTCCCAGCTTTAATAGAATATAAATAGCAATTTAGAGGACGGAACCCTATTGAAGGAGCCACACACGTCTTCAAACATGGAGACACTTAAGGAGTTTAATTAAAACAAGAACGGTTAATTGCTGGAAAGTAAATAATTAATCAAACGGTGATACATATTCCAGTAGCAAGCGGTGTACGTGGACAACTAAAGGTAGAGTTTAATGCTTTTCGATGAGAAGGGTCGTTTATAATATTTTTTATTTTTAGGGTTCGGTTTGTTTTGATAAAACTTCAAATACATAAAATTGTTTTTGAAAAGTTCTTACGAACCAATAAAGTTATCTTACTAGAACTACTTCGTGAATGGTGTATTTTTAAAATTCACGAAAGGGACAGTAAACATAAGTAAACGTTTTATAAATTTTATCAGAGATTTCCTTTATATATACAGTTAGTTAAAGCGAAATTTCTAACAACAAATAACATCGCAACAAAAAAGCGTCTAAATGTTTGAATTAGTAGATAAACTACACGCTGTCAACAACAAAGAGAGTAAAATTTAAACGATATGGTTCGAAAGGCACAAAATCTATCAGTGATAACCAGAAATCAGTAACGTCGAGCCGCAAACGAGAAAAAAAGATGGCGGCTTGTTCTTGCAACGATGAAATGTCGAGAATTTATCCACGTGGTGACTGGTGCCTGCTAGGGCTGCTATTTTCCCTGAGAGGAATCGATAGATTATGCTGATTCATCGATTTTGTGTTTAACGGATTAGATATTTAATCTATTGAAAAGACGATCGCGCTTAATGCTTCATAGTCGCTGACATTCTTTAAACAATTTTCACTGTATGTGTTAAGGATTTAGGTTTTAAATTATATACCTACCCATAATGTTACACTGGAGACAATTTATTACATGTATGAAAAGTTACACTTTTAACTGTTTAAAACGCAAAATATATTGTGGGTGGAATTATTTGAACTACTTGTCTGATACACCAAAAGTGTTATTTATTTTTGCTTCAATTTGTAAATGATTTAAATAATACTAAAAATTTCATCATTTTTGGCTTAGCTGCGTTGACCAGTAGCAACCCTAAGCGGCCCAAGATTCAGGGCCGAATATAAAGGCTCCCGTTCGTTTTATTTTGGATGTCTCCCATTTGTTATACATAATACATATAGGTTTCCTATCGCGGCATCGCGCCCGCCAGGGAATTTAAGGACGGCGCCACTGAGCACTCTGCGTCTACAGGGTGTCCCTTATCAGACGGCATGTTATAATTGGCAATATAAATCATGCTCGTTTATACCAAAATATTTTTGTTAGGTTTTTAATAAGTATTGTAAATTCTATGATTCTGTGACTGTGTGGAGTGATTACCTAGCTACAACAAATGTCACATTTTTAAATATGTATTGTAGAAATGTAAATGTTACCGAGAAACCCAAAAATTGGAATAATAAAATCTCTGAAAAAAACGTCGCAGATATCTCAGACTAAAACATCTGTTTATCGAAAGCGAATCATCAAACTAATTAGAGAACTATGAAATGAAACAGCACCCTGTATACACAGTGGGTATTCAAGAATCGGGTAGAGGACGGTGGAATGTGTCGCGACATAAACTTATGAGTAAAAGCCTTGCAGTTTTTGTTCCGAGAGAAATGGCCGCCCAACATACTCCCAGACATCTAAACCAAATCCTAATTAGTTATTACGAATGTTTAACAGTTTTAATAATCGTTATTTTTTATTGCGCTATTCAAATCATACCACATGCAGGTACAATATGCACTGATTTTGTAGATATATTTCTTTGTTGACAGAAAAGACCAGACAAGCATATAAATATAATATATAATAATATAATATAATATATTATAATACACCTGGTCGAAGTTGAAAGGCCCAACCATAGCCAATAGCGGTCTCGACCTATTTTGATCTTGATCTTTCTGGTTTTGAATCCGGAAGGAATTACGATATCCTACTACTCATATTATTATTGATGAAGGTGAGTATGAGGTACCTAACCTGAAATTTATAATGAAAATGGAGCTATAATGTGTCTGAAAACTTTTTTAATTTTTCACATAAGCCTTATAATTTAAAATCGAAATAAATTGAAAAAATTTTCGACTCGGCAGGACTTGAACCGGCATCGTCAGCTTTCCGTGCTTTGCTCTACCAATTGAGCTCAGTCCTACACTATCGTCAATTTTTTCAACTTATTGATACATGCACCTCTCGCGCAATGTAATTTCTACCTTAACACTTGCGTATTAAGGCTCAATGTCTTATCTTTCACAAGAAACATTAAGATGAAATTACAAAGTTATAACGTTTGAAAAATTAATATTTTTCAATGTTATTGCACATGAAGGCACTATATAATTTAAAAATCGAAAATAAATTGAAAAAATTTTCGACTCGGGCGGACTTAACATGTCACTTCCGTCTGTTGCTCTACCAATTGAGCTACCGAGTCCTACACCTCATCGTCAATTTTTTCAACTTATTGATACATGCACCTCTCGCGCAATGTAATTTCTACCTTAACACTTGCGTATTAAGGCTCAATTCTTATGCTTTGCACTTAAGAAATCATTGAAGATGAAATTACAAAGTTATAACGTTTGAAAACATTAATATTTTTCACATGTTATTGCACATGAAGGCACTATATAATTTAAAAATCGAAAATAAATTGAAAAAATTTTCGACTCGGGCAGGACTTGAACCGGCATCGTCAGCTTTCCGTCTGTTGCTCTACCAATTGAGCTACCGAGTCCTACACCTCATCGTCGAATTTTTTCAACTTATTGATACATGCACCTCTCGCGCAATGTAATTTCTACCTTAACACTTGCGTATTAAGGCTCAATTCTTATGCTTTGCAGCTTAAAAATCATTGAAGATGAAATTACAAAGTTATAACGTTTGAAAACATTAATATTTTTCACATGTTATTGCACATGAAGGCACTATATAATTTAAAAATCGAAAATAAATTGAAAAAATTTTCGACTCGCAACTTGAACGCATCGTCAGCTTTCCTCTGTTGCTCTACCAATTGAGCTACCGAGTCCTACACCTCATCGTCGAATTTTTTCAACTTATTGATACGCACCTCTCCCAATGTAATTTCTACCTTAACACTTGCCTTAATACGCAAGTGTTAAGGTAGAAATTACATTGCGCGAGAGGTGCATGTATCAATAAGTTGAAAAAATTCGACGTGAGGTGTAGGACTCGGTAGCTCAATTGTAGAGCAACACACGGAAACTACGATGCCGGTTCAAGTCCTGCCCGAGTCGAAAATTTTTTCAATTTATTTTCGATTTTTAAATTATATAGTGCCTTCATGTGCAATAACATGTGAAAAATATTAATGTTTTCAAACTTATAACTTTGTAATTTCATCTTCAATGATTTCTTAAGCTGCAAAGCATAAGACATTGAGCCTTAATACGCAAGTGTTAAGGTAGAAATTACATTGCGCGAGAGGTGCATGTATCAATAAGTTGAAAAAAATTCGACATGAGGTAGGACTCGGTAGCTCAATTGGTAGAGCAACACACGGAAAGCTGACGATGCCGGTTCAAGTCCTGCCCGAGTCGAAAATTTTTTCAATTTATTTTCGATTTTTAAATTATATAGTGCCTTCATGTGCAATAACATGTGAAAAATATTAATGTTTTCAAACGTTATAACTTTGTAATTTCATCTTCAATGATTTCTTAAGCTGCAAAGCATAAGACATTGAGCCTTAATACGCAAGTGTTAAGGTAGAAATTACATTGCGCGAGAGGTGCATGTATCAATAAGTTGAAAAAATTCGACGATGAGGTGTAGGACTCGGTAGCTCAATTGGTAGAGCAACAGCACGGAAAGCTGACGATGCCGGTTCAAGTCCTGCCCGAGTCGAAAATTTTTTCAATTTATTTTCGATTTTTTAAATTATATAATGTGTCTTTTTCATAGGGATGATGATGTTCCGATGGCAAACTTGCTCTCTTGCCTTCGGAACTTAAAAATTCCAAAATTAAGAGTTCAACACGCGTTAATTTATTATATTATAGTTTACGTGAATTTTTGGTGTAAGCTATATATTTCAGAAGATTGACGATATTCATGTTCACATTATTAAAATCGCTTAAGTTGTAAAACACTTAGTTTTTCGTGCGTCAGCGTTTCAAACGGCAATAAACAAAATTACCTAACATTCTATTTGTGTCCCCATTACGAGAACTGGGCCTTGAGGGGCATTACGTCTAATTTGTTTAAAAGCCCGGTTCCGTTTCTCAAAAATCTGTAGCTAATCATTCCACGTATGGACGTTAGATGTGTCGTACTGAATCCGAACGAGTTTGGTGGCGTGTGAGAAAAAAACGAAAAAACCTAATTGTGCCGCTCGTCACGCGCGCTCGCTGCCCGCGACTGGAAATTAGCGATTATTGCCGCTACTATTTAATTTTTCCTAGAAATTGTAAATCTCTATGGCGATTGATTAATTGGTTGCGTTATCTATTCCATCTTTCGACTGCGCATGCGCGTGTTAGAATACACTGTCAAAGAATCAAGATAGAGGTCTAGGTACCTACGTAATGTAAAAATTACTTTAGTTTTTTTACTATAATAGAGATAAAGAGAGTACTAGCCAGAGGAATGTCCAAAAGTAATCCTAAAATAGTTAATCAATATGTTGAATAATTATTTATTACAATAAAGTGCATAACATTTCTCAAGAAAAATTTGAGAGAGGTTCATTTACACCTACACAAGATGCGTCGTCGACCTATTTCTACCTAAATCCCCACACTAAAATCGAAACAGATTAACTTCGACTTTATCATCTTTAATTCGTGACCCAGGCGGATATTTGAGTTCTCTGCCACCCACTAATATAGGTAATAGTCCAACATATTTCAGAAAGAAATATAAATCATTTCGACCCGGTGGCGATGGTACCTTCGACCTGTTGATTATTAGGAGACCGACCAGCCTGCCAACTTCTGTTTATATTAAAAAAATCCAAATCCTGGTAGCCCCATTCCCACCACGGATCCATCGACGCCTAGTATATCTTTCGGACAAGCAAACAGCAAAGGCACGCTAATCGAATACGGAATTGCTCATTAGCATTGTCAGATCTCGTTTCCTTGTTACATTTGCAATTGTTATGAGTTCTAGGAGCCACCGAGTCTGGTGACCGACGGTTTTGGGTGACAAGGCCGAATGGCGCATCAGGCGTATCCTAGAATAAATTTCTGTCAAGGTGATGTGACAATTGATGTGGGGCACATTCAGTTGTTCGAAGTATGATAGACTTGAAATAGAGTTGGAAAAACTATTTATGCCAAATGTTTTAAATTCTAAACTAAAACTAGAAGTCATCTTACGATACACAATATGCAATTTGTAATCAGAAAGCATGTCTTTCCGAGGACTATTTTCCCTTTTATTAGATAAAAACGTTATCGAGGAAACTGTACACTGTATTTATTCGATATTTACAATAATATAAATAAAATTACTGAAAAACTGTACTTAAGTAACAATAAAACCTTATAACATGTAAAGTAGAAGCAAAACATGGTTTGATAATTAAAAATAATTGATTTTATGTGAAAAATTTGCATTTAAAATTGTCACGGTGATCGATACATACGAGCGACTTCTCAAAGTGTAATCACATTCGTGAAGAGCAAACAAAACATGTTAATCTTTTAACGACCATAATGTCACATAAAGTATAAATTCCGACGCATAAAAGCAACGCCGGGGCCCATAAACGAATAATAAAATACCAAAAAGCATAATGGGCGCCTTACTAATAACTCATAACACTATCTTCAGCGTAAATCATTAAGTTTTACCGCTTTTTAAGTGGACATTATCTTAACTGATTGAAACAATGATGCCTTTCGGTTCATGAAGAGTTCTTTATTCACGACCTCGGTGTCAGACCCCCGATAGCCAACTCACAGATAACTAGAGTCAGTTAGATACGGTAATTATCTCCGCGCTGTCCTTTTACATAAATATTGATTCATGCGATGATTACATTAAATGGTTTTTATAGTTATTTTGATATGAGGTTCAGTTGGGGCCGTACTGTACAGACAGACAGACGGACAGTATCCACTATTCCTATTTCTATTAAAACAGCGGCCCAATCATAATTTATGCCTAAACCCGATGTATTAAAATGACAAGCAAAATTGACAGATGTCCGAGCAAAAATAGTTCCAGAAATAATCACAAGGGGTGCTGTAAGACTGGCAATATAGTTGTTCGGGATCGAAGTTTCTTTTTCATTGGGTCTAACTTGTTTAAGAATATATATTTATACGGTCACGACCACAGTCGACAGACGAAAATAGTCGAGTCATCTGCGTTTCAGTTTGTCTGTATGTCCGAATGTCCAAAGCCAAAACTACGCTGACAACGCATCTTATTTAAATGTTTTCACTTTCATTGTTTGTATTATTAAATGTATAAAAATAGACCATGTAATAAATGTATATTTTCTAATCTTAGCTTTCACCACAAGTTAATTACTAATTTAAATAATTAAGTTCATAAAATTTCCTAAAAATGACGCAGCCACGCCGTCCGAAGTAAAAAGATACCCGCCGTTAACGCTACATTAGCTTTGCATTCATCAGAAAAGTTTTTTGGCGTCTTTTTTTCACTTTATTATCGTCACATGAATGTTATGTTTCGTAAAATTTAAATTAGATACGAATTGCAAGCATGGCCAATGAAGTTCCCACCGCTGGGACAGGGTGAATGACACGATACGCTTGTCAAAAGATACCTAGGTGATTATTTTTTTGAACTAGTACGTTGATAAGTACGTTCTTCGTTGTTACAAATAGAACGTTTACGGTCAGAGAATGAACCCTTGTCATCGAAGTCACAATGATTTTACGAGTCGTGGGTTCGCTTCCAGGTCCAACATTGTTCTAAGCGATTTATATATTTTTTGAAACATGTTGGACCTCGTAAGGAAATTGAATATTACACATGGTCCCAGTCACAGTCTCCACGTGACCAGGGCTGCTGCAAAGCATCCGAAACGTCGGGCCGAAGTTAAAAATCATTTCCAAATAAGTTTAACTAATATATCGCGTTTTAAACCGTTAAAGTGTTTTATTTATGTGTACTACTCGCGTAAACTATAGACAGTATTTTATTACACATGGTAGAAATTCCGTCCGGGTCACGAACCACCATCGTCAAATGAACAAGCCATGAAGTGTAATCGCGTTTCGGTTTCGTACCTCGTTTAGATGTTATATGGCTGAGATATTTCCTGCCTACCTACCCTCAAGTGAACCTTGTCTGTCGTTCTCTGTCTCTGATTAAAATAAATTCACTTGGAAATATGACGAATTGGATCGGCGTATTCGCAAAGCGAACTAAAAAGCGCCTGCCGATGTTAGATTTCCCGGCGAGTCGAAGAATCGAGTAGGGAACTCATTAAAAAAAGACAATCGCAGCAACCGCGTCCCAGAATCCTCATACAAAAATAGTACAAAGCGCGCTACAAAAACAAATGCAATTGGCATCGAGATGCAGTTTTATGGAGACGAGTCACCCGTGTCGTGCTAATTAAACCTCTCATAAAACCAGAGGGTCCGTCGTCAATCAATGTTTAAGGGCTCAGCTGAATTATTGGCAACGTCAACTGAACACGGTGCCACAAAGAACGATAAAAAACACTACTTTTCAAGTGAGCTACTAGATGGCGCTGTGCGGCAATCGAATGCATTATCATTATTAACGGGGTGTGGAGGGGGCTGCGTTCTGCGGAACAAAAGAATCGGTTTAAGGATTGCCGATATTAATATTCGTAAATAATGTTAACTCAATGTTACAAACCCTACTATATTGACGTACTTATTATTGGTCCTAGTGAATTTAAGACACACATTAATAATATCAGTAGAAAAAAAATGCACATAATATGCATTATAAGTTTAAATAAAAAATCAATTTTTAGATTTATTTTTTGTTAGAGCAACATCACGGAACATTATGGGGGGATATGTACAGAGATACATATCCCGCCTACGTCGTAACAATTGTTTTCAATCTTAAATCGATTTTTAATTGAAAAAATTACGTCCTTAACCATATGATAGAATTTCTAGTTTAAAGGCACAAACTATAGAACACTAGTTTTAGTTGATGGTGTACTGATGGTAGTGATGCGTGTAGAATTAAAATCAAGGAAGTAAATTAGAAAAATAATCTACATTTAAGTATCTTAAACTGTAAGTTATCATGCGCTCTTTTATTTGACGTTTAGAATTTGAAAAGGGCACAAAATTACGAATCGATAGACGCACGAGCGTGGAACAAGGGTGTTGTTATCAAGCGACGTATAGACGGCCGTGTCACATTGATGTCATCGAACCAACGAAGGTTAAATGTATTGTCGTGTGTGCAGATTGAAGAGTAATTTCCGTCAACGACGAAAATGAATTCGACGTGTACCGTTGTTCTATTCAATATTTAAAAAGCTCGTGCGAAAACTTAGAACGCTGTAGGGCTGTTCTCAAAACCGACAACGCAAGAAGGTTGAGTAATGATTTTGGCCCGTCCATTTTTGATATGGTCTTAGTATTTGAACTACAGATGTTACTAAGCGATGCATATACGATAGATCTAGAAGCTGGTCTGGGGGTATTTTATCATCACATAGAAAAACCTGGATTCTAATCATATTTTCTTGTTTCGTAAATTAACCCGTGTTTATGCCTGGTTTGGAGCATAACAATGAAAAACCCATATATTTCAATAGATTTATTGAAAAAGACGATATTAAAATACACTTTTAAAAGGTGTCCGTTTCAGAAGTATTTATATGAAACACGAACTAACATCTTTTTAATTCCAACTACAATTGCTGAATGTAGGTACCTATACCTATCCATAGATATAGTACTAATACCCAAATAGAGCCCACAGAATTACTTTTGACTCGAGGCGAAATCTTAGAACTGAGATCGATCGAAAAATTCGATTTAGATTGAAAAAAATTTGAACCGGTATCAACAGCGTTTCGTGCTGTTACTCTAACCAATTGAGCTACTGTATTCCACTGTGTCATCGTTAAATTTTTCCAACCAGTTGATAGATGCACCTCTCGCAACTATAATAATCATACTGTCTAGCTGGTTTAACTAAATAAAGCTAAAAAAAATGTAATAATTATATGTTTGTCGTAAAAGATACACGCAATTACACGTAAAATATATGTACAGGTATTACGAAAAATATACGTTCTAGTGGTTTCATCGTAGCTAAATATTGTAATTAAGACCGGATAGTAATCACTCATTTTATATAAAACTAGTGTAAAAAAACTACTTTTTAATCTGTGTAACGTGCTATCGTAACTGTAACAAATTGCACTTAAAAGGCAATTAGCTAATAACTTATTATTGCGTTCACTGAACATAATTCACTTTTTTAATCTTACATTTGACAGCCCTAACATTGCGAACGGGGTAAAGGAAAAACTTGATAAAACTTGCCCGTTGACAGCCGTGTTAGCAAACGATAATTATCGAGTAGGTTAATACACGTTTAGTAAAAGCACTGGTTATAATTATGACTATATTTATAACGATTAAAATCGAAATTAAATTGAAAAACCCTTCGACTGGGGGCAAGACTTGAACCGCCCTCATCAGCGTTCTGTGCTGTTGCTCTAACGACTTGGTAGCTCAATTGGTTAGAGCACACACACAGAACGCTGACGATGCCGGTTCAAATCGTGCCTGATTTGAAAGGATTTTCAATTTATTTTCGATTTTTAATCTGTATAATGTCATGATAATGTCAGATTTTTAAATATATTTATATGCCTAACAGCCGAACGGGATTCGAACCTAATTCGTTGAGCTTAATTCTAGGAAACAATAACCGTATGTTTAACGTGAGGACAAATATCGCAATAACAATTATTAGTACGGGTTTTGCCACAAATGTCAAACGTTTATCAATTTGTCTCGTGTAATTAATTCGTTGCATCGGTTAACTACCTCGTCCCCTTCGAATGACCGTTGTGCTAGTCATTTTTTTCGATAACAAATACATATTAACAAACTAAAATAGAATTATTGTTTAGCTCATAGTATTTGCTATATTCGTCACATTGAAACGCCGAACAGAAAAGAAACTCATGTATTTACAATTTAGTTTTTATTTTTTAAGAAATTATTGTTTTTGAAAAATTTCCATAGATTTTTATTTACAATACATTACAAGAAACTTTATTTTTGTAAAAAAAATCTTAAATTGGTAAATGTTAATATGTACTTACTTTTAAACAAGATCTTTTATTTATTAAGAAGAAGCTCAAACTACTATTTTTCATTGTGTAAAAACCGAGCATAGGATGTATGAATATTTTAATTATTATTACTTTGTCAAATTGTAACATATCCTATGCATGTTTGCGTGATAAAATACGGACAGCCAACTCAAAAAATTTAACATCAATGTCCATGGTGAACTTGTTAACTATTTTTTACACTGTTAATGCGTCTACAGATCTCACAATATATTTGTGACAAAAGATTGGTTTATTATAGATTGTTTTAAAATTTTGACTTTAAGAATTAAATAATATTAGTTCTATTATTATTATTCACACGTAAATTTAGTTTCATGGTATGGCATGAGACCAGTTGCCTTGGTACCTATGTAGAAACAATAAAAATTAATTCAGCTGTCATCTTGCTAACAAATAACCGAAGAGTTTTTATAATAAAGACTAGTATCAAAAAAAAAATTCGAAAAATTCATATGACAGATGTTCGTTGTATTTTTTTATCTTTTTATTGTGCGATCAATTATATTTTAGATAACAACTATTCATAATATAAGAGAAGATGTTTAAAATGTTTTATTACGATAAGACATTTTGTTTACATATAGAGTTACAAACCGCGCCCACAAGATGGCCGACTGCGTGAATTAATTCTGGATGAATGATGGCTAACTATAAATAAAAAACTGGTCAAGTTAAAAATAAATACTAACTTAATTTTCGTATGCATAATACCTTTACAGAACTCTACGTTATTTTGAGAAGTCCTTAATATGAGTAATATCTAATGTCATATACCTAACTAGCTACATATTACCTAAGTTTTGTTCTTTCAAAGAAATTAAGAAAATATAACAATTATTCCAAATTATATTGTTAGTGCCTGAAATTTTAATGTTTCAGTATTGTCGTGTCTCTTTTCACTTCATAGATTTTTTACAGACCAATAGTTGATTCGACTTCAATACTCCGCTAGACCGATTTTTTTTATTTATTCAACCGGGATTCGAACCCAAGAGATTTTAGGATATACTTAGGAGATAATAGTAGCTTCTTACGTAGTTTGTTTAAAATATTCACAAATACCTTAGTGTATAACCTATTGTATTACGGAACTATCAGCTTATAGATGAGGTTTAAAATTGTGAAATCTCGGTTTACAACAAGTTCTCTTTTATAAGGTAAATATAGTGTTAAGGATTGAACAATGTTATTATTAAAAATTAGACATTTAAAAACAAAAAAGGGTAAAGCCTATTTACATTATACATAATTAGGTATATTGTTAAGTAGGCAATTAGCGTATACGGCAATGAAAGGTAATAAGCAACCTTGATATTTACAGTTATACAAAATATGACTTAATTATCTCATAATATGATATAATCTTTACATGTTTAATTTCGTTAAATAAATATTTCAATTTTATTTAACATCTATTTATTATAAATTTAATGATAAGATGTTAGGTTCTAGATATGTAAACTACATAAATTATGTAAGGTTGTAGAAGGATATAGTCAAAGTAAAATCGTTTACTTTTATTTAAAAGCTAAGTTATTGATGATACGTATAATTTATTAAGTGTTGATTAGAATGTAAACATTTCCAGTCAGATAGGCTCATTATATATTAAATAAAAGTGATAATATACGTATACCTATCTACAGAAAAAAAATTGCGTTTGCAATTAGTAATCTAAAGCACGATTTAAATCGTCTATTAGGTATACAACATCATTAACACATCCAGATATTGCTATTATTTTAATTTTTTTATTTTAATTAAATTTTAACATACCTATATAGGTATACTAGCACCTCACTCAACAAGTATATATTTTTAAGTAGCTATATTAGGGCTAGCGCGCACTGGTGATTTTTGTCACGGTGACTGTTTCGTCTCTCTGGTCAAGTCCGTGAATATGGATGGAAGTGCCTTTTTCTATATTTAGTTCTTTTTTACCTAAGTTTGTTTTTCTCATTTTCTCTAAATCTACAATATTCTTAATATTACAATTGTTTACAAATTATGTAACCGTTTAATTATTATACTATATAACAACTTATTAACATTAAACCAATTAGTACATTATAAATACAGTGTCCTGTTTAAGACATACAATTATAACTTATTTTGAATCATGTATTTTATGTAAAGCTTTTCTTTATAAATAAGACGATTTAGTTACTGATAAAACGATTGTTCAACCAAATTTATAATTTTACTATTTAATTTTTGTATAAATGTATTATGTTAGTTTTACGTTGAATATCACTATTGATTGCATCACCATATGACGTCACTGCCCATAAATGGCCCCCACATTCCCGCCCCCACACTCACTCCCCAACCCACACACCTAATCAGGAAAACCCTACACAGAAGTAATACGCAACATCAATATGGAATTCATCATCCATATGACGTGACTGGCCCCATATAATGGCGCCTAAATTGAGAAAAACCCTACACAAAGCAGATCCATACCAAACGACTTAAGTTAAGTGAGCCCTAGCTTGTCTTTAGTTTATGTGTCTATTGTTATTTTCGCGATAGTAAAAGTAAGTGTATATTTGTTTAACGCTCACTGTATATAAATTAAAGCAATATTGTTTCAACCATATTCATGTCTTCTTATTTATGTATCAGTTTACAATTTTTAATTAAAAGCATTTTATACACAAATTATATTTGATATACATAAAGCCGACTAACTACATTTTCAATATCAAAATTTTTAATTAATCTTTTACGCGCATGTTACGACGTGACAATTGGGTTGTGTACGCCGACCGGCGAACAAGCCCGTGACGAAACTGTCAGTGCCGTTCTTGGTTTTCATAGCAATGCGCGCACTGGCGACAAATTTGTCACTTTCGTCGTCGGTCGTTCGCCATTTGCATTTTGACTACCGACTATAACGCGCAAAACGCACGGACTTGACCAGAGAGACGAAACAGTCACCGTGACAAAAATCACCAGTGCGCGCTAGGTCTTATTGTATCTACGCCGGCGGGGTAAAGATTTTTTTTTCATATAAACGCTTCGCTTTTAGCGTTATAGTTATATCGAATCATAGTAAATGAAGCTGCGAATTTTATAATGATTTTGAGACGTTAATTGCCAAGAAGAAGTAATGATCTATGTCATTTATTTAACCTTATTATTTATTTTTACTTGTGTATCTGTTTGTTTCCTTTTGCTAAATAAACCAAAACCAAATTTAAGCGAATACTAAGACCACCATAACCTTTGTAAAGTAATAGCAAACTGCAGGGCTGTTAATTAAGTGCCCAACTATAAATATCCGTTAGAAGAGTATAATAAAATTGACGAGAAAAAAATGGCAAAGAATCCACAATAGTCTATAAAAATTACCGAGTAGGTACATTAAACCCAATTTATATGCTTTAATGATCACCTTCTTAGTTTATTTTGCACTAAAGGGCAATTTAGACGGACAAAGAAGAAGTTATTCGTTTGTATTCATATTACGCCTATATGGATATGTCTAGTCTAAGTATAATTTTATTAGTGACACTTGCTGAGTTTTTGCGCTAATGATACTAAAGTTTAACATCCAAGGGGTACGTAGTTAAATGTGTCATTTGCCATCAGCTTCTCTTCATTAGGTATTTTTAGTAGAAATTAATAAATGTCAGAAAAAGGTTAAATACATGTTTTTTATTAGGTAAGCTGAAATAGCAGGACACCAAATAAAAGGATAAATTAAAAGGTGCCTAATTATCAATATCAAATTATTAAGTAGGACCTATCCTAACTAAAGGCAATACATTGACGACCTCCAAATAGAACGCCTATTGATTACAATTTGTCATTCGCAATAATATATCATGACGGGTCGTTGACAGATGACAATCACATTTAATGTAATGTTGTATGACGCCTTTGTTATCTGTGCTAACTTGTAAACATTTACGTGACTTTTATCTATGGGTAGGCAGTTACCGCGGATTCGGTTGCTTAATAAAATAAAATATGGCGACGAACAAAAGACTGCTGTAAACGTGTAAAAATAGTAACTTTGCGTACACAATAAATATAAAGTACATATTAAATACGCCACTAAAAGAGATCTTCAACATTATCTTAAAACTTCTGCATGCAGTTGTTTCTCATAACTACGTACCTAGTATAAAACAAACACATATAGGGACAAAAACTTTTTTGTCCCTATGTGCGCTTAAATCTTTAAAACTATGCAACGGGTTTTGATGCGGTTTTTTTATTGATGGAGTTGTTTAAGTTCAAAGTTTTCCTATAGTGTATTTAGTATCGCCTCTGTAGCGAAATGGTTAAACATTGCGTTACGCGCGAGAGCTCCTGGGTTCGACAGAAGTCTGATCAACTACTTGCTTGTTAAAAGACAATGAAACGGACACAGAAATGTGTTCGCCCCATGCCCCACGAGGGGGAAACGGGCTTTCACATAGTATTTAGTACCAGCATTGCACCTGAGCGAGGCCGAGGCGGGTCGCTAGTTTATTATATTATGGTTTTCCATTATAGTAGGTGTTACTTCAAATTTTCAATGAAGATTGTAATTTTAGACGGGAATCAGCATATACATTCGCGTTATAACTAGTTTCAATTTATTTTTTAATTTAAATGCTGAAGTGAGATAATATTTTTATTAAATTTCAATCCAAACAATATGTTTCGTGTTTAGGTATAGATTAGCTCCTTAATAAAAATACATCAATACATAGACTATATAGAGTTTATTGGTGGAGTGGCGTGATTGGTATTACAAAATTATGTATCTATATATAGATACATATCATATACTATGTACTAGAAAAAAGTTCCTTAATACAAGGGTATTAAAGTACAACCTTAAACGTCGCAACGGAAAAGTACTCGGCGAAATAATTAGCAAACGATGAATGTAAACTTTCAATTTGTCCATAATTAGATATAATGCAACTGTTAAGCGTTACATTGTTGCAAGTATCAGCGCGTAAGCTTTGCAATTTATTCGCTTTAGATATTATTATAATGTCACTTACGAAGCTACTTAGCTTTTGTTGTTTGAGGTTCTACATGTAACACTAAATTATGAAGTGGTAATTTAGTGTTGCATGTAAAACCTCAAACGGGTAAGTACATAACTACTACGTCAGTGTTAAAAATGTACGATACGATATTACAAATAAAAATTGCACAGGCGGATCTTGAACCAATAGACGCAACGTGTGAAATTTATAAAGAAATAAGTTAGTTCATTATAGTTTGTTTCTATTCGTCTATGTCATTTTAAAAAACATGCATATATCTATCTAAAAATTTCCCCAGAGAAAATAAGAAGACAGTTTTTAACTACTGGCGTTACGTTTCGATGGACCAATTAAATATAAATATATATTTTTATGGAGGAGGATAGACAAGCATGAGATTTACTTAATGGTAAAATTCTCCTGCCATATATGGCTATATTTTGGCTTTAGGCATTTTAAAAACTCACCCACTAATACCGAGACACGATGAAACTTCACGGGGGTTTTCATCTGCGGACAGGGGTTCATGCCCCGGGCGAAATTTTTAGGTTTACTACACTCATTTAATATCCAGATTTATAAACGGAAGTTTAACATTACAGAAAAATCAACAATTTGATTCAAGACCAGGTTCTACCCGATTAGGATAGTTAGATAAGTGTGTTTTAAAACAGCTTGGTAATCGGTTAATTAAATTATTAAAATCGTACAGTAAAGATTTAAACCAAAGACGTGTAAAAGGAAGTGCTTCTTAATAGAACCGCTCTACTTATATTTGGAAAATATTACACATCTAAATATTAACCAGAATTCTTATTTGAGTGTAATATGTAGGTACTATTTTTTTAAAGTTTTATATGTAAGTTACGACCCGTTTATAAAATTGCGGATTTAAGATTGCTAATGAGTCCCTTAATTAAGATATAAGTATTTAATTAATTACCTCTAGATTACCATGTAAAACCAAACATGGCCGAAACGAAAGGTGTAAATAAATAGGTTGCTTAATTAACTTATGTAAGACCGATTAATTGGCCAAGTGATTTATTTTGACAGATGAAAAGCAACTACAAAATATAAGTTAGGATAGGTACATATTGAAAATCATATTTATAACATGTTTACTTATTAAATAAAAGGTAGAAAAAGGAAATTTATGAATTAACTAATACTTTACAGTAAAGTATTAGTTAATACTGATTTTGACTTGAACGTGACGATTGATTATTTGAAAAAAAATAGTAATTCCCTAGAACTTCTCATTAAAATATTAAATTAAATAATCCATCGCTATTTTAAAATGTAAATATCTTTAATCTAAACAAGATTATAAATAGATTTGAGGGTTAATGTAGACCCAGTTCAATAAAGTTTTTTTTAGGTATAGGTACATGAAAATAAATTTTGAAGTGAAGTTACCAGAAAATCTTTTGTATACTGTTACAAACGCTTACGAGAGACAGACTATTGGTGAATAATTAAAGTAGACAAGATGTATTTTCTAATAATAAAAGTTTGGGCTTCATTAATCCATCGTAAAACACCTTATCATGGAACTCCGTCTTAAAAATATCTTATATTTTTTAAAAATGCACAATGTAAAATAAATAACAAATAGTTTACGAATCTCTTGTCTACCCCTACTCTGTGACTAGACGCCAGCGAGCGCCAGAATAATCGTCTGTGGTTTTCTTGCAAGTTGTTTTCTTTTTGGAAATTTCCCGCGCTTTGATGTTTCAAGTGTCACCCTTGAAATTTTGGCGGTAACCGACCCTTGGTTCCCACGATCGGATACTTTGAAAAACATTGTTTTCGTGTTATGCTCTTTCCGAGTTTGTGCGCTACGATAATTTCGGAACGCACTTAAGAAAATGATGATTGCTTGACAATTAGAATTAGGCATAGATTGATATTATCTACGATTACTTTATTAGGATTAGGATAATCTGTGCCTGTTTATATTCATATAATTAACAAGGTTATCTGTAAATATTATAAATCTATTTGTACTATATTTTTTGTTTTCAATTCTTTTTAATATGTAACTGTGATTTTTCTGTTTGTTTCCTGAATTCTTAAATAAATAAATCAATAATATTGAAGACACACATATCCTTCCTACACAATATCCTACTAATTATTCCTACACAATAATAATTTAGCATTGAAGAAAGTAATTTTGTATACTGTCAACTTGCGGCTTTTTTATTTATTTACCTAAATAGGTAGTCCAAACGTTAAAGACGTGGGTTAACCCAGCATCTTATGCGTAGGTATTTTTGTACATGTTAGGATTAAAAAAAAAATTTATGATTTATGGAGATAGACAAGTACTATATGGTATATGGTATTCATCATGTAACCCCCATATTACATGATGGAATACCATACCCATATAACACAAGCATCGGAAATCCACAGGCTGAAACCATAACGCAATTGAACATGGATTTTTCTATGAGCAATGGTTCATGACCTGGAAGGAACTTCGATATTCATATTGCCTGTTTAATGTATGAATATTTAAACATATTTTATTATATATTTGAAGTCCTACGTATTTCTGAAAAATTATAAATTAAATAACACATGTTGGACCTGACCGGTGTCAAGCTCACGACCCGTTGTTTATTATCCATACATGGCTACTATTAGAACAATGAAAACCGTAAAAAAGTCGTTTTATACCTCTGTAGGTACGTATTCTTCAAGTCACAACTAAAAGTCTTATTGGATTTTTATAAGTTTTATTAACGACGAACGGAGATAACTTATCCTTAAGGTAGTAGTGACTGCAAACTGAAGTTTTATTAGATCAACTTACATTATGATAAAGTGTCTGTTTATTATAATTTTGACATTTCATAGCCCCATAGAATTGGACTGTATTGTAAAGTAAATAGGTATGTATTAGACACATTAAATATTTAATTACATACTAAGTTTTATTGCCACGGGCATTATAACTTTTTTGTTTAGAACTTATTTATTTTCCTTAATACGCACAGATCTTTATCTAGATTTAAAATCTACCAATTAAAACGGAGCTTTAAAATTAATTATATTAATATTTAAAATATTTACTTAGGTAGATAAGTAGATACCTAATAATTTTATAACTTAATAATTTATATTTTATGTAATTGTCTCATGTTAATATATGCTTACCATATTCTCTACTTTACTTAATCAGATTATTTATTTTTAATTTAAAGGAATAAAGGCGTGCTTTCAAAACGTTCGTTTTAGACATTAGTAGAACAGTTTTAATGTATTTTATACCAGAACTTCAGACACAGATACCTATATGTGATATGAACATTGTTATTATGTCTTACTCAATTTATCAACTTCAGATCTTCTAATAAGTAGCTTTTAAATACTTTGTAATATGTAAAATTTTACGTGAAATAGGTACGATTAATTATAATTTAGGATAAAAGAAAGCAAATCTTCGCGAACTAAAAATTCAAATAAGAAAATATCCAACAAATCTATCTATTTTTCTACACCTAGATAACATTGTCATGATATTTTGGATTTTTGATAGAATTCTTGATAAGTCTTAGCAAAAGTAAGGTAGATGGAAATTATTTTATTAGGTTTGTGAGTTTGCAATGCCGTCGGACGCCTGTGTTTGCGAAAAAATGCGCCTATCACGACAAACATGGCTAGTTGATAGTCTGTTTTTATATTATGGTTATATCTAACCACTTAAATACCTAATTTTTCATAGAAGTCTTCTATTTTACTCTTCGTGTGTTAAATTTAAAGATAGAGCTTCTACTATTTTACTGTAAGTTAAAGGCTGGTAAAATGTTTACTTACTTTTTATTGAAACTTAAACAAGGTTTGCATTTTGATATGGTAAGCACTTAGTAATATTTCCTATTTCTGACTCGATTGACAGAACAGGAAATGTTCTTAAGTATATTCAAAGTTAGCGCTATTAGCAGAAACCGGTTCCTTAAAGATGTCATTATAATTATATGCCTCGATAGAGATAGAATTAGTGATTCTGAGTGTTGCGTTAAGTTATAAAATCAGTGGATTGTTATTGTAAACAAATCCACGCGCTCCGCTCCCAAACATCGCTCTCTCGGCTGCAGACCGGACACACATATCGCTTACGACTTACCACGGCAAAGACAACGCAAGAGACGGTAACCACACACAACACAATCACGAAGAACATGGGCCGAGACACGCACAGAGGAGCGACTACGGCGCGGCGGAGCCGTACTGACCTGCCACTCTTGGTGATCACCATTTCGGTGCCCAGCTTGTGGAACTTCTCCCACAGGTCCTTGCCTTCGAGCGTCACTTTGGGGTCGTCGACGACGCCGTCGTCGTCTGGCGGCAGCGGCGCGTAAGGCGGCGGTGGCGGCTTGAGCAGCGGACAGGGCGCGGACAGCGCGGCGGCGGCGGCGAGCGCTGCCGGCAAGTACGGAGGCGGAGGAAGAGCGCCCGCCGTCAGCAGCGCCGACACCGAGAAGTCGCTAGGCCGCGGCGCCAGCAGCGGGTGGAAGGCGACGGCGTCGCGCCGCTCCGCGCCCTCGAAGCGCATGCCCGCGCCGCCCGGGGCCCACGGTGCGCGCTCCACGGCCGGCGTGCCCGTCGGCTCCAGCGGTCGCGCTCGCGCCCGCTCATGCAACGTCCATAACGCGCTCCAGCTCGCGCGGATACACTCGCGGCGCGATCGTGACACGTTCCGTGGCGACACCCGCTCGCGCGGCAGGCGTCAAACGACTGGCCGCCGGCGGCGCCGGCTCCGACACCCCTCCCGCCGCGGCCAATGGCGCTGTCCGCCCTGCCGCGCCTCCGCGCCGCGCGCCCTTCGCCCCGGCGGGCGGGGCCGCGGCGCCGCAAGCCTTGTTTTTTCGTCGCGCCGAGGTGTCCGCCACCGCCACACCTAGCGTTCGCTCGTCCTCGCTCGCACCGATCCGCACGACGCCGCGCGGACGCGCACATTTCTCGCTTTGCACGGCGCGTCGCTTCATCTGCACCTATTTAGAAGTAGGTGCTCCGTCACCGTCGATCGTAAACTATCTTTCCATCGTGTAAGTATAAATAACAGGTGCAGCTGGCAATTGCGATACGTTTAATCTGTCGATCTCGACTAAATACACACATGCAGCTGGAATGATATTACAGCTAAAATTGCCAAAAACATGTTTAAACTGCTAAACGAACGAATTTCGACTTAAAATGTATATAGTCAACCTTTGCAAATTTTTCTTCCTAAGTACTTAAGTCTATAAAAAATATATTAACTCTTAGAGAATTTTGCCAGTTCGTAACCATTTCAATTAGGTCGCTCCAGAGTTTGGCATTGGGTCGTTTTGCCATGTATTTCGGCCTGATCTACAACCTCACCTATTCCTCGCTGTCTCGATCCCCTCCACAGGTGAAATATGATAAAATTGGAGCCTCGTCTAACCGAAGCCGACGCGGTCGCCTCTTTCTAATTGGACACGTTTCCGTTCGTTCATCAATTGAGCTCGTTACGGCGATATCTTTTGTGCCCTCCGCACAACGAGTCGTCTGCCTCCTGCCATTACGATTTTTATGTCGTGCTCTTGCACTAGAAATACCCAATTTTCTCACGAGCTCAACGGCTTTCTACTCGGCTGGCAGATAATATTTAAGTAATATTCCGTGACACATAGTTCCTAATATATTATAAATTATACAATACTTTATATACCTTCCTTAAATCGTAACACATATATACATGTTTAGCGTATGTAGTATACACGAGTAGTACACATTTAAATGAAATGCTTTTAATAATTTAAAACCTGAAATGTTATCAAAAGTATTTAGAAAAATTAGGTCGGGCCGTAGTTAGAAAAAAATAAAGGTAAATCATAAAAAAAAAATATCCGTTAAAAGTGTTTTATTTAAAAAACCTGATATATAATTGTTAATTATAAAGATTTAATCATTAAAAAACCATTTAAGTTTACAAAAATACGGCAAATTTTATTGAAAGTTGATAATCCGGGCATACTTATGGATAAACCTCTTTCTAGAACTCTTGTTTCATGTCGACTAGAATCTCGAGAAATCTTTCATAAAATCCTTGTTATATTGATATACCTATTGACGGCTTTCTCCTTCTATTTGTAATGCATTTACCTATTTTTTATTATTTATTACCGATTTGTGTTTGGCCTTCGTAAATTTGACCACGTTTCTAAATTTCGCTCCGCCCTCAACTGGCTCCCTATTCGTTTACGCAGGAATCTACATGTTCTTTCTCCTCTTTTCCAAATACTCTTTGATCCTGAATTCTGAAGACTCCAACTTTCCTGAAAGAAAAATTTGAGTTCCTCTCCGATAAAGGTCTTAATCTCCGGTCAAACGAAAGCCTGACTACGTTTTCCTTCTCACTCAACTAGATTCTATAATTCATCCCTTCATGTCAGAGCTATAAAACTTTGGAACAATTTACCTTCTAATATAAGAAGAGCCCAGAATCTCTCAATCCGCTTCCTTAAAGAATCTTGTCAAGTCCCACTACTTATGCCTAATTAAGTAACTTAGTTAAGATTCTCATTTTGTATTATTGTTTATTATTAGTTTTAGTATGTAAGTTAAGTCTTTTTTTTGTCACGCAATCCTTTTTTTATTACTGAATTTTCACTTCTATCACGGTTCCTTGGAAGAGAGCTATTTAGCTATAAAGTCGCCGTTTGTCCTTAATCAATTCATTCATTAATTTGTATATTGTATATTGTTGTTATTTTGTGACAATAAAGAATATTTGTATTTGTACCTATTTCGTATAGGTATAGGTATACATTTTAACATTATTTAAGATTGAAAAATGTACAATACGACGCCGCTACCTTATCTATTGAACTAAAAGTCGTAATTTCTGAATGTTCGCGTGCTTAATAATTATTATCATTCAATCGTTTATTTTTCTGGTTCTTAAGATTTATTACAGATACTAGTCTATTGAACTTCGAGAATAATTTAGGTACCAAATAAATTTAAAAAATTTTATTTTTTTTTTAAATAAACAGATAATTATAATGTTAAGTACACTTAACATTGTTGGGGAATTGGGAAAGGTCTATGTTACACTGGTGTGAAAGATTTTTCCCCCAACATACTTACAGTAAGTATAACTTACAGTATCTTGGTTTTATATTTAGGTATTAGCAACCATTGTGCGTTGTGTAAGGTCTACTTATAAAAATATTTATTTATATACTCAATAGAATAAAAGTATTCAACGATGTTTATAGTATTTTACTATATCTAGGTGTAGAAACATAATAACATAGAAATAGAGACTAGGAGATTTTTTTAAAGATTTTAAAAATAATTTTCTTTTATTTATTTATCGAAATATATATATATATATAAGTTTTATCTTGGATATTCCTGTACCTAACAATGAAAAAGGGTTTCATATAATGGCCTAACGCCATGGGCACAATGCGAGGTAAGGTACCTAAGGCGATCTAATGTTATTTACTTTACAGTTACAGTTAATAAAATCAACCAGTGTACAGAGAAATATGTCTGTCCCACTTTATACAACAAGGAATACTCTTTCCCTTTAGTAGGCAGCACGTTAGTTAAGTATAAGGAGGTTTATGTAAAACTAAAACTAATTTGGATATTTTTGGCGTCCTTAAGGACGCCACTGTGTTAATCGATAGATAGATCAAAGACATTTATACTCTAAACTTTTACAGCGCCATCTGTGGTGGAGTAGCGTGGATATAAATATAAATTCGATATATTCTCGTCCGTGCTTGACGTACCACAAAACTAATGAAGTTCAAAGTTACAAAGTCTGTTAAATTATATTTGACTTATGTTAAAGAATGATTTTTCATGTTGGCCCGACAATAGTATAACTAATGGATTAATATCTACAATTACTGAGTTAGGTAACCACATAGTATTTCAGCTTAGATATATACTGTATTTTATTTTAAATTAAGACGTAAAGAAAAATACATCAAGTAATAAGTGCATACAATTTGCATATAAATTCTTAACTACAATGGTACTATTTTAAATACCGTTCGAGGTTTAAAACGCGACTTATATTAGTTAACTTTATTTTTAATTCATCTTTACTACGGCCCGACGTTACGGGTGCTTTGTAGAAACGTTACGAACCGAAAGTAAAAGTGTTTTATGTAAATGTGTGCAGACAAGTCATACATAGATACTTTTTCAACCATTCAAGTACCTGTCTCCTACGTTAATTAAAACAAATACGACGATCCAATAATTCGAAATACTCAATTGTCAAAACCCGAAAACACTTTAACGCAGACACCTGCCCTTGTAACCAAATTTTCCCTTCGCCCTCTTCAGAGGCGTTACAACCTTGTCGAATTAAACCTTTAACTGAATACTAAAGATTTATCTCCACGGAAGATTCTGTTTACGACGAAACAGTGCTAACCGAAGGGTATTTGAGTAGGGTGGGCAATGTGGTTTTAACCGAAGCCGAATCGCATCCGATTAGTCAAATGTTTGTCTTAATTAGGTCTTACCGAAAATAGTCGTTTAAATTATTTACTTTTCACTTATAACTTTTACATTTTAAATTAACATGACGCATACCTATCTTAAGTGACGCTTGTTAGGTGGAAAATTTATTTTATTTATCTAACTTTATCTTATATATAACGTTTTAACTTACCAACTGTACTAGAGTGAACTGAGAAAATATTTCACTATGTTCCTGTCAAATCCAAATTCAAATATATACACATCTTCGGAATTTGAACCGAAGAACCGCATCTCCCATCCCTAGTATTGAGTGATTTTTGAGACGACATTATTATTGAATATTTCCTCATCAAAAGGAAATGCGGTAGAGTATTTTATTTAAATTTCGAGGGTCCCTTTCAATTGGAGTGATTCGCTGGAGTTATATCGGATTGAAGATTGCGTTGTGTTCTTGCTTTTTTTAGATCCGTCTAAATTTGCTTCTTCCACGCAATCGGCATAATTTAAAAATAAAGAAAGGTATGAACATATACCTAGATAAAAACGCAACATATTTTATAAAGAAACACGCTGTTTATTCCTTTAATGTCAACATATGTTTTCATCTGCAAATGTGAAAATTGGAGAATAAAAAAAAAAGAGACTGAGTAATGAGGATCTATCTATTAAGAAATTTCGTTACTACGCTGTGATTTTGGGTTCTCAAATCCTAATTTAATTTAGATTTAATAGAGATTAAGTACTAGGGTTGGTATATTATAATAAAATTAAGTTTTATTTTTCCACTTATTTTATTTGAGTAAGACACTATAGAGCCGGTATATTGATACGTGATAACTAGTTTTTTTTTAAACTTAAGTTAAAAAGACATGTTGTAATTGTATTTTGTATTTTAATTGTTGTGTGTATTTTATCAAAGAATCGGGTCTATAACCAAAGCAGCTTATAACTAAAAATGTTAAATTAAACTTTTCCTTTCCCAGGTTTACAATATAGGATGTGGTATTCCTACAATAGAGACTTAGGAGGCATAGAGAGATGATAGGCATATATAGGTACCTACTGCGAGAAATAATTTGACTGCGAGGAAAAAAATATAGTAATGCCGGCTTAAAAATGTACTTTGTGCATTTTTTAGCACGACTTAAATTATTATATTCTTAAAACTTAGCTTTAATCATTTTAATATTTAAATATGTCATGTTTACATGTATAATTCTTTATTACATTTGACTTATTAATTTGTTAATGTAAATAATTGATTGCATATCATGATCATTGTAATAAATATTGGTAAGTGTATAAATAAATAATAAATTATTAGTATAAGAGAACTATAATTACAATATTAAACAACGTTACGTTTTATATATAGGTAGGTATATTATTGTTTACTCCCCCTCCGTCTTACGAATTTTCGATCAGCTATCGTAATGACGACACTAACAATTATCCCCATTAAATACATAAAGGAGTTAAAGGAGTCTTCACAAACAAAAACTATATGTTACTAACGTAATTATTTCTTCAGGTTTATTGTTTACAACGATTGTACTTATCCATTTAGATTCCATCCTCATCCCACTGCTGGTCCTCCCAAACGAAGCATTAACAAACAATTCAATTAAATTTTCTCATAACTTATGTTACAGCCTTTTTATCCTATCAATAAAACTAACAATCCTTTTAAACTTACTCTAAAACATTAAAACCATTACGTGTGTTTGTTAGGGAAATTTGAGCCGTATTCTTTAGCAATAGAGTTCAAGTACGGCGCATAAAAGTGGATAATTTCTAAGCCCACCCACGGTGGTTTTCTTCGAAAAGCCTGTGTAAAAATAACTCGTTCCTTTACAAGCGGCGCATAAACTCGATTAATACCTGTTAATGAAATGATTATGGTCGTTCTTGACATTTGTGTGTCAGTATTGCATAGCGACGAACGCAAGGGACAATTCACTAACTCGAACACGAGTCGAACGCAAGTCGAACTGAAGTTTCCAGGAGAATTTTATGAGAAAAAATAAATGGAGCTTAGAGCTGGTTTAAAAAAGGTTAACAAACTATTGATTAATAACATAGCCTAATATTGCATTATGCTCCAGTTGAGGTGTAATAAATGGAAAACTATCATTTGGTCACAGAAGTTCACTCCTTCAAAGTACGAGTTTGTCTATAAAACGGACACAGTGATATGGCTGCCCTATGCTTTCAGTGGGAGACGTGGGTCTTCCAGAGATAGTCCACACAATATTCATATCTTTCAATGTATGTCTTACTTGAATCACTTTTATATTTCTTCGTGGTTAGAACTTTTATGATAGAGGAGGACAGATATTTACACGATGGAAGCCATATAAAATCTCAACAAGATGCGCAGTCGAGTTATTGTGGTTTTCGATATTCGGAAATCCACAGACTAAAGCCGAATTTTTATCTGTGGACGGCGGTTCGTTACACGGACGGAATTTTCGATAAGCTCAACATTATTCAGAAAATTGATAAATTGATTAGGAACGTTAGTGCCTGCGAGTTTGATATTACTAAGCGATACGTTTTAAAATAAACGCTATATTTAAATGTATTTGTCTTTGTAAATGTAGTACCTGCACTAGACAAACCGTCCGCCACTGTTCAATATGAAAGTCAGCATTAATTGACGTAAGCACCGTCGCTGCGTAGTGTTGCATGTCCATTTATCAAATTAGGTGTCGGCTAAAATGAGCGCCGTTAGCTGGCTTCTAAGCCAGCTGTGTGAAGCAAGCCGGCGCCTACGAGCCGTAGCTGGGCGCAGCCGAGGGTTTAGCGCGATTACGTAATGCCAAGATGCTGCTAAGCACATTAACGCTTGTGTAATAAGACACCCTGATCTGAGGTTGTTTGGAGGCGCCCAAATTGGGGAAATTCGCACTCCTCTTGTCGCTCTTTTAGGCGCTGTGGTTAAAGTATTTTACTAACTCTTACTACTGGAACGACACAAAGACAGTTTACCCTTAGATCCCTCCTTTAGATAATGCTCTGTACTTTATACCCAATTACCTATTACTTTTACTTAATAAAATCGTTAAAGCTACTTTTCCTAGTAATCGCAAAAAGAAGCTTTTACTTAATTAAATTATTAATAAAGAAGAAGAAGAAAATTAGGTTTATGCTGTAGGGAGTAATTTAAAACCTATGATAGTTTTGCTAAGTCACAATTGAAATCGAAATTTAATAAGTTAAAATTATATGCAAGTAATTTTTCCAGACAGACATGGTCTTAGACGAAGGCTAGTAATGCATGAGAATTAAAAATCATCGCAAAAGCTATAGTTATGAGTACAGTCTTAGTCATTAAGGTTGCGGTGTTTCCCTTCGGACCAGTTTCGTGGTTTGCTTACAAAGTAAAATGATCGGAAGTCTACGCGATACGGCATTCATAGGTTTTCCTAGGACAGATTAGAACTAGCCATAGGCTATACACACATACGTGCATATACATGGTAAAGATTGGCAATGTGTCATTTGAAACTAAACCGCTAAACCGAAATGGGTAATAACTAGATTTAAAATGTAGCTTCTAGAGTTCTCGAGCCAAGCGATCGATCGAATATACGATAGTCGAAGAACATGCATTTGATGAAGTTATCCCCTCGTAATGGGAAAACGTCGAAAAAAAAAACTCAATAACGACGGCCGAAAATCTAGAGAAACCAAAAAGCTTCACAATATGGTCATAAAAGCGATATATAATTAAATAAAAAAAACAGAAAATTGAATAACAGCACAATCAATGCCTGTTGTCGGGGTGTCAAGTACTACCAGTGTCTTAAATCTAAGATACATTTTAAATGTCTTTATAATTTTCTCGCGTGCAAACCCGTGTGATAATTATAATGATTCATGCGATGTAAATATCATTAAAAATAAATTATATACATGTAAACGCGAGTATGATTTTTCTTTAACTTCTTTTCAAGACAATATTCTTTGATTCTTCTAGTCGGTATAGTTTCTTATATAGTTACAATTTCTCATCTATTCTTAATATATAAGAATTCACCAATATACATAAAGTTTTATTATTATTATAAATACATGGCTGTTATTGATTATTTTACGTAAATCGAAATAAAGTTTTTGGTAAGACGTACACATATGTACACGCACACATATGTATGCATTAAATAAATACATAAAAAATTACAGTCGAATAATAGAAAAAAATTAATATGAACAATAATATTAATTACAGTAGGTAACTTTTAAATCTCTATGTTTGTGTAATTAATTCTTTCCTAACAAACTCAATATTTACTTTTTAACCCTTTATGCAGAAGACAAGAAAAAGAAATTGTTGTAATAACTATGGGAAATATTTCAAGTCAAATATTTAAAAAAGGCTTTATCAATTAATGAGCGTCCCTATTTTATAGAAGCGTTATGTTCAGTCCTGGATTTGAGGTACAGTATTTTAAACGGTCTGAAAGCCTTGATTTGTTCGATAAATATTGATAAAACATAAAGACTATAATAATGGTGGCAAGGGATTTCAAATTGAGACCTCAATATATTTAATATTAGACTAGATGTTTATTATTATTTAGGGTCGTGTATGCTTAAGGTCTATGCCATATACCTATTAGAAAGACAAAACTTACGTTTATATAATCCGTGTTTATTATAGTAAACATTTTCCACCTCCGACTCGAGCATTCAAGTATAATAATTAGCTTCATAAAATACATTGAAATTAGAACAAGTGTCAAGTACCAATATTTAATTAGCTTAATTGTGTTATTAGTCGTAATTGTACGATGCACGGTCTTGCCAATGGCAAACACTACCTTCTAGGTATTTAAATTAGTAGTTAGTAGTCATTTAATTACTTTTTACAGATACGGAATAAATAGTAACAAAACATGATTAACATTTTATTGTATTATTTTGCTTTGTATTGTACAAGTTTTAATAACTTTATTTAATATTAATATACTTATTCTAGCGTAGCCGTCAAATATTATCTTAATAGTAACATTTTACTTTTCTATTATAATATGGTGTTGCAAGTCCTCAAAAATCAAAATCGATGTAAAATCACCAAATATTTAAACACTTTCAGATTTTAAATAGTTCCGAAAATTTACACGTTTGACGCCTAGGGAGTGCCTCTGCAGGTTAATAGAGATTATTTCTACCACTTTAACTCTGCGTGTGTTTTATTGAATACCACCACCAGAATACCAGCGCTTATGGCTGGCCGAATCTGTTTGAAGAGCAGATAATACGAGCTTCACTTGATAGAAGGTGAAATGGCCCAACTATAGCTTTAACTTTTAATTAATAGGAGTCGGCCTAGTTTAGTTAACGACTAGTTAGCAGCTTTGAATAGTTTAAAAAATTTATGTACGAGGCCCTATTTAGTTTTCTATAACTGCCTCGTTAGCAACTAACCGCTAGTGGGTATGAAATCCAAATTTGGTATTTTTAAGTTTTCCAAGGAAAATTACTAAAAGACTAAACTTAGGAGTAGGAAGTGACACCGCTCCTATGCTTCGAAGAGTATGTAATGCCGACGGTCCCGGTCATCATCACTAATAGTGGTATTGCAACCAGCTAACCTGCAGCATGGTGGGTCAAAGCTCTTACTTGAGATGACTTGTGCCCTGTACGATAACAATAGGATAGAACATTTTATTGTGTCTGTCTTCTAACATTTTGCTATAATTAAATATCTTTATTGTTATCTGTCTTCTAATTTTGCTATAATTAAATATCTTTATTAAAATTAATGAAAAAGCTCGATGTATGTGTCTGTTTACTGATCGACTTTGTTTACTAGAAAGTCGTAGTTTACAATTGTTAGTCCTATCCGACCGAATCACTTTATCGTTTCCTGCTTGAATACAGGACTTCTCATATTTAATTCTACGCAAGGTTATACCATTAAGCTACGGAGTCAAACGAGATTTCTTGTCGAAGTTCAATGTTAGTACATAGGTACAAACTACCTTTACCTGTAGGTTTTTCATATGTCGGCTGCGTTTTCAGCGATTCAATCTATAATGCCTGTACGGAACACGCCTCGTTTCACCCATGAAGACCTCTCGAGACCTAGGGGAAAACTTCTAAGAGAAAGGCCTCCAAGTTGCCAAGTTTTAGCTAATTGAAAGGCATTCTCATACTTACCGTTTGGGGTTAAGATGCACTTTGGAACACGTGTACCTGCGTAAAAAAACTATTTCAGGCGTTACGTTTGAAGATATTGTATGTTTGTATGCTTTGAGTCACCAATTAAATGTATAAACTGTATATAACTTCAAGTAGCTTATAGGGTCTAGGTGTGAGTATATTTATGGTTTCATGAGTTTACTTCTGATGGCTAGGTAGTTAGCGTTTGCTAAAAATAAATAAAACATCGAATAACATTAAATTTTATTAAAACACAATAGGTCACTTTTTATGTAGGAACTAAGTATTTAAAATTGAAGCACATAAGTAGTGAACAGTACAATATAATGTTAATTTATATAGGTACATATTTCAATGTTTATTTTTTACTGCCAGCGTGACTTTGCTAGACGTTTCATTTTCTGCTCCGAATCTGGCACAGACGTTTTTTTATATATCTATCTCATGGAGAAAAAGTACATATAAAGTATACAGATTTATGCAAGATTTTTTTAGAATTTCCTTTGTTATAGAGGTAAGTACCTTATAGATCTTACTTTTGTTAAATAAGAGATATTCATGTTCACATTTTTGTATATCGTAAATAAGTTTGCCCATATCGTCGTTTTTAGATAGGTACGTCGCAATTTTGCCCATAAATAAATTGCACAGCTGTAACCTCATCTGCGTGTACGCATACCAACACAATTCTAGGTAAACGATTCACGGTATTGCGTTGTTCAGATAAAAAATTACATTAAGGCTCATTAAATTACGAACGCCATCTCTTGTGGAGTGGCAAAAACTTGATTCAGGCGTCAAAAGCTGTTTAAATTAATACATTCGCCTAGCTCATTAATGAATATTTATGACAGTTTGACAGTTCAAGGTTGACAAGTGTTTTATTAAAATTTGTTTTACGTATCTCGTACGTATGATAGAGTTGTTTTCTAAGTATATATGTAAGTGTATAATATAGAATACAAGTTGTAAATTGTTTTTATAATTAATTTGATTATTTAAAGTGGCACAGAATGATTGGGTTAGATTCCCATTGTGGCATCATAAAAAAATTAAAACCCTTGTTTCGATAATAGCAGTCACGTGTTAACTTACGACGGTTATCAGTATATTGTGTACCTACTACTGGACGGATCAAAGACTATAAACAATTATAAAAATATATATGTAATTATATGAAAATATAAAAAGAACATTATCATAAGGTGGGTTTTAAAAACTAAAGTAACAAAAAGACAAATGCCTTCTTTACAATAGGTATCTACAATAAGATATACAATAGTTACGTTTATAACTTACCGTAAAAAATATACTTATTACTAACTACTTATCTGTGTAAATACGGAAATAATAAAAATAAGTGAATATTTGTTAGTAGGTACCTCCTAAAACACTAATACAATTACAACACCTAAACACACAGACCGACCGCCAAAATAAAATACACGAGAATTTCTCGCATTTTATATCCTACATCAGCATTCTTTCAAATTGGACATCTATAAAACTCGCCACAAAAAATCTATCCGATACAAATATTGCACACGATGACAGCGAAAACGACAAAATAAAATCCAATTTCATTTTATTTTGCCGTTTAGAGGGCCCTGCGCGCGCATCGCAACCCGGCGCCCGCGCACAAAACGAACAAAAACTGACGCCGCTCGGACTGGAGCGAGATAGCTAGCCGCGATCGACGTACTCGCGAGAGAGAGACAACAGGATTATGGGCGTTTCGCTATCGAATTTCTCATCCAATTAATGTTCAGCGGGCTTCCATGTAGGCGTGGCGTTTTTGATCCACGCTAATGGGCATCGAGCGAAATGATCTATAGATCATTGTGCCACCGCGTTGCATATTGCATTGTTCTCGTTCATATTTAAGATTATTTAGTTTTAAAACTGAAATCTAAATATTTGAAATAGTTGAAAGCCATTCAATTGATTCATCGATTCCATTCAATAAGATATTTTGTGTTAGTGGTTACATTTGGGCTATTGGCACTGTTAAAAAATATTACTAGAGTGAATCGAAAATTATTATTTGTTTTTCAGAATTGGTCTTTAATTGAAAATGTTTCTATCGATATTAAATGAACAATCGACCGCATTGTACTAAATTACCCTTATAAACCGGATGTGGATCAGATAAAAACATATTCCATACCAATTTTTGGTTTCATCAGCCTACCTAATACAAAAAATAGTTATCAGCAGCGTCATGTTTTGAAGGAAACTCCTTTGGGACCTAAACATACCTACTACGGGCTAACAAACTAGATATTTATCGGTTTGAACTATCAAGTTCTCAAAATCGTGAAGAGTTATTCAATGTTACAGGTCCGCAGATCACTTAAAATCTAGAACGAGCGTTTGAACTGCAGCACACTGTGGCCCGAATCAATTTTCCTAGCTCTTCTCCCAATTGTGTAGTGAGACCTATTATCCGTTGCAGTGAAGTAAAATAAGTTTTACTTTTGAAATACAACACTTTAACGGTTTGAAACGCAATATATATTAGTTAAACTCATTTGACCCTTGAGCCTCCCCGTGAAACGTCGGGCAGTTAAAATAATTTTCAAAGAAGTTTACGGATATATCGCGTTTTAAACCGTTAAAGTGTTTTATTTAAATGTGTACTACTAGCGTAAACTACAGAGTGTAGGTATATTTTAGTTGTTTTTACGAAATGCCAGATCTCTGCAAATTTATAATAATTGCAACTAGCCAATTAACTACTCCAATTTGGAGTAACCGTGGCGTCATGTGTTTGGCCTCTGCTCTGGTCTGCAATCTGTGCGCGTCATTCAGCTTACCTCAATAGTATCGATTACCTCTTAAATCCATTTTTTGCTGCAACAACCATCTGCCTGTCGTTCAAAGGCTATTGTCACTGGCAATAATTAACAATGGATAACGGAAATCAAGGGCTTTCAGATTTGTGTGCTTATTAAAAAATATTCGCGTAGACAACGTCTGTAGTGCCGATTGCCAATTAGTGCACTGAGAGTGCCAATTCGCGCTTGGCCGTTGCGAAGTGTCACTCCTGTTTATCATGAGACGGACACAGTTTTGCGTCCTTTCGCTCTTTAATTTGATGTAGGTACGTATGTATAGTCTGGAAGTTAATCATAGTTTTGTGCGTTGCCCGCCCGTAACAATTTGTTTATATATCCTGGGATTCGAACCTATTGCATTTCATTCGCATCTATTAAATATGTAATGTAAGAAATTTTTAAAACCTTTAATCGTGTTCTGAACAAACTACAATTCGCGTAAATGCTACGAAGTTTTTATAACAAAGTATTGAATAATAGAAGAATCTCCTCTCTTATAATTCCTACGTATAAATATTATTGTATAGGACGTAATTTAACTACGACTTCTATTTGTAATTTGTGGTTAATAGGTTTCATAGGGCGATGCCGGTATTAAGTTTCGTTGGTCCGTTGGCCTATTTAATCATAGCCCATACCGTATCGAATTTCCACGGGAACCTATATAGGCACCATGTAATTTACCACGGTTCAGTGTTCAAAGGCCAAATAATATTTAAGAGAGGTCTAAGATTCGAATTTTTATAGTCAGAACGTAAAATGTTGCTATGACAATCATTTTCCTCAGTAGTAGCTAGTAGTAGACATGAGCTAACGGCACTTTCCTAAAGAACCTCTCAGCGCAACGGACACATAAATATATCTACATTTACAGTACGTATTTAGATAGAACCATCCTTGGTCTGGACTATTAACCTACATCAATAACGTAATGTTAACATGGATAAGTCCCGGTCAAGATAACAGCCATGAGACAAGATTTGCAAGATAATCTTGACCAAGTTAGCTTAAAAGGATCCATTGTTAGAGATACAATAATAATAATGTAATATATCATGTCTAATCTATAATATTTTGCGCTTGCGATTATATTTTAAAAATAAAACAATTATATTAATTATAAAGTAGCAATAATAATCAATTTGACGAAGTGGATAGGCAGGACTTTAAAATTTCGTCGATATTATGCGTATCTGTCCCGTTTGTCATCAAAAAGTCTGTATAAATAAGTAAGGGTAAAATGAAATATCCGCATAACTGTTTAAAACATGAAATATATTAGTTAATTGATCGGTAAGTTCTTCGATCACTTATTATAGATTAACCAATGTATTTTAATAATCTAAAATTTTAAAGTAGAAAATAATTTAAAATTAGTATTTATAGTATTTTGTCTATGAGTTATTATATTATTCTTTTAGAAAAAAATAATTTTAAACCTTAAAAGTATTTTATTTATTAAAAACTTCTTACAATAAGTTTAAATATATATCTCAAGAAAAACCTATTCTTGATGATGGAAATTAGGCAACTTATTTCCACCGTCCATTTCAATTATAAAGCTGAAACTAGAACTGTCGATATTAAATTGACCAAAATAATCGATTTAGCTTTCTAATTCTCGAATTACTGGTAAGCTAGTCACCGTATTGTACAGTCGATTTTAAATATAATAATTCTGCCTTCTATAACAAGAGTTACCTGCAGAATGTACCGGGGCCCACATGGGACGGAACAAATGCTCCCACTTCCCGTAATTAATCGTAATTCTACACTCCACAATTCCACACTAACTGCCTCGTAATTACATCTTGCGTTATTCATTTGCGCATAATGTGATCTAATGCGTAAGAAAGCCTGAATTAAGTTCTCTAACAATTACCCACTTTCGTTTTAATAAGACAATTATAATAGCGCCAAGATTAAAACAATGCATGATTTTTTATCTAAATATTGTCTGTAGTTTACGCGAGGAGAACACATTTTAAAGAAAACACTCTTAACGATTTAAAACGCGTAAAATATTAGTTTACTTATCATTAATATAACTATAGCTGGATATTTCGAACTCTTTGCAGAAGCTATGGTCTCTCCATGAGCGTAATTCTCGTTTTAAACCGTTAAAAGTGTTTTACTTAAAAATTCTTAGTTATGATTCATTAGCAAGATCAACAAATCTGACCAAGTCAGTGTTGTAAAATGACACGTGTTTATCCAAAAGCACGAGTCAGAATGTAAGATGTCATCTGAAGATAACACAAATTCGAGCCTCTCAGCGCCGGCGCTTTATTTTATATAGTGTAAAAACAAAAAAGCAAAGTATTAGTAGATAATTATAGTTTTATTAGTACTCCACCGGGAATCGAATTTCCGACCTCATGAAAACAGGGTTGTTGGTTGAAACCACTAATGACTAAACCAACAACAAAAAGTCATTTAATTAAACTATGCAACACTATTTACAATTCAGTACTCTAAATAACAATTAGAGAAACTCGTTGGTGTAATGGTAGCAAGGTATGGCTATTAATCATCTGGTCGTGGCTTCAATCCCGCCCGATCCAACATTTTTAATAAATTTATTATTTTATTGAAACATGTAGGACTTTCTCTGGAAATCTGGATATAAATGGATGGTTCCAATTAAAAGTCCGGGTCCGTCCGGGTCACGAACCGCCATCTACAGAAAACGACGTCGTGTTTAATCGCGCTGCTGTTTCAGCCTGTGGATATCGGAATAGCCAAAGCCATAATAGGTCGACAGCACAACTTGTTTAGATGTTATACGGCTGGGATAATTCACCTATCATCAAGTCAACAGTTTCCAAAAACTTAATAATTATAATAATTTTACAAATACATACGTCAATAATATTTTATAAGTTTGTAAGCTTGTAATTCGATTATGTCTGCCATTAAAATGTATTAAAATACCTGCGCCAGTTTTATTAAAGTGAATTTAAAATGACATATTGAGATTTATATGGTCAACGCCGTCCTTACGTGGAGAATCAATAATCGCTTTTGGTGCAGAACCATAGCCTACTAATAGTGTAGTGTACGATTAATCGATTTTATGATTAAATCGATAATCTTGTGAATATTTTGAACCGATTTACTTTTAAAATAAGTAGGTTTCGAATTAATAACTAATTTTAAATTTTATGATCATCTTTGTTAACGCGATTTGCTTATTTAACGCCTTAAATTTTTATAATACTCATTCGCTATTTAGTTATAATTTTATAACCTTTTTATTTCTTTCTTATAAGAATTTTCGTGCAAGAAAAAGAAACAATTACCTGACACATTTATTCAATAAATGCATTGTCTTCACTAGCATGTTGCAACGATAGTGACAATTAAAAATATCGATAAATTATTGCTGAACACATCACTACGCTGAATTGGATTCTTATTGTATTTTATTATGCGCGTATTAATTACGGTTAAATTCTCGTTAAAACCATTAATTGATTAGTATTAATCATTTTTAATTATTTTGGCCTCGGAGAGAAAATTTAGGTCTCGCCATCTTTCAACATTACTGCAACGGTATGACGTTAAGAGTAATATAAGATGAAGTCAATTAAAATAATTATTACTTAGTTTGTATCAATGTTTTAATGTATGCTATGTATAGAGAAATGGTATAGTTATCTCACGAATGAGCGTGTTTTTTTGTTGGAGACCAGATTGGCCAAAGTCAGTATAGGATAACTGGCGACATGATGGAAAATGAGATGTTGTAAAAAACCGGTGTCTAAAAGAAGCTATGTATTGGGAAGACATAATAAAGTCATTAACCTTTGTAATTATAGAATAAGTAAAAATAGATTAGACTATAGCTTTAAAATAGATGAATTACATATCGTTTTATAGATTACGAGACTAAATATAGATAGTATATTCTCATCTAAAGTAGATGATTGAACGATTGCTTCCGTTTGTTATAGAAAGCACTGAATTGACTTATTCCAAAGCTAAGCGAAATTTTTCAGAGAATTATCATAATTTGCATTCGTTAGTTCTTTCTTTCCTTTGAAATAAGTCTCTATGCTTTGAAATTAGCTTAAATTTTATAGAGTCCGTGGATATTTTAATGTAGCTTCTCTAATCTTATTTTCTTTGAAGGTAAATACTGTAGTAAGTAGTAAGAGAGCTGAGTAGTCTATTTAAAATTAATTCTAAAACTAGTTATTATTCTGACGCATATTGGTAATTAAAAAAATACTTAATACTGAGGTAAAAGTATGTGACATCTCGTCGCATTACATGGGTTATAAACAGACTATATGGTTTCACTGAAAGATTTTACAGGCAGTGCGCTACCGATGGACACTACTTACTCTTATTAACTGTGTGTTTTTTACTCGAAATTCAAACAGGGACTGTGCACGGAAGCCTATACAAGATATAGATAGTAACGATGTATGTCTATAATATAATTTATTATTACGAGTAGACCTTACAGCATAATTCTATGTGTACAAATAAACAAAAGTACTTCATTGTCAACACAAAAATGTTACAGAAATAAGATTTAAAAAAGATGAAGATTACAGCGAGGAACGGCTGCGTTATCGCGTAAAAGCGATTCCTTCCAGGCAACATTGTCGATTTTATTTGTATTTTTAAAGTAGGTTTTAATATATTTTATCTTTCTTAATGTGATTGTTTTTATACGACTATCGTTCCGACTTCCTATTAGACCGTCAATATCAAGGGTTAAGAACGCGAAGCTCAAAAAAACTCTCACCCACAGGAACCCTACAAAAACCGAAATTCCCAGTGTCAAAGAATCGCCTACAAACCGCAGCTGTCAATATATTCAAATCGATTACTATCTCGCGATCGAAAAGCCGGTAAAATTGGAAAGAGCACAACAATAGGGAAGGAAGTGGCAAGACGTAACGACCGGGGCACATCCCTAATTATACGATTTTACTGTAATTTTGCGGCGTTCGAGGGGTTACTTAGAATCATCACGGCATTGTGGACGCGGATAAGTACAAATCAAACAATAATATTAACAGGCCACTTATCTTTTGTGCTCGGGGCTCGTTAAAAACGGCATCAAGGAAGTGGTTTCGTGGAGGTGCATGAACTCTGTCGGGACGATGCTTCGGCCAGATGTTGATGGTGACAGGCTCTTTAAACCTTTTTGGTTATCTTATGTACAAAGGCCACGGCTTTTGGTTCGTCCAACAAGGGTTTTTTGTGTGATTTGAGTTTTACGTTTTGACTAGAGCTTGCAGAGTTTGCTGATAGACCAAGGGTGCTCCAAGGGCGGCATCGGCCTCGGCTTGGACTACCGTAATCCAACAAAGATGGTATTTATCTATGGCGTCTATCTATAACATCTAAATCACAATGGTCAAAAACATTTATTTAAAAATAGAATAGTGCTGTCGACCTAGACTTAAAGGTTTAAAAAAAAAAATTGTTATTACGAACTAATGCCCCGATTATTGATAGCCTAGGGCTTCGAATTTGTTTAATTCACAAACTGGTGGACCACTGCTGGACCAACGGGGGTTTATTTATGTTACGAGTGGAAGTTTGCTGTTTAGCCGACGGCAAAGGTCGGAATTTCAAACAGATTAATACATATTCATGAGATTTGTACGGTTAATTGGTGGATGCAGATTAATTGAACTGGAGTAACACGTGTTAAAAAATACACGACAGACGGACCAAGTGCGTACTTGTCCCTTTTTGGGATCTCAGCTCATCATATAAATTCGTGTATTCTAATCGGAAAGTCCATAATGTTTTTCAAGGAATATCATAGTAACTAGATATAATATGAACAATTCCTTAAAACACCTAAAGCCAAAGGTCATCTAATTAAAGAGGCACATCAAATAGTCCTTCTCGATTGCTTGAAACATCGCTACCTAAATTTAAAAAAATAAGATCGATGCCCATTTGGGGCTTTAGACTATATAGGTTGGTACTCGTAGATATTGTTTTACTGAATGATATTGAAAACAGACAGGCTGTTGACTACTAATTATAACTACGTACTATAACTATACTAATTACGAAATTTTTGTGTTCCGGGACCACACGTGGCCAAAGATGAAGTCAAAGCTACTTAGCTATTATTTTTGTTCGTTTTACCGCTTAGAGTTGCGCTGCCCAAGGGCTCTGAACTAAAAAAGAAATCGATTACACCGAGAGAATGTTTAGGAAATATTGTTGATAACCGCTGGAGGGGTGCTGAGTCGATGGTCAATTAATATTAACTTGGAATCTGTGGGATTCCGCGCCGCTGTCCGAATTTTATAGCGGCGGGCGCCACCCAAGCCGCGGGACACGAAATACGTGGAGCGGACGTTAATCCCATTTCGGTCAAAGGAGATTCCTTAAATTATTTAGGTTATGAGATGAAATCAATATGTTATGACATTAAGAAGCAATAGAAGCACACTAACACTGTCACTTTTTACTGAAAGAAAGACGCTGTCTTGAGTTGCTTAAAAAGTAAAGGTATAGGCCATAATATAACGAATTCTACAGAAACATATACATTAACGCCTTTTAATACTTTTTCTATTATTTCCGTTTTTTTTTTAAATATATAAAAAGCCATAATATTTCGTCGAAGCAACTCATAACAAGTTTCTTATAGTAAAATAGCGTCTCCACGGCTCCTCTGTCCGACGCACGGCGCCTAGGCCTCAGCGAGCGGCGTTCCGTTCCTCCGTGCTCCATTATTTATACACGTACCATATAACATTAAATATTACAAACGAACCGCTTCAGCCACGCACGACTTGTCCATCTGCTGTTTTCTGATGTCACGTTTAGGTGCTATCTATAGGTACACAACTTTTGACCTATCTTTTCACGTAAAAATATATATTCATATTTATTTATACTGCCACTGTAGACCGCCTCTTTAGCCAAATGGTTAAGCGGCCTATATTATTGCGTAGTATTGCGTTAAGTGCGAGAGGTCTGGGTTCGAACTGGTGTTAAAGAATGGATCTGTGAAACAGACACAGAAATGTGTTCGCGCCATGCCCCACGAGGGGGAAACTAACACGGGGGTTTTTGGTTATAAGATATTTCTAGTATGTAGTTAAAAGATACAAAATTGTGAATTGTATTTAAAAAAAGAGGAAATTACGATTTAGTGTAAGAATGTTTTTCACGATATGTGTATTGTATCCATTACAAAATATATTTAACTTATACATAATTTTTCTAGATATGATAAATTTCCATTTGGGAGTCATAGGTATGTTTACACGTTTAACATAGGATCAATGTATAATGATCTATTAGCTTAAATGGTATTCGACAAAACTAAAAATGTTGGTTAACATAGCTTTTGGGGTGTCAAATAATATGTTTCATTGCTCATGCTCAATTTAATCCTTGGTATGCATTCAACATTTAAGTCTTACCTACTTATTTATTAATTTAAAAGAAAATTACATTACTACATTTGATAGTACAGAGAACAACTAAAAATGCCTCTTACAACCTATACTTGAAGTTATAACTTAAATTAAAACTAACTAAGGTACCTTTGCCAGCGTGTAATGGTGATAAAAACGTATTAGCAAGTAAAGACAGGTAGCTAACCAAAAGCATTCACTCGAAAAATCGTAAGGTAATAAGTGTATAATATAACTGTACTGTAAGTGAAGGTGGACCGACAGAGTAAATGCAACTTAACAATACGAAACGCAATTAAGTTAAGTTAATTAAATTGTTATGTTTTAGAAAAATACCGAAAATGTAATGAATGGATTTGGTGCTTATTTCTATTTGTAAAAGGCTAGATGTTGGAATTGGTGGATCAGCTAAAGATTCAACAAATAGTTTTTACATCTATACTAATATATATAGCTGAAAAGTTTGTTTGTTTGAACGGGCTAATCTTAGGAACTATTAGTTCGAATTGAAAAATTCGTTAGAACATTTCTTGAGGAAGACTATAACACATAACGCTGTAACTAATAGGAGCGAAGAAACAGCGGGAAATGTCGAAAAAACGCGGAAAATTATTCATCCTTGTGGGTTGCCATGCCATTGTGTACGCTGCGAAAATGGTTCAAGATACCTAAAAATATGTATGAAAAAATTATACCTCTTTAAATGATCTAAAAGTCAGCGACACTATATGTCTATCTTCTAAGATTAACGTGCAAGAACAACGGGACGCGGACTAAGTCGTGGGTAACAGTTTAAGTTTATAGAGTTGAACAGGCTTGCAAAAAATAAAATTTATATTCTAAATAATTATTCTACGCGTACGAAGTCGCTGACTCAGCTATATAAACATTTCTTTTGGAATAATCGCAAATATGAACTCAAAACGCGAAATTATTTTAGTTTAATCTAATATATTTATTAATATTTTTATGAATACCTATATTGACTAATTGGTATTTTATTAAATACTGTCTATAGTTTACGCGAGTAGTACACATTTAAATAAAACACTTTAACGGTTTAAAACGCGAAATAGGTACTATTTTGGGCCTGGAAAACATCGGGCAGCTTAAAAATAGTTTTAAATAAGTTTAACTTAACGACATATTACGTGTATTATGCGTTGAAAGTTTTATTTAAAATGTTTTTGGGTAAATAACTGACTAAGTACGTTTGTCTGTGTATTATCAATTTTCATGCCGTTTCTTCTCTTGTGAAGGGAAATGCGCATTCTGTTATAGAATTACTTTTCTTGCCTTTGTCCCAATTGATGTCTACATGAAGACATTGGACACTTCTATATTATATAAATGATAACACGATCTCCTACTTTATCCCAACATAATCTTTCGTCCACCAATGGTAATACTGATCGATCAAATACGGGCTAGGTGTTGAATTTAACACTTCTCCCATACAGATAAATATATCTCTTAACACTATAAAAATACGAAACAAATCCTCCTGACGGCTCGAATACAATAGAATAAACAGCACAGACTAATTTAAACCGTAATATTATGTAATAGAGTCGAAAACCAAACGCGGGTTTTACGAATTACTCTACAGCTAAGGCGTCAATTTTCACACCTAATTCCTATACTCGAAATTGGATTCTGTTGCAAAGAATGAAGGTTTATTTTTAGTTTTTATTTAACTAACTATTAGGCCCTTTAAGACGGGATAAAGAAGGTGTCGTATCTCTCGCGTCGGGTGTGAAGGGACGTTAAAACGAATCACGATTGGTCAGTTTAAAAGGTGTTGATTATTGAGATATGGTCGATATTGTAGTTGGGATTGGACAATCATTGGCCAACACCAAGAATTCAGGCAAACTTCATTAATCATACGCAAATGCTCTTGGTTACTTTATTCAGATTTCCTAATTACTTGCATTTGCATGCACAAAGTAGGCCATTAATTTTAATATGTCAAAGCACCTCACAGACTGCATAAAAGAAAAATGTAGCATAATCTGTGGCGGCGTACCTATCTTTAAGCAGTCTGTATGCCATCATAGATATTATAGTGGTCTATAAATACCAGTTCTTGGTAAGGGTGCGATCAATCTTAGTCGTATATCTTCATCTGTTCACGTTTTGGTCGTGTCACGACTGCGTCGGCAACACTGGAAATAGGCGGCTACACTATGACATTTTCTTGGCCACAGATTAGGGCAAAGTTTCAAAGATGCTATCATCTGTGGACTTCGATGAGTGGAAACTGATTTTCCTACTAATTAATTATTATTTACCGACCTGTAACATTATTAGGCGATGAAAAAACGAAATCTTAGAAAAAATCAAATTATCTAGAATATAAATTTAAACACAAATTGTCAATATAACGGAAAACTACAGATTAAAATCAGAATAAATCCTATTATTTTGAGTTTCCATTACTTTTTTGTTACCAGTACCAAGACATAATAAAAAAGCGGAAGTAATTTTAAAATTCGACCACAAAGAATACAGCACTACATTTAATCAAAAGAGCTTCTATTCATTCCTCTAATGCCTTAAAATTCCCTCACAATATCCTGGACTCCTGGTAGTAAGTCACGCTTACGAGATAAAGGCACAAAGGGGAGGTGGATCAATGTTGGGGGAGGGGGGCGGTAATCGTCTTACTGGACTTCCGTGCTACGTGGACAATAAGTGCTATATATCTCCAGATCTATAGGTCACGAGAGATAGTTGGAATTCGCCTAACATTTCTTTAGGCTATCGACAGTTTCACTATGAATTTCAGGAAAGTAATTTTCGACTTAGTTATTAGAAAATAAGGTAGGTATATAGGTAATTGTGTAGATTTTGGAGGTATAGGTATATTAAATATTCTATATACAACTCTGGGAGAAAGTACCTATTATCGTCTTTTACGAGAAATCTATAAGAACAAAAGATATGAGAGCATATAATATAGTTAATTAACCTCACTAATTTGAGTATGTGAGTGTTATATCCGTACACAGTTCATCATACCTTATTTAACTTGCACCTGATAAAAAAAATATAGTTACAATACGTTTCTTCATTAGAATTGGAGGTAGAGGATTTTCTTTCTGAGTATACACAGTTACATCAAACATATAGATGGAAATAGTAAGAAAATACTCAAATTGACACTCAAACACCCATGAGACAGTCGCGTACACAATTGTATAGCACAACATTTTTCGTAATTCGGAAGAAACGCGTTCATGTAGAGTGTGAGATAAGGGTTGCCACATACTGATATACCAAAATTGTAATGTAGCATTAGTATATTATCTGTAGCATCTATATCCAATCGTATCAAGCAGTGTATGTCCAATAAATAAAAATAAACATTTAGCTAAGAGAATGTTGTAAGGTATAATCTTTTGACTATTCGACACAGATGTCAATGACATTACATTTTAACAATTCAAAAAGATAATTTATCGATTTTATCTCTCTCTTTTTACGCGGAAATTTTTCATTATTTCACAATTTAAGTTTTTTCTTAGCTGTATTTGTGTACAGTTAAATTCGCTACAAAATAGATCACGTTCAAATGAAATTATGGAATAGTGGCAACCCTACCCACACAAGCCACAAACGTGCGGAGGAATCTAGGGGGAGACACCCGCGTGCGACGTCCTGTCACTGACAAATGGCCCGGAGGAGAGCTCGACCCCGACACCCTCACTCAACTACGCCACAATATCTTTATACTAGAGACTAGCTCAAGCCCGCGACTCTGTTCTTACGCTTATATTATAAACCTAGAAATAAAAGCTTTTTTTAATTCTATTCAGATTTAATTTTGCATAGTATTAAATAATTGAAATAAAGTTTTTTGCCTAGAAATATATCCAGATTTTTAGTTTAACACAAAAACAGATAAATGTTCGTTTTCTTTATATCTAATGCGTCAACTATCAAATTTGTCTATGGTGTCAATGTCCCCACCATAATGCTGACACGTTTTGGATGCTTTGCAGCCGTGGTCACAGGGAGGCTAAAGATGGAGGGTGTCGCTAATGGCAAAGTAAAAACTGCTACGCTAGCGCTATCTGTTCCTTTCTATTTGTCGAAACTGGCCGGATCTTTGCTGATCTAATGGTGTTCTCGCGTTTGCTAGCATGCTGGTTGAAACCGTTAAAATTGTTTTATTTAAATTATACTTGAATCTGTTTTATTAAATTCACTGTACTAGCTTCGTTCAAGGTTTTAGACTTTTATTTACTCTATCAAGGACTGTAATTCCGAGAACCGTTAGAGTTAACGGGAAGGTATAAATTAATGACATATTTTAGCTTTATCTAAGCAAATAGATTTTTCCTTTCTAGGTTCATAAAACAAATAGTAGTCATTGTGTTGAAAGAGGAAAGGAGTGCTTTTTATTTCCTCAAGTCTAGGTCCTATATAATTATTGCATAGGGGAAAGATATGCTTCCTGATTTCGAAACGTTTTTAAACCAACTTTTATATTTGCTTAGTTTCCAAAGAAACGAAGAAGATGTTTTTAAAGAGTAAAAATTAAATGTTCCCAAAAAGGTTGTGCGACTATCCGGAGTAAGGCCATTCCAGTTGAAATCTACTCGCCAGAGTGGGGTGCTATAATTTCATAGGACGGGCGTCGCTCGTCGCTTATCTCGGGCGCTGGCTGCAGGCGCCGCAAACATCGCCTCTGAACCCCCCTCCCCCTACCACTGACCTCCCACCACCCACCACCCGACCCTCCTACGGATATTGGGAATTCCGATATACCACATATTTTAAGTTCCCACAGACCAATACTTGGGCACATACTACAATTAATAGCGCTACATTCTTATAATATCCTAGTACTCAATAATGATTTATTGGAAAATTTTTTTTCTTACATTTTTTTTACAAAAAGGGGTTTAAATTGTTAAATCATCATCTTATACAATACTGTACAATATTAATATTTAAGTTCTTCTTGTCATAATACAAACAGTTAATATTTTGCCAAATGTCTATTTTGAAAATAAATACAAAGAAACTTTTCCCTTTTCATTTTCATTATCTCCTACCTTTATTGATAAACTAAATTATTATATTAATAAAAGTAAAAAATAAGGTTGAATTTGCTTGACACATCTAAATCTACGAAAAATTTAAGGTTGTATTTACTAAAAGTGTTTCAGAATTTTAAGCTAAAAAGTGCATTTATGAAATCAAAAGTATAAAAATAAAATTGAGTTTTGTACTCAACCTAATACGTAAATAAAGGTATTATTTTTTATAGAAAAATGTATGACGTCCAATTCATCTAAAAACGCTGATATCAGAAACGATAACCCCTATAAAGCGTCTCGTCGGAGATATAAAAATATAAAAATAGGGACAAATATAGAAATATAAGGTAAAATCGATCAATCTCATTTCAAAGAAGCGTGCTAAGACTTTTTACTGTATAGCTAATCTTTACTTAGAAGTTTTAGTGCCTAGATCTTTAGTTAAGTTAAATTTTACTTTCTATTTAGATTCAGTTAACTTACCTATATGGTTTTTAGCAGTGGCCCCACGTCGGATGATCTGCTACACCGGTGTAAGTTAAGTTAATATATTTCGCATTTCAAGCCGTTAAATGCGTGTTAAATGCTTTACAAGAAAGTGGGCAGGTTTGCTTGTTTGTCCTCCTCTATCATAAATAATATAAATAAATTTCATTTTATCCAGCCTACATGTTATTCAGTCAGATTATTGAGTAAAGAATCCAAAATTCGTAACACAAAAATAAACAAAATAATACTGAGCTACATTCATGAAAAATGGTTTATATTCTATGGCTTGTCACGTAGTGAATACAAAAGATGCGAAATTAACAGATCGAGAACGTTATCAAATCCGTGGACCGATTACTAAAGATAACAAGAGGAAGGAAATCTCAACTTCTCAAGGAAGAGGGTAATTAGAAGGGTCGCAAACAGCTTAGCAGATAACCGGTCCACTCGAAACTTCCCCCAGACATTGAAACATGGTAATGACATTCAAGGGGATGCTAATGACGTTTTCGGATTGGAAAGCGTTTGTTTTTGATAATGGAGCGGGTTAGCTTTGTTCAACTTAGTTTCTGTTATCTGTGATCTGTAGAATTTGATTTAGATATTGGATGGTTATCTGTTTAAAAATTGTCTAATAATCTGTAACTTAGTACCTATAGTCTGTAGTTTACAAGTGTTATACAAATAAAAGAAAATGTTCTAAGCATCCAAAACCTTATAAAAATAAACGAACTAAAATATTTCGTATTTTTAAAACCGTTGAAATAGTTTTATTTAAGTTTCTGAATTGTTATTAGATTATTGACTACATTCTTTTGTTAAATACATACTTGTTTATTTTGTTAATTCAATAGTTTTAAGGTAAGTGAAGTAAGTTATTTCAATATTGTGTTACATGTTACATTGTCTTCGCGGTACTTTGTTTTATTTATATTTGGTAACAAGGCTTAAGTTACTCGTATAAAAAACAAACGTTACACAATTAACCATGTCGATGTCGAGCATGGCCCAGTGAATGGCGAATAATCTACGGGTCTTAGATTCGATTCCTACCATACTGAAAATCTATATATTATTAAGGTGATAGGGATATCGGAATCCCGGCCAGGCTACTTGGATAAGAAGTGACGACCCGTTTTGGTTTCAGTCTGGACTCAAAATAAATCGACAGCACATCTTAATTTAATGCTATCTTCAATAAAGTGCAACTTATGGTTATTTTACCATTACTGTCAAAAATAGTACCTAATTTAATAGGTAATACTAGAAACTATGTACGTCAACATAGTGGTGTGATTTTCCGAACAATTTCGCCTAGCAGCGGGTCAAGAGAGCGTGCTAAAGATGGCTCTAATGTATGTGCCCGTCGCTTTGCTGACGTCACGACAGATAAACATAGAGTAGGTAGATGTAGAGACCACTTTTTAATCAATTACTTTTAATTTTTGAGTTAGTACGACTAGCGTTAATAATACGATTACCTATTATTATTATTCTACCAACATCTTAAATTTGGCTAAAAGTACGTTAAGAGTAAAGTTACGTTTTATTTAAAATTAAAAATTTATGTTTTAAATAATACGTAACTAAACTAATATATAATACCTATGTATTAAAGTTTAGTAACATAATAATGACAAATAAAAGGCAACATACAAATTTTTCACAAAGCATGATCTAAAGAGATCTTCGTCTTTGTTAAATGGAGTTTTTAGAAATGTTAGAATTGGAAACTTTTTAATCGTTTAAAGCTTATTGGAGTCTAATTCAGTTTGGTTCAAAACAGTAAAACTCGTCTAATTGCGCTGTCTCTATACAGAGGTAATCTCTAGATGAAATAAAGGCTGGAAGCTGCCTACGCTTCAGTAAACCCAAATAACAGAGACATGTCTTACACGATACCCACGTTGCTCTACAAAAAAGGTACTTTAATTTCTTTTTAACTTTTCGCTCGCTTTTTTCTTAGCGAGGCCAAAACGATATCTTGCATATATCTACTATGCTTATACGCCTTCTAAAAACCGAGACCGTCTGGTCAAATCATTGGAACGCATCGCAGTCCCACTTTTGGGATTAGACCTCTTGTATCCGACATTGTTTCAAGAGTAAACAATTGATTTTGGAAACAGGTAATCAATTGAGCTGATCAGACTTTTATGCCCTGCCCGATCAAAAGTAATAATTCTTTTTCCACGCTTTCAACATACGACCTCTTCCGTTTCCGTTGGTAACTGGTATATTTAAAATATTAACTTAGTTCAGGCTCACCAGAGCAATGTATGAACGATTATTAGTAATAATTAAGACCGTGATGGCGCTACCACCAAAATAAATATCAGTGGGTTGAATAAAGTTCGACGATGACGCGGTAGCTTAATCGGTTAGCGCAATAGCACGGAACATTGTGGATGCCGGTTCAAGTCCTCTTCATGTCGTAAAATTATTTAAATTTAAAAATTTATTTTTAACTTTTCGATGTGGTTTTGATCCCTACCTCTCATCTTAGTGGATTAACCTGGTATTTTATGAAGAACTACACAATTATAACTCGTACAGTAAATATATTGTATTTAATATGTTAAAATTATTGCAGCTCACCAAATGACAACTGCCGCACGCAGGTGTGCACTTCAATTCAATTAAATAAACACAAATTGAGCAAACTCGATTTTTTCTCCGCAAAACTGGTCTTCAAATGACAAATTAATCTCTTGAGATACTTTTTCGGAGGCAACGAGCCGGCGCAAATTGCAGCGACATTTCGGTAGGACCAATAGATTTGTCCACCGTGACGGAAATACGTTGTGTACGTTCAATTGACGTTAACCGACTGTGCCGGGTGGGTAATGATTTTCGAGTAAGTATAATCTATATGATTCTTAAAACACCTCCTGTATAATGTCAAGTGCGTTGCCGCGCCTGTAGCGCAACCCAGAGAAGTATGCACCATAAATAGTTGAGGATTATATGGTCCTTATTTATGTAAATTATTATATAACCATATACATAAATAATAAAAAATACCTAACTTAGAATGTTCGTCATAACGGAAGCTTTACATTAGATTTATAAAGAGAAATAAATATGCATGACAGTATAAAATTGATAATTACTTATAAACATTTTAACACGCAGGACTCGAACCCACGATTAACAGCCAAACGTCCGCTGCTCTACCAAATTTTTTAGTTGAAATATTTTTATCGTCACACTTTTCAATAAAATCATAATGCTTTTACTTGGAATGGTTCGTTGCTTTTTGTTTGATGAAAGAAGTATTATTGTCATTAATAAGTTTCTTTATTTTATAACTGCTTTGTGTATCAGTTTTTTATCTTTGCCTACATTATATGTATGTTATCGAGGTACTCGCAAATCTCAAGTGATTGTCACCGATGGGAAGTTTTAATTCCATCTCAAACGGCAGAGACACAATTATTTACAGACGAACAAACAGATTTAGAATGTTTAAATATCCGGCTGAGCTAATTTTTTGTTCGGCTTTAATGCATTCTATTATAGAACTGTAGAAAAGGTTTCGCTTACAGAAATTGCTAATTCAATCAGGCGTTTTGTGACAATTTGTAAAGGTAAAGGGATTAAATGGGTCTTCTTTGATCATATTATGTATTATAAAAATTAGGTACTTTGCGCAGCGGAAAGGTCAAATACCTAAAGCATAACGTTTAACGGAAATGTGCTGTCGACCTATATAGGATTTGTATATTCGGAAACTAAAACCGTACCGCAGATACACTTAACTGCTTTTCTATCTATGGACAATGGTTCGTGACTCGAAGTGTATTTCGATATTCTTACCATCCATTGAATGCCCAGATTTTTCACATGTTTTGAGAAAAACTTGATTTCATAAACGCGAAGATAAATAGTTAGTAGGTACCTACTAGGAATTAATTCCTAACAAACTAAAGTTCAAGACAAACCCACCGCAAAACCAAAGTGCCTTTTGTTTTACAAATATAAAATATTTACATAAACGTATAGGCTAGTTAGGAAATTATTTTTACGGTTTTTATGTGACAGTATATTAGATCGACACACTCAGTATAAGACGAGAACGCTTCGCTAATGAAACCGATATAGACTGACACAATTTTATTGTGAATACAAAATCCTTCATAGTATTTCTAAACATATTTGTTAGATGTTTTAGGGAAATAAAATAGGTACAAAAAGCTCACGGAATGCTAACAGACATTCTAATAAAAAACAACAGGTTTGCGGGCGCGTTGGCGCCATCTTTCGTTGTTTCTTTTTGAAGAGGACTACGAATCAATTTGTTCTGACGGTTCGGGGCAAACTACATCGAATACATAGGTATATGAAATTCTTCATCCCAGTGTTTGTGCGTAAACTTCTCGAAAACGGCTGAACCAATTTTAATGACATTTTGTACAGTTCTTGGTCTCCTTTTTATATTAGAAGTGGACAGACAAGGTTGGGGTGAAATCAGCCAGCCATATAACATATAACCAATGCACTGTCGACCTATTTTAGCTTAGGTTATTCGCAAATCCACAGACTGAAACGCGATTAAACTTCAGCTTTTTCATCTGTGGACGGTGATTCGTGACTTAGACGGAATTTCGATATTCCTACCATCTTTTTTCTGGTAAAGTCTAACTTGTTTCAGAAATATCGCAAACTGATTCAAAACATGTTGACCTCGTTGGGGATCGAACCCCACGAAATATTGATTACTGCTACCATTAGTCAAATGCTCTTTTAAAGAGCCATCTTTCACTCATATAAGTAAGTACTAAGTAGATCCTCGCCCACTTATAATAATTTATATCGCAAAATAACGTTTGCCTGATCTGGTTGTCCCCACTAAATCAGTAGCGATAGTATTAATCTCGCCAACCCTCGCTGGAACAGCGTGCTGCTTCTAAGTTCTTAGATAAGATCTGTGTCTAAGACATATACTGTCTCAGACACAGATCTATCATTAATTTAAGAAAAATCAGTCTTTCACACATATTTTTTCGGTTTCTTGAATCGTTTCGCAGCGCACGCAACGAAAGCCGCCAAGGATGAACAATTTTCACCGTTGTTTTTTTCATATTTCCCTCTGTTTTGTCGCTCTTATTGGTCGCAGCCTGATGATACATAGCTCAAAGCCTTCTCCGATAAATCACACATATAAACACAAACGATGTTTTCAATTCGAACCAGTAGTTCCTGAGATAAGCGACGTTCAAACGAACAAACTCTTCAGCTTATATATTAGTATAAATATAGATAGGTGGGGGTGAACTAAGCATTTTCTACCGCAAACATTATATCAAAGGTTAAGCTCACCAGATCAAAGACCCGCTCAACCACAAACCAATTAAACATTAAAATTAAATATCACATGCGCATAACCATAAACTAATAAAGATTAAAATAATCGAAAAAACAACGGCGCAAAATCGCACGTATAGCGTTAGTAATAAGGGCGCTAGTAGCCGTTAAGTGGTCGTAATTTTATTAGTTCTTCATACACTTTACAAGGTATTTTATCGAAGTGAGACAGGTCGGTATGTGTGGACGCAGCAGGATGCGATATATTGCTAGGACCACCCGTTCATAATGTGGGAGTACGAAAGCATTTTATCTACTCCCAGATGGGCTGATATTACAAATCGCTGACGTAACTTAGTTCGATTAATGATTTCAAGAAAGAGAAGTTTGTGGATTGGAGTTTTTAATATTATATTAATATTGCTGAAGGGTTTGTTTGCTAACCTTAGTATGGGGTTTATGGGAAGGGTTATGCTATAAACATCACGCTGACCAATAGGAGCGAAAAAAACAGTGGGAAATTAAATACTGTCTGTAGTTTACGCGAGTAGTATACATTTTATTAACACTTTAACGGTTTAAAACGCACTATATATTAGTTATTATTTACTATTTGAAAATTTAATTACGGCCCGACGTTGCGGATGCTTTGCAGCAGCCGTGGTCACGGATCCGGTTTAAAACGTTAAAGTGTTTCATATAAACAGTGGGAAATGTGAAGAAACAAAGAAAAATATTTCTTTTTGATGGTTTCCGTTGCTAAAACGGTTCACAATATATTATATTGTAAGCTGCGATTAAAACATAACACCTAACTGTTAGTTGCCTCATAGTAGGTACATATTTACAAAAATGTTTTTAAATCTATTTATAAATAAAACACTTTTACAATATATGGTTTAAAACCTAACATAAATAGGTATATTCGGTTATGTAGATTTTACGCCAGGTAAGCGACGATCACCCGAACGCAGAAACATCGCGCCTTAGTTAGAATAAAAAAAATAAGTTATTTTCGCGTTTTAAACCGTTAAAAGTGTTTAATTCAAATGTAGGCGAATAGTATTGGCATAAACTACAGGCAATATCTAGAACCCTATTCATTTCCTCTAAACTCTTGTTACTCCACAAAAATTTGTTTGTCATTGTTTGTGCTGAATAAATAAATTTTATATTATATGTATTATTTACTCTTATAGTACCAGTTAGTTAAAATTGAACGATAAGTAGGAAATTTATGATTGATATACTCTTTTCTTTACCAAAGTGACTAAACCTTTTACCTGCTAACGAACATTTAATTCACAAACGTGAGCTTCAATAGTTTTGTATAGAAATTGATTTGATTCTCTATTAAAATGATTAAAAATCTATTACTACTTATCTCAATCGGCGCTAATTAGTATTGAATACGCATCGTGAACCGAGTTACAAATTAAAACCGATTGAATCTAGCTAATTGAAAAAGTTATGTTATTTTCTTCCCTAAATTCAATAGTCAAATAATACTTACAATATCACTAATTAACGTTAATTAACGTGGCGTCATCGCGACGTTTTTTTTTCACGGAAGAACTGTAAATCGTCCATTTTGCTATCGATCCGAAAAACGGGTTCCAAGTATCTATGAAGTTTCTCGGAGCGGTGTACGGCGCGTGACGTTTGAGGCGCCGACAAAGGTTCCGATGCGCGGGCGCACTGCGCTCCCACGTGGCTTCAGATTATGCATATCACATATTAAGCGCGTTCGTGGAATAGACAGTGCTTCACGGTACGACTTTCATCACGATACGTTATTACGTCATCCAGTTTACGCCAATATATATATTTTTATTATTTAAAACAAAACGGCACAGTACATTTAAAAATAATACAAACGAGAATTATACACGGTAATGCGTATTCGTGATCTCTTTCATATGGTTTTAACGGTTTGAAAAGCGAATTATAATATTAGTTAATTATTTTTAACTAGAACCCTACGATAACACTACAAAATGTCGGATTGAATTTATAAATGTAGGTACTCAGTTATACTTTTTCTTATACGTTTTATGAATAAAATGTCTGTTTGTGATTGGAAGATAGATCTTTTAATATGCAGGAAATGTGTAATATTAATAAATATTACATTTAACTCTATCAAATACTGGGTAATTGTAGTCTATGTACTCATTGCATTTTTTTACGTTGTGGGTAATATTGGGAATATAGGATAGGATTTACTTATTTCTAACGTGTGTTGGCGATGTCTAAAATGACAAGGTTACAATATCAAATGTAGTGAAATGAATAAATACATAAATAAGTGCAACTCAGACGAATATAAATAAATAAATACGATCGGAGGCTACTGGCGCCATGGACGCGGCAGCGCGCGCTTTTCTTCTTTTTCGGTGTGTGGACAGAAAGACGTGGAGGCGCCTTAAATTTTTATCTGCTTGATCTCTTATTAGATAAGTGATAATTATGGTTTAGTCAATATTTCAGGGAAATTTTGACAGGGAAAAATTGAAATAAAACACTTTAACGGTTTAAAACACGTTAAAATAATTTCTAAATAAGTATAAATAATATCTATCGCGTTTTAAACCGTTAAAGTGTTTTGTTTAAATGTGTACTGCTCACGTAAACTACAGACAATATTTACATAAACATATTGCTATAGTCTAATAATAGTCTCAATTGATGTAAACGTATAATTCGGACGTTGCCTTATTTATTACATGTATGACTATATCGATTATCTTTAAATTTGTTTACGTCTGCTTGACGAGTCTCTACCGATTTTTCTGTCCGACGCAAGTTCATCCGATTTATAATCGCAATATCGTATTTGTATAAAAACAATAGCCTTATTATTGGTTCAGAATCGTGTAGACAATTTGGTTTTGGTTTATTTTGACAGAAAACGATCGCAACGAAACCGCTAAAAAACCATAGGATTTTGTTTAACACGCATTCTTTCAACTGATAACGAGATCTAGCGATGGTACGATGCGATATCATTATACGTTTCTGTGTATATATTATGTACATATAGTATTCACATACCTACTTACATTTAGTTAATTGAAACTAAATGAGCAATAAGTCGTGAGTTCGTATCGCATCGCGTTTGTGTTCATGTTCTGACGAAAAAAATGGTATTCCCTAAATAATTTAAAAATCATGTATAAAATTATACAGTGCCTTCATGTGCAATAACATGTAAAAAATAATAAAGTTTTCAAATGGTATTCCCTATCAAAGAAATTAGCATATTAAACTGGTTGTAGCCTTATAGGAAGACCAATTTTTCAAACGGGACAAGAACTTGGGTCCCATAATGGAAAAGTTGCGAAATCATTTCCTTGTTTCGGTTTCAGACGGTGGATTGGCGAACACGGCTGGGATATTTCATCATCCATGAAGGTAATTCTAGTTTGTTCGTCCTCATCAGTCATACAAAAAATGCTATTTAAAATCTTTAACACAAATGTTCCACTTTTATCTATTTACTCTGTAACATATATATATATATATATATATATATATATATATTTTATTTGTTTATACTTGCAACATTAAAATTTACTTATGTTTAGTTTTAAAAGTAAATTAATCCATGGAGTTTTTAGGACTAATATATTAAATATGGCGAGAAATACTTCCCTGTTTACGCCTCACATTGTGCATTAAAACTCGTCGACCAATGCAGGTCTGTAATAATATTGTGTGAAAAACAAACGCGGACTTCTCAAGAAATCACCTAAGAAGAGTTTCAGCGGTTGGTTGGTTGTTTCAGCTAATTACGAATTTCTGATTTGTTGACACACTGAGCGTGAATATCGACATCTGTTTCGACAGCCATTTTTACATCAATAATAAAATAGTACCGCGGTCTTAAGTACGCCACTTAACCCTACCGCGGCAACCCTTCATCTATAATTCCATAAACCCCGCCGGCGTTAATGTCACGCCTCTACTACTTATTAGAACAACGCTCAAAACTTTAAAAAACGACGTATCTAATTTCAACTCAAAGTATGGCGACGTAGAGTTCAATTTACTATGAACGACCAAGGGGAGAATGGGGTAATATGGCTCACGAAGAATAGTCAGGTGCAATGATTTTGTTTATGCTCTATTACAAGGCGATAAGGTTCGCGGGGTTCCATGTAAATTAAAAAAATGCCTAAGCATAGGTGACAAACGTGACGCCATGTTGTTTTAGAGGGAAGAGGGGTGTGGGGCGTCTAAGAGGTTTAAACTAATTGGCTCGAGCTCGTTAAACTATAGATCGATACGTAGTTTTTATTCATGACGGAAAGTTGACCGAATGTCACCTGTGTTCAGATTTTAGTTTAAATCAATAGTAAGTCGTCAACCATTTATTTGTTTCTAAGAATCGACGCGTAGGACAGCAATCTCCATAACATGTGGCTGATAAGTTAATGAAAAAAAAAATCTTTCAATATTAATATGAATTGGCTGTCCAATAGACGAATATACGATTGTTTTATTTTAGTTGTACCAAATTTAACTAAGTAAGTGAGGCCAAATTATTTTTGTATATGTGCCTTATGTTAACAGTTTCGACTACTAGACAAGAGTTTGGATTTAAAGTGAGTGCACTAAAATAATAAATAAATTGAGAGAATGTCAAAACAAAAGAGGTTTTGTATAAAGCTCTGATTCTTTCCAGTGATCTTACGGGATATTCTCTTAAATTGAAGATATTGACACTGTTTTTTAATATCCGAGATATAAAAAGTCTGAATATAGTGGCAAAGCATTTCGAGTACTAATTTAAGCTCAAGTCGGGTCGGCACTTAAAGCCAATCGGCTGTGCAAGCAGGCTCTATATTAGGCTCTGTTAGCCGGCCACCTCACTCTCTCGACTCGGCCGTCGCCATGACACCTTAGCTGTCTAGGAAAGTACTATTAGTTTTCGATCAATTGTCACATTAGGATCGAGGGCGTTTCCTTTTTACATTTTATTAAAAAAAAACAACAGTTCTTAGCTATCTATGCAAAATTTCTCTTATATTATTCTTTAAGTACATTTATCTATATAAAAATGGGTGAAGTGTTTTGGGCGTTTCGTCTTTAGAAACAAAGTCTCGTTCGAGTGTATATAGTAGGGGCTGTCACGGGTCACTGCAAGGGGGTAAGACGGGGTGGCAGGAGGGTGACAAGGGTGAACTGTGACCCAAGGAACGGCGTTTGACAGTCCGCATTGCTGCAGAGCCGGCTTCAGCTTTATTGGAAACGTATCGTTAATCTTAGGTGCTATTTCAGCCATTCGCTCTCGAAATCCCTATTATTTAGTGTAAATGAAAAACGGTTGTGTTGTTTCTTTAGTTACTTATTGCAACGGGACTGGAAGTATACAGGGGAAAATTTTCACTTTAACGGGATTTCGTTATTGGTTTTAAAATCCTGGAAATTATCTTACTTTTCTAAACTTACTTTTTATGTTAGAAATATATAAGTGCAAATAATTTTACATGCGCCGATGGTTGCTCCAATAAAGTTAATATTTAACCAACTGACTTAATTGGTTATAAATAAATACCTACTCTTAAAAAGTGTCTGAAATTGATAATGTTCATAATCCTGAAAATTAAAATATACTACCGAATAAATTACTCCTATTTCGTAAATGCAGCAACGCAATCTTGAAGGATATATCAGCAAAGTAAATTTATTAAACACATAATAATCGACGTATTTATATTAATTTTCAAGACTGCAGTAAATCTTGAAGGGCTCGTTAGCTAACATTAATAATTCTATAATATTTTCAAATAAGTTTAACTAATATATCGCGTTTTAAACCGTTGAAGTGTTTTATTTAAATGTGTACTACTCGCGTAAACTATAGACAGTGTTTAATCAATTTATCATTTTTCTGAGCCATGTTGGCCTTCGTCTGGAAATCTGAGATACAACTGGGTGATAGGAATATCGAAGTTTCGTCCACGTCACGATCCACATATGGAAAAAGTGAAGTTTAATCGTGTTTCGGTTTCAATATGTGGATTTCCGAATATCCAAAGCTAAAATAAAAAAATCGTGGTATCATTTCAGTAGACATCGCATCTTGTTTAGCTGCTTGACTGTCCTCCTCTGTTATAAAAAAGTCGTGGTATTATTTCAGTACCTCGATTGGTAGGCATGTATATTTTGTAATTCAATGCAATATGCACCTACCTATATACGCAGTTATGTATATTGTATGTATTGTATGTAGAAGCGGCGCAAAATGCGCAGTAGTGCACATTCGCACAGAACAGACCGTTTGACCCGTTAATTGTGGCAGTCAACTAGTAATTGACCGCATCGCTTCCTACTTAAGATGGACCACCCAGCATCGCCACGTCACAGCACTAAGAGCCAGAACCGGCTGCGAAATTGCGGATGCACTGAATCTGCACCTTATATGGGTGGGGCTTTCGAGAATAGTTTTGGTATGTCAATTATTGTGAGGAAAGAGTGGTGCAATACTTCTCTTTTGGTTAAGCTTGAAAGCCAACCCACTGTGACAGTTGGAAAGACAATTAACAAAAATTTAAACTTACGTTACTACTTTTTAAATATAAAAAGTGTGTTTATTGTAATATATCTTGATTGTTTTTTTTCTAGTTATTAGATTAGATATCTATACGGAAAGAACCAATGTAGTAGTAATTACAAAAAAATAATACAAGATATATCCTTTAAAGATATTGATTTTGTTGATTTGTTTTAAAGATACTGAGTTTGTCGGGAGTCAGTACTGGGACGCAATAAATACTGTTTGTATGTGATTTCAATAACATGCTTTTTATTAGTGTGACTATAAGCAGAAATATGAATATGATAAGATATATGAACATCATACTTAAATTTATAGTTTTCTTAAGTGAAGAGGAGTAGATATTGAGTGGGGTGGCATAGAGAGATGTCAAATAATCATTTGGAATATTCTCAGTATTATATTTTGCTTCTCTTATTGCTACTAACAAAGCACGAAACTATTTACAATATCGATAATGTAGGTACAATTAGTTATGTGTTATTACAATCATTAATATTGTTAAACTGAAATAACTTTGCATGCCTTTCGTTTTGAAACATGAGGATTAATTATTGTTTGCCTATTTAGTATTATTTAGTAGTTGCAAATTTAGTTATTGACTGCTACTACAGCTGTCCTTATTTCACATTACATAATATATACACAGTTTTTTGAGTGACAGAGAAGGACATAAAAGGGTAGGGTTTACTTGATAGAATGTGATATTCGTACCACGAAATTAATAGATACACTGGACTAATTGTGAAATAGAATTATTTTGAAATTTCTGTAAATTTGCATTATTCTTATTCTTATTCTGTAATAAACCTTTTCAATTTTCTTGGCGAAGTCGAGATTACTACAAGTCATTTTATATATCGATTATCCAGAAAGAGCACACTATTTAAAATAAAAATTGGTTTTAAAAACATTTTGGACCTGATGGGAACTTTCGACCCATAGAATATTCACAACACATTGCTACAATTTGACTAAAGAGCCTATTTCCTAAATTAGTAAATTAGTACATAAATCACAACACTAAGCTGCGGCGGCTATCCGATGTAATTCTAATTTTAATGCCAATAATCAATTTCATAATTGTGAAACAGCAATGGTTTAGTGCTAATTAGGTATAATTGAGCTGTATTACCTACTGAATCTAAATCATTGTATTGAATTATCCGGGTAAAGGTGAATCCGTCCAAAGAGCCGATAAAAAACCACGGTTATCTTAAAGAAACGTGTCCCTCAATCTGTTAACATGTTTGTTCTACCACAAAACGTCATATCAAATGAAAAAGGGCAACTCTTTTTTACTAGACACGTCAGTTAAGTCGTAAACAATCTGCTTTCCAATTAAGTTAAACCGGTGTAGTTTACGCCATCTACCATTTTGTAATGGGATCCCGTTTATGATATAGCTGATGATACGATATTGGTCTTCTTAGAACCCTTTTTGCTTCGTTAGGACGCCTACTGGAAAGATTCGGTTGACGTTTTAATCAATTTGTTGGAGAAAACCAATTCTGATTTCGTGTTACTTACTGAACTGTAAATGTTGTTTTTAATAATAAAAGATGTTGGTTGCGTCAGATGATAAGAAAATTTAGTTAGGTAAAACATCCGAAACGATGTCGTACTCATACGTAATAAGTTAATAAATCTAATATATTTCGCGTTTTAAATAGTTTAATGTTATATACTTAAATGTCAGTAAAACATAATACCCGCGTAAAGTACTTACACTAAGTTACTATAGTATAATAAAAAACATATTACTCTACGTATCTTACTTTGTATATTATAAGTAGTATAACGTAAGATATAGTAGTAGGATATGGCGAAAAAGGTTTGAATAATGTTCTTCTCAGTAACTTTTTTCTATTGTTTCTCTTCAAAACCATAATCATTTATCTAACCCAGATTGTATTACACAAACCGTCACAGCATCTTAAAAAAACGTATCTATATCAAGGAAACCAGCGTGAAGAGTAGCAACAAGTTCTGGAGAAAGGACTTTTCGTTAACAGTTGACTTGATAATCCGAAGATCTACGAAATGCCGCCTTTGATTTATTAATGAGGTTCGGGCGCCGCTTGGCGCCATAAACGATCCCAAACTGCGGACGCTGAGACTCAAATTTTAATGGCTGTTACTTTCAATTAAGGAGAACTTGCTAGGCAAATTGATTTGAAGGCAGGTGGGTCATAATATAAAAGAAAATTGTTTCGTCTTTAAGGTTTTTCAATGATGTTTTAACTGTGGTTTTAATTTTACGTTTGAAAGCCGATTTCTCACTGTTAATGTGAGTTTGTAGGTAATAATGTAACCGCTCTTATACAATTGTATTTAATTGAAGTGTAATGAAGTTTAATGCGACGACAAATACTCACTTATTGTTTATTCTCTCTTGATTGACTTAAAAAGTATTTGCAATCTCTTATGCTGCATTAAAAAAACAAGTAAAGATTCAAATTTTGTTTTGGTATATACCTACACAACTTTGTCTTAGATCAATACATATGTTGATTGAGGTAATTATAAGATAAAGTGATATTTTAAAATGAAGTTTGAGAAACACTCGATTTGATCAAAATCAGGAGATGGTGAATACATCGGTTCCGTTGGACCGTTTGAAGCGACCAAATAAACGCCGACAGAGGAGCAACATTCCTGCGGAACCGCGGTATGGCCGACATATTCATTAGTTCTTGCACAAATTTGTCTTTCACACAAAAAGTCTAGGCGCAACGATTAGAACGTTTAATGTTAATTGTTAAGTGAATTCCGTTGAAAAATTTATTGGGAAGTCAATTAATTATTTGAAACAATTTAAATAAAACACTTTAACAGTTTAAAACGCGATATATATTAGTTAAACTAATTTGGAAATTATTTTAGCTACGGCCCGAAGTTTCGGATACTGTGCAGCAATGCAGCAGCCGTGGTCACAGGGAGACTAAAGATGGAGAGTGTCTCTAATGTCAAAGTAAAGATTGCTGGGCTATCGCCATCTGTTCCCTCGATGTTGGTATTTGGCGAAACTGGCCGGGTCCTTGCAGAATTGACTAATGGAGTCTTTTTTGTGTTTGCCGAATTTTTTATTTAATTACGTTCGAGAAAGCTTTCGAGCTTAATCTTAAGCCAATGTTAAAGTAGTTAACTAGACATAAGGCGTCAGGAGTAATAATGTATAATTAAGCTTTTTAAACTAAGTATTTGTCGTAGTTTTAGAATAACATTTTCTTGACATTGCAAAAAGGCATAATTAATATAACTTTTAACCAAAAAAAGAAGACTAACAAGAATCAAATAATATTATTTTATGATGAACGAATTTAAAATTGCCTCTCCAAATAATGTAAATATACTTTGTTAGAATTCGAAAGAAAACTTGTTGCTTCGATTCATTGTATAATATTAACAAACATTTCGTTTAGCATTTCAAAGCGGTCTACATTGTGATAATTAGTCGACTGATAACGCTTATCAATCGTTGTGAACTTTGTACATTCGCAAACCATAAAACACAGACTATAAACCCATCAAAAGATTCCTTCGTCGAGCAGCTTTCTTCACTATAATCGGCGACCTGAGACGATAGCAGCCAGATCCTCGTGCGAGAAAGAGATGGAGCATATTAAATTTAACCAGTCGAAAGTAGAATAAGATAGGCTTATATGGAAATCGAGGTGTGTGAAAGGAACGCCTAAAACCTGGGTGGCCCACCCCCCACGGTTGGTCGATGACCATAAAAATGAGTATAAAATTGAAACATCAATATAATAAGCAATCAACGAGCTCCGACCGGATCTAATTATAGGTAGAGAACGAGTGAGCGTTGTAAATTACTTCATGAACAAATACAGATTGCTTCAAAATTGTATTGTTGTGTAGGATGTCCAGTGCTGTGTTTCTGGCGGAATCGTAACTGCTAACATGTACTATTTAAGTAGAATTTTTCATTTTGATAGTAATGAGAGAAACATTTTAAACAGGATTATTTTTATCAACATATGTATTTCTGTTGTATCATGACAACACAAAAAAAAAAAAATTAAGCTTATTAATACATGATAAATTTATGTGTGTGTGTTGTTTAGTGTACCTGTTCATTGGTACGTACGGAACTTGTACTCAGCTGGGTTTATTTTAATTATTTAGTTTATTAGTATTATATAAAATAAATGTGCCTAGAGGTATAAGTAAAAAATATATGTAGATATGTAAAAAAAATAAAAGAGTTAATATTTTTTAAGTATGCAAATGCGCTTTAATAAAATTACGCCTTCGTGCATTAAAAGTAATTACACGAATTAAACGTATGTAAAAATCAACAATATTTTCAAGTAAACAGGCAACACCGAAATATTTGAGCATCCTATAAGTGCTGGCTGTCATAACATAATCTGTATTATTAACTATCCTCAGCCAGTAGGTGGCGATACCTGTTAATCTTCTTTTTTAGTGTTGCCAGTTAACGGATGCTATATTGTTTTCGGTATGATTTATGGGGTTGTTTCCCATTTGACCGTAGCCTTTTAAATCTTAGTTTAGAATTGTCTTTAAATAAATATGTGGTATCAATTTAAGACCATATTATCTCTCTTTAGAACCTAAAGTATTCTAATGCTTAATCAAAGCGTGCTTAGATAAAGATTAACTAAGCCAAATGAGTAGTACTTTGTCAGTCGTAGAAACGAAAATCGAATTCCTACAAATAATATTATACTTGGCTTAGCCATTATCTCTTAGAAGTGGAAATTTTAAAGTATTCCAATATAACGTGCACTTTAAAAGACGAGAGATCAGATGAGATTTCATAATTTACAAGTATTATTCGCGATAATAGCACGCTTAGACCACCTCAGACTGAACTATAGCGTCGTTCTGAACCTGGGTGGCGGTCATGGTGGGAAAGTCTAGGAGATGGATTAAAGTAGGCAGTGTACTTCTGTCTAGCTAAGTAACTCCTCGTTCAAATAGTATTTTTTACACAAAAAGTAACGATTACTCTACATTGCAATATAGCAAGATATGGTTAGAGGTATAATACCTTCTTAGAATGTAATCATGAGTTCCATGTTGCATAAAAAACCTACTTATACTTTGTACTTTAATTAATAATTTAAAGCTTAACATAGCCATCGTGACATTGTTATAAGTCAGTCTACTTAAAGAGAGTGAGTGATTCAACTTGTATAAATAGTACACACACATAAAAGTTTCTTTATAGAAAGAATTGCAACATCAATAAAGAATTCAGTTTTAGATTTCAAAGAAAGTGGAAAAGTTTCATTGCTCAGTAAAATTACTTATTTGTTCCGAAGGTATGAATATAAAATGATCACCAGCTCCTAAACTAAGATCATTGACGACCAATGTACAGATATGTCGATGGTTATCAAAACTGCTAGCTCGTGACTGCGGAGATGCTAATGTCTCTCTTTGTGAGCATCGACTGTACTCGACATGAGGTCACCGAGCCATAAGAATTTGCTACGGGACTTAAAGCGGAACGAATTACAGAGCTGATCTCATTGCTGGGGGATTTTGGCAATAATTGGTATATAGCGAAGGAATTCGAGAAATTTATTTGGCTCTACCATAGTCACCACATAACTTTGCAGCGACCTCGTTAGTGAATCGTCAATTGGTCAAATCAATTAATTGATTACAGATAAGCATGATTGTAGGTGAAATATCCCAGTCATTTAACATCTGACTCGATGCGCTGTCGGCCTATTTTAGCTTTGGCTATTCGGAAATCAAACGCCTGAAACCGAAACGGAGAATGTAGAAATCAGTTAAATTACTGTACATATGTAATGTTTTCGTATAAGTACCTAATCGAAATTGGATTACAGGCAAACACTTATTCGCATATTGCACTATCACACACACATTCTACAAATAAAACTTTTTAAATATGAACAAAATTTTAACTTTTTACTCCAACTATTAAATTCCACACAAAACCCTCTGTAGCGTTTGTAATATTCGTTTTTTTCCTACGAGACCGAATAACGGTATTTCATTGAACGCTACAATTGACTCGTTCTATTCAAAATTCTGACAATATCAATTAAGTTCTTATCCCATAGCTTTCTCGAGCAATAAGAGTGAATATAAAATAATATGTGTATAATTAGTGCGTATAAATCAAGTAAATAGACGATAAAGCCCACAGCGGTGGCTGCAATCAGCGCATTATCACCTGCGGGTGGAACAGCGAAGAGAGTGCAGTCGTTGGCTCGAATTTAATTATTTTATTTTTGATAAAAATAAGAAGCTTAACAAACAAGCGACCGTTACTTACGCAAGTATATATGGTATAAATATGGTTTGTAAAACAAAAAATTGGAATTTTTCCGAGAAAAGGATACAAAAAACACATTTCCATAAAGTGGAATAAAATGATAATATGTTGTTAATCAAATCTTTCCAGATACCTAAGTCTTTGGTTGAATTTCTCTATTTGGGTAAAAGATTTAATAAATATAGGTATGAGATTTAAATGCCGTTGCATTATACAATTTGTATTGACCATAAAATAAAAGATAAAAGATATATCTTATGTCATATTGAATCAATTACAAATAACGTAAGTGTGAAAGACGCCTCCACACCTCTAGTCTACTAAACAAACTCTCGTTCGTGACTCAAATCTCATCTCATTATAGAGTTTGATGCGCGTTTAAAAAGAATAAATAATAATTTGTGGAGCGCGGCAAATTGACGTGTAATCATAGTGTTACAGCAGTTAGCGGGAAATACTGATATTAAACTAGCTCGCGACCTGGGTGTCCGTGTGATTGACAAATCGGGATGGATTTCACAGCTGTCCTTTGCTTTTTGGGTTTCGCCGTTTCGGGCAATGATTACAGGAAATTAGGATATTGGATTGTGGTTCTGGACTTTTGAAGTGGAAACTTCTTGAGCGGCGTTATGCAACATTGGTGGTGGGATATCGAAATTCCGGAGCACGAACCAACGTCTACAGAAGAAAAAGTCGTCAAGTATAATCACGTTTTGGTTTTAATCTGTGCATCTTCGAATATCCAAAGCCAAAATAGGTTATAAACAAGATGCAATAAAAATGGCTGGGGTATTTTACCTACCATCAAGTGGACCCAAAACCTATCTCTCCTACTCTATCATAAAAAAAACAACGTTAATATCAAGTTCTCTTTTCAGTCGGTACTATCAAAATGCAAACCGCATTTTTTTCCTGTCTTACTAACGACATTTATTTATAAATTTGCTTAATATCTGAGAATTAGTAACTTTCATTATAATAAAAGATTTGATATACTTATTTGGATTTTAAAAATCGATCTTAGATTTATATGAAAAAAATGGAATTTGCTTTATTGAATTGCCCATGGGCATAACCAAACAGTATGAATTACATAGCAGAAACTTTTTTCGATTTATAAAAACAATTAAGATTATTTTTTTGTAATTTTTAAGAGTAACCTACATGTCTGAAGTTTTTCCCATATAGATGTTATTCTGTCATCAGAAAGGAACACTGCAGCTCTGGGGTAAACTTCGTGTAAACACTTGGTTAAATGTGGCCCCGAGTGCCCCAAGATAGCAGTAGAACACCGTTATGTTTCTGTAACGTAAGTTTGTGAGGTCAGGGGTGGGCACATTGTTCGCACGACACGCACTGACGGACCATTACGCACTACTTTTGGTACGGTCAGCAAAACAAAATCTATAACAAAAAATCCACTTTTTCAGCGGCTATTCTAAATGAGGTAGACTCGTATGTGAATTATGGTATAAAAAATCAAAATGTACAAGTTTTAAAGATAAATTTTCTGGGACATTTGCTGAAGTTGTGGCTTGATGAACTGATACTTAGTATGGTATTTTACAATATACAAAATACTTACTTACCTAAGTCTATATGTATAACTTATATACTTAGCAATTTTATTATTTAGTCAAGAAAGCAACTGCAACTCAAAAGCATATATTTGTGCGAACAAAAACAATAAAACATATTTTCAGATTTTTGTGCCGTCTGTACAGCACAATCGCCGCTTATTTTCACTTACATTAGTTTAGTGAAGGATAGTATAAATGAAATATGTGCGCAGTTCGCGTGATGTCTCCATCCCTTTGACGTGAGGGACCGAAAACCATTTAGGTGATTGGATTTTTTATTAAAACCCAGTCTCTGGTGCATACGCTGAACGTCTTTTAGAAATATTGCGGTGAAAGGTCAAGGTGATAAAATGGATTTATAATACAATATAGAAGAAAAATATACATTTTGATGGGCTCTTTGGTTGAATCGTACGGGATCGTGGGTTCTAGATGTTTCTAATCAATTCATATTTTTCTGAAACATGGACTTCGTCTGACATTCTAGATATTAAATGGATGCAAAAAGCCGTGTGCCGGCTTTAGTCTGTGTAATTTATAATATCCAAAGGTAGAATATGACCGCCTCTGTAGCCATATGGTTAAACGTATTGCCTAGCATTGCGTGAGCGCGAGAGGTCCTGGGTTCGAATCTCCCGGAAACTAAAAATTCTTTCGGTCGGGCAGCGCACAGAATCAACTACTTGCCCGTTAAAGAACTGATCAGTGAAACGAACACAAAAATGTGTTCGCCCCATGCCCCACGAGGGGTAAACGGGAATTCACTTAAAGTAGAATAGATCGACACCGCATCTTGTTGAGATTTTAGATCGGCTGAGATACAACATACACAACTTCGATCCTAAATCGTTAAAGAGACAAGCATGGGCTCGTTAGTTTTAATGGTCGAAATCTATGGCTAATAATTACAACAAATTAATCGTTTTACTTCTACTGGATCTAACATATTTCGATAAATATTATAGACCCGGTTAGAAAAATCTGGTCATGTAATGAGAGTTAGGGGAATCGAAATTTCATCCAGGTCGCGGATCATCGCCCACAGATAAAAAAGCCATGATAGGTTTAAAGTTGTGGACCTGAATGTCAGTAGTAGCAAAAATAAGTCGACAGCTTATCTTCATTATAGGGATATAGGGCTGGGGTGTCACACCGTATTTACTACATTTTTATCACAGCGAGTTGTAAGTATTCCCATTCAAATACACGATAAATTATCACAAATTGGTGAAATTTAGTTTTCATTTGTACAAATATTTATTGCGCAATACTCACAAATACTGAAAGGGTGTCCGACACGTGGCGTCTAAGCCCTAACCGCCACTTTTAACTGACCTCCGCCACCCCAAATACAAAGAAGGAAATCACGAAATTCACAAAAGCCACCGATTGCCAAGGGGTCAAGTTACAGTGGCGGATAGTTAGGAAAGATTTGCTTTAATACGTTCAAAATTTATCACTGGTTGTTTGTTGGTTAAATTTGATTTGGCATGATCCTTGCAACAGGATAATAAAGTTTATGATTTCTGGTCGCCATAAATCTTCAATTATCGCGTTCTTGTTGTAACACGAAATGTCCATTTATTGAGAGTAGGTACCTATTTGATTGAGATAAACATTATAAAGTTAATGTTTGTTTATTGGCTTTATGAGTGTGTTACTAATTGATCGGCTTGAATCAAAGTTGCGCTTAAATTTATTATCTAATCTATTGAAATGTGATACCTATTGAATGTAAGATTAAAATTAAGAGCTTCTTATAATATGGATATTAAGAACGGAGGTGCCGTAATAAACAGCGGTATAAAGTAATAACTCGACAGAATGATTACACTTCTGTAACACATACGGGATTCGAACCTGTTAACTGCAACGTTACGTTACGTGCAGTTCTTCTGTTGAATTAGCCAACGCCGATCAACAAACAAGACTTGTATAAACAATTTCTAATACACGTTATAAATGTTTAATTTATTTTCATGTAAATCTTATCGTCGATATATAAAATTATTATGTATATTTATAACATATAGCTTCAATTAATAATGACATTTGTTTGAGTGACGATTTTGTGTGAGACAAATATGGGATATTGATTTATTCATTAATAGTATAAGTGAACATTGCAATTCATATTCAATAAAAAATAAGGGTAGGTACCCCGACATCCCGAGGGGAGACAAGACAAATTATTTTCCATAATAACATCAGCGTCATCGGCGCGTGACCGAATATTATTTTTTGCACGTCCACCCTTAAGCGTTGACAGCGAAGAACTGAGAATTGCGGAAGTTGTAAAATAGTGATTTGTTACGCACGCGTCGCGGTGTCTGACGTCACTTCCGGTGAGGCTGTAATGACGATAGATGCGAAACGACGCAAAATTTTCTCCCTTCAGATGGTAGAAAATTATATTTCTTTATCGCTATACGAGTATGTACATAGCCAGTTTAATTAAATCTCATTAAGTAAAAGTGAGTACTACCTACAGTAAGTAAAATGATTTTGGCTCTCCAGACGACTAACGTCGACATACAATCAAATATACAAGTTTTCATGAACCTGAATAGGAAAAAAAATAAATTTATTCTATCTAATAACTATAACAAGCGCAAATATTATACTTATTCTATGGACTTCTTTAAAATGGGTTTAACAATAAAAAGTGTTTACCAATAAATAATATTATTGTTTCGTTATGAAAATTTTAATTGAAAAAAAAAATTAAATAGAATTACTCGATAGTTGAGTTGATGTGTCAAAAACTAAATCACAAAATATAAATAAAATCAATAATATATTTTTTCCTACCTAGTATACTTAAACTAAACTTCTTATTTCATTTGTGTTGAGGAGTACCTAACTGTAAATAGCCAGGATTTATCCCTCAGTAGAAAACTATTAATTCCCTCAAGGGCTTAATCGTTTTCATTAGTCGATTCAAAGATTCCGCGGTTGCGATGCCGGCCCATACATCTCGAAGACCGTTAAGGAAATCTAGACCTCAATTACCTTCAATGAGCAGTTAAAATTTCAGACTATATCTCATTGGAGATAATTAGACATATAAGAGTCCAAATGCAATGGTGTAAATATTTAAGATTTAGTGCTTAATTTAAATTTAAGATTTTCAGCGAAGAAAAAAATATGTATATTTATAACCGACTATAAATGAGAATTTTTTCTACGTCGTTCTTTTCGCAGGCGATAGCACTAAATATTGTCGCAAAACATGTGTGTAGCGAAATCAATTAATTCCACTATGTGTCTACATACACTTTTACCCACAAATCATTTTGAAGTTAGCCTTAAAATAATGGTATTTAAACCGACTACGCGCTGAGATGTGAAGCAAATGGTGAGCGGGTGTGGCGTTAAAACGAGAATGGGGAAGCAACCCCTTCCCCACCTCACTTTTTGGAAGAATACATTGTAAATTAAATTCTTTTAACAATAACTTACTACATATATTGTATACCTATCAACACACGGCACCATAATATGCAGAGGATTATAAAGTTCACACGTACGAAGGCGACCCGCAATTAAAAAGTTCCCCCGGGTATCTATAACTGATAAACAAACGACAGAGTTGCGCAAACACGGAGGACATTTGTTTGCATTGTTAGCGGTTTGGCAAATAGCAAAAATGTCGGGTCAGTAACGAACCCGTAATCCGATTCCGAATGGTCAGTTCTGAAGTTCCGATCGGCAATCAACTGAGACAACAGATCTGTTTCGTGGGCAAACAATTGGCCACACATGTTTGTTCTACCTATTTATTCGCGTTTTGCACTATTTTCATGTACGGGGTGGTAGCCTTTTAAGACGAAATTAATTGGCTTCACCACAGTTCACATCGTTTATATTTTATGATTTATGTAACAATGACATACTGTCTTACTGCTTACGTTACGATGACGACAGGTAGCAAATTTTTTCGCCATATTAATCTATGTAATGTAATCTTAAAGCGAAATTTTAATAGTTATGTGGTCCGAGAATTCAAAACGTCCGAATAAGAAATATAAGATATATGAGTCGAATATCATTAAAATAGTGTAAACATCATTATTTATAAGTCATCTCTTGTCCAAAATATGGTAGTTTCCAAAAACTATCTGACAGAGACGGTAGTAAAAAGTGAATTCATCGTTTTCTGTTACTATAAACAACGATTGACTGTAACTATAAAAATAAAGTTACTTATTTTTAATTTACATTAAAGCTCGACTTTTTGGATGCGGATTGCAGCAGCCGTGGTCACAACCACGGCTGCTCATCAAACGCTGCAAGCTCAGAAGGTTCTTCTGTAACAAAGTCTTCAAAAAATAAATTAATTCGCGTTTCAAACCGTTAAAAGTATTTTATTCAAATGTTTACTAGCATAGCCTACAGACACTTTGTTAACTATAAACAATATAGGACTTACTGGGAATGTCGTACCTCTGTATGAATTCAAATTTTTGTCTTTTGTCTTTGAATTACAGAATAAGTATAATTTATCGGATGTTAATGAAGTCCCTTCTAAGTGTAACAGTCCACTGTTATGTTTCGACTATACGTTATTTTACTAAAATCACTATTTTAGACTTCGTCCCCAACTACAGAAGAGGAAAAACAACTTTTATCTTGCAGCGATGTTTTCGTCGTTTGCAGCTCGATTCTTGTCTTAACCGAATGTCGGGCCATCCCGTACAACGGGCCACTGATGTAAAAACATTCCCATGTACCCGTGCAAACACACGATCGCATTCATCGGTAAATCTTCGACAAAAACAATTCGTCTACATACAACATACCGTTCGGCTGAGCGAATAAATCGCGCTTAATAATATTCATTGGTGCGGTGCGGCAAAGGCTTCGCGGGCAAAAACTCAAAAACGCCGATTGATATATCCGCCTAATTTGACTATAAGAACCGCGGGAATATGTCATATCTTCTTTCAGTACGAACGGGCTTTTGAGTCGACGACATATATCCGGTGGATTCATCGCAAACAAAACGGGAATTTTTTAAGATCTTTCCAATTAAATGAGAAGTGATGGGGGTCTGAAGTGGCCGTAAATAAGTTTAGTGGATTTTAATTATGGTAATCAGGATGTCCTTTGCTCTTCGTTCTTTAGTTCTTTTGTTGTCTAATTTGCTCGCTGGATTCTTGCGTCAATTGAAATTTATATTGAATGCGTTTTGCCCGTTTTGCTCGATTGCGAGTGGGTATTGTTTTAAAATGCTGACGCGGTGACTCGCGTGTTGTTGTCCTGCGTTTGAAGTCAGGCAAAACATTATAAATACGAGAATCCGTGCATATATGTGACGAATAAAATATGTAACAAAAAAAATAACTTGCACTAATGCAAAAGAAAGTTATATTCCGTAATATAACATACGAATATTATAAAGCTGAAGAATTTCTTTCTTTGTTTGAACGCGCTAATCTATGGAACTACTTGTTTGACTTGAAATTAATATTGTGTTGGATCACGCTGCAATCAATAGGAGCAAAGGAGCAGTGGGAAATGTGGAAGAGACAGAAAAAATTATTCACTATTACGGGGTTCCCTTACGAGCGCTACAAAAGCGGTACAAGATACCTACTTAAAAAATATGTACCAAAGAGGAATTCCTCTTTATATGATCCTAAAAATGTTAATGATACTGTGTCTAAAGCAAGAATGACGGGACGAGGATGACGTCGTTTGTAACAGCTATAATTTTTAAAGAAGAGGAGGTTTGCAATAACAAATTCTGATGTCCAAAATTACTATTCTACGCCGACGACGTCGCGAACACTGCTAGTATACTCAAAAAAATCACTATCTTATAATCGTGTGTTTAACTCCTTCGCTTAGAGGCTTGGGGCAGTTTTCATGAGTCTGTTTCACTGAACGATTTTAATAACAAGCAAGTTGGCAAGGTACTTCGTCAGAACCTGCATTCTATTATATGGGATTCTAACGTAATAAGCAATGCATTTAACCATTGAATCACGGAGACAATCTCTTTCATTGTAGAAACGATGAATACCGAGCAAATGATCACTAAACGAGGACAGAAGAAGCAGCATTATAACACCATAATTATGCATAATTCACCTGTTTTTCTCGTTATAAATTATCTCGCGCAGCGTAGTCTTTCACGCGCAACTAATGTTCTCGAAGTGACGGTTATAGCCTAAGCAGAATGCGAGCCGTTTTTACTCCTACTTTGAGACGTTTCTATGAAACGGCGAGTTTTTATTCGCACTTCCTTAGAAATGTATAAATGGTGTACATCGAGGACTTGTCGTGATCTCTACGTATGTGTTTATATCTTAATTATGGAAAGGTTTATATTGTGTGTAATCGATTGGTTGGTCTAGTGGTTAGTGCATCGCAGTATGGAATACGAGGTCCCGGGTTCCAATCCCGAGTCGGGCACTTTAAGCAGTCGGCCCCTGTTATCATCACTAATTTAATTTAGAGGTGGCAGTAACATAGAGGATCTATGTTATCTACGAGACAGATAGATATAGGTACAGGGCCCCAGCAGCGGGGACATCAAACAACAAAAAATATTTATTTCAAATCGTTTCTTTTTTTACTCAAATTTAACTTTCAACAAGTTATTTCATTATAAATTATAATCTTTAGTAAAAGTATTTCTATATTCAATAAGCCATTCGTGAGAATAACATGATTGTGCAAACGCAAACAATGCATCCCCTAAGATAATTTAAATGCCTGAAAGCACCCTAGCGACGGAAGTTGCCGGCCGCCATTTTGGATGCACGCGGCAGGAAGTGAGCGCACGCGCATCGAACGTCATTTCCGGTCGGGATTTCTAGCTCTTGTAAAGATTTTGAAAACTCTTTAATGTATCGCTTGGTTTGGTGTCGCTAATGGGCTTTAGGGTTATGGGTGTTGGCGAAATACGCGTTTAAGTAATTCAATATATTGACAGCCAATAAATAGTTATAAAACTTAATATTTATTGCATTAGAATCATTAAATAAGTTTAATCGTGCGTAACAATTTGTTACAATGATTTATGTATTCTAAACATTATTGTGCATAATGTATTTATATGTTAATTATAAATATTGAATTTTATTGCATAGAAAAGGGGTACGCTAATGAAAACTATATTTTTCGTCAAAACGAATATTCATTTGAGAAACAAAATTTGTGAAGCCGAAAATGTATATGACGTAGCGTATTCATCAAATGATCTTGTATAACAAGACTCTGATTCTTCATTTAGAATATCTCAATCACAATCAAATCATTCATTATGATCCCACATCGATCGTATATATGTAAAGAATATATCAGATCATTAGTTCGCGAACGATGAAAGCTATCCATCTCCCGATGAGATTATTGTATTATCTTTATTGGCTTTGTAAATATATCGTTAACAGGGTTAAGAAAATGAATATTTATAGGTTGAATGACGAACGTGTTCTTTTGTAAGAATAGGGAATATGGTATCTTTGCTAAATCTGTCTTTTATTTTATTGTATTAAATGTTGAATATAAAACAAGATATACCAACAATTCCCTAGTTAGGTCATAAAATATAATAATGTTACTTTATTAAATCATTTTTTTGTGTAGACACATACAATTTCTGAGTTGCTAAACAAAGCATTGGAATGTTCACCATAGATAAAGATCTTGTGTTTAATGTCACATATAATTGATAAGTCTCATATATCTATCGTATATGTAATGTATGTAGAGCCAGGTTCATTCTGTGGTATGTGCACCCGAAGAACCCGAAGAACTACAGATGGAAAATATAATAAGATTCTGTAAGCAAACCGGAAGGTTTGAAGGGGACACGGGAAGAGTTGGATGACCCAAATCTCTGCAAGCAGGAAATGGGGAAATGAGTGAAATGGTCAGCGGACAACGTGGACTGATCACCCGTCCTGCCAAGGGTGTCCCCGATAGAAAATAATAATGTGCACCCGACTTCAGTTCCAAAGACTGGAATTGCATTCCCGCTTAATCACAAAAAATATTCCTCCGGGAATACTTAGAGACAAAAATTCGTCGACATGTCATTTGCCTCCAAGCCAGGTAAGCGACGCTTTGGACTATATACTATATACAAGCCCTAAGCTGGCATTTGATAGGAACTGGTAAGATGTTGATAACGACGCATTAAAATCCTTTCTCATCACAAATCACAATTTTTCTTTTACGTTCCACCCCCACGTAAGCATTTATTTATCACACCTTTTGTCCCACCAAGACATATCTGCGAGGAGTCGCAATATTTTCTTTACATAAAGCGGGAACGCAAACAAAAGAATGTTAAAAAGCTCCGCTGTTGAACCCTACACTTTCGCGAGGGTAGTTTATCGTAGTATCTACTATCCACAAATTGCGACGCTACTCCCAATATAAATCTTCTATTGAAAGAGACGTCCCTCACATTCACGGGCTCCTTTCAACGAGGACAAACATACAGACACTGTATAAACACTCGGAAGCGAAGAGATCAAAGCGCGATATGATACAGACCACGGTTTAATTTGGCGCCAACGCCAACTGACAGGACGCCATTTTGTACGTTTTCGCGGTATTTTGCCGTTTCGTTATACACCTTTTTGATTAAACAACATAATAGTGAATATGAAAACATTTTCAGTAAAAAATGTATCGATAATTGCATTTCATATTACTTAAAACTTTGATCTAGGACTTAAAACTTAACCGATTTAATATTGAGAGCTTACTTTCTTTAAGTTGCTCTTTTAAAAATTGACAATCATTTTTTATCGAAATTTTATTAGCAACTGCTTGTAATAAAACTAATTCTGTAGCAATGGGTAATAACTAAAAAGGCCAAATCTAACGTTTTTTTAGGGTTACGTTTTTCAGAAATTGTAAAGATAATTTAAAACATACAAACGCACTTACCAAGTCGTTACAAACCAAAGCAGAAAAATTAATAACGGTTTTACGAGCACTATTATATTGTTAATCATGAAAAAATAGCTTAAAACCCAGTTAAGTCACAGTTTTTTAAAATACTTAAAGCGTTGTCTAGTGTGAACGTAAGCTGTCACAAAAGCTGACACAAAGAAGTGTTAAGTGTCCACTGAGAGTGGAGTGTTAATGAGTTTTAATTATTTAACGCTAGGGACTGGGGAGACAAGATTAGGAACACCATGCACGGATTCTTTGAGTCTTTAGCAGTTCACATTGGTTGTGTTTTAATAAAACTTTAGGAAAAAGGCTTTGCTAGTGCGATAATTCAATAGTGTATTTTTCAGTTTAATTATATTAAAAATGAAATGGTTGAACTACTCGCAGTCTGGTCCTGAAACATTTGTTATATCTGTATATATATCTCCTATAATCTCGCTGTGTATAAAATCTTACCTTGGTATTAAATTAAAATGGCATAATTATTATAATTTACTTATCTGCTATAACTCCTGTTGCGTACGTTCGTAAATAAGATTTACTAGCAGGTAGGTGTGTACATTTATATGGCATCAATAGGAAACCACGGTAAAACCTTAGAAAATCTATTAGCTAGACTGGCGACCAATAAAAAAATAATGCTATAAAAACTTAGTTCGCCATCATGGATCATATAAACTGTTATGACTTCTGTTAGAGCTATGCTTCCCTAGTAGTTTGTGCGACTTTTCATAGTGGCCCAGGTTTACAATCTATGTAGAAAATCGATTGATTGCGTTCTTATCTCGGTTTAGCTTGTCAATCCCACTGTTGGGCTCAGGTCTTCTCTTGCATACGAAAAATTAGTTACACCTTAGACCCACCACGTCACTCCAGTGCGGGTTAGAAGGCTTTAACGACGGTGACTAATAAACTAGTGGCATGCCCCGAGACAGCATAACGCTCTCTTTAAAACTCAGTTTAAAGTAATAGAAATTTATTGGTTTAAATTATAAACAAACCAAAGAAATATTTCGCCGTTATCCGATAACGAGGCAGCTTAAAAAGGTTTATAGCTGTACAGATAAATATTTTGAGCGCACAACCGGGAATCAAACTCCTAACGATAAGAGCGGGTGCACAAACTACTAGACAAACACGAGTCTCAACTAGTCAATAGCTACAGGTAATAGAAGAACGGAGTTGTTTTTATTAATTTGCAACTTCGAATGTGATGTTTTTCCGGCCTCTGTTATCCATTGTTGGAAGTCCTGAAATATTCAGGGCAAGCCAATTTGTCTTCTTTCTTACATTGTAACGTACTTGAAAACAAACTATGAACTGACAGACTGACTGAAATTTTTAACCTATTGTGACAGAGTTTAGAATAGTTTTCACTAACAATGGCTCTTTCGAGAGGACTATTAGTTTTCTAGGAATATTTTTGCTAGACTCGCCTAGTTTTATGAGTGGAAATTATTGGTCTATCGTGTATCATTTGTACCACTTAACGGATGAAAACGCGAAATGTATCGGGGTCACGTAGGAAAAAGCATCCAAAATCGTTGACCTGTACTTTAATCTAAAAATAAGTAAATAGATAAATATACTTTTCGTGTTTTAAACCGTTAAGAGTGTTTTATTTAAATGTGTACTACTCGTGATCGTATAGACAATGCTTAAAATGTGTAATAATACGTTAGACTCTGTATTTTAAAGTACCCAGCAAGGCTGACTAAGTGAATTGTATTATAATATAGCATAAAATGATTTAAGTATGCCTTCACATACGCTTCAACTTTGTCCTATGAATTATATATACTTTTTGCATACTAGTTATATTATAACGCAGTCCTTGAGAACTTATTACGCAAGCTTTTATTTTATATTTACTCAACTTGAGCTAAATTACTAACGAACTACCCACGCGAAGGATTTTTTTCGCCAACTACCTTCCCACCATACCACCTACGTTCATAACAACTTGGTATTTATTTTCTAGTATTTCTTGCTGATGTGAGGTGGAGATTGTTAAAATCGCGTTGTATAGCTAGGTCGATATATGCCATTTAATTATTAATTCACACGATCTCTCTGTTTTCTATTGAGATTAAACAGTTATAGATACAAAGTAATTGAAAGTTGGGATCGTAATCTATCTGTATCTATGAGTACGATCTATGAGAAAATAATTAATAAGTTTTTCTATGTCTGTTGGAAAGATGAACAACATCGAAGTGCGACAAGCAATATATATATGTATATAATAAGAAGGTAAAGTTATATAACTATTTATATCAAATTTAGCTATTAACATTTCTTTTTATTTGATAAAACTCTTTCTTAAGCTCTTCTCAACTCACGACTTCTTCACGTTCAAACGAGGCAGACAGAGAAAACCAATCATGTGTTAGCGCGGTAAGATAAATCGATTATAAAACGTTTTGGTAATATTTTTTTATTATTTTTTATATCATGATTTTATATATTTCAGAGCAAATGTGGTCGTGCTAATTTTTCACTGAAGTGCCTAAATGTGAAAAGTATGTTTCAGAGATTAAAAAACATTTAGTAGCAAAAAAAATAATTAGAATCAGTCCTTTTTCTAACAAAACATGTTACAAATTACCCTTTTCTATGAAAATGTGAATTCTAAATAATAGCATCGTGTTTATACCGGCACAGACACGTGAAGTACCAGCATCGCATAGAAGCAAAAGAGCGAATTAAAAAAGCATTTTCCCTCCAATTAACATTATTTTTAATGACGCCATCTAGTGGTCCACTCCAGCTTCTATTTTAAAAGCTCAATTCTTAAATTGTATTCCATTGAATTTTGAGATGTTAAAATCGTCGTCGCTCCTCGAGAGACAATATCCCTTCGGAAAATTCACAAATTCACCCAGCCAAGGGGCAATTAGTTACAAAATGTTACTCTTTTTAAAAGCCCCCACTCGAATGCATCTTCCAAAATACCGAGACGCTTGACATAAGTGTCATTTCGTCATTCCGACAACGGGTGCCATCCGAAAATTCTGCGCCTCAATTCATAACCAACCCTTTTCTTAGACGAGTGTTTATTAGGGAGTATAATATTATCAGTAATTGGTTTTTCAATGGGACAGCTTTTTGTCTTGGAAAAAATTAAGCATCATTTATTGTCTGCGCGGTGAGCGCGCTTTAACTCGCGGAGAGTTGATTCGAGTTAGAGTGCTTTTTGCGTAGAGATTTTAATGAAGGCTCTATTTTAATTGTAAATGGAGCATACATTTTGAAATTGTTATCAGCCAATTAGGCTAACCGGAGTTAGCTAAAACTATCTCGTAAAAGCTGCAATTAGTTAGCTATAAGCACGCAGGAGGGAAAAGCGAGAGACGAGAATTGAATGCATTTATCGCACAGTGTTGTAAGCTATTATAAAGATCCTGTTACTTGTATTTCTAAAGTTTGTGAAAAGTATGTTATTGATAGATAAATGTGTCGCATTTTGTTTTCCTAAATTCTTGACCTAACATTGGATATTTGCCTGTGCTTCGCCTTAATTATCATAATTATTTTATAAATAAGTATATATTACCTAAAATGAGATTGAAGTCAAAAACACGAGAAAATTTATATAAATGTTTTTTGTTAATAAATCACTATAAAGGAATTGTATTTTTTCAGAGGAGGAGAAACTAGAATGGGCTTAGCCAACCACATTTCATCGAACACGGTGCGCTGTCGACCTATTTTAAATATGACAATAATTTGTTGACTCAATAATAAGTTGGTGTACAAAAATGGTGACAAAATTATGTAGATCAATAAGGTTCCTGACTATTACGAGTTTAATTCTACAACAGTAACTAGGCAATAACCGAACAAGTACAGCCTAAGATTATAATGACCTCTCTACGGGTTCCGCAAAAAGCTTCTTAATTTTTAATGAATGCAATTATCAACCCGATAAGGCATAAGTATCGGTAGAACTCAACAATCAATGATTGTATAGCTACACCCTTAAACTACTGGACAAATTACAATGACATTTCAGTTAAAAAAAGAATTCGCCACAAGTATTTCGGATGTGACAAGAAAAAATAACTGGTATAAATTATATTAAATAATTCCCAGTACTTACGACACATGTGCCGAAAAAAATTACTTAGTTATAATTAAAATCGTTCTGTGCTATTAACCTGGTTATTCGCGTAATTAAAAAGTGGCTAGGGCTGTCGAAAGCTCTGCTCTCAAATACAATTGCGACTAGAGGAAAATTCAAATTTTATTTACCACATATTGAGTTTATCTTACTTATATACGAAATATAATAAGCCGATCCAATACACATGGGATCTAGGACGTAGGGATTACACACAGCACAGCCTAAGTCTATGTGTATGTATTTTGCACACGTAGGTACCTATTAAAATATTTATGGGGGGTGAAAAGAGAGTGGCAACATTTGTTAGGAATGTTCATATATAGTATTTAATATTCTTTAATTGAATTGATGGTTGGTCTGTTTTGTTATTGATCCTGTAACGAGATGAATAGGAGGTTGTGCCCCTTGTTGCGAAGTTACGCGCGTAACACCGCGGGGAACCTTTAGTGTGAAACAGCTTTTGCACATTTATTGCTCTACAAACTAAGTGTGCAAGACTTACAGATTTGACCAAAATATGTTAATTTTATATATTAGTGTTTTATTTTGACAACTCGCAGTTTTACACTCCCGCCCAACTATCAACAATAGTTACTAAATGATAGTTAAGCCTTAATAAGGGGTAGCCTGAAAATCAGTGATCAAAAAGGACCAAGGTTTACATGCGATAGATCAAACACCTCGAATTAAAAATCGATTTTCGATTAAAGCATTTGACGATACGCCAGCTCGAACCCACGACCATAGAGACCTGTCCAGCTGCTCTAGCATTTGACCTACCTTGTCACACACATCACTGTTAATTTCGTTAAAATAACAATGTTTTCAACAACATATATTATTTGACAGACATTCAAGAGCGTTCAATCTGGTTTTCGTAGTTATTCACATATGACATATGGTAACCCTAGCCACTGGCCAAGTACACCTTGTGGAGTTAATAAATACCGTGTAGCAGAGATAAGAATCCGTGTTGAACTGACATGTGGCATTTATCGGAATTATTACCACTAATTGCGTCTGTAAGAATGTGTAGAATGGCGGCGCTGGTATTTGTAACTAGTCCCTACTATTTGTCTAGGAGTCGAAAGCGAGTTGGAGCATGGATGAGTCGAGTTTAAAGAATTCGAGATGCGTAAACGTGACTCCGTTTTTGGCTGGTTTTTGCATACATTACGGACATTTATCAGTACCAATTGAAGTCTTGGTCAGTCCAATTCACTTCAGTCCTTACTTTCATTAATAGTTAACACGATAAATGTTCCTATCTATTAATAGGGTGTCTCACACTATGTCTGATGACACAGTACGAATACATCGAATAGCGGTCCCGGAATCTCTGGTAAACAGTTTCTGTTGGGGATTTTTATTACGTGAATTGAAAATATGACTGACTACCTAATTTAAAATTGATTTTTTTTCAAACTAAAAACATGTAATTATTAAATTTCAAAGAATGATGCTTTATTCTTTTTTCGATCTATCAACTATGGTAGTGTCTCCTCCTAAGACCACACGTAAAGCGCCTAATCTATGGTGAAATTCTTCCAACGGAATTTTATTCTGCAAACTGCTAATGAATTAAATCTATTAGTTATCTACACTAGTGTTTCTGAGAGGTCTGGTCTTTTTGTAGCTTTCTCACGTAAGGTAGAACTGACTTAGATGACCAGGAATAATTATGGCGAATAGCTTTATCTTCGTCTGTGATAGAGGAGGACAGAAAAGTATATTCACTTGTTGGTAGGTGAAATATCCTATATATCATCTAAACTTTGGCTTTGCATAGTCGAAAATTCACAGACTAAAGCCGAAATGCGGTTAAACTTAACGGCTTTTCTTGTAGACGATGGTTTTTTTTTTTTTTTTTGTAGCCTTTTGTATCTTATTGTCTTAGTTGGCCCAAGCGCGAAACCATTCGTGCGAGAACTCAACTCACGCTTAGCCGGTTTTTTTTTAAACCAAAGGAGTAAATTCACTAGTAAAACTCATAATAAATAAAGTCCTATCGCAAAGGAATATTATCTGTAACAACTTCAGTCGCTGTAAACTCATATGATTTATTAAAAAATTTTAACATCGCGTGCTCGGAACGCCCACTTTTCAGACTATTGGGAGTGGGACATAAATTTATACATACTTGTAAGAGCGCATGGCGGTCTGACTTCAGGTTAAGCTGCGTCTACATAAAAGGCATTTCTTAGTGGGCGAAATTATTAATTATTTATACTAAAGCCAAATAAATAAATAAAGGCATGTAATTTATATAAATTTTAGATTGAAATCTGTTTTGTGAAATAGTAAGTCGTGTCTCTGTATAGTTAAATAAGTTATTAAAAATGTACGTGTACGTTTTTAAATAATAAATTAGGAACTGTTTATCTGCTTTGATAGAACTTCACGAATCTTTTTGCAAAATCCCTATTTTTTTATTGTATTTAACATATTTTTATATAATCTCTTTCGAAACTTTTTTTTAAGTAAGGAAAACGTACATGTACGTTTTCCTTACTTAAAAAATTTTTTAAACCGGCGTATTCAAACGTTATCGCTTTATTTAAAATTTTATATTACTCTTCTTAATTTGAAGTCATTGTTCAATTGAAGTTTTTTTTAATTCCGTTATTGCTGCTGAACAGTGGCATACCTAATATGAAGAATTGTGTAACTGCGCCCTTACATTTTAAGTTCTCCTCGTGGAATTTATAATGAAGTATTACTACTTAACAGTAAGCAGAGTTTTTATTAAAATTAAAGTATATGGAAGTAAGTAAGATTCGCGACAAAACATAAGGTTGTGATGCAGTTACTGAATTAAATCAGGTAAAATCAAAACTCTCGACAGGCACGTTGGTCTAGATTCTAGTGTAAACTAATAATCAACGGGTCGTGGGTCCCTATCGGGTCTAATCTAACGTGTTCGTCAATTTAGTATTACTGAGTCATGTTGGATTTCGCCTAGAAATGTGGGTAGTGGAATATCGAAATTCCGTCTGGGTCACGAACCACTATCTACAGAAGAAAGATTCCTGTTTATTTCTGTGTTATATATTATGGCTGAGGTTGTCTTCCTGGCCTGTCTTCCTGTGTCATAAAAACCTTAACTTTGCTTAGTTATTGTATTACGAATTGTGTTGTGAGAGCGACGGTACGGTACGCGTGGTCTTATGTTTGAGTCCCACCTGTGCAATGAATGTTTCAATATAAAAAACGACGTTTTCGTTTAAAAATAGGTAATATTGACTCAAATTTAGTTTAGTTTAAAAGTTAACGTATTATTTTTCACTACGGCCTGACGTTTCGTATTAACAGCCGCAGATTGTCACGGGAGGGGATGTAGTTAACAGTAACGAAACATATTTTAACTTAAACGTATAACAGACGAAACATAAGCGTAGGCAACTTTTAAATCTCTTATCGAATTATTAAATAAATTCTAGGGTCTCGTGGAACACAGAAAATGCTTTATCTTCCGTGTGAAACAATTCTTAAAACTGGCCAAACCTTCCGTTTTCTCCGGGATTCAAATCCATCTTTTACACTTGACGCAAGACAACATCTTTAGCCCTATTGGAAATAAGTCCTCCAACTGAGCCAGATGTCTATAGCTTATGATATTTTACTGCATATTATATTTCACGGTTGAACAGTTGTCCTTTAATATGAAGTTGGAAAAACCATGACAAGTAAAATCAACGCTTCAACCACACAATTCGGTGCCAATTTGAAAATTGCAATAACAATGGAACTCAAAAAAAAACCACAAACATAAGGGACTCTTGTCGAGTGAAAGATGTGAACATCTTGCAAAATGGTATTCTTATTTTAACAAGACTCTTATTTTAACCGGTTTTATGATTATAATCAAACCAATTAAATAAAACCGGCCAAGCGTGAGTTGGACTTGCCTACGAATCGTTCTGTAGGACTAGGACAACAGCAAATACACAAAAGTTTATAATATGTATAATGTATAGTGTAAATTAGAGTGTAAAATAGATTATGGTAATTTAGCTATGTCGATACTATAGTTAAGAGGGTCTGTACTGTTGGCTATTGTTAAGTATATCATAAATAAATAGTTTAATATTAAATGGACTGATTAAAAAGCAGCACTGCTGTTGTTTATAGCATGTATGTTTACTTAGATTTTTTTATATAATGCATGTTCACAATGGGAGGAAAATCAATATCTATTTATTTTATATTGTAACCCTATTTGTTATATCAATGTCCATTATTGATATTGAGCAAAAAATGGCATATAAACGTGTTTGTAGTTGGAGGCTACCTTAACATTTTATTTAGCGAATACAGTGACAAACAGCAAAAGGATAATCTTTTTTTTTACACTTTGGGCGACCCTAAAAAAATATAAAGTGAAACAGTAAAACTAAGATATTATTTTGACTTCCCAAAGAAAATATATTTTCTTAAGAGGACAGATGTCTGTGACAGAACGCAGAGCTGAAAAACGCACCGTGCCGATATCTAATTATTGAACGATATTCTTACAACGTAAGTAAATACAAATTGTCTATCTAATTTTGCGTCTTCATTCCTCACGTAACATGTAATCGGCAGAGTTTTGATCTTCATAATACGCGTATCCAACATAAAATAACACCACAATAGCAAATCATACAAATTGTTACTGCTTTAGGACGATCGAGACAATAAAAATTGATAAATCGTTAGATAAAAATAATTCAGAACTTCGCAACAAAGATACAAAAACATTCTAGAACTGTCTCTTTGTTAAACTTGTCTGCAACATTGTAGCACGTATAGAAAAATAATAATACATAATGGACATACTTGTGTAATAACGTAGTAGTTAGGAACACTTAAAGTTGTTAACAAAAACACAAGGTAAGCACAGGTTTAGAGTTATTTTTCATTTAGGCAGACACCACACTAGTTCTTTCCGTTTTAGCTTTCAGAAACTCATCTTATTAACAATAATAAAAGGATTTATTAATATTTATAAAACGTTATACATACAAATCTATCTCTTCATTGATACATAATTAAGAGCTGTCTACATTGCTCGTATCTCTATTCTATTGTCGTTGTTTTAATTTAGTCACTTCCAGTAGCTGTATGTCGTTGTGTTTGGGAGATAATAGCCGAAGCAAACAGTTCAGTTAACAAACAAATACATAGCGCGCGCCGCGGATACACTCACAAACTCAATAAGGGCTGATTCGCTTGATTGCAATCAACCCCGTACATCGGACGTGATATGAAAGAATAAATTGATTTATTTCGTTTAAAATGTTACTCGTTTCGATGCGTTTTTATGGCAACATCTGTTGTTTTACGTGTTTGTACATGGCTTGTGGTTACTAATTGAGACAAAACAATGGTTTATTAGTACGTTTCTCTTGTTGTTTGTTTTCATATTATTTGATTTGAAACTCAACAACGCAGTGAAATCCTGCGTGGCACTTACATTCGTCAACTAACATATAGTGTAGGTATATATTTTAGAGAAAACTTGTTTTCATTTTAACTTCTTTTATTCACTGTAGATGTAGACATTTACAAAAACAGTAAAAATGATAAACTTGAAAAGAAAAGGACACTTCAGCAAAGGGCACTTTTACGTAAACTAAACTAGAAAAAAAGGCACATCACTATCTAAAAGTACATTGTACGCAATTACAATCTATTAACTTCAAATTATAAACAACTGATGTTGTTGGTTATTTCAAATTCCTGCAATGAAACTTATACGAAAAAATGTGGCAGCAAAAAATTTACAAACTTATAAAATACCATTTTATTTACCCGAAACACAGTCACGGGCTAGCTGGCATGACAATAGTTAATCGACAAACATGGCAACACGATTCCGTAAAAGGAGAGGTAATTTTGCTGTAAATGTGTGAATGTTACTAATTGTTTAATAGGAAAACAGAGTAAAACAATAAAAATACTAGAGCTCGTTTGTAAATTGCAAGCCTCGCCCTGCGGATTCACTCGCATTATAACTATTATAATTTTTAATGCCAGTTTAGAAAATTACTTGTAATCTTACTAAAATTGTAACGCGAAAGTGTGTAGTTATGTAAGCAAGCGAAGGAAAAGTATACAGTAGATTTTCATAAAATTCAGGGGATTACAGCTCAGAATCACACATGGGTCATACTTTATAAGATATCGTGTGATTTGTAAGAAATATAACACGATTATTGTTCTAAGTGCAAATATTTAAGCTGTTGCTAATTTTACGTTTTTAAAATACATTTTACAGTAAAATATATATTTCTATAATACATATTTTTTGAGTTTCAGTTCACTTTCAAATAAATGAGTGTTAAAAGTAAATTTGTGTTGCTTGTTTGATCGCTAAAGACAAACAAACACACTTTTACATTAGAATTAGTACGGATTGTTCATACTGATGGCTGATAGCATGATCGAAAGGGCATAACAACGTCTACTTACAAGGTAGTAAAAAGACTCCGACGCAGCGGGATAGCTATATTCCGCGCGTGCAAAAACTCCTCAATTCCCTTGTAGTGCGAATTATTAATTAAAGGTAATTGTTATTGCGTATCAAAATGGGAAAATAGCGAGAATTGAAATAATGGGCATGTACTGTCCGTTACAACATGTTGTTACTTTTTTTTATAACAGAGGAGAACAAAACATGTTCACTTGCTGGGTGGTCATATAACTTCGCCTCAGGTCCTACCTATTTTGGCTTTAGAACACTGAAATAACGAGCCCGGAAGCATTATGGTGATATTAAATAGATACTTTTTAGGTAAGGAACAAGATACACGTGCTTTTTTCTTATTTTTTATCTTTGCATTTTGTTGCGTAAGAACTGATAGGTTATACCTATACCTAGTATAATGAACAATTATCAAATTTTGATTTATAATTCGAAATGTTACTGCTTAAACGGATTTGGCCATCGTAGCAAATTTAGAAGAAGTGTCCCAACGGTGGGATCGGGCTTATTATATATAAACTAGCTGTGCCAGCGACTTCGTCCGCGGGAATCGTTATTTTGGGCATCCAAATGAGTTTTTGCAAACGTCATCTTTATAAACTTAAGTTGTTAGCCACGACGTTGATCGTTGATCTTAAAAGATAGACATAATATAGCCTCGCGGGCTTTTTTAGATCATCTAGAGAGGAATTATTCTTTCATACACATTTTTTAGGTATCTTGAATCGTTTTCACAACGTACGCATCTGAAACCCACAGAGATGAAAAATTTCCCCCGTTTTGTTCACATTTTCGGCTGTATCTTCGCTTCTATTAGTCACACCGCGGTGTTTTATAGCCTATAGCCTACCTCGATAAATGCTCTAACCAACACATAATAATTTAAATTCGAACTCGTAGTTCCTGAGATTAGCGCGTTCAAACAAACCAACACTCTTAAGCTTTATATATTAGTATAGATGGAAAGATTCTCATTGTTACTCTTTTAGTGAACAGTTTTATTCAACTGACATTTGTTCTAGTCCCTATAATTTAAGAGTATTTTATCCTCGAATAAGGGACACGAGACAATGTTAATTGTATTCGCAACTGTCTTTTGTCATATGCTGTCGGATAATTGTCCTTTTGTTTCCCTTCAGGCCACATAATTGATATTATACTATTCAATGTAAAAAGTGGCCTATCAATTAGTATAATAGCATATCTGTCATCTTTGTCGTATGTGCTTGAAATATAAAACATTAAATATTAAGTATATGATTAATAGCATTATTATGTCCATATTGTGAATCGCTAGTAGTACTAAAAAGAAAAATGGACCTTTCATCTGAAAGCTGTCTGAAAAAGGGAAAAGTATAGTGTTTCTGTATATTACTGATATAATGATCCCGATATTAGTACATATTCAAATAAAACAATGTTAACGTTTTAAAACGCGAAATACTTTAATTATCTAATTTTCTCTTGAAACTGTTTAATTTTAGTCATGATCTACGATATCAAGACGTGGCGCAACATAGACGTCAAAGCCGGCCAAGCCACAGTGGAGCAACGTGGTGGCTGAGTGGTTAAACATTGCTGTAATATGTACTTTCACTTTTTTTTATCTTTGTGGTATCAGAAGTCTATATAAGACTATATGACTATAGATTTTTTATATTAATACTTAGATCTTACTTGGGAACAGCTTTTAGAAAGAGGTTGGAAAGTAACAATATATCTTTCTTTAAAAAATATAGCCTCTCTTAAAAGGTATTAACTTCCTTTATAAGTAATTAAGCTAATAAACTAAGCAATAGTTAGGACGTAAAAACACTGACTAAGGCTGTAAGCTGACGTCGCCTATAAACGCCGTAAGTCGCGTAAAGCATTGTTGTTTATTTTAATCGTAATTCAAAAGTTGATCAACATTTAGAGCAACAAGTAGTATGAATTACTTGAAAGAAGTATGAAACGACCTTCTGTTCTTCGAGCCAAGAAGAACCACTTCGCCGTTGGCTACTATCCTGGTAGGTATTTTTTAATTTCAAGGTATTTTAACTAGAGAAGAAAATCACAGATGGTAGATGTTCACTAGATGGTAGGTGATAAAACACCATAAATATCTAAACAATATCCTGTCGACCGCTTGGCTTGGATATTCGAAATCTACAGACTGAAATTAACGGATTAAACTTCACTATTTTAGAAGGTACAATTTGGTTTATCATTTTGTAGAAAAATTAAATTGATTTACTGCTACCATTAGATAAAGCCCATCAATGAAGTTGTATACGACCTTTCGTGTTTATAGACGACAACAGCCTTATCGCGTACGTCTTAACCGCGGTTAAGCCATGGCGTGGCGTAAAAAACGAGTTTCCACAAAAAGTCCTCTGGGTGGCGTTTTTAGGGATAATAAGGAATAATTAGCGATTGGCGATGCGGTTGGGAATGCTCGCGGATGCTTATTGTGGTCACGTGAAATTAACTGCATATGGTGTCTAACGGACTATTGTGCTCGTACACGTATAGAGTAAAATTATTCTGAATTAGGAATTACATTGCGCAAGAGTAGCATCCCTTTTTAAATGATAACGGACAACACTTACTTACTGTAAATAGTTTTATTATGTTGTCGAAAATATTCCAAGAAGATTTATTATCCTACCTCGTTCCTTCCTCAACTGACAGAGCAACGGCACTGACCGTCACATCGTACGTTCAATTTGTGGGTTCGAGATTCGCCTGTGAGTACTTTTTCTAATAACTTAAGACACGTTTTACAATATTAAATTGGAAAATTCCATAAATCCTTTGTGTTAATTAAATAACGTGAATTAAAATGACTGTAAGAAAAATGAATGACCCGACAGAACGGGGACAAACAGGGCTAGCGTTAGCTCCTGTGCACTAAATTTTTATAGCAATCACCAAATGTTGGAAATACTTAAATCCACTGACAATACGACGTCCCCTTACAATCATTCGGTCAATTTGACAATGCCGGAGCCCTATTTTGGAAATATTTGGCCCGGCCGGACCAAACAATTTCATAAGTGGCTAATGTAAGCTCCCCCAAAATATTGTCAATTGAATAATACGGCTTTGGCTATTACTTTTAATGTCTCTTGTTACCTATACATTTCGTGTATCGTAAAATTATTATTATAACAAAAAAATATTCTTACATCCCTTTTCTACCTAGGCATAGGGGTGAACGCATTTTGTTAGTCAGTTTCAGTGATCGATGTTATCCACTACAAGTAATTAATTAGAATTATGTGCCTTGCCCGACCGAAACAATTTATCGTTTCAGGTGTGAGTGAGTCAAGAGAAGCGGCGAAACCATCCGATTTTATATACAATTATTAATTATAATTAAAAGACAACAGGAACCGAGAAAAAAACCTAACATCTCAATCTATTGAATTTGTACCACTGTTTAATATTCAAGTTCCTATTGACAGGACAGAGCGGTTCCTTTGATCCGGACAGGGTACAAGTATTTAATGGTATGATTTTACATTATAATCTAAATCATATAATTGCGATTTCAAACGCAAAGTATGCCAGTTAAGATGCTTTCGACTAAGATCCAATGTTTGAGATGCTCTACAGCAGCAGAAATAGGAGCAATTAGTTTAAATGCAAGTATGAGACACTATTTTATATACAGAGACACTAACTTCCTAATTACCTACTAAGGTAAAGTATTCAAGCCCCGTAACACCTACTGAAGATGCGTTGTTGGTGTATTTTTGTGAGGATATTAATTTATAATTTCGATAATGACTAACCTACCATACTCAACGTCGCATGCGGCGATCTTTGATGTCCTGACATCGCCACCTGTGCTGGAGACTTTGTGGGGACCGCCTGACATTTTGATGTGTAATGAATGTATGGGAGCCAGACGCTTGTTAATCCTATGTTTACATAAATTATTGCTTCATCATTGATTTATTTCGCAGAACGAATGCTACGAGTACATTATTTACTTATGCACTTTATTGAACTAAGATATTAAAAAAAAATTCTGCGTTAGTTGGAGCATATTTCGAAGCAAACTTTGGGCTAGAGAACACCACGCTGCCATTAGGAAAGAAACAGTGGGAAATGTGGAAAGAACGGAGAAACTTATCCATATTTGAGGGTGTCTGTTGCGTGCGCTGCCGAAACAGTTGTACCTACTTGTAACATATACCTACACACTTTGTAGTTCTGTATTTTTATAAATGCTTTTTGTTAATAATGTTGTGTGTATTTCAAGTTATTCATGCTTTGTAATATATACATCTCACGTACTTACTCATGTAAACACAATTATTCAAAGGTGGTCACAAACACGTCTTTATTTGAGATGAAAGAGCACCCGTTCATAACGAGATCACGATCTATAATTTATTATCAACCTATGTACAAAAATCAACTTTAGGCCAATGTAATAAAACTTTAAATTCATTGGTAAGGACCGTGTACTAACATGTGACGATTCAATGATCACGTTTTGACCCAAGATTTTTATAATCTGTGACAGTATAATAATGCTTATCTGAGCCTCCTCTGTATGAGTACAAAGTCGTGATAGAAATGGTCATTGAACATTTTAAAATCGTCACGGGCTATCAGTATAAAGTATACATTAAAAAGGCTCTCTGTAAATTTAATCATTATTTTAAAAAAATGAATATTCTTTAATCTTAAGACAATGCGGAAATAAATGCCCTATCTTAAGACAGACTGTAAATTACAGTTAGTTTGTACTTACATAACAAGAAGTACAACAGTGTAGAATGGTCAATTGTAAGAATTGTATAATATTATTCATATTACTTCTATTCCTATATTGTATTTATATATAAAAGAATTAAACTACATACAAGTAGTGTGTATTAATTTTCTCTATATGAAGAGTGGTGACATCTTTTAATGAATAGAAAGTATTAAGGTTTGTTTATGCATTAATTAATAAATACGTTGTCTAGTTATATCACTTGTCAATTAATTAAAACATTTACCGTGTCACTCATAGCTACGCAGAAATTTATTACAAATGTTAAAATACAGGGTATCGCCAGACTTATCACAATAATTTTTAGTGTCCATTAAACTGATGAAGCAATAAAACTAGTTTTAAATACAAAAAAGTATTTCCATCAGATTTGAATGATTATTGTTGTCAGGATTTCATTCTTTCTTACACGTTGATGTTTTTAAAATGAAATTTTAAATAAAAATGTTACATACTCTTCGCCATTATCAAAGATTGTTTTTCATTCTAGTGTATGTAGCTATAATCAGATGTTTTTTCTAATTCCAGAAAGACTTTCTACGCCTAATATCATTCATAATTATTTTAACAAACAGATAAACAATCAATCACATATTAATAAAATATTGACTTAAGTGACATCTAGCGACATATCTTTGAAACTTTTTATATTCTGCGCCTGCGTTTATTAAAGGCTATATGTGATTCCTTGTGTTCAAGTGAGGCGCAAGATGTCGTAAAGCAAATTTGAGTGCGATGTTTTAAATTGAATTTCAAGGTAGAATAGCTTAAAGGGCATAATATTAAATACTATGCCGCGGACAATGCGCTTAGTTTTAGTTAACTTCAGTCACGTTTTATTGGCAAATGAGAAAGTTAATTCAAATAGACTCACATTTATTTACGAAACTTGTACCATAAACCTTACTATTGATTTTGTAGTGAACTTTTATGAACGAAACTAGAAACTTCTAGAAATACTAAAATGTGCAAAGCGATGAAACTTAACTATTGTATGAATTGATTTGTATATTTTAATTTATTTTAACTGACATAATAAAATCTTATTTCTAAATTCATAACGTAACGGTTGAACTTCGTAGATTAGTTAGCTACTAGAAATCTTAAAAAGTAACGACAATTAATGAAACAAAATTGGTTTAAAACAATTATTGTTATAATGTATCAAAAAGTACTTGCAGTTGCTGATTATAGTTACAGGGAAGCTATACATATAACTAGCACCTTCTTATGACATAGATAAAATAGAACATTTATTAATTGAGTTAGTTGAATTGATAACAAAAAATGTTTTAATTACAGCATATTTTATATTATTATCAAACAGTAATGAGTAGTTTTTAAATATGAATTTTTGCCTTTTTGTCAATAAAGAAAAAATGCTTGCTTCTAAAAATAATAGAGTTATTTATTGTGTGAATTCCGATTTCAACATGGGAGGATCGTCAAGTTATTGTATTTTTTTATTTATTATTCCGACTGATATTTTCTCTTATTTTCACTTAGCACTAGGACGACGTGGTCTTGTACAGCAGTTATTACTTATTTTTACATCTAGGTGTATACTTGTATTTTTAATTCCTGCATCCTTAGGTCCAATAACGTCTGTTAAATTACTTTGTCTCGTTTTTTAAACCACAAATCGTTCGCGTTTGAAATTAATACCTCTATATAAATATGATCAAATCGCACTCATAACTCAGTCTGAGTATAGCAATGTTAGTGAGTGACCCCTGCGTAGATAACCGGCGGTGAAATGTTTATCTCAGTTTATTTACTACTACTCATTTGTAGCAAAACTGTAGTGGCCAGATCGTTAAAAGAATACAACATCCAGCGCCAAATGATCCTCGACAATGAAGACGAGATGCAAGTCGGAGGGAAAATGCAATTGACAGACGAAGAAGCGATAGCGAACGACATAATTATGAAGTACAAGAACGAGGAATTATCCCGGGCGTTCCACAATCCGCGCCACTTTAACTTCTCTAGGCATTATTTCAGCTACAAACACCAGATAGATCAATCAAATTTGTACCAGATTATACGAAAAATGCCGAAGGGCGCCGCGCTCCACATACATAGCTCCCTAATGCTGAGCGCGGATCGCGTAATGGAGCTAACGTATGAGGACCACTTATACGCTTGCTTCACGAAATCTGAATTGGACTTACAGTTCTCAATATCTGTCCCCCGGCGACCTTGCCCGCACGAGTGGCGTCTCTTGAGCGAATTAAGGAATGAATCTAGTGACGTCACCGCCCTTGACGCAGAGCTACGCAAGTACTTTACCCTCTACACCGACAACGAAGATTCTATGAGAGCGGATATCAACTACACGTGGAATAGATTCAATAGAGTGGTCAAAACTATTGGATCTCTCATCTCATACCGACCGGTGCGAGAGAAGCACTTCTATGAAGGGTTAAAGGAGTTCTACGACGACAATGTCCGGTATATGGAGGTGAGGAGCGGATTAGCAAGGTTATACGAGTTAGATGGGACTGTACATAACATTACGTACCTGGCGCATCTATTTAATAGAGTCGCAAATAGATTTAAAGAGGAATATCCCGATTTCCATGGAATCAAATTGATCGTGACGCGATGGCGGGGCGCAGATGTGACGCAGATTAAAGAAATCGTAGATGCGGCACATCAAGTGAAGAAGGAATTGCCAGAAATCTTCGCCGGTTTCGATCTAGTAGGCCAGGAAGATGTTGGCCGACCGCTGAAAGACTTTCTTCCCGTGCTATCGGAGGCTCAAGAGGACATGAATTTCTTCTTCCACGGCGGCGAAACTAACTGGTTTGGTACTTCTACAGATGAGAATCTAGTGGACGCAGTTCTGCTTGATTCCAAAAGAATAGGCCACGGTTACGCGTTAATAAAACATCCAGCATTAATGGCGACGGTAAAACAAAAGGACATAGCAATAGAAGTGAATGTTATATCAAATTCCGTGTTATCTTTAGTCTGTGACGTTCGGAATCATCCCTTAGCCACTTATCTGGCTTTAGGCTTGCCTGTAGTGATATCTAGTGATGACCCTGGCGCATGGGAGGCAGATCCAATGTCCCATGACTACTACGTGACGTTCGCTGGTGTTGCCAGTAAGAAATCAGATTTGAGACTCTTAAAACAGCTAGTTATAAACTCTATTAGATATAGTACATTAGATGATAGAGGAAAAACATCTATGTTTAAATTATTTCACAGAGACTGGTCCCAATTTATTCAGAGTATGATAACGATTGATCCGATGAGATAATTAACATAGTACCTTAATTTAAAGAACGATAGATTTATTCAGGTTTTAATAGTATTATCCATTTTTAATATATGGAGAACTGTGATGAAGAATGTTGTAAAAAGCTTTATTATAATAGATTGTTATGGTTTCCTTTAAACTTAGATTTTAGATATAACGTGTACCTAAGTGTATGTGCAAAGAAACCTACTATATATAGAGTATGTAGCCTGAATTGTTATAATGTTTTACTAAGTATAAAACTGTTATATTTTTACTCAAAGCAAATCTAAATGTATAAATATGTCGATGAACTTTATAGTTATCGTGCCCTGGCCTTTTTTTTAACTGATGGTGTGAATGCCTAATGCACGTCCACTTCGGGCAATAGTGACGTGGGGAGTGTGGTCAATCGCATTAGAGGAAAATCCCAGAGCCCCCAGACGTTACTCATTTGGGCTAAAGATATACGAGTAGTGGTGGGGTGTACTATATAGCCGACCAGAACCACCAAACACACCACCAGCCCTCTACGGTGCGTCGAGGGAGCCCAGATCGTGCCCTGTCCTATGTTTCTAGTTTGTATAAACACAGTAAAAATATCTCATTAGGACGTAATGAAGAGAATTAGATTCTACATTTACAGTGTTAACGACGTTTCACATTATGAAGTAAAACATTAAGCCCAAAACATTTCGCATCATTTAAATGTAATATAATTTAATATAGGTACACATTACATATTTACATAACTCATAAGTAAATAAAAGATTTCCTTTGAACTTTTCCTTCCTTTAATTTATCTATTTGTGTTTTACCTGTAACATAGGTGTTATTCGTTACCTGATAGTGTACTTAACAAGTATATAACAAAAATATTCATAGGGGATAATAAACGGATTTAGTTGCGACAGAGAAAGATGCAATCTACCTTATATAACGTGAAGTTATCATATTTTACAAAAAAATGACGTGAAAAAAATATATCGTCCATAACTGTACCCAGTTACTTACGTGAATTATAAAATAAGTAAACTTTTGGCTTTCACTTTGATAGTTAGTACTCGTAATATATTGACAATGTAATCATAGTAATAGTACATATAATGTAGATAATGGCATTTCTTTTAGCTCCTACATTTGTAATTTTTCACTTGGAATTGTTGGGCGTCTCTTGTATACCTACTTATTATGTACTTATTAAGTAATGTGATTTTCAATCCTCGCTTGATGAGCATTTGCTTATTTCTTAATTGCTAGAAATCCCTTTCTTTAATTTGTGATGTATTTATTATGTTATTAACTACGTGTACGTGTGTCTTATGAATCAGTTATCGTTTCAGTCGCCGTACTAGGGAAAAAAATAATTTCACATTAAATACTGTCTATAGTTTACGCGAGTAGTACACATTTAAATAAAACACTTTAACGGTTTAAAACGCGATATAATAGTTAAACTTATTTGAAAATTATTTTTAACTTCGGCCCGACGTTTCGGATGTTTTGCAGCAGCCGTGGTCACGGGGAGACAAGTGTTTTATTTTAATTTCACATTATTAACTATAAAGTATAGTGCACTATTTATTTTCATAAACTCCGTACCAAGTAATTACACAATTCGATAAGCATAAGTTTCTAACTAAACGTTTAAACTTTTTGTAAGTATCCACACTTTAAGAGAGTAAGCCAGATGTTCTAATTAGTGTAGACGCCGTCACTCACAATTTGGTGGCAACTATTTGTCTGCAGGCGGTATTGCATCTCATTTAGAAGAACTAATCTGAATTACATGCGTATTATGTCACTCAGGTATCGCTTCTTCTGAGTGTCTCTTAGAATGTTAGCTATTATAAGAACATAATTATTATTTTTCAGCTATTATAGATATATCTGTTTTTCTAATAAAATTGACACATACTTAGTATACATTGTAAATCTAAAACTACTTTTTTATTAATGGAACAAGGTTTAGACGTCACAGTCGTTGAGATACGACAACGAAAAATGTGGTTTTATGATTATTTGTGGCATAATACTTAATGTAATATTATTACTTTAAATACTTTTAAATGAAGATTGTTAAATACAATACTTTTCTTTTGTACTCTGCGTTACGTCATTTGTGGGACAAACATTGAGTGCGTATCTATTAGTATAATGACGTCACACTTCGTCACATTTTACAACGTGCAATTTGGCGGTATTTTTAAACGGACAATTAAAACTCGGTTTTAAATACTTTAGGGACTATAAAATTTTATTTTTTCAAAATAAGATTAATTTGAAACACATTCTGTTTTTTTTTATTGTGAAATTTTAACTGTAAGTATCTTTTATGTTGTATTCGGTTTTGATGAATGAAAACCTATGCGCTGGCTCATGATAGTTACTTAATGATAAACACGGAAAGATATGTGTAGCATTTTCGCACTTTTTACGGTTTACAACGCTTAATGTACAAGTTTAATTATTGTTAATTTCGCTTCCGCATTTTTTAAGCTTGTGTTTGTTGAAAATAACTTAACTATGTTCGATGTTTAGTGGGAAGTAAAATTAAATTATATGGTGTGAGTAATTCGATCACAGCCACAGTAAATACAAGAGAAAAAACAGCACCACTAACTTTGTCTCGCAGGGATCGCTTCAGCCCTTCAGCTAGCACACGGTACTTGTAGTCGATTTCACAGACACTATATATAAAGTCTATTGCAATTGTTTTAAAATTCAAATATTAAGAGAGCACGCGGTCAGCTTTTGCAACTCAAGCCACTGCCCCAACACTTCACCTAGGTAAGTATCTGTCACAAATGCCCGCGTGTATAAAACGCTGAGATCTATCTTCATTCACCGTATTAAAATGATAATCGACAATATATAATGTATTTTTTTTACTTGACAAAAGACAACAACAAATATGGCCGATGAACCACAGAAAATTAGTTACCTATGACCTTTATAGAGTAAAGTTTTTGCCACAGATAACACAGGGATAACATAGGTTATATAGTTACCAAACGACCTCAATATTCAAAATCACTTTTATTACGACTTTTTTTTAAATATATCATTGTAATTAAACTCGACGTTTGTAACGATTTTTTGCGATAGTGGGACCTTCTATTGATGTTGACTTTGTTTACATCCCATCCTTATGTGAATTTCAAACTAAAGAAATTGAATTCTGTCCATTCTGTTACGTAAATTAATTTTTAGGGTTTTAATTAGTTTTAACATGAAATTAAATTAGCATGAAGCAATAATGAAATGAAATAATGTGAGAAAATACAATTTTTTATAAATTGTGTGAAAAAAAAGGCCACGCTAGAAAAATACACGGTAATATATTTGGTGCGTTAAAGGTTCAAAACTTTTTTTTTCAATGTATACTACTTGCTTTAACTACAGACTAAATACTGTCTATAGTCTACCAGAGTAGTACACATTTAAATAAAACACTTTAAGTAACCGATTATGAACTTTGAAAATGATTTTTAACTTCGGCCCGACGTTTAACTACAGACTGTTCTACAACAAAAGCGCTTAATTAACTTTGATTAGCGCTCTGTTAAAATTAAAGATTACTTTCAAAACCAAATACAAAAAGTTTTATTTAAGTCTATTTTCGGAACAGTTTATTCGTTGTTTTGGTTCAAAGCATTCCCATGTACTCAGTAGTACATAATGATGCGTACAGAAAACTTATTAATCAATAATGTTATAATTATTGTATAGTTACTAATAACACTTGTAGTGGTATACAATAAGAATTTCTAAATGATACTAAATGTGTTTAATAGTACAAGCTTGTTAAGTAAATGATAAGGTAACGCATTTACTTTTTTTTGAAACAATTAATAATCTAATAAATGTTGGATTATGAATAATCCTGTATTTTTGTTTATGATTGAATTAGTCGAGCGACAAAAAAAGATGATAAGATTAAATTCTCAGCAAGTAGATAAGTAAAGTAAGATAAGTAAAACTTCGAAGCAAAGACTTAATGGAATAAGTGATATATTAGATATAAACTAGGACAACTTCTTTTATAGATCAATTGTTTCTCATTTTCTTCGTCTTATTAAGTACCTCAAAACCCGTGTCTTATAATATTACAATTGAGCTAATAAGCTATATGCAGTTGGGTAAAGCTAGTTCAAATTACAAACAGAAAAATAATAGAGTTGTTTAGATACATTTCACATATGTTTACAGACGTCGGTACAAAGTTACATGAAATAGATAATCTACAGTCGGCAGATAAACGGCTTCATACTTTTTATCTGCCATGGAAACAAAGCTGTCATTTAACAAGTAACCTAATCCATATTTGTAGATTGGGACAATCTTATCATTATCTCCCTAATTTAATATTCATAAATGACCTCTAAGTACATCGTGTATAAATTTAGCCCACCGAATGTCGAACTCGTGTACTATTTTATCTTTGTTTGCATATGTGCTGTAGTACAGGGAATTTAAAGCCAGTTTCTTGAGTAACTTTAGATCCGCGCGCCTGCTCGCAACTCCCACAAATGTGACGTAGAAGTCCAAAGACAATGGGTCCGCCCCCCAGACACCTGGGTCGTCGCTGGCTATGACCACGGGCAATCCGTGGGCAATAAAACTAGCCAACGGATGGTTCCTCATATCCTCGACTAACTTTAAAACCACATTGGAAATAACATTTCCTTCTATAGCTATATCCCTTTTTTTTACTTCTTCCAACAGCACCGGATGCTTAATTAAGGCAAAGGCATGCCCGATACGCCGCGCGTTCAGGGCGATGGCATCTGCCAGATTCTCATCAGAACTTGTCCCATACCAATTTGTCTCACCTGCGTGGAAGAAGTAGTCGATCTCATTCGACGACTTGGTCAGTTCGCGTAGGAAATGCTTCGTGGGCTTCCCTAAATCCTCTTGACCCACTAAGTCGAATCCAGCGAACACGTCTGGATACTTCCTTTTCATTTTGATCGCGTTTTCCAGGTATTCCTTCACAGTTGTCCGATCGATCGATCTCAGCGGTGCAAATATTATCTTCGCGCCGAAAAAGTCTGGATAATCTAGCATAAATCTGTCTATGACTCGTTTATATGATGCCAGTGTTTCCATTTGATCGTATTCGGTGCCATCCAAATCGTAGAGATTGGGTAGAACACTCCTTATTTCCAGGTACATGATATTATCTTCTCTCAACGCTTTCAATGTGTCGTAAAAGTATTGTTCCCATACAGGCTTGTACGTAAACAGCGATGTGGTCCGAATGAAATAACTTTGAAACTGGCCCCAAACAACGTTGATGTCTGTATAGATTTCGTAATGGTTGTCAGTGACAAGTGTGAAATACTCCTTAAGTTTTGCGTCGAACTTTTTTTATATTACCCGACGAGTACCTTGCGTCTCTCATTAGCTGCCACTGGGTTGAGCAGACGGATGTGGGTAGTTCCCGCGCGAATAAGAGATTGACGGTGTCCTCTTCGAAGCATACGTATAGGTTTTCCCAGTACGTAAGTGCGACTACGTAATCTGGACTCAACATGCCAGTATCGTGCGCATGTAATAAAGCACCTTTCGGCATTCTCTGGATAATTTTAAACAACTGAGATTGTCTCACGTCGGTTCTAAAATCGAAAAAATGTTTGGAAAAGTTGAAATACTGTGGGTTCACGAATCCAAAGTCTATTTCGTCCCTCTTCAACCCCATGATGTAATCGTTCACCTGTTCTTCATCATCGGTGAGCTGCAAATCACTCCCGAGCATCATATCCAATCCTTCTTGTAGGAGTAACTCCCGCTTATTTAGGACACTTTCATATCCGTCGTTTGAATATACCGGTATTAAAACTGATATAATGATTACCACTAGCACTGTAATCATGGTTGCCACAATAATAATGGATGAACTGTTGAATTTTTTCTTAAATAACATTTAACTAGTGCAAGGTTGGTGAGTGCAAGGTGCTATAACAGACTCACATTTGATTGACAAAGATACGAATTATAAGCGTTAGTTTTATCACAGCTCGAGACGTTAGCGTTGAATGTTTCGGAACGCACTGGTGTTTATTTGATTGGTCTTATCGAAGCGTGCTTGGCCAGCTGATCGCGCCGAGTTCTAAGAGTTAAGCACTTTTCAGACTGCGCTATAATAATATAGCATATAGCACAACAATACACTATTATATTTACCCATGTTCGCACTAAACTGCACTATTATTGCCTTACAATTTACGAGCCGTGAACAATACTTATGATAAATACATAACCGTGGTATGAAGAGAGCCTTAGTTTCTGTCTAATGAAATTTATTAACAGTACGTAGGTCTCATTGAGACGTGCCTGTGTTAATGAAGGTTGCGTGGTGATGTCGGTGCATTCATTAAATGCTGACGAATAGCTGCAACAACAAATTTGTTTATATTCATTTTATGATGTGGAAAATTACAATATTACGCATATTATTGCATAATAGTATATTATTTATTTATATAAAAATTAAATATTTTGCAGTTTAAAATGACACTACCGTAATTAATATTGTGCGTAACTCGATTTTAGAATCGAGTAGCGAATTCGCAAGTAAGTGGAATATAGTATATACAATAACGCCACGAATAAGTGCATTATACCTAAGTATCGTATGAAATTAGTGAGAAATGTCGAAAAGGTTTTAGCAAGAATTTGTCTATGACCTTTAAAGTAAAATACACATATTCATTATGATTTCTTTTTATGTGGCTGTCGGCAATTACTTATCAGACTTTAATCCAGTTTTTTACGTATGTTTGATTTATCAAGATACTTCCTATGTCAACTGGGAAAACTAATTACCCAAATCCTCTAATGTTACACACACCAAGCCCTAGGTATTGAATGATTTTTATTTGTAAATCGAAGAAAATAAACCGACTATTTCTAATTTCAAAAGCCCAATCGGCTGGACCGATTTTGACAAAATCTGTACTGAATTGTGATACCGTGCCTCTGACAGACGACGCCGCGGCGCGCCACTACTAAATAACAATCCGAGTAATGCGCCGTTAGAGATATTCAAAGGGGTGTGATGCCAACTGAACGAGTCATTTGAAGATTAAAACGCGGCGCAGGTGAGAGGTCGCATCGAACCATCCCGATACGATGCACGAGACGCGGGTCGCCATATTTTACTTTTAAAAATGCGTACAACGGGGCGGTTCTATGCTAAAGTGGCACTTAAACCTTCCCCAACCCTTTCGCTGCATAAAATCAGCATGGCGGATGAGACGGCCTTTATTTCTTTTCAGATTTATTTTTTAGTTTCTTTATAGCGTCGCTTTGAAAACGAAACCCCTTTTAGACGCCGCTAGCTGTAATTTACACCAGTGCAGAGTGAGTTTTAGTAAATTTCATCGTTTAAAACGGCTATAGAAATCGCGGGCATTATGCGAGATCGTTTCGGCTGCTCTTAAAAAAAGATCTTTTTTTCATTTTTAATTACGTGGGTACTTAAAGTTGTTTAAATTTAGTCGTTTTACTCGAGTTGCAGTAAATTAGCTTTTGCCACATAGAATGCAAAATGCTGGTTCTTTTAAAGAGAAATAAAGGATTTTTTAATGGCGAACTAACGAGTCGAAATTGTTATTTAAAAGGCAATTTAGGTCCGCCGCAGTTCTTGACTCGTCTAAAAAATAACCGAATAAAATATATTATCTGTTGACGAAGCAAATAAAAATGCGACACTTTTAATTTTGGAACAGATTTGTAACCGACCGGAAAGGTTTTAATGGCTTCTATGAGGACGGCTCAAAATTGAAAACTATTATGCCGATATCATAAAAGCAGCTTAGTTGAAACTTTGCATAAGACAAGTTCTTAAGAGCGTCTTATAAGCAGAAGCTTTTCTTCGTGAAAATCCAAGATGTCTATTCAAATTAAAAGAACTTAATTAGGCATTATACGCTAACAAAACTGACTCAACGGGAACGTGCATTTTGTTCTGATAAACTGTTTCCAGTGAATAAAAAACGTTCATAGATATAACCTTGTGTTACGCCCTAAGTGAAACAGGATTACAAACTACTAATAAAATTAAAAGGACTATACGACTTCCGGTATCTTATCGGCACATCCGAAATAAACTCTAGTCTCCCAGTATGTGCACAGACGATTAATTTGTCAGTATCCGGCCAACATTGAACTGAGCAGCACCCTTACAGCTCTAACAATGCGATTGTTAATACCATTTGCGTTCGTACATTTGTGTGTCGCGTCAGAAGATTATCTAACGAAACGTGCTAAGCTTTTACTAGATGAATCAACCATGACAATAGGAGGAAATATTATTCTAAGCGATAAAGAATCTATCGTTAACAACTGTCTGATGCAACACAAGTTCAACGAGGTCGACTACGGCTTTGATAACCCGCAGTACTACAATTTCTCACAGCACTTCTTCGCGTACAAGGATCGAATACGTAAATCAAAGGTCTACCAGATCATCCGCGATATGCCCAAAGGAGCGGCCCTGCACATCCATGATATGGGTCTCCTGGAACCGAACTACGTCCTAAACATAACATACATGGACAATCTTTACGTTTGCTTCGAGAATAATGATGTGAAATTCAAATTCGCTGATAAAATACCACGCGAAGACTGTGGAAACTGGACCTTGATGAGTGAAGCTCGAAATTCTGCGGAAAACATCACAAAGTTCGACGAAAAGTTAATGAAATATTTCTCGATATGTGTACCCGATCCTGCCGTAATCTATCCCAGTATAAAGGAGGTGTGGTACGCCTTCACAGAATATTTCAAAAGGGTCGCTCCGATGATGGCCTATAGACCGGTGTGGGAGCAATACTTTTACGATGTGTTAAAGAAATTCAGGGACGACAATATTATGTACGTGGAAATACGAAGCGTCCTCTTAAGCCTGTACGACATAGATGGATCTACTTATGATCCCCTGATCACTGCTAAAACTTATCGTAAAGCTTTAAAGCGATTCATGAAGGATTATCCTGATTTTTTTGGCGCGAAACTCATCTACGCACCGCCCAGGAATATACAACCTAATACTTTGGACGATTACTTGAAATTAGCATTTAGAATCAAAGCCGATATGCCGGAATTCTTCGCCGGATTCGATTTGGTGGGGCAAGAGGAAACGGGCAGCCCATTGATAGAGTTCATTCCCCAATTACAAGCAGCTGGGAAGGATATTAACTATTTTTTCCACGCGGGCGAAACCAACTGGTACGGGACTCTGATTGATGAGAATTTGGTAGATGCTGTGCTTCTAGGGGCTAAGAGAATTGGGCACGCGTATGCTTTGCCAAAGCACCCCTTAGTTATGAAGTTGATAGTCGATAATGATGTAGGGTTGGAAGTGAACGTGATATCGAATGCGGTGTTGGCGCTGGTTCATGATGTGCGTAACCATCCCTTGAGTGCATTCATAGCTCAAGGCCTTCCAGTTGTCCTGTCAAGTGACGATCCTGGCGTATGGGGTGCTGATCCTCTTTCAGATGACTTTTATGTGGCCTTCGTTGGTGTTGCTAGTCGTTTATCTGACATACGGCTGCTAAAACAGTTCGCGTTAAATTCATTAAAATACAGCGCATTAAGCAGTACTGCTAAAGTTTCTGCGATTCGGAAGTTTAAACAACGATGGAGTACTTTTATTAATAATTTCGACTGTTCTAGATATTCAAGTAAATAAAATTAATATTTTACCCCATTATGTTGTATACTTGACCATGACTATTATGACTTATGAGACGAAGAACTGACGAAAACAAACCAGAATATTTTTTGTAGGATATTTTAGGTAGATTTTATTTCTAAATCGTATTAATCGCTTTTAATAAAAGTCTAGGTACCTATAAAACTAAGAATCTTCAACTTCAGGACAAGTATTTAATAATATATTACAGATAGTTACAGTAGTTATTATTTAAAATACAAAAAATTATATCTCATTGGGTGTGGCAGTCTTAGTGTGTGGCACTTTTTTCTGTGTCTGTTTTGCCTCCTGATCGTCAATCAATTCTATCTACAGACAATTATTGATGATAACAGTTTTGCGCTCTGCCTGATCAATGCTTTTTAATATTTCGAGGTCCATCGAGGGCCTCCACGCAGAGCTAGGCGACGCTAAACCTTACCTATACGCGGTTTAATACTTAAGTACCTACTTAAAAAATACCTACTGAAACTCAATTTTCTAATGGTAACACAGTGCTGCTAATGACAAGTTTCATCAAGTGAATTTTGTGCTTACCTACTATCTTATGTCAAAAAAGTCTCATAGTTCATATATCAGGCCAAAATACAAATAGACAATCTACTTTGATATATACTAAATATATATGTTTGGAATACCTTTATACATAGAATACATTTTCCTACCTGCGTACTCATATTATATATGCCTGAAGTACATACAAAATATCAATACTATATAAGTAGTACTAACGAACATAAACATACCGAGACAATGACTTCGTTATGAGGGAAGCCGAGAGCGTCACTCCACTATATCCCACTCCTGAATGGTTCTAGATATTTAAATGTATAACTTATGGCAAGGAAAAAGAGTTCATAACGCAGCAACACATCTTAGTACACTTGTGCGTCTAGAATTTTAAGTGCAATCTAGACCTCTAATTCTTATTCTCACTCAAGGGTCTTATGGCGAAATGTGAAATATACTGTATGCGAATTTCCCTTTGAGTAACGCTTCGTATTATGTACCTATCTTCTAATTTTGCAGTGTCGTGTTACGCGTAGTTTCTGTTCTATGGATTTTTTGTACTATTTATACTAAAGGGCCTCAGTTACACCTTACTATGACGTATAGCTTCACTTTGTGTCTGGTATCAGGCAAAGGAAAAGGAAAGGGTTAGTAAACATGTAAATAACCAATACGCATTGAAGTAGAACATATTTATAAGGGCAATTTATTTTGGTTGTAGTATTACGCACTTCTAAAAAGAAGGAATTTTGACCTTTTGAATGAGCTACAGCCCCCGGAAGTGATGACGTCATATCGAAATCTACTCTTGTTTGTTATTGCGGTTTATCCGGCGGCGACGGGACAATAACATTTGATAAGCTGATAGTTCTATGAACCGAGTCAAAGCGTCAATGAATTTGTTGTTTGGTAATTAGAATTTTGCTATCAATTATCGCTATAAATACTTTTTATAGCGATATTATTTCTATCGTTACATATTTAAGAGTTTGCCTTCATTTAAGGAATTTATTCCTTAAATGAAGGCTAGTAGGGTATAGGCTACTAGGGTGTATAGGGTACTAGTTGAAAAAAAAGTAAATAATGTCATGTAGGTTTTGTTAAGTGATAATAGTAAGTTAACAAAACGTTTAAAGTTATTTTGAACTTTAACGTTTCAGTCATTCAGTTTGATAGATACTCTATATTTATCAAACTAAAAGTGCTCTCAAAGCTACTTAGTCTTAGAAAATGGGGTTTGATGTAATACAATACTATGAACCTAATCATTATAATTCTTACCCTTTACCTATATTTCATGAAGGCTTCTTTCTGAACTTAATTTACGTATTTGGGTAGGTTTTAGTACAAAATATTCAATGAAACACATTATATCGTTGTAAACATTTAATAGCGGTTAAATAAAATTATACTCAGTGCTAAGAAAAAAAACAATAAAAGACCTTATATTAAACAAATTATTTCTATTTTTTACTCAAGCAAACTTGCTCTGTAAACATCCACAGTGTGAATTAAACTAACATACAGTTTACATAGAAATGACATACTATTATAAAGAAGATTGATTTCGTTTTCTTCATATTTACAATACTAATCATGGTAAGACGAGTATCTTCAAAATCTTCTTTTATTGTAGATGAGGTTTACTCTCTTGGACCTCAATACAGAAACAGGAAAATAGTACTTTTATACTTCTATATATGCATTTAGATTATTACTTAATGTAGTATCATTTTTTATTCACAATCATCAACATCATTTACAACTTTAGGTATACATAGTTACTAATTAGCACATCTACTGTTTTAATTAATCAATAAAAATAATATAACTAAATGACATATACAAATTACTTAATTTGGGATATATTTAAATATTTGACAATTCTATTGCTGTTCACATATGTACTGAGCTACAGATAAAATAGAGAAACTTAGTAACTGAAAATGACAAATAAAAAATAGATAGATGTTAAATTTTTAGTTATTCAATAAAAAACGAATGACTAATGAATTCAGTATTGCTATACTAAGCAAATAAACAAAAACACTATTGTATGTGTGACCACCTCTAGTGCATAACATCAGAAATTTTAGTTTAAAATTTATTATTGGATTTCATGAGCTTGCTGGAAAAGCAACTTAACAAAATAGATTTAAGAAGCACCAAATGTCTATGATTACACCAACTGCAATCAGAAATAATATTTTACCAGCAAAATAAACAACTTATTTTATTTGTCCCTAAAATTTTACTATACTTTTAATTGCAGAACATATATGAAGTCCCGTTTATATATTCTGTAGATAGCTAAACCACACAGAATTAACTATGACATGCATAAAATATAATAAAATGATTAATTAATCTTCTCCAGCTGGTACCGCATCTTCCAGGCGTTTGATATATTTAATGCGGAGCTCTGTCACTGGATCACCTTTTAATTGATCCTGGAAAGGAAAATATCTTTCATTTAAATTCAGTTGGCTTTTTCAATAGCCAGTTTAGGTTGCAAGATAAAAGATGTGATACTGTGGCTGTTTGTTTCCAAAATGTAGCATAGACTAATTAAAATTAACTTTATATATTTCTAATTATATGTGTTTATATTTTCTTACTGCTATCTCTTACGATAAGGTCAGTTTGTAAAGGTACATCAAATTAAATCTAACTAGCTTCAGCAATCAAGTAGAACAATTTATTTTAGTTCTAATTTTTACTTTTAAGACATTATTCTTTCATTACCTGTATAAACCAGCACTGCACATCAAGTTGAACCATTTGTAAAGCACCTCTAATTGCACCTGGAATCAGAGCGCAATATTTGAGCCCATTGTTTGGCATTTCCACCCATTCACTCAGGGGACACTGGTCCCAGACTAGAGAGAATTCATCACCAGAACTACTCCAACTTGTCACTGTGGGCTGCATATTAATATATAATCTGAAAAAATCTTAATAAATTAAAAGAAATTGTTTACAAAGTTGTTTCCTTATCAGTAAAATGTATTAATTTCTTACTGTCCATAGACATTACAAGGGGATACATCTTGTAAATTGTATCTGGTTTTGAGTTAATTATACCTTTGCTGCGAAGCAGTTTAACTTCATATATAATGATTTCTTTATATTTCCCCATTTTCATAAAGTTTTAAGATAATAAAAATGTTAAATCTATAGATTTAAAATTTTTAACAAAATAAGTTAATATGGACACATAAGTTCTGGCAAAATCTATTGAGAACACATTGTTGACTTTTACCTGAAAGCCTGTTGTATCTTATCAGCAGTTTCCCTCATTTCCATACACCGGTTGGATCCAGTGCGTGCCAAGAAATCTTCAATGAGTCGTACGCCCATATTGTAACCAATTCTCTCTAACTGCTTATTAACGTCATCTGGATTATCTATTTCTTTCAACATTTGCGAAACAAGGGCTCCGTATGTGAGAGTTAATAGTTCCGAATTCTGAAATCAGACAGCATGAGGCTGAGAAACATAACTGATAATGTATTTAAACGTGAAACATGAAATTGTAACTTACCACTTTCTTAGCATCGAGTCTTGATGTTTGACGAGACATTTTCGTTAAATATTTTTTTTCGTCAATGCAATATAACAGTTTTTCAAACTAAATAATTCGAGAAATAATTATTACATAGAAATCAAGTGAATAAAATTAAATATTATACTGGATCACACCCTACGGATTGCAAAAATATCATAAATCACATTACTTGAAAAATGTCATATTACAATGAATGCAGATGTCAATTTGAAAACTTTTGTTTTTCACATGATGTGGCATTAAATAAGATGTCAATATTGTAGGTTTAATCTGTAGCTTTTGTACATAATCTTGTTTTTTCATCATTCTGTTTAGTTTTAGGTCTGTGGTAAGCAAGTTGTGTTTTTGTCTATTACAGTTTAAATTTTTTAAATTGTTATATCAACTTTGTTTTCCTGAAGAAAATTGAATTTACTAATTTCAAATTTACAGCATTTTGTTTTGTTTATGTATACGAAGATGAATTCTTGTTGAATTTATAATTTATTTATCATGGATGGTGACCATACACTAGATGAACAGAAAAACTTTGATGGCCCCGACGATAAAACTTCAGCAGTGAATAATTTAATTTTAGAGTACTATAAAAAATTCGGAAAGAAACGTGATTTAGAGCAGTTTTTCTCATTGTCCACTGCTCAAAATGAAATAAGGGACCCAACTAGTTCATTTTGGAAAAGAATGAAGGCATTGAGTGATTCGTCCGATTCCGGCGACAAAAAGAGCGAGTCGTCGGCAGAGCTTTGTAGAATTTCTATTCGATGCTCTATGCCAGAGGCTAGTACTTCCCATCAAAAGGTGAAAACAGTATTTAATCTTAGCTTGCTTAAGGTTTACTGGCTATTTAACTGTCTGCTTTAGTTTCAGGAGGAAACTAGAAAAAACACTGATTCAGATTCTCCACCAATTATCACTGAAGTTTATGAACAAGAAAGTTCTGATAAATCTGATGTTCAATCTCTTAAATGTGAGTATTGCTCCTTATCATGAATTGCTATATTACTACTTTTTGTAACCAGGCAATAATTATACTTAATAAACCTGCGCGACTGAAATTATCTGATGTTTCCCTGGGTTTTGAAGGACCTGTCACGCAATTATTGCAATGCTAGGTGAAATGTTCAACCATTTAGATACAGAGCCCGTCATTATTGATCCTTTTAAATAAAACACTTTAACGGTTTAAAACGCGATATATTATTGATCCTTAATGTTTGAATATTAAAAGGAGACATTGACTATTTCTGAACTAGATGAAGACTGACATAGCTTAGTTAAGACCCTCAAATACGATGCCTGAACAGCTTAAGTACCCAAGAAGTACTAACTCATTCACCACTACTACGCTATTTATTCACTATTCCTCTTTATAATATTAGTATAGATATCATAATAATAAATTCAATACCTTGTACTTCTACTCACTCCTGTTAACTAAGCATAATAAACTACCAAGTAGTTATAGCTTATGTTATTTATGAACTACCATAGTCCATAACAAAAGCCTCATTAAATTTCAGCTGCTGATGGAACACTAGATACTTCTACTAATAAACATTTATCACCTACCAGTAGTATTACATCACAGCGAAAACTGGAGTGGGACTCTTTAGCAGATGTCGGTTATGGAAATGAGAGTGACAAAAAAACATCTGCATCTAGTCTCAGTACATTAGAAAGATTAGCATTACAACAACAGTACTGTAATGATTCACAACAAACAAGCTTAGGAATACCTACAGCACATTCTACACCTCTAGAACCCACTGACACAAAAAATTCAATGACTAAAACAAAAGGAAAGAAAGATCTTCTAAAAAGAACTACAAAAATATTGAATAAAGACACAGATTATATTGAAATGAGCCTTCCGCAAATACCGGAAGCTAGCCAATCCATAAATTTCAATCTAACAAAACATATTACTTTAAATGTTGACAAAAAGGGTGAAGTAAACTTAGAAAATGTTACAAAAAATATATCAACTGCCCCAAATGAAACCCAAAAAGTGTCTGTTGAAACAGATATGACACAACAAGAAAAAAATGACAAGGAAATACAAACCACTTTGATGAAAGGAAAAGCTAATGAATATCATATGTCTCTAAACTTACCTAAATATCCTGTTTCTGTTAACCTAAATACTCTTAAAAAACAAAACAGGAAAAGGAAATTTAGAAGATTTATAAGAAAATCTAAGTTTAAGAAAGAATCTAAACCTTCAAAAGAAAATAAACTTAAAGATAAAAGTGGTGAGCAGATATCTGCTGCTGAAAGTTTTGAATACATGCCTGCTCATATATACCACCAAAACCAAATAAATGATCAACATGAAGTCACTGAACCATCTCGGGAAGGAGACAATAAATCCAGTCTTGAATCAAGTGCTGGCAATACTACTGACTCAAGGAAAGGTAAAAATTCATTTGCTAATGACTTAGAAAAGTGTTTAGATCTGTTAAAAATGACCTTGAATAAAAAGCACACTGACAAAGAATTAAAGAAAAAACTTGTTAAAGAAATAGTTCAAAGACTTTTAAAGAATAGGTATAAAGATGATACGGATAGCACAGATTTCTTGTCTGGTCTAAGTTTTAGCAGCAAGAAATTAGATATGGGCCACACAACAACAAGTACCTCAGATAGTAATAACACAGCAGAAATGAATTTCCTGAAACCCAAAAAATCTATTTTGCGTACTGATAAATTCAATTCCAAAATCTTGCCGTCCACTTCACAAAGCACGCCGAACCTACCCTCCGTAATTAAGACTGAAATAAAAAATGTTACTAAAACGCATGTTTCTTCAAACACGGATTCTGATCTGGCTAAAGACGCAAAAACCTCATCAGAAGAATTATACCAAAAATATCTTTTAGCACTACGGAGAGAGCAGGCATACAAAAATCATTTAAGAGACAAAGAAGCACTTTTCAAACAAAAACTAGTTGGCTCTGACAATATACTTAATAAACAAGATGTCAAAGCACATAATAGGATCAAAGATTTGATGAAAGACCTTGTTAGAAACAACTATGATGATGGTTCAGGTGATGCAAGTAAATTGGAAGGTTGTTCCAATAGTCATATTGATTTAAATGTTCAAAATCCTATTAGGAAACACAGAAGCCATTCAGTGTTTACTTTATCTTCTGGAACATCAGATAACCAACAAAAAGCAAGCCTTAAAAAGACAGAAATTGGGGCTACACATGCAACTTGCAGTAAGACCAACAAACATTACTGTTGCTGTCCTTTTCACACAGTTAATAAGCTTGGTGTAACTGACAGTGCTGTGCAAGTGAATATCCTATGCCATGAGGATAAACATCCTGACCAACATCCAATTAATCCTAATCAGAAGCGATTATGTGGAAAATGTTCAACCTTATCCCCTAACACTAGTAAATTTGTAACAGACATAAAAACAAATGATATTAGGTATGTATGTTTGTGCAAGGAGACAGATGATCAAGTTCCTGATAATATTCTGATTTATAAATGTTCTCGGCTAGACACCGGGGTCAGTTTAAAATCCAATAAGACTGAGACCTCAGACTGTCCTAATATAATATATAAAGAAAAGAAAGACAAAGAAAATATTACCATGTCTAAAAAACCTACTCCTAAAGGTAAATTGTTAAAATATGAAGTTTCAAGCACAAAATCATCTCAAACTAATTTGAATTTAAGTGAAATATTACGACAAAAGGGCAGTAACAAAAGCCCTGCATCTGCTTCAACAGTACAAGAAATCCCTTCCAATGTACTTGATTCTATAGATAAAAAACTAAAAAAGAAAGCTACTAAATTAGTTCATGAAGCAATACGTTGCACACAAACTGATATTACTATAAATCCAAAAATTCCTGATCCTACTTATTCTGACATTCAAATTATAGATAAAAAGGACTGCGCAAAATTAATAAGTGAACATTTTAAAAGAGTTTCAGATGACAATATGAAAACAAGTTCTGATGACCTTACAGATTTAAAGACTGATAGCTCAGACAATACCTTAAACAAAAACGTATCACCAGCTTTGTGTTGCAGTGAGGAAGAGAAGAGAATTAAACCAGTCATAGAAGCTAGTTCATCAAGTAATCTTGGGAGCCAATGTAATTTACTGAAGGAAAGAAAATATTCTATTCCTATAGAAGGTACTAACATGACGCTTAAAGTTAGTTTAGGTGACACAGAAGTTTTATCACACACTATACCAAAGACATCCTTACCGGTTTCTTCTATTGACAATGTTATCCTTGCATCGAAAAACACTTCAACAGAAAAACCTAAAAGCGTTGACAACTCTACATCTCTGATAGAAGAGTGTTCAGTTGGTGTACAATCAAATGACAATAATATATTTAATGACTTTTATAAACAAAGAACAGTTAAATCTTCCATTACACAGGAGGTACCTAAAAATAATTTAGATATCATAAATTCTGCAAGAAGTAATTGCGAAGGACGTATTATTTACAATACTTATCCTAAAGCAGATAAAACAAACACATTGAAACCTTTACTACGTTCTAATACTGACACTGGTAAGATGGAAAGAGGTTCACACGTTACATTTGACGAACTTAATAATAATAAAGAGCATACAGCTGCTTCTTCTCTAAAGAAAAAAACAATATCAGTGGCAACTGCCACTCATGACATTAGCCTTGTTAATTTAAAAAAATCTTCACAAAGTAGTAAGGAGCCCGAGAGTTCAAAGTCAATATCTGACTGTGAATCACAAACAAAATCCTCAAGTACAAATGCTGACAGTGCCAAAGATGATGTAGCAAAAGATCCTTTGATCGATTTAATCCAAGGTATTACCAAGAGATATTCTAAAACCGACATAGAAAGGAATAAAAGGAAAAAGTGTTTCAAAGAAATTATTACTGTTCTTAACTATTTATTGGATACTGAGGACAGCTCAGATCGGGAACCAAAGTCTGGTTCATCTACAGAAGACCCGGAGAAAGTTGATAAATTAAAAATGAAAAGTACAAAATCTGTACCCACAAAGCTATATGTTGATAAGGCAGTCCAACCATCAATTGAACCAAAATTAAATAAACATACTGAATCTTCAGGCTTGCCAACATCTACTGAGTTCACTACTTCCACTGATTCAACGACGTGCCAAGTACTTAACAAGATAAAGAAGGAATGTGATAAATATCATCAGAGACGCTGTAAATCACACGTAAGCAGGAAGTGTGAGGAATCCAGCAGTACATCTATGAACTGCGATCAGTGTAGGCGTGTCCATCATTGTTATTGCAAAGGTTCCAAATGCAAAAAAGAAAAGTCAAGAAAGAAATGTGTCGCGTACAATTTAATACTGCAATCGGATAGTTTAGTTAGCGAAGAGACCATCTATGAAAAGAACGATCGCCCGTTGCGGAATATAATAGTAAAGGTACCGAAACGTAAATACGAGAATGTGCCATTTAGAGAAGTGTCGGCGAAATTCGAAAGGGCGATGCAGCACATGCCCCACTGTCCAAAGGTTCATAGGTCGAAGAGTTTACCGGATGATAATGACGCGTCGAGTACCGAGGATATGATACGACAGACTCAAGCATACTCTTTGAAGGAGTACTTGGAAAGAAATCGTCCAGATTTTGTAGAGAAAAGCTCCCAGCGCCAAAGCTGTTTGAAGATGATTAATGAAACGAGGTAATTATATTTTTGCAATTATTCTTATAAAATACCAAAGCTTTTTCAAGTTGTCACAATTTTAACTATACTTCTTGGATATCAATCAAAACATAGACAAATGCAAGAAGTGAGTTACATTAGTATCATATGCATATTATGTAGGAACAAAGTTGGGAGTCTCGACCATTCTTGTTTGGCTAAGTTTTAATTTGTGTTACCCAACAGGTCACCTGACACCACTCCTAGAATGAATATGATTGTCGTCCACACACCCAAATGTAATACTGGCCGTTGTAACGGAAATTGTTCTATGTATTGTGTGCCAAATAACTGTGCAAATTCCTATCAAAATGTTCACTGTTTGCCAGACCAAGTTACCGGCACCGGTAAGTCTGTAATTGAAATATCAGTCAGAGATGTAGTTGTTCTGAGTAATACATTTGGGTGTTTGGTAGCTATTTTAAGTACTTTTAGAAGCAACTGAGTAGGTACGCTAACAGTAAAATGAACTCAGTACAGGGCTTATTTTGAATATCAGTGGATAATGGAAGTATATGTAGTTTAATGATTGAGTATTTAAGTAGTAAGATTAATATTCCTTCTCTAGCTATGTCGTCCATATTAGTCATTGTACATTTTAGTTTCCTATTCTTAAACATATTTTTTAGAGCACACGAAAGGGCAACCAAGCGCGAGTTGCTGTCGGTGCAAGTGGGTCAACGAGATGCATTGAGTGCGCTATCACAGAATGAACTGCTCACTTTCGCGAAGCAGCTTGGTACCCAGCTCAGAACGAGAAAGCGTAAGCATTTCTACTTACTACGGCATAGTTTGATAAATAAACATACCCTATGTTCAGACATATTTTTAAGTTTCTTGTGTGCTGGCTCAATATGATTTTTGGTATTTGGTATATATTACCAGTTATTTTACTAAATTATTATATAATTTAGTTTGTTTTCTTTTTTATTTCAGTGGCACCCAAATTCATAAGTGAACGGGACATGAAACGACATTCGCAGAAAATTTACAAATCACTGCCAGAAGTTCAACGGAAGAAAGAGGAAATTAAAAAAGAGAGTCAAAAAAAGACTAATTTACTCCTTGCAAATATTTTTAAAAAGGTAAGGGCTTAAAAGATGTAGATAATTCCACGATTACGTGTAGGCACGGTAGAAACAGCACGGACCGCTGTGTGTGTGAAAATTAACTCACACTTATTTGCATATGAGACTTAAGATATTATTCTTTTTCATTTTAAAATGGTTAAACTATTAGGGGCACTCAGGCAGGTTAGAAAGTGCTAGAACTCTACAATATTTTTTGAAGCAAATATATATATATATATAGAGCGGATATAAGAAAAAGGCACAGAGAGGTGTTTTTGTAGTGTGCAGCTGTATAATGATATGATTCAATGTCTTTTTACAGAATCTACAAAAGAAAACTTTACAAGGCGCCGTTAATTTATCAAATTATAGTACAATAATTAAGATTTAGCATTAAAAAAATTCACATAGAATGCGAATGGATGCACATGAATTAAACATCGTTATTTTTTAAAATACATTTATTTTTCTAAAATACTTGTTTTATTTAATCTTGTGCCGTTTCTTTATGCGATGTTCACAATTCTTAATAAAATGTAAAATTATCACTGAATTTTGTAAAGTTTTCTTAAAATCGAAAATAAAATGAAAAAAATTTCGACTCGGGCAGGACTCGAACCAGCCTTGTCCTTGTTCCGGGCTGGTTACTTTTGAGTCCGAGCCACGAGTTGGTAGAGCAACAGCACGGAACGCTGCGGCGGCGGGTTTTACCCCCCCCCGGGGCTTTTTTTTTTTTTCATTTAGTTAAGTTATATAGTGCCTCATAGTTCAAAGCATGTAAAAAATATTAATGTTTTCAAGTTTATACATAGTTCAAAACACAAAATCTAGTTACTACTGCCTATACATTTAACTTCTTTGTATTCCATAATGATTGGTTATGTAGGTATGTACGCGCCTTTATCGTATAGTTTATAAACTTATACATTTCGCCTTTTAAACCGTTAAAAGTAGTTTATTTAAATGTGTACTACTCGTGTAAACTAGTTTCTTATAATACAGTAGAACTTCTATAAGTCGAATATCAAGGGAGACGCCAAAAAAATTCGAGTTATAGAGTTTTCGACTTGGAGAGAATTTCGACTTAGGCGGATTTTGATTCGACATGAAGAGGTTGAGATTCATTCTTATAAATTTTGAGTAAGAGAGGTAAAATACGTTTGACAGCACTCATGTTTACAACAATATTTGTAAATTGATGTACAAATTGATATGTATTGCAGTAGAACCAAACTACTTCTGACAACATTTCACTCGAAAACAAATAACTTGCATTCAAATGAAATCAAAACTAATAAAATGAAACACCTGAACAGGTCATGCAAGTAAACACTTGTTAATGTGAGTCATAAATTCGTAGTAATTCTATTCGTTAATTGAAAATTCCTAAAGTCGGTAACTTATTTGTATTCGAAATATAGATGTAATGCGTCTAAAATAATAGAGTTGTAAAGGTTGTAAAATAAGACGTTGCTATTTTCGAGATACACAGGTAAAAATAATTTTTACGAGTTATGGAGGGATTATATGTACCGAATTGGCTTGGAGGGACTCACTGACTATTTCGACTAATAGAGGGTTGAGATTTCGAATAACGGAGGTTTTGGTGTTTGAAAGGAAGGGAAACAATTTTTTTCGAGATGTGAGGTTTTTCGAATTATCGAGGTTCGACTTAACGAGGTTCTACTGTACTTATCTTTATCGTGTAAACATCTGTGTAACATCATACCGTTGTCCTTGACGTAAGTCAATTGTCAATTTTGAAGTGAGCTGTAGTTGAAAGAACCAAAAATTCAATAGTAGATAATTTGAGGTGATTTATTATTGTGTTGTAGTTGTACTATAATGAATTAGAAATGTATATACTCAAGAATTGTGCTTAAATATCCAAATGCGAAATGGACGAAAACGATTTCTTCAGACAGACAGTTCAGCATTTAGCGAAATGCTTATCTTGTCTGAATCCAACTCCTTGGGAGAAGGTAAGAATGGTTTTGCAACCTTGTTTATTAGGATTACGAAACTAATAATTAGCCACTAACACAAATCAAGACGTTACAACATGTCAAAATTAACTTTCGATAGTTTAAAGTTTATGACCTCATCTTATGACATAAGCATTATAATTAAACTTGTGGCAAATCTCATAATTTATATTTCAGTCCTTGAAAAATTATATTACATGCAATACATAAAAAGCATGAAAAGAACGTTATCGCAATAATTGTCCTATTTGGATTGAAAATAAATAGTCATTTCATTTTTTACAACTGATTGAAAATATTACAAAAAGCTACTATTTTGTAATATTATAATATACATGCCTTTACAATTAAAACCAAACATAAGGGCTATTTTAAATAAAGTATTATTAAATATTCTACAATTAAATCTGTATTAATTTTTTGTTACACCCTTCTAATTAACAAAAATATCAAATAAAAAATTGGCAGTACAAAAACGCCTCTATTTTCTTACTTATTGAGAGGTTATGCTTTCAGGTGAACACTCTGTTTATGCTATGCCCTCAAGTCAGTTCACCATTTATTGTGACACCTCGCAGTCAAGAAGCGAGTATTGCACTTGGTCTTTACTTTCTTCAAAGTGGCCTACAACACCAAGAGAAGCTCCTGCCATATTTCCTGAAAGTACTTAAATGTCTGACTAATGCACAATTCCAAGAACCTATGTGTCGGACTAAGGCTGGTGATCGTAAGTATGGGCCCTTTTTCCTTCACTTTTATCAATATATATTTTTTCACTGCCAACTAACAGAATGGCTAGTTAATAATTTGTATCTGACACTTGACTTTGTACATGTTTTCTACATTTTGAGGCCTTTTTGCCATTTTCTCCAGTAGTGTTATACAATTTTGTTAGAAAATAATATATCAATACTAGCTGAGCTGGCAAACATTGTTTTGCCAAATAAATAATAATATCAAATTTGGTGAAAAACGGGCCCGCCTTTTTGGGGGGGTTTTTTTTCCCCCCCCCCGGACCAAAATTTTTTTTTTTTTACATATTGTCAATAGATAATATACTGGTTTTATACAAATGTTTTTTTTTTCTTTTTAGGTATTCCAATGTCTGAGAAATTTAGCTTTTGCCTCAATACCTTACTCTCAGATGTCGCGTCTAAGAACTCATCTCTACGTGAAGATATTATTACAGCTCAAATAGAGCTTATGTCAAATTTAACAAAAATTATAATCACATGTTTTGAGAGTAAAGATTATGCAAACACAGTATCTAAACTTCAATTATGCAAGAGTGCAGTGCCCGTACTTATTGGATTAGCAAGGTCCATGGGCCGTTATCCCACAGTTGAACCTTCGCTGCTTTGTCGCCTTTTCCCACAACCCAGCAGTCCTATGCGATCCAAGGAACCAGAACCGAATTTTGAATATGCTACCCTGGATAAAAAGCGTCGTTTCAACCAGTTTAGGCCGATTATACCGCGATCTTTGTCTGGGAATTTAAATCCCAATACAGAGATTGCAATCGAAAATGGTTCCGATACAGTTGACAGTGGTCGAGGCACACTCAAACGCAGTTCTCTACAGAGTTACCATTCAGTACCATATGACCCGACAACATACTTCTTCCATAAGTTCGGTTCTAGTTTCAACCAGTTCCCGCATATGCGGTTCCCGGAATCACCGGAAAAGAGGATAGGGGTTCCCTTCTATGTTACATATTTGCAGTCTATATTGTCTCTGGCTAAGAAATTGCTCACGAGGGATCTCCTGGCGTTTTTGGATGAGGAGGCGGAGGATATACACGCTTCTGGGCAGATACAAGTGAGTCAAAACTTCTTAGTAGTGTTTTATGAAACAAGTTACATAAGACTCATATTGCATACATGATATATTAACTTTATTATTTACAAAAGGATTCAAAATATTCAAAAATATACATTTTTAAAACGAATACTGTATGTTTATAGGTATTCCCATACAAGTCTTTCTCGGAGACACTAAATTTAGTTATGGTTACACTTCTACGCGATATTTTGCAACATCAGAAGGACTTACCGGGGCCATTTACCAAGGATGTTCAGGTAGGTATCAGGTTCAGCTATACAATGAATCTCTTCGAATGCTGTTATGTGTGTACATTATTACGTCTTATAAGTAGATTCTCATTAAAAGATGTCTCTTCAATATCAATCCTTCTACTACTTCTTTCAATAGGTGTTTTTTTAATAGGAATTCGTAAAATGTCTCTTCTTAAGCGGGCAAACAGAGCTGCAAAGCCGACATCATGATGCATCAGAGAAGGAGGACAGAGAAACAAACTTTGCCACTGTTAATAAATTCAAAGTCAATGTGATGGCTAATTCAGCGTGTGTGGACCTTTTAGTTTGGGCTATTGGTGACGAAACAGGTAAATATCATTTTATTAATAAAACTGAAGTAAAGGTACTACCAGCTGGACAGCAAATTTTGCTGCGCACATAAGCCATAAGCACTACCTATTTTATTCTTCAATCGACAATTTGTACCGCTACTGTATATTTTTATTTATTAAAATATCTATGCAGATAAATATAAATCTCATTGATGCATTGCTATTCTTAAGCGGGCGATTATTCTAAAAGAAATATTAAATCTAAAAGAAAAATTTAACATTAATCATAAATTAAAGTTAATGTAAAAAAAAGTCGTTTAAGATTTTTAAATCATCAAATAATTTATATTCCTTCAACAGTTATTAATAGTATTTTGGATATTTGAAATTGTTGCCTTATCGTTAATAAGAATTTGCCATCTTGTATATTATTACGATTTGACGTACCTACGTTATAAAAGGACCTTGATTTTTTATAATTCACAATAAAGTAATTTTGTTTTATTAATGTACAGTGGACGAAGATTATGACGTTCCGGCTTTAATAAACGCTCTTACGATATTAATAGGTATTTCGTTTGTACGTTGCCCCCCTCTGACTAACTAAGAATGTATTAAGTAGTGTATACTTCAAATACATATTAACGTAACGTCCAAGAAAAATAATGTATTCATGTATTCCGATAATGATTTTACATAAATAAGACACATCTGTGTGTGTGTTTGTGTTTGTTAATAGATTTAGTTTTTTTACGTTTGAGCAAAACAAAACTCATTATAAAAGTACTAACAATCATTATTCCGATAAGTAAACTCTAGCTTAATGGGCTAGCTCTCTCTCTAGCTTAATAAATATACATATCTAAAAATTGTGCTAATAAAGGACTACAAACTATAATTTATCTCCTTCATTGTTCATTCCTCCTGTTTGTGACATAAAATTAAATGAAGAAAATGTTCTGCAAATATGTTTTTACTTCTAGAAAACTCTTTTTTTCGTATTTTCACGTTTATTGTTAAAATTTAGATATGGTTAAAATTTTCTAGGTGCAGACTCACTTTGTGGAAGATTAACGGAGAAAATAAATTCCAACCATAATCACAAACTGATACTGGCACATATGCCACTGTTGATGGTTTGCTTAGAGGTGAGTTTTTCACCTTGTATCAATTAATCTCTGTAAAGGTAGAATCGTAAGTTATATAACTAAAAAGTCAAGAGTTTTCTTGATATAAACTTGGCCTTCATATTTTGAAATTTTACTTTTTTATTAAATAATTATGGTTACCTATTTAAATTTGTATTATTCACATAAACTAGAAACTACTTCTCATTTTAGATGACGATAGCAAGAATACATAAGTTGCATTAAGAGATATATCATAAACGTAGATATATTATAAGCTTAAACTTAATTATTAAAGTTAGATGTCTTAAGCTTTAAAATGTTGCAGGGTCTAGGTAAACTAGCTACGAAATTTCCCACAATAGCTAATACGTCGATATACTGCTTACGAGATTTTCTCGTGACTCCGTCGCCCATACTCTTCAAGTTGCACAAGTTGGAGCTTGAGAGGTCAGGAAAGGATCATATGAAGGCGTCACGTATGTATTTAATCTTTACAGTAAGCTCTGCCCGTGGTATTCATGGCATTTCATTGGTTAAGATTTTTACCTAGGATGTATACAGTATATACTATACAATGCGAAGACTCTGCCGACTTTGCGTCTAGGGTAAAAATGCCTTGATGTCATTAAATTAGCTCACGACATATTTTTCCAGTTCAAAATAAGGAGGTTCCCGGTGTAAGCGAAACTGGAGCACCAACGAAGTCAACACCGTTCGAGAAACTTCGGGACGCGGCCATAGAGAATCTGTGCGTCGCGCTAGACGCTGCGTTATCTGTGGACCCGTATTGCGTTCCCGCGCTTGTGGGCTCAGTCAGTAACCGACTGTTTACAGCTGAAACCAGTGATAGGTATGGTTATTCTTTTTCCTAGTGGTTCGCAAAATTGGAGATCTATTTCAGTTAAAGAAAGAAAGGATAAAAAAACAAGCAGTGATGTATTTGAATTCCATTATTTCAATAACAGTATAGCGTATTTTATGCTATTTTATTATGTATGCATTTATATAAATGTTTATAAAAATGAATAATGCAAATAAACAAGAGAAATATGATTGTTTACAGCGAATCGTCGTTAATCAGCACAAACATTGTGATAATGTTAGGACACGTCGCTGTAGCATTGAAAGACACGCCAAAGACAACAGACACAATATTACAATTCTTCCAACAGAGGTACTGTATTCAGCGTGCTAGTAAATTAGCACTACCCATTCTAATTTCTTAGTCTGTGTTTAAACTTAGTCTGAGTTTGTGTGAAAGAGACAACATTCCATAGTTTTTTGCATTTTTCTTACTTTAGTTTTTTGTTACTTATTGCATATTTCGTAGGTTGCTTTATTTTTATGAAGAGGACAGAGAAGCACGTGCTTCACATGATGAACGGTGAAATACTCCAGCCATATAATATCTATGCAAATCCGCTGTCACGATTATATTTCATTGCGTTTTCATATGTGGACGGTGGTTCGTGACCCGTATGCAAATTCGATATTCCTACCGCCCATTTAATATCAGTAAAACGTACCCATTGTTTATATTTTTCCGCCTTTTATTTTAGGTTATGTCGTTCCCCTTCTTCCTTGGACACCCTGATAGTAGATCAGCTGGGTTGTATGGCGCTGGCGAGTCCAGAAGGCCCCGCTCACGATGAGATCATGCGTATGTTTACCGTTATTACCGTGGAAGCTGCGAGCGCCTCCTACCAACATACAGATGACCGTAAGCAGTATCGGTGGGTTACTAGTTACTACTATATAAAACTACAGGCTTTGTTGTCAAATGTGTCGAAATAAATTAATATTAATGTTATCAAGATGCACCTGTGTTCCAGCATTATTTAAGTAAAACCTTAAGTATTTTTTTACTATTATAAAAAATTTCACGAACTTAAAATTGACAGAATATGTACAGAAATTACATCATTTTAACCAGTAACAATAATTTAAATAAAACACTAACGGTTTGAAATGCGATATATGTTTGTTAAACTTGTTTGAAAATTTATTTAACTACGGTCTGACGTTTCGGATGCTTTGCAGCAGGCTCCGGGGAGTTATCATAAAAAAAAATAGTTATAAAGAATAACATTTATTTCTAGATTGAGAGAAAGTATTTCTATATATTTTGCCTGAGACGTTATGAAGAGTGGGCATTTCTGTCTTTATATCACTTACGGTAACTATATCGATTTTGTACTACATGACACTTATATGTAAAATTACAGACATGTATCGGGAGCGGTGCTGAACGCGCTCGCGAACATAGCGGCGAACGTACGCGGAACGAACGCGAGGCATGAGCTGTTAATACGCCTTTTAGAATTGTTCGTGCAACTAGGCTTAGGGGGTGAAAGGGCCACGGATAGGTCTCCAGCGCCAGTCCTGAAAGCGTCGGGCAGTGCTGGGAACTTGGGTGTCCTAATACCGGTTATTGCGGTGAGTTAAGGTCTTTCTTAAGTAAAAGAAAAGGTTAAACGCATTTGCTAGATTTAGCGTGGTCTTGGGTACACATTTTTGGAATATAGAAGATAGTTTTGTTCGAACTGGACACAGAAGTATGATCTACTTACTACTGACTATTGATACATATACAGTAATGTCCCTGGCCCATACTCCATATAGATAATGGGAATAAACTTTTATGACCTTGTTGTGTTATTAGTTCCATTGTTTGCATGTCTACATATTCTAGGTATGGATGCATAATTGCGCGATCTTCGTATCTTCGCGTCTATGCAGTTTTTACTACAACACATGTTATTCATTATAAATATTATATAATAATAATATAAGGTCTAATAAGGTATACAATATACATGTTGGAAAAACTGACTTTGTCAACCTTGTCTAATTTATTATTACACATTTTCAGGTACTAGTCAAAAGGTTACCACCTATAAAGAATCCAAAGCCAAGACTACACAAGCTTTTCAAGGACTTTTGGTTATACTGCGTCGTCATGGGCTTCACGGCCGCCGAATCAGGTAAATATGACCAAGATATATCTGGAATATATATTAATTTGCTCGAATCTCGACCTAATTACGTATAGAATAAAGCACTTTCCATTAAATGACACAAGAGCTCTTTTATAGTTATTCGGATGAGTTATTGTTGTTAACGCGCTCACAAAAATGTAGTTTGATATTTTTACAAAAAGTGATGGTTATTTACCCAAATGTTAATAAAAAAAATTTGCGCAGTAATCTAAAACTGTACTACTCACTTAAACTTTGTTAGCTTAAAAATAAAATGAACGCTACGCAGACAGCAAAATACCTCGAGATTATAATAATAAATAAAATAACAATGCGTAATTTCAACTAAAACTCATCCGCCATCTTGAAATATTCTATCTTTACTTAAATTTGATTATTCTCTTCTATGGCCAATCCTGTAGCTATGCGAAAGCGTGAGTAAACATGCTTCTAGATTCTTAGATTTCATGTCGTTTGGTTTGGTTGTGGTTTTGGCTTGAAGTTTGCTACATAGTGACTCTAGCTATGAATTGAAAGGCGAGGGGATTGGTCCTCAAAATTACGTGAACTGTGCCTACGCTGTTTTTATATTGAGTTTTTTTTTAAATATATTTAAAGGACTATGTGAAGTGGCTGACACGATTCTTGGCGGTTCAACATAGAATGAAGTAATGCTGTATCTAAAACCCAGCTCTATGTGTTACGCCCCTTTTGTCTAGACCTACTTCCTAGCACAAACAGATATTTTTCACCCCTCATCCTTATTTAAATTGTCTGTTACCTTTATCCTTAGACCTCAAGATTCGTGTCTTCCGTATATTATTCTTAAAACATTATTTGTTAGCGTTTGAAGTTAAGGAATCTTTGTATAGTAGTTGTGTGTTAGTTCTTGTTTATATTTAGTGTGTTGTTGTGTTATTTTGCAAAAAGAACTTGAGTGGTTTTTGAGTGACTGAGAGATTGTGTATAGAGCAGTAAATATTTCAACTTTAGTATTGGGTTTTCATTAAAGAATGATATCTTTTTCTTAAATATGGTTTCGATTATTTTTCTTATACTAATAAAATTGGAAATCCTCGTAGTATTAAAAATTGTCGTTTACTGAGGCACGATACTAAAAATATATACGTCAACTATATTTCTTAAAATAATAGATCTCTATCTCAGTGTTTAGTAAGTACTACCTTCGTAGGAAGATTTATTAAAACAGCATTTAAGCAGTCTATATATATGAAATATATATCTAAATGTTCTAGTCATACACAATTACATAAGACTGTGAGCATTATTTTGCTCATTGGCCTTACAATTTATTTGCGTATACCATTACCATGTAGTAAATTTACTATCTCGATAGAATATAACTTTTTATCCTCAAAGAATCAACGTACATATTTCAAAAAAATACTAAGTCTGTTTAAAATTATAAATCTATATTAGATATACCGTACGTAAGTAGAAAGAAAAGATTTTTATAGCTGACCATTTGACGTGTACACATTTATACAGTATTTCTATTGTCTATGTATTTATTTATCAAAAAGGCTATAACAAACAAAAATGTCTAGGTCTCTGGCCGCAAGAGTGGTACGCCGGAGTAAAAGAGATAGCAGTAAAGTCACCCTACCTTGTCTCTCAGACTTCATTGCGATCAGAGATGCGGACATACCAGTATACTTCCGCTGTGCGAAACGACTCGGTTTCGATTAATGAGCTGCAAGAATTGAAGACGCAGATTTTGAACCTGCTGGATCATCAGCCGGATGTCACGGTTATAGTGAACAAGCTAACGTTTGCGCCGTGCATGTACCTTCTGAGCGTTTATTGGCTGGAGTCGCTGAGGTAACGTGTGTTTTATGGCCAGGACGGAATTTTAGCATCATTTATTATTGGCGGTAGTGGCGATATGCCCCATCTCCGATATATCTAATAATGATGTACTATTATGGCTTTTTATTATCTTTGGAGCACTACACAAAGAAAAATTTGCTAAACTTTTTTTTGTGAATGAAAATATACGAACGTTGACCTGGTCGGTGTAACGAACCCCATATCTACGCTATTATGGATATTAACAATGGGGAATGCTAAACTGAACAAGATAAATCTAATCTATGGTACGGCTGTTTAAATACCTAATTTAATTTATTATCTTTATAGGGTAGCCAATTCGCCAGAGCCAAGCTTGCAACCGATTATTGAGTACTTAAGCGATACAGCGTTACAGAAAGATAAGAGTGGTATGTGGCAATGTGTTGCTAGGTAAGTAAAGCATATTTTTTTCACGCTGACGACCTAGATTCGATTTTTGCTAAAACTAAATGTTTCGGTCTAGAAAAGACGCACGGGCATCTTATTAAATCTATACTAATACATAAATCTGAAGAGTTTGTTTGTTTTAAAAATCGAAAATAAATTGAAAAAATTTCGACTTGGGCAGGATTTGGACGGCATCGTCAGCTTCCGTCGTTGCTCTTTTAAACTTATTGGTACATGCACCTCTCCGCAATCGAAAATCGCGAGGCGAAAATGTTTTCAATTTATTTTCGATTTTTAAATTATATAGTGCCTTCACGTGCAATAACATGTGAAAAATATAAAAGTTCAAACAATTTGTTTGTTTGTTGAATGTGCTAATCTCAGGAACTACTGGTTCGAATTAAAAAAAATCCTTTTGTATAGGTTGGAGCATTTACTGAGGAAGACTAGGCTATAAAACATATCGTTGTGTCTAATAAGAGCGAAGAAACAGCGGGAAATATCGAAAAAACGGGGTAAAATATATAATCCTTGTGATTTTATTGCATATGCTGTGAAAACGCTTTAAAAATATCTATAACAGAATGATTTCTCTTTAAATGGTCTTAACAAAAGTCCGCGACAGTGTATGGCTATCGTGTAAGATTAACTTGCAAGAAGGAAGGGACACGGAACGTGTTGGGTAACAAAAAATTCTAGGAGGATATTCTCGCCGACTCAGCTAGTAATTTGTAATCATCGTTTACTTTATTTTTACAGAAACGCCATTAGAAAAGTAGCTACCGTTAAAAAAATATTACTTCCATAGATATAATTTATGTACATTATAATTATTTAATTTACATGCATTAAAACGCTTTAGAAAATTTAGAGACGAAAGCATTTTAAATGTATTTATTAATTGGTATCAATAAATATTACTCGTTTGTTGTAGTGTTGGCGATAAAGTGTTTCAAAAGTTCCTCGACGTAATGTCAGCGAAAGTGAAAGATGAGTCCCGGGAACGAGAGCTGGAACTGCACGCACAATTTTTGCTCGTGAATTTCAACCATATCCACAAGCAGATAAGGCGGGTCGCCGACAAGTGGTTAGCGGGGCTCGTTGACAGGTTCCCGCACTTGTTATGGAATTGTCGGGTGAGAAATAACTGTATGGAGTAAACGTAGACGGATACAATTATCCAAAGCCAAAATAGGTCGACAGGGCATCTTGTTAAGATGCTAAGGGCTGGCGTATATCACCTACCATCAAGTGAATCGTCCTTCCTTGTCTGTCATTAAAAAAATAAGAGTATTGTTATTTTTTTTCTTTATCTACAAAACATCTTTTAAACATTTACATAAATACATTCAATTATAAAATTAAAAACTTTGTACTTCTTTTATGTTGTTTAAAAACTATTAATTTCACATGTATGCATATATATATTGTATTGTGTAAATTAAAAAACTTTCGATCGAAAAATTTAATGATGCGGGCGGGACGTAATTTCCACCTTAATCACTTAGTGTTATGGTTGAAATTACATTGCCGAAAAATGTGCATGTACTGATGAAGAAAAATCAATGAGAGGGGTGATATATGGATATATGGAATAATTTAAAAAAGCAGTAGAGAACGCTGTGTATACCAGTTCAAGTCCCGTCCTTGATTAGCTGATTTTGCAATTTAGGAATTCTTTTTTTAATTATTATTTCAGGTTCTATGGTCAATGCTGGATATCTTACAAGTGTTAAGTTTTAGTTTGGAACTGGACCCAAATCAAGAGACCCCATTATTGAAAGTTCCCGATACAGACTTCACGTTGCAGCTTCAAGATACTTTAGAAGGGAGAGAGGTAAAGAAAATATAAATAATTCGGTATAGACGGATCGGAATAGGTTGAATATTTAGAATCAAGTTAAAATGCAAAGAAATAAAGGTAAAAAATGTCTATTTTAAGTATTACAGATAATAAATAGAATTCTAAAATCTATTTTTCCAGAAATACAATGCTTACATTCAGAGTCTTTAATAGTAGTAATTAAGAAAATATTTTTTAGGTAATTGTGAAAGATTTCGCTGACCGGTGCGAAGGGATTGTGAAAGAGGCTATGAAGTGGGCCCCTCAGTCTACACGTTCGCATCTACAGGAATATTTAAATCAGGTATTTGCTGTTTTTCCTTTGATATTATTTTACTGTACTTAACTCTATTTTATTGTTAAACATTAAGCTCGGGAAACTTTAAATACAATTTTAGCATTTTTTTGAAAAACTTACATAGGTTAGTAAGAAGTAGGGTAGTAAATTGTGAAAAAAAAAAGGAAAAAACCTACATGTAAATTGTACAGACACAATACACCAAATGTTCAGAATGACCTACAAAATTTGTGATTATATTGTTATTGATTGGCCAATTTTTTATAGGTTCCCAACTCAACGTTATGGCACCACTGCGGACTCGCCCTAGCAATAGGCGCTTTAATGGGCGCCGCTGGACTGAACAGGGTGTCTACGCCTTTACCACGGGCTGCGTTGGACAAACGACCGCCGTGTGTTACTCAAGACTCGGCCGCGTTGCTCGCTGTTGTATCTCAAAGGAGCCGATACGTTGGAGAGGTACGATAATGCCCGACATTACCATCAACCCTTGAATACTTCCCAATGCTGTTCTATTATTTCTGTATAACTAATGATTATGTTATAATTATATTTAATAAATAACAAAATTGGTTTCTTATTTTGGTTATATATTATATTAGGTTATACAAACATTTAATACTATTTTTATACTAGTACACAGTGTTTAGCTAGTTTAGCAAACGTCGCTCGGTGACTTCACATATATGAATGCATTACGAATGTCTTTTGTTAAAAGTGTACTTACGGTGACAGGTGCGGGGTCAGTGACCGCGGAAGGTGGCGGAGAGGGTGCGTTATGGCGTGTTGGTAGTAGGCTCCACGCAGCACTAAAAGAGGCCTGCTCCAGCGGTAGTGAAACGGCGCACAGGACGGCTTTGTGGCGCTGCACAGCGCTTCTAGTACACGCAAGGGCGTTCTCTATGGGCGCAAGTCACGCTTCGTCGACAGCGCGGGCTTTGCTGCATAGTGTTGGTTAGTCTAGTATTAAAATTTAAATTAACTAGAATAATTTAAAACTTGTTTCACACCAAAGTAATTAATTTTTTATTTTTGACACATTATTCAAATTGTATTAAAAATATTATCCGTAGTTTATGCGAGTAGTTCACATTTAGTTCGCCAAATACCCACTACGACATAAAAGATGCCGCTAGCGTAGCAATTTTACTTTAATAATAGAGACACCCTCCATCTTTTGTCTGCCCGTGACCATGGCTGCTGCAAAGAATCCAAAACGTCGGGCCATAGTTAAAATAATGTTCAAATGAATTTAAAATGTATATAAATAGAAAATAGGGTTCAAGTTCTGCGATTCAATGTTATAAAGAGGCAAAGAAAAGTTAACACGTGTTATCAGAAAGTAGAAACTGTTATATTTCTTTTATTAGCATGGTCTCAAGTCGACGTGTTCACTGAGGACGCTGTGACGTCGGCTGTGGAGTGCTGGCAATGGCTGACCACTTCACGGCCTGACTTGGAACTGCGATTAATGCAGGAGATATTCGCCGCTTGGCAGAGCACTGTAGATAGGAAAATGGGACTCTTCTCCAAACAAGCCACTGAAATTAGTCCACTCGCTGCGTATGAAGGTATCGATATCATACTAAAGCATGAGTTATATGACAAAATTTACTGATACAGAAAGCCACATCTTAATAAACATATTACTATGGTATTTTAACTGTAGGCATCTTACAACAACTACAATCCTGTTTTATTCGATTTTGTTCATTACGTTTACTTGTGGTCTATAAATAATCTTTTCCATAGGTGCAAAGTTGGAACCACGGCCTCCGTTTGTAGCTCCTCACGCGGTGTGGGTTCGTTATCTCTGCGAAGTAGCAGAGACTGCAAAGTACAATAGCCTTGAAAAGGTGGAAATGTTGGCTAGTCTTCTGCACAGGTATTTATTTAGCAAATACTTTAGATACCTTATCATAATTTACATAACATACATGTAAAATGATGGGCACATTTTTTGCATGAGAGATTTCTATTATCTTTCAATTCTTTATGGATTGTTTGTTACAGAACTTTACCTATCACAGTTGGCGATGTGAAAGATCATATAAATCGACATGTGGATGCTGTAGGTGTTCGATTCAAGTGAGTATATATATTGTCGTATTTTACTCTCAAATGCTGCAGCCTAAAAAGAATTGTTAGATATTGTTAAATAATTTAAAAAATTAGCAATAAATTTTTGGTCCTTCGAGTCAGTCACAATATTAATCGAGATTTCGCTCATTTATTATCGATTTAGTTTATATTGACCTTATTGTTATGTAATATAAGATAGAAACAGATACAATATCTAATCCAGAGTAAATAAAGAATATGAAATTTTCCAGACTTTTATCCTGTGGTTTGTCTCTCCTCCAAGGCGATATACTTCCCCGTTCACTAGCACGCAACATCTTGCGAGAGCGCGTATATAGCGCTTGCCTCGACTACTTTTGTAGAGGTCTACAATGCCCCTCGAAGACTTCTGGAGCACTAAGAGAAGATATCATATCCTTAATAAAGTTCTGGCAACTCATGCATTCAGATAAGAAATATCTAAAAAGCAGTGATATTGGAGGTAAAGAAATGTATTATAACTACGAGTTTTGCTTGTAATAAATTTCAAGTCGTATATTTCGAGTCATTTTTATGAGAAAAATACTAATCGCTCTTAACTTGCAATATGTATATGCTTCACCTCGTGTACACGGTGTGACATTTTACTCCGTAAAGACATTAAGTTTATTATTGCAAGCCAGTGTGAAACTGATTAATAAACATTTGTTTGCCTATTTTCAAATGAAATTTAAACGGTTTAAGTTAAGTTTCACTTTTCAGCGGACTTCGAACTTATGCACGGGCCGAGTAGCCAAAGCATATACACGTCGACTTCGCCCACTGACAACCGCTCCTCTGTGAACAGTAGCGATATCGGTAATCGACAGACCAGTGGATGGATTAACACTGCAAGTATTTGATATACGCATTAATTTAGGTCCAAAGTGCACAACATAGACTGTTGACAAACATTATTGCTAACTTTCCTCAAGGATTTCAGTATTTCTATTGGCAGACATTAAGTAACCTATTAAACTGTTAGCTTCTCGCAAAAGGCGTGTCATGATAATTCTGTACAATTTTAGATTAAAATAATAAATATTTCAAATCAAAAATTTCAAACAATTAAATTATATACATTTATTTTGAATTTATTCAATATATTTTAGGTTTAAAAAATATCTAGTGCTCAAAATCTGTCTTGTAACCTTTTTTTAAAACCCTGTACATATTTTAACCTGATTTGTCATAGTGGACAGACGCATCCCTTCATAAAATAGGGTTATATGTATAATATGTTATTTCGTTTTCCAGGTACCAATGTCCACAACGACACTAAGCAGTGGCGCTGGAAGTATAGCTGGGAAAAGGTCTAATAGAAGTGTGAAACCGCCAGCCAAGTCTCAAGACCCGTTCGTCAAAGACTATGTTAAAAAAAGAAACCTTATTTTGGAGTTAATGGTTTGTTTTATCAGGCATAGATCCGCAGAATAGTTACAAAAAAATATGAAACGTTACTTTTTATGGCACTCAAAAACTTATTTTGTAATTGCAAATTTGTATTTTTTTTTAAAAGTTGAACGCTTGCATTGCTTTCTTAAAAATCACGAATTCGATTAGTTTCAAAACAATTCAAAGCGATTTGTAATTTTGGTAAAGAATATTTAAATCAAATTCTGTTATTTTCTTATTCAATACTAGGCAGTGGAAATCGAGTTCCTTGTGACTTGGCACAACCCGCACAGTCGTCCCGAGCAGGCCATACCTGGAGAGGACAATATCACCACCTGGAGATCCAAGCCCAACACAGAGAGGACTTGGCGCGATTACACCAAACTGGCTTGGGACATTAGTCCCACGCTGGCAGTGTTTTTACCTGAAAGGTAGGTACGTTGTTCTATCTTTTCTGTTAGTAGAACTACTAGAAATTGAAGCGTAAAATTTGTTACAATAATGGGATGAAACTATTCCAGTTGAGAAAATCCTACACAATTTTTCAACTCCGAAAAAGAGGCTCTTTTTCGTAGATCAATCTAAGTTATTACTGATTAACGATTAAAACTGAATTCAGGCAGAACTCATAACCTCTTATAAGATGAACATAATAAAACAATAGATCATATAATACATTTTACATTTGTTAGGACCTGAATTAATAGCACAAAATTTCCTTACTTTAATTCTTAATCAAGTTTCTATTGAAATAGCATAATATATTATTTTACAGATTAAAAAACGACAGTATAGTCGCGGAAATAAAACGAAAAGTCCAGTCGCACCCTACATCTGTATGCCACGTACCGCAGGCACTAAAGTACCTCGTCACCACAGAGACGTTGCTCAATGACGCCCATGAGGTAATATCCTATACGTTTCTTTTTTAAATGATTGTTAGTATATTCTTGGTAAACCTTTAGTATACATTTAAGAATTAAGGAGTATGAGAACTAAGGAGTATGTAATGATAGTAAATTAAAAAGCCAAGTATTTTATATTTCTTGATTAATTTATTTGTTTAAAGTTAATGATTTGCTTTTTAACTTTTTTTTTATTAAATTTGATATCTCATTATAAAAGCTATAGTGAAATACATATATCATATTTTCGTTGGATCACTCTGGTTGCGGCTATAAAAACCAAAGCCTCGTTTTATGTTATTTATCGAATCGTATCTTTTCATTCTTCACAGCTAGTACATATGGTGACCTGGGCTCGAGTAAGCCCAGTGGAAGCGCTATCGTACTTCAGTCGCCAGTATCCCCCACACCCCTTATCTGCGCAGGCGGCGGTTTCCACTCTCACCTCGTACCCATCTTCAGCAGTATTACTTTACATTCCACAGTTAGTTCAGGCCTTACGGCACGATACCGTGAGTATATCCTAAAATAATAAAACTTGTCTGTAAAGAGGACGATCGAAGCAATTTTTATACATACTATCTACTATTACAGATGGGCTACGTATCTGAACTGATCAAATCCTTAGCAAAAAAATCACAAGTTGTAGCCCACCAGCTTATATGGAACATGCACACGAATATGTACACTGATGAAGAAATGCACAATAAAGATAGTGAGTACCTTTCTATTTTATAGGAACAGTTTATATCTCAAAATTGTGAATCTGCAAATATATAAACCATATATATACGATAATACATTAAATAACATATTAAAAAATAAGTACTAATGCCCTCATTTATGAATTGATGTAGCTCCCAACATTATTAATATTTTTATGTTATTACAGCTGCATTATTCGATATACTCGAAAGTCTAACGAAGAACATAGTGGACGGTCTCTCTGGCCCCGCTAAAGCGTTTTACGAGCGAGAGTTTGACTTCTTCGGTCAAATAACGAACATTAGTGGTATTATTCGTCCTTATCCTAAGGGAGCGGAAAGGAAGGCCGCTTGCCTAGAAGCGCTTAAGAATGTTAAGGTAAAATTTTGGCCTTCGACACGTCAATATAGAAATTTATCGAAATAAACAAATGCTTGGTATACATTTTCTTTTATAATTATAAATCTTATTTCAGGTGCAACCTGGCTGCTATCTTCCCTCTAATCCTGACTCGATGGTCATCGATATAGACTATAAAAGCGGTAAGCGTGTTACTGTGAAATAGCGATACTTTCGTTTAGAGGTTTTCACCTAGACGAGAACAAACTATAAGAACGCGGCAGCCAGCCCACCTCACATCTAGGACCATTATTAACAATATTCTTAATAAGTAACTACTAATAATCCCCATTTTAGGAACACCCATGCAGAGTGCGGCCAAAGCTCCGTACTTAGCTCGCTTCCGCGTTCGAAAGTACGGAATATCTGAAATGGAGACCGTTGCTATGGCGATAGTTTCTGGAGAAGAACCTCCTGCTGTAAGTAGATTTCGTCATACGATTTTCGTTTGGATTGTCTATTTGTTCAGTTGACTAGAGGGTTAAGATTAAGAACGAATTAAAATCTTAAAATGTTTTGTCTCCCGAAGTTACATAGAATATTGGTAACGAAATAATTTTCATAGAGTCCTATTTTTTTCTGTCTTTACTTAAGTTAAAATCAGTGCCATCGATACACAAATTATAGAAACTTACATTTCTATATTTTATCTAATTTACAGGAAGAAGGTAAAGACAGATTCACATCGATCGCGCACGAGACGTGGCAGGCGGCCATTTTTAAAGTGGGGGATGACGTACGTCAAGACATGCTCGCGCTTCAAGTCATATCTCTCTTTAAGAATATCTTCCAGCAAGTTGGCTTGGACCTCTATCTCTTCCCCTACAAAGTCGTCGCTACTGCACCTGGGGTAAAAATCTTCTTACTTTATTGTTCTTCTCCTTTGCATTTTTGTTTGTATTAATTTGATTATAGATCAATTTCAAATCAAGTCTGTATCAAAGTCATATTGTTAGACACCTAAAGTAGGAATTGGGATACATAAAGTACAATACATCTAGTACACATACAATATTCTGCAAATATTAGTGAGTAAATTTTTTTGCCTCAAAATCGGCACACTTACGCCTCTAGCGGTAATGCAAAGAACTATTAGATTAACACTGATACTTTTTTTATTTCTATATTACTTCGTTCTTGTTTTGCAGTGCGGTGTAATAGAATGTGTGCCAAATGCCAGATCTCGGGACCAGTTGGGAAGACAAACGGACATTGGCATGTACGAGTACTTCATTGCTACTTTCGGGGATGAAACGACTAGGGAATTTCAGGTATACTTCTAAAAGTTGATAAATTACGATTGAAGTCATCATTTACTTTGGAGAATTACCAAATTCCAAAGAGAATCAAGACTAGACAATCGTGTATAAGTGTAAGTTTAAGTAATACATATTGTAATGGAAATATAGTTTTCATAGAATCTATTTCAACACAAGCTTTTCATTTTTACAGCTTTATATAATACCTTCTCAATTATTTTCATGTATTAAGGCTGCACGGAGATGTTTCGTGACGTCGATGGCTGCGTACAGCGTGATCGGCTTCCTGCTTCAAATCAAAGATCGACACAACGGGAACATCATGTTGGATAACGAAGGACATATTATTCATATCGGTAATTATAACCATTTATTGGGGGGTGATTTTTGTTAATTACCAAGTTATGGTGATACAAGTTCTATATTTACAGATTTCGGATTCATGTTTGAGTCATCGCCTGGTGGTAATCTGGGTTTCGAGCCCGATATCAAGCTAACTGACGAAATGGTGATGGTGATGGGTGGGAAAATGGAGGCTCCCCCCTTCCGATGGTTTTGCGAATTATGTGTTGAGGCGTTCCTTGCTGTGAGGTATGTATACACCAAGCTTCAAGTCTACTACAATGAAAGATAAACTATATTATAGAGGCTATTCGCGGAAAAGTTTATTGAGCCTTGTCTCTTTCCCACGATCCACCAACAAGAACCAGAAACAAATTATTTCTGTGCCCTCATTTTTCTTTTCATATTTACTTTTTTGAATTTACTGCCTTTTTTACTAATTCTATGTAGAGGTTTTTAAGACTTGATTTTTTTTTAAGTAAGAGACCTGACATCACATGGTATAAATAAACATTTTGAAATTCCAGGCCATATCAAGAGGCAATAATATCCATGGTGTCTCTCATGCTTGACACTGGGTTGCCATGCTTCCGTGGACAGACGATTCGCCAACTAAGATCTCGTTTCGCTCCGAATTCCACCGAAAAAGAGGCGGCGGCATACATGCTATCAGTAATTAGAAATTCCTTCCTTAACTTTAGGACGAGAACGTACGACATGATACAGTACTATCAGAATCAAATACCTTACTAATTTAGAGTTTACTTGGTATTATTTATTATCTGTGGGAAAAGTGACATTTATGAAGATTTATGGTGTGATTATGTAAATTATACATAAAAAGTACATTTAGAATATATTTCGCTTTAGTGACTTAAAATGCCCGGTTTCAGAATACTTTTTCTCTCTAATTTAGTTTAGATCTCATTTCTATTTTAAAATTAAACGAGTTGGTTTTTAGAGTTACCGAATCGTACGAACTTTTGTGTTTATTCTGAAGTTTTTTGGAACCTACACCTCGCTATATTTTTGACAAAAGCATATAAGCATGTTTTATTTATAACTTTACATTTTAAAGACGAAGTACTCAACTCGTTTGCTTTCTAGCTATTGTAAATCTTGAAGACGTATTAAGAACGCACTTGGTGTGCAAGTTCGTGAACTTAAAGTTGTACTTTCCCCTTGAACTACTTTTTTGCGTTTGCAACTTACATACATATGTAATAAATGTGAAATATTTATGCCTAAGTGTATTAAACTTGAAATTAGATTGATACAGAATAGCATTCGAACCTATGAAAAAAATATAATAATTAAAATGTTTACATTCTGTATATAATATTTATAGAAGCATGTTATAAGTTGAATGTTATAGCAATGATTATACACGCTTAGTGGTTGGGAACTAGCCAAAATTTCGGTCTGGTAAGGCACAGAACATTTAGTCTGTACATAACTGAATAAAAGTAAGTCTCACACAGAAGATATGTGCTCTTTCGACCCTTTTCGAGCTGAGGAACTACAGGTATTGTACAAAGTTGATTGCATTGTTATTCAAGAACAGAAAACTTGTCTACCCACTAAGCGTGCTATGAGAACGTATTGTGATTTATTTTGATGCTATGATTATAGATAATTTATAGTTCCAATTGTTGATCATGTCGATATTCTATTAAATTATAAGAACTACTTAAATGTATCATTGATTCCTAAGTCGTTTATGTTGTAATTTTAGATATATTGTCGGCGACACTGTTTTTACTACTGTTAGGCCATTTTAATACACTACATCGGAACCTTGGCTGAAGTCTTGCATTTAACAGAGTTCAATTATTGTAGTTGTTTAAACTCAAAATCACTTTGAATTTATTGAGGATATACCTGTTTGGTGGTTTGTCTTACACGTGTTAGTAGAATAAATGATAAAGACGGAGCCCTATCAGCTCGGCTGTTTTGTTAACATTGTTACCATTTATTCTAAGATATCATTTCATCGTATACCAATTTTTTATAACAGTGTGGCCGATGTTTGTACCAATATAAATGTTTTGGACATTCCTCTTAATAAATGTTTAGTAAATTGTTGTTGGTATTGCTATATTATAATTATGGTAAAGGAAATATTATCTTTTATTTAAAAATGATATCACCAAAACGAGGCAAATATATTTAGCTGTTATTCAGGTTCTTTAAAATAAATATAATTCATTTATCACATGTATTTAAGAACGATAAATAAAATTCTAATTTCTTAATACATTTCTTAACTTTACCAACATCTAGTTGAGGTAGATGACTTTTATCATGTTCTGGATACTTCTTAGAGAAATTTCCTTCAATCCTGTCTTTTTTGATTTCAGATTTTAGTTTACTTGATTGTGATTTTGCCTCTGAGAAGATTTTAATGAGGTCCGATATGGCAGATTTTGTATAGAACAGTGAATTATCATCTGTTGGCCCTTGATATAACAGAAAAGTGTCATGTCTCATTATTTCCAGGCTTTCTTCATCTGTCTCAATAAGGTTGCTCTGCAAAATAATTAGTAAATCTTAGCCTAAAACAATATGGTCGAGAAGGAGATAGTAAATATAGTCTATAGGTCTGACAATTGATGTTCAAATCTAAGCTTATATCTACATTCTGAATAATAGAACTAGAATAGAAGAAAATAGAATTGATTATGTAATAAAAAGAAACTTCTACATATATTATTTATATGTTATCTTAAGATTCTTAACTAACACATTTTATTATAGCACTCATGTTACCTGTAAACATTTCTGTGAGACTGCCTCCACAGCAACATCAGGGTCATCAAAGTTAGCATTACTGTTCAAATTATCGCATATGCTTATTAAGCATGTTGTAGCTTCTATTGCATCTATATCTCCATTATAATATCTCATAATAAACGCATATGCTGCTAACACATTTATTACATTCACTCTTATTGTTGGGGCTGGTTTAACACTCTGAAACATACAATTTTACAAATCTCAAATGCATCGTAATATAATATGATTAGTCTAGAAATATAGAATATCACTTGAGATGGATATAAGAACTTTTAAACTTCTTACTGTCAATGTGCTAAACTTAGACACAGATTTAATGGCAGGACACTTCTTTAAAAACTCTGTCTCATCAACTTTCTGTATATCCTCAACCAGCCGTTTCTCCCTTCTATACATCCACCATGGCTCCCAATGGGGAACAATTTCTCCGACAGTGCCATTTAAGAGAGCATGAAACTCATTTTTTTCATCATTAGTCAGTGCATCCCAAAGAGAATTTGCATCATCTAAATTTATGTTCTGTAGCCTCGTTTCTAAACCCTCATGGTTTTCGTCATCAGAGTCTATGCTTCCATGATCCGAGGTTACTTCTTCATTATTCATTCGATTAAGAATATCTATCATTCTATTTTTAGAGTCAATATCAACTGAATTCGAAGCTAGTTCTTGGTCAATGCACTCTTTATAGAAATTCTCAGAGCATTCTATATGCTTATCTGATTTGTAGCAGTCAAGACAACAATAAAATACATTACAACGAGGACAACAATATTTACTTGGGTTTTTCTCACATCTGTAATTAAATAATTTTGTATAAAGGGATGAAGCCTTAATAAGGTAGTCTTGGCTCAAGTTTGATCAGAAATAAAATTCGTATTAAGCTTCTACTTACAAGCCGCATAGACGAAGGTTATTTTCCTTGTTTTCTTCGGACATTTTTAACTTTGTAGTTATTAAACACTGGGATATTCCAGCCAAATATAGGTAACCTAATAGAATAACTTGAATATTTTAATTTTGTTATGATTTGAATGAACATTTGTTTACATCGCAGTTCGCGTGAGTAATCACAGATTAATGGTATATTCCTTATTTAAACCACAGGTTAAAGTATGTGTCAAAAACGTTTGTGACATTTTATTTGAGCCACAGATTGACAATTCTAATCCAATTCCATTTATAATATTAAATTTACTTGCTTAGTGTTCACTACAGACAAACAGATTCCGTTTAATTTAAATCCTGCATGTTGGTATTTAATATCCTTATGTAATTTTATCGCTTTTATTATCTCATTTCCATATACAAACATTCTTATGGTCCTTGTTTTCCCGCGCTTATCCTAAACTATTAAAAGGCACAATGTCCGAACCTGAAATCGTTGACGATTTCTACGGTGTTTACCTGTTGTATAACATAAATCCTAAATATAAAGGACGGACTTACATCGGGTATACGAGAGATCCTCTTAGAAGGATAATGCAGCATAATAGAGGAACTTGGGCTGGTGGAGCACATCGAACAAATAATAAGGGACCGTGGTAAGTTAGAAAATTTAAAAATTCAGGCAATTGCTTCTTACTAATAAATTACTTTACTATGTATATTTTTGAAAAAAATAACCTAATTTTATACATATTCTGCTATTAATATTATATAGTACTAATTAGAAAACCAAAATTATTAATAAATAGTACTGGCAGAGCTTGTTAAAGATAGATGTAACTTCCTGTTCTTTTTATTATGCATATATGACTCAAACATCCCAAATCCTTTCAGGAAAATGGTTTTAATTGTACATGGATTTCCAAATAATATTTCGGCACTTAGGGTAGGTAACCCATTTGGGTTTGCTATATGTAAACAATTTAAAACTTGTATGAAAATTATACACAAAAAGAAATTTACCAAAAATCTTAAATATATTGTATTTTTATTATGAGTTGTCTCTTACAAGCTGTGCTTTTAAACTTAATTTAAATTATAGGATAAAGGCTTCTAGAATTTAAATAAGAAATCTACTTAAACTTTTAAGCAAAGGCAATGTGAAATTATACCTTTTTTGTATTTAGTTTGAATGGGCATGGCAAAACCCTAATAAAACAACAAGATTGCAACACTTAGACCTCAAGAAAATTCCTAGAAAAGAAACTGAAATACAATTTAAGATAAGAGTGCTATCAGAGATGCTCCGGGTCGGACCTTGGTATCGACTGCCATTGACAATTCGCTGGCTAGAACAAGATTTTTATCAAGAATTTCCTGTAAGTTATTACTATAAAAATATATATATAGTATAAAAAAAAATAATAGTTACAATTAATATTTGACAATTACTGCTCTAGGAAGTACCTATTTTTTTCTGGTTGAATTTTTATAATAAAAAATTTATCTGCTTTTAGCCTGAAAGGAAAGCTCCACATCACATACCGACATGCTATGGCCCAATAAAAGCCAGAAATCTGAAAATATCTCAATTGCCACCTACGTTATACTCTCTTTGCGATATTTGTTCTACATCTATATATGACAATAAAATGACATGTCTCAATACCAGTTGTAGTTTAGCAGTACATATGACATGTTTAGCAGAACATTTTTTGCCACCAGGAGAGTATGTACCCATAGAAGGTAGATGTCCTTTATGTAAAGCAAATTTGAAATGGGGAGATTTAGTACGGAAGTTGAAAGGCTGCCAATACGCAGACGAGAAAGAGACAGATGAACCTGATACTTGTACTCAGGATAAAGTATTTGTTGATAATAATTCCTGGTTTTTAGACTGTAATGATGATATTTTGTGACATATTAAATTAACTATACCTTTGATTTTTTTACACTCAATGTGTGTATTTTATACATCTTTTCTGCATTGTAGATATAGTATTTAAGATTCAAAAAAAATTTACGACACAACCAGGATTCAAAACCTCCTCCACGGCCATGCTATCAACCCTTACACTCTGTAATTTAAACTTATGGATTAAAAAATATAAAAGGGGAATTATTTTGAACAAATAAAACTTCAAGGAATCTAAAGGGTAGCATTTATAAATATTTGATATAACATGTTAATGAACTCATTGGGCTTATGGTAGGAATGTTGCAATGGTTATGGATTCGATGCCCATTATGTCTAATCAATTTATTATTTCTGAAACAATTATTGGACATCGTGAAAAATAAATTCGATATTAAGTTGGTGGTAAGAATATGAAACCTTAGTCCGGATTACCATCGTCCTCTGAGGGATAAGTAAAGTAAGTTGAATTAAGTTATTAGTTTATGGATTTCTGAATAAAAATAGGGGACGTTTTCACTTTTTACTATGACTATGCTTGCTCTTCTCTGACATAAAAAACAACCTATATTATCGACGCAGTATAGAGATCACTTTTTAATTTTTTATAAGTTCTGATATTCATTTTATGAGAAATTGCGAGATACGTATTAAACCACTTGATAATTATATTCGCGTGACAAACTGCGCGGGCGCAGCGTTCCAGGCGATTGGTGTCAAATTAACTTTAGCGTGCTTTCACTGTCGCGTGAGCACATATACATACTAACCATGTAATGATCTGTTATTTAACGTCGTCATTAAGAGTTTGCCTCTCGAATTAAATACATCTTATTGTTTTTAAATAGAGAGGCAAACTTTCACACGCTAGGCTAAGTAATATTTTGCAGTTTGGTTTAAACAACCATACTAAAAATTATAATAATTTCGTTTCAATTGCATTTACAGCACATTATTTTTTTACTTAAAATATTCTAAAACAAAATTTATACTGTCTTATAATTTTCTATCAATTAAATGTTCTATTTAGTTCGCCCTAATCGGACTTCTACTAACTACTTAACGGATTCTAATGCAGTTTCAATAAATATCAGAGAAGAACCCAACTCACTTTAAGCTTTCTACCACGCTTATTAACGTCAGCGAAAGGATTAAAAATAAATTCGAAACACAACATTATATGTTATTTACAAAATATTGCGTTTATATTATATACAAAATGCCGTAAATCTTTATAAACATAACTTTAACCTTTACTACCAGGTACATAGTATAAGTAGGTTTACAAAAAGAACAAACTTTATCTAACGAGAAGATATTGTATAAATAACATTTAATTTACATAGAAAACAAGTTAAAACTAAATAGGTTATATTAAATGCAGTCAGTTTGGTGTTCCTTACATTCTAGATTAAATTAGTGAATAAATACCTTAATCTAATATTTATAACATCGTATTTTTAATCCCGAAAAATATAAACTTTCATAAATCTACTAATCTTTAATTTTGAAATAACAGTATAATTACGCTATTAATTATATAAAAATACATCATTTGTCAATGACAGCTATATTATTATTTATATTTTTTGTTGGTCTGTTTTTTTTGTACAACAGGATAGTAAAAAATAATTTCGCGAAATTTTCACCTAAAACGAATTTTGTTGACTTATCGGGGTGTTGAATCGATGTTCATTTGCTACACGAAATCAATAATCATCAAATATACTATCATCGTCGTCATCATCAAAATCATCATCGTCAGCTCCTGGGGGCACAAACGCACCATTTAGAATACCACTCACTGGTTCTTCGAAACCGAGCACCTTTGCCATACCGTACACCACTCGCATAACTAATAATCTCGAAAAATCTACTGGGGACGTTTCTTTCCTCTGTAGCACGAGTTGTTTTTCCGTAGGATAGTCCATTTTTCTCGTTTTACACTCACTCAGGTCCATGGAAAGAATAACCGCGAGGACGAATAAAGAATATCGCAACATTTTTTCTCTTTACGTATACGATCACTGCATAGTGTCCAAGCCGAAACACTGTCCAGCCAACGGAAGGTCTGACGAGCGAATGCAAAAGCAGGGATATCGAAGGCCAGTGTCACCAACACTATATGGATAACTGTGGCACCAATAGCATAACAATCTTTACTGTTACTTTGCCAGCAACCGTGACGTCGTTGTTATGACATAAAAAGTTAACCGTTTTATGTGCAGTAGAGGCTATATCTATAGGTACAGTTCTGTTTCATATTTGTATTTTTCCTATATATATAATTTTAAGACAGTACCGTCACTCAAGCAAATCGTAGTGGGGCTTTTGTGGAGGCAATAATAAGTCTTTTGTGTGTTTTTTGGGGTTAGTACAGTTTTAATGAAGGTAGCATCGTTAGTAAAAATATAGTACTTTTAGGTTTATGAGTTCTAAATATGGAGAATACTTACGAGACCAATAAGAGTACTATCATATTGATATTAGTATTAAGAAAATTTTAGTCGATTATTGGTTTTATAGCTGTCTATGTTTATATTAAAATTTATTAGTAGTATTTACTAGTTTTTAATTAGTTTAGTTTAGTTTGTTGTATGTGATTATTCTCCAAAAGGTTTACTTTGTTAATCTTTTAGAATCTAGAAAGATCTTAAGTGACATTTCTACTGTCACCTGAATTACTGCTATTAACTTGTAACCTTGATCTTGTTGTAGAGTCCGTAACAAAAGCCTACTTTTTCCGTTGCGTGGTCAGAATAAGAGAATAGTTTCGGATTATCTTCATTTGGGCACTGATAAAAATGAAACGGATGTTTACAGAAGAACTCAGATGTAAATGTTGCGCTATCGCTAAGAAGCAAGTATGAATTGTTGTTAAAAATACATATTTTCTAAAATATAAATTGCGACGCAGCGTACAAAAATACATTAACACCTGCCAAAAATTTTTATTATTTTTTCTGGGAATTAGAAATGTCAAATCAAATACGGAAGTTCACTGGGTCACCTATTTATAGTTTCACGTTTCCTACTGTGAAATATGTTTGCCTCATGTCCCATGTATCGAAGGGGATTTCGATTTCATACCTTTGTTAATTATGTATCTACTTTCTCATTTTTTAGTTTCGTTTAAATTTTTCGCTCCGATGATCTATCGGTCGCGTGATTTATATTTTATAAAGTGCATGTTGGTTATCAGAAATAATATGAAATCTCCAAGGAAGTAATATTTGATGGCGAAGTTTTTTATTGTTATTAAATAAAACTACCGTTCATAAAGGAAAATTTGCATAGATATTGAGGAAGATTTTTTTCATAGAATGTTAACTACGAGGTCTTTGTTAAAAATGCCACCGGCGGCATATTGTGTTTTCATGAATACTTGCTCATAAATATAATTTGGGTGCACAGTACTTATTGATAATAGTATTTAAAACAAATTAGATTAAATAATTAAAAGTGTTATTCAGTTTGAAGTGTTTTATTGCATTCGAAATAAATAATTAGTGTTGTAGTTATACCTACCATTATAATATTTGAATGGTGTGAATGAATCGTTGAATATTTTACTTGCTATAACTGATGGTATAAATTAATTTATTATTGACATATACCGGCTTATTTGGCGGGAAAGGTACAATTAAATCGATGCTTTGCCGTTTCCCGATTTGGTATCGGACGTAGATACGTGGGTGAAAGTGAACCAGCGACATAACCTGCTTTCATAGCTATTTAAATAAAGCGAAGTTCAACCGCGAGCACTGATGTTTAAAAGATTTGTTTAACGCCTATGGTAACATGCCCTTAGAAAGCACACGCTATCTTATCCAAATGAAAATGTTCAAGTAGTTATTACAGCTTTAACAAACGAATATGTTCTGTTATATATACGTAAAAATATTCAGTAAACTATCTTATAAACAAAGAATAACTGCACAGTTAATCCATTGTTAACCTTAAGTAAAAAAATGTAATATGTTTTTAAACTAACTAAAAAAAAAATATAAGACAATTATGTATGTTATGTTACCAGTTCATTAAAATGGTTGAATTCATTTTAACGTCCCGCAGTCGCTTTACAAACATGATAGGCCGAAGTCAGGATTTGCCGGTTTTTGACCAAAATGGCCTCTACTGCACCATTTACCACGTCCATAATTGCTTAGAACTTAGATGTGTATGTATATGGGGTGAATAATCTGGCATTAGTAAACAGAGGCTGTCCTTGTACTTGACTAACAAGTTATAAACGAGATATTTGCTGCTCTGCGGTCAGTGGGTTCGAATGTTTGGAAGCGAGATGTTGACTCTGTTCGCGGCTTTTGCATTGTTCCATGTAAGTATATTAAAAAACGTTTCTTTTTTATTTTAATCTTAAACTTAGCATAGAAATTAGAGATTAAAAAGTGTATTTTAAAGCAAAAAGTTGTTACAAAAAGGTCCGTAATTATTTTTTATTGCCATTGAATTAAGTACTGTCTTCCTAAAATCAAAGGTATCTTAATTACTTTTAATATAATTAACAAATTTCTTTGTCTTAAAGCTTAGAATAAGTAAACAAATAAGTCTTGACGTGTCAACTTGCGCGATATAGCAAGTTGCAACACAGCGCGTTAGATTGTTCCAAATGAACTCTGGCGATCTTATAGGAGTAAATTGATGAAAGACAAAAAGCCTTTCTCGCTTGCATATGGATTATTACCTGATATGATCCTTTAAAAATAACAATGGTTTCTTATTGATTGCAGGCTTATTTATACGAGTACTTTAAAAGTATTAACTATGAATGTCATTTTGAATTTTAAACAAAAAATATACTATTGTATATGTTATTGCTCACGTCAAATTAAATCTTCATATAACAGCTATTTCAACATTTTCGAACTAGTGTAATCAAAGTAAACAAAACTATATTATTGTTGTAAAAAATCTGCTGCACATATTAGTACACACATCGAATATAATAAAAACATTACAAATCACTTTCACCTTCTTTAAAAATACTCACTATTTGGAAATTAGGAAATGAATTTAATTTAATGAAATAATTAAAACAATACCAAAGAACGCACAGTTGGTTCTTATTATTAACACAATTTCAAGTAAGAATTTTAAAGTTAAAATTAACGTCAGTTTTTATTGCCTTGAAATTGAATTATTAATAATAACTTATAACTGTTTTTTTTTTAAGATATTTGATCCACATATAGCTTTGACTTATAAACACACTCAAGCTAGACAAAGAAACATCAAAATGTCTTGGTCATGACCTTGCGCTAAAAAATATAAAATATTCAAATCCATTTAAATGTGCACGATGCACGCAAATTAGTATTCTTTATACATAATGTACTTAAATTGTAGTATTCTTTATTTTATAGAATTGCAGGACATTTTGATTATTTTCCTATGACTTTGGCGGGATTCGACCTCGCATGTTCGACTCTTTTATATCAAGCTTTGCTGTCATCACAAGTATTCATGTATCACTTGACTACACGATAGAGAAAATTTTAAGTAAAAGCTATTTTGCTTTTTCTTTGTCAGTTTATACCTCTACTTAATCCGTTGACTTATACAAAAACAATTACGCAATAAATAATAGATCTTTTATGTGTAATTCTCTGAAGCGAAGACAAACAAACGTGATTCTTGTAACAGCCATTGTTAGAGTTAGACTGGAATTTTTCTTTATACGTCAGATGATTAACGCTATAGGAAGAAGTCGGTATGTAACAGATGCATAGCATATTTTTCGAATACAACGCGCTGTGTCATCACTCTTACACAGTTCCCACCGTTGGGACTAACTACGGCCTCTTATAAGGGTATGCCCATCTAGTTTATGCTCTACCATACTGGCCATATTATGGACGATGTAAGTTTAACGTTCTAGTTTCTTACGATGTGGATGTGGATGGATATGAATTATTTTTGGATTCCCAACCTGACGAAGCGGAATTGATTCGTGCGCTATTTAAGATGCTAGAACAAAAGTTTTAATGATAGTGTCTTTACAGGTGACAAATGCAGTAATAGCTCCAACTGTAGAGCTTAACGATGGAAATAAAATACCTCTGCTAGCTTTAGGGACGGGCAGAGGAACGGCTAAAGAGGTAAGAATGTTACTTAATTTATTTCATCTAGTGCTCGCACACGTCAAATTTCTGTTTAGAATTCCGAGAATTTTTTTATGACTCAATTATAAGATTATTATTCGAAGAACTTTAATTAACTTTAAAACTTCTTTTTAAACGTGTTCTATACGTGTTAAGACAAATAGATAAGGACTTTGAATCTGTTTTTATATTATAAAGTTGAAGAGGTTGTTGGTTTGATCTCGTTACGTCAGCAACTACTGGTTCGAAAATGTATCGAGGAAGGTTTTCGGCTATACAACATCACGCTGATACCAATAGGACCGAAAAAACAGGGGGAAACGTTGAAAAAACGTCGTTAAGTAATTCGTTAAAAGCGTGACTGTTATTTATCTAAGAGGGTTTCCAATGCGTTCGCTCCAAAACGCTTCAAGATATTTACCCGAAATTACTATTATATGCGACACAGCTAGTATGTAACAAGTTCTAAATAGAAATTGCAATATTTCCACAGTCAGAGTCAGTGGACCAAGTTCGCCAAGCCGTATACTGGGCCATCGAAGCTGGCTACAGGCACATCGACACAGCTGCGATTTACTTCGACGAAGAACAAGTCGGCAAAGGCATTGCGCAAGCGATCGCAGATAAACTAGTTACTAGGAATGAGCTGTTTGTAACTACAAAAGTGAGTTATTCTTTATCGAAAATGAAGTTAAGAAGGATATTTATTGCCCTAATGATTCCTAATTAAAGAAAAAAACGATAGCGGTAGTAGTCGCTACTACGAGTAGTAACAAGTTGTAAAACATTTGTTAAGTATGTAACTTTCAACCAGCTAATCGAACTGTATTAACTGTTGGAAAATGCCATATCGACATTCAAGTATGATTTTTACTAGTACCACTGTCTTTTCTAGCTGTGGAATGACAGACACCGCCAGGAACAAGTTGTTCCCGCATTGAAAGAATCTCTGCAAAAACTAGGATTGGATTACGTCGATTTGTACCTAATACATTTCCCCGTCGCTACAAAAGTAAGTCACTTCGAACTGTATGTATTAAGCCATAGAACAATATTTCAATTTACTCCCAGCGTTTTACATCCCTACGATTTTACTTATCAAAATAAACATCATTACAATCTAACTTCCCTTTCTAATAAAGCTCGCGATAAAAATACGCGATGGTCACTTCGTAACTCATACTTTGTGTAATGTAGGGTGCTAACTATAATAATATTGAATATCTCTGTAATTTTTATAGTTCTAACGTAAATCCATTTATGTTAACATATCCAACCTATCTACAACCGGATGTTCTTTAGCTGTGATCTTATTTTTATTTTAGCTAGCCACCTAGAACGAAAACTACTTTACTCCCAACAAGATAAAAAGTGCATAATTCAAGATGGTTTTCTTTGCTATTATTAAACAGTCGTTATTCTGATTGCGAAGTCATCATCATTAAGATGATTTCGAATGCATTTTTATTCATAACGTTTATTCGTCTTTCACTTTACCCATTTGAATAGAATAATGTGTTAATGTTATGATGGCTTAGAGTGGAACATATAAGGAATATCGAAATTGTGTTTGGGCCACGAACCACAGGTCACAGTAGAAAAAAGCCGTGAAATTTAATCACGTTTCGTATTGTGTAGACTTCCGACTATTTAAAGCCAAAAAAGTCAATAGCACATCTTGTTTAGATTTTATATGTCTGGGGTATTTTGCCATCTATTATGTGGACCATACTTTAGTCTTTTTTTATAAAAGAAACAGATTTCAAGGGTTTTCAAATTTGAATGATTAAAACCGTTCTTATTTCTTTTATAAGACGACGAATTAGCTTCATTATACGAAGGGATAGGTAAACCTATTAGATTCGATTTTCTTTTTATCGAGGTATTAATTACATAAACTTTTATTTTTCGTTTAGTCTGACGGATCCTTGGACAATGTAGATTACATAGAAACATGGAAGGGAATGGAGAAAGCCAAGGGACTTGGCCTCACTCGGTCCATAGGAGTGTCGAATTTCAACGCGTCACAAATAGAAAGGCTGATAGCTCATTCCACGATTTGTCCTGCTGTCAATGAGATAGAGGTAAGTACATTTTATTTACTTAAACCCACTTGGAAGGATTTTTTAATTTTCCATAATTCCACCTTAATGTTTGGTTTATCCATTACAATATTGCAAATATTATTTTAATTTTTAAAGAAGAATTAAAACACAAATGTCAAGCATGTTTTTTACTTCAAGTCGTTTGAACCAATTTTTGACATACTGTAATGTTTATTGAATCGATTTAGATTTCTTAAGTAGGAGTTCTTAGAAACACGTCAACTATTTGTAGGTATATAAGCTACATACATAAGTAATGCTTTGTTCTATTAACATAACAAATTAAACAACAAAAAATGATTATAAAATGACATTCAAAAAGATACAAAACGAAGGCGAAATTAATACTTTTTTTAGCAAAACAATTACATAAACATATCTGTCCACAAGGGGTTTATTTATATGTCCTTCCTTAAATATCCATGACAAAGTTGTACATATATTTATGAATACATTTACTTTTAGGTGAACCCCACTCTAACGCAAGTGGCCCTCATAAACTATCTGCAACTTAAGAACATAATTCCAATGGGCTACAGTCCATTTGGATTCCTCGTATCCAGGAGTAAAGAAAACGCTCCTCCACCGAGAGCGGACGACCCAGCCCTGGTAAAAATAGCACAAAAGTACGGAAAGACTACTTCGCAAGTAGTTCTGCGATATTTGGTGAGTTTGCGTTTTTTTCATGCCAATTTTTGCTAATCGTTAGCTAACGCCATCTGTTACTTTAAAATATTATATACGATGAAGAAGTTTATAAGTATTTAAATAAAACACTTTAACGGTTTAAAACGCGATATATTTAGTTAAACTTGTTTGAGAATTATTTTTACATGAAGCCCGGCTGCTACAAAGCATCCAACAACAAGCAAACAAGTTTAATTAAAAAAATTTTAAAAGTTTAAGTGTTTTATTTAAACACTATATACTGTACTGTTTTCTACCCTCGCTAAACTACAAAATAGTTTTAATTAACGTAAACATTAACTCAAATTAATAAGATACACAAAAAATGTTTTGTGGACTTTCAACTAGGTATTGTCTATTATAAAAAATAGACAACTTCTTACTATGAATTTGAAAATGATTCGTCTTAACCTTATTTTTTCTCAATTTCAGTTCGACAGAAGTATCATTCCCATCCCCAAATCCACGAACAAGGACCGCATTAAGCAAAACATCGACATCTTTGACTTCAGCTTGACGAACGAAGAAGTTGCGACGATCAACAGATTCAATAAGAACATTCGTGTCATAAATCCAGTTGACTGGAAGAATTCACCGTACTATCCTTTCGTAGAATATTGATTCGCATATAATAAATAAATAAAATGATTCTTTATTATTTATATCCCACTTAAATAATTAAACCAGAAATAATTACATTGAAGAAGTCGAATCGGAGAAATTTAGTCTGATGACATCATCGACACTAATAACCCGGCCATTCTGTATAGCTAAGTAATACAATAAACAGTCTTAATAGAGTCAAGAAACACTCTACTATCACCTTCAAAAACATTAATTTCTAAAGCATATTAGCATAAGTAGACTTGGTGAGATACGTAGACATTATAATATCTAGACTCAAATTTCACCTAGACGTGTTAAAAACACAATGCCACTCCTACGAAAGACAATACTTCTTTTATTTATTGTATCGGTAAGTATTTTCATTTTTATTAGACGATGAAAAAAAAATAAACATAAAAAAGTATTTCAGTTATAATCTAAAATCCCGCCTTGTCCATACCCCATATGGGGCATACGTACTTATCGGATTCATATACAGACGCGAGGTTGATCAGAATCCTATACTTTAGCTGCCTGAAGCGGCATTCTATTGTCCAGGATTCGTTAAATTCGAAAATTAAAGGATATTATTACAGACTATGTTTTTTTTATTCCAGGGAACGGTAAGGATTAATTAACTGGAGGGAAATATTTTAAATATGTTTTACTTTTAGGATTTCTTATTATTCTAATAATATTTCAGGTGTTCTCGCATAAATCTTTCTATAGAACCCTTAACGATGGAAACAAAATTCCTTCTATTGCTATGGGAACCTTCAGTTTAGTAAGTTGTTTTCTTTATATTAAAAAAATTAAGGAAACTTCAAGTTTTTGTAAAATTATTATTAGGTAATTTAATGAATCGCAAGTCTATAATCATTTTTTATACATACCTAAGTACCAACACATAGTAGAGGTATGTATCTTTTTTAAATATTTATTTAGATGCATGTGAGAGTTACCTCTATAGATAAATATTATAAAGTCGAATACTAAATTTAACTATATTGCATTTATTAATATAGGTTATAAAAATAATGTTTTTTTTAATATTATAAATGTGTATTTAGAAAAATCCAAAGCAGTCAGTGCTTATGGCAGTGAAAGCAGGTTTTAGACATATCGATACAGCGAAATTCTATCGAAACGAATATCAAGTTGGGCAGGCGATACACGAACTAATTGAGACTGGAGTGGTTACCAGAGACGAGTTGTTCATCACTGGAAAGGTAATCTATTCAATATGTTGCTTGCTTATCGCGGGTTCGACTCTTAGCAAGTGTGACATATGTTTGTATACAATTTTCTGTTATATATGACAAATATAGACATCGAAGCCTACCTACAGAAACATAATCACGCCCTAAAATTGCCCTTCAGATTTTGGATTTCCAATGTCCAAAGACAAAATAGGCAGGGCTATTTTGTTTGACAAACCGCTGTCATATTTTCTAATAGAGAGCGATATAGAGGCCCAATAAAGATAACATTGTTTCATGAACAAAAGAAAATTTGCATTTTTATCCAAGTGAATAAATTGTGATACTGGTTGTATTCGTTAATTTAATTTATATGGAGTCGGCTTCTATCCGAAACTAAAATTAGATAAGTGTACTCAAACTATACTTAAGTATTTCTTAAACAAATGTATCTTGATTAAATTTAAACAAATTAAAGTTGATTAAATTTTGGAGACACATCACGCTAACTGATTTATTCTACTTAATTATGCCAATAAATATCGTTGCGTTGTCTAATTTTCAACTGCATTAATATTAATTTTTGCAACAGCTTGAAAACGAAGAGCATGACAGAAAACAGGTAAAACCGGGGCTCGAGGGAACGTTGAAGAGACTAGGCCTGAAATATATAGACCTCTATCTCATCCATTCTCCAATGGCAACAGGGGTAACAAATCTTTTACAACAAAAGTATTATTAGGAAAAAATTATATCAATTGTCTTTTTGTAACTTCTAAAGTCAAATAAAAAAAAATATTTAAACTAGCCCTTAGCGTTTTGTCCCTTTTAGTCCCAGAGCTAATTTTAGAACACACACACAATACCCACCAACAACTCACGCCTCAAACCGAAACTTATAGCACTACAACAAAATACGTCAAATGTTTAAAGAAGATGCTAAATTATCTTAACAGGTATAGTTTTTCAGGAAAAGGAGAGTTTCTTTGTACGGACTACTTAGAGACGTGGCGTGGAATGGAGGACGTCCAAAATTGGGACTCGCCAGATCAATAGGGGTATGAACTTTAACAGCAAACAAATTAATAGGATCCTTGCCAACAGTGATGTTGTCCCTCTGTGAATGAAATTGAGGTCAGAATACTTTTCGTATCTTTAAGGGTTGGACCGACTAATTTACCTAGGCGTGACGCTGAACATTGTATTTTCAACAGGATTCAAAATCCTCAAAATATGATTTATATTGCCCCGAGATTTAGTAAAGACAACCCGGGGAAACAAATTTGCATTTACGATGGCCGAACAGCACAAAGCCCAGAAGCTTTATGAATATTTAGTTGGTCATGATAGCTGTGAACTGTGTGACATACTCGCGTATAATAAGTATTATGCTTCCAGGTCAATCAAAATTATCCCAATCTTGGTTTACTCTCCTACTGCTTGGAGCATAACATCCAGGTTATGGCGTATGCTCCATTCGGTTTCATGGTCCCACGGTTTGTTAGTTATAGACCTATCAGGCCAAAGATTGACGATCCATACTTGACTAAATTAGGCGAAAAATATGGAAAGGATACCACTCAAATTGTTCTGCGATATCTGGTAAGATCACTGTCCTTTGTAAATGCCACATAGATTAGTTAGTAACTCATCTAGCCATGCCAAAGCCATAGCGTTGTCTGTAGTTTACTTAAGTCACCATTAATAGCTAGTATGCGTTCGTTTTTGGACGTAAGGACGCAAAATATTAGATTGATTTTTAACTAGGACCCGACGATAATAATATTTTGCCTTTAAAACTAGTTCACGTGTTTTATTGTAATATTTAGTTATTTCTAGTTTAATAACAGTGTTGTGTTGTAATCTTGATGTAATTAAAAAAATATAATGTCAACGGGCAGGATAGAGCACTTATGGTAGAACAATAGCACTGTGCGCTGTCCGTCGTGGGTCCGAGAATTAAATTTCATAAATTGTCTATAAATCTTAATGTATCTCGTTAGATATAAGAGGTAGTTTAACTTTTAAGAAATTTTTCTTGATGGAAGTGGAAGTGCACTTTATAAGAAAGATTTAGTTTTAATCATCACTTCAACTTTTTAAAATCTCTCAGATCGACCGCAACACCATACCAATTCCTCGGTCCGACAATCACACGCACATAACAAGCAACATCGACGTGTTTGACTTTAGTCTGACACAGAATGAAATCCTGAACATCAACGAATTTAATATTGACACCAAAGTATATGTTTTGGGCGCTTTGAAAGACCATCGTTATTACAGTTTTAATACATGTTAAAGACTATTACATATTTAGTTCAATAAATGGTTCGTCCTTTGTTTGTTTTTTTTATTAACCACTCGAAGAAAGTCTGGCGTCAGCTGTAGGTAGTCCTGGCAAATCCTGACGTTCTGTTCGAATCGATATCGATATTACTAACCAGCTATTCGGTCAGTCATTAGAATACAGTCCAAGCAATTAACCCATAAATCGCTGATGAAACAGACACATAAATGTGTCTGCTGTATGGAGAATAGCTTTGGCATAGTGCCAAACTTTACTTTTTCTTGCACACGATATCGATCAGGTCAAACCTAGAAAAATAATAATTATAGTAAGTAGTAAAATTTCTTCAGCGCCTTGAACTAACATGTAGGTAGTTTCTTCTTTAGTTTTTACGTGTAATGTAGTAGTTGTACATTCTTTTGATATGGTACGGTAGATAAGTATAAGTATTTCATAAAACTATATTAGCTTTAATATCGTGTTTTAAACAAACAAAACTTAATGTCTACTTACAAATATATTGCATAGCAATTTAGATTCTACACAATTTACAACCAACACAAAAACATCAAGGTGTCAACTTAATGTCATACAGATTATGTCATTCGTTGCCTTTTACAAAAATCACAGACTATAATAAGTGTTAATAATCTCTTTACATCTGCAAAAATAGTAATAATTCATTATTGGTAAAACTATTTTCATTTTTATTTTCTGAATATTATAATAAAGTATATTTTATATAGAAAATTAAATTGTTATATTGTAGTGCTTTTTTCTATGCACTGATAAAACTACTCGATTCCTATATCATTTGTATTTTAAGAACCAACAAAGTTAAACAGAATGGCCACTTTAAGCAATCTTTCTATAATTATTAAAAATTTGAAATTTTATTCAATCTAAGTTATAAAGTATAAAATCTAATTAAATTATACTATTGTGTTTAACTATTTAAAGTCGGTGTCTTTTTTAAATTAGTCTATCGCCAACTGCCGAAATGATCCATCGATTCCGAACAACTCATCATAGTTGGTCGGTCTTCCTGGACGAAGCTTTTCAGTAGCGATCAGTGCATCCTGAGCTTTGAACCATTCACGATATTCGATTAGCTTTTGTGTCCATTTTTCTGAAAAAGTAGTACAAATGTTAAAGATGTTGAGATAGAGAACAAAAAATGAACCTATGTCATTCATTATTTTATGTTATTTAAGCACACTCATAAATTCGTTGTTACTCTTGCTTACTAATAAATACAAATAAGTCAATAATTAAAACTTGCTAACATTAAATGCATATTGTCTTCCCTTTTACTCAAATTTACCTTGTAAAGATGACATGGATTCACACTTTCCACCATATTCTACTGGAAGCATCTCTTGTGGTATGTATTGATATAGGTCCTTTAGGTCTCTATGAATAAATATCTGAAACAAATTAGGTAAACATTGGTTAACTGGAAATTTCCTATTATGACATTATGTATTTATAAATATGTACTATAAATAAAGTGCATATGACTTTAAAACCGAACCTATCTCTTCGCATTTATAAAAACCTAGTGCATTGTTTTGATGTAATTTAAAAACATTTCGGCCCTGCTCTGCCTTCCTTCACACAGGCTCAAAACAACAACAAATACATACAGACTACTAAAGGTGCACTTTATATCTCTTCGCATTCATGATGATCTGGTATATTGTTTTGAATAACTCGTTCATTGAACCATCCGATTCGCATTGATTTGATGTGAGCTCTGTTTATTCATAAAAGCCTGGTAGATTGTTTTGAGTATCGAGATAGTTTCGTAAACAATGGGCGTGGCGGACACTACTACTACTTTATCAATATTTCACTTGGCTCCACCCATTACTATAACTTTAAAGTGAATTTTGTGCGTGTGTTAAATAAGTTAAGTAATCATATATTTTACGCTTCTTCATAATGTATTATATGTAGTAGTAGTATTGAAAAAATCTAGTGACTAAGCAAACCAGTGTTAATAAAAAAAGGCGCCTTCGAATAACACACGAGCATTTTATCTCACACAAGTGTACATAATTATAAATCAATACGCACGTACGCAGTACTGGGAAAAGCACACACAAATAAAAATATGATTGGGGGTGGAGCTAACTAGATGTATCCCTAGGCTAGTTATGATGCCCTAGTACTTGATGTTTTGGTATTTTACGGGGTGAATTGTTAAAGAAAGGACTAATTTTTTACATTCGTTTCATTATAAAAGATACTTACGCGTTTTCGTATTTTCTCTTTGAGGAAAGGCTTTACGAAGTTGACGAATCTTTCAACGATGGGTGACGTGTTGATAACATGCACTTCCTTCAGCTTCACTGGATACGCTTCCTGTGAAGAGATGAAATCTAAACGATCCACTAAACTCGAAAGTACTTTAAAGTTAAGAAGTTCGTTTTTTGAAATTTGTTTGTTTCTAGAGGACTTAGTTTAATAATTATACAATGCATATTGTTAAAATGACAACTAAAAAAAATACATGTGAAGTTGAGCTCGTAAGAATTGTAATTATTACTTTCGTGGTATTATCCATATTACAGATAAAAAAAATATGAACACTCGACAAAAATCTAAATTTTCTAAGATAATATGGTATAAACATATGGAAAAAATAAGACTTTTATATCATTAAATTAATTTAATTTATTTCGTTTCTTCGTTTACCATTGAGACATTTTGCCACAAATAAAATAATTCACGTTGATTCTATAAAATCTTACCTTTTTTCTATATGAAAGTAAATAGTAGACGAAAATACCTGAACGCAAATCATGAACTTCTTAATGGTAGTGGGAGTCAGTTTCGCCAGCAGACTTGGTCCCAGCACAGCTCCGTCCAATACATAGATGTCTCCAGCTACGCCTTCAGTTTCCTCCATCAGCCTGACATCTCCAATCATGAGGGCGAGCTTTAGGGTATCCGTTACCTGCTGAGGTGTCAAACTGGCCTCTAGACCTGTAAGTATTATTATATTTTCCATTACATGATAGTTAGTGATATAAATTATGGTATCCCACACAAAAAAAAAACATTTTTTTAATAATCATAGGTATAAAAGATTATTTCCAGAAGTTCTGTCGGCTACAATAGGTAGTTCCGTGACTTACAAATTCGATGACGTCACAACATACTATTCTATATGTGAAACGTGATTCCCCATCGTCGCAGTTATAACTCACATCACGTTAATATTGTAATTTTATTCAAATTGTGATTCAAACTGGTAATATTAACGGCTTACATTTGTTTAACAGGTTATTTCTTATAACTACGATTTCTTACTTACCCCTGCATATCGTTACTCTTCTACCATTAGGCGTTACACCAGGTAAAGGGGGACCTTGTCTGAAATTAGGAAAGTAGGAATTGATTAAAACCATTTTTATGCTATACTACCATTGAACCAGCGATCCGGGTTTATACTCTCTATTCATTTTTACTAAATATTTACTGTAATCTTGCTGTTATCCAACAAGATTACTTAGTCACGAATGCCATAGTGTGACACCTCGAAGCAGTATTGTTTGCTTCTTACAAACGTATTTTAAATCACAAGATTTTTTTATTTGACATAATATGTCATTTTAACCAACTTCAAACCACTCGTGTTCTGTAAACAGTAGTTTGGACTTATAAAGTACTGACTTTGAGTATTTGCATTACATTTTGGTGGATTTCCGCTTCATCGTGCTTTAAAATGTGCACGAAAAGATTGTTCGTGGATGATAAATGATATAGAGCCGTGGTCACGGGGAGACGATTCAAAACACACCTCGGGCAGTAGTTAATATTTTCAAACAAGTTTAAATAAAATATATCGCGTTTTAAACCGTTAAAGTGTTTTATTTTAATGTGTACTACTCGCGTAAGGTACAGACAGTATTTTATCGAAGTTTGTTTGACATTTCTTAAAGGCCGAAAAACTACGAAAACAAACTATAATAAAATTAATTTACGTATCCATTAATAATTTCTTCTTAGTTTAGATCTACTGACAGAAAGTGTAATAACTTGAAATTCGTTAAATATAATTTCAAGCTTAGCTTGTTACTTTAATGTTAGTTGTGCTATTCCATAAGGTTGTGCGTGGGTCTACAAAAGCACGAAATTTAGATGAGATTTTAAGGTGAAGGTCACTCATAGAATCGGCACATGATGTGGTATTTCAAAAACCTTGATTCACAGTTCTCTTATAACGAGTTTTATAAATATTAATAATTTTCTATAGCAACTGAACAAATGAGAATAATTTTATACACTGCATATATAACGTATTTATTTTAAACTATATAGTATTACATACAACTTATACCATCTGCGTACTTATTACGAGCAAATTTAAGTACTACGTAAATGCAGAATAGCATGAGTAATATTTATGTACAAACAAGTCGAGTTACATAAGACAATTAAAATTTTTATTTTGTACTTGAAACCAAAAATCCGATTGAATTTTTAAATGCGTTTTATTGACGCGAAAAATTGTGAGGGTAGGAATTGCATTGGGATTCCAAACGCTTAGTGTACTTTGGCCGAATAACTAATTTAAATGTAAAATTATTGTCGCACTATCTGTGTCAGCGACTTCGTCCGCAAAAATCGTTATTTTTGACATCCAAACCCCTTCGTTTTTATAAACTTTAGCTGTTCCCCCCCCCCCCCGGGGCGCCCCCCCCCCCCTTTTTTTTTTTTTTTTTTTAAAACGCGGACTATAGGTCCCTTTTTTTAGATCATTTAAAGAGGAATCATTTTTTAAACAACTAAATAAACTCACAGTTTACTTTGCAGTACTTCACGTAAAGCAGGTTTTGACACATCTCTGTTGGTGAAAAATTCTGGACAAGCAGCTCTCATCGTGAAGTACATGTCAAGCTTTCTCTTGCACTTCTCTAAGGAGAAACTGCTGCCTCGAAGAAATGTCATCAGGGGGTTGTCTTCTGTAAGGAAATAAGACACTTGAGTTGCAAAACAATTTATTTAAAAGAGCATATAAATTAAAAAATACAGAAATAGTTTTTGATTAACGTATTAACTTGTAGTTCTGATACAAAATCTCTTCTTGTTTTCAGTTCAGTGTTCACATATACTCTATTTCATCGGCAAAGAGAAGAAGAATAGAAGAGGGCGATAGATAGAGACGTTAGAGATAGTTTTCTTACCCCATTGATCTGGCAAATGTGGCTGCTTCTTCAACCACTCCTTGATAGTTTCTAGATCTTTATCTCTTGTGTTTACGTCTTCTTTCAACTCGACTCTTATCTTCTTCCACACCTCGCCAGTCGGCTGGATCATCAGCTCCGATTTTAGCTTCATTTTTCTGAAAATACAATAATGATTAATGAAAGTGTTTCGCCAGTGAGTAATTTGTAATTATCATAAATAATTATCACCACGAATTTAGTAGCGATAGTCGTTACAGCCCACCGACCCATACTAGGGCAGTTCCTAAAAACACTTGTGATGTGGGTCAATGCTAAGTTTAAACTACCCATCCTTCTACAAAATTAAGCACGACATTTATACGAGAAGAGAATTAAATAAAATTCATTTGTGTCTTCCTGAGATTGGAACGGTTTAAAACGGTTTTTATTAATTTTGGCCACGACCTTGCTACTTCCTAAGTAATCGCTAGTTCTAAACGACATCTTGCAAAATATAATAATCTATGTGCAACACGTTACATCGTGGACCTTGACACCAAAACTTTCGGCTATTCAAAATCCGGTTTTTTCCTTTGGTAATAGAAGATTAAGTGTCAAAAAATCAATAAGTGTTCGTTATATTACTCTAATTATAAATAATCTGTGTCAGAATCGAAATATAGACTAAGAAAGTGATGCCTACAGACGATAAATAAATCGTTGATGTTAGATTTTCCTCTATATTTATTTTAAAAATAATAAAGACGCAATGAACAGGGATCTCTTCTCGAATGTATATTTTGCCAGAAACCAAAAGTGAGGTTCGCTCTGTCGGGAAACAGGGATCCCGTAAAACCAGATACAACGGTACTAGTTAAGTGCAATATTACAGTTGGGTGCATTCACCTAATGCACTTTTAAACTAGATTTTTATTCGTAATACATTTTAATCTCCTTTTTTAATATAACAGACATATATTGTTTGTAGATTACGCGCGTATGTACAAATTTGAAAAATAACTGAAGAAATGTATTTGTTTACTTATTTTTAATACGATTTTTCGAATGACCCCTTGAACACTACTGCTTTGTAACGACGAGCCTTAATAAAAATAAGGCAACGAATATATTTTGAGTTTGATAGCGTTAAAAGTGTCTTATATAAAAAAAGATATAATTAGATCGTCAATTACGCAGGCTATGCCAAAGAAATAGCGCCTCCTGGGTTTTCCACTGAATCAAATGTGATTGTAAATCTATTAATTATAAACATGTCCATTACGTGTCTGGCCCTTAATAAAATATATTTCCTCAGTTTGACGAAAGTGTAGGTTTGTCCAGAATGATCGTTGCTTTACTTTCTGAAGTTGTTTGTTGTACATGAATATTCAATTATAAGTCATAAAGTTTCTATCTTAAATGGTACAATTACCTACCAAACAAACCAATTGTACTTATGAGTAGTGTTGACCAATATTTGCGAAATGATATTTGACGTAAATACAGTACCGTAGTATTCGCAAGCATCAATAAGTGGTTGGGCAAACTGTTTGTATTTCACATCTCAACGACGCTAGATGATTTCATCATAACTTTATCCGTTTTTATCTTGTAGTTTATTAGTTCCTGGTAACTGTACGTAATATTTGTTATTATAAAGTAAACACAAGTTCATTCGATTATAGGATAAACAACGTGATGGCCCCCCCCCCATAAGTCTTATTTTTTAGCGGCGCGAACGTTGGGTTCGAATCACGATAAAATATAATCAATAGTTCCAATCTGGAAGTGCAAATTTCTGATCAAGGGCTAGTTTTCATGGAGCCAATTAATTGAAATATATATGTTTACTGGGGATATAGAGGTGACGTTTAAAATTGTACACCTTTTTTTATCAAGACGCTGGATTTTAAACTTGTTAGCATCGCTTTGTGACCACTTGGAAATTTCAGAATACAGGTCTTTAAGTTATTTGATTAAATTAAAGGAACTTATCGTAAATACGATAAGTTATCATGAAATCACATCTTATCGCCATGTTCCTATGCACATATAATACCATGATGATTAAAACGTGTTAAATTTATCCTATAATTATTACGAGATACGCTAGTAGGTACGTGTTTAGACATCATCATTGGAATCGAGATAATGTAATATATAAAACAATCATGAGATAGTTTTGAAGGCTGCTGTTTCAAAATTTGTTATATAGTGTCACAATTGGCTCTATACTGTTGGAAACCGTGTGAATTTATTAAATCAAATAAAAGTACTTGTTTTTATCGAACGATACTTCGAGATGTAATATTTGGATCTTAAAGAAATAGAAAAAAATTTTTAAATGAATTGGAGCTCTTATTTTATTTTTATTTAATAATAAAAGCTAATTTAAATTCTTTCGTTACTTACAAGCTACAATATATACGAAGTAACAATATACGCGAATTGCTAATTGTATTTTTCAGTACACTTAAAACAATAAACTTTTAACTTTGAACTTTTTGTTGATTCCTGTTGATCATAATAAGTAAAGCATCCAAAATAACCAATCATCGTTAATAACTTAGTGAAATTGTTTGAAATGCGTAGGTGCCACTTGTCAATTGTCTTGCAATCTTTAAACTCTACCGAGAAAATAGAGAGAACTAACAAACTTAGTATTTTGCCATTTGTTATTTTATATTGTCAATCCGTGTGAAGATTTAACTCAATTGAAAACCCATGTTTATCTATGCGACATCTATAAATTTGACAAGTTAGTTGAGTAAAAAAATAAACTTGATGTAAATGCCATCATCAATGTTAAGAGACGTTTACCAATTTATCTAACACTATATGTAAGTCGGTAAGTTAGAAAATAAATAGAAATATATAAAAAAATTGTGCTGTTGTGAGAATATCGAAATATTTAATAAAATAAGTAATTACATTTTTTCATAATAAAGAATTTCGCGAGATAATAATTATTTTCTTATGAAATGTAGACATTTTTTTTATATTATAAAACAACAGTAACACGAATGGAATTTATTATAATTAAGATAATTATTAGATTGAAAAATAGCAGTAATATATTTGTTATATTTGAAAACAATATTAAATACTATTAAATAAATATATAAACAATTTTATACGTTTAAAATTAATTGAATATCTTTTATTTTAACCGCCTTTAATTTATTATATTAAATTGAGTATACAAAACTCACCCCGAGTATTCTCCAAAACAAAAGGCACACTATGTTTTATTTAAATTAATAAAGTTTTTTACTTGAACCGTGTGGTTTGATCTGACACATACGTTGAACTGACCTCGGCCTGCCTCTCTCTGGCTTATTGAGAAATTTCTCAGAGCTAAGGTGTTCCCTATGCCTCGTTCACACTCAACATTGCTGGTACGCTAGTGAAGGCTTCGTGAAAAACGATAATACTTTGAAGATTTTTAAAAGGACTCAAGCCATTAGTAGAGATTAAGTTATTTAATTAGAATTAATTTGGTAATAACAATATTATAGACAAAGTTGTTGTTAATAACAGAAACGCGATAGGACAACGACGTAAACAAATCGATATTACGTTAATGTACTTTTTAATTATTTATTTCTCGTTCTCTAAAATTATAATTTTTATATAATGAGTGTGTATTATAAGTATTGAAATGTATAATTATATAGTAAAATATTTTTTAATCGGTCATTGTCAACTTAGCGAGTTGGGCTATATAACATGTGTTTCGTCTTACATCAATTAAGTGACTATTATAAACTGTATAACAGTTACTCGATGAATGCAAACGAAGCTGCAAAGTACGTAATTTAGGTAATTGTTTATTTAAATAAATTTTGTGTATATTTATAAGTTCATTTTTTATTTAATTTAAAAATAACATCTTACTACGGCTGAAATGATCGCGAATGATCGTGCTTGTCTGTCTTTTCTGTCATAGAATAGTTACTCTACACGTAACGTACATTTTATAAGTATCTGGTTTTTAAGATTCATCAAGCAGAAGGCACAGAACTGTGTCTGTTCGCATTTTCATTAACATTTGCTTTAAGATAGCTCTCGCTGTGTCGGATTAAAATCCTCGGTTGCGAAAGCGTTTCGCCAGTCTGACCGTGAAGTTACTTAGATGTGAAATGATATTGCTTTATAGCATTTTAACCATCTTTAATGTAGCATGATGATGCTTCTTGTGCAAGATAAGTATAAATAAGCGCATACGCATATGATACAATAAACGCCCGCGTTGTTACTCGCATCACATGTACGTTTCACCAAAATTAACAATTTTGACTGTATAAAGGTGAAATATATTATTTGTATCGCGGCTATAGCGAAGCATCCAAATAGTAGTCAAAATTAATATATTTCGCGTTTTAATCCATAAAGTGTTTTTTACGGATTAAAATGCGGTTTTAGACACTCTCAATTCTGCTAGGTCTATCTATTTGATAGAGAACCCACATTGCCTTAAATACTTCCTGTGGTGTTTCTCTCAATCTGGACATCAGAAATAGAGTAGGTAAGTCCGTTTATCAGGTCTCCACAATAAGCCAAGGCACAAACTAACCCAGTTTCTGCCTTGGCCGTTAGGTTTAAGATTGTGTAGGTCCGTCTTATTTACTATAGGGTCCAAAACTAATATAATCTTTTCTCTATGGCAGAAATATTCGTCCTATTTCAAACATTTCTGAAACGAAGATATGATTGGTCGTGTAGGTACTTGTGCCTGTTAAAAATGTTGCAGTTGTTGAATTAAAGAACACGTCGCGGATATAAAACGTAAACGTCTCTCCAAATCTGCGGTATGCCAACACTCATCGCATACAATAACGGATTTATATTGGAAAAACTAAAAGACGGCTCTAAATTTTTCTAAATTGTGTCTTTATCTCTTTGATCTTTATATGTTTTCAGGCTATATTACAATTTCAACAAAATGCAGTTTTGTATAGCAATAATATTTTCTAAATAACACAACTGCCAGTATGTTCGTATAGTTGTACTGGCTGACGTGGTGGTGAATCATTGTCAATTCCTGGCCTGCTTTTATATATAAAAACCTCTTTATATGTCAAAACACATAGCCCATAAAATTAGAACCATTTTGTATAATGCAGTTAAAACAATATTCATAGTGCATTATTAAATTAAATAAGCCCCTTATGGATAGACATTTCGTTACATCAACTAACCGTTATATCGTTAACATTGGACTAAAATTATAATGTTATGTGTATGTCCTATAGGGTGAAGAAAAAATCATACGTATTATATATATTTTAATTAACATAATTTCATGAGAGTATTTAAGAAGTAGGTAACATAAGAAGAGTTTTATAAAATTAGCTAATTTAACTTGCTAAAAATTGTCTGTTATTTACGAGAGTAAACAAAACACTTCAAAAGGTTTAAACACGAGATATATTCGGTTAATTATTATTTAATGCGACGACTACGGCTAAAACCGATAAAAGTGTTTTATTTAAATAGTATTGCTGTAAATATTGGATATTATTTTCATTAATTTAGCTCTGTGTAACACTGTGGTATATTCTAATTACTTGTTCATTAATCTAATTGTTTATTCAATCTATCGAGAGCTGCCTGAAGGATCCGTCGATTCCGAATAGCTCGTCATAGTTAGTTGGTTTTCCAGGTCTCAAGCTTTCATTTGCTGTTATTGATTCCTCAGCTTTGAACCACTCTGTGTATTCTTCAAGTTTCTTCATCCAGGCTTCTGTAATAAAAAAAACAAAAATGTAATGTTTTAACATAACATAGGTGGAAACCAATTAACCTCTTCCTCCTCTTTTCCCTTTTAGTATGCAAACAAAGAGTCAGTAGGTCCGGCCTGCCCGCAATTATCTACACTAATATACAAAGGTGAAGAGCTAGTTGTTTGTTTGTTTGAACGTTTTAAATACGGGTTCGAATTGAAAAAATTGGTTTGAGCATTTACAGAGGAAGGCTATAAAACATCGACCTGTGACTTATACAAGTGAAGAATGAGCGGGAAATGTGAAATAAAATTGGGAATATTATTCGTCATTGTGGGTTACCGAGAGGTACGCTGTGAAACCTGCTCATGACACTCAAAAAATATGAGCGAAAGAATGATTTCTCTTTATATGATCTAAAAAAATGTCAGCGACTATGTCTATCTTAAAAGATTAACTGGCAAGCACAACAGGACGCGTCCGACTATTAAACAGTAATTTTACCATTTATGTCGGAAAGGGATCCACCGTTACCACCATATTCTTCTGGCAGCATTTCCTTTGGCACATAGTTGTAGAGTTCATTTATGTCTGAGTGGATAAATATCTGAAAATTGAGATATACTAATGTAGTACATACATGGTACAGTAGTCTAATATCGCATTACCACAATTTGTATCGACTAATAATAATTTATGATATTACAGAAAAACCTGTTCACGATTTATTGTTTGCACATTTATTGATAAAAAAGATAACCAAATCCGATGCAGTATAAATAACAATTTTCACTCTACATAAGAATTATTCTACTTAGTTATATTGCACAGTGTTAAATAAAAAAATTGATTTGGTATGTGTAAAATGAATTTACGTACCCTGTTTTTAATTTTCTCCTTTAGAAAAGGTTTCACAAAGTTGACGATTTTCTCAATAACTGGCGAAGTGTTTACTACATGTACTTCCTTCAATTTTACTGGGTAGGCTTCCTGGAATAAACACAAAATCACACATTTAACTCAAGACTTCTAAAAAGGGCTGTTACAACAATTAAGGCATAGAGTCATAAGATATAAAATTAGATATATATTTGTGCAGTTTTCTTTGAAAGAAAATGGACTGTAGACACTTATCTAGGACAAGAATATTTTTATATGGTATCCCTTATAATATATCAATAAGATGTCAGCCTTTTGACCTGTAGCATTGAAAGTTCGGAAATCTAAAGACTAAATTCCACCGAAAAATAGTTAAACTTCACGTTTTTTTTCCTCTGTGGACGGTGGTTCTTGATCCATACGAACTTTAATCATCCACCCATTTAATATCTAGATTTCAAGACAAAGTACAAATTGTTTAAGAAAAACGGTGGTGATAAAACCACGACCCTAAGATTTTAAAAATTTTCGATTTCAACGTTTTAAAATTATAAATAAATATCTTAAACATTACGTCCTACCTGTACACATATAAGGAACTTCTTAACAGCGGTCGGAGAGATTTTGGCTAGATGACTCGGGCTGACGATGGAAGCATCCAGGATGTAGATATCACCACCGACTCCTTCTATTTCCTCCTTGAGCCGAACATCTCCGATCATTAGAGCAACTTTGAAAGCGTCATTCAGTTGGTTCATGTCGAGATTCTTGTCAAGTCCTGAAAGAATGTTAAAGTATCAGTTAACTCAAAGTATAGCCTTTAATACAACTATCGTGATAGTTAATCCTTTTCCCGGCTAAGACGTAACCAAAAGGTTCATCGTTATTCTTCCGTTTGGCTTTGTTATTGTGTTATAGTTGTAAACTACACAGCCTATTTGTAAACAATCTTTTAAGATTCGCTTATTGTTTACATCTATAAAACGACTGAATTTAGTTTGATGATGTTTTAATTACCTCTGCATACAGTAACTCGACGTCCATTGGGAGTCAATCCAGGTAATGGTGGTCCTTGTCTGAAATATAAGTCTCTTTAAAATTTCCAATGTAACACATTATTTAGACATTATTTTTACAATGCGTTTTGTCGGTTAGAATCTTGCACACCTATAAATTTTAATTTAATGTTCATAACGCTCAGTATAAGTGTACAGGCAAGGCCTGTGTAAAATTAAGTCCTGTATTCTGTTATCCTTTAAAAAATAAGATCCCATACCGAATTTGATACTTACGCCCTTGACATAAGGTCCACAAGTTCTGGACGTTTAACATCTCTATTTGTAAAGAACTCAGGACACGCGGCTCTCATTGTGAAGTACATGTCCATTTTCCTCTTGCATTTCTCTAAGGAGAAGCTGCAACCACGAAGGAACGTCATCATGCGACCTTCATCTGAAATGAATTAAATACATAGTTTGTTATTTCTTATCTCCTAGAAAAATATGAACGACCGGTCGTCCTGGAAGTCTATGGGGGAGGCTTATGTCCAGCAGTGGACACCGAATGGCTGAATCGATAGTATAAAATATACTTTAAAACACAGGTTGGCGTAATAACGATTTCTGTACTTTGTTATCACGAATATTACCTACCTATTTCATTGATATTATAATTTTAAAAGAATTTATTTCTTTGTTTTTTTTTTATATTTATATTTGGTTAACATATCGAATCAATTAAAAAAAAGTTATACTTAATTATTACATCCTTTATAACTACATATTCATTATGTAAAGTTTTAGAATATTAAAAATCCCCTGTTCAATTTTACTTAGCAAAGTCGTTTCGACTAGAATTTGCTTTATAAATCATACAAGTCAAATCTATAGAGACATGTTACTAAATTACAAGCCTTACCCCATTCATCAGGTAAATGAGGCTGCTTCCTGAGCCACTCTTTCATATGCTCCAAATCTCGATCCCTTGTGTTCACGTCCTCGTTCAGTTCTACTCTGATCTTCTTCCATATTTCACCGCTAGGTTGAACCAAAGTTGCAGATGCCATCGTTGTCTTTGATGGAGCAGTAACCTAGAAATTGGTTCAAATTGTATTTATTAATATACTAGGGATGGAACTAAAATTTGTCATGATTGAATGTCAACGATACTTAATGCTCCTAAAAATGATATTTTGTTAGTTACTTTAAATAACACTGTAATTATTATTTATTAAGTGTGCTATATAATCTACTTAATTACTTTAAGACTGTTTAAATCAATCTTAAAAATGTAAGAACCAAACAACTTATAATTTAAATCGGGTTAAGATCAAATAAATTTCTAGTTTATATTTATTTCTTTGCTTATCTTGTAAATGTCGCTACAGATAATAATTACATTTAATTGTTTCTGGAAGTTACTATTTGAGAACTGAACTTTTAACAGTTCAAAACACGACACGTATTTATTTACGATATAAAAGAAAGGATTGCATGAATCAATAGTAAGTCCAGGTGAAATTCAGTTGCGTTTAAACTTAAAAACAAACTTTTAATTTTTATGATATCCGCGTACTTAGACAAGTTAGCGCGTAGGAAAGTCCTTACCAAACTTGGTCGCCCCAGTACCCGATATTACAACAGCACAAATTCCGATTGCACATAGCAAACATCGGCGTCCCTGCTTTAGAAACTCAAGGAATCCATTACCGACATCCTTGAAGTTGAATAAATAAAACATTACAAACATACGAACGGATATCGGTACAAATTGGCAGGATTGTGGCGCAATAAGCATTGCCCAATTTTCGGAGTTTCATCGGAATCGCTACGGTCGTTTTGGCTTCCGTATCCTTTAAAAGTGCACTTAACATACCTGCAGTGTATTTCTATTGACCATGGAAAGAGATAAATTAATTTTTATTTTTAGTTTTGGAGCTTGAATCCTCCGATTGCCAAAATATAAATGAGTGCTAAAAGATAAGTATAAAGTAATTTTTTCTAGACTGCACTAGGGAAACAGTTGACACGAGGAAGTTACAATCAAAAATCTGATATAAATTTAAAAACCCAGCATATTATAGTGTTATGCAAATCGCAAAATTATGACGCAAACAGTATGTTAAACATTCATAAATTGCATATAATTCTGACCTAATTAAGTAAGGTAGTTTTTGCCCAGTTCTTATCTAAAGATGAATAATTATTAAAGATAATTTAAATGCGAAACAATAAAATCACTCCTGAGACCTTATTTAATAAAGCTTATTGTATATCTCTATTTGGTTACGATTTTAAAATGTATATGTGCAACTACGTCATTTAGTTGACAATGTAATAAGTAATGATGGTAACAGAAAACACGAAGGTCATGTGTATGTTGGCTATGTTCATCTAATATCAATTAAGAACGACGTCAAAAAGTAAGCAAAACTAGGCACTTGTATTGTATATTAGATGTGATCTCTGAAATTCAAATACCTTAAGCCAAAAAGGTTTGACAAGATGTTATATCGCTCGGGTATTTCACTTTTCATCAAGTGATCTCCACGATTTCGTGTTATCACACACATGTCACACAGTGTCACACACAGTAAAAATTTTCGAAATGTCATTGTAAGTAGCCCTATATTATTTTTATTTATTAGACAGTTGTACCATTATCGACGATGAATAAGAAACTAGTATAACAAGACTACTTTGCACTCTACGACTTTCCCATCTATATACCTATTTATGAACTTCCTTGGAAGCTCTATACATCGTACATACACTGTTGTATAATTATGTATTTAAGTTTACTAATTTTGTGCTATTGCCCTATAGCAATTAGTATTTTTTTAGAAAGCCTAAAGTAGAAAATCATTTTAGGTTATTCCAACATCAGTTTAACAATTCCGAATGCTGGGACTGAGCCTTTTTTCTACACTTCTATTTATACTATCTCTACTCATATTATAAATGCGAAAGTAACTATGTCTATGAGGGCTTACGTGGCGTACGCTGCAAAAAACTATTCAAGCAACCAAAAATATGTATAATTAACTGATTTTTCTTCAAATGATTAAATAAATCTTTGCGACATTATATTTATCTTTTAAGATTAACTCGCAAGATAGACGGGACGCGGATGACGTCGTGGATAACATTTTTAAATTATGGTTCTATGGCATGGCGGTCCTGCCTTTTTTTTTGTCTCCAGAGGACAAGTCATTTATCGTACTTGTTTGAGGATGCTCTCAGCACTAGACTATGACAGCTGTAACTTTTAGGCATATACTGTAGACATAAAAATAATAACATCGCGTAGTCATCTGACTGATGAGTGAGATTTGAGATCTCTCGTATCTACGAGAGATCTCAAATCTCACTCCCCGTTGGTACTTGAGGTTAATGCGGTACGCTTCCTTATACATATATTAAAAACATACATGAGAGTAAGCAACAAACGTAGTAAAACCTCATATAGACCATTAAAATAGCTGAATAAAACAGTTTTAACAAATGGAAACGTGAAATTCATGGATGCTGATAAATTTGATCGTAGTTCGATTATATTACCCCTTTTTAAACTCACGTAAACGACAGAAAAGAAAGTTAGACTACCGAAGTAATTATTTTTTATAGATAGAGGAAGGGATGGAGACAAGCACTTGATGGTAGGTAAAATGCCTCAGCCATATAACATCCCAACAGATAATAATAACATATAAGAACCCAAGAAGACTTAAACCGAAACGCGACTAAACTTCAGCTTTTTCATCTGTTGTGCTACCATCCATTCACGGACTTCATCTGGAAATCTTACCAGATTCAGAAGGCAGACATGTTTCAGAAAAATTAATGTTGTTATACAAAGATCTCTTCCTAGAAGCACGATAATGTCTGTTTTACTAGATACGTTTGAAAAGTCTCTAAAACTTAAATTCATCTTCTAGATACCTTAAACCGAATCTTAAAAATCATGCATTAATTATTCCTTCCTTCTAGTACATCTTCTCTTTCCTTTGTTTAAAAAAATATTCTATAGAATACACACAAATAAAACATGCTTAAGTTTGTCTGTTGTTCTCAGTACATTAAAAATGTTAACACTGCCTGAATACAAATGGCTTTACTTATTGCTTAAGGGACTTGTCGATTATTTTTCGAACGTATATTGTTTTAAATACAAACTTCCAGTTAATTTTAAGTCATTTATGAATACACCATGATTAGTAGCTTGAGATAAAAAGCAAAAAAGCGTTCTAAAAAATCAAAATTCTGTATACATTTTCACATATTCCATTAAAATAAAAGAATGTCCTTATTCTGAATTTAAAATATTTTTAATCTATAATTTAATATAAAATATTACACAAATTAGGTCGTACTTACGTTTTAATAATCCCTTTAGAATACACGTTCTCAACTGTGTGCAATCAAGGCGCCAGCTAAATGTGTACTAAGTTAGTCAGCTAGCCTTACTGAGTTGGTTACGACATTGGTATTGTGCCAGTGTCATGGGGCATTGGGACCATTTTCCGCTTCACTTTGTCTAAATGTGTAAAAAGAGAGTGAAAGAAAAAGTATTTTATTAAGATTAGCGTAGTAATGCTAAATAACTCAAACACATAAAAGACTAACTTTAATAGGATAGTACATATAATAAAATGTACCTTAGATTAGTACTATAGAAATGTGGAAGGGTCGCCAGTTCAGTCCTAAGTTGTAATTTTCCCAACATATCACGAAAGTAAGAAGACAGAAAAACATACTTTTTGTCTGTAGTTGCGAGTAGAACACTTTTAACGGTTGTAAACGCGATATATATGAGTTAACTACTTTACAATTTATGTTAACTACGGTTTGACGTTTCGGATCTTTTGCAGCCGTTGTCAAAGCCGCGTTGCTCGTGATTTAATATTTTTGCGTTTTAAACTCTTAACGTTTTAGTTAAATTTAAAAAACTTACGCCCGAAATTTTTTTACTTAGTTTTCTCTTGGTCAGGTTGATTTCGAGTATTACGTGTTCTCTTACAGAATTTAATCGAGTTTTTAGTACGCATTTACAAAAAGCGGTTAGAAGTTTAAGTATTGTCAGATGGAATGCTAATATAAAACTATTTTATAACAACCTTTACTAAATGCAAGTGACTTAATGTAACCTAAATTTCGCTACAGCTTGGCAATAAGACAAGCGAAACTATAAGATAGCTTGTTAACAGCATATGAAATTCATATTTCATATGCTGTTAACATATGAAATATGTACTCATGTACGAGATTTGGCTGATATGTTGTAGTATTATGGATAAGACAAACATCTACGACACGGGGAGGCCTTGACGAATTGCTATGCGTTTGGTTGTGACGCAAGTAGATCATCATTATACATGTTACCGTACATACCAAACGAATCTCTTACAAATTTTATCCCTTTATGCGTTATATTATCTATATTGTGAGACAGATATTTAAGTTGCATTGTCTGACCGGTACCTTATCTCGCGACAAAAGAATAAGAATAAAACGTAGATAGTAGAGCGTAGGGTTTTTACGTAATGTACAAGTTTCCTAATGTCTGCTGCTTTGATGGTAATATTGCACTTTCATTGTTAATGTAGTCAAGTGTGGTGGGGACTTTTACTTTATCTAATTGTAGATTCATAAAAGTTAAGTCTCGTTCCCTACTATGGGCATAAGGCTAACATATTTCTATTTTACTGATCAATTGTATACAGGCAAGTAGTTGAGTATTGTCTGTAGTTCACGTAATACAAAATTAAATGGAATGGTTTAAACCACGGCTGCTGCAAAGCATCTAAAACGTGTGGCCGTAATTAAAATAAATTTTAAATAATTTAACACCTTTCCCGTTTAAGCCATTAAAAGTGCTTTATTTAAATGACAAGTAGTTAGTAAAATGTCCAGTACCCTGCCCGACTGAAACTCTCAAACAAATTTTAAGTTACCCCAGAATGTGAACCTAGGACTTCTTGCCATTGACATAATGCCAGGATTGGTTTTTTGTTACCTACTTCTAAACCGCTTTTTAACTACTGAGCCATTTAGGCAGTTATTGTAGATAATTATTAATTAGAATAAAAATATTGATTTTTACTTCTTAGCAATTATCTTAAAAAAATATTATAAATATAGAAATAACTAAATCATAAACTTTCCCAAATAAAAAATACTAAGTACGCTACTAAAGCCTAAGTAACGATTAGCGAATCCGTAATTGTAATTTTTTAAAAAAGAGGGATCTCCTACATTTTACAATCAAATGAATGCTATTGTAATACAGGCGAGGCGTTCGCAAAATTGGCACATACGACCTAATTTTTCGGTCTGATTCATTAGACAATGCAATGCGATGTTTCGTTTCGATTGTTATTGATTCTTATACAATAACTTTGCTGACTTAAAAGTTTAAAGTCACAACCGTGAATGATTTTATCTGTTAACCTAACTAAAGAACGAAGAGTAGAGTTGATCGGGAAAATTGAAAATTATTTCAAGACTTTCTACTAAGAAAGACACAAGTTAAAATTCCATTATAAATTTTAAAAAAAACATTACGAATAGACACGGTTGCTCAATTGCAACAGCACGGAACGCTGCCGATGCCGGTTCATATCCTGCGCGTGTCGTATTTTTTTCTATTTGTAATCGATTTTCAATTTAAATTTATATTGCTTATAATTTTTTTATTAAATCATTGAATTTATTAAAAAAAAAACACCTACCATAACGACACTAGGGTTGTAAGGCGTCCGTAGACATTACACTATTTCGTAAGAATTACGGTAGCGAACATTTTGTCTGGGTTTGTAAATAAGGTCTCACGGTCAAAGCCATAATTAATCAGCCGGCACTGCCATTGAATAAGCTATTTGCATATTTTCTTATCATTACTAGTCACACGGAGGAGACAATTAGTACGAGAGAACCTCCAAACTTAGCTCAGTTAGATCGATGGATACAACATTCATTTAATCTGCACTTCTCGTCTCGTTTTCGTTCTCGGATGCAGCAGCCACGGCTAAGTTTGTTAACTCCTTGTAAATAAGTTAAAGTAATACACTTTACGTTTTAAACCGTTAAAAGTGTTTTATTTAAGCGCATTTAACGTGTGTAAACTACAGACAAATCCTCTAACCTCTTTAAAACCGATAAAAATTAATATTTTCTTGCTTTATCACTCAGTTTTTGAAGCATACAAAGGATATTATTTTGTGTGGCCGATACACTAGCCACACACAGAAAATTGTGTAAGCTTATGGTATATTCGAAAAAAAAACGCGCAATATTTCAACAAATCTTTATTAAAACATAACATAATAGTAAATAGAAAAAGTGAGTATCAATCATACAAGCATATTAATCACAAAGAAACATAGTCTGAAACATAAACACCAGACAACGAGCAGTTATTTGAACTTTGATCTGTTTCCTCAAATACCAAGTTTAACTTCAATTTACATTTGAAATTAAAAGTCATTTCCAATTTGATAGTTAAATCTTTCAATCAAAGGTTTGGTTCTTGGATGAATAGTTTTCTTATTACATTATAAGCATATTTTTGAAATTTGCAAAGCATTTAATAAAACCATAATATGTTTAAATATCGCACTTATTTCTTTGCTAGTAATATATTTTTAATCAATGACTAATTGACGGAAGGATCCATCGATTCCGAATAGTTCGTCATAGTTAGTTGGCTTTCCAGGTCTTAGGGCCTCGTTTGCTTTAATGCTTTCATGTTCAGCAAACCATTCAGTGTACTCTTCTAGTCTCTTGACCCATGCATCTGGAATTTTAAGCATTTATTTGAAATGAAGTTTGAGAGAAGAAGAAGAAGAATTCTTTAAGTATGATTTATTATCTTCTAATTAAACATTTAACAAGATTAATTATTAGTTTTAGCGTTCCCTTGTAAATAGAATCGATTCCAAGAAAACATTCAAAACATTTAAGATTTTTCTTCAGAAGAGACAGCTCCTTACCTACGGTACTGGTTGGTGCTTCCATTAAGTAAATAAATGCGGTTCAAGACCGAATACTCACTGTGAAGATCGTCCATGGGTCCAGCTTTGCCACCGTATTCGGCAGGCATCATCTCTTGTGGAAAGTGTTTGTATAGGTCGTTTGCGTCACCGTGAATGAAGATCTGTGGATCATTATTATCAATGTAAAAACTTATTAGTTACTAAACACATTTCGTTTACTTACTTACTTTGTCTTAGATAAATTAAGCAGCTGTATTTTCTACCCATTACTAAAATGGGGATTGATTTTTTGACTTAAGATTGAATTCAGAAAAGTCATACTTTATTTATAATAAAGACAGTAGTTAATATTAGACTATATACATTTCGTACTATTCGTTATTATCGAACTTTGTTATCGTTTTGTTTATTAAAGTTGTTATATATGTTTAATTAGGGCATATCAAATTTGAGACGTATTTCAAAACTTACTGAGTGGGACTCAAACCCAGGTGCGTACTACGCTGTTATTGATGGAGCAACTAATCAATTCTATAGATAGACAAGTAAAACGATAGAGATCTTAAACAATTTTCAAGCGAAGTCGTGTATTGTTTTTATTAATTTCGGCCGCAATGTTAAAGGCACTCTCGAGTAAATAAAAGTGGTGTGTTGTAACTTCGTAATGGTTTTGTTGTAATTTTCTGATAATTACGACCTTACCCTTTCTCTGATCTTTTCTTTGAGGAAAGGTTTCACGAAGTTCACTATTTTGTCCACAAGCGGAGAGACGTTGATGATGTGCACTTGCTTCAACTTAACTGGGTAGGCTTCCTGAAAATTGGGAAATATAAATCTTATATGTACATAATTAAGTAGCACCTATAATAAATACCTTTGAACTTAAAATAATTTAACAAAAGTTATCAGTTAAGTTGTTTTGTTCACTAGAATAAAACAAGCTTCCAATATTTTATTCCTACTTTAAAATGTAGTTTTATTATACCTTAGAACTTTACATGTAAACTCGTCGACAGGAACAAATAATGTTTGGTTATTTTTAACATACACATTGATATTTACGAGACATTTACAACACAAATCTAAAAATAGGAGTGCAATTTTTGTCTTCACTCCTTATAATTTTATAAAATGTATTAACATCTTACCTGCACACACACTAGGAACTTCTTGACAAGCGTTGGTGTAAATTTGGCGAAGTGTGTGGGAGTGGCTACGGATGCATCGAGTACGTAAATGTCTCCAGCTACGCCTTCCTTTTCTTCCTTGAGCCTTACGTCTCCCATCATCAGAGCTAGCTTAAAGGCATCCGCCACGTTTGGAGTTTGCGCGTCTTTGTCCAAACCTGAAGCAAATAAAAGTCTCAAATAAAATTATTGTTTAAGACAAAAGATAGATTTCGTTATTTATTAACTAATTCTGACTTTCAGTTAAAAAGAAATGTAAGAAAAGAAAAGCCGACAAAAATGTTTATTCTCTATGTGTGTTCAAGCACTTTTGAAGTGGGCATAAGTATTTTTAATACAGAGGAGGCAAGCTGGGCGTTCGCTTGACGAAAAGTGAAATATCCCAGTCAGATAAGATCTTAACAAGATGTGTTGTTGACTTGTTTTGGCTTTGATGTTCAGAAATCCGGATCGCATATGTAATAGGTACTTCGGTTTTTTCATCTTACACAAATGAAAAAAAATTGGTTCATGACCCGTACAGTTCCACGCATTTATTATATAGATATTCCGACGTATTTAGTTCCATCAAGTGAATCCCCTGATTCCTCCCATGTCCATAAAAAAAACAAGACATTGTTATACCTCTCATCAGTACGACACGGCGACCATCTGGAGTGAGACCCGGAAGTGGTGGCATTTGACTGTAAAATAGAGGGGAGGTTTAACCACTACGAAAATGTAAATGACGTTAGCAAACACAACATTTTTATCTCTTTTTTTAATACCAGTTTTAATCCCATAAGATGCTTACATTTATAAATATGACTTCTTTTTAGGTTATACTGTAAGCAAAAATAATAAACCAAATAAACATGCTTGTCAATCTTAGTTGACTTGTAAGTAGATAACTTTTTGTAGAGTAGTGTTAAACATTATCCAAAGAAACTGATATAGACATCAGACATGCTAATGAAATAAGTTATTCTAACTACGTATAAAAAATACGTTTAAAATTGTATGGCACAAGCAATATATTTCAATGTACTATTGTAGAATGTGCTAAGTAAGAACTTAAAGGTTATATTTTAGTACTTAGGCCGATCAAAAGTTCTCTAAAGATGCTTCTTTTTATATCTAAAAGAACCACTTATGAAAAAAAGATGACTACACATAAATTATTACATAATTTTAATATTATTATAGCAATTTATTCTATTCTTCGAGAACCTTCAACCAATGCTAAAAATAGTTTTTTGTACGAACGTGCGTTTGAACTGTATTTAAAGTGTTTACAAAAGTTTTGATAGCTTAAAAAGTTTTCCTTAACCTAACTTTATTAATCTTACTTTGAACAAGTTTACTTATTTCTTATTCCACAATAGACTACTTACACGATCTGTAAAATCTCCTGTAGTTCGGGCAGTTTAACGTCTCTATTGGTGAAGAACTCGGGCACAGCAGTCCTCATGGTAAAGTACATATCCAATTTGCGCTTAGTCTTCTCCAGGGAGAATTTACAGCCCCGCAGGAATGTCATGAGACGCTGGTCATCTGCAAAAACATATTGCAAATGATTAAATATTATAAAGTTTTTATTATTCTTACGTAATTAGTTAAATTTCAAATAATTTGTTAGTTTATAATTAATTAATAAAATTTTAATTAAGAAACTAGGGCAATACTTGACTTTAGAAAAAATGTAAATGTGAAACAATCAAAGAAATACAACATTAGTTTTACAGAGTTATAAGAATGAAAAAGGTATAACATCTAAGAAGTATAAATACTCAAGAAGAAGTATCGGGAATTTAAGTCCAATTAAGTAAAAATCCAACCAAATTCGTCAGGTAGATGCGGTTCCTTCTTGAGCCACTCTTTAATGTGTTCCAGGTCTTGGTCTCTGGTGTCTGGGTTCTCGTTGAGCTCCTCCCTGATCTTCTTCCACATCTCTCCAGCTGGCTGTTCGAGCGTCATTTCTGGTTCTGGAAAAAGACAATTTATATATTACAAATTAGCATTATCATTGAAGCTATTTTTAACTCTAATTGAAAATAAAACTCGTTATATTAAGATTTATTCTTTCATATTTATCATTTTAATTAGTGTTGTTTTTCGAGTAACTAAATTAAAACAATGACAAGAAGGCATAAAAAGAAAAAAATTTAAGCGAAGTGTATAAGAACATCTTTACACGTTTAAATAAAACTCTTTTTGGGGTTTTAAAGAGGATTTTTTTTTTTTTTTTTTTTTTTTTTTTTTTTTTTTTTTCCCCCCCCCTTTTTCTTTTTTGCTTTGGGCTGCTGCAAAATCCGAAACTCGGGCCGAAACTATAATGTACTACACGTGTAATAAGACAGCATCTTTACACGTTATTATTAAATTTAATTCGTCATTGTTCGCAAAATACAGAGTCAAAAGGTGAAGGTTGACTTTGTTTTAATGATTTACAATAGAATAAAAGTTTCTGAAAATTACATTTAAAGTGTAATTAAAACATTAAAGATAATGCTGCCGTGCTACGAAGAGTTTGTTATATTGTCCGTCCTGGTTATCATTCTTCATCTCGTGGGGGTAATTTTTGAAACCCATCAAACTGCACTAGAGCAGAATGGTGGGTCTTATCTTTAAAATCCCATTTCCTATGATAGACCAGACTAGCGAGCAGCAGCACGCTATCAGGATTAAATGATTATTCTTTTATTTCACATTCCATTCTTTATTATTTATTGTAATCAATCAAAAACCTTCAATTTTACAAAATTCTTTGTAACCTCCCTTCAATCATCATTTCAATTATCAAATTCTTTGTAATTGACACACGATTTTCCATTGCTACAATACAATAATTCAGTGATATTGTGTAATGTGTTATTGTTTCGTTACGAAAATATATTATCTAATAATTGTATGTACATCACGTGTTGTTTCATTAGCCGTCTCTCTAAGCCTCTAGTGGTTATGACTTGAATTATATTAAGTTACTAACTGTGCCCGTGGCTTCGTCCGCGTGGAAAGTCATTTTAGACTGGTAGTTGAATTGTTTACTAATAGTAGATCGATTTTAATCTATTTTTATCATACTATTAAATTATTGTAGCACGGCAAGTTCGTCGTTTCGTGTGTACGTGTTAACATACACACGAACAGACAGAAAATGTCATCTCCTTTCTACATCATTCAATTTATATTTTGATAATGTTAATTATTAAAAACGACAACCGTTTAGTTTCTTCCTAGCTACCTTAAGTTTTTAGCACATTCTAAAATATTATAAAATACTTATATAGGTAACAGATTAATTACTTTACAAATACAGATTCAAAGCGTTTCTCTTGTTGAAATGTCAAATATTTGTTTAATCAAAGTGCTTTGATCGACACGCGACAGTAAAACTCCTCGAAGAGCATTCGTAACATTTTAGAGCATCTGACATGGATGGATGGACTGTTACCATTTAGCCGCGTTGAGCAAAAACTATCTCTGATTCATATAGCAATTACCGGAACGGTTTTCGTGCAAAAAGTGTTTAAAATTGCTTTCACCACACTTCTCCAAGTCACGAAGACTATTCTTACCTAAATAACTGGTGTACCAATTTTTACATCCATTGTGGTTAGATCAGAAAAAGTGGGTTAGTAAAAACCTATTCGGTTTCTTTTATCCATCGTAAAACTCCATCATTGTAGTAGTACTATACATCTACTAGATATTAATAAAGCTGTAGACCCATCGTTAGACTACTTACTGTTTTAGTAGTTAAACATCTTCACGCATGTGGTACTTATTTCATTACAACAATTTTAACGGTAAATAACGCGTTTGATATTTTACGCGCCTATTAGTTGTTGTTATATTATTTTTAAATGCGTCGTTTGTGATGCTGATTCAATGTGTTTAAATTTAAAACAAGTCCCCAAAGGCTTAAAGAAAATCGTTACTTAATTTCGAATTTTGGAGAAGAAAAGTGTTTTCAAAGAAAATTCAATGATTTAACTTATACTTTTAATAACATTTATGTCATAATTAATATCTTCCTGAAATTTCCTAGTTAATATTTAGTGCGCAATTAAAAGATTTATCAGCTTCTACGAAAGAAAGAATTAATATTTATTTAGTATTTTGAACTAACATCCTCCTGAAAAATAAAATGTCACTCACCCCCTACCACTTTCTTTACCTATATGAAAGAAAGAAGTAGAAGTGTGTGTGGCACACTTTTAGGCCGTAATGCTATGTAAATAAGAAGCATTGAGACCAGGAGCACATAAATATACAAGAGTGAGAAAAGTGCGGAACTGCATTGGCCGCTTGACTGGTTTCTATGCAATTTCTCGTTGAGGGTAATAACCTAATGCTCCACAGACATAACAATTAGATTGAAATAAAGAGATATTTTATATATATACTTAATAAGATTATGAGGTTAAACGTTATAAAAAGATGTGTCTAATTTGTTTTAAAAAGTAAAGCTAAAATTCTTTATTAGTAACGGGGTGACTTGATATGATGGGTCATACTTTACACATTTCTTACGTCGCAATTTGATTAGCAAATTTAGTTTTCAGGTAATAAATTTAAAAAGCTCAGCTATATATATTTGAAATTTTTAGTTTCTAAAAGCTACTAAACAGTTAGTATGTACGACAACGTAAAATCAACCGGCTAAGTACGAGTTGGATTATTGAACTGAGGGCTTCGTACCATTGACTAAGCAGAATACTAGACTAAAAATATCAAAATGATGATGATATTTACATATTTTAAAACAATCAGACAACAATGTTTTATTTATAACGTTCGGGTACGAAACCCTAAAAACAAAGTTTAATATTTGTACTTGAACTTGAAAGTATGGCTGAAAACTTGTTTTCAGCTCACTCAGCTTGTATTTATCTTGGTGTATCCGCAATCACAACACAGACACGAAAATATGGACACTGATAATCACCTTTGAAATTAAATATCAAATCACTCGCCAACCTCTCAACGATTTTCACACTTTCACTTGAGCGTAACGTTTTTGATGATTTTTATGAAATTTTTTGCAAAAAGAAATTCGATAGGAGCCCCGTGACTCGCGACGCAAGGAATGCGAGTGGTTCTATGCGCGGGCGCTTTTTATCATTTCGTCACGCGGGTTGATCTCGGAACGGGAGAGAGGTGTATTCGGAATTCAAAATAATTGTTCTGTTATGTCATTTGTTTAGATTTATTTATTTTTAAACTTTCCATTTATGATTTAAAAATAAATAAAAGATGTGAGAAGCCAGACTGTTTAAAATTTTACGAAGATTTATTTAATTATTGCGAAGATAGATATTACAGGGTGTATAATATCTATCGACGTGATAATTAAATAATCTTAGGATTTCCAAGTGCTAATCAACTTACTATAAATTGTATTATATTGGTGTTTCTGTTATGTTCCTTAAACAAATAAATAAACTTATCAGGGTAACTTCTGCGCCAATATTTAAAGACTTATCGCAGAATTATTTTTAAAGGCGATTTGATTAAATGTGAGGAATTAGAATCTTATAACGATTCAATACGATATGAGAGATCTTCTTTATAAATTATCTATTCTATCCTAAAATAACCCAAAAGTGTGTCACCCTATAAAAGTCATCCGAAGAGCATACTAATCTGCCTTATCTATGGTGCAAGTAGTACAAGACAGTATGGCAAAGAAGTAATACCGAAAAAATGAAGGCCCTTCAAAACCTCAGTGTTGCAATAATTTACCCCAAAGTGAGGCCACATTCGTCTTTCGTAATTCGCAATGCGGCTGTCATAAACGTAAACCATAATGGCAAGTGGAGTTAGAAATCCGTAATGACTGTGACTCATCGTGGTCAGTGGATTGCGTGGTTCCATTGCACCAGTCCCGTTACCGAACCGTAGAAGACAGCTAGTGGCCTAGGTAATTTTGTATATACTGAAGCGTTCCTTATGCTTAGGCACGGCAATGACACATTGTGTATTTTTTTTATTGTTTCTCCAGAATTTTAGGACAATTTCTTAAATATGCAATTTTAAAACGTGCTCCTAAAGATAAGAATGGTAAGAAATTGTACATCATCATATAGTTGTTAGAAACTCTGTGTATTCATAATAGTAGTACTAACGTCTTACTTTGATTTAAAAACGACTTGCATGATAAATCCATGTATCAGTGAACTAGATGAAGGAATAGGATGAAGACGAGAGAAACACAGAAGCCCAATTGGTTAAAACAGCAGATATCGGTTCAAGTCGTCAGGACGCCTTATCAATTTTTATAATTTAAATAGATTTTTAATTTATAAAAATAGAGTAATTTAAACTAATAACCAATTCTACCTCATGAGATATTTGACTACCAGAATAAATAAGGGCATTATACAGTGAAAAAAAAATTCGCCAGGATAATGCAAATGGAAACAAAGCCCCGAATTTCATAACGCGATCGCACGATGTTAATTTGTTGTACGAAGTTGCGCACGCGAATTATTATGTCTAGAGAAAACAGTATGCACGCTGCAGCTACATAAGCTCAATAAGAACAACATAAAGAAAAGCATATAACAGAACGGATATTAATTAGGCTTAGCATACAAAACCGTTATTCATATATTCGTCGTTTTTGTATTAAAAATTATTAAAAGTTCCATTGTAAGAAAAGACATTGAATGATTCAATTACACAGGAGAATTTTTTTACTAGGCAGCTAATATATATTCTGATAAGTCCGGGTGTCCTGGTATAGCGACAGCAAACACGTTTATGAAAAGAAGTTTATACCTTGTTACCATCGTGGCGACGGGAATTTAACCTAACTTTTCCACAAACGATGGTCACCATAAAACACAATCAGTGCACTACAAAATTGCTGTGCAACACAAGCTACAATTACGCAACTGATCTTTGTTCTCAAAACATTAACAAACATTTTGTATTTCTTGTCTTCATCCTCACTCAGTCTTTTTATCTTGGCTTTCTAAATACAGATATTTATTTCTATCTTACATACATTTTCGCTCGATTTTGTTAAATTTCTATCCAATACGAACTGTAGAATAACACGACGAAGAAACAAAATAGAACTAGATATATATATATTTTCTTATATATAATACTAGCCGTGCCAGCGACTTCGTCCGCGAGAAGCATTCGTTTGGACATCCAAATTCGTTTTTGCAAAAAACGTCATCTTTCTAAAATTAGCTGTTACCCACGATGTCGGTCGCGTCCCTTCCTATTTAAAAGATAGACATATAGCAAGGCGGACTTTTTTAAAGATAATATAAAGGGGAATCGTTCTTTCACACATAATTTTCGGGTATCTTAACCGTTTTTGCAGCACCTCGGAAAAAATAATGATGATGCCAAATATTATAAAGAAAAATCTGTATACCAAATTTCATTTAAATCGGCTCAGTAGTATTGGCGTTAAAGCCGGACAGACAGACAGGCAGACAGAGAGAGTTACTTTTGCATTTATAATATTAGTATAGAAAGCCTTCCTCGATAAATGCTCTTACCATCACAAAAATCATTTTTCGATTCGAACCGGGAGTTCCTGAGATTAGTGCTTTCAAACAAACAATATTCAATAACCTCTTCAGCTTTATATATTAGTATAGATGTTCTAAAGTTTTATAACTAGGAATTGATTCCCTAACCTTAATTATTCAATTTTGTGTAATTACGTTTTTTAGGTAGTATTTATACTAAGTTAGGAAAAAATACGAAAGTCTTTAATATAATTACTGTGAGATAACAGAATTTTCCTTCAAATTGATAAGTTATCTCAATAGCTAAAGTTTTGGTCCGTTACAAATAAAGTGAATTCAGCGGGTTGTAGAAACTTTCTAATTCGTTAAAAACATTCGCAGCAGTGACTTTGCAAAATTATTTTCACATTTCGAGATAATTATGTGAACAACGTGATATTATTAATTAGGATTGTTATACAGAACGCTTGGTGGTTGTTTTAATTGGACGGTTAATAAAAGTTGGTGAAAAATTAATAAAATGAATTATTTTTAACAGCAGCCTTTCGGGGATCATTAATATGAATTGTGGCTTGGAATATTTGTATCCGTATGTTTATTTCAATAAAAGTTCTTCTGAATATGAATTTAAATTACACAACTAATGAAAGATTTATTTTCAATGCAGAAATTTAAGAATAATATTAATGGTATGCTATAATCATAACAAACATTATTCTCAAATTACATTTTTTCAAACAAAAAATACTCGTATTTCATGCGCTAGAGATGCAAGTATGATTAGATGATAAAATTTGACGATGACGTGTCAGGATTTGTACCAAGCCTGTTCAAGTCCTGCCCGTGTCGTAAGTTTTTTTTAATCAAAAATCGATTTTTTATTCACTGTACAAGAAATTCGTCACCATGTGTTAAATTTAATTGAATCATTCCAATTAAACAACCCTACTGATTTAAAAGCGAAGTGTATACGTTAATTTATTGATGAAATTAATATAAATTAATTGAAACAAATGGTAGAATAAATCAAGGAATTTATTTCGCGTTTTAAACCGTTTATTTTTTTCTAATGGTTTTATAATCCGGCGGCGTGAGGCGTAGACACGGCTACTCATAGATTGACTTACTTCTAAAGCCTATATAGAAAAATATGTGAACTAGCTGTTTTGCGCCTTGAAAGCCATTTTCGTGTTTCGTTTGCGGTATCTAGATTGGTTGCGTTTAGAAAGCGTCGGCCTGTTCTCCGGTGTTACCTCAAATCGAAGTAATCTTCGCACGCGAATTTCTACTTAACGGTGCAATGTACTGTAAATGTTTTATTATAGAGCGTAACGTCTTAGATGTTAAAATTAAAGCAAAATTTTATGACCTGTATCATGAAGCTGAAGCTGTATCATGCCTGCCCGACCTAGAACCAAAACTCCGATATGGTTCCTGTTAAAAATGTAATGTCAAATAGTAGATTGTGGGAATTTACCCATATTTGGATCTCTTATTAAGAGTCTGTATTGTTGGTTACAAAGTATTGTGTATTGCACGAGTGATACATAAATAAAACTTTTTTAACGCTTTGGACCGCGAAGTTTATTAGTTAACACATTCTTAATTTTTTTTTCCATGGGCCCGGGTTTTTTGTGGGGGGGTTTGGCCCAATTTTGGGGGGGGTTTTTTGGGTTTTTAACCCTAAAAAATTTTTTTTTTTTTTTTTTTGTTTTAGGGGTGGGTTTTTAAAAAATATATTTTTCCCTTTTTTTTTTCAATTTGGCCAAGTTCGTTCAAAGAAAAAAAGCTTAGGTCTATTTCAACTCAGGACTCCCGCCACGGTAAACCACTGAGTCACCAGGGCCGGATCAATATGCTCATCGTGCGGAGCTTCAAAGAAATTACCGTTAACTATTATTAAAGTAATGTCCCTGGCGTGCCTATTGTCTAAATATCCGTTGAATATTGTACAGAATTGGGTCCCGGTAATTAGGGACTACGGTACTCACTAATAAGGGAAACACGCGCAGGGAATATTAATTAATCCAATTATATAGTGGGGGCTGAATATTCGGATATATTTTCGTTTATTTTCTGGATACCTTTATGAAGACTAAAAATGAAGATAAGTAATTTCGACATCGAGGTGATGACTAGACAGCAGATCACCAGGTATCTAGTTTCGAAGTGTTTTTGTGGTCGGGTCTAGATAGACTCGGTATCTCTTCTATCCAAGAGACCTTTGTCAGGTAGTAGTAGAACTATAATGCCCAAATGCCCTATTGTCACTGGTTTTATGAATGGCTTTCAGATTTAAACAGACATAGGACAAGATACGCCGATAGAAGACTCCAAGTGAGTTCTTTTGGCAAATATTTTCAGACCTGTTCCTGTAATTGTTATAAGTAATATAAATAAATAAATCTTAACATAGTTATAGTTAAAATAATAGTTTCGCGGCCATTTTGCTGTTTGGGTTGAGGTTGGGAGATGTTAAATGTGATTTACTGGTGATGGTGGTGGTCGAGGACCAATTCTCAACTGTGATAGCCGAACAGGTCGAAAATCCAAGGATGTTCCGTAAAAAAAGTGAAATATATTACAAGCTGACGTAGCTGGTGAAATTTGAGTTAATTGAAACCAAATTAGGTACTAAATTTTTGTGATGTATACGCAATAGAATATTCTTTTGTATTCGATATTATTACCCCTATTGAGGTGGAAATAATGAAAATTATAGACATATTTGACGGGATTAATATTCAGTATATTAATGAACGGACAATCATTAGGACATTTCTTAGACATACATTCGTATGTATTAGTATGGTATTGTTGTAAAGTTCGTACTATTTTATGACGTCGACGTATTTTTAACTTTGAACATTCATAAAGCAATTGCAACAGAAACGCAAAACCGCTTTTCCATCCGTAGAGGGAATTTTGACATTCCTAATACTAGTCGAACAATTATTATGCATCGGGTGAAAATCAAATCCACTACCCGTTGGTTATTATAAGTCATGTATGTTATTATAAGTCCTGTGAGACTTTAAAAAAACCACCGGCCCCACATTAGACCAACAACCACGTCAAAATGTAACATAGTTTTAATCACCAACTCAATGTTCTATAAGTGGTTGAGTTATATATAAATTAAAAGCCCAAAATGAAACAGTATGTCGCATTAGATACAATATCGAAGATGTTTTTTTATTGTACACGCAGAAGAATAGCCCCCTCCCTTTCACTACTGCATGCTCTGTTAACACGGTTCCAGCAACTGAAATTATCTTAATAATGACTAACTAATAAGATTTTTATTATCATTTTACGGATTTCTAAGATACTTAAGTATGTTTGGAGTTATTTTTTAATTAGTCTTTGTCGACAAATTTTAAAGTAATATGGATATTTAGTTATTTTATTTACTTATTGTTATAAAAAGCATCGAGTTTTATAAAAATAATATTAAGTATTTGTTTATTTCTGATATTCGTTTTGAGCGATTACTACTATAGTAGAAAAACATTATATGTTCATCTATACGTTATATATATTAATAATATATATATAAAGCAATATCTATACTAATATAAAAAACTAAAGAGTTTGTTTGAACACGATAATCTCAGGAACTACTAGTTCGAATTGAAAAATTATATTTGATAATTATTTGCGGTGGTTAGAGCATTTAATGAGGAAGGCTATAGGCCATAAAACATCGCGCTAATAGGAGCGAAGAAACAACAGAAAATGTGGGAAAAACGGGAAAAATTATTCATCCTTGTGGGTTTTCGTCGCGTACGCTGCTAAAACGGTTCACGATACCCAAAAAATATGTAAAAAATAATTGTCCCTCTTTAAATGATCTCAAAACTGTCCGCGACAGTATCTACCTTTTAAGAATAACTTGCAAGAACGTCGGGACGCGAGGACATCGTGGGTAACAGCTAAAGTTAATAAAGATGAGAGAAAGAAGAGGTTTTGCAATACCAAATTTTGATGCCTAATATTACTACTCTATGCGGACGAAGTCGCGTCCACAGCTGTAGATAATATTTTAAATAAAATACTTTTACCGGTTTAAAAAGCGACAAATATTTTGCAGCAGCCACGGTAAAATTGTTACTAATAGATAAACCGTTAGCTTTTTTCCTTTAAATGTTTAGTACTCGGATAAACTACTGACAGGCCTAACCCAAATGGTCTCAGTGGAAGATTCGCAGGTACAAGTGCTGAGTGTAATTAGGAATGTTGGAAATAGTAATTAAAAGTAAATAAAAACCGATGAAAATAATGTTATGTACATTTAATATCTATGAATCTTGTATAAATATAAAAAACTTATTAAATTTAAATATCGTCTGAGTGTTTGTATTCAACCCTTGTTGAAAAAATCAATTTTGTAGGTTACCGAAATGCGGACGATATAAAAGTTTGTGAGTATTATTAATTCAAGAATATATACTATTATTCACTACAATTATTAAATTAATATTGAATAAGAGAAATAATAAGAGCTAATAAGAGAAAATCAGTAGGACATCGATAAGAAATAAATTACATTTACACAAGTCTAATGTAAGTAAGTTACTTTAGTAAATATATTTGTTAAGTGCAACATATACTATACATTTCTTAACTTTATGGTCATTGGATACTTTAAACTTTTTTCATAGATAACTATGCATATCTCGCATTAGCTAGTATATTGTACGGGTAGGTAGTAAAGTAGATTATATTTAACTTAGTACATAGAGGATTTCATGATGCGTAGTTAAAGTTATTAATAAGTCCTACCGAAGTAGAACGTCAAAAAATTGAGTTAGACTCATTTGAGTGATCCCCTCCACGGAAATCTTTAGTAAAAGGCGAAAGATTTATACGTTTTGAAGGGAAACCAGAGTAACGAATCTTTGCTTTTGCTAAGTACTTATGCGAACACAAAAGTACAATGATATCGCGTTGCAGAATTCACGGCGACAGCGCCATCTATTTTCAGAAGTTGTAAGCTATTGTAAAATAGAAGTGAAAACTTAGTTTGTTAATGTAATAATAATAATAGGCCATTGTCATAAAAATTATAGACTGGTGTTGTAACGCGTTGCGGTACGAATTGGTTTGCTGTCCTCTAAGGGTTTATGTCATAAAAAATCACAAAAATATAGCATAATTCAGAAAAACTATTAACTATATATATATATATATATATATTTATATTAAATAACTATTTTACTTTTATGGCGGTGTAATCTTGTTGATTTATTTAAACTGATTGGCAAGACAGATATTTAAATATTATAATCGATGTTAGTCTATAATACCGCCATCATCCAATATTTATAGTTTTTTTTTATGTGCAAACTGATTATTAAAAATATAACTATTTACAAACATTCACTAACAACGTAAAACATAATCTTAACTTTAAACTTCAATAATAGTATTAATTGTTTTCACCATCCACGTTTTAAGCTTTGCAAGTATAAGCTTTACACGTAGAAGCTTCTATCCACTTTAAGGGTCCTGTATGCTCCTTGGGGCCCTTCATAGAGATCAATATCCAGAGACTTGCAGGACTGGCTTCTCGATATGTCATAAGAGCTAACACTGAGGAGATTGCGTATAGAGCTTTTCCGTCGACGTTTTTCAGGTTTTAATTCTGTGTGATAATACTTTCGCTCTTCACTTTGCAGCCATTTGGAATTCAATAATAGCTTCTTGGTCCACTCATCTGCAAAATGTATATATGATGTGAGAAATTTGTACGTTAAGGCAGATTTGAGTTTTAATTGAAAATGTCATGGAACTATATAAATAGGAAGTAATTAAACAAAAAAAACTTTAAATTATTTCTGTAGTTTACGCAATACATATTTAAATAAAATTTTACGAATTAAAACGCGAAATCTTAAACTTACTTCTTATTTTATATAATATTTTAATATGCTAACATAACGTAGCAGATTTGACTTTGGCATTAAAATGCACTCCTCATCTTAAGCCCCTCAGGACTACGGCTTCTCAAACATCCGAAACGATGGGCCGTAAGAAAAATAAGTTAACTAATATATTTCGCATTTAATTCCCTTAAAAGTGTCTTAGTTACAAAATAACTTTTTCTGAAGAACTATTTTTTTTAAATCTTGTAGTGAGTACCAATACAAATCAAGAGTCTTAAATTTTTTCTATGCAATTATCGCAATATACGCAATTTATAAGAGAAGCGATATAAGCCACTTTATAAAATGCGTTGTCATACCAATGAAATTACCATTAAGATCTTTCATAGCACCAGCTTTCCCGCCATATTCATGAGGTAAGCCCTCAGGCGGGAAGTAATCAACACCCATCACGTGCCTAATTCCCTCCGCAGTGGCGTGAATGACCTTATTACGCCAGGGGTAGAGACTGATGTGCAAAAGCAGGAGGGAAACAGTTTTCAGCTTTTGTGTGTTGATTATGTGGATCTCGGAAAACCGAAGCGGGTACGCTGCCTGGAAAGTTTAAGCAAGTAATATAAATAAAAGAAAGAGGAAATTCGTACGTTGTTTCCATAATTAAGGATTAATTTATTTTTCTTTCTTGCTGTCATTACTAAGTCTAGTCTTTAATTAATTGTCTTTAAGTATTTCGTAACGTATATCTTCAAATCGATAACTCGGTATAGTAAAATAAAAAAAAAAACTAATTATATATTTTTTTATTTACCATTGGCAAAGTATTGTGGGATTGGCAAATAAATGAACGCCTTCTAATAGTTAAACAAATATTTGAAAATTACTAAATGTGGACAACGAGTAAATATTTACGTAATCCCACCTTCATGCACCAAGCGAAATCTTTCCAATACGTTCCTCTAAAATGATTTTTCAGATGTGCAGGCTGTAGATCACATACGTCTATTATTACTACCTCCTCTCCTGGCGTTGAGTCTTCTCTTAACCTGAAATCAAAGACTAAATTTAAAAAAAATCCATATAACATATTTTATTTAATTTGGATACCTAAATAATGGCATAATGTAAACGTTTAACGTTACTAATGTAGGTGGCGCTGGTATAAATAATTCCTAGTACGGATCTACGCCACTAGATGGCTTTATAGATCTACAAATTATTTTAAAACGCGCAGTTAAAATTTTCTTGAAGTACCTTAAATACTTTTAATAGTAGAAAAATAGTTATCGCTTCTCGGCCTTTTGGCTAAGATCAAAGTGTAGTATCTGTTCTTTTCAGCTTAATATCTGAAAGTTCCCGCATCGCGGGACCAGTATATTAAACTGATTTTTGGAAGCTGACGGGATGTTAGGGGCTCGCTCCACTCCTGTCGCGGGTCGGCCCGGCATTGCAGTGCCGCCGGGATCGGCTCAATCAATAATATACACTCATAATAAAAACAACCCTAAACCAACTTCTATGGTTAAGGCGGTGCCCTGTCTAAGTTCCGTGTTGTCAAAAACTTTATAATTATTAAATCTAATCAAAATTCAAAAACAATTATTCGTGTAGGTAACACGTATGAGCGTTAATCCAGTTAAAAATAAAAGATTCAATTGATATTTAGGTTCTACCAATTCTTAAGGCCAATAAACTCACCGCCAGTCCTTTTATTGCCAAGTGATACATATTGCCATAATAATTGAGAAAAATATAAAAATAAACATTTTAAATCTTATTTCGTCTTGGAGCGGGTTCCTTCAAGCCCCCATTATTTTTTCTGTTATTTATGTGAACACCACGAAGAAAAATGCGCACTAACACATATATAAACGTGATCGGAATTGTATAAAAATCCTAGGAAAATTATACATTTCCGAAACCTGGTAACATAATTTATTATAAATTACTATTTATTATTATATATTCTTCTTCGTGTGTTCTTACTAGTTAAAAAGTAATGTACCTTATGTCTAGAATCATGAGCCATCTCGCCAGCAACGCCTTTGCAGACAACGGCCTATTCAAAGTCGATGGCGCTGGCAGTCGGATAAAGGTTAGTCGCCTTCCACTTGCGCTCGGAGCTCGCAGAGGTACTATGTATCTGGAAATTACAGAAACAGGGGTACAACATTTCTATTTATACAGTTGCAGTTTCGTATAAAAGACAATCTTTTATATAAAAGTTAGTTTTTAGCTTTATTAAAGTGAAGTGTTGAAATAGTATGTATACTATGTAAATTTAAGATGAGTTTGATAACAGGGTTAGTACAAGATATATTGTTCGAATATCTATGCACTTCTTAGTCTATTATATTTATTATCGATAATCAAAGTTGATTATAAAGTTTGCATAACTATGGAATATATATTATGTCTTCAATTTAAATTAATTAAATTCAATATTTTAATAGTTAGTATATTTTAAGAGTTGTTAAAAAACCTACATGTCTTGACAGCTGGACAGTATGTCTTCGTCGTCAGGTCGTCGTTGATGCCATAACTCTGTAAGTCCACCAGGTCCTCGAGCCGTGTAATACTTTCTCGCTCTTTTAGCCGCCTCTGTTTCATCTCCGTCACATGTGGATAGAATGAGATCAAGATTTGATATCTCGTCCACTGATGCTTTCCTGGTAAGGTTGTCGAGGGCCCATCGTTCACTGAACGACGCTGCCGAAGACATCCTGGAATCTGAAATAAATAAAATGGGGAAACCGTTTAATAGAAATTGATGTATTTTTATCTCTACTTAAGCCATGTTAACCTGGTATCGCTGACTACAAATGTGTGAAGAATTTTTGACAAAATGCCGTGAATAATTTTGTAAAAATTTAATTGACTTTTTTAAACTTATAATTTTAGCGACGCTACATGCCAATCTGTTATCGACCATATAAAGAAAAAAAGTACTTACTTCTCTTATCATCATCTACTTAAATTTTTATTACAATGATATTAAATTGATGATAAGAATATCGAAACTTCTGTTTGGGTCACAAACCGACGTCCACATAATATGTAAAGGTTTAATTGAGTTTCTTTTTCACTGTGTGGACTTCAATTCTTGTATATGATATGTGATATGTTGGTGATATCTTTCTTAATATTTGTATAAGTCTTACTACTATTTCAAAATATAACGTAAGATTATGTAGGTTCTACTTGTGACGGAAAATATCGTTTCCCATACACCCGTGCTGAGGTATTACGATAATAAAAAAGTAATTTCGCCTGAATCTCATTTACACTAGGAGATATTTGAAAGGAAAAATATTCTCTTTACATGTTCACACGTAATATATTCTTCCGCACCGATATTTACATAGCTGTTCAAAATATGAATATCTTTTGAGAGCTTCCTTCATCGTTTCGGGGAATATTTTATTTCCGAACACAATTTGATAGGTTCGCCTTGCATTCGCGGAATACGGAGGATATATTTGAGAATTTAGTTACAGTGAGGTTGTATTACGAAGTGTTCATATATTTGATACCTGCATTGAACGCGAAATTAAAAAAACTGGGAAATGTATATTTCCGAGTATTTTTTGTATGTATGTGTATTTTTACTCTATTTTTTTTTAAATGAATTATGATTGTGGTTCCATTACAACCAAATTTTAAAGCACCTTGCTCATCGATACTTTTTTTTTGGTGGTTAAAAATGGTGCAGTCGTTCAGAATTACGATCGTATTCCCTTCTGCGATTTCCTTCTATTTATACAAAAAAATATACGTAAAAAGTAATATGTTTGCGTAAAGTAACAGTAAGTCCCGGCCTCGGCTCACTCATTCGACGGGTGAAGTAAGTTCTATTGTGATTTATAAAAAGGGTACCTTGATTCAGCTATTGTGCGTTTTTCTAAGGTCAATAACTTAACCACGGCCGGCATAATGCGATTAGAATTGTTATTTTCGCCAAAACTACTTATATACAACAGATTGTGTATTTTCACTTTTACTTAGGTTTATATTATCAGTAAATCTTATGTGACATGGCCTCACAAAAGAAGTTTTTGAAACAAATGTTATTGTTTCTCCGACATTATTCCTGTAAATGAAATTCTATAAATTCCTTTTTATTCCCTTTATTCTATTCTAATTTCACAAAGTAATCCCAAAAGAATCTTCAGCGCTCCAACATTAAAATAGGTACGTTTACATGTTGTCTCTTTTTGCAATTGTTTTACACAATTTTATTTTTTTTACATAATAAAAATTTAAGTTACATACATAATATGTAATCATAAAGTCCTTAATCCAATAAATTAGTAAATAAATTTCGAAAGTCCGTCACGAATCACCGTTTTCAGATGCCAAAGCTTAATCGCATTTTCACATAGATCGACAGCGCATCAGCTCCTCTATCATTAACTTCTATATTTAGGAATCTACATAGTATTATTTGCTTTTCTTAAGCTTGCGTGTGATATGATTGCCGTATAATATGCGTATGCTGTTTATGCTGTACAATCTATGCTAGTATAAAGCATAGATTTTTTATCTTTTGTCACTGCTTATCAACACAACCCAGGGAGTTATCCGTTATTCGTAGTCCGTATAAGAAAATACTATGGCAGTTACGAAAATAATGAGAATAAGGACCTCCTATTCATCCAGCGCGTTGAACTCAGTTCACACTAATAATTACCTATTTATGGTTAAGTATTACTTGTGCCCCATTGTCTCATCACACTCCAATTTCATATTACAGGGCAATGATCTCACAAGACTTCATTCTCAAATTATCTTTAGTAAATCATTTGAAAATATTTGTCATTACTCATCCAATTTTGAATGAGTACCGTTTTTGTGTTTGTTTCAAATAACAGTTTCTATATTAAGTTGATCGTAGTTAAATATCGTCTATAGTTTACGCGAGTAGTACACATTTAAATAAAACACTTATTAACTAATATAATATAATTAGTAACTAATGTATCGCGTTTTAAACCGTTCAAGTGCTTTATTCAAATTGATCATAGTTTTAAAATTAGTATTCCACATCTTTAAGCTTCGTACGAAAAAAAATCATTTAGAGTTCCGGTATTCCAATAGGCATCTACTAGACATTACCATCTTTGACTTTCTCATTTTAACAATACTTGGATTGACATCTGTGTGTGTTCATACTATAAACGTGACGTCCACAGTCTGTTTTCGGGCCATATCCTTCGGACCTTTGTCTCGAACACCAACAAAGCTTTTTCGTCTTTAGAACTAAGTAATGTATTTCGAAAAACGTGATAAGTCGCCACTATGGGCGACATTCTGTTAACGAACTATTCATATCGTGATAATAGGCAGTGATAGCCAAATATCACTTCTATCACGGAACACCCTTGACATTACACGTTAAGAGTTAAGACATAGTTCGGTGAATGTGAGACAAATATCGCCGCCCGTGGATACAATGTCACATGTGTACCTATAGTCGGATGCAGAAAACTTTTAAAACAGTAATAACAAAAAAAAATATACGTTTTTACAAAAAAGTCTCAAATATCGTTTCCACTTGGTGATATAAAGGACTTCTGAGTATTACTGCTAGATTTTATTGTCAGACACGCAGTTAATCAAACTTCTTTAGTCTGCAACAATTTTTTTTTTAAGAATACAGACTCAAATCTGCATTGCAGTTTCTTACACTTATAATAGTAGTGTACTCATAATCAAAGTGAAACTAAGGCTAGATCGAAATCGCTACTAGCCTAAGCTATGTGTTCTTGAGGGTCCGTGCGTATTTTAAAGTAACTATCATGCATCTCAAAAAATGCTAAAGTAAGCAAAAGGGCAGACAATTAGATATGTAAAGAAGTCATAAAGTGGCAATAAGTGTAGTTTCAAACTGGTAATCCCTTGACCTTACATTCAATTAATATTTATTACCTAGAGTAGTTGAATGTTTCAAGAACGGTATGTAGGTGGTAATTTTACAAGAACAATGCATTAAAGGAACAATGAAACTTACTAATACTTGATTCCACTAAACATAGACTTTGTTCCAACCTAACAGAGAATCCTTATATTATGCAAAGAGATTTCGCTTTTGTGGTTCAAAGTGTGTACCACAAAAGAGATTAGGTTATGGTTAGGTTACTTTAGGTCTACTTAAGTAAATAAATGAGACAAGATCTTTGTAGACTTTTTTTGATTCTGGGACTTTTTTAGATTTCGACTTAAATGTGCAATCTAAGGGACGGCCAGACCAAAAAAATAAGGGGAAATAATTTTTGTTATCAAAACAAGCACTTGTTCATCATAAGCGATACAAAAAAGTGCGTCACCGCAGACAAACGTTGATGTTTCGATATAAATATTAATATGAATTCAATAGGAATGCCTGAATAACCAAGGGCGATCACGAACGAATATTGATAAAAACTAAGACATTCTAAACGCGTCACGAAGTTGAATATAATATGAACTTGAAGTTATCACAAGAATATTTATTTATACATAAATATTTCAGTTATTAATTACTATATCCATCACATATACTACACATAACTATATCGAGATTTTTAAACTTACCAATAACATTTAAATAAAATACTTCAACGGTTTAAAACGCGATATATTTTAGTTAGACTTGAAGCAGCCGTGGCCCGTGACCACGGTTGCTGCGTGTTCCGAAAAGTCGAGCCGTAGTTAAAAATAATTTTCAAAGAAGTTTAACTAAAATATATCGCGTTTTAAACCGTTGAAAACCGTAAACTACAGACAGTATTTACCGATAACAGTTTTTTTATATAAAATCTATCGTTATTGATCTTTTCATTGGCTTTGGCTAATATCATATATTAATAAATAATATTTTACAGTCAATGGGTGCAAAAGTATGTTCTAGTAGTAGTTTCTGAGATGTTTAAACAAAAAAAAACATTCTGAATGGCACGGTATAAATTTTGTATGATAACTTTTTTTAAATTAACCATCGAATGGAGTTTAATGGAGTCCTATTAAAGTAATGATGTAAGACAATGACCAAGCAATCAGAAGTAGTCAGGAGTTTTTTTGTTTAACTCACATAATATTATTATCTATGGCGATTCTCAAACATTACCAACACGGAACAGAGATGTAATTAATAAATCGTGCAGAAGTTATTTTGTAAGAAAAAATCATAACAGCTTTCAAACAACTCTTATAGGTCAAATGTTCGAATCGAAGTTATAATTGGGCAAAGTTGGTTTCCCTACAGTGTTACAAGTTAACATATTATTTAGATATGCTTACAAATATATCATTGCTTTGTTATTTTATTAGCACACGTCAAGAAAAGTTGTTTAGGTGGAAATATCAATAGCAGATAGCTAAAAAGCTTTGTAAGTTAAAAATTCCGTACAGGTGTAAAACGTTATCTGTACGGAATTTTTAACTTTTTCTATATAACTAACACATTTTCAAAAACGCATTGTAAATTCGAGAAAAGTTTGAAACAATTTTAAGTACTCGTATCTACCACGATAGAAGATGTGATGTGTGTTGTGAAAATAATTTTCTTTACCTGCCACTAGTAGCAAATACTACTATTTTACTCATTGGGTTATCTTTTTAGGGTTCCGTACCAAAAAGGTAATAAAGGAATCTTGTTGAGATCTCAACCTCTTACGCCATCACGCTATACAACTATATTAGAATCGGATCAGTTACATATTTTATTTATTTCAACAAACGGCCTAAGCCAATTACTAACTTTTATTATTGTTTGCTAGATATCAATAAATGGTAATTCGAAAAATTAAAAAAAATTACCAATAAGAAATGTTTGTAGTCAGTAAACAGTGGGTAACCCTTCTAGCGAGAGAACACACATACACTGAGTATGAGTACATTCGTGCTCAACAATAGACAAGTTTATTTATAACCACCACCTTATCCGTATCAAAAGTAACGATTTCAGATAATACCAAAACAAGGTTAGACATCAAGAGACATTAAGTACTAAGGAGGCCTAATCGTCGATTTAATAGATGTAATAATACGTTAATGGACGCTCGCTGATAACAGTGGGATTAGCGCGGTGGACTTACAGCCTTACGTCATTAAGAAACCACTTGCAATTTGTCTCATCAATTTCATCTTACTCACTCAGAGACAGTGAGTAAGTTCTTCTTCTTTCTACAGTTCTTATTCTTTTTACAAGGAGAAATTTTTAAAAACTTTTTTCGGTTGCCATAAATATGACTCAGTCTTATATAGTCAGGTGGACAGGTCAATTTATTTTTTTTAGGCTTTCACGATATTAACTTTTGTATGATTTATTTTGCTTGGTCCACACAAAAAGTATTGATTGTATTTTAAGTTGGCAATGTACCAACTCTGCCAGGTAGAAGCCGGACTTTTGGATTTAGGGTTCCGTAGCAATGAATAGGTAAACGATAGTAGAAGATAATAGGATTTTCATATTGTATGCTCTTTTAGGTATTTTAAACGTCTACCTCTTCCTATTTAAGTTAAGCATAGGTTTTCGCTTCTTACAGAAGAAATACCGTAGATATATACATATATACTTTTATCTTCGAATCTACGATATATATAATTTTACATCGTGTTTATCCTTAATCCGCAAAATACTAGCGTGTTATTACCATTATTAAGTATTGCAAATGCGAACGATTTCATTAAACGCCAAATAGGCGTGACGGTATAACAACACCGATATCAAATTATAAACTTTCAAAAACCATAATCTTTATTGCGATAAAAATGTGAAACCCCGTTTCCCAACGTGGGACAGATACGGTTCTGTATCCATGTCTGAAAGCCTAATATTGTGATAAATGGTAGATTAAGCATGAAGATAATTTATAATTTATCTATCTCAAGAAAGTTGACGAATACAGGTAGTACATAGGGAAAAATACATAAATAAGTATGTTTTAGTATTGATAATATTTTACGTAATAATAAAAACTTTAAAAAGTATTATAAATAATTTTAATAAAGACCACTCCTATAAATAATGCGTTTCTCCTGAATTTTTTGTTTTTTGCCCGCTTCATAACTTCAATGCGAATGGCATTGAGAATTGAAGTTATGAGGTATAATATACATCTATTTTGATATTGTAACACTGAAGAGATTGTTGTTTTAACGCGCTAATCATAGGAACTATTGATTGGAATTATAATTTGGTATTGGTTGGACCATTTATCGAGGAAGGCTATATATATACACATTGCGCTGCGACAAATAGAAGCGAAGATACAAGGGGAAGTGTGAACAAAACGGGGGAACTTTTTCATCTCTGTTGGTTACAGATACAGCTGCGAAAACGGTTGAAGATACTTTAAAAATGTGTATACAAGAATGATTCCTCTTTAAATGATCTAAACAAAAATCCACGACGCTATTTGTCTATCTTTTAAGATTACCTTCCAAAAACGACAGGAAGGGACGCGATCGACGTCGTGGCTAACAGCTTAAGTTTATAACGATGACGGGGTTTGCAAAAATTAATTTAATTTTAAGGTAGGGCACAGTTAATAATAATTATGATCACAGATAAGTGATATGAGATTTTTCAACTTTTTTTGAGATATAAAGTACGTTTTTTTTTATTTTCGACGCATAACTAAAGGTTTATTTATTTTAAATATATCTGTATACATTTTGCGATTCCCTTAATGTAGCCTCGCAACGGTCAATAGCCTCCCTTTATTAGCTTTATCTAACGCGATAAAACAATTTACAAACTTCAAGTCCTTTATGCATGTTCTTGGTTCAAGTGGAACTAGTAAAGAATCAATATTCAATACAGGTTTGAAGAAGGCCATGAAGCGAGGTTATTTCCTACTTATTATTGCATGGCATTTTATGTAATTGTTGCAAAATTAATAATTATTTTCATTATCTTTCTTATGTAGTTAGGTATAATATCTACACATTTCTATTATTTCTGACCCCTTTAGTATTTAAAAGTATATCAAAAAATGTTATTCGAAAAGCAACATTTTTGTCTAAACTCATGTAAACAAAAAGCACAAAAAATTATAAAACCTATTACGTGTTATCCGTTTTGATTTCACAAGCATTACAATAACTGTATTAGGAAATTAAAATATACACGTTAAAACCTATTAAATATTACGACAACGAATTATCTACTGTCTATAAATACTGTCTATAGTTTACGCGAGAAGTACAAATTTAAAAAAAAAAACTTTACGGGGGCAAAAGCGAAAATTTAATTTTTAATATTTTTAAAAAAAAATTTTCCCCGCCCCGGGGGGGGGGGGGGGGGGGGCCCCGGGGGGGGGGGGGGGGGGGGGGGCCCCCCCCCCCCCCCCCCCCCCCCCCCCCCCCCCCCCCCCCCCCCCCCCTTTAAAATCCCTTTTTTTTTTTTTTTTTTTTTTTTTTTTTAAACGAATTATCCTTATAGATTTTCCTTAGTATGGCATCACCGAGAAAAAGTGTACGTATAATTCAAATGTATTGAAATTTCTGCTGACACGTAAATTATTAATATGTAAATGAAATTTAGTGCAGGTATGATGAAGGTTTATGTAGGGTCACATTTTTGTGTCTGTTTTATCAGCCATTGATGGATTTGCTTACTAGTTGATCAAACTTTTGCGTGATGTCGTGCTTGACCGTACTGGGTAAACGTTAATTTATTCACAACACATGTCTTATAGTGCTTAGGGTACATGTTGAGTTCCTAAATAATAATTATTGTCATAGACACACTCTTCAATAGTCGAAGCCGATTCAGGAATTCATTTATAATGAATATTTGATGGCTTCTAATATAATTTCCTATTCCTTAAAATACACACAAATTATCTCATACTTTAGATTGTTAAAAGTACATACATACATACAAAAACCATCCATATTATCCAAAATTCACAGGTAGTAGTAGTTATTTATTACGTAGGGGTCCATAATTATTAATTGTGCGCTGGATATGGATCAATCTTATTCATGATACCAGGGGATAATAAATTTGTAATAGTAGTTTAGATGATTTTAAACATTTTATTGATTCAAATAAACTACAGTAATCCTTTGTAAATAGTTTATTTATCATTGAATGTTTAATACATTTTTACTTTAATATTATTTTTATTTGCTACTTGATTGGTTAAGATTTTAAATAAAACAAGGCAATTAATCTTAAGTGATCCTTAAAAAAAGTTGAATTGTAATATGCTTTTGTAAACATTATGCGTATAGGAAAATTCTCCCAAATTTAACGCTATTAGTGTGTATTTAGGAAAGTTATGGTGTAGGTGTTAAACACAAATTACCATAATTGTTGTATAACGTTACTAAATATGGACCGACATATCGTACGAAGTTTTAGCCTACTTGTAAGTAACATACAATGTATCAAGTGAAGACCAGATGGGTAAATAATACAAATTTTTGTATTAATATCTGCTTTATGATTCCTGTAGATCTGTATTAATGTATTACGAGAGGCAAACAGATTTATAATATCCGTTTTAAATTTTGTTTATTTTTTTAAATTTTGGATATCCTTTCCTCGCGATACACGGAAAACACGAAAACAGGAAATTGAATCTAACTCGAAAAAATCTACCAAAAAATCAACACTCAATTCTATTTATCAGTTAAGCCCTTTTGGTTAATAAATGTGACAAACATCAAATCCGCTTCTATAAGAACTTAAGTGATTATTAATTATTATCACACCGCAGTAAATAAAAGTAAACAAAAATACGTACCAGTGACGGTACCGCTGCGCGCGCGCACCTTCACACACTGACTCACGGTTCATACCGTCACTTCGTTCTTTGCGACAACCTTGACCCCTGGATCTAACAATGTTTTGATCGTTACGTCATCCCACTTTCATATCAGGTAAAGATTTCGATTTCAGAAAAAAAAAGTTAAAAAAGACACAATCAAATCTCCCTTATCTGTTAGAAACCTTTAATAATTATAAACTAGTTCACGATTAGCATACGCCCTGCACAAGGAATACGTATGTATTTTTGTGCCAAAGTAATCATTAGTTGTAGTTTGGGCATTTAACATTTTTCTGATACAGGATCCAATCTTTTCAGGAAACGTTCATAGCTCCGCCCCGGTAATAAATCCCTGTAATTTAACAGCTGATGTTATTATGTCAAAGGTGGATCAATAAACCTGCCAGAGCTCAAAACATGTGGCGCGAAGAAAACAGATATGTCCGCGCATGCGTTCCAAATTGTTGCCACATTCGTAAAAGTCTCTTCCCAAATGAAATATGTATTTAATTACTTACACTTTACGTATATCTATATAGTTTTATATTATTAGCTCGAAATATTATAATCGCATTAGAGTATCTAAATTTATAGCTTGAAGGCTAATATTGAAATCTGGTAAATTATACAATTAAGTAATTATTAATACATTATGTATGTACAATAGATATTCAACATAAAAAATATAGTCTGCTAATTTATATTATTTAAACTTGACACTAAATATATTACACCTTGTTTCCACGAAACAATTTTCGCACGTTTTTATTTTAATGCATTAAAAATGTTTACTCATTTGTTATGAATAAATTCAAATACCGGGCAATTTCGATAATGAAGCGGCAACATTAAAATCCAACGTCAAAAACTCAGCCCATACGAGGCAAAATTTACGCGAAAAGTAAATAATATAAAATAATATTTTTATGAATTAAAATCGATGTGAAATCAATTGTTTATTGAATTTTCTTTGATAACAATAATATTAGAGCTTAAACGTTGATATATTGTTAAGTTTGTGTTACAATGTCTTTTGCGCGGACCGAAATATTGAAAGAATGTTTTATCTATTAAATTATAAGTGTTGGTCTTCCGTCTTCTTCATATCGTGTGTGAAAATTGATGTTGTGTACGAGGTTGTGCTTTTAGAAAAGATAAAATAATTCGAGACATTTCGCAGTCTTTAAAACGTAAGTAGACCGATTGATTAGCTAGATGCAACTTATTAATAAGGCAAGGACGGAATTGAATGCAATCAGCATTTTCATCCGTACGGATTATCGACCACTAACTGATAGATTTAATTATTTTCTAATAGTGGACAGCGTTTATAGTTTACAATCTAGACTAGTATGTATGTTATGGTTTACGATCTACAGACTGTACATATACAGTCTGTAGATCGTAAACCATAACTGTGGCCCATAGGCCACAAACAAATCACATAGTTCTAGGTCTGCATTTCATATAATTAATATTTTTAGAGTCCAATAATATTTAAATAAAACACTTTAACGGTTTAAAACGCGATATATTAGTTAAACTTATTTGAAAATGCTTCGGATGCTTTGCAGCAGCCGTGGTCACGGGGAGACTCCCCGTGACCACGGCTGCTGCAAAGCATCCGAAACGTCGGGCCGAAGTTAAAAATCATTTTCAAATAAGTTTAACTAATATATCGCGTTTTAAACCGTTAAAGTGATTTTATTTAAATGTGTACTACTCGCGTAAACTATAGACAGTATTTAATTAACGAGTCCAATAATAGTTAAGCAATACATTTCCCGAAGCCTGGAAACTAGCAAACGTAACTCCTATCTTCAAATCCGGAAACAGTAGAGAAATACCTAATTACAGACCAATCTCTATCCTTCCGGTTATTGCAAAGATAATGGAAAGAGTAGTAAATAAGAGGCTACTCTCCTTTTTGGAGGCTGAGTCTATTCTCTCCAATAACCAGTATGGCTTCCGCAAAAAGAAGTCAACTGAAGACTCTATTTCTAAACTTATTGATACAGTAACTGACACGCTAGACATGGGCCAGCAATGTATTGGAGTATTTCTTGACCTCGCAAAAGCATTCGATACCGTCTCGCACCCTATACTTTTGCAGAAAATGGAGTACATGGGGGTAAGAGGCCAGGCCCTGCGGTGGTTCCAATCGTATCTTTCCAACAGACAGCAACGTGTTTGCCTTGGTGGTTACACCAGCAACCAAAATTATGTTCCTTTCGGCTTGCCCCAGGGCAGCGCCCTCTCTCCTTCCCTCTTTCTGATTTACGTCAACGATTTGTGCAATCTTTCGCTTACAAATGGTAGCATTTTCTCTTTTGCTGACGACACCTCTATTATTTTTAGTGGCAACTCCTGGAAACAGGTTACAAAATTAGCAGAAGAAGGTGTAAATAGCATCTTCCAATGGCTGCAAAATAATCTTCTAACCTTAAATATAGCTAAAACTAAATTCCTATGCTTCAGTTTAACCAAACGAAACCAACCAAAAATATTACCGGCTATCAAAATTCATTCCTGTTCAAATTTAACCAAGGAAAGTTCATGCCATTGTCCATCCATAGCTTACGCTAACAATATAAAATATCTAGGAGTCATCATTGATCAACATATCACTTGGGAAAAACATATTAATGCCCAGTCTTCCAGGATCCGTAAGTTGATGTTTATCTTCAATCGGCTAAAGCGAGTGGCAGATGAAGGGGTCATTAAAATGATCTACCTTGCTCTCTGTCAATCCATACTCACCTATTGCATCTCGGTTTGGGGAGGAGCCGTCGCAAAATACATACTTAAACTTGAACGTGCTCAAAGAGCCATTTTAAAAATAGCCTACAGAAAACCCTTCCGATTTTCTACAACCCAACTGCACACTGAGACAGGGTTGCTTTCGGTCAGAAATCTATATATTCTCAGTACTTGTCTTCGTTTCCACAAAGTCTCTATTTCACATAATTTAATGTTATTAACACAAAGACACTCTCATTTCACAACACCCAAAAAAAACACTAGTTTTGGACAACGATTCTTCAATTTCAGAGGACCTTACCTCTACAATAAACTTCATAAAATGGCTAAAATAGAGTTCGTCAAACTGTCAAGATATAGGATAAACAAAATAATAAAAAACCTACTGTCAAGCCTGGACCACGCTTCAGCTGAGGCTTTGCTTTATATCCCTAAATAAGCATAGTTTAGCACTTTATCTGCCTATAACAAAATGCTATTGTAATTGTTAAATTGTAAAATGGTTAATTTCGTTAGTAATGTTGAGTTAATAATTGTATTAAGTTTATTCCGTTAGTAATGTTAAGTAAATAATTGTAATAAGTTTATTCCGTTAGCATTATAATGTAACTAACTATAATAAGTCTATTTCGTTAGCATTGTAAACTTACATTATCCACCTATCACACTTATTCTGTTACATACCTATATTACAACATATCAACACACGTAACACCCCTCACTTCATACGTACACTAACACGCACATAATGCAAATATTCACCTAAATAGACACTAATCGTAAGTAGACATAAGTTACCTTAGAAGTTTTTATTTATTGTAATCTATCACCTGGAAGAGACTAGTCACCCACGACACAGGCTTGCCCTAGTGTGGGGACTAGGGACTTTCGACTCTGCACCATATATAAAGAATCAATAAAGATTTTTTTGATTTGATTTGAAAAGTAGCATGCTATAAATTTTAGTGGTACTTACATTTTGGGATGAGGGGTTCGATTCTCCGCCGTGCCCTTTTTTTTTTTTTTTACACTCCCACCCCTTTTTTTTTTCTCCCAAAAAAAATTTTTTTTTTTTTTTTTTTTAAAAAAAAAAAAAGGTTTTTTGTAAAAGGGATTTTTTTTTTTTTTTTTTTTTTTTCCCCTTTTTTTTTTTTTTTTTTTTTTTTTTTTTTTTTTTTTTTTTTTTTTTTTTTGCCCCCCCCCCGGGGGCGGGGGCCAACTAGCTGATCTGAGGTCTAGTCACTGTAGAAAGTACAAATACAGTAGTGTTAAAAAAGTAAAATACAGACACAATTCTGTTAACGTTATTGACCGATTTTATTTACGAGCAAGGAGTTGAATTACAGCACCGTCTTGTTATGTTTTCCTAGTGAATCCCTTTCGAATTCAGGACCTCAAAAATAAGGCATTGTATTACCGTATTAAGCTCGTATTTTACCGTAGTTTCTAGACTTTGGAGTTAGTGGAGATGAAGTCTTCTTAGTCTCCGATATTAATTTAATATTGTTGTAAACTCTCCTATCGAGTTGTTGCCGACAAAGTTGTACGGACTTCCTGATTATAAACTATTATGGAAGGCTTCATTGTACTAAGAATTTCTTATGGAAACGAGTGATTCTGACAATTTGTACACGATAATGAGTTCCAGAACTATACCAGAAACTAATATATAACTTGGAGATGTTCTTAATTCCCATTTTGTTTAGCAGCTAAGGATTTGGTTATGTGAGCGCAAATCAATTACTTTTAAATGAATACATATCTATATAAAAAGTTTTATGTTTTTGCGTATATTCTCTTCAATACTGTCTATAGTTTACGCGAGTAGTACACATTCAAATAAAACACTTTAACGGTTTAAACGCGATATATTAGGCGAGGATTTTTGTCTGGTCAAAGAATATCCTCGCAAAGGAGAGTCGATTTTTCCAAGATTGGTACGCGAAGCAATTGAAATCAAAAAACACCGAAATTTCAATAGGGAGGACGGCCTCAAATTATCAAACACCTGGGATACCATATTAAAAACTCTGGATCCCAATAAACAGCATACCACACATTAGTCAATTCTGCAAGGACCCGGCCAATTTCGCCAAATACCAACTTCGACGGATCAGAGGGCGCTAGCGTAGCAATTTTTTACTTTGACGTCAGAGACATCCTCCATCTTTAGTCTCCCCGTGACCACGGCTGCTGCAAAGCATCCGAAACGTCGGGCCGAAGATAAAAATCATTTTTAATCATTTTTTAAATACGTTTAACTAAGATATGCGTTAAACCGTTAAAGTGTTTTATTTAAAAATATATTCTCTTCTTTTTTAACTTGTTATACAGGTATCTTGGCTCACACGATTTTAACAGGGTAAAGGTTTTTGACCGAAAGAAACTCTTTCAGAGCAAGACACCGAAATATGTCACACAGGGTGTTCTGGACTTCCTTTATGATAAAAGATAAAGTTTATTATTAGTAAAAATATTTTTATGCTCAATGTTAACAAATCGGGGATGTGTAGTTGACCTAATGAGTTTTTTTTAATATTTTGTCTTTGTCCCAGGCTGTATAATGCGGTACAGTAAACGAAGATCGTCGCAAACCACGCGGACGACGCGTCATTCCGACAAGAAATATACGATACGTAAGTCATATTTATAATTCTTTAATAAATGGGTTCTTAAAATGATATTTGTGGGTATTTGGAGATTATAACTTTATTTAAATTTTTGAAAAAAAAAAAAAAAAAATGTATAAAGTAATATAAATGGGTATACGTTGTAGAAATGATTTACTTAAATTTCCTGAGTTGTAAAGTATATGGATATCAGTATGATTGTCCTAATCATACTTTTCCCAGGTCTCCCACAAAGCACCGTAGATGGCTGGTATTGTGTTTAGTGGTTCTGGTCAGCTATACGATTTACCACACTCCCCACGTCACTATTGCCCGACGTGGGCGTGCGTTAGGCATTCACACCACCAGTTAAAAAAAAAGAACAATCATACTTATATATACGAACTACTTATTTTGACTGCCTAATTCTGTTCTGTTGTCGGTCGTTATATGTATTAGGCCCCACGAAACGCAGTAAAATCATAAATGACCTTTCTAAGTGAACTATATTTTATTTGCTATTTTCTCAACTAAAAGCCTTTCTCGGTTATCTTCAAAAGCAAGCAATAACATAATCACGATCAGAACAAAACAACAGCAATTCGAGAGAGGCGAGGCTTCGATCGCAAAAGTTTGTGATATACGGAGCGAAGTTAACAAACAGCTCCAGAATACTGATGATATCACAGACGTGTTGCAAATTGAGCCCGTCGCAACTACTCCAAATCGGAGTAATTCTTTAACGATCGAAATAGTTCATCTTGTAGTTACAGTGATTCATGCAAACGAATTTAAGGAAATTTAGTAACTAACCTACTTTTGGTTTATAGGTTTTTCAGTCTTATATAAGATACATACATCGCAAGTGGGTTTGAACAGATTGTTACAAACACTCCTTCTGGTTTATACAGTACTCTGTGAAAACAGCATTAGTTTTAAGTGCCTAACTTCGATTCTAACCGAATTGAGTACTGACGTGGGATTAGCAAAGTTTTGGGATATTGTTATCAAATATGATATAGAATTGTATTTTAGTCTTGTAATCTAAGTATTTTGATAATAATTCCATAGAACATGGGATTTTTCTAAAACTAGGTATATTATCAAAATAATGTCAAAAAGCCCAATCTTCACTATTCTTTCATCATATGTCAGTTACAACACATCAATTATATGTTAAAAAGATGGATGTCAGCCCATTAAAAATATAGGTAAAAAATTAACAGAATATATTATATGAAAATGGTTCGTGATGAAAATCTTTAGGCTATGTACTTCAACTCTCTTTTTTATGTAATAGGTACGAATCCGTTCCAGTTTATTTTTAATTACGGAAATTGGAAAAGTCGCCTTGTTGTCGCAATACTAGATTTTAACGAACTTGGAATGATTCCAAATGCTGAACGCCTGAATAAATCTAAAAGCAAACATGTACGATTAAAATTGCGTAGCTAACAATTTAGTTATTAATGGTCTAATTATTTGATTATAATGGTTTATGTAAACTTTACTTTTTTACTAAGAATTTATTTAGATTACTATTTTTTTCGCATTTGGTTTGGGTCCTCAGTTTAGGGAATAGTTAATTCTGTTCAATCTGTAGATGTCACAATGTTCATACCAAAAATTAATAACCAAAATTTAATTGCCTAATATATACATTATGCCTGTATACTTTTTTAATGATAGAGAAAGACAGACAAGTATCCCAACAAGATGAATTGTCAATCTAGTCTTTGGATATTCGGAAATCCACAAACTAAAACCGAAACGCAATTAAACCTTTCCCATCCAAATTTTTTCCATCTCTTCACAGTTTTTTTCAACGGTGGTTCGTCACCCAGACGGAATTTAGTCATTGCTACCACCCGTTTAATATTTAAATTTCCAGCCGAAGTCAACCATATTTCAGAAAACGTAAAAATTGCCAAACATGTCCGTTTAGGCATTTTAGAGAAAAAGAGTAACGAACAAAAAAGTCTCTATTATAATAAAAAAATAGATGGAATGAAATTTCACAGTCCATCTTAAATACTTCCATTCACAGCGTTTTTCGTAGGGTAGACTAATGACATATTTGTCTCAAATCAGCTATTTCCTTTATCTTAGAGAGACTGTGGTAAATCGGCCGTTGTAGCCCGTTGGGTCTCCTCGTCTGTTTGTATTTGCTGCTAAAGTTTTAATAAGGGTTTAACGCCCGTATTTCTGTTGATACGTGTAATATTTGACCAACAGAACACCATGGTAAGGTCCTTTAAAGAAGAAACTACAAATTCACTCTACGTAGTATTGAGTGTTGAGTATTTTGTTCAAATTTTATAATTCCAAATACTTTCCTTGCCTTCTTTCTTAGTATACAACATCATAAGCTAAATATTTGAGCACAAGCAATATGTCAAAAATAGTATTCCTTCCTCACGTTCATTTATCATAAGTAGCACGTATGTAATTGAAGGATTCTCAGCCCTAGATTGGAAATTAAACAACAATACAGATTACTCGTTCGTTTAAATGGTTTGACTAGCCGCTATAAATAAAATTGGTCAAGAGGGAGAGGACTTCACTCACGGAGGTTTTATAACCCTTGACGAGCTCGTCAAGGGTAGGTCGTCGCCGATAGGTAGATAAATTCATATTGTAGTCTTTTTGTACATATATTACAAAATTTTAGCAATGTTTGCAAGTACTTGATATTTAGCAAAAATTATGAATGCGTTTTATTCTCTGTGACCTTAGTTATATTGTCTAAGGGAATTATTATTTGTAGAGCGCGCTAAGTAGATGTTTTGCGTAGCATCTTACATATCTTGTTATATGCATTAAGTTATATAGTTAAAAAAGTGTTAGTGCCAACACGAAATTAAATACAGCAGTAATATCTCCCTTTTCTCTCGTTTTTCTTGTATCATTTTGTTCTAAAAAATTTTCTCCATTAAAAACAAGCATTTCTTTCAGCTCTATTACTTCGGTAATTGCACTACAGTTCAGCGAGCGCTGAAAACTAGGCTAAGAGTAAGAACTTCGCCATTCGCCACGATTACCGCAAATGGTGGTAACGTTATTACGCGGCAGTTAGGGAGGTTCATTATGGCCGTGCTGGAAACGAATTCTGAAACGCTTCAAGATTTATAATTGCCTGGTACCTAGGCTGAGTGCGGCTGTTTTCTTTCAGCTTTATTTTTGACCTGATTCGAAAGGTTCTCTTTACTACTGAGAGCTCCATACTGCCTGACAACGGCGAAGCTATGATTTTGAGAATTTGAAATTAAATATTGCCCCATTTCACAAAGTACTTTTAACTTATTCAATTCAGAAAGTCATTTCTTGGTTGGAATCGAAAAAAAAACTATTAAAACATAATGATTACTGCTTATAAATATTTGTTTGGTTGAAAAGCTCAGGAAAAACAAGTACGAATTAAAAATATTTTTGTTTTGGTTGAACCATTTATCGAGGAAAGCTTCTAGAAAACGACAGGCTGCGATAAATGAGAGCGAGGAAAGGAGAGAGAAATATGGAAAAGCAGGGAAAATTTTTCATGAGGGACCGTTGCTTGCGGTGCTAAAACGGTTCAAGAAACCAAACAATATGTATAAAAATGATATTTTTTTTAATTATTATATTATATAAAAATTACCGTCAGTATGAATCTATCTTTAAAGATTAAGTCGTAAGAACGAGGACGAAATTAAAGCTGAATGATAATATGGGCAAAGAAATTATTCTACTCGGACAGAGTCGCGAGCACAGCTAGTATATTATGATGCTTTAATTACCGTCGGGCTCGTTAGTCTATAGTTAGTTAGTTACTACTAATTACTGTTTGGATAATATACAATAGGCCAATCAACTTGCGATATATAGTATTTGGTATGGGCTTTCATAGCCTACAATTACAGAGATCACTCAGTCTGTAGTTCAAATGTCTATCGATACAAATACATACAATCAATATAATACATATTGATATACTACTAGCTGTGCCCGCGACTTCGTTCGCGTGGGATAAGTTACTTGGGGTAGAATTATTAATTATTTAGGCTGTTAAATTTCCACACAAACTTTTAACCCCTTACAACCCCCTTTTCGCAATAAAAAGTAGCCTATGTCCTTTCTCTGGGTCTAGACCATGTGTATATCAAATTTCATTCACATCCGTTCAGTAGTTTTGGCGTGAAAAAGCAACAGACAGACAGAGTTACTTTCGCATTTATAATATTAAGTAAGGATAAATAGTCTTTATTTTTCTAAGATTGAAATTCTCTCTGCAAAATTGTATAAATAGCATGGAATCACTTTGAATTCTTAATGGGAATATCTTGAATTTGAACGGGGCAGCGCATTGAGTGGTCGCGGGAAATAGGTTAAGAATTTCATTCATACCGGGATATAGCTATTGATTTGAAAACGCGAACACTTCAGTTTCATGATGTATGGCTCGAAAATATTTCTAGATGGACTGAGGCGAGTTATAAAATCATTTGTTATATATAATATGAAACATAATTACATTAAATTAAAATTAACTTAATATTAGAACTGCTTAAAAGACGGTAATCGGTATTTTATGGCATATAATTTCTATTTTATTTAATTAAAATCAACTAAATAAAAAACTTTAAAATACTCAAACTAATAACTTTAAAGTAAATTCGATATCAGTAAGTAAATACAAGTTTCAAATCTTTATACATTTTTGTATATACTTACTGATATCAAATTATGTTTGTATCAAAGAATCCCAAGGAAATAATATATAGAATATTTCTGTTTCAACATCTTCACAGAGTGATTTTATATTTACAGAAAAGTTTTCGGTCTGCAGCATTCTGAAATAAGCAGAATATAAACTACAATAGGAGCAATAATTTAAACGTTTTTCTTCTCAAGGGAACCAAGAAAACGTAAACTATTTTTAAAAAGAGGTTTTTTCATATCTTAGCACTTAATTACAAAACCACCCTTTCACATGTTCCAGATACTAAGAATTTTTCGTTTTTACATAATGTATAAAACTCTCAACGTTCTTCAATGTATTTCTCTAATTATACAGCAGTTGAATGAAGGCCCCTTAACCGCACCTGAAACTTGACAACTCTTGAGGGAAGAGGCTTTCGCTTGCCTCTTGATTCGTCAGAAGTCTAGTATTGATTCTTTTTACCATTCATATTTTATGACGGAAGAAATCAAACGTATATGTAGCGCAATTGACAGAAGGTAATATCCTCCAGATTTGTAACATTTAATCAGATACATACAGAATAATTTTATAAAATTTACATATCAAAGTAGAAACTTTAACAAATATTTCTATACTAATATTATAAATGCAAAAGTAACTCTGACTGTCTGTCTGTCTGTCCGGCTTTAACTCCGAATCTAATGAACTGTCGACCTATTTTGTTTTTGGACATTCGAAATATTATTGCATACATACTTTTACCGAGTCGATTCAGATTCCGTTCAGATAACGTCGAGAACTTCCAAACAAAAAGCGGATTACTTATCTCCTTCATACCATATTCATGATGATAAATGTTTCAAACTACGCTTAAGGAAATTTTCGCGTGGCAAAGTTGGATTTATAGTGTCCTGGCGTTCGGCCAAACTATCACACAAATTCTTGTATAGAATAGCTGATCCCTCGCAGATACAGAACCAACGTAGGACTATTTTCCTTTTGCTGTGTATGAATAGAAATGTATGATGTACAATGTACTCGTTTTCACTCGCCACTTTGTTCTCATATCTTAAATATCTAACTGAACGACACCTTAGCTCGTAATTTAATGAACTACTTCCATTTTGGAGCAGTCACGTTGGTTTCTCGGCCTCACTGACGGTTTCTAGTTCAATGAGTATTCTGTGTTGTTCCCAATTTTTTGGGAATTGCGCAACACAGCGAAATGTTTTAAGATAAAGTTGTTTACGTTGAGTGCTCTCCAATTTAAAAGGCCAAAGTTAAATTGAATTTGGTTATTCCACGCTGAGTCATTTTCTATATGTGGGTGTTATTAAAAGGTTCCGGCGATTACGCCATTATGTCCGGGTTAAAATCTGAAGTAGACATCAAATGCCTTCCTTAAATTGTATCTAAACTTAAATTAAAAAGGTAAATATTTAAGTATTTGTATGATTTAGAATGATTTTTTTTTCAATTATGTTTGTCTTCGTTTGGAAAATCTCAACTACCACGGAGTCCACAGATGAAAGAAGCCGTTTGTTCACATTGTTTGTACGTTTTTTTTGTAACTTTTAAATAATTTTTTTTTTTTATTATTAAAATAGGCCGAAAACGCATACTGTTTAGATATTATAAGAGGAGGGTATTCCAAATTCCATCAAGTGAAAATTAGTACCTACCCTTCTTTTATTTACAAAAACTGTTTTTTTTAAATATTAGCATATTAGGCGCGCGTTATGCTTGATTTGATGATACAGGGTTTTTTACTTACTTCTCTACATTAAGTCTTACGGGTAAGGTAAAAAACAAAATATATAATTAGTGGAAAATATTCTCTCGGTTAGTGTCGCAAAAGGTGCAAACCGCGTTCTAATTAGTCTCATTTCGAGTTTCAATGAAAGGTAAACGATTTTGCTTCACTACACCAGGTTAATTATAGAGAAATGATTGAAACATCTGATGAACTGAAACCTTTAATGGAAGGTTTCCCACACATTTGAAACGCCACATTTATAGTTTCTAAAGATTTTAGACCCTCGATGGGCTTCAAATAGGTGGTGAAATTTCAATAGTGACGAAATGTCGCCCAGGTAATTCCACGTATTACAGGTTTTATTTATTATAATTTTAACATGCTATGTACGTAAAAGACTTGTATAAATTAAAAATAATAATTGACTAAGAAAGACAAAATATAACTCGGGCGGGGCTTAAACCAACAACATAAATATTATATCGTAAATTAAGAATGTGCTAGACAAAACTATCTCCTGTCCTTTTTTTTACAGTTTTAAATGTGAAATATGTAAGGCTCTTTACAGCAGCCGTGGTCACGGCGGAGGTCAAAGTCAACTATTGGTTGGGGGACACCCTCACCTTCAATGACAACATCTGGAAAGAGTTGAGTAGCTCGTTGTTAAATTAAAAATGAGCAGTTTAAATTTATGCTGCGTTTAAAACATGCGGTCACTTTGAGTAAGTAATTTTTTTTATCACAAAACACGTCTTTAAATCTTTGACTGAACAAAAGAAATTACTCATTGTCTTAATAAAAGAAAGTAAGACGAAAATGAGCCTTAGGCGAAATGAGGCATTCCTCATTTCAAGAAAAACCACCGTATTAATCCCAAGTGAGTCTCTTACGACCACTCATCAGGGAAAAACTACAAAGGAAAAGATAAAAGGACTCCCATTTCTTGGGACATACTATTATAATAATTTTATGTTCGGAATTCGTTAAGAGGAATTTTTCGCATAGTTTTATAAGCAAGTCTCGTTTACGATGTGTTGGAAAAACGTCGTTTAGCGAAACCAAGGCAATATTTTTGAATGGTAAATTATCATAAAATTATTTAGGCTAGTATTATAATAAAAGTTTAAATAAACAATAACAGTGAATACAGAAACTAAAGAAAATGTAAGTATTTCCTTAGCCTCTGTTTTTTGTTTTTTAAATTTGTGTAGCCTGGACTTATGGACATTGTTAAATTTTTAAATTCACGTATCAATAAAAGATGAGTATCTGATTTTTATACTGCAAAATCGTAGTGTCCTTCTAAATGAACAAAGTATTTACCTATATAATAATTCTCATTGCCTAGTGAGTAAGTCGTAGTTGAAAACGTGTATTTTTAGAATCTGTGCATTAATTTTAACGTGATATTACTACGAGTATCATAAAAAAATTGTTGTTACTTTAAGTTCGGAGCACCCTTGATGAAAAGCGAAAATCAATATAGTCGCTTTTTATTTAATTTCCCGACAAACTTAGGCGAGACATCAAAAAGTAATTGAAAAAGTGTGAAAATAAGCCAAGTACGTGTTATAACCTACCGTTACTCAGTTATAGAGCCTGCCGCGCGTAGGGCGGGCGTATTTTTCGCGCCCCAAGCCTTCACGTGAATCCGAAACAATTCTGTGAATTAATACTACTATTTCATAAGTTTAGTATGTGATAATGTTTGCTTGTGGTCTTTGGAGATGAATAGATATACGAAAAAGGATAACGACGAAAATAAAGTTAATTGCACTAAACAGAACAAAATATTAGGTAAGATTAGTGAAATAGTCTGTACTTAAGACGGGTAGTATGAATTGATTAAAACACTTACAATTGTTTAATACCCGAATTGAAATATATTGAAATCATTTTTCATTTCACGACCCGTTTTTTTTTCAAATATTACAGCAATTGAATTTCGTGTTTGGAACGGTTAATGACGTTAATTTTTCAATGTACTCAATAATGTTGTTACTGTTGTTTTCCAAACGAACAATATTAAGATATGTTTAAATACTGTCTATAGTTTACGCGAGTAGTACACATTTAAATAAAACACTTTAACGGTTTAAAACGCGATATATTAGTTAAACTTATTTGAAAATGATTTTTAACTTCGGCCCGACGTTTCGGATGCTTTGCAGCAGCCGTGGTCACGGGGAGACTAAAGATGGAGGATGTCTCAGACGTCAAAGTAAAGAATTGCTACGCTAGCGCCATCTGTTCCGTCGAAGTTGGTATTTGGCGAAACTGGCCGGGTCCTTACAGAATTGACTAACGGTGTCTTCGCGTTTGCTGGTATGCTGTTTATTGGGATCCAGAGTTTTTAATATGGGATCCCAGGTGTTTGATAGTTTGAGGCCGTCCTCCCTATTGAAATTTCGGTGTTTTTTGATTTCAATTGCTTCGCGTACCAATCTTGGAAAAAATCGACTCTCTTTTGCGCGGGGCGGGATTTTTGGTTGGTCAAAGCGAATGTAGTGATTGGGCCCTTCTGAAGAGTGTTGGCATACCGCAGATTTGGAGAGACGTTTATGTTTTATATCCGCGACGTGTTCTTTAATTCTGTTCATCAGAAGGGCCCAATCACTACATTCGCTTTGACCAACCAAAAATCCTCGCAAAGGAGAGTCGATTTTTTCCAAGATTGGTACGCGAAGCAATTGAAATCAAAAAAACACCGAAATTTTAATAGGGAGGACGGCCTCAAACTATCAAACACCTGGGATCCCATATTAAAAACTCTGGATCCCAATAAACAGCATACCAGCAAACGCGAAGACACCGTTAGTCAATTCTGTAAGGACCCGGCCAGTTTCGCCAAATACCAACTTCGACGGAACAGATGGCGCTAGCGTAGCAATTCTTTACTTTGACGTCTGAGACATCCTCCATCTTTAGTCTCCCCGTGACCACGGCTGCTGCAAAGCATCCGAAACGTCGGGCCGAAGTTAAAAATCATTTTCAAATAAGTTTAACTAATATATCGCGTTTTAAACCGTTAAAGTGTTTTATTTAAAAGATATGTTTATTTCTATGTATTTTGTCAGCGATAAAGTTATTATGACATACATACGAACATAGGTTTTAGTACTGAAATGTACATTGAAAGGCTTTTTAATTCAATTACCTGAATTCGGGACTTCAAATTTAAGTTGAATCCTTTGAGAGCACGTGATTTCGACATTCAGTTTGAAGAGTGACATTTTTAGTTTGTGTATATAACTTTTATCGTCATAATAAATTGTATGAAAGAACGAAAATTATTTAAATAAAACACCTTAACTGATGCTTTTCAGAAGCCGTGACCCCGTGACCACGGCTTTACCAAGCATCCGAAACACCAGGCCGTAGTTAAAAATAATTCTCAAAAAGTTTGGCTAAAATATATTGCGTTTTAAACCATTAAAGTGTTTTATTTAAATGTGTAGTACTCGCGTAAACTACAGACAGAAATATTATTGTTAATGTGCAGTAAAATTTTTGTTGATGGTTTTTAACACGATTTTATTGCTTTAAATTGCAATAAAATCATGTTTAAAGCTTGCCGTGAAAACAAAGCTAAAATCACCCAAAACGTACTAAGTATTTTAACTTACAACTTTTCGTTTTAAACCGTCAAATGTATGTGTAAGTCGCTTTTACTACAGATAATATATAATTTGTATAAATTGGTGATCGCACTTTCCTAATGGATCGTGTAGCGAGCTAAGGGTGGACTTACGTAGGTAATAAATGTTAGGAGTTTGGGCTTCCGTTGGGAAATCAAAGGATATGTTCTCACTGTAGAATATTGAAAGCCTACTCAAATTCAAGATTTCTGTAATAATGATTCCCGTTTTAGAATCAGTCTCCTCGTTCCACGACTGCTGATATATTTCGTGTTTTAAACCGAAAAAGTATTCGACAGCGCATCATTTTTGGCACCATAGGGCTTTCCAACTACTCTGGTGATTTAAAAATGACTGGGAATAAATTTTAGCATATATTTAACCAGGTGTTATATTTTTATGAAAGAGACGCAAAATTGTGCTCTTGTCCCATGTCGGCGTTATAGAAAGTTATGTATGTACTATACTATAATATGGTAATATATAACATAAAAACATAATATATAACATATTTAAAAACCCCAATGTTGAAGTTGATCTTTTATTTTAAATAACTTCGCTTTTTCGATGAATTCGCTTTTTCGCAATTGGTGTAATGAACTGCTCCATTTATAACTTTGTAGCACTATTTTGGACAAAATCCGTCGATTTAAATGATAAATATATGTTAACTTGAACTTTTAATTAGTGCTATTAATAAAAATAAAATTAAAAAGAAGTATTTCATATTTTAATGTGAAAAAATAATATCATATACTAAAGGTATTAACTAATTTTAAGAAGTTTTACATAACAATTGGACTTGTTTTAGTATAAGACCATAGACTTTTAAGGAGATGTAAATGGGTATGACTAACAAAACAAAAATTAACAAGAATGTATGAATATTCCCTATTATAGCCCTAGCTGTGTCAGCGACTTCGTCCGCGAGAATCGTTATTTTGGGCATCCAAATTCATTTTGCAAACCCCGTCATCTTTATAAACTTAAGCTGGCCCTTCCCGTTTTTCTTGTACGTTGATCTTAAATTTTAAAGAGGAATCATTCTTTCATACGTATTATTTTGGGTATCTTGGACGGTTTTTGCAGCGTACGCTGTTTGCGTTTGCTGTGTACAGGGGTTGTGTTTGTTTTTTTTATTAGATGCGTTTTAATCTAATATTACAGAGCGGGGCTTTCAACTATCATCAAGTGAAATTCTCACGGTTTTGTGTTTACATACAATATTTCTTAGGAATTGCGATGAGGTCGCCCGTATATCACGTATATCGTATATCGCTCTATAACACTACTTAGCAATGCCTTTAGTGATCCAGATACGATGGCGCTTTGTAGTATATAAATAGTTAGTAGCCTAAAATAATTTTTAAATAAATGACTTAGGTAGATTTTACTTCATGTAGGTAAATAGGTAAAACAAATAAACAAATAAAATCTATCGCCCTTGCTTCTACTGCTCTCGGAAGAATCACGATCCCTTTTATTTTAAGAGGTAACGTTTTGGTTTCGAGTCATAGTGTTTCAGATTGCAACAACGATACAGCGCCTTTGAGTTTGTCTTATAAACACCTAATGTTACAATTTTAAATATTTTTAAACTAGAAATACATACTCGTCCATTTTTTTTCCAAATTTTTATCGGCTGAAATCATTATATCCATTTGTTTACAGAACTAGACTTGGATTACCTAGAGCGTGGTGGAGGGGGTACCTTGGCTGTGGGGGGAACCCCAAGCGTCGAGCCAAGTCCTGACAGTCTGGATCTAGTCAAGGTCGTTCTATTAGGCGCACCAGCAGTTGGAAAAACTAGTATCATTCAGGTAATGTTATATGGTCCCACAATTAATTAGGGTGAATAACCAGTATCTATACCGTACATATCTTATTCGCTCAGACTAAACTAACCCTTTGTGTACTGTGGGATATAGTCCCAAGGCAATTTCATCCCTTTGCTCAGTAAATGAGCCTCTACCTTATACCGAATAGAAGAATCATGTAGGCCTTTGTTGACTATTTACCCAACTACCAAAGTCAATAGACAAGAGATAGTGGATATACACAATTAATTTGTTCTCTGGTACATATTTACGTAACAATATTAATTTCATCAAAATAGATTTGTTCAACTTAAGTTTTGTTGAATTGTATTAAAGATTTATATTAAACATTTTAACGAGCCGTGGTCACGGTGATGGTGTCCTTTCAGCCGCCCAGTGACCCCGCCTGTCCCTCGAACAATGCGAGGCGTTGCGACATGGCGACAATAAATCGCAAATAAGTTACCAAAAATATATTTTGCGTGGTAAACCGTTAAATTTAAATGTTTATTATTTGCGTAAAGTACAGACAATATTTAAGTTATTGTTATAGATTTATTCTAGACTAGAAGTCTACAAACACATAAGCTTGTCTGTAGTGTCTATTTCCTAATGTATTTTTAAATAGTTCATTTTAAGATACTGTGAACCCAAATTACGAAATAAATAAACCTTAATTCCTCCCTTATACTATTGAAGCGCTATTAATTAACGTAGTGACAAACGATTTGTAATTGTGACCCGGTTGACATAAGCTGTAATACATATATGAATACATTATGGTTGAAGAGAATTTATTTGGCTCTAACAAAAAAGACATTTAATGCATTTTTACAAAGGTTTTTTTAAAGCAGACAACAGGTAATAGTCACCTACGACCTTTTAACTTTTTACTGCTGTATTTTTTGTTATTTTTGTGGTTAATACCAGAAATGCGTCCCACTTTTTAGGATTTATTTCCTACTAGGTGTGACCGCGACTTCGTCATTTCAATAGTTATTTCGGGCATCAAAATTTATTTTTCCAAATAAACCTCCTCAATCGTCCGCGTCCCGTGGTGTCGTTCTTGCGAGTTATCTTAAAAGTATAAATAAAAATACTGTCATGGACATTTTTAGATCATTTAAAGATAATTTTATCTTCTTACATAGTTTTTCGTTATTGAATGTTTCACAGCGCACGTATTCCAGCCCTTAAAGGGACTATTTTTTCCGTCTTTCTACATTTCCCTCTGTTTTTTAGCTTTTTGGTCGCAGCCTGATGTTTTATAACTTAAAGCCTTCATTGATTAATGCCAAGAGACAAACAGCATCACCAATACAACTAAACACAAATATTTTTTTAATTCCAACCATTATTTGCTGAGATGAGCGCGTTCAAACAAACAAATAAATTCAGCTTTATAATACAAGTAAAGATTTGGTACACTTTTGGCTGTAGTTAACGTGAGTTGTATACATTAAAATAAAACACTTTAACGGTTTATAACGCGATATACATTAGTTCACTAATATAAATCGCGTTTTAAACCGTTAAAGTGTTTTATTTAAATACCAAAACGTATTAACGCAACCATATGTTCCATACGCTGGATGAAACCTGTGGCAAAGTGCGTATGACATTACGCATAATGACACAAACCGCCGTCATTATTAAATATCCCGCGAGTGCCAGCGTCGTGAAATAGGCTTTTACGGGCATTATTCCACGCTATTAGTCTACTTGGCTACGTGCTCTAAATATTTGCGCTTGGCGAACATCATCCGCTTTAAATTATGCATAGGTACCAGCTTTAAAAGCTCATTAGCAAACTTATATGATAGCTTTATAAAGCAATTCATCTACGTGTCTCGTTTTGATTAGGTTCAACCTAAGATAATCATAGATTGTTGTCTTCGTTAATATGTGTATCCTGTAATTCCACTAAAACTAAATCATTAGTAAGAAAATAATGACGATTTAGATAAAACACTTCAAACGGTTTAATATAAATACGTAGTACTGGCATAAACAAAAGATAATAATATATAAGTATACAATTGTTAAACATTAATTTGAAGATAAGTTAACTAATCTCGCGTCTTAAACCGTTACGTGTTTTTTTTTAAATTACATTATAAACTACAGAACTTTAAGGAGGGATTTGTATTTTAGTTTTTCACTTAAACACGCGTGGTGTTATAAAGATGAAAAGTTTTTGAAATAGTTTGAACACGCTACGGAGAGTTAGATATATGTATATACTCTGACATAAGTATGTAATTAACTATACCTGATTTTATCAACTATCGTTTCCTTCAACTTTCGCTTCCATTCGATTATATATAAATTAATTTTTCGATTCATATCAAATTCATTTTTTTATCTGCAGGCGTGGTTAATGTAATTGATTAAAGTTTAATTGATGAATTAATTAAAGTAATTAGTAATTATGCAATACGGAACAACAGCGCTATCATCTATATTAAATAAATTTCACGTAATTTTGTAAGATTTAAAAATAACAAACACATTTTGTATTTAGCGACATGTTACAAAATTATTATTATTATAAGTCAAGTACAGATGGCAATTCCCAACATAGTCATATAGTATTTTGTCGTACATAGTCGAAAAATGTCTACGGTTTAACATAATTTAAAACTTAAATAGCACCCCAGCTAGCATAGTGTAGACTGTAGATTGTGTAAGTAGTTAACAAAAAGTTGGGCATAGGTTTAGTTAAGCCCTGTTTAATTCAACGTCGCCCTATTCATTATATTGCTGAAGTTCGATATATATGAATATACATATTTTCATTCCATTCCGATTAGAGTATGATTTATATTACGTGAACTAAAATATTAACTCTTTTTTTAAATTTATTTTATGATAACGCTTAATCAAAGTTTTTTATAGATTCTCTAATCGGATTCATTAATCAGATTTCAACAAATATATTAACTCTATTTTGACAGCACATTGTTAATTATATGTATATCTATATAGAATAAAATAGATTAAATATAAAAAGACATCTATTTAAGAAGTCATTCCCTGAAAAACTTTACATATTTTATAGACTTAATTGTAGACCTTATATTTATAGACGTTTGTTTCCCAATTTTAGGTGTCTTAAATCTTTTGCTAATATTCGATATTGATATCTAAATGTCACGTTAAGATTTCATCTCTTGTTACAGCAATTCGTGTGGAGCGACTTTTCCGAGGACTACTTGCCGACCGACAAGAAACACACCTTCTACCCATCGGTGATCATCAACGAACACCTCTACGAGGTGAAAATAACAGATGTCCCGGTGATCCCCTACTTCCCCATAAACTCGTACTATGAGTGGGCGCACTATCGCTTTTACGGTTTAAGAAACGCCACCGCGTACATCTTAGTGTTCGATCTGTCCAATGTTGAAACGTTCCAGTACATCAGAACGTTGCGAGACCAGATGGTCGAGAGCCGCGATATGAGGAACGTCCCGGTTCTAGTCGTGGGGAATAAGCAGGATCTCCTTTGCAGCGCGGCGCCGACGGCCGCTAGCGGTCTCCAGCAGCTAGCTATGGCCGAGAGCGCGTGCGGCGATTCACGGGAGAAGAGGAGGAACATAGTGAATCTAGTCAGAAAACATTGGAAGTGTGGTTATGTGGAGTGTTCGGCCAAGTACAATTGGCGGGTGATAGCGGTCTTCAAAGAACTAATGGAGATGATTGATGCGTTGGAATGTTCCGGTGGGGTCAGGAGCGCGGAGCCGCCGCCCGACGCGTCTGCCACCACCCACGAGAACAGGTGTGTGGTTGCTTAGCATCTCTCTTTGCTGAAGAGGTGTGTGTTCAGGACGTTTTCGTTCTCACGTCGTCGCGAATAAATGTCGATGTTATAGTTAGGTTAAAGCTATAATGTAGTCGCATGCCTCTATAACGAGAGAGATATATATAAAATAACTAATAAGCCAGTATGCGGTATGTATCTTTTATATTACATTAAAAGTCTCAATGTACAAACACTACAGCGAATATGTAGTATGGCACCAATAAAGATAGAGTGATTTAAATATGCAATATATAATTTAACTTATATTTATAGATTATAGATAATTATTCAATTTTTTTTCATCACATATATATGCATCACAGCACCTTAGTGGTAGTAGAGCGGAACATATAATATATATTAAGAAAATCTCATGAGTTTAATTAAACACTTCAAGTTGCCATAAACTAAATTTAATGGCTTTCTTATATAGTATGCTATGTATGTACATAGTTCTATCTCTAATGGTTAAACTACATTATCGCTTTAATTATCTCACTGTGACATTTATTGCGTAATAGATTAGACTAAATTGTTAATGCAAGGGAAATTACTTCTACGCTAGGATTTAATTGTACGAACAATTTATCGAAGTTTTCACACGTTACATATAGAAGGTTTAGGATTTTTTTAAATCGACTCGGGCGGAACTCGAACCCAAGACGTGTAATAAAGTCATTTATCGGTCAAACGGCAACCTATTTGGTAGAGAAACGGTCTGTTTTATTTTAATCTTAATTTTTACGTTATTTGAGCTTTGGGGGCATTATATTGTAAATACGCTACCTAAATAATTAATTTATCAAATGTAACAAAATGTTGCCATATCAAATTTATTTGTTTTTGTGCTCAATGTTAATTACAAATATTTAAAAAAATGCATCTAATATATACAACAATTATTCGATATATATGGGGTGTAAAAGTGTGGCTAAATTTATTTTCAGGAAATAAAAACGAGGAGATATTCTCACTTAGTTTGTTTTTCTATTATTATGATCTTTAAAACAACTCTATCATATATTCTTCTTAATAATAAAATAAAAATATTTTCCTTAGCAATACATTAAATACAGAAACTGCCTTTTATTTTCAATTCCAGCCTGAATTAAAAATAATAATAATAAAATGTACTAAATGTGAATATGAATAATATTATGTAAAAATTGTCGTAAGCATTGTTGATAAAAATAGTCATCCAACATTAAATAGGCATTACCGCACATTTTTAAGATAAGTGTGATCTACCCGCTGATAACCGAAGGGTTCCGTACCGTTAATTACTATAAAAATAAGCCAAATTTTGAAAAAGCCTTCTTGTTTTACTCTTTGCGTACTCAACTCCAAAATTCATCACAATTTTTATTAACCAAGTATATAAGCACAATATGCAATATGGATATTTTTATCAAAAAGTATGTTTGAGTTTAGATTTATTAATTTGTCATATATTTGAAAGGTAATCTAAATGTCATAGAGGTGATTAAGATAAAGAAGAATTTCATTTTCCATAATATTTTTATAATAGAGTTTAATCAAGTTTTAATAACGTACTTTTTGAATTGAAAATCGATAATAAATTGAACAATTTACGACTCGGCCAGGACTTGAACCGGCATCCTCAGCGTTCCGTGCTGTGTTGCTCTGAGATTTTTTTTTCAATTTATTATCGATTTTTATTTCATATAGTGCCATCATGTGAAAAATATTACAGTTTTCAAACATACTTTTTGTCTCGTAATATAATAATATTATTAGCTGCATTTTTTATGTCTGATAGAAGATTTAACCTCTTCACTCTTATATTACCCTGGTACATTTTTATTTTTAACTGAATACAGTTCTTTCTTCAATAATTGTTACTGCAACGTAAGTCCGAATGCATGTTGTGGGGCACACTGTAAGAAGTAGAAAATTATCACTTCCACAGGTTTCCTGATATGTAAGATTATGTAAATAAATTATTTACACAGTGATAAGGAACAGAACAGTGACGCAGGGTATTTTATACTTTTCTACTGTAACCCGAATTTTAAATAATCAATGTCAAATTAATTTCGTAAGGAAATTTCTCCTTCCATTTTAATATTCAATGACAAGCGAAATTTCGGAATTTTTAAGCATAAAATAAATAAAATGAACCAGCGTCACTAACAATATCCAAATTTGCTTTCTTCGATACCGTTTTTAGATTTCTACCTAACTAACTTGGTCAACCTTCGATGAATTATAATATATTCGTTGGTCATAATATTTTTTTTACAATCTTTTAAGCCTATTAGTCATCAGATAATGTTTATATGAAAATTATTAATGTTTATCTTTATTATACTTTCGTAATTAAGTTAGTATGTAATTGTAAAAATACTCCGTGTTGTGCTACAACCCTTGCGCTTCCTCCCACTAGTGATTCTAATTAGATAGGTTTTAAATTTATATCCGCTGGGCATCAATTAATCGGTTTTTTAAACAAGATATGTCTAATTTAAAATTTAACGAATAATTCGTCACAAATTTCCCTTTTAGTAGTAAATATTTCACATGTGAAAACACATCTATAAAGTGAACGCTAAATTATAAATAGTATGTGTTTTGTTTTTAAGTTATACGGACATATATGTATTATTATTATACATGAAAATCATTACAAACCATAGACATAGAATCCGCTAATATGAATAGCTTATAACGATTTTACGTGAAAAGTGTGAAATTCTTATTGTATCTAATTGTAGATTCTAATTTCGTATAGATATTGTCGTTTTATAATGATCGTTTCATTGTATGTAAATTATTTTGTATTTTCGTAGTTAATGTGAGTAGAGTTGAGAAATAATATACAAATGTTACACCATGCAATAAAACGTTGTGAATGCATGTTACCTTTTATTTTCACATCACATCTATTCTACACAATCTGATTACTTAAAACAAAACAAGTTAATATGGTATAACTTGGGTATAACTGCTTAATCTACTAGCATGAAGGCTTGTTTTTGAAACTCGAGACTTTTTTAGAGAAAAAGTTTTATATATTGCAAGTTTACACACCAACTTTCATTGTAATCAATGTATTACTTAATCGAAAAGGTCCCTAACTAAAGATGTGAGACGAACTTAGGAACGTAGCTTTACAATTTAAGCACACTATTACCAGCTAGGAACTTTTGTTTTGTTTTATGAGACTGAAAATGCTTTTAAGCACTGACTGCAGGATTCCATGACCTCTGACCTCTATGCTTATGAGCCTTGCTCTACAAGACTTGGTGACACCAACTATAAACAAACTCAATTTGCCGCTATTACCACGAACAAACTGTGACCTGTATTCCAGACTACTTTTCACTTAATGGGCACACAAATTCGAGATTAATAATGTCTCATTTTTTTAAATATTATTAAAATATATCCTATACCATACACTAAACAGAGATAAGCAATGACAAGCTGATATCTATAAGATGAAAGTTATAAAAGTAACTTGAATTATTTACAATGTCCTTTGCGTCAAACGATAATAATAAAGATAATATTTAAGGACTGCATCATAAAGTATAAAAATAACACTGGCAATATAAGTAAAATATTATACTTGATAGAGGTGGAACTGCTAGTCGGATTCGGTGGTGCTGGGTATTTGTAATATTTCGCGAAAGCCTCTTCCCAAAATTTCGTTCTTTCGGAGAGCATAGAATCCCTGAATTCTAAAGTACTGTTTAAGGACATGTAGGATCTTTGCTGCGACATCGGTGGCCAGGCTGGGTAGTTCGAACCGGCTGGTACTGGCACTCTGAAAATTACCAGCGTTTCGAAAACCTTTAGAAAATATCGGCTACCTTAAGTACAAGTGCAATTTATTCTCATAACTTAATCAGGGACTTAGTGACGCTACAAAGCATCCGAATGGGTCATATTTGTTACAATATATCGCGGTTTAAACCTCGTAAACTACAGTCAATAATGTTTAAGGTTCTTAAAACTTACCCTGTGGTGATGAAATTTAGCCAAAGGTCTCGCATAATAACTTTGACGTTCCTATACTTCTCTGATAGCTTACTTTCGTCGCCCAAATCCATGACAGCATGCGCTTGCGCACAATGCGTGGCCCCACGTTCTGCTGTGTGCGGTATATAATCATCACTTTCATCCGCAAATGAATATTTATAGAGATAAAGCTGATCGTTTCCAACATCTAATTGCAGTTTAGCAGACCTTAACATACCATAGCCAAACATGATGTCTGTGAAAAAATCTATGTAATCTAAAATACTACTATTTGTAACGGGTCCGACGCCAAAATAAAGTCGCTTAATATCTTCTGCCAGTTTTACCCTATTTTCTTCATCATTTCCTAAATCTGGTGTAAGGAAGTTCACAAAGTTCTCGTTCATTTTGTCTCTCCATGTATCGAACATATTGACCCGGTATATTCCTTCCATATTACAATACCCATATAACATAGGTACCTTTAGGAAGTTCCCGTCACTTAGTATCTTAAACGGGCTGTCATGAAGGAATATTTCTTGACCAATATCTTTCTCCACACACGGTGAGAATAAGGTGACCGAGTTTGTGGTTTGTGCTAATTCAGCGGATTTAAGGGATAGTGCTTCATATGGGGTGTTCAGATAGAATTTTTCCAACGCAACAATATCGTTCGTATCGTTGAACCCCATTTGTTGCGCGAAATATTTTGCGTTCTCTAACGGCCTCGTTTGGACAGCAAAGGCATTAAGATTACTCCCGCTACCTCCTATTGCTCTTTTAAACAATCCTTTGCTTTGTTTTGAGATCAATAGTAGGTCTATAGATGCCGAGCCAGCGCTGCAACCAGCAATTGTTACATCGCTTGTATCACCGCCAAATTCAGCAATGTTCCTTTGAACCCACCTAAGTAGTTCTATTTGGTCTTTCATTCCAGCATTACCCGGAGCCGCGTCTGTTCCTAGACATAAGAAGCCATGTGGGCCCACCCTGTAGTTGAAAGTGACTGCTATAATTTTACCACTTTTGACTAAATTCTTAGGCGTTCGAGAATTTCCATATCCGAACAAAAATGCTCCTCCGTGTACAAACACAACGACGGGTAGCTTTTCTTGTTTCGTATCTGGTACGAATACATTTACAATGAGGCATTGTTCTTTGACTTCAACTAGACCGGGGGGGTATTGGCGATGTTGTTGGCATATTATTTTTCGATCTACCGCATCGAACGTATCATTCCAAGATGGCGGAGGCAGAGGTGCCTGCAAAACCGAAATGTTTTATTTGAAATAAAATAAAATAAAATTTAAAGAAGCTTTGGCTTCCTATATAGTAATAAAAATAATATTTTTAAATAAAAAAAAGAGTTAAATAAACTTACCTTATAAAAATCAAGGCCGGACGGAACAATTGCGTACGGAATGCTTTGAAACGTAAATATATTTTCTTCCACCGACCTATATCCTCGTACGACTCCTTGCTCTATTTTCACATCGCGATAATTTGTGTCCTGCGCAAACGCTGCATTACATAGAGTACAAAGTACCAAAGCTACAATACTCTCCAAAGTTTTTGACCGGGAAATTGGTGCGATCATCGTCTTGCGCATAGTACTGTCAAGTGGAAAATTGTTATTAAAAGCAATTTGATATAAGATCCGAAAATGGTTACATAAATAGTGGGTTTGGATTTTAAATTGTAGTGTTACTGTGTTTTTAATTCTAAGATAATTCTAAATAATCTATCTATCTTATTTTAATTTACATTGCGATAAATATGGAATTATAAAACAATAAATTCATAGAAGTTAACGTAAATGATAACACTGTCTGTAGTCTACGCGAGTAGTACTCGTTAAATAAAACACTCTAACTGTTTAAAAAGCAAAACATATTAGTTAAAGTTATTCAAGAATTATTTTTACTACGGCCAGACTTTTCGGATGCTTTGTAGTAGTTTTTACTTTGATATTTAAGAAACGCTCCATCTTCAGTCAACCGCGACCACGTGCCGTGACGTGACCGAAACGTCGGGCCGTAGTTAAAATAATTTTTAAATAAGCTTAAGTCATATATTTCGCGTTTTAAATCATTGAAGCGTTTTATTTAAATAAATGATTACAACAAACCATCAATGACAAGAAAATTAACTATAACCAAAGCGTTGAACTTGACTGTACTCTTAGAACTTAGAAGCTCATTGACAATGTGGTTCACGTACGGGCGTAACACTCACACTAATGCGCGGGAGACCCAGGTATAGTCGCCCTCCATCCGCGCTTCTTATTTATCGCAACTGATAATTACTTCTTGCGTTCTGCACAACCAAAGTTTGGCAAGTACTGTACTTCTTTCGATGTCATGTCGACCTTAGGTTATGATTGAAATATATTTATAACCTGCGATGAAAAAGATAAGATTTAATTATGATTGCGTATCTTATCTCAAGTAACAAAAGCATGATTGACGGCACACAGAAGATTTTACATTTACGACGGCCCTTATGAAGTTTTGTTTTTATGTCTGCATATCGATAAAATTCTCATATCTCATCTCCGTGCATTTTTTGTGCATGTACAAATAAATTATGTAAGAAGCAACAACGAATACCTAAAATCGCAATAAGAAGAAATAGTTTTTACTATTATGTTCAGAAAGCTCTTAAGCGTTATCCTTCTTCTTATTTATTTATCATATGTTTATTGTAAATTAAAGAAATAATAATAATATTGGATTCAAAATCGAGAATTAATTGCAAATAATTTCGACTCGGGCAGGACTTGAACCGGCATCGTCAGCTTTCCGTGTTGTTGCTCTAACCAATTGAGCTACCGAGTCCCACACCCCATCGGCGAATAACAGTCTTAATCGACTTAAATAAAGAAAAGCCAACTTTACGTTTTAAGATGATTTAAATATGACTATATATTCTGCCTTGTCGATAAATAAAGCGCTATACTTCCATTATTAATGATGGCAGATAAGAAAAGAAATGATAACGAAACATAATTTAAGGAAAGCGTGTTAACATTTAAGAAATATATCAACAAACCTAGAGTACCTAGCTACCTATCTACTTGATAATTTCGGTCTTAAAAGAACGAACGTGTGGGTGGTTTTGGACCACTAAATGTAAAGTAAAACTTATTGCTGCTAGAAAATATATATGTACATATATATACATACTTAAAACTTAAGATTACTTATGTTCTATAGTAAAAAACTTATTATATTAATAAAAAACTACTGGTTCTTAGACCTCCTTTATTATTTAAAACTATTTACAACTTTTTTTCAAAAATTAACATCAAGTTTATGGTAAAATACAAATAGTCTGACTCAATATAAGCAAGAGTGTATCGAATATAGCGTCATCAAAATTAAAGAGACAACACTATTACTAATTAAAGCAGAACTGCCATTCTTGGGGTCTGGTGGTGAGGGATATTTGTAGTATTTCGCCATAATTCCGTCCCAGAATTGCGCCCTGTCTGGCATGAGGGAATCCTTATACTGTAGAACACTGTTTAGGGACATGTAGGATCGTTGGGGCGACATTGAAGTCCAGTTTGGGAAAGTAGAGCCTTGTGGTACTGGAGCCCTATAGATGAAAAGAGATATTAAAATAAGAACAAATTAATATGCCTACCTAGTGGCACAATTACCCGTTCTTTTAATTTAGTCGTAATAATTAAATCGAGACTACGACTGCAAAGTGTTCAGATAAAAATCACTTATTACATACATGTTTTGAGTGTAAGTTAATTGACATCAATCTCTTAGTGACGACAATACTGACCCAGTAGTAATAAAGTTCAGCCACAGTTGTCGCATAGCTGCCTTCATATTTTTATATTCAGTAGACAACTCCTTTTCATTTGGCGAGTCCATCACAGCTGCATCTTGGGCGCAATGTGTTGCACCGCGCTCCCTAGTATTTGGAATATATTCCTCACTCGCATCTACAAAGGAATATTCGTACAGGTATAATTGATTGTTCCCGGCGTCAAGTTGAAGTTTTGCAGATCGTAGCATGGCATAGCCAAACATCACATCCGTAAAATAATCAATATACTTCAAAACAGTGCTATTGCTCACGGGTTCCGTGCCGAAATAGAAATTCTTTACGTCTTTGGCAATCGTCTCCCTTTCTTCTTGGTTGTTACCTAAATCCGGTGGCAAAAATTCAATGAAGTTCTCATTCATTTTCGTTTTCCATGTATCAAATAAATTCATACGAAATAAACCCTCCATATTACAAAAACCGTATAACATTGGCAACTTTGTGTAATCTCCATTCGAAAGTATTTTCACCGGGCTTTCATCCAAAAACATTTCTTGTCCAACGTCCTTCTCCAGGCAGGGTGAGAAGTAAACATTAGAATCTGGACTTGACATCAATTGAATAGATGTGGCCGCTAGCGTTTCGTAAGGCGTTTCTAGGTAAAACTTTTCAAGAGCATTGATGTCCTCAGTGTTATTGAATCCTAGTAGCTTTGCAAAATATTGTGCGTTTTCTATAGGGTTCGTTTGGACACTGAAAGCGTTGACGTTACCTCCACTTCCAGCTATAACCTTGTGGAAGAGACCATTAGCTAGCTTAGAGATCCCCAACAAGTCTACCGATGAAGATCCCGCACTACATCCCGATATAGTCACGTGATTTGGATCTCCTCCAAACTGGGCGATATTATCTCTGACCCATCGAAGCAAAGCCACTTGATCCTTCATACCTGCATTTCCGGGGACTTTATCAGTGCCCAAACATAAAAACCCATGTGGTCCTAATCGATAGTTGAAGGTTACGTACATAACTTTTTGAGATTTAACTAGATTGATGGGCGTCGCTGCATTTCCATGCCCAAGAAGGTAGGCTCCACCGTGTACATCAACTACGACTGGCAAATTTTCAGTTTGTGTCCCGGGAACGTACACATTGGCAACCAGACATTGCTCTCGCATATTATCATTTCCAGAGAAACTCGGCTGTCGACACCTAATATCTCTATTTACAGCTTCCAATGTTGTACTCCATGTTGGTGCGGGTAATGGACTCTGTAATTGTAATTGTATTAATATCGTATTTAATGTATAGTAGATTATTTTACAAATAGATATATATTAATAGCTACAGTACATTCATTATAATTATGTTATTATCATCATCATGTTAATCTATCGCAGTGACCGAAAATTGTTACCACAATTTTTTATTGTACTTTTTATTTTCTCTTTATTGAATGCAAATCATGTTTTTTGTTATTCAAATCAAATGAGTTACACAAACATGGGTTATCAATGATGATTATATATAATTCTAAGTTTCTAATATAAAACTTGGCATGTAAGAACTAAGCATGTAGTTAGTTAGATGCTAATTGTTTATACACAGGAGGGGACTAGCCGCCCACGACACAGGGAATCTTCGTGCGGGGGCTAGTATACCCAAAGACAATATGTAAACGATTTTTTTTTAAGACACAATTTCTATTTATTTTCAATCAGTTTAGTTTCATTCATCTATAAACGCGACAGGATGAGTGTTAATTATCTAATTATAAAGCTTGTACACCAAAAATAGGCTTTGTCTGTACTGTTTAAGCGTTAGAATCTAAGAGAAAAAATAAAAACCTTATAAAAGTCAGCTCCAGTCGGAACACTGGCATATGGGATGCCATAGAAGACGAAAATTATGTTCAGAAAGCTCTTAAGCGTTATCCTTCTTCTTATTTATTTATCATATGTTTATTGTAAATTAAAGAAATAATAATAATATTGGATTCAAAATCGAGAATTAATTGCAAATAATTTCGACTCGGGCAGGACTTGAACCGGCATCGTCAGCTTTCCGTGTTGTTGCTCTAACCAATTGAGCTACCGAGTCCCACACCCCATCGGCGAATAACAGTCTTAATCGACTTAAATAAAGAAAAGCCAACTTTACGTTTTAAGATGATTTAAATATGACTATATATTCTGCCTTGTCGATAAATAAAGCGCTATACTTCCATTATTAATGATGGCAGATAAGAAAAGAAATGATAACGAAACATAATTTAAGGAAAGCGTGTTAACATTTAAGAAATATATCAACAAACCTAGAGTACCTAGCTACCTATCTACTTGATAATTTCGGTCTTAAAAGAACGAACGTGTGGGTGGTTTTGGACCACTAAATGTAAAGTAAAACTTATTGCTGCTAGAAAATATATATGTACATATATATACATACTTAAAACTTAAGATTACTTATGTTCTATAGTAAAAAACTTATTATATTAATAAAAAACTACTGGTTCTTAGACCTCCTTTATTATTTAAAAATATTTACAACTTTTTTCAAAAATTAACATCAAGTTTATGGTAAAATACAAATAGTCTGACTCAATATAAGCAAGAGTGTATCGAATATAGCGTCATCAAAATTAAAGAGACAACACTATTACTAATTAAAGCAGAACTGCCATTCTTGGGGTCTGGTGGTGAGGGATATTTGTAGTATTTCGCCATAATTCCGTCCCAGAATTGCGCCCTGTCTGGCATGAGGGAATCCTTATACTGTAGAACACTGTTTAGGGACATGTAGGATCGTTGGGGCGACATTGAAGTCCAGTTTGGGAAAGTAGAGCCTTGTGGTACTGGAGCCCTATAGATGAAAAGAGATATTAAAATAAGAACAAATTAATATGCCTACCTAGTGGCACAATTACCCGTTCTTTTAATTTAGTCGTAATAATTAAATCGAGACTACGACTGCAAAGTGTTCAGATAAAAATCACTTATTACATACATGTTTTGAGTGTAAGTTAATTGACATCAATCTCTTAGTGACGACAATACTGACCCAGTAGTAATAAAGTTCAGCCACAGTTGTCGCATAGCTGCCTTCATATTTTTATATTCAGTAGACAACTCCTTTTCATTTGGCGAGTCCATCACAGCTGCATCTTGGGCGCAATGTGTTGCACCGCGCTCCCTAGTATTTGGAATATATTCCTCACTCGCATCTACAAAGGAATATTCGTACAGGTATAATTGATTGTTCCCGGCGTCAAGTTGAAGTTTTGCAGATCGTAGCATGGCATAGCCAAACATCACATCCGTAAAATAATCAATATACTTCAAAACAGTGCTATTGCTCACGGGTTCCGTGCCGAAATAGAAATTCTTTACGTCTTTGGCAATCGTCTCCCTTTCTTCTTGGTTGTTACCTAAATCCGGTGGCAAAAATTCAATGAAGTTCTCATTCATTTTCGTTTTCCATGTATCAAATAAATTCATACGAAATAAACCCTCCATATTACAAAAACCGTATAACATTGGCAACTTTGTGTAATCTCCATTCGAAAGTATTTTCACCGGGCTTTCATCCAAAAACATTTCTTGTCCAACGTCCTTCTCCAGGCAGGGTGAGAAGTAAACATTAGAATCTGGACTTGACATCAATTGAATAGATGTGGCCGCTAGCGTTTCGTAAGGCGTTTCTAGGTAAAACTTTTCAAGAGCATTGATGTCCTCAGTGTTATTGAATCCTAGTAGCTTTGCAAAATATTGTGCGTTTTCTATAGGGTTCGTTTGGACACTGAAAGCGTTGACGTTACCTCCACTTCCAGCTATAACCTTGTGGAAGAGACCATTAGCTAGCTTAGAGATCCCCAACAAGTCTACCGATGAAGATCCCGCACTACATCCCGATATAGTCACGTGATTTGGATCTCCTCCAAACTGGGCGATATTATCTCTGACCCATCGAAGCAAAGCCACTTGATCCTTCATACCTGCATTTCCGGGGACTTTATCAGTGCCCAAACATAAAAACCCATGTGGTCCTAATCGATAGTTGAAGGTTACGTACATAACTTTTTGAGATTTAACTAGATTGATGGGCGTCGCTGCATTTCCATGCCCAAGAAGGTAGGCTCCACCGTGTACATCAACTACGACTGGCAAATTTTCAGTTTGTGTCCCGGGAACGTACACATTGGCAACCAGACATTGCTCTCGCATATTATCATTTCCAGAGAAACTCGGCTGTCGACACCTAATATCTCTATTTACAGCTTCCAATGTTGTACTCCATGTTGGTGCGGGTAATGGACTCTGTAATTGTAATTGTATTAATATCGTATTTAATGTATAGTAGATTATTTTACAAATAGATATATATTAATAGCTACAGTACATTCATTATAATCATGTTATTATCGTCATCATGTTAATCTATCGCAGTGACCGAAAATTGTTACCACAATTTTTTATTGTACTTTTTATTTTCTCTTTATTGAATGCAAATCATGTTTTTTGTTATTCAAATCAAATGAGTTACACAAACATGGGTTATCAATGATGATTATATATAATTCTAAGTTTCTAATATAAAACTTGGCATGTAAGAACTAAGCATGTAGTTAGTTAGATACTAATTGTTTATACACTGGAGGGGGACTAGCCGCCCACGACACAGGAAATCTTCGTGCGGGGGCTAGTACACCCAAAGACAATATGTAAACGATTTTTTTTTAAGACACAATTTCTATTTATTTTCAATCAGTTTAGTTTCATTCATCTATAAACGCGACAGGATGAGTGTTAATTATCTAATTATAAAGCTTGTACACCAAAAATAGGCTTTGTCTGTACTGTTTAAGCGTTAGAATCTAAGAGAAAAAATAAAAACCTTATAAAAGTCAGCTCCAGTCGGAACACTGGCATATGGGATGCCATAGAAGACGAAAATATTTTCATTGGGCGTTTTATATCCGCGCACTTTCCCTTGGGTTATTGTCACCTCGCGGAAATTTGTCTCCTGTGATAGAACAATAGGAAGGACACAGAATAGCAGAAGTATGCTTCTCGTCATGTCTACGAGTGCGTTAGACGAGTGTAGATATTCATTTCAATTCCGAGAAAGTGTTTAAAAATTTTGAATTATATCGCGATAAGATTTCATCTTATCTACTATTGCTATCAAAATTATATGTTACTTCAACATGCGATCGGTGTATTAGAATTTGTGTGTTGTATGTATTAGATTGATTCATATATGAAAACTAATAATTAAAATGTAATGTATATTTTTTAACTACTGATTTTCGTAACAATCCACATCAATACCATTTGTAAAAAACATTTTCCTTTAATATAAATTGACATTTTAAAATTTTATTAACAATTCTTAATATATTATTTATCAATAAAAGATAAATTAGTGACTTTTTTCTTGTATATAATTTTAATTAACTTTCACGTTTTCTGCAACATCTTGACCTTTAAATGTCTAGAAGAAACGTTATGGCTATGAGTTCTCACATAAATAAACTATTTTAACCAAAACAGTATTTTTTTGTAGTATATAATACTTGTAACAGACTTTTTATCTCATCAAACATTTACAAATTTAACCATCTTATCGAAATATCATGTTTGCCTATCCAGCGGACGTCGGTTAGTGGGTTGAACAGATTAGGGATATGTTTCGTCATCTATTTAGAACGTGGGGCCGTTTTTTTATATTTTACTGGAATGGACGCCGAAATGGAATGAAACATATAAACTATGTAAGTATTATTAGCCAGAGATTCCTTGTGCACGCAAGAAGTGCAAATAATTGCATTATCCTAATTTCCTACCTAAAACAAAGAGAAAGTTCTGATGTCGACATGTAAACAAAATTAAATTTAAATAATTTAATTCCAAATGAATCCATTTATTTTCGTCACGCGACTGATAATACTATAAACATTTTTAATAAAACGCTGGTATCAGTTGAACTATGTAATAGTGGTGTTAAAACAGCCGTGTAATATATTCTAGCTGTGTTAGCAAGTTCGTCCGTAAGAATCGTTATTTTCGGCATTAAAATTCGTTTTTGCTAACCCCTTCATCTTTATAAACTTAAGCTGTTAGCTTAGCGCGATCAAACAAACAAACAAACTCTTCAGCTTTATATATTAGTATAGATATAGATATCACATATTTTAATTTTCATTGTGAGATAAAGAAAACGTTTATAAATCATATAATCAACTTACATTACATTGTGATTTTAAAATAACACTGCAGAGCAAAAATATAGTAATATGTATCATATCAATCAACATCAGAAGTCCCAAAATGGGATTCTTCTCTGCCTGCACTGTAAATATGAAAACTTTATTCAAAAACTTGTCAACCAGAACTAATATACTTTGTGATTACCGCAATGGACAAGATCACGGTTATTAGACCGATATGTACATCCATACTATTATTATAATTCTAAAGAGTTAGTTTGCTTGTTTAAACGGTTATTATTCATCTTTGAATGCTTCCATTGCGGGCGCTGCAAAACGGGCCAGGAAGTCGAAAACTATGTATAAAAGAATGATTCTTCTTCAAATGATCTAAAAAAATGTCCGCGACAGTATAACTTTCAAGCTTAACTCGCAAGAACGAAGGGACATCGTCGACATCGGGCGACGTCGTGGATAACAGCTATAATTGACAAAGCTAAAGAGGTTGTTAGCAAATGAAATAATATTATGACTTCCAGAATAACTATTCTACGCAGGCGAAGTCGCGGGCACAACTAGTCTTGCCTAAACTTTGACCAATCTCTATGTAAACATTAGAATTTATTGCTAATTGACAAATCATATTATACAACATTGCTTGGCATAGTGGGGAGAATGTCTTGCACCGACGCGATAAAAATGTCATGCTGATTGACCTCTGGGATGTGCAAAGGCACGCTGTCATTTAATTAATAATGGTATATTTAAATAAAATAATTTAACGATTTAAATTGCGATATATATTTGTTAAACTTATTTGTTAATTATTTTTAACTTTGATTATCGGATATTTGATAATTTTGATTTTCGGATGCTTTGCAGCAGCCGTAGTCACGGGGAGACTAAAGATGGAGGATGTCTCTGATGTTAAAGTAAATTAAAAGTAATTTTCAAATAAGTTTAACCAATATATATCGCGTTTTAAACCGTTAATTAAAAAAATAAAGATAAAATCAGCCAAAAAACATGAATTTTAAAGCTTTTCTTTTGTATTAAAATATAAAAAAGATAACGCTATTTTATCAGAACAGTACCGTATTTTTAATTCTTGGAAATTGGTGGTTATTTCTCCATAGCCCCCCTCCCAGCCCAGCATGACAGAATACTGTAGAACAAACCCTTAAGAAGACATGAAAGTTTGCGAAAGCAGAGCCTTCTGCTACTAGGGCCCCATAAATTAAAAGAGATGTTATAACCCTCCATATTGGAAAAGCTATACAGAATTAGAAACTAAGTTTAGTCTCCATTCGTAAAGAAAGAGAAAGTTTTCTTTAATTACGCCTTAAATTAGTTTCAGAAATATATAATCCTTATTTGTTGCGTTAAGAACAAAAAAAATAACCGATATCTTATCTCATCAAATATTTGCTAATTTAATCATTTTATCGAAATAACACGTTTACTTATCTGGCGTTCGATAGAAGTCAAGTAGCATTAGTTTGACTTTAATAGATTACTGAAACGTAAAAATAGATGTGTTCCTTTATTTGGGATATGGGGAAAATTTTTAATTTTCTTTATTTTGACTACATAAGTCAAAATAACGATATCAACTGTGAAACAGCTGAAAATATAATCTTCAGTGTTTTTTACTAAACATCAGATTGTTTATGAGTAATTCAATATTCATTGTCTGTACTTTGCGCTAGTAGGGCTCATTTAAATTAAACATATTAGGGTTTTAAACACGATATATCTTTGTTAATTGAAACCGTGACTGTTTGAAGCATTCGAAACATCTTGCCGTAGATACGATAAATTAACTAATTAATACTTTTCGCATTTTAAAGCCTTAAAAGATTTATTCAAAAAGTATTGAAGTTAAATATCATTTTCAAATAAGTTTAACTAATATATCGAGTTTTAAACAGTTAAAGTGTTTTATTTAAATATTGTATGGTAATTGTTACAATGAGCTCGTCCAATCTCGTGGAGGGATGGGCTGCTTGTAGTATTTGTCGTATATTTCTTCCCAGAAGAGGGATCTATGGTTCAATGGTTTAATCTCTATGGTATTGTTCAAAGACAAAAGATAGATGTTGTCTATATGGACTGGAAGCCATTGTGGAAGAGATGACTCTGTAGACTCTGTAGGTTTTCTAAAAGAAAATATAAACATAATACAGTTGCAATTAATAGACCGGAATATAAATCTGTTTTATACATTTAAAGTTAAATATACAAAATGGTATTTATTATACATACTTTTAATGTGAAAATGTTTTGGATATATATGTTTGGAAAATTTTAATGGTTTTTTATTTAGTGGTTTACGTTACCGTTCGCTATAATGTGACAAAGATGTATATCGAAATACTTACCCCGTTATCACAAAAGTAGAATATATATCTTTCATTATTCTTTTCATTTCTAGTAATTCAGGAGATATTTGAACTGAATCGCTCGACTGAGTATTTCGGTCTAAAATGTTATTGGTTTGCCAGCTATGGAAAGCTCCAGGCTTATTAATAAATTGAACTCTCGGAGATTCTTCAGACGTAAATGAATATTCATATAAATAAATTTGGTCATGCCCAGCTTGTAGGTGCAATTTCAAAGCTCTCAAGATTGGAAATACATATATAGTATCGGTAAAATAGTTGATGAAAAGTAATATATTTTCTTCATTTATTTCGTGGTCACCGAAGTAGTAGTCCTTCACTCTCTTGGAAATTATATCTCTCTCTTCAAATGTAGGAAATTCTAAATCAAGAGGCAAAAAGTTAGTAATGTTTTTGTTCATTCCGTCCCTCCATTTGTTAAACATTGGCATCCGAAATGTCCCGTCCATTTCTGTAAAGCTGATTAAAAGTGGTACCCTGAGATATTCGCCAGATTTTAGTATATCATAGGGTGTTTCCCCGAGAACAACTTCATCTCCTAAATCCCTTTCCACGCACGGTGTAAAAAGATAACTTTGTAACTTCGTCGTATCTATGGAATTCAACTCTTCATAAGAGGCATTTAGATAAAAATCTTCTAGAGCCTTTATGTTATCTACGTCATCAAAATTTAACAATCTCGCAAAAACCTTAGCATTGGCAAGTGGATCAATTTGAACAGTTTCAGGGCCTAAACTCCCACCACTATCACCAATAACACTTTTGAAGAGTCCAGCTGTTGATTTAGATAGCATCAGAAGGTCTACTGACCTTGACCCAGCGCTGTTTCCATAAATGGTAACATCATTAGGATTGCCGCCAAACGAGGCGATGTTTTTCTTAACCCATCGAAGAAACGTCACCTGATCTTTCATACCCGCATTTCCGGGGATTTTATCTGTACCGAGACATAGGAAGCCGTGTGCTCCAACGCGATAGTTGAAAGCAGCAAAGATAATATCTTTAGAATTGACCAGTGTTTTAGGAGTATTATTATCAGCATAGCCGCCTTGGTAGGCGCCCCCATGGACATAGACAATTACGGGTAAATTAGTCTTATTAGTGTTTGGAACATAAATAGATGTTATGAGGCAATCTTCTCTCACTTTTAGGGTTTTATCAGATTGCATTGAATTTGTTTGATATTGGGGACAAACTATATTTTCTTCAACTGCTTCTAACACTCCATTCCATTTGGGTGGTGACAGAGGCGCCTAAAAACATATTTTAATTTTAATTTAAATATAAAAAAAAATATGCGCGAGTAAATTTGTAAAACAGGTACATTCATTAAATGATCTTCTGATATCTGATCTTCTGATGAGACACTATTTAAAGTAACATTTTAACAATTAACTCAACTGACAAAGTAGTTTGTGTCGTTTACACTTAGATGTCTATAAGATTAGATTAACAAAATTCTGAAGTTATTAGAATTTTGTTACATCATTTCTAAGCTTGCAACATTACATAATTCAAAGTCAAGTTTATTATTGTCTCGTTATTGTAATTTAAAATAAGTGCAAATCTTAGGTAAGAAAAATAATGATCATTTTTATTTTCTTCTAAACGACGAAGTTATACCGTATAAATATGGTTACAAAGTTTACACGTGCTTTACTTACCTTGAACCGGTCTGACCCCGTAGGTGCAGTAGCAAACGGTATTCCGTGAAATGCAAAAACATCATGCTTTTCCAGTTTGTATCCTTTTACGAAACCCTGTTCTATCATAACAGTTTTTGACTCATTTTGAGCAAGTACAACGCCTATATTTATTAATTGAAGAATTAGGAATACAGTACGTTTCATTGTCCAAATTCGTCTCAAATTCTAAAAACATGCTACTTTTGTAAGGTCTTCTTATATGATTGGATCGGAAGATTTTACATCAAATACTTTAATTTAACAACGTTTTTTAATTTAACAAGAAAATAGTATCATATTTTGAACAAAAAACATCTTCTCTTCGTTCACAAATTTTTGTGCACATTTTAGTAAACAATATATATTAAAAAATAAACAAATAGCCCACTATTAACACCAAGATATAAAAACACACACATAAATCCTTTGCTGTCGAAAGAAATCACTCAGCTGTATAATTCCGTTGTATTTATAGTTCTTGAGTATCTTCTCTTGTCCTTCTTGATTAAAACAATTTTGTTCCAGTAATCAAACCCGGAAGCTTTACCTTTAACATGAAGCTACGGAATCAACGTAATTTTTAGTAGGAAAAGACCATTAGATATACTTATAGCATTATTAAATAAAAGGTAAGTTTTTGCTTTAAAAAAAAACTTTGGTGATCCGGCGTAATACATAGTTTTATTAAAAATTAACATATTGTGAAATTTTATTTTTTCTTAAAGATATTATGCAAGTTCTTAGTTCAGTGCAAGTGTAATGATTTTTTTTTCTGATTCTATTATTTAATAAATAACTTACCTTTCTGACGTACTTCTTCACAATACATCAATATCATAAATTTATGATACCCGTATCTTTGGCATCTTTATCTTTTATCTTAGAGAGGCTTATAATGAAAATACAACCCCCCACAAAATTTGAGTTAGATACATAAACAAGGTTTTCTTTGATCGCTTTTAGAGATATCAAAGCCGAAAACAAAGGTATTTAGTTTATAAAACTAATAATAATAATAAAAATCTCGTTAAGATGATTTGATATGGTTGGGATACATCATCTTCTATCAAGTAAACCGTATGCTAGGCTGTGCTCATCTGTTCTTTCAATTGCTAAACATTGCTGAAACGTTCTGTCGAATTCTGCAAAGCTAATCATAAGTGGTAGATATTGTTTTAATGTTACATACATTACCTGTTTAGCCTTGCCTTTTCAGATACTAATTGTTAGCATTAAAAAACGCCTGTCTTGAAATGAATAGCATTACTTATGTTTTCACATTTGTTTAAAAGTATGTATAGGCAAAATATGTTTTATACTGTGTAAACATAACAATCTTTTTAAGACGAAGAAAGCATATATAAAATAGGATGAAATAACTTAAGTTAGAGGTACAGAAATGAAAGCGAAATATTTGTTATTAAAGTTTAATAAGTTGTTTAAGTTACTTATTATACGTTTAACATAAGATTTGGAATTTTCTTTAATTTTAGCTGTCAACTTAGTATTATTAGTTGTCTTTTAAACGAAACTAGTTATTTGTCATTTTAAAAAAAGTCCTAGCTATCAACAACATTTTTACATATACATTGAGTATATTAATTGGTATGGCTTGTACTGAATTTTTATAAAAAAGCAATTAACTTGAAAAGCATGATTCACGTTGTACAATGCCTAACTGCGACAGGAACATTTTTTGTCTAAACTATATCACGCGGCCAATTTAGGACATGTAATGCTTGTCTATCCTCTCCTGTCGTTAAAATAAAGTCAATACATAGAAGTTTCTGTTGCTTTAAGAAATAAAAAGTCAAAATTCAAAACTTACATATTATTGACCGAAAAAAACTTATACGTACTATTTTGGTATTTGGCATTGGAGGAAAACGAAAGAACATTATTTTAACATGTTTTACTTAATCAACAATTTAACAATTAAGATTAATACACAATAGTTTATAAGATTATTTATAAAGGTACTTTCTGTATATAGAGGTGGTGGGATTGGAGCTATGTAATACTTCTCATAAATAGCATCCCAAAATGTGGCACGATCTGGTACCGCAGCCCCACGTAGTTGTGTCACCACGTCAAGAGACATATGAGGTGATCTGTTAGCACCGACTGGAGGCCAAGTGAGGTCCGATGAATTATTCAAGCTTGGTTTCCTATGACAAGAAATACACTTTAATTTATTTATATGGTATTTTCCTCAAATTTCTATCTTAAATCAAAATCAATTCTTAAAAATGATTCATAAGCATGTATTAGAAGTAAAATGACGCGAACTTTATATATATGTATATGTATTAATGAAATCAAAAGTCTTCCTATATCAAAATACGAGAATCAATCATCTCGTGAGAGTAAGTTAAACTTTGGTTAAGCATAATTTAAGTTCGTTACCCTTTGGTAATGAAATTAAGCCACAGCTCCCGCGTAATCCTTTTAACTGCTTGATATTCTTTAGAAAGCATTTCTTCATCCCCAATATCCATTATCGCATCGGTTTGGGCACAATGAATAGCGCCCCGAACATTCACATAAGGCACGGCGACCCTAGTTTCAGCCGCAAAAGAAAATTCATATAAATAAATTTGCTTATGGCCATTTTCTGTATAAAATTTGAGAGCCCGTAACATTGGATATGTAAACATAACGTCTCCAAAGTACTCTACATACTTTAAAATTGTCTTTGGACCAACTGGTTGATTTCCAAAGTAAAATTCCTTAATTCTACGGGCTACTAGCTGCTTTTCTTTCTCATCAGAGAACTGTAAATCAACAGGTAAAAATTGATTGAAATCTTCATTCATCATATCTTTAAACTCTTCAAAAACAGTTAAGCGATAATGTCCTTCCATGTTTGTAAAGCCATACAGCATTGGTAGTTCTGGATAAGCTCCTTCCCTTATTATATCGATAGGAGTACTAGTGAGAAACGCATCTTGAACCTCCTCTCTTTCAACGCAAGTCAACAATAATGGCGAGGAATCCAATCGGTGCACTAAATCCACTGACGTCAACAATTCCATAGAGGCATCCAGGTAAAACTCTTCTAAAGCTTTTATGTCGTCGACATCAGTAAAATTCAGTAACCTAGCGTATTCTTTAGCATTTGCTAAGGGGTCCATTTGAATGCTGACTGCGGCTATAGCACTAACACTATCAGCTATTACTTTATGGAACAGGCCTCTGGTAGTCTTCGACAACATCAATAATTCTACAGCAGTAGATCCTGCACTGTATCCATGTATAGTAACATCATTGGGATTACCGCCGAAACTAGCTATGTTCTTCTGTACCCATTTCAATACAGCAACGTGGTCTTTCATTCCAGCGTTACCAGGAATCATATCTGTTCCAAGACATAAAAATCCTATTGCACCGAGCCGATAGTTAAAAGAAACGGCAATAATTCTCTTAGTATGCACTATACGGCTTGGAGTAAGCATTTCACCATTACCAATTTGAAACGCGCCGCCATGACTAAAAACGATAACTGGCAGGTTTTTTTCCTCTGTATCTGGTACATATATGTTGACTATAAGACATTCTTCTTTAACGTTCGTTGCCAATGGTGGATTACCAGGGTCCACCCATTGACGGCATCCTACATCTTGTTCTGTTGCTTCAAAAGTACCGGCCCATTTACGCGGTGGTAACGGTCCCTGCAATAAGGTATTAGGTATTTAAGAATGTATTATATACGAGTTCGTATGCCTTGTCTTCTTCGTCTTTAAAGTATGTCAGGTCATACTTTTCATGAGTATAGTGTGTTTTTTTTCACTTAAGTGTAAATAATGCACTACTTTATTGATTAGTGCTAAACAAATCTATATATAAGCGTTAGTTAAATTATATTTACCTAATGCGAAGTTTTGAACGAATGATAAGGAAGAAGGTGTATTATTTAATCAAAATTGCACACGAAAATGTTAGATTAGCTATTAAAATCGCGTAGCAATGGCATGTGTAAAGTACTGTGATATGATTTTATAATTATTTTATATTATTAGGTTGCAAATAGATGCTAAAATAATAATATACAAAACCCACAGTGTCATTTTAACTGTCATTGTTATTATTATAGTTCAAATTATACGTCACAAATAAGACTATTATTATGTTATAACTTATGTCACAAAAATGTAAGTAAAAGGATAAATTATAAAGCTGGCATGTGTTTACTTTGCTATTTAAGTCATTGGTTAACTTTAATACGTGACCAGTTAAAAAGTAATGAGCTAATGTTCTATTATAGGTGCTTTTTGTAAATCTTACCTTAAATCTGTGTACGCCCTTGGGAACCGTTGCGTATGGTATCCCAAAAAATCCGAATACATCAAACTTTGGTAATTTGTAACCTCTCACTTGACCCTGGTCTATTTTTATAATGCGAGATGCCCTAATATTTTCGTCAAGCCCACGAGACACGTAGACGAGGTTTATTAAAGCAATTGATAGAATTATCAAATGAGATGGCATGATTAGAATGGCACCAATACAACATATATTATAAATAAATACACGAATTTATAATTAAAATTAAGAAGCAGTTATGATTCTTATTAATTCTCACTCGAGCAAACTTACTCTTACTTAACAAATCACAAATAATTATTTTAATTATTGGGGATAAATCAAGGTTTTAAAGAGGGACTTTAAATTTGTAAAATATTAAGTATTCAATAAGTAGTTAATGTTACGATTATACAAAGCTACGAATAGCAAGTTTGTACAAATGGCACAGGACTCAATAGAATGGCTTTTTATTCTTTTCACCGTTTACGAGAAAGTGAGGTCAGATATATTTTTTTATAGTTCATTTAATTTAAAATACAATAAAAAGCAATTTATATATACTATTGTTCTGTCTGAATAAGTTTAAGAATTTTTCTCACGAAGTTACGATGATGTTAAAAGTTATTTAAATATTGACGTTGTCTGTAAAGGGCAGACCCGCTATAACTAAATTTTATAATGTACCAGACAACACTTAAACAGTTATTAAACAGCTAAAGAAGTTAATTGGTATTTTGTAATTAAACTCATTTTTTTGCTTTGTTATCAAACAACAATTTTAATTATCAAAGCATTTTTTTTTCAGTACTTTACGAACTAAAGTTTTAAGTGCAGTCAAACCGACGTGAAGTAGCGCTCAATTATTCCAGTATTTTATTGCTTTTGTTTAATCTATTTTTTGTTGATATAATAGGAAGATCTTGGATGTAGGTACATAAACTTTATGTAACTGTCTTTACTAGCTATGGGTTAAGCCTGAGAGTTCATAGGTTTTATTTTCCGATACATACGGTATTTTTTAGGCGAAAGAGCACCTATCGAATTTATAAACATTTAAGGCACATTATATCGTACTACAAACAATCTCAGTGCGTTTATGCCTTATAAATTAAGATATCACTGGCGTTAGTTCCTAGTTCCTACGATACTTTAGCAGAGAAACCTCGCCATTTGGAAAAGTTCCAGTTCCACGTTCCAAGAATCTTGAGCGCAAAGCTAATTGGATGGTCTTTCAAAATGTAGTGCAGCAGTTCTTCTCGATCAATGACTATTCAAGCCTTTAGAATTTTGTATGGTCATCAAGCTAACTACTAGCGCAATAGGTCACTATGTATGTAAGAAAAAATAAATAAAAAACCCTAAAGTTTAATAACAATTTTTTTGTAGTTATTTAATAATATTAATATAATATTTTTAGTTTACGCGAGTGGCGATTACATTTAAATATAACACTTTAACGGTTTAAAACACGATATATGTATATTAGTCGTCGAAACTCCGGGCTGTAGTTAAAATAATTTTCAAACAAGCTTAACTAATACATATCGTAGCGTTTTAAACCGTTAAAGTGTTTTATTTAATTTTTTTAAGATCCAGCTGTGAAACAAAAGGATTACGGTGTATGTAATAATCCAAGACACCAATAGGTGTATTAATCTTTCATGAAATTAAAAGACGCCTTGTTTTAATTTAAAGTACAAGAATAAGTTGAGAATTCTTTGCCAATTTTCACTTTACATGAATATGTTATCTTGTATTTTATGTATGATTTAAATAACTATTTTATACTTTGATGTACCTGTTCACATAAAATAACAAGTTATTATAAATCCAGTTTTCAATATCGGTTGTTAATTTACGCTAAAGTCTTTAAACAGAGTTAGACTGAGATAAACACAAGATAAAAAAATTACAGATGATAATATTTATTATGCTATATGAGACCGCCTCTGTAGCGAAATGATTAAATGTTGTGCGTGAAGAGTTCTGGGTTCCCGAAGGAAAAAAAGATTGTTTCGGCTGGAATAGAAATCTAAATAACTACTTGCTTGTAAATAAAACCGATTAGTGAAACGGACACAGAAATGTGTTCGTGTGTTGTGATACGGGATGCCAATTTATATGTAAATCAAAACATTGTTTCAAATTCGTGAATTAATAAAAAAATAAAATACTAATAAACATCAATAGAGGTAATCCTACAAAAATGGTGAGTAACATGACGATATCGTAATTGTTTCGTAAATACGAAATCGGTAATGACTGTATCTTTAGGTTTTGAGTCCCGCCAATGAATTCAAAATTTCAAACGTCTAAAAATCTAAATTTAGTTGTATTCTAAAACCAAAATAATTTATCAAAGTTTATTTCTTATAAAAATATGGAGTCACATTAGATATGAATAATATAAAGGTATAAAGTTTACTTTTTTATTCGTGACTGATGCGCGCAAAGATTATTAAAGTGTCCCTGATGATGAGTCAAGAAGATGATAATAAACTCGGTTATTGACGTCTAGTCGTTTAGTAGGTCAGTCACTAACCTCTGCTGATCAATCAAGAACACAATTTTAATAGCCGATGCGACAGAGGGTTCTGTATTCCTCAAACCTGTAGGTATATCAGACCAGTCATACTAGACTCATATATGACCTGCTATACAATTCTTAATTTCCTAAAAATAACTGAATTCAAATTTGATAGTGCTAAAATCAAATAAAAACAATCGAAATCCATACAATTTTAACTATGCCGTTATTAAATAATTTTCATAAAATAATAAAAACTATGAAAGACTATTGAAATTTTACTCTTCGTGGATTCGTCCAAAAACAATAAATTTATGTTTGTTTAACAGATAAGAGATATTTGCTAAGTAAAGACATAAACATAAATACTTTTATTATATAGCACTTCTTACATACTTATTCTACCTTATTTTTAAACTAAACTATCACAAATACTATGAGATCGATTTATAATATCTTCGTTATACCGTCACCAACATTTGACCACGTAAGTATATCCGGCTTAACTTTATCTACCTTTAGCCACACCCATTTATAGAATATGGCTGCTAAAGTTGCCCCCAGGAAGGGACCAAACCAATAAAGCCAATGGGATCTCCACGTAAAAGTCCACAGAGCTGGTCCTAGCGATCTCGCTGGATTCATACTAGCCCCGGTTAATGGCCCACCTGCCAAAGATAATCCAGCCACTGTGAGTCCGAACTTAATAGACCCGCTGTCTTGAAGGTCTTTGTTAACAGGATCCCAGAGGGCACAGCATATCAAAACCAATGCGGCAGTCAAAATTACTTCAATGCCAATCACCTGGTACTCCGTATATATCGCTAACGGTGTAGTTGCGCAGATACCTCGCGAAACGAAATCCGCTGGTGACAAAGCAACCAAAACTCCATATCCAACAATAGCACCGAAGCATTGTGCCACTATATACATTACACCGAGTAATAAAGAGATCCGTCCCCAAAGAACAGCTGCCCAGGTAACAGCCGGATTCATGTGAGCTCCAGAAATGTGACCGAACACTTGAACATTGAAAGTCACTATGAGCCCAAAACCTAGTGGTCCGTATAGAGGATTTGGCATTCCATCAATAGGTATGCACGTCATGCAGCCCAGAGCAATTAGAAGCATGGTCGCTATCATCTCCGCCAGGATCGCTCTCCATTTTAACGTCTTCCATATACCCGTTTTTATTGGTATCTCTTCAATAATGTTTTCGTTGGCTCCCACTAACTGCGCGTTCACTGACATTATGATACACTTCCAATTGTGTGAATTTAAAAGCTACGTGCGCTTGCGCGGCTCACTCCCGAATAATTGATTTGTGTACAAAAATCACGGCGTTTTAAAATGAATGGATTTCGATACTGTTATCTTGTGGGCGTTTCTAATTCCATTATAGATATGGATTTGATATTGAATGTTACGTTGAAAATTAATTAATCAATAGATAGAACAAAAAAACTATGTGTACTTAATGCGTGTTTATTTTAGATAGTAGTTTGTAGGTTTATCTTGTTAATACAAAGGTCATAGCTTTTTAAAACGACCCTCTAAGTATTACATTTTTACTTTAAACAAATTAGATCATCTAGATAATGGTACCTAACTGGTTTATGATATAAAAGCTTTTCAACATAAATTAAGCTAACCATTGTAACCGACTTAACAAAGTGTAAATAAATGGTGATCATTAGTCTGACAAATGGCGGAGTGAAATTTTATTAAAGGATTCCCTTTGCTCTAATTAAAAGGAGAAAGCGAGGGAAATTAAGGTTGACGTAATGAGTAAAATTGATTGCCTTGGTTAATAATAAGTTTCAAAGTTAGAGTTTGCTAAACTCTATTAGCAAGTTTCTTTTGAACTAAATTTGAGGCAGATCTAGATCAAAGTTGTTGTATTTATTAATTTTAATTACTAAACACTGAGTAATTACGAGCAATGAGGAAGTGTTAGAAATTATTAATTACTAGCTGTATCAGCGACTTTGTCCGCGTAGAATAATTATTTTAGGCTTCCGAATTCGTTTTTGCAAACCCGGTCGGTCACGTCCCTTTCCTGTCGTTCCTGCAAGTTGATCCTAAAAGATAGACATATAGCGCCGCAAACTTTTTTTAGATCATTTAAAGAGGAATCATTACATATTTTTGGGTATCTTGAACCGTTTTTGCAGCGTACGCCTCGATAACCCATAATGATTTGATCATAAGAATAATTTTCCGACTATTTTTCACATTTCCCGTTGTATCATCGCTTTTCTCGATAAATGTTCTAACACAAAAATAACTTTTCAGTGAGTACCTGTAGTTCCTGAGATTAGCGCGTTTAAACAAACAAACTTTTCAGCTTTATATATTCGTTTAAATAGTGAAAAACCCTTTTTTGAAAATTAAAACTAGCATTCCACAGCGGTGCTGTTAAATATGCAAAATGAACTTTTAAATACTAATAATCAAATTTATACAATATAAGATGACTACTGTAAATATGATTCGATAACGCCTATACAGTTTCATAGCATTGTAGTATAAGATAATCAGTATAAGGTATTTATAATACTTACTTCAAATATCAGTTGAAGATAAAATTTCTACATTTGTAATCTTGTCATTTTAATAAATAATCAATAACCAATCTTCATAATGTGTTATCTTATCAAAATACCCTTCATTTAAAGGCCAAATTGACTTTGAAAAATAAAAGACTTGCTTAAGTAATTTAATAAATGTATTGAAGACACATACAAAAATAACATAATGCAACATTCCTACAATTTAAAATCTATGGATATATCTAAGTATGTACTTCAAAGCCTATTTAGATTAAATTGTAATTAATAAGATATTATTGAATGCAAGTTTTTACTTCAACTGCACCAAAACCATGAAATATGTTACAACAGCACCCAACACCTGAAAAAATAAAACATGATCTGTTGTTTTAGATTATATGGCGTTATTACCCCTAAACTACCGCATTATCCCTCAATTTAAAGAGCGTTGACAAAATAAGCTTTTGCTGCAAGGGCAACAGAAGTGGTAAGTAGTTTTTATATTTTTTTCACTTAGTATGTCCAAGCAAACCCCCTTACGGCAAATTATCCTGCCACTAGGTTATCATAACTCACAGAAAGTGTTAAATGCAATCATCCTTTTTTATCAATTCGAATCTACGACCTCGGGAAATCATTATAATCACTAGGTCTACATAACGTAAGAAGCGATTTTCTTATCAACCAGATATTACAATATTTTGGAATTTCACATTATACATAAATTTAGGGACGTCGGCTTACTTAGTTTGCGTGTATATATTAGATATAATTAAAATCTCGGTCGACAGACGCAAGGCTGGGCTCCCACGGTGAAATATCCGAGTCCTTTTGTGCGAATATATTACGAATAGACCTTAATATCCCGGACAAATAGAAGCGAAACAATTTGGGTAGGGTAGTGGTTGTAATCAATCAAGTCTCCCGCCAGGTAGGACGAGATGAAACGATATAAGAACCGCAATCATTCATACTGATTTTGCGACGGAAATATCGGGACAATGTATCGTTCGTTGTGGTTATATTTTTAGTTAATTTTTTGCATTTTGTTTTATATTCTTCTATTTAACGGATGATTTCGAGAATATTAACGATGTGCAACGTTACTAGTAAAGATATACATATACTATAGAAAAGATATAGAGAAAGTAAATATAACTAAGTCATAACATAACATAGTGTGTATAACTATTTAATTATATTAAGAACATCCTTGAAATTTTACAAGAGAATACTAACAAGTACTTCTTGAGAAATAAATTGCATGCTAAACGAAAAATACTTTTTGTTAAATATTATTTACTTTCTAGAACCACGATTTGATATAAAGTATTTAATACTTTTTCATGTACCACTGTTTTTGCTTACGCTGACTATTTCCAATTTTTGTGAACGAAAACTTATGGTGTTACCTTATCATAAAAACTAACTGTGGTGTCGAAAACCCCCATATTCATGAAAAATGCCTATCTGTTTGTCCAATATATGTTTTGGAAAGCTTACTATCCCAGACCATAAGAGTACATCTAAATATAATCTTACCCTACTTCAAAATTTTTATAATTATTTCGCTGATATATATATTTATAGTTAAATGTGGAATAGTATAATAGTTTTCGGGATACTTTTACCATAATTATTTTTTCCAATATAATGTTATTATTGTGATACTTACAGACGCAAACAAATCTAAGGACACCGTGAAGAACTTGGCACCAGAAATGCTCATGGCCTTCTGGCATTGTTGGCATACGATCTGGACAAAGGTCTTCGCTTCTTCCGAACCATCATACCACTGACAGGAGTAAGCCGCTTCCATTACTGAAGAACTCTTAAAAAAAGGTATAAGTATAATCTACGCTTTTAAATATTGAATACGTAGAATGATACGATATAAAAGAAAGAAAGAGTTTAGAAGAATATAATTCATGGGCATACATTATATAAATAACTATTTAATACTTCAGTTTATGTGGTTGTGTATAGTCTAATATACGAAATCACTGAACCTATTATAAAGCAGTTTTTCCCAATCTAATTTATTACATAGGGTGCTATAAAAAAAATGAAAAATGGATGTCCTTTGTTTCATTTCTTGGCTCGTTTGTCAGCCAGGCAGCCAGGCAGCAGGGTAAGTAATGGAAAATGATTAAAACCATTTTTTCAGAGATGTATAGTATGTATGTAGTGAAGCTAATACAATAAAAGTTGTAAGTCTATATATATTATCGTCAGAAACGGATTCAAAGAAATAGCAGTTTGAATTAGAAATATGTTCTAAAGCCTTGTACAGTATAGATAGGTATATATAATTTATTTTAGTGTAATGAAAAAAATTTATCTTGTACTCATCCTTCTAACTAATAGTATTACTACCGAGCCACTAAGGCTGCGATAAGCTCACCTCTTCAATAAGCCGATTACCGAAAATGCAAAAATGAAACACTTGTCCTAGAGTGTAGCTAAGATATCCCACTGTGCTGAACGCGTATACATTCAATCCGTTAATCTGAAACGAGAGAACGGACCCATTTATCTCTGTGGGTCACATTATTGTGTCCGCTTTCAAGTAGTTGAATTGATGTACCTGCCTAACCGAAACGATTTACAAACACAAAATAGTAAAAGATAATGTATGTTCCAAAAAAATATGTACATAGCCAAAATGTATTTACACGCTGCTATTGAATAGTTCCTCATTAGCTAATCCCTCCCGAAATCCTTGAGGAAAGCAATTTCCTACGAAGATGATGAGAGGGGTCCTTGAAACAATTTAACTGGAATTAAGTAGTGGAGCTTAAGTTTTCGTGCCGTTGCTTACGAGCCTACGTTTATATAATTAACATTTTTAGTTATGTTAATTAATTTTGAATTAAAAGTAAATATTTACCGTTAGACCTTTACATTTTACCATTAGAAATTTAACTATCGAGCGATCCTCACAAAAAACCTTGTCATAGAAAATCTATTTGAACGGCTTAAAACGCGTAATATATTACGTAATTTTTAACTACGACCCGACACTTCTACGTCTTGCCGCAACCAAGGTTTCTACAAGCCTGCAAAGTGGGAATGTCGGGTACCTACCTACCATATGGCGGATCTACACGTGCCAACATTTTAGCGAATGTATGCCAATATGTGTTGGCCATTGTGTAGAATGGGGGTTGGTGATCTATTTGATAGGTATTGGACTATTGGCCCACGCATTGGCGCAAGATCTGTGTGGTGTCAGTTTTTCTACGCAGATCAAAGGGTTATGGCGGGATTGTGGCACAGTGATGGCCGTTGCGTCCACACGTTGGCGACACGTTCAGTTTGCAGCGAGCGCCCATTCTGTGCGGACGTATTTTTTAATGAGGATTTATTGATATCGAATACGATTATGGCAAGTATGAGTAATGAAGAAACTTTTCGCTTCATAGAGCGAGCATAGAGCGATCATCAAGCTGAAAACTGTCTATGGAATCCGAAAAATAAAAATCATAAATTCTTTTTTCCACTTATTTTGAATAACTCTTCCCTTATACAGACTTGCGTAGTAGCGGTATGCAGAGAATAAATAAATCGCAGTAGCCGTCAAAACCTCAATATCCATTTTTTCGTCCGCACATTGGCCCGAACCGAAATAAACAGATTGACCGCCCAACGTGTGGACGCCATCACAATCTCTCGGCCAAAATCTTTGCCACAATGTTCGCCAATATCTTCGCCATCGTTTAGAGCCGCCATAATACAAAGTCGGTATTTTACTTATAAGTGCTATACTTCATTATTACCTTTGTTGCTTGATACGCCAGTAACGTAAGTGTGATGGTTGACACAAGCATGTGAAAAAGAAGAGCTGTGCCATAAGTATCTCCAATCGATGAAACAAGCCTAGAAATAGAAAATTAACCAATGACAACGAAATAAAACGCGAAATTATTATCTGTCTTGCGTATCGTAACATCAAAACGAGTAAAACAAAAATGTTTAATCCGTGTAAGGCTTTACGGCCATCGTTCGGCATATCATTTTTTTTCGGGCTTTTCGGCCGACGTGAGCGATTGCTTCTAGCAATCTAGAAGCTAACATCTCTCGGCGAAACGTCAAGAACCTCTCGGCCTAACAGACCGAAAAACAATGATATAATGTTTTAATCCGTTGAACGTTTATGTATAAAATTTACTATTATACATACAATAGTCAAAATATAGAAAATAATTTCAAAACAAATAGTATAATAAGGCTTTCGCGGCCATTTTGTGAAACTTGTCGTTCTCGACTTTTCGCGATGACGAGCGGATGACGTTAACATTCGTACAACATATCCTAATGTTGTACCTCGACGAAGACGTGTCGAGGACAGTGCAACATCGACAGTAAATTCTCAATTACGACCGTCGTGCGCAGAAAGCTAGGATCAATAAAATATCATTGTTAATTTAACCATACCTGACGACATGTTTATGCCTCTCCACCCAATACTTAATAGCAGAACGAGCAAGCATCTCCTGTTTCTGTGTCAAGCCGTTGGGGTTATTAGAAGGTGGTTGTCCGAAAGTCTGAAGACGACTTCCACCTCCACGCAGCGTCATACCAAAGTCCGTTTGTGTGGAATATATACCGCGAATATCTAGGTCCAAAGGTTCTTTTTCGTTTTTATCTGGAAACGCCGGATAAAGTTAATTTGTCCCATTGGATTAAATATCTGACGGGCTCATTGGTGTAGCGGTAGTAACGTATGGCTAATAATCAACGGGCGCTGTGTTCGATTTCCACCGGGTTCAAAATTTTTCTAATAAATTTATTACTTTTCTGAAACATATTTGAGTTCGTCTTAGAAATCTGGATATTTAATGGGTATTAGAAATATCGATATTCCCCGATCACGAACCACCGTCATTATATAAAAGGGCTGTGAAATTGTATCGCGTTTTGGTTTCAGTCTGTGGATTTCCGAGTATCCAAAGTCAAAATATATGGAACCTAAAACAAGGCTTTCGCGGCCATTTTGTAAAGGTTCTGAATTCCCTTAAAAAGGCAAACTCGCAGTTTTATAGTGATTAATTAGCAAGAACCACACCTGTAGATGATACTCTAAACAAGTCAGCAGTATTCGGTCTGTAGGTATCCAGCGAGGCGCTAAGTTCCATTAGAGGTTTCATTATAGCCTTCAAATGCTGCAGCTGTTCACAGGCGAAGATAAGCCACGAACAGAACATCACATCCATAAGATTGGCTATGATCATTGAGAAGAATAACCAATACACCTGAAACATTGTAAATTTTTCGCTGAGTTTTTAAGAACCAATCTATCGCTTATTTAAACTTCGCGCTAAGTTAATATAATCCATAGGTTTGTTTGTTCACTACAAACGCCTTAAAGAAATAGTGGTCAGTAATGAGGGAATTTAATAAATATAAATTACTGGTTTTAAATAAATAAATTAACATTTTGCATTCCTTTTTTTAATAATAATAAGTATGTAAAAATTTATAGTAATTTATACCTATTACTGAGGTATAGTTACACACGCAGATTTCCAAAGTCCAAACTACTGGTAACAATTTTTTTAAAGAATTAATCTGACCTGAAAGACAAAAGCGGCAATATACATGGTGCCACTCATAGCGTCGAATGGATACCAAGCCTTCACAGGCAAACGAGGAGCTGGTTCTGTCAAGGTTCCATTGGTTTCTTTGTCGACGATCAAACGGACTGAGTCACCAAAGAAAGTGATGGTCACCCAACCTGGAACCAGCGTAAAAATAGCTAATGTAGAACGAGTTGCGCTCTGTGATAGTACATGACATTATAAGTTCCAATGTAAAATTTACCAGAGTAGTACACATATAGGACAAAACATGAAGAAATATAATTGGTGTAGATACTTATTTATGTATTTTGACTATTAATAATTTAAAATGGTTAACTAGAAACTTGTATGTATAGGAATATCGAATTTTATTTTGCATTCGTATATGAATTTAGACTGTAACCGTCTAGAAAGTTTATACATATATTGTAATTTATGGAAGTAAAAACGTATGAATATTTAAATAAAACAGCTTGTAACGGTTTAAAACGCGATATATTAGTTAAACTTATTCGAAAATGATTTTTAACTTCCGGCCGACGTTTAAGGTTCATTTGCAGAAAGTTTCCCCCGTCTTGTTTGTCACCCCGTGACCACGGGTTTTATTTAAATGTGTACTACTCACGTAAACTATAGACAGTATCTACGTATGAATATTCTTAAATATTTTCAATATTATATTAAGTACCACAGCGTCTTATGATGGGTTAATGGTTATTGGCGCTGTTTACTTTTACTAAAAAAAATATTCTACTACACAGCTTAGATTCAAACACCTAACATTAAGAAAGACACCGTAATGATCATTAACAACACTGCTAGCACCTTCCATCTTTCACTGTAAGCATATGAGCTATACTTACATACAACCGAAAAGATGGTCATGCCACTGATGAAATACAAAAGCCTCCTCATCTTTGTTAAAGCGAGCTGATGATACCGAGCATCTGACTCCGTGAATAAGGGATGGCTGTTCGACTGGTTCCACACAGCGAGAGTCCTGTAAAGAACACGCATTACACCAGGTCTGTAGTTTCGGGTTAAAAAAACCTTCAATAATAGGGAATTATTTAGAGCTTAATAATATGTACATACGAGTACTGACATATAGAAAAAACATACAGGTACTGACAAAATATGAATTCTCTTTATTGAAGTATGTCATGCTAAATTCGGTGTATTATAGACCGATTAGTTATATAGCCACAAACACTATACGAACTCTGAATATTCCATGAAATAAGATATGCCCTTTCGAGCCCCTTTCAAAGGAATTAGCTTTTACTTCTTTGTTAAATTATTGTTGGTTATGAATTTTTTTATGAGTTATTCAAATTAAACTCAACGCTTTATTCATTATGGGAAAATGAAACGGCTTTCGGATGGAAAAATGTTCAGATCGTGGCCTTTGTAGTTTAAATGAATTGAAATTGGGTGGAAATGAATTTTCTTTGTAACGAATCCTTCAATGAGCATTATTTGACATCATTCAGATTTAGTAAAAGGGAATTTTAATTTACAATTTGCTATAAGAATTCTATCGAATATATAATATTCCCTTTACGAGTATATAATTCTCCTGGCACATTGTTCGTTAGGTCTGAGAATGTGTTTCTTCCTATTTTTCCTACTAAAATATTTAATAGAAATAATTCTATATCTACACAATTTTTACCGGATCTTGCTACCTTTATCTACTTCAAGATGTTTTAGTATTCTTTCGTATTTTTAAAACTAGATATAATTTTCTCTTCCGAGCTAATTTTAAGCGTCTTCCATCCATCGTCCGCGCCCTGCCGGACCATAGTAGTGTATTAAGAAACAAAGTTTGACGAAATGAATAATGTCTACCTGTAAAAGTTTTTAGAAGTGATCGCGAAGAATAACAGCTTGATGATCGAATGAGCGAAGAAAAGTATCGTTATGGTGTTCGCCGTTAGCTCGTTCACTTCGTCAGAGTACTGTGCCATGTTAGCAGCCATGCATAAGTAATGGATGACAATGAGAAACGCGTGGACGCTAGCGTAGACCTTACGGAGTAAAGTTGACATGCCAGAATTATCTGAAAAGGGTTCACTGATTAGTTTTAACGGGCTTGGTGATCGTGGATTCCAGGTCTTCACAAGGTCCAGTAAAATTTTATTGCGTTTCAATTTCAGTCCGGAATATTTCCGAATATTCAAAGACAAAATAGGTCGACAGAGCAATTTTATTGCAGACTTATTATGTGCACCTTCCATCAAGTAACGACTTGCTTCGTCCTCCTAAATCACAAGGTGTTTAGAATATCAGATACAGCATTTGCGCTTGTAGGATAGCGATTTAATTTAAATTAAATATCTATGGATACATTAACACGCTAACTAAAAACATTTTTGAATAATTTTTTATGGAAAATTTCACGGAAAATTCATTAAGTATTATTCTTTCTTACCAGAATGATAGTTGAACAGAAAATGTCCAGCCATTTGCATCAACTTGATGTTAGGCATCAAGTCTGACACCAGACCTTGAGTTTTTATTTTGGTCAACATCTAAAAGAATTTAAATATATTGCAATCATGAATGATTTCATTACTAGATTCAGAATTTAATCACCCATATCGCATTTACCTTGAATATTTTTACTTTAAACTTTTATCTGTAAAATTATTTCTTCCAATTGAAAAAAGCATACATTTTTAGTCAATATTAAATAACCTTTTCATATAACACGTGCTTCCTGCACAGTTACTACTAATGAAATGATCGATTTCTACAAGTTTTGCAATGACGTGTTCCAAATTCAAAGTCAAACCGGCCAATGGGCGACGTGAGATCACACACGTGTACCCTCAAACGACATGTGACAATTTTCCTATTTCAAAAATTCATGACATCTTCGCGTTACTTAAACGAACCTGTTAATTATTGTCTATTAAAGTATTCGTTAAGGTCACCACGATCAATAGAAAAACATTACTTCTACACAGTCTGTTTGTTTTATAGCGTCAAATATTTGCTGTTAGCGATTTTCAATTGTTTGAAAATGCACTGCAAACGACCGAAGTTCTATCTGATTGTCCGTAAATAAGTGCATTTTTTTATTTAAAAGTAGAGGCCTTATACCGATAAAATTTATTTTAATTTATATATTTCGACTGCCTATTAAAATTTTCAGACGCTAAAATTTCGTTAAAAACATGCTGGAACTTATGGAAATCGAACACAAGACCCATTTTAAATTTTAAGTATCGTTAACATGAAAGCTGTTTTAAAAATAAGCAGAATAATATGGAAATAAATGATGTATAAATGTTTAACCAACACAAATGTCTTGTCATGTGATAGGACATAAAAATAAATGAATTTGCATCTTTTTAAACACAGATTTAATAGCATTTACCAACAGAATACAATACAATTCGAATCGGCCTCTCATTTTTATTTTTATTAAGATATTGCGCAGATACTTTTGTAAAAAAAATAGAAGTTAGGCATATCGTATCTTAACTACTTTGCAGGTGAATAAATATTGTCTTCTTCGATCCTCTCTATGGACTTGATTAAACATTTTCCTCGGAATAATAAGATCACGTTGGTGCCAAAGCGGGCCTATAGTCGTGACTCGCGACTATAATTACATTCCATCTCATACCGAGCGTGACTTCTACTATGTGTAGGCAATTTCCTTTTACAGAGTACATCTAGAGATCGCACTAGCTTTCAACCCGACCTTGTCTGTTATTTTCAAAAACTACTCCAGAATCGAGATAGAAGTTTTTACTACTTGTTTTTTTTAGACTTTTTTTTTGTTTGTTTAGACTGCATGCACAACAATTCAACAAGTTCTAATGATTAAAAAAAACTTTTTTTAAAGGAAACATGGAATAAGTAATAAGTTGCACTTTTCTTTTATTGATCATATCAAGGTATTGTTTTAAACGCTAAATCATTATATTTATGAACAGAGGAGGCAGCCAAGACCGGTATGTGAAATACCCCAGTTATACGACACCACCGCGCCTATTTTGGTTTGGGTCGATCGTATGTAGACTGTCAAAACCAATATTCTCTTTAATATCAATAACCCTTCTTTTCGATTTCGCTAAAAACGTCTTGTAAAACAGTAAGAAGTCCAGTCCAAAGTAAGTAGTTTTGTGGCTATTAGTATAGACTATCTTTTACGTTTTATAGAGTCCGGGTACAATGTTTAAAATTTCATACATTTTGTTTATAAACATGGGACGATCGTCGCTCGGCTATGTATGATGGAGATAGTAACGAAAGCGAGAGTCGAACGATTGCGACTGCGCGCCGTGAATCAATTTCCTGCGTTTTATAGTAACCTGGTAGATTGTTTTTCATGTCTTAGGACTGTTAGTAAAAAAAACTCAGTTGGCGCATTTGAATGCCGCCCCAACTTGTTTTGTTTGATAGGATTTTTCTTCTTTGTAACTCGGAAAATTACAATTCGTTAAAAAGGATATCTAGTTATATTATTAAGATTAATAATACTTATTATATTATATAGACTTGGAAGGAAATAACAAATTTTGACAACGTTCAACGACTAAATATTTCTGAATAATTTAATTACTAACACAACATATATTTTTGAGCACTTTACCACCCTGAAATACGATCGATTTGACATATCATTCGATGGTGTGTGTGAGTATAGATTTAACACATAAAAGTTCTCTATACTAAATAAAACTTGTTAACAGAGTCGGAATAACGTACGGAAAACACGTGCTCTTTGAGACGTGAGCGCCTTAACGTTTGACCCTTCTCAAGTAATCCTATTTATCTGCTAACTTTTCGTACAAGACTGACAAAGGTATTTGATGAAGTAATGAATTTTATTTATATTTATGGAGTAAATAGGTAGATGTGTAGATGTCGAGTTTATTTCAAAAATAAACGCAAATTTCACCTTCAATTGCAAAGTTGTTTGTAATAAGGAAATTCGAAATAATAAGCAGATTTACAAGGAAAAAAAATAATGAAGCAGCCAAACGGGTTCTAATTATTTCTTCTATGAAAACTGTTTTATGGGGAAAATATTTTATATTTGTTTGTTATCTCCTATTAGCATCCCGCGCAACGTAAAACAAGACAAATTGTTAATTAACGTTGTATGAATGAATGGACTGAAGTCAACTTACTTATTCATTCTACTTTTCAATAGCAGCAATCAAGCTTAAATGAAACTAACTGGATGCTGTGCCGGTTTAACCAAAACATCATACCAGGAGAATATAAAACTAAAGGAGGCCTCATTTTTGCTGGTACTATTTATACACTTGAAAAATGTGTATATACTCAATTCGGAGGTTTTAAAAGCAAGAAAAATGCAATCAAAATTGCTAAATTTTACTAGGTTATTAAGTACAATAAAGATTTTGTCTGCCCATTTTTCGACTCGTCAATTTCCACATGTACTTCAGTTTCGAGCACCACACTTTGCTTTATTAAAATTGGATTCCATCGGAAAACAAACCGTGCATCAAAAAAGAAATTATATGGTATAATATATTTTTAAATAAAGTAGAAGTTAAACAAAAAAAAAGAAACGATTTTTGTGTGGAAATATAGAAGCATAATATGATGGTTTGATAACATGCATCGTCTTTTTTTATTTGCAGAAACATTAGTTAAATTATTTTAAAATCACTATTCCCCGTGGACTAGCAATTGTTAAATAAGGCTTATGTTAAAGTGATCATTATTTATAAAGTGTGGCCAAACAGAAAGTTATTGTTTTTTTTTATTCAAGTGTTTTTGTAAAGTAATAATAAGTATTGTTTTATTATCTATGGATTTTAGATTTTGTTTATTAGGTTGACTCGCAAAAGATCTCCAGAAAGGAAATATAATTTTCAAAGCAATTATCCTGAATCATGACCTTAAAATTCGTCAATATATTTGTTCAACTATTTGACGTTTTGCCAACAAAGAGTACACACTTGACACAGTAATCGTCTTGTTCGAGAGAGAGAAGTTTAAATACAAATTAATATAATGGAGTCAATCTCCAAAAATAGTTGTGAAAGTTTTAAAGAATTTGATGGTTCAGTGCCTACTAAAGAATTTATAGAAAAGCCTGTTAAAGTTACACAAAGTGAAAATGGTATAAAAGCTTTCAACTGTCCGAGAGGCTTTATAATAGTAGGACTTATTTGTGCCGCAACAACCACTCAGAAAGAAGACGAAAAGACAGAAAGTAATTAATTTTTATTTAAATACTACAACTAATGAATATAATACAAGTGGATTAATTAATTACCTTTCTATACCTTATTTATTATTTTATTTAAATGCCATTTCTAGGCATACTAGAAGATTTATTCTCCTTGCTATTTTTTATTTGTTATTATTTTTTATGTTATTTTTTTTAACCACTGATTGCTTATGCAGAACACCAAAAAAATCTGATTCTAATTATCTATGGTACAAACTGCCATTGCCATCACGTTCATAAAAAAAAACTCCATTTAAATGTTAGTTTTTAGTAGTCTAGCTGCGGCGGTTTTCCAAAACATCATGCCAGGCGAACACAAGTATCTAAGAGTAGTAGTCAATCAATACTGAAAATAACGCGTCTGTATGTCTGTGCAACCCATATCTCTCTGTCTGACTCCCATAAGGGGAAAGAGTTGCAATAATAAATAGTTATGACAAAAACAAAAGACCCCATATTGTTGCGAATCCAATGCTGCGCTGCGCCGGTTTAACCAAAACATCTTACCAGGAGTGCATATTAATGTAGGAGTGTTTGCAGCAATTTATGTAAATTTGAAGCTGAAATATGAGTTGATTCACGTATTCACATGGATGTGATCTTAAGTTATGGAAATATATATTAATTCACCTTTAGATTAAAAGGAGTTTTAGGATTACAGAGATAATCAGAGCTGAAGAATATAAGCTGATGACGAAAAGCCTTCACATTTTCTTAGGCTTTTTTAATATTGGAGATGAAATGAATGACTCATCTGGGGATGCATCTCTTATGTTTTGAATCCAGGATAAATGGCGGTCAGAATATTGTATATTAATGGTAAACTGTTTATAGTTCAACCCAATTATATTTACAGAACCTTGTTTTGCGTTCTTAGTAAGACAACAAAGACAGTTCGTCATTTTTACTTTATAAAACAAGTGAGAGCAAAAAACAGCGCAGTTCAGTTAAACCAAAACAATCAACCAGGCGCATATAAGAATCGAGAAGTATTTAAATTTTATTTTTTTTCAACAGGATTTTTACGAGAATAAGTTTAGCAAAATTCTTGTATAAAATTCCGTCTGTGTTGGGGTTTGCGGTCCTGCTACGCCTCCGTAAAACTGGCACATAAGCAGAAGAGTACGAATCTGACTCTCTAATCTTCGTGGTAACGAAAGCCCGATACCGAGGGCTCAGAATGGATGCCAAGGACCCGGAATCTAGCGTTGAACGGTGTTTGGAACACGAGTCCGATCGCAATAACGATAGAGCTAGCTTCCTCTAGGGCGCCCCCAAGGGGCCCCCCCCCCCCCCAAAAAAAAAAAAAAAAAAAAAAACCCCTCCCCCTACTTTTATAGCTCACAGGTTTGAATCCCGCTAATGTAATGTAAGAAAAATGGTCCCTAAAACAATCCCGCTTTTAAAAGTGACTTCTTTCATTAGCGATTCTGTGTTTGGCAATATAAACTGCTCTTAGAATTTCGAAGGAAATCTTTTGTGCTCACAGGATCGAAATTGAAAGTAAATTACAGTTTACTGCGACAGCTGTCGGCAGATTGCTGTAGTAAATAATATTTGAAGAATAGTAATATGGAGAAACCAGTCTATCATTTAGAGGAGTTTAGTGTCCATAACAACTATTGTGGTTTATATTTACCATAATACCGTCATAATGTTGAAAAACAATAGATTTTTACTGTATAAAACAATAATTAGTGAGGAGGAAAAATATAAATCATAGTTACCTTGCGTTATTTTAGATAATAGTAATTTACAAGTGAGCATAATTTTATTTTTATAATTAAATACGCTATTATGATTTTGAATTTTTGTAGTGACAATCTCAGCTAGAAAAATCTTATATCCAATCTTTACAATTATATTTAACAATTACATGCCTCATGGTGTATTTATTTTTGATTTCCTTGGAATTGTGAAAACTTTAGCTGAACGTATATACTTGACTTTTTCGCGCCACTTAAACCATCGCTCTTCATTATTTTTATACTTTCATTCGACAAGCTGTCACATGTCCCTCCATCAGGCTAATGGCATCTAGAGTACCTCTTCAAGTGTCTGAGGTATACAAGTTTGTTCTACAACATATAACTTTTTCCTTACCTACGAGTTCTTAATTATCTAGTTTTATTAATTTTGTACAACTTTATATGTTGCACTGAACTTATGAGCCATAGTTAATTGTTAGGAACTAAAATATCTGTGTTGTAATTTAAAGAATTCATGAGTATACAAGAAACATATGTTTACATATATTTAAATCTTTTTGCGCTGTAGATAAAAATAATAGAAATGCTTGGAATGCATTTTCGTTAATAAGCGATCTCTTATAAGCAAACAGAACAAGACAAATTATTTAAATAATCCCTTTTATTACATACAGTTTTTTCTCTGTTTACTTTATCTCGGTTACACATCACTTTTGACTCTTCCTCATTTCTGATTTCGATTTAAACAACATATTTTCTCTAAGAATATACACATCACAATATAATGACACTTATGTTTCTTATACTTAAATGATCCTTATTCATATTATTCATTTTATTCCCTTACTTCTTTTATATGAACAATAGGATCTGATGTTCGCTAATGACACAGTAAATAGTAAGATTGGAGCCCTGGCCATTATTGAAAAACTACACTTTTCTTCCCCACTTTCGGCTTTATTTTGACACAAATAGTTCCTACGCGTCTATAACCTTCAGCGCACTTATTATCGTCTATGAAGCTTCTGTCGTCAAAGGAAGGAACGACTTTCTCATACACTTTACCATCGCCGTCAACTTTTGTTATATTTCGTTCGGTTTCAATTATTTTTAGGCTCGCTGTAGCTCCATCGGAATGAATGTCAACTTTTATCGTGAGGCCGTGCGATGTGATTGGTATTTCGCTGATCGTCAGTACTCTAGCTTCAAGGACAGTTATGGATAATAGAAACAACGTTGATGCCACTAATAACATTTTAAATGGAAAATAACTAAGAAATAAAGAGCACTCCCTGTTAAGGATGCTGCGAACTTGTTTTACGACGACTGATGACAGCAACACAACAATTCAATTTATATTAACTGTTCTACACACTAGTCGTTCGTAGAACGCTTATTGCGATAGGGTTGCCAACATCCGGAGCTTAGTCTGTTTACTTTAGAGACGATATTGAAATTTCTATGAAAATTGAAGAGACTAAGTGGTATATTTTGTTTGGTAACGAATACTTGTTAATAGTAAAATGTTGTATAAAATTAATTGTGTGGTTCTATCTACCGAACACGGTCTATTTTTTTCCAATTTATAGTCGACTAGCTGTGCCAGCGACTTCGTCTGCGAGAATCGTTATTTTCGGTATACAAATTAGTCCCCTTCGTTCGAAAAAAGGGGGGGGGGGTTTTTTTAGATCGTGGATCATTCTTTTCTACACATTTTGTTAGGTATCTTGAACCGTTGAAATGTAGGGATTCATATCGATAGTTCCATGTCATGAATAAACAAATACGGAGGTTAGCAGAAAGGTGTATTAGAGTTGCGGGCATGCTTCGACGTTTACAAAATTTCCTGCCGGTCCCCACCAAGACACTACTTACCCGATCGTTGTTGCTCTCCTGTTCTTGATTATGCCGACGTCTGCCCTACCTAGACGTAACTGGAGAGCAGCGTAATAAATTCGAGAGACTCCAAAACTTTACCTAAAGCAGAAATTTATATTTATGGGTTCCTCCCATGAACTGGACCTTCGCTCTACTAAAAACCACCTTCTCTCCGTGCCTATCCATAGTATTAATTTCCAGTTTAAATTATCTTTTTATTGTATAATTTAATTTTTCATGTTGACTTTTGATTGTTAACTAAAATTATCTTTTTTATTTCTTTTTCTACATGCAAAGGTTGCCTGCGAAGAAATCGCCATAGGCATAGGCTAGATAAAGCCGCCTTTGCACAATTTTTATTTTGTATCTATGTTCTTATGTTATGTTTGTGCAAAAAGAGTTTTTTATTATTATTACACATCTGAAACCCACAAATTGACAAAAAAATTTCTTCCGTTTTGTTTACACTTCCTGCTGTATCTTCGCTTCTATTAGTCACAGCGCGATGTTTTATAGCCTATATAGCCTTCCTCGATAAATGCTCTTATCAACACAAATATAATGTTTAATTCGAACCCCTAGTTCCTGAGATTAGTGCGTTCAAACAGACAAACTCTTCAGCTTTATATATCAGTATAGATTGTAAATTCATATAGTGCCATCATGTGAACAATATTAAAGTTTTTAAATGTTAAATAATAAATATTTTAAAAATTTATTAGTCAGCCCTAAGTGAAGGAAGTGGATTGTCTTCAAACTCGTCATAATACGCATAATGAGTAACCTTTTGGTATTTCCCTTTAGGGAACAATCGGTAATTTTTGGTGATTGAATAGGAGACTATTCCATTGAGGCTGGTGGTGAACATTCTTCCATTTCAAGAATGTATTTATACACAAGATATAAACTAATTTTTGAGCTCAAAGAGAAGTAATCCGAGTTCGTTATAGGCCGATAACATTAATATCTTGGTAAGGTACTGCCACAACTCACTAAAGTCCCGTCTCATTGTCTCACATCGAGAAAACTGAAGAAATTGTTTAATTCATACTATAAAATACCAAAATTAACCAGATTAACATATCATTTTCCACCCAGTTCATTGGTTATTATTATTTTTTATTTAATATTTATTATTTAATTATGTCTAATGGTAGCAATGCGTGGTTAATAATCAACGGGTCGTGGGTTCGATCCCCAATTGGGTCGATCCTTTGTCTAAACAATTCATAATTTTTACTAAGTACTTAAAAAAAAGTACGGCGATATATTCATAAAATTCCAAATTAGCTCAACAAAGTACGTATGACCTTTACAACGAAGCATTGAAATATTTTCTATAGTTTACGCGATTTACTTGGACCACATTTAGCCGAATATAAACGGACTTTAACGGTTAAAACGCGTTTTAAACCGTTAAATTGTTTTATTGGCAGGTAGACGTCTGATCCTACTTAACAAATGTGTTCCCATGCCCCACGACGGGAATATTTTTTATTCTCTTTACTTTTATTTTACTTACGCAATACTTTTACATTCGCGCTGCCACTAAAATATGTCATAATTATATTCTTTTTTAGGTTCGTTCCAACTTTTCCACAATATTAAAATTTTTGGTCCTACTTGTTATCTGATAGGGACAGACTGGGAATTAGCGCTTAGTAAGCCTTTCAGAGCATATGCAGTCTTAATGCATTTTAGCCCAAAGTTAAAATTATACTTTTTTAGCTTTCTTTTTTATTTCTTATTTTAGTTGTAAATTATGTACTTTGTGATAATAAACAGGTTATTTATTTGTTTATTTTTCGGAAACATATTGGAGTTTGTCTGGAAATGTTATGGGTAATAGGAATATCGAATTTCCCACCGGATCACGGAAGCAAAAAAGTCAAAGCGAAAAAGTCGTGGAGTCTGTGAATTTACAAATATCCAAAACCAATTTAAGTCGATGGCGCCTTGCATCTTTACAAACACCATACTTTGTCCGCCTCCATCATTGAAAAAAATATATAGATGAAGAATCAATTTACTTTAGTTTGTCACGATTTTTGTTGACAATGGCTTTTCCTAAGAACTTTCAGCCGATCTTCAGAGGATTTTTTTTGCCTGAGTCTTCTTTAACCAATGATGAAGCTACTAACGACTAATGACACGTAATAAATTATTAGGCCCATGAACTGGCATAGTGGATTATCTATTTAGCGATTTTAAAGTTTTATGTATTTTTTTTTTGTTAAAAAATACTATATCTAATAGACTTCTATTTTTCGCTCGAGAAACATGGACTATTAATAAATTGTGTAAGGCTTTCACCATCGTTCAGCATACCATTGTCTTTCGGGCTGTTCGGCCGATGTGAGCGAGAAGAGTTAGAAGAGGTTCCTCGACGTTTCGCCATCACGTGTGGACGGCATCATCAGGAGATGTTAACTCCTCGACTGGATTCAAGGAATGGAACATTGTTTATTATTGTCTCGACCAGAAAAAAATACATAATTAGGAGAAATAAAATTTTCCTTGCCGTGAATTGTATTGAAACCTACGGAAGTGTCGTTCTTAAACAGCTTCATATTTTTGACACTTAAATTGCTATTGATTTATTATCTTGTACATGTCTGAAGGCTATATAATTTATTTTCGATTTTTAAACTTAAATTGCTAGTTAGAATCTTTGTCCCGCCAATAGGCAAGCCGTATGTATCACTTTAGTTTTTTCTTGGAATTACAATTGAGATTTCCTTACATGATTTTCAATTTTCTGAAACTTCCTTCTACATTTTCTAATGAAAAATAAAAAAAGGGCGCCACAACTTTTCAATTAATTAATTTAAAATGCAAATAAAGGCGTTTATATTACTATTATCTCAAATTTTCTTTTATGATATATAATTCTTCCCACACACTTCCTCACTCAAAATCGTTTACAAATCTATGTATTATAGTAACTTCAACAGCTGTGAATAGATTTTTTGAACGTCTTTAGAGTATTCAACATATTTACATAAAAATAAATGACAACTTTATTTAATTAAAATATTTATTTTTGAGGACGCCAATAACAATCGTTAATATTACGTATAGCATTACTTAAAATTAATATCACATTTTACTAATAATAACAGTCTAAATAACGAAAATTCAACATTAGCGCTTTATAAGGTTTAAAGCGTAAGAAAAAATTCAGTATCAGAAGTTGACTCTCTCAAAATGGGCCACTGCGAACTTCCAAAGGCACCAGCTGCTTCCTTCCTCTCATCCGATCCCGTCCCATTCTCACAAAGCGAACTTTCTTCAGCAAATAAACTTAACGTAATTCCTAGTAAAGCCTCTCCAGATAAATCACGAACAAACAGAATTAGCCGACTGGTAAACAGAGGGCCCCTCGACGGACTAAACCGGTCGAACACTTGCTACTTCCGATACTGGATCTATCGTTGAAATCTGGAATAAATCCTGATGCAGGCTTCAATAAACCTTCCACCTTTTTCTCCGCTTCGACGAGCTTAAGAGTCGCAACCGGTTCACCGTCTTCGTTTAGTTTTATATCAATCTTCATGGTTAGTACATCCTTCACCGCGATATCGTCGATTTTAATAACTCTACTCTGGACGATATATATTAAACTCAGTAAAACAGCGAAGTATGTGACTGACGAAATCATTTTTTTACAGTATATATTGGTTCTCGATGTCGCCTACTCTATACTATGTCTTCGTCTGATAGTAATAGCTTAGGTCGTAGCTTATATATTCATACCTTGCGTATCTTTTTCCCTATGACAAACTATGACGTTTTTGAGTGTCATCAGGGGATTTTCGATTATCCTCGTAGGGATACTGTTTCGGTACAGTCACAGTTTTTTACAAGGCGAATATGCATTTGTCACCCTTCAACGGTGATGATGTCAATTAGATCACCCTTTTCTAAATTGGGTTTTACACAATGACAAAACGCATTTTATTTTAATACTAAAAAATCTAAACTTGCAAATAAATATTTCGAGCGCCCAACTAACCAAAAAAAGCAATAAAAAACACACGGTTCCGGCATTGTTTGTAAATACGGCTAGGAAATTAATAACAATGTACCAGGACAGCATATTGATAAGGGGATAGTTGTGAAATAGAAAATTGAGAGGTCACACGATGAAAGAGCAACAGCTGGCCACCATTTTCATAGGATGTTAGACTTCAGTAATGGAGTTATTATAATATTTACAAGCAGATATGGTGAAATTATTTCATATTACTTGACGAACTCTCATAGACAATATGAAAAAAGCTCTCTTATCTAAAACAAGTTTTTTTTTCTTTTGTTATTTTTTTATTGTTACTATTAATTTTCGCTATAACTTAATACAAATTGTTATAAAAGTTGAGCAATAATTTCAGACCCATATTGAGTTAGTACGGCACGACTTCACCCTCACATTTCACATACAAGTTAAATTTAATAAAGCGTCTATAATATAATGGTAAATCAGACTTTATTTATTATTTTGGGTTAATTATTCATCTCTCCACATTTAACATAAATTACTTAAAAAGGAAGATAATATTAGCTTTTATCTGCCTTATTAACACGACTTATTATAACATATATTTTTTATTCATTGTCTATTATTTTTGATATTTTTTCAATAACTCTGATATCGTTCCATTAATGAACTTAGTCATCTCGTAGCATGTAAAATTGTTGTGTCTTAACAAAAGATATGCAATTACGTAAATTATTACTTTTGACGTAACATCTGCGTAGACCTCGAATATATTATATGTTTTCCTGAAAGAACTAATTTTCAATTATTCACTCATTGTTTCCTTAAAGCGTCTTTAATTATAATTGTTATAACTTAAATTGAAATAATTTACATGTAAAAAGTGCAGTTAAAAGTTAATCAATATACTCTTGCCTACGGGCACATTGACGCACGAGACCTATTACTCTTATTAATAATACTATTACATGCTATTATTATGATTTTGCTGTCTGTCCGTCACCACACAGTATTTAGTACCGCGATAGCTAGAGAGTCAAATTATGTTAGAAATATAGGTATTTGAAGTGGTGTAATAAATAATACACACCATGTTCAGTCTCTTTGTACGGTTTTATTGAACGATAACAGATTTATTTTAAATAATTATATTATATTAAAGAATTAAACAGCAAAGTGAATTTGTTAACTATTACACGGTACGGAGTCCTACGTGCGTGAGTCCAAGGAAAATTCGCCCGTGGAAAATTTATTTAGGAATACTATAATTGTGTGAATCTTTTCATTAAGCCTTATTCCCAAGCAGTACTACGACAAGGTATATTAATGAATATATAAGGAAAGAATATCTTATAATTAATTATTTGAGCGTAAGTAGGTATTGTGATTTTTTGTGTAGTTATTTCTTACATTACGTAATTACTACTAAACCGATCTATTACAATTCAGCCCTGCAAGAACGTAAGTAAGAGTAACGACGTTCACCATTTTATAAGTAGTAAGTTAGTATTATGTTTATCCTCTATCCAAGGAACGTACTAGGAAAATTATATTCTCAATAGGCATTAATATCCTTCTTCTATACACATTCCATTCAGTTCTAAGTATATGTTATGATATAGAATTATTGCGTTGTTTATTTACGACATTATTCTTGGTTAACTAGGATAAGAACAGCAAAGTTTGTTTGAAGGTCTAGATTATATTGCATCTTGCGGTTGACATCTACAAAAAAAACTGCTTTAAAAAGAAGGTCTGTAAAACGATGCCCCGGTTTTGCTTGTAACTTAAAAACATAATATAATCTGTTACCAACATTGACATGTGAGCTGTGTGAGTGAAGATAACATTATCTGTAGAAGTTATCATAAAGTAACAAACAAACTTTAATTGAGAATGCTCACATCGTGTTGTTTAGAGATTATCTTTAGTTGTGGTTGCTGTTAGTATCAGGTAAGAAAGTTTTTAAAACTATCACATGTCACCAGGAATGTAGATTTTGGAGGAAATATTTATACGAAGCATCGTGTAGAAAAATGTGAAAATCCATTTCCTAAATTAAAAATCATATTGCCTTGGTTATGTTAACATGTTAACAATAGTCGTAGGTATTTGATACGAAAAGGCAATAGATAAGACACCTTTCTTCTAATAATAAGTAATAACGAATAAAAGAAATAAAGAGAAATGTGTAAAAAATATTTATAATGGCGATGAAATGTCGATTCTAGAATGACTTCATTCTTCTCTTACCCTCCATTGAAGCTACAAGAAGAATTAAAAAGAACAGCGGACGCTATCGTGAGTTCTGGAAAAGGGATTTTGGCTGTTGATGAGACAAATGGTTCGTATCTGTACTAAATAAAAATGTCTCTTTAACTACTACACTGTACTAAATTTTTTTCGCAATTTGTGTGTGTGTAACTTTATAACTTTTTCTGGTTCCCATTGCAGAAGGAATTGGTAAACTACTAGCGTCCGTTGGCTTAAAAAATACAGAGGACAACAGAAGACAGTACAGACAACTGCTATTCACCACAGATAATGTAATTATCAAATTTTGTATTACCGGCAATTGTCAACTATGCGATTAAATAACATAAGTCGCAATTTATCACATTGTCTTCAGTGATAAGCGTCGGCTTAAGTTATAACTTAATTGTGAATTGCCTCTTTGCAGGAATATTGTCCATTTGTCTCTTCCAAAACACATTTATTTCGCCGATTCAACTAGAGCGCAACAATTTATCAGTCTTATCTAAACCATAAATATAACCCCTTTATCTTGACCATAAATCTCACAAAACTCGCAAAACAGTCACAAAATGTAAAAGGACCTTTTTTATAATGAGAGTAATGGAATAAAATAGGAAAATTATTTTCTTTCACTTTATTTACCGTTTTTCTTAATACTCGAGACATCTCGCGCCGAACGAAATGTTAATGTATAATTTTAATACAGTTTGTTTATTCTGATGAAATAAATAGTTGTGTTTTAGTTTAATTCCCATACAGAAACACATTTCTTAAAGTACGTTTTATTTTCACAGATATCTGAAAGCATTTCTGCCGTTATACTCTTCGAAGAGACAATTTACCAGAAGACGGACGACAGTGTCCGTTTCATAGAAGTCCTGCAAAAGAAGGGCATTATACCAGGAATTAAGGTTGATAAGGATGTGGTCTCTCTACCGTTAACCGATGAAGTTACTACCCAAGGTATTTAATAGCGTAAGAGTAACTAACACGTTGCGTTAATAGCCAAAGCGTTGGGCAAATCCTTGTATAAATTGTAATTTGCAGGTTTAGATGATTTGGCCTCACGTTGTGCTGAGTATAGGAACCAGGGATGCAGATTTGCAAAGTGGAGGGCACCTCTGAAGATAACACAGAACACTCCTTCCCTCCTTGCTATTGAAAGTACAGCTAATGTTCTAGCGCGTTACGCATCTATTTGTCAAAGCGAAGGCCTTGTACCGATAGTAGAACCCGATGTCTTGTTAGATGGTAAGTTAAAGAAATAACATGACTTAAGAGTGTCATGAAACTAAAGTAAGGCTAATTTGAATCTACCAGGTGACCATGACATCGTAAGAGCTCAGAAGGTGACAGAAACTGTCCTCGCTGCTGTTTACAAAGCACTGAACGACCACCACGTTTATCTCGAAGGAACGTTACTGAAACCGAACATGGTACGTTCTCTGGCGTATACACTTGTTGTGATTTATATACTCCTAGTAATAAGAACTGTAGTATTTTTCAACCAGAAATTATTTCTTTATAACAACAGGTCACACCAGGCCAAAATTGCGTAATAAGAAATACCCCAGAGGAGATAGCTCAAGCCACAGTTACAGCCTTATTAAGAACTGTGCCAGCCGCTGTATCAGGTAAATGTTGAGATTATCTTAATTAAGCTTGATGATGATGATTTCTTGTATTAAAATGTTCACAAACATGCCCCATTCGGTACTTGGGGAAATAAAAGTTCTCCCTTTGTCCAACAATACTTACAATATTTGAATAGATATTTTAATGAAAATAATAACTACAAAATAAGGCAGTTTTCCAAGAACTGAAAATAAAGTTTTCAGTTCCTAAAGTTCTTTATGTAGAAGGACATTTTATTATGCAAGGATGTAAACATTTTCATAATGAATTATTCAAAATATTCAGGTATAGCATTTCTTTCTGGAGGGCAAACTGAAGAAGAAGCCACGTTAAATCTTAACGCAATCAACAAAGTATCTCTAAAGAAACCCTGGCCACTGACATTCAGTTACGGGAGAGCTCTTCAAGCTTCAGTGTGGAAAACATGGAGTGGAAAAAGGGAGAAAGTAAAGATGGCGCAGAGTGTCCTCATTGAGAGAGCTAAGGTAATTTTAGCAAATTGGTTTAAAGTGTTTTATTTCAAAGAAGACATAAAAATCTTTTAACGGGATAAAACGCGTTACTAGATAGTATACTCATTTATTTTAACTACGATCTGACGATTTTACGGATCTTTAGCAGCCACCGTAGTCACAGTGGCCTATTTTGAGTTTTAGACCTTTAAAAGTGTTTTATTTAAATGTGTGTAATTGTCGCCAGCTACTACAGACTACTTCTATTTAGAGAGACTCGTTATTGTATTGTGTACAATTAACCAAAATAATCACTTAATTTGTTACACAAACGTACACATAAACTAGAAATTATGTATTCTTCTACCTAGTATTAGCTACCTACATTAGTAGTATTGTACGTCAATTAAAAGTATGGCTACAACTTAATTCATAATAAACACGATCATATTATGGCTGTATATTTATATAATATATCTATAGAACACACATGAAATAAAATGTTAAATAAACGTTTGCTACCAATATTTCACTGTCTTTATAGCCAAATGGATCTATTAAACACAACAAGAGATAATAATTTAGAGTCACAAATAATATACTGTATTGTATCGTATTTTCAGGCAAATAGTTTGGCTTCTCTGGGAAAATAAACCGGCGGGTCATTTTGAAAAACCACGGGCCCCACAACCCCAATATACCCCCCCCCCCAAAAATAAAGGGTTCACAAAAAAAAAAAATTTTAAAAAAAATTTTTTTTTTTTTTTTCCCCCCGGATATTTTTTAAAAAAAAAAAAAATAAAAAAAAAAAAACACCCCACCCCTTTTTTTAAAAAAAAAAAAATTTTTTTAAAATAAAAAAAAAAAAAAAAAAAAAAAAAAAAAAAATTTTAAAAAAAAAAAAAAAAAATTTTTTTTTTGTTTAATATTTTTTTTTCTTTCTCCACACTTAAAAAAAAAAAAAAAAAAATTTTTTTTTTTTTTTTTTTTTTTTTTTTTTTTTTTTCTCCTGTTTGAAAAAAAGTTGAGTAACAAACTAAATTAAAACATGCTCTAACGCATTTAATTTAGTTTGTTACTCGGGGACATCGAGGTTATCCAGGTCTAACTCCGTCGAGTTTGTCCCTAATGTAGCAAATAACTTTTTGTTCGGATTAGCAAAAGGATAATTCTTAGTATTCTAGATAATTTTAAAGAAATATCATCAGCGCCATCTGTTAATCATTTGCTAAGCTTATCCGCGTCCCTCGACTCACAACGATAAGATATGATTTGACTATGTCTATCGTAGTTCAACACAAAACTTATAGGTGGCGCTACCGCCGTCGGTAATGTAGCTCTTTAACGATGTCGCTAGTCCTTCAAATGACCTTTGTACTCGTGTATTACATTCGACTTACAATTTTGACAGTTGTGCGGCGGCAGTTGAACAGTGTATTTTAGCCTGAGGTCCAGTGAAATTTATAAAAAAACGTGAGTAAATCCTACGCAAATAAATTGTAGTAAAAGAATAGTATTAAATTTCTGTTCAGGTCTGGTTTTTCACAAATATCATATTTAATTATACAATTAATATTTCTTCGTAACTATGATGTAATTTTTTTATATTCAACCATTTTATTCATAATTATTTATTAATTTTGTTAGCTTATGAATCATAAAGCATCTCGTATTAATAAGTTATAACCTATGTCAATAAGCTAATTGTTTATTGGAATTTTTATTTTTCTTTTTATAAATTTAAATCAAAGAGGAAATGTACTTTTTTTATTATATACTTCTATGAAAAAAGTATTATATTAATATTAACTTAAGTACTATTTATATATGCAATTGCTTTAAATATATTTGACCTTTAGAGCTGAATTTAAGTATGGTGTCACCTTCTCCGGGGTTAATGATATAGTTCCTTACCAAAATCTAAACTATCCGTTATCATGTATACAAACGAGATGTTTTACTCTCAATGACCTTTCAAGGTCAGGGTCACCCTAGCAGTTAGCTGTTCTACTTTAGCTTCAATTGAAGAAGATAAAATTCAGACAACATACCAAGATTAATTATGTAAATTTTAGTTAAAAAAAATTGATAGTAACAGAAATAGGATGTCACTTTTTTTAAGAAAATTACACAATTGAAATTTGCATCTATGTTTTTATCAAGAAACCTAAGGATAATTTCAAAATCTACACCTTTACCAGTGTCAAGCTTAGGTATGTAAAAGTTTTATATTTAGTACCTATTAATTAAAGGTGTCAATTTAAGAATCATACCAAAAAAACCTTTGGTTTGATTGATACAAGATGATTGATTTTATTTTGATTATTTTAATTAGGTAGAAACAATTGTGGTACGGATAACATTTACTGGAATCCAATAAGGCTATTAGTTTTAATGTCATGTTGTGTAGTATATTTTTATATATGTGACATTTTTTAATGTATAACTTAGTCTTAATGAAGAGAACCACTAATAAATCCTTATGCACACCTAATTTTATGCAATGATTGAATAACAGCTGTCTTTAGTAATCTGACAAGTAAGGTGTCAAACACTTAATTTTCATTTTGGTGAGTTTACAATGTAATTTTGTTTATTTTTACATTTTTTCATAATTTTATACAAAAACTAAATAACAAAATGCCACCTAAAGGGAAAGGCAAGAAGGGCCCACCCGAATCAGGATGGATGCCCGGTTTTGGTACAAAAGGTAGGCTGAAGTAGTTAATGTCTTACAATCTTCACACTTTTTACAAGACTTATTTGCTTTATTTATAATTTTTGAGTAAGTTTTTTTTAAAACATAGATCTTTTGGTATATGTTTTAATGCCTTGACATATCCATATGTTATTATTTTTTCCGATTTCAATAAACAAACCTAATTTTTGAATTAGTTTATTCTGTCTACTGAAAATCTTTTGCAAACCAATGTTCAAATTTTGAATAAATAACAAAATCATTTGCTCAAAACAAGTTTTAAATGGAGGTGTGTCAAACTTGTACAATCTAGTGACCTTCTAGCGAACACACCTTCTGTGATGTCAAAGCCTTAAAGATAATAATAATTAATTATTTAAATAAGTTGTATCAAAATCCTGTTGATATTATATGTAAGTAACCTTTGCAACGGTGATAACAAATTTAGAATAACACAAAAAATATTTCTGAAATTGTTTGTCATAACACTTAGATTAGTATGTTCACACTTTACATAAATTAATTATGACTTTTATCTGGCTATTTACGTACCTTAATACCGAGTAACTTTTAATTTTTTTTTTTACACAATAATTTCAACTGAGTTAAAAGATAATTTTAAGTGAGGTAAGTTAAAATTATCATTTGTTAATGTTTTCATTCTAGCCACAATGAGTACCTACTTCCAATACCCAACACCTGAGGTTCAGGAAGAACTCAAGAAGATCGCCCAAGCCATTGTTGCTCCTGGCAAGGGAATTTTGGCTGCTGATGAGTCTACAGGTAATCAATCTATCACAAGTACCTTTACTTCTATTCCACTGCCAGCTATTCAAACTATTCATTTTACTTAAAGAGTACCAGGTTATCATGGCACTCTAGAGATAAATATTTTACTTTATGTGTGTCATCAGGTACCATGGGCAAGCGTCTCCAAGACATCGGAGTCGAGAACACCGAGGAGAACCGCCGTAAATACCGTCAGCTACTCTTCAGCACTGACCCAGTAAGTCGTTAAGTAACATAACTCGAACATAAGAACAAGTCTGGCGTATTCTCGCTATTATTATAGGGTAGAATGATAAAATAAAAACGTATATAGAGAACCTAACACCACTGCACTGATAAAGTAGTAGGTATAATGTTTTGTACCTATGTGAGGAAAAACATATACTTTTAAAACAAACGGCAGCTTTCATTAGTACAATACACGTAATAAGGACAAAATAAGTGTACCAAACAAAAGGCTTCATAAAAGAAGTAGTTCTTCTCAAGGTAACTGCATACGATACTTAATAAAATCCCCAGCGAAGTGCAAGCACCCTCAATAAATAGGTTTAAATCGTATGTAAAACGAAAACTGCTTGAAAAGGGTTATTATGACGTTAAACACTATTTAAATGATACAAATGCCTGGGGTGTGGAGGAACCCGCTCTTACAAGGAAAAATATGTAGCGCTAAAAGTAAATCAAGAATGTAAAATGAAACTTGGCGATAAAAGGAGTGACGGCGAGTCTATTGCCAGTTCTTCTCGTTCGTTCTACGCAATTGATTTGAGAACTGATAGTAAATGTAATGTGAGATTCTTTAATTATTTTGTGATGTTCATAAGTGTACATTATGTTACCTACATGAATACTAACAAACTAACAAACAAATTTTAAAAAAGTGTAAAAAAAAACAAGTGTAGTAGTTTTAGTAGAAGTAATGCATCTTATGTTAAGATATATTGGCACTACGTGCGGTTAATATCACTTTCGTTCGGTCAAGTCTACTTCGTGTGCCAAAGAATTCTATATGACCAAGTTAATAATAAGTATGCTATTATTGCGCAGTAGTAAATTATAATAGTGAAGCGTGAATTTAGTAACGTATTTTAAAATTTGCAACGACGACATCAAATAATAACTTTTAAATCATGTATTAATAAATGACGTCACTTTGATGGAAAAAAGAACAAAATGTTAAATTAAAAAGTGATAAATACTAAAATTTATAAAACAAATCAATAACTATAGGTAGGTATAATTAATTAATATTCTAGATACCTTTGTCTATTTCATAATCTTTTCTAAAGTCCATTAAAAATTTAACACGTGAGTTTAGTCACGTAGATAGCCAATATTGCAATGTTTATTTGGCACCTACCTTATGTCACCTATATTCACTAAAGATTCCTTTTTCGTAGAAAACTTAATTAATACTATACCTTACCTTTTTAATGGGCCCTACTAAAAATGTATGTTCCAAATTGTGCCATTAATAATGTTTTAATTTAGATACTATAAAAAGTGGTTCATACTAATTTAAACATACTGATGCAGACCGGATTTTACAGGCAGATTTTTATCAGGGACAAAAGAGTTTCTCTATAAAATGTCCAAGCATGGCATAACTTTGCTAACGCGTAATTACTGTTTTAGGCCGTCTCTGAAAACATCTCCGGTGTGATCCTCTTCCACGAGACCCTGTACCAGAAGGCTGATGATGGAACTCCATTGGTCCAGCTCTTGGAAAAGCGTGGAATCATTCCCGGTATCAAGGTCGACAAGGGTGTTGTCCCGCTCTTTGGATCAGAAGATGAATGCACCACCCAAGGTAACACACAACCTTTTACTAATTTTTTTTTAAGAACATTTTAGATGTCCAAAGTCTATTAACTTTAATGTCTTTAGTTTACACGAGATCACATTTAAATAAAACAGTTTAAAAACGCGAATTTTGTTCAACTACGGCATGACGTTTCGGATGCTCTGCAGCGGCCATGGTTCACCGCCCATAGTTTTAATAATTTTTAAATAAGTTTAACGAATATATTCCCCGTTTTCAACCGTTAAACTGTTATATTTAAATCAATTAAGGATTGTCATGGACAATAGTTAAGAAATATTTGCTTTAGTTAAGTCGCCAATATTTTATGGTCCTCTCTTACACTATATGTGACATTAGCGTGATTAAGATAAAATATAGTCGGCATATATATTCTTCAAGTACCAATACAAAAGAAGAAGCTATTAACACAAATCCCACAGCAATATTGTTTATTCTATAATACTGATAGAAAAACGATTGTTATAGTAATATGGTGGATAACCTTATCAAATTGATATTATCAAATGACCCTGATAGATTAACTTTATACATATTCTGCTAAATAATAGATAATATGTAATTTATCTTGAATCATGCTAAAATTGTTCGGGCCTTTTATACCGGGCCTGTCAAATAAAACAAAAACAAATTGACATGCATTTATGAATATATTGTCCTGGTATGATCCTAACTGAGTCGACTAGAGCTGCCTATCGGTCAGTAATCTTTGCCACCTAAACAAACGAACAAAACACTTTATTTTTCATATCTCTCAAGCCTCTACTATCTTCATTACGAGTACAATATAAATACACCAATACCAAAGAAATTTCTATTAAGGCGGAGTCTTCAATATATTTGAAGTAAAATACGGTCTAAACTAAGCAAAGCTCTACAAGCGAGAAATTATTTTGCTAGTTTAATTTGCCACATAAATAACTATCTGACTAGTTTTTGTCAAGGAAATTGTATAAGAATACCAGTTTTATGTTGCATCACGTTAGCGGTGTTAAATGACCTGTTTTTCACCGATTCAAAAGTTCAAACTCGTATAAATAAACGTTGATAACATTTATTTTTGTACAGAATCTTGGGGGCTCGCTGTATGATAATATTATGTAAACATGATAAAAACATTCCATTGTTGGGTTTAAAACATCATATTGTTTTATGTTAATATTCGTTAAATATTTATCAGATACTTGAAGTTCATTTGAGATTCTAAAGGTTAATGAAAAGTATTGTCTATAGTTTATGCAAGTACATCGTAAAACACTGAACGGTTTAAAACGCGTATAAGTAGCTATATTAGTAGTAATTTTTTTTTGGAAAGTCATGTTGTTCAAAACATCCTATTTCCAGGCCTCGATGACTTGGCTCAGCGCTGCGCCCAGTACAAGAAGGACGGCTGCCACTTCGCCAAGTGGCGTTGCGTACTGAAAATCGCCCGCAACACCCCGTCCTACCAGGCTATCATGGAGAACGCGAACGTTCTCGCGCGTTACGCCTCCATCTGCCAGAGCCAGCGTATCGTTCCCATTGTGGAGCCAGAAGTTCTTCCTGACGGTAAGTACTTAAAGACGATAAGAAATAAGACACCTCTAACGTACGACCCGACTTTTCGGATTCTTTGTAGAAGGTGGTTCTTCTAAGTTTACGTGGTCGTGAGATGGTGCAACCGTCGGGTCGTAGTTAAATAAGTTAAAACCGTTAAACTTCTTTTATTTAAGTTAACTATTATCCCAGATAATCTTTTGAAATTTATATAACTGTTTAAATAACTCATTACAATAGAAAAACACATTTCTCAAATAATACGACGAATGTATGACTATTTGTCTTGGTAACGTATTATTTTCACATCAGGTGAACACGACTTGGACCGCGCACAAAAGGTGACCGAGGTGGTTCTCGCTGCTGTCTACAAGGCACTTAACGACCACCACGTCTACCTTGAGGGAACCCTTCTCAAACCAAACATGGTATGTTATGTTATGTCAAAAGTCTTGGTCAGTGAAATTTCAGCTGAGTCAGGAGGTGGTGCATTTTAAATACCAGGGTTATATAAGTCTATAACGAATCGTTTCAGGTCACAGCCGGCCAGAGCTGCAAGAAACAGTACACCCCCATGGACATCGGTCGCGCAACTGTCACAGCTCTGCTTAGAACTGTGCCAGCAGCTGTTCCCGGTAAGTTATAATAAAGTAACCGATTCTTATTACACGACTCTCTTTAACAAAAAAAGATAAATAATTAAGGATATTTCTTTTTATTTAAAATTTATTGTATCAATGAAACTCCCAAATATGGAGTTTTCTCTTTCTAACGCAGAGAAATCTTTACAAATAACAAGAACATACAATTTCCTATTACCGCTTATATCATACCCAAACAAAGCCTGTTCATTTTCAGTAAGCCTAGATTAATTTTTAATCAGCAATTAATATAAGCATACTTCCTATAATTTCAGGAGTAACATTCCTGTCTGGTGGTCAATCTGAGGAAGAAGCATCCGTGAACCTGAACGCCATCAACACCATCGACCTCAAACGCCCATGGTCGTTGACCTTCAGTTACGGTCGTGCCCTCCAGGCGTCCGTGCTTCGTGCATGGGCGGGCAAACCAGAAAACGTGGTGGCCGGACAACAGGAACTCTTGAAGAGGGCCAAGGTAAGATTTGTGTTTGATAGAGGTTGAAATAATAAAATGTGGAATTAAAATAAGGGTAAGTAATTGTTTGATTGAGTTTTTTCATGTTGAGTAAAAGTTAATAGTTTTTTAAATAATAAGAACATTTTTTTTTCTGAAGTCAGTCACGAACTTCATTATAAGCTACTTCTTACAATTATTTTTTATTTAATTTAAAGATTCATCAAGTAGTTTTTTGGCTTGCTAATTTAATAAGTGTTAACTTGAGAGGGTCTAGATAAGTGTTACTTATAATTTAACTTTAAAATCCCACGTTTATATAATAATTATATACATATATTGTTTTTCTCTCTTTTACTGAGAAAATTTTATAGCATATATCCTTATTTCTCGTAAACACTATGTTGAATTTTGATATTGTAACATGGCCTAATGCAACATTTTATTTTGCTCGAAAGCTATGTATACTACATAACAACGTTTACAGAATAGACACTATACATACAAAACTATAAACCACTTATCTGACCGCCTCAATGTTCTATAAAATCTATATCATTGTGTTGTCTGCTATGCTTATGTGTTTATTAACAATATTATTTTTTCTCACGCCCATTCCAATAATGCACCAACGCTGCGCCTGACTTGGATTTGCATTTCAAAATCTTGCCATCTATATAGGCTAACGGTCTCGCAGTCAGAGGTCAATATGTCGCTGGTTCAATTCCCTCCTTGGCCGCATCCAAATCTAACTTCGTCAAATCGCACGCCTATTGAGAACTAGGATTTTCCAAATTTTTCCATGTTGAGCTTATGAGAACTTTATTATTGTTTTTTTTTCTCGAATTGTATCAATTTGTTTATGCATTTATATTACGACTGAGCATGTATATCGTGTAGATTAGATAAGCTTAGAGTTTTTACCGTAGTTAAACATGCATGAATTAATATACCGAGTTACAAAAATGTATATAGATAGGCCACAAACAATTTTACAATAAATATTTAAAAGCATACACGCTTGCCTTTTACAATCCCCCTTCATATACATTTTTGTACCTATATGTTGTCTCTTTCTAACCCGTTTTTTTATTTAATCAAAAGAAACAATGCCTGTAATATTTGTCATAAAACTAGTTAGTAGTATGTTGTCTTGTCTGTTGCACTAACCATCCATGTACTGCTTGCTATTAATAAAAAATCTATATGAGATTGTGTTTTTTTTCTCCATTTAGTGTTTAACATTTTTACTCGTAAGTTTTATTTACAGAACAATAGTAATAGTATATTAAGTAGCCGTAGTAGTGATATAAGTAGTTGATTATTATTTTTAATAATGAAATAACATTCAACATCACTTTTAGATACTGTCTGTAGTTTAACCGAGTAGTACACATTTAAATAAAACACAAACGATTTAAAACGATAGAGAGATGAGAGATAGATATTTTAGCTAAACTTTTCTTCCTGTGACCACCACGGCTGCTGCAAAGCATCCCTAACGACGGTGGTTAAAAATAATTTTCAAACATGTTTAACTAAAATATATCGCGTTTTAAACCGCTAAAGTGTTTCATTTAAATCACTGTTAGAATAAAATATCCACGACACCGCAATTTTAAAACAAAAACAAAGTTATTAAGAGTCCTGATTCTACGAAATCATTGTAATATTTTATTTTAAAAGTTTGTTCACCTCTTCCATTTCAGGGAGAAATTAGTAGTCTTATTATTAATTTAACGTCGTAAAAGTTATGAATGGTCTAAAAATATAGTTTAGTTGATATTTTGCCAAACTGTCATGTTAGTAACAGACGTCCATATATTTGGCGAGGTTTCTAATTGTTAAACTCGTATCTCTAATAATGTATGTTGCCCTAGTATCACAATGCTTAAGTGAAAGAAAAATCCAAAGAACTCGTTATTAGAAAATGTATGCCGATAAAGAGTGGTGAATTTTTGATAATTTATAAACGCCCTGGACAGTTTGCAAATCAACTGTTGCACCACTACGCAAATCAAAATATAAGTATGGCAGGTCCACAGCCAGCCCATATTCTTACGTGATGAGAGAATGATACCCTTTTATTCCTGTATCATATCTCAACTTATAATTCCGTTTCAGGCGAACGGCCAGGCGTCCCAAGGCAAATACGTCGCGGGATCAGTCACAGGTGTGGGAGCTGAGGCTGGTCTTTTCGTAGCTAACCATGCGTATTAGAGAACGTTGCTAGCTTAGCTCAAGCTGACGATACATTGCTTAAAATGTTACTCATCATAGCTTAAACGACATACTGCTAGTGTAAATTTAAATGATATTAAAATATACCTAATTGAGAATACATTCACAGACTTAAATCTACCTGGCGTATTTGCTACAGTTAACTCTTGAAAGTAGCTTAATTTTAGCAAAGCGTCATGTGATATTGAGCTAAATAAGTTATCTGTCTTCTTACAAAAGCGCACAAAACTAAAATTAGTATCGTCAGCTTAAAATACATAGCAATTACGCGTAATAAGACATTAGATTGTTGCAAATGGTAAGGAAATTTCGATCCTTACCAAAATTAAAATATAATATTGTAACGTGCTTATAATGGCGTCTATCTCTTTCTTAAAATGTCATAAAATCTTTTGTCCTTTTCACTCATATTCAAACAACATGAGTGACAAGGACGAAACATTTCTTAGAGTTGTCATTTGTAAGGCTTTATATCTTTTGTCTTTTTTCTGGATTACCAGCATACCAGAAAGAGACAGAGATATAGTGAGGTTGCACGATTATAAGTTCAAGCTTAAACCGCGCTTTTTGAAATTGCTATGTAACGCATAGAGATTGTTACTCGAATTTTAACCTCGTTTTCATAAAGTATCTATTGTTATTGTTCCATGTAAGATTAGTATGTCGTTTTAGATCAAAATTAGTAAATCTAGATGTGACGTAACAGATTATTTATTATGTAAGAATCATAGCTAAAATTATTTAAACATGGTACATATGCATAGAGATTTATAACTATACTACAACACAAAATGTATTTTGATTATTTGTAAAAACTATTTATTTACATTATTTTAGTATTTTTAATGTATTTTGATAAGAGTAAAGTGTAATTTTCTGTCATTTGTAGTCTTTCATTTATCTCAAGTACACATTCATAATTAGCATAAGAAAGCTGTTAAATGTAGGAGTATATTAGTATCGTCAGACTTCCCCTTTTTTATATAAGTTACGGGTTTCGAAACAGACACGGTGTTTTAGAAAAAAAATTCATATAAAAACAGATTTTAAGTTACTCAAATTGTTTCGAAAATTGGTCTCGATGACTGTTTCTCTATGTTAGCTAGGATCACATGTCATTTTCAGTATTTAGAATGAAAAATATAGACATATTGTTTTTTATGAAAGAATAGGACACACATATATACACAAGCCTATTTATTTTGGCTTTGGACTTTCGGAAATCCACAGACTGAATCCGAAACGCGATAAAACCGGTGTCGGGCTGTCCGGATTTTCTTAACGAAGTCCCAACAAATTTTGGAAAATTTTAATGATTATTACGAAAACGTTGGTCCTGGTAGGGATCGAACCCACATTTGTTGATTATTAGCATCGCTTTGATAAGTTCCACAATCCCTTTAAAAATTAACAACTTATTGTACTTGAACACTTGCGTCGTAAACTTTCTTCAATAACGCTGTATATTCGCTATTTCTAAATATCGTTATCGACTATTCCAAGTAATAGAATTTTTTTCTGTACTTCTATCTTACAAGTCTGTAAAGCACCTGCATACGTTGTTGAATCTGACAGTATTTTAATTTTGTGCAGCGCATATTAATACTTTAACATTAAATTGAGGGTAGTTTAATATTATCGATAAGACGGCCGAACGAAAGTAGCGCGCACAGACAGGCGTTTTTTTGGCTGCCGCTCGTGCGAGTTGATCGTGCTCAGTTTTTGATTATTAAGTTTATGTGACTGCCAAATAGGAGTATAATATTAACACCGGCGTGTAAATAAGATGTCTCAATATTATCATTTAAATTTCCGCGAGTTCAGTGCGTTATCAAGAGTGCTACATAAATTCAGTGTTCATACTATGTAGACGTGACGTGAGTTTAAACACCCCTTTGCCTCTTAATATAATTATATTTCCTCTTATATGGGCTCTCTTTAACCCCCATTTGCGATATACACGCCACAAAAATAGTGCAATTAAATCGAGACAACCACTGGACCGGAGGTATGTACTTAGCGTATTGAACTTAGCTATATGTTTATCAAAAGTGTGTATCAACATTTTTACCGTTTTCTCCTTGTGGTACAGCATTATAAAATGCGCTCAAATTTTCCACGCCAATGTATGAACATGGAAATTCACTGCAAACCGATGACACGGCTTGTCTATTGAACCGGCTTAATTGAACTGTGTGTAGCCTGAAGAGAGCCTTAACACTCTGCGACTACGATTAAATATTCAGTCGTGCTACGTAATTTAATATGCGTATTAAATTACGATCAAAAGCTGTGAATAACGTATAAAGCGTCTGCGGTTTTCAAAAGCTCGGCCATCGTAATTTTAAGAAGCTCAAAAAAACAAAAAGATGTTTATATTTTTTTTATCTGATTTTATTGACTGTGCTTAGAAAAACAATAACCGTCATTTATGTAATACTGTCAAATGTTTATAATACCGATAGAGACGAAACTAACATAATTTAGTTAAACGACTTGCAAATATAAATGTTTAGTTAAAAAAATAAATAGAAAGTACGTTTTTTTCCATGTCATAATAAGAAGATAATATAATTTAAACACGTTGCTTAGATCTTGCTAGAGAATATATATAATAAGAATGAAATGTTAATTTAAAAATTTCTTACTACAATTGACAAAATGTCGTGTCGTATTCGTGTCGTGAGTCTTAAACATAGCATTCGTCCGCGTCGTTAGGTTGGCCATTTTTCCGAGACAGGTTCATAAAACGCGTGGAAACGTGTAATGAACCTCGTTATAAATACGTTTTTTACGAGTTCCCGTTAATAGAGAAAGGGAGGCATTACATTTTCTAATTTTCCATCTCTACACATTTAAAATAATTACTTTACCTCCCCTAAATAAGGGAGAAAATATATTATCGCGGACACGAGACATATTAGCGGACCTTATATGCGAGACTTGATCTCGGGGTAGCTGCTTAATGGATGGTAGGAATATCAAAATTCAGAGTCACGGACCACCGTACTCTGAAGAAAAGCCCTCAAGTTTAATCGCAATTCGGTTTTATTATGTGAACTTCCGAATATCCACGACCAAAATAGATCGATGGCGCATCTTGTTTCAATGTTATAATTTTGGAGTATTTCACTTACCATCGAGTGAATCCCCTGCTTATCTGCTCCTATATGCATAGGACATTTAAGGATATATATGTACCTATTGCACACCTATAGCTAAGTTCGGTCTAAGTTTAAAATTTAAAAGCGGTTATTGTAGATCCCTTCCTTAACCATGTTAAACATATGAGCGTTAGCGGTTCTTTAAAGAAATACATTTTACACTTACACAATTATATAGGGGTTCATGCGAAATGTCTTAAAACGTAAACTGTGTACAAATTGGACGACCTATTTTATCTGTGGATGTTTTTGATAAATTGCATTATTTTTTACTGTTTGACAATTCTACAGTTAACGAATTGTTGAGTAACAAAATCATTAGTGATTAAGAGATTGAAAAAGTCTCAGACGGACTCGAAGCATTTTATAGTTTATTTACCTCTGCGGGCACCGAGTGAAGGACTCTTTTTAATTGGGAGATGCCTCTCGGGGCCGTTACTCCCGAAACACCTTGGTCGTTACGGCCTAAACGAAAAGTTTATGTACACAGAGTTTAATGGCTCGTTAAATTTACCCTGATGAGGCTTGAAATTGATTTCATTTAGTCAATGAGTTAAGTGTCTGCAGAAATTAGTAAATTAATATCGTTGGAAATTACAATTTGTCTAGTGGCGGTTAGTGTGACTCTTGAAGCCTGCAAGTCTTGTTGAAAAAAACTGGAGATTAAATTTTTTTTAAATTGCTTTTAATTATTTTAAATTCATTATTTATAAGTTGTATATATAAAATTTAGATAAAAGTGTGTTTACGAAAAGAAATACAATAATGGACTAGTTCTAAATTTAATTAAATATGTTTAAAATGCAAGACCAGGCTTTCGAATTTAAAACTGTACTTGATGCACCTTTAAGGTTCTTATTTAAAAGCCAATCTTCTATTGTCACAGGTGAATTTTCAAATGGCAAACAATGGAAAACAAACAGAATAAGGGCCTAAGTAAATCTTTTAATATTAATCCGATAATGTTCTTCAACCCTTTACCCCATTTAGCGGTCAACAGCCGTTTCAGAGATGTAAACGTTTTGGGACACGAATGACCCATTTCCTGGTGGTCGACGAACTTCCATTTAAATTATGGGATAGGGAGAGTACAGACTCATATTGACATCGACATTTTCCATTCTTCAATCTGATTACTACTAATGGCCTATTACGGCGAATAATATAATTACACACAGACAGGATAAAATATGCCTTGGTCTATACGATATTAAACAATAATATTATTAATACTCTAATTGTGCTTCACATTGCATAATTCTCTGCAACTTTTCTGAATCCGCCGATTCTAATCTGTAGTGCGTTTAGCAAACGGTTTAGAGATCCCGGCTTTCAATGAGAAACAAAAATGAGATGTTACCTCTGTTTACCACCGATTAGTAAAAGGATATTATATATGCCCCATGCTCCAAGCAGAGGTTCGGAGATTTTCCGTATGTTAGTTGCACTGACAAAACATCACTTTTTGAAATAGATACCTATGTGTTTTTTGCATCTTATGAGTTAGTTACTGTCGCAATGTCTAAAGCCAAAATAGGTCGCTAGTTTGCATCTTGTTTAGATGTTATATATGTATCTAACATGTACACAACTGTAAAGGTAGAGGAAATTTATAATCCGAGGAGTGTCCATTTTTCGTCCCTAAAATATATTTTACTTGAAGACATAATAATTTAACACTAAATGGTTATTCCACCCAGTAGTTCAATTTATTTATTATGGATTCTGTCTTATTTTCAGGGTAAAGCACGTGTTAAGAAAAATACTTTTGTACATCTTGTCTTTAAGTGTCATTTTGTTAAATGGAAAATATACTTCTTTTTCCTAATTAAAATTGTTTCACTTTGTAGAGATTATGCGCTATAAAAATATTTTTTAAATAAAGTGTTAAAAAGTTTTCTATAATAAATAATTTCCGATTCAAAGAAAATTTAATCGTGTTACCAAAGTAGTATTTCAATAAGTAGACCATTTTATTATATTTTTACAAACGGTATTACATATATAAAATAAATAAAACGAATTTTTTCAACTTCATTCACTTCACTCAATTCACTCTGGCAGGACTTCAACCGACATTCTCAGCGATCCGTGCTGCAGCGCCACCAATTGAGCCACCGAGTCAATTGGTTGCAGCAATAATACAGATTTATAAAATCTATAAAGATTGTTTATAGTCTTAAATATTTTTCCCAAAAGTATTTCTGTATACAACCTTTTCATGAGGCTTTCACCTTCCCGAGTCCCGTAGTACGCTCGCAGGAAGGGCGTATTGGCGGCGTATCGATTTGTTCGATACAGTTCCTGCAACGCTATGATTACCTAGTACTTTCCAATACATTCTACGTTATTGGAAACCTCCGATATCTTTTTTCACGAAATCGCTTTTGGTGGTATAAAAAATCCCTAAAGACAAGAAAGAAACAAAGTCATCATTATTATGTAATATCATGATTGTTATGTAGGTGTTGGTATATTAAAAACATAGTCGCGGTTTCACCTACTTGCGATTTAGAGCGATTAAGAAATATGTGCGGTGTAAAGAAACTACGAAAGATCATACATGTCATTAAATTGTCACTGATTTAAGTAAAACCAATTTAAAGAAAACTTATCACATTTTATAATAAATAAGTAAGATAATTTTTACACTACGCTAACGAAGCCGGGAGAAGAAGATAGTTGTTACACCTTATTGGCCCAACCGGCCACCTTCGTTATTTTATAAAAGTTGAAATTTTTCTTTATGTCTCCTTACAGGTAAGAACGACCAGCGACTATAGAGTTTGGGTTGTGGTTACTTGGGCAGGTAACAGGTAGTAAAGGTGTATAAAATAGTACTTAATTTGTTAGACATATGCTCAATTTTTTTATATTTTTTTCGGGATACTATCGTCTCACCGGACCTTGTTCTACCCTCAACACCCTAAATGATAAATTACAATTATACTTTCATTATAGTATAAAAGTCAATTTTATATATGTTACTTGGGACCTATAAAAAGATGTACCCAATAGCCGGAGTTTTTGTGGTTTTTACATCTTCCAACTTGAAACCACTCGGTTTTCAAGGGTGCGAGTGAATAACACTTGTCAAGTCGTTCTTTTACTCCACAATCTGTTATTTAGTGATGTATTGAAGTGTTATTTAGATACAGTTTTATAATTATTGATATTTGTGCAGTTTTTTGTAAATATAAAACATAATTTTAGTAAAAAGTGTTATCATGGGAGATACATTAATTTGTTTCGTTGGTAATAAAAGTGATGGTAAAATAATATTGTGCTCTTCAGAAAAGGAAAATTAACCTACAAATATTAAAAAAACCAGAGTCAGGAAGCTTTCAACTTCATTAATTGAAAATTTAAATTTCCAAATCTTTAATATTATTCAGAGATTTATATGTAATGTCTACAATGTCCCTAATTAATTGTGTTGATGGCGCTAACTTCAAATATTTGACTCCTAAGTCGATTAAACACTTGACCAAAAAGTTCAAATTTTGACGCTCACCTCCCTTCCGCTTCATCTGCACAACTTTATGTCCATGATATCTCATTTGAAAAACCAACCAACAAAATACGGCTGGTTTAAAAGACACCAGTCAAATGGAGGGGATCACCCGAGTTATGTTAGTATTCTCAAACTACAGGTTTATTATTTGACAAATTATGTACATAATTTTTTAATTATTCATAATTGTATAAACTTCTTATTTTTCTTTCAAAACACAAGAAGGTATTTGAGACATCATCATCGATGGAGAGAGTGATAAAAAAACACAATCTTAAATTATAAAAATTTAAATTTTTTTTTACCTTATACACTTTTTATTATATTTTTATGATATTAAACTAATATTTTTTACTTTTACAACATGGCTTGAGCAATAAAATTTTTTTATTAAATATCTTAAAAAATATTAATCGACTAAGTATTCCTCTCCACCTACAGTGGACTTTCAATTGTCTCAATGTAAACAAAAATCGCTTTGAGGTAAATCTTTTTATATCCCATAACATATATAAAATTAGCTTTTATACTATAATGAAAGTATAATTGTAATTTATCAAAGTTTAGGGGTGTCTGCAAGGAGCAACTTCATAAGTGTCCGGCAATGGATGAAATTTCTATATTATCCCGAAAAAAATATAAAAAAATTGCTCTAACAAATTTTAATACTATTTTTACACCTTTACTACCTTTACCTGCCCAAAACCACACCCAAACTCTATAGTCGCTGGTTTCTTACCTGTATAGGAGACATAGAGAAAATTTCAACTTTTATAAAAACGAAGGCTGGCGTCGGGCTCTTGTCTATTGGGCATTTTACCCGCATATGCAGTTTAGGCGTGTGTCCATTATATGGACATCTCTATTGAATCCTATTTCTATCCTTGTCTAGTTCATTGACCAAAGAATAATAATGCCTAAACGATTATCGAGTATCGGAATGTGGGATAGGTACCCCGGAACTTATAAACTCCTAGTTACTGCGGGGCTACAACGTTATTGGAAAACTTTTATTTTTTATTTTAGATTGTAAGTTAACAAACACCCTACATACATACATACAAAACATGTGACCAATGTAATATGCATGAGTATGATTTATATGGAATTTAATTTTATAGATTACATAATATTTATTTGTTATTTCCTATTTTGTGGTCGAAGATAATTTTAATTTATTATTTTTAATTACATTTTAAAGGTAAAAAAATTAACTTGATTTATACTAGTTAAATAATTGAATTAGGGTCAAATTAAAATTAAGTTTGGCTAAATAATATTAATTTAATCTATGTATTTTATTTCTTCATATCAGTCCGACAAAATACTTTTTAAATACAAAAAGGGATATTGGGGATGGTATCGGCAATCATCAATAATAGACAACTGATCGGAAAGTACTAGGAAGATATGAGACCGGAAGAGCATTCCCGATCAATATTCAATAGTCCGTTACACACAGGTGAATATCACCCACACTTCGACGCGTTTCCATAAATTGGGAATTGAGAATCCCGTAAACGATACGCTCTTGCCTCGTATCGCACAAATTTAAGCTTTACGAACACTTTTTTTTCTTTCGAAGTAAAATAAATGTAAGCATAGTGTATAAATCAATTGTCATTATTGCTAATTTTCATAGAAATCTTATAAAATGAATTAATTATTAGTTCAGTAAACTTCGATGTAAGCATTTTTTTGTTCCCCGTTTTCACGGGGACAAATGACTGAACCTTTTCAGGTTCAGTATATTTTAAAATACACACAAAGAAAAGCTTTGTTAATCCATTTCTTTAAAGCACCTTACAGCTTCATCGCACCATCAAGAGCTCAGAAGAAGAAGTTATTGTGTTAGACATAAACAAATAATAAAAAAGTATAAGATAGGCTAGCATCGGGATTTTTTTACATATAAAATTATAGTGAAACATTTTTTGTGAGACCAAAACTTCTGATTAATAAATAAGTGGGTACTTTTCACCACGGTATAAAAAAATACCATATTTTTTATTGGTCAAGCGCGATTCCACGCTTTGAGTAAAAATTTCCCCGCGTCATGGCTTTCTTCAATAGGAGCCCAGAAGTTTTAAGGATGTCGCTTTTAAAATAAGCTTTTAGGAATTTCCGGGACCTTTCACACAAACCAACAATAGGAATTTTCGTATTTGTGAGTACAAATAAAATAAAATAATTTTAAACTAGCTTAAATACGATAATTCGTATTTAAGCGAGTTTAAATTAAGAGAGAAATTTAACTACTTCCCACGTTAGGATTCATTAAATGCCATAATTCGCGTTTTAAACTATATAATAAACAATGTTTAAAATATTATGCTCGTGCAATTAATATAAAAGTAAGATGTGCCGCGTGAATTCCTATGGGATCCCATATTATGAGAGTTACAGCTATTCGCTAACAGGGTGGGCGTGGCGTATAGCATGCGCTGTACTTCTTTGCGCATGTTCGCTGAAAATGTACCCTTGCAGCTCTGCGTAGCACTTTCTCGGGACATCTGCGGTCCTGGTAAGGGATGTTTTGGTTTACAGAGTCGTAGGGTCATGGGGGTAGGTCGTTAACTTTTAATTTAGTTGCGAGAGAAGAAACTTAAAAAAATCTTTTTTTTCTTTTGAAACCCGAAACAACTGGGAGGTGCAGAAATAATATTTCTTAGTATATCAAAACAAAATGTACTAGGATTTTAGACTGCTTAAGGCGTAATTTAATGACATTGCCTCTTTAATTTCTGTCCAACATATTATTACTATTTAATTAATTACTAAATAATTAATACTATTACTATTTAATTATTAAATATATTGTAACAGAAATATGATAGGGTCACAAGTAAGAGAAATAAAAATTAATTAAACATTTGCAGAGTTTATTTTAAATGGAACGGTAACAAAAATGTGTTCGCCCCATAAGTGGTAAACAGGATTTCACTTCGTGTTATTAATCATTCCTGTCTCTATGAAAGTATGATTCATACTACCTTAAACGTTTAAAGTCCGAACATAACCCCATTGAACATAGCATAATGTGCTTCATATTAATAAACGGGACTTTATTCGGAAGCTCTTTAGAGCTTATGCGTCCCTGGAACTGGATGTTTTGGCTTACCGCTCGTTGAGTCAAAAAAAAGTGAACGAAAAACGAGCACGAGCTGTTATTTATTTATTATGTAGGATATTTATTAATCATTTTGTTATATTTGTTAATCTTTCTCTAAAAGCTTTATTTTCCATGCACGTAATGAAAATTTACATTATTATTGTAATTTAAATGATGATTTGTTATATAATTACGTTTGTTAAATTAATGATCTACTTAAAAATTAAGTGGCTATGATAACTTTTCTTAATAACTTATAACTACAAACAAACTAATTCCTATCGGAAACTAGTATCTTTATGGATCCGTTCTGTGGTAATAAAGAATCTTTTAATTTGCACGTAACAATTACTATGTACCCTTAAATGATTTTCAATGACATATTTTATCCTAATTATAGAATCTTGTGGTTTTCCGCACACCATATGGGGACATATTTTTGCATTGTCAACCTCATTCAGTTGTAAAAAGGTCACCCACTTAGATTTCCCGGTAGTTCGTTAGAATTAGATAAAGTATGAATGAGGCTGCCACGGGCTTGTCCGACGTTTACAAATCGGCGATCGCACTCATTAATCGATTCGTAGAACGCTCTACGAACGAGCGTGTTTCCATTCTACGTGCTACGGCTTTCTGCTGTCGTAGATACATACATCTTTACTCGAATTTATAGTAGATGCTATTGTAATATAATATGTCTTTGTACATTTCTAATACCATATTTTTGGAGGTTTTATTGGATTACTGACTTTATTTAACTGTTCTACGGCCCAGCATTCAATAAAAGAAAAGTATTTATATCTTTCTAGAAATAGGTCATTCTTCGAGTTTCATCTTTTGTTATTTTAGTAGGCCTTCAATAAATAAAAAGAATATATTCCGCATGTTTTGAAAATCTTAGGCAAGTATTTTAGGAAGCCTTACTGGTATAGCTTAACTACGGAAGGAAGCCCTTTACCTTCACTAGCTACGCCGACGTTACCGTACTCGGGAAACGATGTTTTCCAATCACTACAATGGAAAGAGGAACGAGTAAATTGATATTAACACATTGTTAGCCGATCACGATACAGCACCACCCACAACCTCTGTGTGTCAAGGACAAGATAGACATTTTTAAACTTAGGAGTGGCAAGTGAGTTAGTTACAAGAAAACTTAGAGGAAAAAGTCGGCATTTAGCAGAAAAGCATTTAAGCTCTCATTTGTCTTTTTTCTGCTTTATAAACATATAAAAAACTATATAAAAATGTAAATAACTATTCTTAAAGTGGGTTATCGCAATAATTAAACCTCCTTTGTTTCCTTAGAGCGTGATAAGTTAAATAAAAATTCATATTACTGGCTTACGTGTAGACCCCTGTTTTGCGACAGAAAAAAAAATATGTTTCTTTAAGGACATACGACATTATGCTTAGTAATTTAATTTTTTTTATAAACTATACTTATCAAATACGAATATTTCAAAGTTGAAGACTTTGTTTGTGTTAGCGCGTTAATCTTAGTAACTACTGGTCATTTAATGAAACATTATTTTTGTGTTGGATTAGACTATTTCCATCGAGGAAGGCTTGAGGCTATATAAAATCACGTTGAGAGGAATAAGCACGAAAGCTCTGCGAAACCGATTCAAGAACCAAAAAATATGTTTGAAACAACGATAATAATAATATCTTTAAGATAATAATAATAAAAAAAATCCGCGACAATATATGTCTATCTTTTAAGATCTCACAAGAACAGTGTTAATGGTAATCGAATTGGGTCAAAGCACTATGAATTGTATTGATTATTTGTTTGGAGTTGTATTAAGATAATAAATATTAATCTTAAAAACACAAGAAAAACGTTTGCCGGATTAACTAGGGTAGAATAGGAATGAAAGTAAGTAAGTGTCTTTTTAGTGCGAAATTCGATACGACCGATCGAAATCTCCTTGTTTTATTATTACCGGTTTTATTTTTAGTAGTAACAGTATATAAGGAGGAGACAAGAGATCTAGTTCATACTGAAGTCTATTATTATTTACGTAAACCATACCCAAATGTGGCTTATGCTCTTATATAAAGACACGTGCTTGAACGTATGAATGGAAAATTAACGTGGCGTCCCGGCGAATTATGTTACGTTAACAATTCATACATTTTAACCTTCAGTTCGAAAGCCGTTCTATACTTTTCTCTATAAGCAAAGCTTTAAGGCAAATTGTATATGTCCTATGAAAAACATTATATATTACTATTTCTTTTTATCTGGTACTAAGAGCGCATTATTATGAAATTTATTAATGATTCAATTCAAAACATATTTTTACTCGTGGATCCTAGAGTATAAATAGCTTATTATCAGCCCGTGGGATCCAGGTCATCCTGCAACAGTCAACAGATGTAAAAGCCGTGAAATATGTACACTTCAAGTTTTTCAGGCCATGAATTTGTAGTTTAGATGCTATAGGACTCGGTTATCTCACCTACAATCCAATGATACCTCATGCTTATCCAGACTATGTGATAAAAAAATACTCTCCGATGATATATTAGGTATGATACAATTTGAAATTAAGAAGTCCACAGTTCTTCACACACAACACTTATGGTGAATTAACCAGAAAAACCTTACTTTCTAGTTCTTTAATTATTTTAATTTAAAGCGAATTGTAAGAGATAATAATGCGACTTACTTCATAATTTATCTATTATCTATGTAAATTAATTTTTAACTTAATATCTTATAGCTTGATGTCTTGCGCAATCTTAACTTTATATAAGTTACCACGTGTATGGCAAAACAAAATTTGGTAACCTGGTTTAAATGTGATGCTGCAAACAGGAAACGAATAGATCGTCAAGACCTTTGTACCATATTTTGTTGGTAAACAACATTTTCCGTTTCTTGTAGGCAAAAAAGGTTTTCTGAGCATACAACAGGATAAACATTTTGAAGACCTTCTACAGTACAATAAAACACTTTTAACGGTTTAAAACTGATTTCCTCCGTCACGAAGGTTGCTGCCAAGCATCTTACTATATATATCGTACTTATAGAAAGAAATAAAGAAAAATGTATTTACTACTAAGGCACACAAAAACACATGTTACACTTATTACTAAAACATAAAAAAAAACAAAACAAATTTATCTTAACAGTATAACTTAATAGAACAAGATAGGATAATGTTGTGTGCTGCTAGTAGAATAGGATCTTACTCAGTTTGTATCAGGCCCTTTGTTGACCTGAAACTGATTTTCAGTAAGTCCTTAGAGCGTGGACAGCGGTGCCACACTCAAGTTAATAAACAAAAAAGAAAGTTGCCGTTGTACAAATAAAAACACAGTAAATTTTACAAAAAAAAAGTAAGACAAGCTGCATAAATAGAAAAAAGAATTGTTCCATTGTTTCTTATCTTCTATTATTGCTAATCACGAGATGTATTTTTTAGTTCTTTTTCAATTAAAATTAAGTTCTGTAATATAATGTAAAAACAAATTATTTAATTACTGTATAATCTTGCTATCTCATCATCATTTTGGTTTTTTAAGCACTACAATAAAACCCATTTAAATAAAACACTTTTAATTGTTTAAAACGCGAAATCTACCAGATATACGTCTTTACAAATCTTCCCGGGACCACGGCTGCTGCAAAGCGAGCGAAACGTCGTTTAACGTTTAACATTTCGCGTTTTAAACTGTTAACAGTGTTTTATTGAAATTATCTTTCCTTTCTTCCTGGCCGTTGTAATAAAAGCTCATTATTTTTAGAAAAAAATAACGAATATTTATTGTTACCACTTTAATATGTAAAAAAACTATTTAAATAAAACACTTACCGGTTTAAAACGCGAAATATTAGGTAAACTTATCCGAAACGTCGGGCCGAAGTTAAAAATCAATTTCAAATAATTTTAACTAATATATCGCGTTTTAAACCGTTAAAAGTGTTGTAAAGTTTATTTAAATGTGTACTACTCGCGTAAACTATTGACAGTATTTAATATTTATAAATAAACATTGTACATACCTAAGTATAATAAACCAATAAAATGTATTACCTAACTTAATTCGATAACATAACGCAAATGAAATTCTATTTTCGTTGAGTTATGTCTCACTGAAGTATTATGAAACGGATAATAAATATTAGGTAATCATATTATCTTGTTTTGATTCGTTTTTTATTACCGCCAATATATTTCTGGTAAGCTTAGAAAGTTAGAAGAAATAATCGGGAAGACAAAATTATTGTTTGTATTTGATTTTGCAGGGCTTAAAAATAGGCATTTAAAACAATAGGAAATTATTTGTGAAACTACAATAAACCAAAGGGACCAAAACTGTCTATTAAATTGGGCTAATAAATCCCCATGGTAAAACTGCCCATTTCCTAAATACGAAACAGGCCAACCTAATAACGAGACTTAATTTGGGACAGTTACCACTCAGTCTTCGCCCCAAATCAATGTTACATAAAAAAAACCAAGCCATAAAGTTGAGTTGAGGTTCGACGAGATCTTTTGTAAATCGTTAAAAAATAATTTTTATATTTTACTGCCACGGGGATACAAAATTTAATATTATATCTTATTATTATTTATCTAGCGTATTTTTTTCTGTTTCTGTGAAAAAATATATTTGCTTTGAACGTTTGTAGAGGTACTGAGAGTGTACCTCATGTAAAAATGCGCCGCGCATGTAGTGGATAAAGAACATCGCGAATATTGTAAGTAAACATGTTCGTGATATAAAAGACATTGAATACGCTTGTTGCATAAAATGTCGCATGGTTGTCATAAGGTGTTAATTACACTAACTGAACATAACACAATTGATATTTGAGTGATATAAATGTCGAATCGGGCATAATGGAATAATAAATAAGTTGTAAAGCATCTGAAAATTTAAAAAGTAACAGTTCAAAAAATATCAGTTGCGATTCAACGCGTCCTTACTTCGTTGTGTTTTGTTTTACCTATGTTTTTAGTGTTCGGTCATAACGCCTAGATTTTATGCGTGCCTAGTTGAATGTTTTGGTTAAAAATCATGTTTTATAAACAAAATGCTCTCTCCGGTGTGGCGTAGCTCTTGAGTGCGCAAGTGCAAAGCGACAGGGGTGGCTAGATATCCCATTATTACATGTTGTCCTAGTAACCGATGTTTTGGTTTAAGTCTGGCGTGGTGCACATTCGTCACTTTTTAAATCCTCTCCTGTTTTAACGACAAAGTAAATTCGTTTTCGAAATATCACGTAATAAATACGTATATGAGAAATTATTTTTGTATTGCTTAGAAGCATTTATCGAGAAAGGCTAAACAATGCCTTGTGACTCATAGTAGTAGCGAAGATAATGAAGATACAACAAGAAATGTGAAAAAACTAAGAAAATTCAGGCATACGCTTCAAAAACGGTTCAAGATACCCAAAAATATGTATGAAAGAATGATTCCTCTTTAAATTATCTAAAGAAAAGTCTGCGACGCTTAATGTCTATCTTTTAAGATTAACTTGCAAGAACGATGGGAAGGGACGCAACAACATAAGTTTATAAAGATGAAAATGGATGCCCAATTAAATGCCCAAAATAAAGATTCTTGCGCACGAAGTCGCTGACACAGCTAGATGTTAAATAAAATAAATAAAGAAGCTTGAAAACACACATACAAATATTTAAAGCTCCCCATTTTTAAAGCCTTGTTTAACTAATTTTACAATAAGGATAACCATTAATTGATATTATGAATAACGTAGCCACTGCACTTTGATAGCGGTAAGTAACCTAAATTGGGGAATATCCAAGACATTTAAATTCGCCTTGCGTAATGTCAGACGGGGACTATTATTTACCACGCTAGGCCGTGTAAGACGTTGGATTTAAGAAATAAAAAAAATCATCCATTGTTTTAAACATGCGTAATCTACAGACTGACAGGCTAACACCTCATGTCCTTTCCAACTGACGTAGGTATCCATTTATGGCGCCGTTTTGCCAGGAAAGGCAAGAAATAAAATATTTAGAAACACGTTGATTAACTGCAATAACTACTAAAGTACTACGAAATACATAGGCAATGTTTTATGGATTTAAAAAAAACAAAATTCTATAATTCATAACGTAACCGTTACAACCGAGAAACACCAAAAACATTTTACCTAAAACAGCGACGATCCCACAGAGACCAAACACACAAAAACTCATTCGACCGTGACAGGACTCGAACCTGCAATCTTCGGATCCGAAGTCCGACGCCTTATCCATTAGGCCACACGGTCTATGTATTTGGGGAACCAAAATTCAGATTTTGTCACCAAAAGTGCATTTAAAGAATATTAAAAGCATTTTATTCGGTAGGACGTTGTTGCGTGATAAGCTTATCTTAATGCATTTCCGAAGCGATCCCTAAGTTTTGCACAGTAATTTTGAGAGGTTTTATTCCAAATTAATAAGACTCAAAGTTTATTAATTCATACACATTTTTTAAATATTTTTTTTAAGTTGGTGTTACAATTCAAACAAGAAATCGAATTGAAGTTATGTTAATGTATTATGCTAATAATCTCTGCAACACTAATTTCATTGGAGTTTTCAACCATATATTATTTGCTATTTATTCAAAAATAAGCATAAAACAATGTTTTTTTATGCTTATCTTTGAATCTTTCATTTTAGTATTACCATTTGTAATATCCAAACTTAGTTGCTGTACTTTGTAGTTTGTAAACAAAACAAAATGTCAATGCCTTTATAGAACGATTTTCCTCTACTACCCGTTATGAAAACCAAAACATTGACTACCAGGCTCTCACATCTAGACGAGAGCTTTCACTGAAAAGTGTAATGGCTGTAAAAGCGATGTATTTATTGAAAGATCATTTTTTAGATATAAATTTTGTTATTAAAATTACTTAATTTCTATTAAAATCCCCTGTCTTAATATTGAAAAGACAACGATAACAACAAAATTTGAGAGTAGGAACTTCTATTTTATAATCCATAAAATTATTTTGGAGTAATATTGCAACGATTATAGACAATCTTATGCCATGAAAATGAACACTACAAAATATACGAAATTGAAGAAAATATGGAGTGACTATAAACAATACAAACGGTTGTTTAATTCTACGTGGCAACGAAGCAGTTTAAAGATAATTAAAAAGATTGTTTGTCGACCGTGACAGGACTCGAACCTGCAATCTTCGGATCCGAAGTCCGACGCCTTATCCATTAGGCCACACGGTCAGCGAAGGATTTTCTCAATTTTTGCTTCAAATTACACAATAGTATATATACCCTCTATGAATTTCCTGAAAAAAAAAATGTATAAATGATCAGATACATATTTCATTATGTAATATTTATTTAGATATACATATTTTTAATTTATTCCAATAAAATTATTAATTTCTGCTGTGTTAATAAGTCAGTCATTAAATTGGTTAACGAATCAGTTAACAACGCGTTCGATAACCGGAAATATGATTGTGTAGACTGTAGAGGAAGGGCGTACGTTGAACATTTAGATGTGATTCTAATTTTTTTTTATTTTAGCGTAATTGTTGTCTGTAGAATCCTCTCATCGGTTTCAAACGCGAAATATAATAGTTATTAAGAATCCATCTTCAGACCCTCCATGACCACTTTTGCAAAGCATGCGAAACGTCGGATCGTAGTTAAAATAAATTAAATATAAATTTTACTAATGCATTTTGTTAAAAGTGTTTTACTGAAAAATCTTTTTAATAAAGCAATTAACATGTTCTTTAAAAATTTAGGTAAATACCTAAATCAAATATAATCCAAAGGAACAACTCTGTAAAATTTATCAATTTCTGCAATACTGCATAGCCTCCTAGCAACATTTTAATTTCCTATTGCACCATATTTCTTAAAATATCTGGTTCTTGAATGACCTTAACAGAGTTGTTTTTTTTTTTTTTTTTTTGCTTATTGTTTTAATTTGAATCTTATCTACAAATAATACTTTGCACCAGGTAAGTAAAAATAATTAAGAGATCTTTGAATCCTATATTGAGCTTTGTTATGCAAGCCTGCTATCAAAAACCATACTTAAATTATAAAATGACTGATATATGCGTACCAGATGGAAAATCTTACAAAAATCCATTTATTTTACATCGATAAGGGTAAAACAAAATCTTTGGGATAGAAAATCTACAATATTTTATTCTAAAAAAATTTAATCCGATGAGTCAATTGACCTCACTAAGTAACAAAGTAGGGTACTAACCCCATTTAAAACAAAATAAATTAAAAGGACACAAAAAATATACGATCCGACCGTGACAGGACTCGAACCTGCAATCTTCGGATCCGAAGTCCGACGCCTTATCCATTAGGCCACACGGTCGATATCTTACTTCTCGAAATAGGGAATCAGAATTCCATAGTACGAGCCTCTTTTATGACGTCACGTGTGACGTCACGAGGTCATTCGCCTAGCGACCTTGCTAGGCGCAACACCAGTACGGTACATCGCGTCAAGCATCCGCCGCCACTTGACACTTTGTAATGAAAATATCGCACTTCCTCTTTTTATTATGGTCCTGGTAACAGAAAATAATGTCCTGTCAGTATTTTGACAATGTTTCTATGATTACTCTTTAAGTTTAAGTATTGTGTTACCTAGGTTACCTACCTTGTAAATGTCTACTAAATCCCAACAAATATGGTTGCCATGGAGATGTAGTTGATGTTACAAACAATCAAGCTAATTATTAATAGACCAGCTATACTGATAAGACACACCCACTTCTGTTAAATGACCAACAGTGCAATAAATAATAATCATAAATCAATATCTGTCTCGCTCTAATTTATTGTAATTAAAGGAAATTTTAAAGTGGCAAGAATTCCATGCACTCATTGATAAAATGTGACCACGACCGTCAAGAAATTTTCTAATATCCTGGTAACAATTACATAAAAACATTTTTTTAAATCTCCCTTTAAATAATTTTCTATTTTCAATTTTTTTTACCTTAGTACAATAGTTACAAGATATTTATTACCAAATTACTGTGTTATATATGTTTTAAAGGCACATTTTCTTGAAATCTAACCCAGGACATTAATGCTCATAATGCAAGTATATAAAGTATACAGCAACAGCGAGTATCTTTTAAAGTACAAAAAGAAGTTATTCGATTTTTATAATACATTAATTACCAGTGGTACAGTAATCATCTTTTTACTTTATTGACAACATCTCAACTCCCGCAAAACTACTCAAAGCTCAACGACATCTTAAAATTCAAAGGGGACAAGAGTCAAATGACATTTCACAGCGTCGACGGCCCTTGTAAAGCCGAATCCGTACTACCCCCTACTCTACGAAGTTATCAACCTCTATTCGAGTTCGTCGAGCCTGGTACTATGGGCATGTGCTCATTGCGTAATCGAAAGCTTTCATCCAATTGGAAAGGCAACCTTTTTAAAATGTCTGAATTCGTTAATGGGCTCGTTGGTGGATTCTACCGTTAGAAGAAAAAGTGGATTTAGACCCCACCGGGGTCATGTTTCTCGTCAATTCATGGTCGTCGTCAGTCGTCGTTTCAGTGTCAGTTGGTGGATTTTGGAATATTCAAAGGCAAAATTAGTTGACAGTGCTTGTCGTATAGGTCTGGGGTAGTTTACGCTCCAAAGAGTGAATCGTATGCTTGTCTCCTCTACACATATAATACATATAAACTATATAATATAAAAATATATATATATTATTCTTCGTACCACTGTTAAGATCAATCTTAAATGAAGCTTAAATACTAAATGTCCTCAACCTTATCTTATCAATTTGGAACATGATGGATTAAGGAAAGCTTTTTTTTTTTTTTTTTTTTTTTTTTTTTTTTTTTTTTTTTTTTCTATGTTCAACATCTTTGTACTTTCGTGGCTTTGAATCCTCTTTGTTCAAATATAGACTTGTGACATAAATTGAAATGTTAAAAAATGTTTCTCCGAATAACCTAATTAATTAAAAACACAATTTCTCCTGAAGTAACCTAAATCCGGTCTTAATGCCATTCTTTACATTGTAAATCTTTTCTTAATTAAAAGGACTTCTTAAGAAACCGTCAAAGAAAAATTTGCATACTATTTTTCTGTAGCCTGCTGAAGCTTTTACGAGATTACATTTTTATGACGAAATAGGTCAGTTATTATAATAAAAATATTTTATAATAAAAAAAAAACAGCTCGACTATCCTTTATTTTTTGACAACCAAATGAGGAAGGTAAGCTTTATGTTTAAGACTTTTACCTTGCATTGTTTACAAGAAGTGAACATAGTATTCAAAACACTATTTCATATTTTGATCGCCGACGATTGGTTTAAAATATAAATGCGTTTGTTTTACTTTTTATTATAATTATCATTACTATAACGAATGTATTTTTGAAAACATTAATATTTTTCACATGTTATGTACATGAAGGCACCATATAATTTAAAAATCGTAAATAAATTGAAAAAATTTTCGACTCGGGCAGGACTTGAACCGGCATCGTCAGCTTTCCGTGCTGTTGCTCTGGAAAGCTGACAATGCTGGTTCAAGTCCTGCCCGAGTCGAAAATTTTTTCAATTTATTTTCGATTTTTAAAAGAATGTATTTTTATTAAACTGCATAATTGGTCAGTGTTAGGGTTTTTAGAATTCACGTATATCCAAAACAAATATAAACTAAACACCTCTTTACATAAGGAGTATTTATGCGATTCACTTTCTCAATTCCTATGAATCTGGTTTCCCTTTCCTAGCCATACACTAAGTCTAGTTATGCAGTTATTGGAAGGTTCAACTTCAACTACACAAAATAATAGTGTTAGGACAATAGTCCCAATGTAGCTGATGCGTAGATTAAAAAGAAATTATTGATTTTATTTCGTAAAGGATATTAGAGTGCTCAAAAAAACAATTGTATTTCCACGCCATTCAAGCCTAGGTTCCCGTGCAAAGGCTTACTCAAACCATCAGCCGATTGTTAAGAATGGTCAAACGAAAAACAGCCATCTTTATTTATACAAATCCCAAGATTTACAATATCGAAATCATCACGTTCAGAAACCCACATAAGGAAGTAATAAAATCTCCAATTTGATATGTGTAGGTCGGAATTCGGGATTAGACAGCAAGGCCATCCCGAGGCTTAGGAAGAATGGATTGTGGCATGCAGTCCTTGAGATCCGAACCCCCTACCCTCCGAAGCGAGGTCACGCGTATTTAAACACTGCGCGCCGAGGACAGATATTTTTGTTTCATATTCCCATCTGTAGTTCTTAACCGACTTCAAAAACGAGCCATTTTGTTTTTGGTTAGCTCCAATCTCTCTTTTTTAGATAAGATCTTATTTTGATAATATCCCTTGGCACGTTAACCATAAATTGAGTTAAAAAAGTGCAAACTTAATTCAATTTTTCTTTAATTACCTACGAAATCGATAGATAAACGTGCTTCTTGGTCATGAAATAACTTGAAGTTATAAAGGTATTTTTTAGCAAAAAAGGCTATCAAATAATAGTGAAGTCATGTTTATATCTATAAAGAATAATAATTTAGGTTAATCAAAGCAAATATCGTACCTGAAACTTAAAAATAACAATTTATAATAACTTGTTAGGTCGGAGTGCGTTGTACAGTTCAGTGGCCTTGTGATTCGCAATAAGCATGTTGCATTTGATACTATAAAAATATAAATGCAATTAAGGCTATACAACAGTGGATGGTAACACTGTTTAACGAGATGAGAGGAGACGTCAAGCGCGTATTTTTGGAGATCTAAGATATTTTAGTGATAATTTAAAATAAAATTAGTACTTATATTATAATAGTATATCTCAATATGGACAGAATTTCCTCTTATTGAGAGGCTGTGAAGAAAGCATAATAAATTGTTTTAGTAAGGTAAGGCAGAGAGTTACTACTTGCTAGTAAAAACGATCTCTGCCCCGTACCCCACATATATCCTATCGATATCTATTGAAAAAATGTCGATAATAATAAAAAAAGCTTAAATTCGCGATAAACTCATTAAAGGTTCTAATGCATAAAACTTACTAGAACTGAGTCCGCCGTGGTTTTCCATTGCAAACCGAGTTAGTAGTAACGTCATTATTATAATAATCATGAATGCTTTTACGATAATGATATTCAAATTTTATTGAGAACGATTTGTTTGTTAGGTAATAAAGTAAAGAACACAAGAATAATATTAAACAGGTATTTTTGTCAGTTTTTCTTTGTACAAGAAAAATATCGGCAAAACGTGTCATTTATTTAGTTATTATTTTAAATGTATTACATGTGTAGACGTACTACCAACATAGTTATACATTACGTTTGATAAACAGGTATTCAAGTTAAAAATCGGTTGTCTTTTGAAAACAAATTACGCGGTAATCGAACCGGCTTCTACCGAGCCCCGTGTTGCTCTAACCAATTGAGCTGCCTTGTATTCAAGTTTATTTTATATCCACTTAAATATTTTTTTCTGAAAAACGGACACAATAATATGTCTGTAGATGCCTTCGTCCTATACCTCCCGATGTGCCGGTGAGAACTTTCAGTATGTCGTATTAGAAAATATTGTTGTGACCCATTTTAAAGTAGGCTAAACAAACGAGATGGGGCGACCCCCTGCAATGTGTCAAGGTGCTCCATCATGGAATTACCGATGCCTTCAAGGCCGTTTGCGTGTGTTTTAATCAGCTTTATGACAGGTAGATAAGCATGGCGGTCACTTTATGGTGAGGCTCTACCGTCATCTCTTTCTTATTGGTATACCATCCATGTCCATAGCCTGCTCACATTTGTTTCTATATGACCTAGCTTAGCTAACTATTCCACGCAGATGAAATTGCGAGCATAGTTGGTAACATATATTCGGACACAATTACTGAAATTATCTCGAAAGACCAAATAATCAAAGTCTGGATGATTTAACCATTATTTTTCGTTTGGTTGTCGTATTTTGGCTATATAGTATTTTATTTACTGTAGTGATAACTTTTAGAAGACAAGCGTTGGATACGAGAAGTAGAACAGATTCAATTGTTTAGATTCATAAGACTAAACAGAGCACTAAAACTAAAGCCATGTCAATAGAAACATTCGAAGAATGTGCGTAAGGCTAGATCAGTATATACTGATCATACCTCAGTGACTCCTATCCTACTCTCTATCATACAAAAAAATGACTACTACGAACCAGTAAATAAACCACCTATGAAGTATTTCTATTCAAATGCATATTATTAATAATAATCAAATGACTGATATTAACAAATTCAATTATTTTTAACTTACTTAAACGAAAATATTATTGACTGATGAAAAACCTATAGCGTACGCGTAACTCAAAATTTTGAACGGTTCAAACCGTTATCTCAGTTCACTTAACGCATTTTGTTTTAGCAGTTGAAATCTTTTTATTTATTTTGTATTACTCGTGAAATACAAATGCTATTCAAAATTACAACTTTCGTAAAATCGTCTGTTAATATAAATGAATTATAACAGAACTCGGGCGCCAGGGAAATACGCTGACTTGCAAGCAGGTGCCGATACGCCACATTTGTGATGACAAGTGCAACCTTTACACGACACTGATGCTACACGGGTGGCAATAAGCTTACGTCATTTAAATATTATATTAACTTGTCGCTATGATGCAAGCCTCAAAATTGCATTTCCGCGAACAGGTCAATTCGTACAAGATATCGTATATCGTCTTAAATTAATGTTCTATGTTTATTATTGTATCATGTATCAACTAAGGTTATTAGGCCCCTTTTATAAACCGAGTGTGTGGCTTAATCAAAACATTGCATTTAGCGTCACAGGTTTTGTTTGAGTTTAGGGTCGTGGATTCTACCACCACCAAATTTTTGTTGGACTTCGTCTGGATATCGGGATGAAATCTAGGAATATCAAAATTCCGTCAGGGTCCCGAACCATCGGCCACAATTAGAATGCTATAAAGATTAATCGCGTTTCAGTATGTGGATTTCCGAATTTCCAAACCAATGGTCGCCAGCGCATCCTAAGATGTTGTATGGTATATGGCTAGGCTATATTTCACCTTACATCGAACACCGTACCTGTCGTAAAAAATCCCCAAGAAATATTTTATTTTGAAATAGCTGCAACAAGCTAAAAAGCTTACCATGCACTGCCCACCTACTGCATGCAACCGAAAATTTATTTTTTTAGCACTTTAATGGTAATACAAAAAAGCACAAAGGTGAAAGACGAAATGTGTTTTTCCTTTAGACACTTGGAGATTCAGTCAATCTTATTCTTTAATTTATTTATTTTTATTCATTCAAAATTGTACATTTATTTGTACCATAAAAAGCGTCAACACAAACTCATTCGTAACTCATTCGTCTCAGTACACATTACACATATACAAGTAATATATTTATATATTCCACGAAATAATTATATTCTAGCTAAAGATACTCCCTGCTTCAATGTTGCAAGTACTAAGTAATTTAGTATTTCTCACGTGAATTCATATTTCTTTCTCCTTGAACCAATAATAATTTTAGAAAATGCTGCCACAAATCTGTGTTACACGTGTTCACATAGTTAAATAATCTGTAACAATTATTACTTAATGCCGTCTGAGCCAGCGGTTCTTCTAAGCTTCGGTTGCTAGCTGGCGTTTGCATAAAGAGTTATATACAATAAAGTATTGTATGTAGGTTACATTTAAGTAAAACAATTGTAAGGGTTTAAAACGCGAAATATGTAAGTTAATGTGTTTCGAGTTTCTTTAACAATAGTCCGACATTTTTTCAGATACGAGTACCACCCAAAACGTCGGCCCGTAGGTAAAATATATTTAAATCTTATTACCCAATATATTTCGAGTTTTAAACCGTTAATTTTTTTATATTTATATGTGGTTTACGCTTGAAAATACGAAATGGGTATTTGCAATTTCAACGCATTATGCTTTATTCCTAGCTAACATAGGAATGACATTATTAAAAGAAAGAAAATACGTTTATTCACCAATATTTTAGTCACTTCAGTTTCAAGTAACAAATATACAGACATACAAAACTGCATACAACATTTGTATGTAGTTCGGTTACTATGAATATGCAGTCCTGAAAAACCAACATCCATATACATTTTTATTCTTAGGCAAAATGTATAATGTAAAATCACCTTTAGTAGATTATGAACGCTTTATTTGATTTATTTATAGATTTCATGGAATAAGCATAAAATCTAGAAGATTATTAATTGATACAATATAATGTCATCAATGTTTTGGTCTACATAATGTAAAACCCCAGATAACATCGGAGGCATGTATAAGGTTCTCTTCCTCAAACGTTCGAGGATAAAAAGATCTTGTTTACTATAAAAAAAAAATATTACTATTAATTAAAAGACTTGTAACTAGTTAGTTAGTTATATTCGTTATTTATTTTTGGATTTTAAGGAACCCGCCGTAAATAAGATCATTTAGCACTTGTACGTGAGAAGTTACATTTGACGATGAAAAACGGTGTTAGTTTACAATATTTCTTTTTCGCTTAGGCGGACCCGGCTGTGAAAATGTGACGAAGTAATAAAAAAAAACAATACATTCCGAATATCCAACGCCAAAATATTCGACAGCGTATTTTCCTCCTCCTCTATCATCCCATTACTATATGAGTGAAACGTAATCAAAACGTAGTCCTTACGTGCGTATACGATGAATTTCTAATTATTCACGTAGATTATTCACCTCATAATGATTAACTTGTAAGTACTTATTTCGTGTCAAATGTCAGTGATCTGCAATTCACCTGTTAAATTAACCTCCGGAGTGTCAACACGTGGAGGAGGACAATGACAGGAAGTTGTGGGACGTTCTTCTTACTAGCAACGGTATAAGAATATCTCTTAATTTATTTTATAATATCTTGAATATGTTGTTTATTGAAGATTTATTCACTGTAGATCATTAAAACGTGTGATGTTTTTAGTTAGTTTAAAAATTTCCTTAAAGCGATAAGATAGTTATAAGCAGTTATAACTTATAAGGTTTTTTTTTAATCAATCTCTGAAAACGAACTCGTTACCACTAAATAATATTGTTTAATTGTCTGCATTTGTTTTATCACAGTTACATATTAAGTCGCAAGTCATTCAAATTAAAACAATTTACAATTTAAATTCCAAAAGCTACTCAAATCCAAATACGTTCTGTAATTCTTCATACATGCCTGGATAGACGAACATATATCTAGCTACAAAGGCATATCTTTCCAAAAAGTTCCTCAAGGAACTGTGTTCATATTGACAATTTAAGTTGTCGACTTCGAAACTGAACTCCGGGACCTGTCAAGTTGTATATAAGTTAATCCAAAGATTGTGATAATCTCAGGTCGTTACTCCGTAAAACATCATTTACTTAAACTAAATCAAATCACAGAGTAACAAATTGAAGACTAGGTGAATGAAACAGGCTGTTAAATGAAAGACTCAATTAGAGCTTAGAAAGTCCCTTTTAAGTGTAAAGGTTGATATCAACGTTCACTTGCTTTAATTTAGGAAGGAAAATGTAAATTTTCGCTACAGATATGTTTATTAATGTAATAACAATGTTAAATGCTTACTAAATACATTAGTCTAGAGATACCTTATTTACCTAGTCTATTGTCGGGCTCGTTGGTCCAACGTTAGCAATGCCTAATAGACAACGGGTCGTGGGTTTGATCCCCATTGGGTTAATTGTGTTTCTAATCAATTAATATTTCTATAGCACGTTGGACTTTATCTAGAACTTTGGTTATTAAATGGTATGAATATCGAAAATTTCGTCCGGGTCACGAACCACCGTCCACAGGTAAAAACTAATATACATATATTTTAAATACATGATATAATTTGTGTTTTAACCTCCCTTAACTCAAACGTAAGGAGGCTCCTATTGGTATTGTTTCTCTATTGCACCTAAGAAATCAAATAACATTTATTCACAACATTATTGTAATGATTAATCACTGAGTATACTTATTTGAATACGATTTAAGTTAAAACAAAAGACTAACATTACATTTACTTAATTAATTCGCAAACTATAGGTGCACCTTAGACTTATCCCGTAATTGAAAGCGCTTCTATTCAGATATTAAATTTATAGTAGTCTACGTAACTGAAATAATGTGTTACAATGGCATATATTTCCCACAATATTTATATATTTATGTGCAGTTCGATGACGCCATCGTTGACGGCCAATTACACACGATCCATTGTGTTACGTTACTCGTATCATCACTTCACTCTAATTTCTTGTAATCACGTTGGTCGCCTCAAGACACGGCTCGTGTTTAAACACGACGAAAAACGCATGACAAATCTCATATTTTGCGACGGAAATGCACTACACGAGCGCAAAAATACAAGAAAACAAAATAACTAATGAACTCCAAACTCGTGTTATTGACAACTACTGCGCTTACTTAGACTTATTTGCGCTTATCTTTTAGGAAAGAAAAACAAAAGAACCGTAACTGTTTGTCACATATTAATGTACCGTGTACATGTACTAAGCCTACATCCCAACTCATTATTGAATATGATCTTTCTCCTATGATCTCATGACGCCTAAGGGCTGACTCAACAGGTGTCAGTGAACCAAGTGCGAGTATTTACGTATGTGCCAAATAACCCACACATATTGCCCTAATTGAAACGAACAAAATCCCATCATAATTTCGAAATATTGTGGATGGAAACATAGATTTCTCATTGACAATATGCGTAGGATCAGAGAGTCGTACTCTGTTAAATTAGCGTTATTAAATACAAACAATGACGGATTTGATGAATTAGATTCCCCGTGACCACGGCCACTCCGAACCGTCGTCGGGCCGAAGTTAAAATAATTTTTAATAAGCCTTACTAATATATTTCGCGTTTTAAACCGTTAAAGTATATTTAATAGCGATTTTTTTAATAAACTTTAACACACACGCAAATAGTACACAGACAGAGATTTTAACAGCTTAGACCCACTATCCTATTCTATTGTGGTTTGGCGAACTTTAATACAAACGACTTCTAAATAAGTGGTGACAAGGGGGACCGACTTCTTAACGTGCTGTCGTGGGAGGTCGTATACTACAAACGCGTGTTATCCACCACGTACTTCCAAACTTGGGGTTCATACTAAAGATTCTTAACATGAGTCACCTTTCGCCTGACCCAGGATTCCAAAACGGGACCTCGAGATATTTAGGCTGAGTTAGTCAGAGATGCGCTCGCGTACAACCCTACGCCAGCAATGCTAGCTGCGCTTGACATCGCTGCTCATCAAATTTCATCAAAGTTAGGAAGAGAATGCATGCGGCTTTTAGATATAAATTCTTAGCTATGAGTTAGTCTTAAGGCAAATGCCAATAGTAGTACCGAAATAAATAAAAAATTATCTCTTATTTTTTAGAAAAGGTGAAGAATCTTATTTTGATAATGAAAACTAGTCAGTTAAGATATTACGTTTAAAAGAAATCGAATTTGAGAAAACAAAGTGTTTTCGACTCTGAATTCGAAATTAAAGCTGATAGGAAAGACTGAAATTCATGGAATGTAAATCGTTGGGTTCATTGACAAATCACAATAGCTCGGTCAAATCGAATTACACTAACCGTTTTCCCTCTGATTAGAATTTCCATTACGAACCATCGACTGTCAATGGGGACTCGTAAAACTATTTGTTTGGAGTTTGGACTATCCCGACCTGTTTATAGGTTACCGACCTCGGAATTATGAAGATGGGGACTCAAAACATTTCAGCCCTGAAAACTTAATTATTATATTGTTATCGTCTCCGTGCACAGGCTAGTTAATATCAATTTTTGGTTTTACTTGATGGAAGATAAAATACATACTAAGTTAATCAAACAAATAAGACACAATATGCTCGAAACCATCTTGTTTAGACCTATTCCAGCTTTTGACAAGTAAAAAATTTTATTTTTTTATTTATTATTACTTTATTATTTATACACACCACAAAAAATACACATAAATGAGGAAAAATCTTTTTATAATAAAAGGGCCTTATCCTAAGCAGGACCTCTTCAGGCAACCTGAAGTACAGGAAAAAAATATTTCGTGTAAGGAATAACAAAGAATATCAAGGTACACAGTGAAAGTACACACAACGAGTAGGAGAGACTAACTACTTACTACTACTACTAACTAATAAAATTTAACATACTTAAACAGCAACGCGGGGTAGTTCGTGACCCGAAGGAATTTTCTATATTCCTACATAATTTTCCAGACGTAGTCCAACTGGTTTCAAAAATATTATTTTGTTGTAAAAACCTTTTTACCTGGAAGGATTGAACCAGCGACTCCTCACAATAAGGTAAAAAGCGGAAAAATCGATATCAAAGAAGATTCTGCAGCTCAAAGGTTTGATGTACGGGTAGATAAGTTCGTTCCCCATAAATTATCTATTGCTATATCAATTTTTGTTTTTACCTAAAAGATAACCTAACCAACAATCTTACTTTTGACACTTGCTTAAACAACATTTGCATTGATATAATGAATAAGATATTAATGAAATCAAATTTTCAGTTCAATCAAAAGATTCCAATTTTATTTTTTAATAATAAAATATTTGTTTTCACGGTGAAGCTTTTTGAATGGCTTATGTAACACGTTATGAACGTTACTCGCCCACATTGTAATTGGCTTATGAGCTTAAATCCAAATTTCAGTCACATTTTTGGTGCTGTAACGCTCGTGAAAATATGCCAGGCTAAAACTAGCTTTTGTTCGCACACGCCTGCCTAAATAATGCCTAAAGATGATTATTGTAGTCGAAATGTTGTTGTTAAGCGAAAAACAAAGAATGTTCTAAAATTTTACTCATAAAAATATTATGGAAGATAAAATAACTGTGTCTTACCAGCAATTTGAACATTCAGTTTTAATTACGTTATAATATTTTTACGGTCCAGAAGTCGTTAGCCTAACTTTTATAGAGACCTGGTACAATTTATAGAATTGTTCTTTTCGCCAAAATTACCTAAGCGCAAAATGGGTAACCCAATTAATGATTTTTGAACTAGAAAAATAAATAAAAAATATTTAGACATGGAAAGCAAATACGTAAGTGAAACCAAATGTACAGTTGAAGACTATGGGAAAGATATGCAGAAGAGAGAAATTTAAGAATCTCTGTATGTTATTCACAATTTAACTATCTCCATATAATTAATTACAAGTACATGTTAAAAATATGACAAGAAATAATAATGTTATTTAATTCGTATTTGTAGCAGGGCAATGTTATGCTATTATGTCTCGATGCACAAGATAATAGTATACTTTACGCATGTTTGTTTGCACCGCTCTTATGCATCATGTTTTTGTTAGTAAACACTTGGAATTTTCCGATTTCATTCCACGTCTTATATGATAAACTCCGCTAATACTGAGTCTGATAAACAAGTCGGTACTGGGAACTTCAGAGCCAACTGCACTAGCGTGGAATTAATTATGCAAAACTTATTCTCTATTGTTTAATATATTCAGTATTTTATACTTTTTGAAAACCACATTTTTTTAATTGACAGTTTTTGTATTTTTTACACAAAAATATTAAACTAACTTTTAAAAACGTCTTAAAAGTGTTGGTATGACTATTTTATGACTTTCTTTTGTTTCAAAGTCAGTATATCTTAGGTACCAGACAACGACCTCAACTGCACAAACTACTAGGGCAACATGAGTTTACAGTAGATTATCATTATAACGATATTCATAAATAAAAACATATTATCAGTGTTCCATATTTAAACGTAGCGATAACAAGGGGCACGGTCCTGCGTCATTTCATTGATGAAAGATACACTATACGTAAAATATGTAACTACGAGAATTATATTATATATTACTTACTTACTTACTCCCTGCCAGCACCAAAGTGAGTTTGGCCTCCAAACTAAAGAGGCCATTTTTCCATCCTTCAGCTGTTCGCCATTCGGCTACACCGAGCTCCCAGGTCCTTCTCCACGGCGTCCTTCCAGCATATCTTGGCCGCCGAAGGTGGCGGCCAGTTGAATTCCATATACGCTTTCTTGAACTCCATATCTCCCATTCTCTCCAAATGGCCAGCAGCGAGTTTTGGGATTTAGCTTCCCCCATTATATTGGGTTGTTTAGAGGTTTTCGATCTCCTCGTTTTTCCTATTCTCCAGCTTCCATCCTCCCTTTTGTCGGGCCAAGAATCTTCCCAAAATCTCCTTTCGGCCACCAGTAACTTTTCCTCTTCCTTAAGCTCAACGTCCATGTCTCCATCCGTACAGTAGAATAGGACGGATGACGGTCTTGTAGATTCGGATTTTGGTTTTCCGGGTAAGTAGTTTGGACGTTAACACCTTATGGAGGGCCGCCAACAACGGAGGGCGTTTGGATCGGATATTTATTTCCTCTTCCTGAGTTGTGTCCGTTATTGTCAGCGAGGTACTTGAATTTATGGTACCCCTAATGATACCGTCCAATTAGGTCCTCAAGTCTTTCTTTTTCCTTATACGTTTATGTGGAGTATTCCGTTTTCTCTCGGTTTATTCTCAACCAATTCCAGCTCTTAGATAAGGTTTGCCAGACATTACCTCGTTCTTGTGCCTAGAAGACCAAATATCGCTATCAATACCCTATCTTCCATTTACCTTACACCCACATCCCCAAAATTTATTACGTGTTCTATCCAAGTTGAACAGATTGGGATAGCTCTCTTTCTTAAGGTCTTAAAATTTTCTGATAGTCCGCTTCCTACTCTAAACATTCTGCTCTCTCGTCACTTAACAGGAAATAGTTTTTCGGGATCCCGAAGTTTAAAATAACTACAAAGAGTCTCTATCTTCTATCTATGCTTTGCTAAAATCCACAAACAGAGAGTGTATGCTCTGAGTATTCCCACTTCTTCTCCATCAGTGCTTTAGGAGGAATACTTGGTCTTTGTGCTACGGTTGCGTCGGAACCCACACTATAATCACCGACGATTCTTTCCGTATGGTTCAAGTTTGTCTAGCAATACGTAGGATAGAACTTACATTATACTTATATAATGTTATATAATACTGAAGCGAATTATAATGCCACTAGTTTAATTTTTTACCTCCCATAGTAAAAAATAATGGTTAATGATTATTCTTGTAGAACGTGAAACTGCAACAAACCCCTTCTCTACTATAAATCACTATCGAAATTTAAAAGTCAGGAGACTTTTAAATTCGATTCGAAATCATTTCTTTGTGATTGTTGCAAATGTTTGATTTAAAACTCTGAGGTATTATTCATTACAATCCTGAAGTATGACAACGTGCGAGTTCTTTGAAATATAGCTATTTTTATTTGAACGTTCATTACCCTGCGCTGATTGGATTGTAATAAATTTAGAAACGTAAAAAAAGCTGACTAATTCACCTTAGACGTTTTCTTTTGCGTACACCAAATGCAGAAATTAGTAGGAGATCCGTCTGTGCCAAATCACTATACAAATTTAAAATAGTCGACCAGAGAGTTTAGAAATAAAAATATTTTAACAATCTAATGACTGAGCTTTAAAAACTACTTAGGCCACTTGGATTTATAGCTGTTCGGTCGCCGTAATTGAAAAATGGTTCTTCACGTTTTGATATCACCATGACTATTAATGCTGATCGTTTCTCGAATTAAAGTCCTTCGAAATCCCAGAAACGAGTAGTTTGACACATTGTAAGTTCACAGCATGTAACTAATATTTGCATTTATTATTTAAAAATCTACAAAATTGTACCTTAAAGAGATAGTTATTAATGAAGATGCTTCATTTTTTGTATTAATAACGGTTACCATTTAAGACTTGTCAAATGTCGATTCTAAAGATAACGCTAGCTAGTGTGTGTATAGATTAAGTGACAAAATAATAACCACCGCTGTCATCTATATTGATATTATACAGTTGAAGAATATGTTTGTTTAAACGCGCTAATCTCAGAACTACTGGTTCGAATTGCGTTACGTTCTCTGCGAAAACTAGTCAAGATACCGAAAAATACGTTTGAAAGAATGATTCTTTAAATGATCTAAAAATTCCGCGACAGTATGTCTATTTTTTAATATAACGTCGTGTAATTTATGGAGGAGAGTAGGTTTGCAGAAACTAATTTATGCCAAAATAACTAAGCTGCGCGGACGAAGTCGCGGGCACAGCTAGTAGTAAATAAAATAGTACTATGTTTGCGGAATCATACGTTAAAGCAGAGTGCTCTTTGGATAAAAATAGATTAAATGCCAATAACCCACATCCAACATTAAAAGTCGACTCGAATGCGATAAAGCGTGGAAATTATTTACTATCTCCCTGCAAATTACGACAAACATATTATCTTACGCAATAATAATTAAAATTAAATGCCCCACTAACTTTTAGCGCCACAGATAACCTATGCTTCATAATATGGAGTTTGTCATCGAAATAAAGAACAATTCCTCTAACTCGCTCGTGAGTTAGTAATTCAATTACAAGAGATGTACCGTTCATATCTAACACCACTTAAATATTTATTGATGAGCTCATTGTCAAGGGGTCGTGAGTTTGAGTTTCGATATGTTTCTAAAAACAATTTATATTTTTTCAGAAACAAAAAGTTGTGGAAAATATAGAAATTAAATGGGTAGTAGGAATGTTGAAATTCCGTCTGGATAACAGAGCCACAAAGATCGAGAAGCTGTAATTAAGCAGTTTGTTTCACCTTCCTTTTTTCTTGCTTGTAATTAACAGCTTTAGTTGTTTTGTTAGTCAGAAACTTAACAAGAAAACCGATAATAATTTAACAATACCTCGCTTGTGACTGTGCTTCTATGTGACTGATTACGAATTATAGAAAAAAATTTCTTTGGAAATCCCCGAAATATGCGACGATTAAACTTGATGCTTTTTAATCTGTGGCTGATGGTTCGTAACCGACGGAAATTTCGTTATTCCAACCACTTAAATAATATCCAGATTTCCAGACGAAGTCCAACATCTTTCAGAAAGATTATTAATTAATTAGAAAAATGGTTGTCCAGGCCCCACCTGGACCACCATTTTTCCACATCGATACCACGACCTGCTGATTATTATTAGCCAAACATTGCTTTTATTTCACCAACGTTCAAATGTTTCAATCCTATGCTAAACTGGACTATATGTATTTGAATTTGTATTTTGAATATATACGCAGTAAAACCTACCTCAGCATGTTAACTTACTACCTTATTAACCCCCACATCGTTCTACTTTCTTTAAATTATTCTCAATAATTTAACAGCAATAGTACGTTTATCAACTCATGGTAATGACTTTGCATTAGATCTACACCTTCTGACAAAACAATATCGATGGAAGTAAAGACACTAAAGAATAAATGAATTTAATTTCATATGATATTACGATAAGAGTCATCGGTCATCAGTATATTCTGTTGTTTAATACCTAATCCTTCATAGCTGTTTGTCGAAATTGCGTTATAACAATGAAATAGAAACGATTCTATATATCCAGTTCCTCCAAGTACTAATTACGAGGAAACAGATGGCGCTAGCGTAGCTGATTTAACTTTGACTTACTTAGTGACTTGGACACCCTCAATTCCTACGACTACTTTAAGCGAGTAGTACTCATTTAAATAAAACACTTTAACTGTTTAAAACGCGATATACAGTAGAACTAATATATATCGTGTTTCAAACCGTTAAAAGTGTTTTATTTAAATTAAACTAGTAAATATTTGTCATTTTAAAGCGTTAAAAGTTTGTTTTTTTTTTGTACTATTCGCATAAACTACAGACAATAGGTAATAAGATGTATGGCAAAGAATAAGTAAAATATTGGTAATCAATCGTTGTACTTATAATAAATCGTAAAACTAATTGATTTTTCAAGTTTCAAGTTATCTCTATGCGGAAGCAAATGTTAAATTATTATCAATTCTGAGAAATACTGTAGGGCCATAGGTTTAATTGAGCGACAATTTACTTATATCATATTATTACATAAATATTATTGGTTTTATCGTGTATGCATACAAATATTGCTACTATTAGTAGTATTAGTAGTTTGTGTTTAACTATATATGATAAACTAGCGACCTCGTCCGCGGGAATGGTTATTTTGAGCATCCAAATTAGTTTTTGCAAACCCCGTCATCTTTAGAAACTTAAGCCGTCAGCCATGACGTCGATCGCGTCCCTTCCCGTCGTTCTTGCAAGTGAATCTTAAAGGATAGACATATAGCGTCGCGGACTCTTTTTTAGATCATTTAAAGAGGAATCATTCTTTCATACAAATTTTTGTTTTCGCAGCGTACGCATCTGAAACCCACATATATGAAAATTTTCCCCCGTTCCCGCTGTACCTTTGCTTCCATGAGTCACATCGCGATGTTTGATAGCCTATAAAGGCTCTAACCACCACAGAAAGAACAACTTCAATTCGAACCTGTAGTTCCTGAGATTAGCGTGTTCAAACAAACGAATAAACCCTTCAGCTTTATATATTAGTATAGATCTTTTAATATTTCTTGTGTAGGGAACACTACTTATGATTTCTCCTGTTCACAAAATACCACTGGGTACGCATCTCGTTGAATATCATCAGGCGTTTTCCAGCTGCAAATAGGTTAAGTTATGTTTGCAACCGGGGTCACACTCCACACCCAAAATAAAACTAGACCAATATGAGTTAGAAATAGCTTTTAATTCAAGTGTGTCTAATCTCGTTGCATTACAGCGAATGTCGCCGACAACAATACACATTGTTCTTCGTTTTTAGTCCGATGTTTACATAATAAGTAGAGATGATACGAAAGTGTTCTAATTGTATCATTTCGGTTCACATAACACAAATGTACTAAAAGACTATTCAGACTATGAGGTACGCTATAGCGAGAGACGTGATGTAAATAAACGTATTAGTTGTACAAAGGATAGTCTAGCACACGAGAAGTTTTAACAATACATGTAGCCGGCATTGTGAAATTCCGTTTCACCCTTATGGGGCATGGGGCGAACACATTTATGTGTGTTTCACTGATCTTTTATTTAACAGGCAAGTAGTTGCTCTGCCTGACCGAAACAATTTTTTGTTTCTCTGGGATTCGAACCCAGGACCTTTGGCGCTTAACGCAATGCTAGGCAATACGTTTAACCATTTGCCTACAGATGCGGTCCGGCCGCCTAGCCGCATTACTCACTTTACCTCACTTTTTCAGCTGATTTGGGTCGTTAGATATATATGTACAATGTACATAGTGTATATTGTATAGGTACTCGTGTAGATAACTTAGCACTTATTGAATAATTATATTGTGCTATCGTGATTTTGTAAGACTTACATAATATCAGTGTTAATCTTCAGAAAACGGTATAAATTATTTATAGGCACGTTTCTGGTGTTGTAATTGTATTGTGTGTTAGATGTTTCCTAGTAATTGTGTTTATTTAATGTAATTTATAATGTTTCTATAATATACTAGCTGTGTCAGCGACTTCGTAGAATAGTTATTTCGGGCATCAAAATTTGTTTTTGCAAACCTCTTCATCTTGATGAATTTAAGCTGCTACTCACGACGTCGGTCGCGGCCCGTCGTTTCTTCGCTCGCATAAGTCACAGCGCTAAGTTCTGTAGCCTTCCTCGATAAATGTTCTAATAAACACAAACATATTTTTTCAATTCTGAGATTCAACCAAACAAACTCTCGAGTTTTATATATTGGTATAGATAAGAAAAAGGTTCTCATAATAGACAATTCTAGGAGGCAAGAGGCATATCTGTTATATATATTCCCTTTTAGGTGTAGAGTATTCTAAAAGGAGAACCACGCTTAAATCTTCCTAAAGTCCCCTCGCAATTTAGGAAATCCTTCACAAGCTCAGAAATTTTTTCTGTACTTTAATATTTTCACTTGACTTTGTCTTTGTCTAAGGTCTTTGTGAATTACAAAAATAAGATATATTATGTGAACTGAGAACTTTTAAGAAATGTTAGTAGTTTAGGTATACCTATCCTTGGGATCAAATTACTAAGTAGCTACTACTTTAAGCGATCTCAAGAGAAAAACCTTGAGATTTCGATATTACAGAATCAACATGCATTTACTTGTTTATTCTATTAACGGTGTATAAGAAGATACTTATACGTTTTATTAACTCTTGTCCATTCGAGAAAAGAACCATAAAAAGCCACTAAAACCTCCATTTAATCTTTTATTAATCTTTTATTGCGAATGTGTTTTACCCACTCGTGTACTGTGAGTGCAATAGGACGTTAGGAAAACTGTGTGCAATCGTCAAATAGCATTTTCGTAACGCGCCTCACTTTTATGTCACCTTCACTATTTCTGGTTGGATGTAAATTAAACCATAGTGTCATTTTGAAATGATTTTAATTTTTCTACACAATATTTTATCGTCAGGTAATAAAATGCTCCGCTCAGCGGAAAGGTACATGGACACAGTAATAAATAAACTTATGCTAAATCAGTCTGACCGTCGCGCCGAGCGTCGGGCGCCTTATCCTAGTATCACAGATTCGTAGAGCGGTGGGACGTGGAGAGAAACGGACTCGCGGGGCGTGGGCCGTTCCGGGCCGGGGGTCCGACGAGTCGCGGGGCGCCGGTCACTCGTCCGACGCGGAAGACAGTTGCGTGCTCCCCCCGGAACTGAAGGAGCTTCGGCACGCGCTCGTCTCTGACCCGTTTCCCGACACCGACGCGCGGTTGTCGCTCTCTCTTCTCTCGCTGCCTGGAGTTAAAGTCCGCAGCAGCTCGAGAGCTGCCCGCGCCCGCTGCCCGTCCGCCGCAGCGGCAGACGCGGACGCTCTGTCCCACGCGCTCTTCTCAGGAAGCAAAAGTCTCCGCGCTTCGCGTTGAACTCGCCGCGAACGTAACGCGAATAGGAACGGTGAAACAGCCGAAGCGAGGAGTAATAACACTAATGCAGGAGTCCGTACACACGAGGCTAGACCGGGCGCGGCGGCAGAGACGACCGCGACCGCCGCGTGTGGCACGTGTAACATCACTAGTGCACCCGTTAATAGTCCCACACGAGCTGCACGAGATTCTTCTCTATATCTAAACAATGAAGCGTTCGATATTCGACACCTTATTGAAGTAATCCTAGAGCCGTTGTTCGACGGGGCGGGAGTACGCGCCTGCACTGCCAACAGCGGCACCGCCAGAGAAGGCGCGGAGCTCACCGCCGGGAGACCCTTCCTCAAATCCTCATTGGACTTCCCTTCTCTTCGCGAATTTCGTAAGCTCGCAACAGACGGGCACCTAAGCGGCTGTTCGGGAGGTAGGAGGAACGGGCCAAACTTGCGGTCGGCGTCTGCGTTTTCTGGCATATCAATCTTCAGGGTCAGTCCTTCGCCCTCCTCGATGAGGTCGGGTAAATTGATCTGTGGTTCGTGAAGCTGAAGGGCGCTGGCACCGTGAGCTCTGGCGCGGAGACCGGAGGACCTCGCCGCGCGGTATATCCTCGCGTACATGATGCACACGATAGCCACTGGGGTGATGACACCGGCTACTAGATACACGATATAAAACGCCAGCTCGACTCCTCTTACTGCTGGATGCTGGGGGTAGTAGTGTCGTACTACAGCTATACTGGCGCGAGCGGAGGCTGTCGCGGCTGCTATGAGCCATGTGGCCGCGCAGAGTGCTGCAGGACGGCGTTGTAAGAGCCTGGTGTGGCAACGCAAGGGGTCGGTGACTGCGTGGTGCTGGTCCACGGCGATGAGCATAACAGCCAGAAGTGCTGCCAAGCTGTAGGCCGCGGCCGCAGCGTCTCCCGCCTCTATCCAACCCTCCTTTTCCCGTGCGGTGTGCTCGCCGAACAGGGCGGGCGCGAGCAGGGATGTGGTTACCAAGTTCGTTGCCAGAAGGTTGATGACGAATCTGTAACAAAGGAAAAAATATTTGAGCAAAGTGTATTGTTAAAAACATAACATAAGTAAAATTACTATATAAGCTAAAAGTCGTCATTAAACGTGTTTCTTTAAAACCTTATTTTGTGTTGTGAGTTAATTTGCTGTTCATAAGTTAAAGTCAGCTAAAAGACACTAAGAGATTTCTTAAAAAGTTCCTAAAATATTACCTCATAATATTCTTACGAAAATGCATCGTCCTTCGACACGCGGGGAGTGTCAATTGTTTTTAAAATAATATCTAGTTACATCATCCAAGTGAGGTTTGTCCTGTTGCAATATTGTAAGTGAATTTGACGATTTCGTAAAACAACGTGATGTTATCAGAATCACGTTCTGTGATCGAATGAGGTATTAGAAACAGATTAAACTGATCTATAAATGTCCATTTAAAAGGCAATTAATATCAATGGAATCTATTGCTTCTAATGTTTACTAAATTTTAGTTCGACTTATTTACTTTTAATGAAACATGCCATCACAAAGTTTATCTACACAAGTGAGTTAAGTGGAGCGCGTGTATTTACTTAGATTAATAGCTTTTTAATTACGTGAATTAAAAAATAAATTGGGTGATAAATAAGTTTAATGACCGTTTTAGTTTTTACACTTCGACGCGAACGTTTACTTTTGTTTTCAGTTTCTGAAAATCCGCACGTAACGTCACGGGACAAGCTATCACACACAGTTCAAACCTCAAACAAATGTTTGGCATAATTTAAATCTTAGCATTTAGCAGTATTTCAAGGACTTGTAAATATTTATAAATCTTGCATCATATAATATCAACGGTCGAGTAATACAGACTCATTAAATGTTTGTGTTGTCATGGAGAGATGTAAATTGAATTCTTCATACTTATTTATCCCTATTGATACTTATAACATATTACATGTTTTAACAGTCGACTGTGGTGAGAAGTTTCGCACTGTGGTGGTGGGAAAGATTAAATAAAAACCGCTCCCCACCGGTGGAACCTCTCAAAAAAACGATGTATTTATAGCGGTGTGTATAGCAACAGATTCAATAAGTATTATTTAAGAAACAGAATATTAAATTGAAGTCATGGCGTATTTTTTGTTGAAATATTGTCAAATTCAAGGTTGGGTTAGCGAAGATGGCATGAGTCACGATAAAAATAATGTAATATTTGTTTAATTTAAATCCAAACGATTATTCAACACGCATAAGGAACGTTTGTGATTTAGTGTGAGTTATGATGCTATTAAAATCATATTTAAATATTCTTTTAACCACGCGAATAACAAATTGACATTTTATTAATTTCACGTGTATCTGCACACGATAGCATATTGACAGTATTGAAATAACCTATGGGACGGGCATCGCTCCTTGTCTCGTAATTAGTAATCTCTATGAACATTTCAGACTTATGTTTCACAATTGAAAGACATCTACGAATTCACAAGTAGGGGACAATGTTTTTCTTACTAGAGCTCACTGATTTAGTCCCTCTTATAGCAGGATCTTAACTTTGGGAATTCGTGAAGGCTTTATGGAATCTACCCAGAAGAGACATGGCAACACCCTTAATAGGATCCAGAATGTTCCCATTTATATATGCAAGAGTGACCTTGCATATGCGACATTGGTTCCAGGACCTTCATACATCGTTAATTTGAAAAACAAATGTGATATATTCAATACGAATATATCAAGCTAGGCGGAATCATTTTTAATCATCTTGTTGCTATGTTTCTTATGTCGAGTTCACATTTTCCCTTGCCATGTTAAGAAATCTATCTATATATTTATATATGAACCAAGGTTATATTATTTTTTAAATAACCAATACTATTTAATATATCTACAACATTAGACATATTTAACGGCCTTAGAAATGAATGCTACATGAATACGATAAGCAACAATTGTTGTCATGTTATCGTATTTTAGAAAGTTTGACACCTCTTCTATCTTTGTAGTGCCCTAGTATCGCAGAGAAATTATAAAGAAAAATATATTTGGAATTGTTTGAAAAGAAAAAGATGTTGTTGTTGGAAAATTAACTTCCTGAAAACTCTCCTTCATGAAATTTAACTATGTTTTTAAAGGTTTTCAGGCAGGTCTTTGAGTATGGTTTAGACTTTTTTCAGCGCTTGCTTTTTTTCACAACTCTGTTTCAAAGTATATTATAACAGCTGCCATAATAAAATGTTAGCAAATCAAACATGGCTTAGAAGCATTTTATGTCCTTTGAATCTTATTTATAATAAAAGCAATAAATAATACAAAACATATTATTTCCCTTTGATGTAAGTGGACAAAGATAATATTATAAAAGTCACTCAGTCTATTTCAAATAGAAAATTCAAGAACTAGGTCAATGGGAAAATAAAAATTACTCAGAAAAAATTCTTGGAAACCACTTAAATTTGAAACAATATTTTCCTTGATAGTTTATAACTGACCATCTCAGCGACTTTATGTGCGCCTTGTTCCACAAACGAAAGAGGTTTTTTCAGTTTTGAACCTCAAAAAAAACCGTATGCAAAGATAGATAGATCAGTGGGTGGTACCAGAAAATATATAGGAAACCGTGATATCCGATAAGTTTAATCGCATTTCGGTTTCAGTCTATGGATTTCCGAATATCCTAAATAAAGCTACTTATATCGGCAGCGCAACTTATTGAGATGTTATATGGCTGGGGCATTTCTCCATCCAATTCATCAAGTGACAATGATGATGAACGCTAAAACTTAAATACCTCATACACTTAAAAATAGTCGGTAAAACCCGACATTCATTCTAATTTAGAGACTGCATGAAATAATATTTATTTGTATATATTGCAAGATGGTAATTATGCCGAGGCCAAAACGGTCTACGAATTGGTACGTGATTTATACGCTATATGAATAACCTTTAAAATACGTGAGTTTCATTATATCTAGACAATCTAAAGAACTATCTACTCAGCGTAACATACACGTGTCTTAGCTAAGATGTAAAAATAGATGTTTAATGTCTCAACTAATTGAACCAAGTGGTGTTCACCAAACAAACCGAAGCCACCGTGATCTAGACAAAAAATTGGTGATGATTCCTTTTGTCTTTTTGTAGTCAATATTATTTATCTATAATTTCTCATTCGCCCATTAAGTAATTGCAACTAGATATTACATTAACTCCTTTCGTAATCATTTTTTTCCTGCTCCAAGACAATGAAACTGATGCCATAATTGTAGAACATTCTACATTTAGCATTGTATAGGGACCTGACAGTTGAAATGTCCGTATAAAAAAGCGACTACTTAATATGTCAAAATGTCAATAATGGTACTTCGGGAAGCAAAAAAGACTTCTTCATCGAAGTACATAGACATTTCCTGTTATGGAGCTATATTTCATACTTTCGTAGTTATAATGACATTTTAATATGTTTATATCATGATAAATATTTAAAATCAGAGTCCCTTTACCTGTATGTAGGGCAGACACATTATATGTCCGTTTAAAGATAGTATTATAGCAGCATTAATTTATAAAGAATGTCGGGTCTTGGTTTTTGTGGCCCATGTAAACACAGGTGTTTAATGCTATGAGTAAAAAATACACACATGTGCCTGTCCTTTGTTTAACCATTAAGCCGGAGAGACAGTAAAATTAATTTAACAAATCGCGTGTCATCATTACAACGAGAGATAATATTTATTGTAAACGAAAATAACCTTCCTGATTGAATTCCGCTTTTTCAACCATAAATCTTTTATCATTCTATACGATTCTTCAATGTCAATAAGTGAGATTGTTTTATTATAATCGTGCCATTCATCTGGGTCTGATTTTCCAGACTTTTCCAAATCATTGCGAAATAAACGTTAATATTAAAAATAGCTGTTATTCTTTTGATTTCATTAAAGCAAAGGTCGGCAACGAATTCCAGTACCTACAATGTTTTATTTTTTGCTGACCATAATTCAAATCATGTTAAACTTAAAGTCATAAGTGGAAAACTTAAAAAAACCTCTATTCGCACCTCTTTTTCTGTTATTTTAGTAAAATAAGCATTGTTCTGGTTTTTAAGAAAACACCAAACACATTACTATTCGCAAAGCCAAGGTAAAGACATAACCTCAGAACTTAAAGGCCACGTTTGACCGAATTTGCAAGAGTCGTATGTCCGTCGGTATCTTCTTATGGTGCTAATGAGTCATTAAGAATGATTTACGAGATTTCGACCGTGGGACTCATCCCATTGTTCAGCCGATGTCATACCTACTCTTTAAAATATCAAACATTTATTCAAATATTTATTACGATATGAGAGAAAGTTGTCATCTAACAAAGGCAATACTTAAACCCACAACCTTCCGTATTAGTAATATTTTTTTTTAAATCAAAATAGACACAAACCTAGTAGTCCGCGAATTGAACTTCTTAACTTATTATTCGAGTATATACAACTAAGTATTTTTCTACTTAAAAGGTAATGATTCAAAATAGTAGGTATGTTTTTTATTCATTAGAGTGTCCGCATCCGTCTATAAAATCGTTTGGCTAATAAAGAATAAGAAGACAATAGTCTATATTTCTCATAATTAAATTATGTAATGAGAAAATTAAAAATAATTAGTTTCCCGAAATGACATAACAAGACGCATACGATTTCAAAGTGTCGATCTAGTGAATTGGACCAGCGTCTCAAATCAATTTTCCGATATGAGGCTCATAATAATAATTTTCACACACTGTGTCATAGTTGTGTTTACTTACAAACTTTTTATGCGCATAACCTTCCTATATTGTAAATGGCTTTAGTTTTTTAAATGTAACGTTTTGTTGGTTTAGGCTGGAAGAATTACTTGTAGATTTGTGTAAAGTACCTTCAAAACCGGAGTGATTCGCTAGTATTGTAAACATTCACATCCTTTTTCGATAACTATTAAATTCATATAAGCTCGTCCAAATATTACACTGACGTCTAACGAACCAATTAAAGAGGTAATAAAAATGTAAGCGTATTTCATTGTCTATGCTTCATGAATAACTCGCCAATATGATAGCTGGAGCAAATAGTAAAAGTCGTAAAACCAGTTTTAGAATCCTACAAACGAAAGGATCCACTCTCTAACGATCGTGCCAAATATTTCATATTACCCATACTGACAATAATTTATGCTATTCTAAGAAGGGGATTTTCCACGGATTTGCGTAGGCATAAATCCAAGCTAAAGCTGCATTGTACAGCAAAAATTGATATATTAAAAACTATTTTTTTTTTTGTTTAAAGCTCATTACTTAGATAATCGCAATTATCAGAGGTATTATTTTAATACTCCATATGGACAAGACAAGTTCTTAAAAATATTTTATTTTCATTATTATTCAACAAAATTCGTCGTATGTCGTAATATAAAAATAAATAAAAATAGGTTATTCGTACAAAGTTATTTAACGATTAAGTTAAAAATTCCTGTTCAAAATATGGAGCACATATTGAAAGTCGTCGAAAACGTTTTTTTAAAGTTAATTACAATTATTGTTTCCTTCTAAAAAACAAGTTCTGAAAACAATTCGAAAGACTAGACACAACAAGTCTGTCCTTCACAAAATTATTATGTTGAAAGCTTTGGGAAATTTTGTACGAAACCGAGTTATTATTTAATGTTTATCCAAATACCTGCGTACGCTGTAAATCTGGTAATTATAATAAAAAAACTAAGGTGGCAAATAATATACAGAAGCACTTTGCTTCTGTATATTTGCCATATCATTTAGTTAACAATCTAGAAACTTCGATCACGCTTTGGTACCAAACTGCTCCTCCTGCATTGGAAGTACATACACCGTTTGACGCTATTTTGTTTATAACAATAAGCGACGTCTTCGATAGGAACTGACGCAAAATAAAAAGGTGAAGGCTGGGAAAGGCATTGTAGGAAGTTTGAGCGACAAAAGACAGCGTGAATGATTATTAAACTGACTTTCCGGTTGCTCAATGTCAACTTTCAGCTCATTATGAATGTAGTTGCGTATGGCAGTCATAGAACGTAGATCTACTTACTTCATAGACAAATCAATCGATCACGATGAATAAAATTGAAATAATAAATGAGTACCAGGATGACATAACACAAAAGTAATGATTCTGTAAACACTAAAATGCTACAACCAACCTCAATGGCACCATGGGATTACCTTTCTGGCAGCTGAAGCAAACGCAAAAATGTTTCAAAATAAAAACGTCAATTACCTACGTTCAAAGTCAAGTATTTTCGGATACGTTCGAACTAATTAATATTACAATTAATGATAATGTTTTTTAAGGATATTGGAGTTTGATTAAAATTTAGTTTGAACAGAAAAATAAATCTATAATTACTTTTCGATTGTACATCCTATACTCAGAGGTCGTTTAAAAATTGCGTCGGGGTCTCCCTAAAAGTTAAATGTGCTCAGATGAAAACACTTTTCATGATTATTTTAAAAAGTATAAAAAGAAATTCACATGAAAGAAATGAAAAGCAAATTGTAAAGTGCGACGACCTTCAAATAGGGATCATAAAATAACCGTAATTCATAAAAGGTAACTGAATACCAGGATCTAAACAAAATGGGGTCTTTCACCTTTGCTCTAAGATGGATGTCCTTTTGCCATTTCTATAATACTTCCGGAAAATATAAAGGACAGATAAATTTAGAAATTTACTTTATTGTATTATATATGTATAAACATATAACATGCCGTTTGTTAATGAAAGTATTGCTTTAACAAAACTAAGTGACTTTGAAAGTTAAGCTAAGTTATATTAAACAACCCTCAAGGCTTACAAATATTATTTTAAGAAGTTAAATTAGACGACGAGAATTATTTATTTAACGTAGACTAAAAAAACAAACATCAAGACGTTGTTAAGAATAAGATAACAATATATTCAGTTACTGTCTATAGTTTACGCAAGTAGTGCACATTTAAATAAAACACTTTAAAGGTTTAAAACACGATAAATATTTCGCGTTTTAACTAATAAGTTAAACTTATTGAAAATTATTTTTAACTTCTTTTTTTTGACGGGTGCTGCCAATCATCCGAAACGTCGGGCCGAAGTTAAAAATCATCAATCCGTTCAATCTAATATTTATTTTGTTCCAATGTTTTTCTTTGTTCTTAACATACAATCATATTTCAGTAATTGTAATTCTCAAATCTATGACTCTAAAACTCCCTATTTGAATACAAACCAGACTCGACCTTCCTTGTTGGAAGTACATATATTGAATAATGTAGTTCTATCAGGTACAAACCCTTGTATAAGATGAATTTTAAGTCTTACGTTAACTCAATGCCACGCCGAATCGTATTGTTTCAATTCATTTAAATGAATTTTAATAAAGTTTAAATTCAATGAAACGGGAGCATGAATTAATAATTACGTTTTTGACGCAATAACAAAATTGTTTTAATTATTATTATGTATTTACCTGGTCTGAGAAGGTCCAAAATACCAATTCTTTGTATTAACATACAGTCGGAAACTGAAGATCAGTATCTACATGGCATGACATTACATGCATTTTTATTAAAATACATAAACTTAGATTATAAATATTTCTATATGATTACGATTACATGTACGATTGCATTCAATAAATAATTTAGTTATAACTGCTTAGATATTAATGATAGTTTTACTATCAGAAGACGTATTCAAAAAGTGTCGTATCGTATTTTTTATTGGAATATCGTAAAATATTAGTTCTTCGTAAACTGCACGTTAATAGGCAATACAGTGTTGTCAAGGCGTGGTTTCTTCGAAGAGATATGGTATTTTGTATCTGGCATCTGAGTCATAGGCAGATGTTCTAATAGCGAAGGTGCTAAATCTCAAGTAAAATAACAATTAACCATAAATACATAAAGTTAATAGTTTATTTAGACTTAATAAGTAATGAGAAGAATATGAATCTTCTCTACTATAGGAGTATGAAATTTTGACCATTATATCTTTAAAAAATATGATAAAATACAACGATTAATTAAGCATGTATCTTTTTATCGAGTAAAAAAATAGTAAAGTAACTATTATAGAGGTCATTGACATTCTATTCAATTATATTTTTTAATGTCTACAGATAATATATATAGACGCTTAGATATTTACACAGTACTTTTGTTTCACCTTGTGTAACCACAGCCGCGGACAATGCAGTTGTAACAATGTCGTTTGCTATACAAGCAGTAACGAATACCATGCTTTGTGTTCGATGCGTCTTGCATTCACTGCGATACTGTTTTTTTTTTTCCTACTGTGAAAAAGTTGTTCCTTCGTTCATTTAAACCGATATATTGTTTTTTTCTTCAACAGTTTGGTAGAAATATGCGATAAGACGGCGTTTGTACAAATAATATTATTGGCCCGGTTTTATTGTCTTTTCTAAAAATATAATTATTTTTTGTGTATAACCAACTTCTTTGGAAATGAACATCACTGATAGTAGTATGGAAAGGTACAACATCGGCGTAGTTCAGGTTCTAGGCTCGCCTGCGTCACATTTTTAAAACTTTCCTAAGCGATGGCATGTATTAACTCACATGTAAAAATAATAAATATTCATTAATAATAGGGGTTCTAGAAGGTTCGGTTGATTGAAAATTAAACAAATTATATATGAAGTGCGCACTTGACGCTCTTTGCGTCAATGGGATGGTAATTAGTGAAATAAAGATGGCCGCCTGCCAAAATAGGTTCCCAACAATGGACTTAAAAATTTAAAGCAATAATTCACTATCCAGATGGACTGTGCATAATTGTGGCAGTATATTATTTCAATCGCCATTGTTATTCGTTAAAGATGGCTCAAAAGATTAAAATTTCAATTAGTTAAGGATATAAAAGTGACTTGTAGCTCAAATATAAAACGCTATTGTTAATACTGACAGTCTAGATACATTTTCAGTTATCAAGTTTGTTCATTTGACACTCATCATCAATTTCATGTTTAAAAATTTATCTTCTATATTATATTCGGGGAATTTATTAATTTTAATTATGTAAATCATTAAACAGTTGAAAACTTCGTGGTTAATAATAACTAATCTGTAATTATAGATTTAATAGTGTTGGTGTGACCGTTGAGGTATGTAATGAAAATACATAATTCTTCATCGTCACTTTTAAAACTTTGCCGTTTAGGACGCGAGTTAGTACGAATAAAAACTGTTTTAATCGGCTGAAGATAATTAATTTTACAATGTCTGTTGCAAAATGGGAGAAAGATTCATAAAATAAAACTAACTTATTCGCTGCACGCGTCGATTTTTCAGAAGATTGCCGGAAAACGGGAAAACTAAGTAGGAAATGCTTAATTTTCGACAATTCGGCATGCTCAACGTTTTGTCATATCGCAGCCGAGAGAACTACATTACTTGTAACGGAATGAAATGCTTCAAGAAAGAAAGGCGAATATAACCTTTCAAACGGCCTTCACACAGTAAATCCAATGCGAGATAGATTATTTGAATAGTTAACTTCCAATTTATCACTAATTGCTGTTTCAAAGCCAGTTATATTATTAGTTAGAGTCAGGAAGTTGTGTAATTGCAGGAGATTGCAAGTTCATGGCAGTCACGGCTATTTTTCTTTTAAAAAAAAACAATTTTTATATTTTTTAATACTATATTGCAATATCATATTAATTATAAGTTAGGAGGTTCCCCAACAAAGACTAAAGTTTGTACAAAGATGCAATACGCTGTAGAAAGCGGTATCTTTACTACGAGAAACAAATGTCTAAACAATATATTTCAATGTGCATTTGCCTACCGTGGTCAGCATGTCCCATCTGTGGGCATTATATCATCAAATTAATAAGGCGAGTTAATACTGCATAAATACATAATTGCAAAAGTCAGCGCTAGAGGTAAGTGGGTTTTTAGATAAATGATATGTTCGAAATAGAAGTGTCTGTACATATGACACCTTCAGAAATATCTGCTTAACATTGTGACACTTAGCTTTATAAAAACCACCGTGATGTAATTAAACCATTGTCTTGTACACGAGACAATAGGTGTACCACACCTGTACATTTAATTTATGATAAATACTTTACGAGGAAATTGAAATTACCGAGTGCGTCTTGTATGGGTTTTATTAGAGCTATACCCATTAATTGTATACATGACTAGCTTTAATTTGCGAAGACTTAAGCTCTTTAGTGGTTAAGTAAGGGTTGAAACGTTAAAAGAATAAAATAATAAGTAGGTATCATCGATCTAAAACTTTAAAAAAATCAACATATTTTTCCCCTCTAACCATATACTAATGGCGTCAATACAGTTGTAAGAGAATAAATGTAACTTTTATATACTTAAATAAATGATGATGGTTAAACAGGACGTTGTAGAATGGACCAGTTTCCTATTTGGGTTGTGAGTCACTTTTAAAGCGAAGCGAACGAATTATTGTTTAGCTATGCTATATCTTTAACTTAAACACATGACAAGAAAACCCTCATCCTGTTATCTTATGTCAGTTCAAGTCCTTGTCTAAATTCATATTAGCGTGTTTTATCTTTCATATTGTTTTTCAAATACCTATTCAACCGAACGAGGAAAAGGTCGTTCGCTTAAGCAAATCTCCAATTCGGTACCAGTGAGTCCCAATATAGCACTTTGGCTTTGAATGGATGGATCGTCTAACTAATTTCCGGTGATATTCAAATGCAAATTGCACCCAAAAAACCGAGACGAAATTCGACAGATTAACAGATAACCTTCTTTGACTTCTAAGTCCCGGGTGTATGTAAAGTTTGGAACAGACAATATTATATGTATAATATTTATTGTTTCGCCATCATACCAAATAATATAAATACATGGCCTTATTCCACAATAACACTCACAAGATGTACATTCGGGCTCAGCTAGATATCTTTAACTTTAAGTTAAGTTTAAGCCCAGAAATATGGATATGAGGAAAACTTTATAAGAGTTCTGTATATTTTTCCTCATAAAATTTCGGCCAATAATATAAACACCTAACATGTTTTATAGATCTAGTATCGAATGGATAAAGAATCAAGATTAATTCGATGACGCAGTCATGGAAAGTTGCATATTTGAGGCACAAAGAAAGTTCATTCAGAAACATCGCTCATTTGTCAACGTGAACTGCTTAAGCAGACATGTTCGAGCTATTTAGTTTCTTGTCAACATATTAACAACCACAAAGACAATAAAGAGATAGCTTTTTGTCTTTGTAGAGAGAGATAACGACACAAGAAGGTAATTTAAACTTTTAAATGATATTTTGATGCCTCACAATGAATTGGCTAGGTCAATTGAGACGTTAAAATGAAAAGTTACGGAAAACGCGATAAATGTCACTAAGCAAAGACATTTAATACAAGTTGATAGTTGCTCCCATTTTTACGCTTCGCTGGGTCTTCGCTTCGAGACTTAACCATAATATTTTTATTATTTATTGTATATCTTGGTAAAAAACATTGTCTAGTAATAAATTGTTAGTATTCGTAATAATGAGTTTGGTAGTCGTGTTGTAGCTATAAAATGCAACTTTGTACGCCCCTTGTCAATAGACACAACTGATATTTTTGTTGAGTTTAAATAATTTTAAACCTTTTTAGTTATTACTAACTCGAAAATCAACTACTTATAACACACACTAATTACAAAAAATAAAACTAACCTTTGACGTATAATGATTGTTTACTTGAGTATTAAATTATAATCTTTTGATCACACGTCATAAATGACGTCTATGTTGGAAAAGCCAAATATATTCAACAATATTACCATACGGTCAGGTGTTGAAGTCGTGGTAGTCGTTAATTAATATACAAAGTATGGCTGATCGTTTTTGATATAATTACTTAGTTATATCCGGCTAGCTTGAACACAGTTATGTGTTATAATCACAACAAACACACAAAGAGATCAGCTCTTAGTATCTATCGGAACTGTATGGTTAAGTGTATAAAATGTATAGATGTAGCTAAACATTATTTTCGATGTAATAATTGTATATTTTCAGATTTTTAAGAACAAAAGAAGTTTTTTTATTAATGTTATTAATATTAATGGCCAATTACTTTCGTCAGGAAGGATGTAGGCAATTATCGATGTAAGAACAAATTATTCCAACCGATTAATACCCCGATAATGCAGTTCTTGACACAGTTTAATTGAATAGACAGATAATTCGATGTTCTGCACAATGTCTCTGTCAAGGAGCTATCTGTGCTTTATAGTTTATGTTATGATTGCTTTTTAATCTGTCGACCTAATTTCGGGTGACCTTTGGTTGTGAGATGTTCTGTGGTCATGAGTACATTGTAATTAATATAAATGAATGGAATAATACAGATTGAAAATTAATTTCATTGTTATAAATAGCAATTGGTCCAAATTCTCTAGTCGTTGAATCTGATCCGATCTACCTCGGTAGTTTATAACCGTAGATACTAGTTGATTGTAATTATTTTTTAGTATCCACCAAGGTTCAGACAAGGTAAGGTTTTCCGTTTTCTACGAATCAAATTACCTCCCGTATCGGATTATTTTCTGTTGCAAGATCAAATAGTAAGATTTTAAGTACACGATAAACTTGAAGACAAGAAGGATTGATTAAATTAATTTCATTATTTATTACTATAATTATGATTTTAAATATACCAAACCAAAAAAGAGACTGTATAACTATTCCTTCCCGTGAATTGATACGATATTAAATTATCAGTTATTTATCATCTGCGGGAAATCCAATCAGTAGAGTAAAAAACAAGATGTTTTCCATGTTAGAGTAGTCTGCGGTGGGCGGGTTTCTGACTAAATGTGACGTACAATACCGGAATAGAATAGGTTTAAATGTATAAAAATTTATTTTACTATTTAAATTTTACAATATTTAATTGAATTAGTAAATACTTGAAGCTTTCAGGAATTAAAACCCGATTTTAAAACGAAGCAATATAGGTATAGCCTTTTGAAGAATGGATGTATCTTTTTTTTTTGAATACCTGCTTACTTATAGATGAGATATGTATCGTGATCGATTTCGCATTGACCAAAACTCACAATTATACAAAAATATGCATAGTATGACGCTATTAGTCGAAACAGGTTTGCGAATCTCTTATCTGTACTAAATTGACAATAATTGAGTCATGATTTGACACTAAATAGTTTAACAAATTTCACACATTAGACATTATTTATGTTACTTATTTGCAGACCACGTGAATAGCTTACGAATTTGAGATTTCATTCTTACTCAGCTATATCAATACATATAGTTGGTGCGTCATTGAGAAAACAGTTGTCTTCAAAAGATCAGTGTTCACTTTAACACAAACATGGTGGAATTTTTCTGGTTATAATTTTTCGTGGTATCTTAGAAAAGATAGATAAAAAAAGAAATCGAAGATGATAACCTTCGATTTCTATGAAAACATCTGAAAAAGTCGTGGGGCTAAATCGCGTTTCAGTCAGTCAGTAGATTTCCGAATAACCAAAGCCGAAATAGGTAAGCAGTAGTTATTTCTTGATGCATTGTAACGGATGCAATAGTTAAACCAGTCGGTACAATTGAAAACTAGAATCTAGGGTCAGATCATGAGTCACAACCATGTGGAAACTTTATCAGGGTTCAAAGACCGCATAGAAAGCGGTCAAACACATTTACTTATATTATTATGTCACTGGATGTATAACTAACTGCATATCGATCTTTAATCTTAGTATTATGTTTATGAGTTCTACTATTTGCGTATTAACGTATTTTACAATATACTACATTCCTTCACATTCAGGCAAACCTCATACAGGAGAAGATATTTAGGTATTAGTATTATTTACTATTACTTAATTGTTATATTTAAGTAGTTGCCCGCTGGTATTCACAAGTCTCTTTAAGATTTGCAGATTTTTGGACCTTTAAAAATTTTGTTAAAACAAGCGCAGCCGTTTTCGAGCGGTGAATGGTCTAATTAACACTCTCTGCCGCTCTACCGTTCACTACGCGGTCAAGTATTCGCTTGGCCCGTTCCGCGTTTGGCCAATTGTTTGCAATGGTCTTGTAATTACAATGTAGATAACACAGTGTGGCATTGACTTAAGCGTACACAATCGCAACAATTGTTTGATACCGATAATCTGTGTGCTTTTTATTTGAATATCACTCGTTTAGAAATAATAGAATCTAAGGCGTTGAACCCACCACGCTGCTCCGGTGCGGGTTGGTGGGTTTCAACGACTACCTCCGCTAAATTAGTGTTGATAATCGGAACGGAATGGTGCTCCCGAGACAATGTTAACATTTCATGCTTCCAAATTACCTAATTTTTTTTTTTGGTAATTCCTAATACCGTTCTAACATTAGATGCCGCGACTTCGTATTTTACACTTAAGACGCTAACCACTAGATTAATGAGACGGTTAATCAGCTCTATATTACTTTGTAGCGTTTAGATATATTTTTTATTCCATATTTCACGTGGGGTAACACTGCAGGTCGAATTATAAATGAGGAAGGTATATAATATAATCAATGTAGTTGACGTTTGACGCACTGAAAAACTCTCCAATTTTTGAGTTAATCCCATCAAAACATTAGGCCATAAAAAATACACTTAATTGACCAAAAACGATTACAATAAGCAATTTTCATACAGCGTATTTGACAATATTAAACTATACTCAAGGCGACTACAATTTAGATTTGTATTGCAAAAATGCTCATTAAATTGTATTCATTCTTCCTACAAACTCTAATAAGTGCATAAGAAGCAATTTATAACTCTTCAATGTTGTAAATGCTAATTTGTCTTAAAATTACTATTTCGAAGTAAAAAAGATATAATACCTAGCTAGTTAATTAATGTCTGCCTTCGTAATTTTTCGCAGTTATTCAAATATAATTAGGCTAATTTACTTGTCAATGCCTTTATTGCCGTTTGAACTAAATAAAAAGTAGGTACCTTTATTTTAGATAGAGAGGTATAAATTAGGCATGTTATATTTTTGCATGATTATAGGTTATTTGATATCGTTTGAAAACATTGTACCTAAATAGAATTAGAAAAAAAAAGAAATTAGCTCTATCTTTAAAATATCCTGTTTTTAAAGTACCTAGAAGCTTTACCTAAACTGAGAGATAATAATGTAGTTCTTTGAAGAGTTAACTACAATAGAACCCCTAGTTCAGATTTTATCATTTTCCGTTTTTAATATTATATTACAAAGATATTGTGAACTAAAAGGTAAGTTGATTTAATTACTTTCTTTAGGAGTACTTATGAAAGTACTCCTAAAGAAAGTAAGTAAAAAGGTACTTTACCTACCTTATTACAGTACCTATATGATATTCCGGAATTCGAATCCAGAGCTTTCATGTTTTGTCACATTATACCAAATACCTAATTATGGAATAAGTAAATGTTATGTGGATTAAGTGATATTCGCTTTTTTTATAATCGGATTGTATTAATTCGGTTTCAATTATATTTATTTGTATTAAAAAAATATAATTACAGTGCGGCTTCTATCAAAATATTTTATGGTTGCAATTAACTCGTAAAAATTCTTGACAAAACGATAACTTTTTTTTATTTTATGTGTTATTAAAAGTACTCTAAATAATTTGTAATTAAAATTGAAGTATTTCGAGTGAATGCAAGTGATAGGTATATTAACTATGTCAAAATAAAATTGCCATAAGATCGCTTAAGCGACCTTCCCACCGTGTTGAAATACATTGCGGCATTAAGCCATTATTTTTTCGTACTTGTATACCTCTTTGTTACCGATAGGCCAGGTAGACAGCATGACCGGTAAAGCTAATAATAATATAGGTCTTGGCATTATTCCAAACGGCTCACAAACATTTGACAGTTTCACCTAATTTATTGAAACGAAATATAAGAATACGCGTTCTGTGTCTATGAAAACGCAGCCTTGATTAAGTTTGTGTTATGAAGCCACAGAATACAGAATAAACAGTATAACTGTCAAATGCTTTGAGCTAGGATCCAGTTGTAAAGATTTAAGTTGTTAACTTACCGATTCGATATCGTCCTCAATCCGGGCCGTCGGCAGAACACCAGTAGGGACAGCGAGTTGCCTGCGGTTGATACCAAAAACAGCGTAAGGAGTAACACCTCCTCGACGAGCTGCTCTTTAGATTCCATCCCCTCGGTCAACGCTCATCCAACTGGCAAGACAGTAAATTGTTCCATAAACTCATCACTAACACTAGCACGCAACACTCTCAGTTTTTTTCAAGTTACTGCAGTAATCGCGTTAAGTTTTGAGAACACGCTTCACCGTTGCGATAGCGTCTTTCTCGGATGGCTGTCGGATGACAACTGATCGCAACTCGGCTTCATTCTTGCCGTGTTGCCGCCTCGAACTTGTTTCAAGGGATTAAGCAATAAAAGCGCTGCATTGTTCATCCCGCTTGATTTGCAATGGTCGTGCCTGCCTGCTTCCTTATGCTTTGAAAGTCGATAGACCAAATAAAAAATACACATACACCGACTCCTCTCTAATATAATTTGTATTTAATAAATTTACATTATATCACTCTACTAAGTGGGCAGTACTCTTCAATAACAACATTTTGTAAAAAGACTTATCACCTAATAGATAAGGTATAGAGAATTTTATATGACATACAAGCGTTTTACGAATATATGACATTAGATAAATACGAATTTAGAAGCGACTGTCTATCTAGAAAGGCTAAATTAAAATCCTTGAGCTACATTTTAATTACTTACTCGTAATTATTAAACTAAGCCTCAAAACGAAATTAACTCTGTTTTTATAGTCAGCTACTTTTTATAAATTATGTGTTAACGGAAACTTAATTTTTCATTGTGTGTTTATATAAATGTATATGCTTCATACTTCCGTCCTGTTAAGTGCGTCAAAGTAACGACTGCTACATTACTTATTTTGCTATAATTTAAACGTCTTCTCCACAGTCTATCAACTAATATAAAGGGAAGAAAATTTATTCGTATTCCTTAAACTAAATGGCTTGGTGTCTTATCGTGTTGCAATATTGCCATTGTTTGAGAATTTTTGTTTACTTTAGTTACATAAACATACCGTAAATGATTTTCGTATAATCCAATTAATGTTCAAACACTGATTTTGCTAATTCATTCGTAAGTAAATGCATTGTAAATAACACATAATACGACAAAAACAGCGCTGCAGAGCTTAAATTCATTCTTAAACTTGCATATAGTAGAATACAATTCCATCTAGCGCTTCAAGCGTTACATTGGTTAAAAGTATTCCGCGAGTCGGTAACGAACCCGCGTCTCATTCCACTTGTGGAACACATTCCGAAAGTTCCACAGATGCATGCATGTGTTTGAATTTGAACCGTTAAAATCTAAATATATACCAGCCCTCTGCCCTAAATACTCCATGTACATTGCTGTTTCGAGAATTACTTATAAATTGTTCACCAGTTGTTCTAATCGAGTTAACTTGAGATATGTATGATTTTAAATTTGCTAGTTATACACGTATCACAGAAAGACAAAACTTATCAATCTTTGAATTATATTAGGAAGCTTTTTTAAAATAATAATTGTTCGGCAATCTACACAGGATAGATATTTCGATTAATTATAAAAAATGTCGTTATTTATATTTATTTTATGAATTATAGCTTTATTATTTATAATACCACAAAAACAAAAACCACAAGAGACACAATTTACGTACTAACTTATTAGTAACTTAAATGGAAGGCGGCCTTATCGCTAAGCAGCGGTCTTTTCAGGCAACCTTTATTATTATTTAGTTACAAGGAACAGTAGCAAAGACATCCTAGGTTTACTAATTATCAAGACTTTAATTGTAGCTGTGTATTTTCACATAATTTAATCTAAACAGCGCAGACTAGAAAATACCGCTAGTCCATTTCTTTCTTGTTTATGTAGCTCTATTTCTATTATCTCTGACCTATGTCGGTATCGGAAGATCATTGTAGTCCTACTATACGACATTATTGAACTTAGTGTTTACCTGGACTTTTGACGTCACACGGGCTTCTCAGAATGTAGGTATTAAAGACGACGCTTTACTAAATACGAGTTAGGAGATGACGCATTGTCTACAGTTTAGTTCTGACATACCGGTTCCCTCACGATGTTTCCCTGACCACGAAGCACGTGTGAGCAAGAAGATACAGAAATAATTATGACTACTATATTTGGCCAAAGCCATGAAGCATTGGATAAGTAGTATCCGTATTACACGAGTACTACTATTAAATTACCCATTTAACGGTTTAAATTTTGAAATATATGAGTTGATTAATTTACAATTTCAAAACAAATTTACAAAACACTTTCAACGGTTAAAAAGCAAACTGTATTACTTAACTTATTTATATTTTTTTATGATAAAGATGAACAGACAAGCGATAAATCTATATGGGGGTTGATGGTAGGTGAAACATCCCAGTCACATAACATATAAACATAGTCAAGTAGGGCTGAAGATGGATGGTATCCCTAATGTCAAAATAAAGATAGTGTTTACTTTGACGATTTAACTTAATTTTAACATGTCCCAATCTTTGATAGATATACAATTGTTTACATAGAAAAGTTTATTAATAAGTCATTTCTGTTCAACTAAGCAAATATAAGTAACTTAATGGGTTTTTATCGTAAGTACCCATATAGGTACGTTATAAAACCTACTTATAAAAGATTATTTTTGTGTTATTCATACCTACTTAAGTAATTAGAGGAACATTCAAAATGGTTTCTTAAATAATAATTTTCGACATAGGATAATAATGAGATTAGTATTAATAAAGCATTTGTAAAAAGCTCAACTTAAATCTTATCTGTTCGACTAATTAATTACCTTATCAGAATCGGGGATAATCTTTTGAATGAATAAGGTTTTTGGTTTTTATAATTACCTTTCGAATAAAAATGAATTCATTCAGAAGTTTTCGTCTGTACCGAAACACCAATCATAGGTCGTGACTTCATTCGTGGGTAATGTTTGAGTGTAGGTACGTATGTGTATTTTGGTGGAATGTTTAAACACACAATTTTAAAACACAGTTGTAAGTGTAACAGAAAAATCCATCAAAAAGTAAATTCATTCGATCAGTTAATTTTTATCGAAATAAGTATCCATAAAGATTAATTTAAAAAGGGAATAAAATTGTGTTTTTGATACATAAAAGGGAGCCACTTTAATTATGAACTAAATTCTTAATTCCGTTAATACAATTTCCTTATTAATCCGTCTTGGCTATTGTCCAAAATAATTTATCGTTACAACAGCAACATCAACATATTAAGAAAATTAATTTCTAATGGAAATTTACGAAGCAGACTGAATAATTATGACTGTAATAAGCACGATACAAAATAAAGGGTTGATAATGAGCATTTTTTTAAAATACATATTTATAATCTTAAAGATATGTCCATTTGTAGGACTGTTATTTTGATGTATAGTATACCTACTGTAAATTTGTATACGGACCTCTGGATAGGCTAAGTACGGGTCGTGGGTAAGTAAGTAAGTACCCAACTTCCTACCCATTATTAGGAGGTTAATTTTCCTTTCCGATCTTAATTTGAAAAAATATGTACTAGGCCAGCATAAACAATCAGGTTATTTGATCAGACTATAACATGGATCATCTTTTCAGATAACATAACGTATTTTGGCTATATCACGTTTTAGACTCGTGTAATTTGTGCCAAACTTTAGTCTGATCCTTTTGTAGCAAGAGATTAATATAGTCGACATGTATGATGAGTAAGTAACACTATTACGCACGTCACGTTTTCATAGTTAACTAGCTGTGTCAGCGACTTCGTCTGCGAAGAATAGTTATTTTGGGCATCCAAAATTGGTTTTTGCGCCGTTGTTCATTTTTGCGGGGAACGCATCGGAAACCCACAATGATATATATTTTTCCAATTTTTTTCATATCCCACCGTTTCTTCGTTCCTATTACTCATAGCATGATGCATTTCTGTTCCCTGCTGACCAAAAGAATTTGATCAGTTTCCTCGAGAGTCGAACGTTTAGGCGTTTAACAAAATGGAATTATAAATTCAAATTACATTTAATATACATTCGTGCTTTGCGGGGATTTTCCTAAATGCAAGTTAGAGTTAGTCACAATATCGACTGAAACTTTTGGAAAGTTTAGTTTAAAAATCTCCCATAGTATAGCTAACTTAAGCAAATTCTTCAGGTAGAAGGTACAGAATGACTCTTAATTCTAAAGTTGGCGTCTATGAATCAGGTTTTTATCTATTTTTCAGTTATTATTGCCACTTTTTTATCTCTTCAAAATCCTGTTTTCACAGTCTTAAATTCGGTTATCTATTGCGCAATTTTACTTTTTCAGGTGTAATGAGATGGGATTTTTCATCCGTCTATATTCAAATCATATTTATCAAAAATTACTTTCAATATGTGTTATAATTTTTTTTATCAGTATGAGTCAAGCCGTTTAACCGTGAAATATCTTAACAAACTTTCATATTACTAATATTAGAAGGTTTAACACGTGGAATTTGCTTCGAACTCGATTTTCCTGTGTTTTCTGTCTTCATTTAGCATTGAGACGAATGGAAATTGCGTTACGTATCGAGCGCCAAGATTTGAGCATGAATCAAATTCATTCATAAGCAACATATAGTACTTTATATTTATGTCGTAAGTGTTAAATTGTCAGTCTCATATCTCTTAATATTAAATACATTAAAGCTAGTACAGTTAATGAATACTGATTTGACATAGCATTAACTACATTTAATCGTTTATTCCTATATCTGTAAAACGAGACGAAAAGATTGTTGATCGTTGATCTAATGGTAATGTTAATACACAATGGTTCATGGGTTTGATGGGCGCTGGGCCACTGGGCCATGTTTCCAAGCAATATATAACTTTCCAGAAACATTTTGGACTTCGTCAGGAAAATACAAAATAGGTTGGAATATTGACAGTCTAGTGATACGATTCCTTCGAATTTAATTAATATTGATAAATCTCTCGTTTTGTATGAAGACCGACGATCTGTGTTTTTCAAAATAAGTACATAATAATTACGATAGATGACGTGATATTTAGGCATTTTATTTTATAATATCGTGTTGTACTCGATTAAAAACTAAGTCATGAATTATGATACAAAAAATCTCATTATTTTGTATCATGGTGTATGGCACTTACACTTTTGGAAAACGACCTCTGGTTTCTCTATGTTTTTAACGTGACGTCACGTAAAACCCATTTTCAACAATGCGTCTTTAGTACGCTTACTTAATATTTTACGAATCCGTGAACGTAACGATCCGTAACAGAGCAGATACCTTGTGAAAACTGCATTCCGATTTGTTGAATCAACATACTCGTATTATTGTCACTTTCGCCGCCATTATTTTTATCGGTCAGACAATAAAATTATATACCTTTTATGTTGAATAAAAGATTTTCAACTCTACCTACACTTTATCAGATTATTATTTAAATCTAAGCGACAACAGGCTTGATAATGACGGACGATTAGATAAGTTGCAGAAATTCCGAACTAATCCCGTCTTACTCAGCCTAACTAAATGCGCCGGCGTCGCGATGGCGCTTCTGGTTAATTGTACGAGAAAAATCCTTTATCTAAATCGTCCTTTAGGAAAACTCATTGGAAAATTAAGATCTTGCCGCGTCTTCGCTTACAATAGAAAAGTAAGGGTTTCCCAATGTATAAAAGGCGACTAACTCAATCCATCGATTAAGCCTCTATTCAGTAGCGGGCTCTAATGGTAGTAATGTATTGCTTAGTATCAACGAGCGTAGGTTCGATTTCTACCTGGTCTAACCATGTTTTATTATTTATTTATAGTTTTACGTTTTCCTACAACTTGGTAGGACTATCGAAGTGCCCTCTAGGTAAACTGTGATTACCCGTGGCTTCAATCTGTGTTTTCCTGAATGTCCAAAGGCAAAATAGCACAGCACATCTTATTAAGATGGTATGTGGATAGGGTAGCAATTTCATCTATTCTCCTTTGTCTGATACATAACGGTATCATCTTTCTTCTGGGTTTGTTTGTTGCGCTATTTATTTTTCCAACTTCAAACAGAAATACGAGTAAATGTAATACAATTTGAAAACACCTGCCCATCTAAAAATTGTCAATGTCAAAAAATCAATATAATTACAATAATAAGCGTGTTTGATTCTATTTTTAGCTACAAAACAAACCGGATTTTATTATATAAGCGACATCAACATTATAATAATTTATCATTAAGTATTAATCACTCGCTAAAATAACACGAAATCCATCGATACGTTGTTTAAACCACAGATTGACAATAAAAAAAATACAAATACAGTGAAGGTAAGGTCGTTTAACCAGTTTGAAACTTCTAGAACGCGGTTTAGTTCTTAAGACTGAACTTAGAATCGTTTATATTTGTAAAGAGAGTAAAACTGAGGAAGAAGAAGTTAAACGATATAAAACTATAAACAAATATTTTGAGTGACATGATGTACGGATCCATTGTCGGGTCGTTATGAAATATAGAAAAGTTTACAAATATTTTTCACATTATAAACCGTTCAATGTAAATGTTGTTTTAATTCTTTGAGTCGGTCAATTCACGTTTGATCAATAAAAATGTAGCAAACACGTGCAAATACGATGTTTTTAATTAAGAGTTAACGAGTGTTACGCAATCCTGTGTTCCTAGTAATGGCAATGTCATTTATGGGTCCTACTCATGGAAAAGTGCGCATCTTTATCGACCCCACAAACATGCCCTAAGTGAATTGGCCTTGAATTTTAAATATTAATATGAGTCAACAAAACAATATAAATAAAACAAACAAATTGTTTTATTTAAATGTGTGCTACTCGCGTAAACTACAGACATCTATATTGTTTTGTATATTCTATTTTTTTTTATTAAAGTTGATACAACTTATCTATATCGAACACGTAAAAGTCAAGTGAGAAACGTGAGTTGAGAAAAGTGAGAACAAACGTCATCGCTTGCGTCGTTGAGTTCTCACGATCTATCGATAAAACAGACATACAAATATGTCCGTCCGCCCATCGATACTACATTAACTGAAGAATCGCTTTAGTTGAACGAGTGATTGTGAATGCTGAGTTGTGTGTTAAGGTTATTTAACCTTCTTACGTATAAGAAGTTTATACAAAGTGTTAATAATTTAAAAGCTCCACAACGCTATCGGTATTCTTCCTAAATAATTAATATTTGAGATGTACGAAGTAATGACTGGCTAATGAGTAATTCGTTCAATTCCATATGTTAAGTGGAAATGTACAGTTCAATATAATCACTTGTACGCGAATTGGCATCTAACACTGTAATTAATTTTAATGAAGTCATTATTCAACTTCAGGGTTTTATGAGCCATCTTATACTGGGTCGTACAATTTGTTCTGTATCCCTTATAAGTGAATGCGTGTTAGTGATACGTGTCATATTTGATAGTCAGGTCGTAAGTTCGATGTTCGATAAAAAAATAGACGAGATAATTTAAATCAAGTTTCCGAAGGGATAAGACACTGGTAATGTTTTGTAAGTAAGACACTGGTAATGGTAATGTTTGTTGCACGACTGGGGATCGAACTTGCGACGAAGATGTCCATTCCATTTTCCATTGCGTACGCGAAAACGGTTCAAGAATATATATAGTAAAAAATGATTACTATTTAAATGATCTCTAAAAAATTCCGCTTGATATATGTCTATCTTTTAAGATAACTTGCAAAAAACGGACGTGGCACGTCGTGGGTAACAGCTTAAATTTATAGGGTAGAAAAAAGGTTGATAAGTAGTATTTAATAAAAATGCCCTCCTATAATATCATAAGAGCCTGGTATATTGTTTTCGAAATCTGACTTGTTTATAAACAATATTGTCCCAAGCTCCGCCAGCTATAATCGAAAGCGCCCGCCTATTCCATTTATTGCCGTTTCCGAGTAAAAAGGCTCAGGCAATTATTAATATAAATAAGTTATTATATAATAATTATTATTATAAAGTATGCAGTTAACGGATACGACATATAATATTGAAAACATTTAAATAGTTTATATGTTATTGTACGTTTGTCCCACCTAATCTCTTCACAAGCTGGTTCAGTTTTGGAGGTGGATATTTAAGAAAATAATTATTTGCTGTCCATTGTAAAGCTTTGCACCGATTTAGAAATAAGATAGGGCAAACGGGATCAAGAGACTACTATCGTGTTAACAGTTATTCAAAAAAATATATTTAAGACAAAGAAAGAAGCGGATACATAATAAATAAAAAAATGTTTTAAGTCACGTTAATATTACAGTAATATTGTACTACAGTAGATTTGTAGGTTCATAATAGTCTCTACACGATATTCAACCATCACATACTACATGTGTACGCGTTGCAAGGTAATTATTAGGTTTAAAAATAAGCAATAAACATGAATGAGTCAGCGCGTTCAAATAGCTTCAAATATTAAGATAATATTGAAGTGATAATTCCATGAATAATGTCCGTACTATTTATAGAAACACTATTTACGTAGGACCATTATTCGAGTCATAATTTCATTTAATGTTAGTTGGAATGCGCTGTTTTAATTTCTTTACAACTTATTATACAAGTCAGCATTTATAGGCGGAATATAACTGAAATGGATATTGTAATTACCTTTTAAGTCCTCTTACTAAACGATAAAAATGTTGTAACATGACACTGTAAATGTTTTTCACGTTTCGAAGTTCTTAAAATTCGACCGTATGTCTATACCTTAAAGGATCCCCCTATATTTTTCGTGAAGTTCACGACCTTATTTATGTAATATAATATGTGATTAAATGCGAGCAAAACGTCATAATGTCTTTTTACGAACATATCGAAATTCGCGTGCGTTTCCTTGTCTTTCCTTATATCTCTATTTTTGGAGTTAAAAACGATTTATCTTGAGGATAATACTTCGTAAGATTAGTCGTGACAGGTTCTGCTATCTACAATATAATCTGACGATTACTAAGAAGGGACTTCCCCTATACTTAAAGCCACTACATTACGGGGTTTTTTGTTAGCATCCTAACCCAATTCGAGTTTAATATAAAGCAAAGTAAGGAATATTAGTCATTACACATTTAAAGCTATACATAAAACATGTAACATTCGTACGTAGAATTTGATATAAGGGGAAAGCCCACTCTTCCAAGGCCAAAAATGAACTTCAAAGACTCATACTAACACTTTGCAAAATTTACGAAAACATTCATTGTTCTGGTGTACAGCCTAACAGCCCATTTATTTCATTAAATATTTTGCATTTATGTAACTTACAACAACAACTCCACATAATATTTGTAAATGTATGTATTTTTACACTAACTTTTGGTGTTTCAAGAAAACTCTACTAAAATTTCTTGACCTTATGTACCTTATTTATTGAAGTTTTAATGTAACTTATGAGTTTTATGAAGTGTCTAATAGATAATAGTAGTGATTTTAGACTTTCACAGATATTTTTTTTAACTCTTCTCTCTGTAAATAATATAATAATTACCAACATCTGTTCAGCTGTTCTTGGATTTTACTTAGCAATAAGCGAATATTTTTTTAAATTTTTTGTCGTACATTGCGACACCTCAATAAGTGAAATTAATAAAATTGTTCACCATTGTGTTTAACGAAATAAATAATTAAATGCAAACTCGTCTCTATCTATAAGAGCCTGGTACATTGTTTTGAGTTACTGGCTTGTTTTATAAACAATTTGCCTTCGCCACTCCCCCATTACCATTTAATACACCGAACCAGGTTGCACATTGCGTTTGTAGGAAGCAGCGATAGTCACGCACACTCGCTCAAAACCACCCCTATAATATTCGTACCTCTCGCTTATTCCTGAATGCCTGGTAGCAGTTGTTTTGGGTTTTAGATTGTTTCGTAGGACTGACCTACCCTTATTACCTACCCGAAAAGCGACAGATTTATGAATCCGAACGTAGGCTTTTTTCGTATTTATGATGAAAAGGACATATCAGTATGCTTACTTATGGAAGGTGAAAATAAGATCTTTTCCTTTTCTTTTGCTACCATCTAGAAGTTCGAGACTTAACCAACGTGCTTTTAACACCTAGATGATATCAGTATTAAGGTCAAACAAACAACGTGCTACCAAAAACAATAAAAAGCTAAATATCAAAACAGAATACAATAAACAATTTTATAAAATTAGAACAGGCGATTCATATGTATCCACCCATAATATTTATACACATAAAAATTACATATCACGATGAATTTGAAGCCCAAAAGTGAAATATAATACAATCGGGGATTATTATTGGATTTGTCATATGGGTTGTCTTAGTCAGATTATTATTTGTACTTTTGTTATCTTTACTACTTATTTAAAAAAACTTTAAACTTCGGCTATTAATGGTAATGACTTTAAAATATGTATTATAATATGTATACCTAGTTACTCGATTTCTTCTGATTACGTCATATAGGATAGTACTGTAATGCACATTACAAAATTCAAACAATTTGAATAGCACGTGCAACATGACAAACTGAAATAATTAAGTAACAAAGAATGTTATTTGAACGGTTTAGTTATGTGCATATCCATACTTAAATGAAGGTCAGAATGTAGGGAGTTTATAAACGATTTATTTAGAAACGGTGTTAAGTAGTTCATAACATTTTAGTCTGTATGGATCACGAAATGTCAGGTCTATCGAAAGATCAGAATACAATGTTGCTACAGTGTAAAGTGCAGGGGTTTGGAACCTTTTTCACCCTAGAATGCCTATATTAGCACGATCGACAAACAAACAAAAATTTCCATTTAAACAAGGAAGAAGCAATCTTTTTTATTTATTTATTATACAACAATTAAAACGACAATAGCCAGTTACATTAATTGGATACACACGTAGTTAAACAATTACACTTAAAAATAGATTTTATACAAATTAACAAATACGCTTAAAAATTGGTTATTTATTACAAATTACATTAGGAGATAATTTTAAAGGCACGACAATTCTTTTAGTATTGATGACCAATCATCTGCGAAGAGGTCGCATTTAGGTCTTAACTTGAGGAGAGCGTTGAGTGAGGTCAAGATTGCGAATCGATGAAACTCGCGGGCGGTAGGTGCGACATTTTGTGACGTCAAACAGATCGTGTCTTCAAGCGCGACCATAGTTGTCCGGGACAAACAGTGCACAGAGGGATTCTCTCAAATAAGGATCGTCGATTTGGTTTCGAAACAGCTTACAGGCATAGTACCCAGATAATAACAGTCAACTGCATTAAAGCTTGATCACGAAATATTTTTATTACAAAGCCGTGTGTATGCAAAGGGCTACTGGTTCACTGTTACTAATTATTCGAAGCGGTCAGCCTTCCGTAATAATCGGGATACCTAATATCGAGTAATATTGATTTTAAAAACACCACATAGGTTTAGCACATCTTCAGCACATGGCCTGGACAGCGGTCCACGTTTCAATACTAGGACGCGAACAATTTATTTAAATACATGTTATAATTATTTTCTTAACGATTGTATGTTAAGATGACTTACTATTAAAAGTTTACGTATCATATTATAGGTGTTGTTACTGATCATGTGTTGTAAGTACAGCAAATTATTGCTTATATCTATTTTTTATGGCAGAGGAACAACAGATCGCTTCGAGGCTTTTCCACGTGTTGATGGAATCTCAGCTTTCCTATCACTAATATATATCAATAATCCTGAAAACAAGTTACAAACGAAATGAAGCTACTGGGACGCGAACCTACGACTCCTTGGTTCTTAGCAATGCATTTTACCACTAGACCAACCAGATCACCAGCATTCCCAATTTACCCAGTAAACCCAGTTTATAGTCATCAAATAATTGTATTATGCTTACATTTAAGTAACTTTACATCATAACTGGAAGTGAAATACGAAATTGTTATAACATTTAATTAACATATTTAATTGAATAACACATTAGTTTTACATGCAACAGAAAAAGTTTAATTAATTTTCCGTATTAAGTTTCTAAAATTAATTATAATGATAGTAGTGACATAGTATAAACCAGTACAAAGTATATTATATTCCTAAAAAAAAGTTTAAGGAAAGTACTTAGACCTAAACTACATACGAATTATAGTAAAGTGTTACCTAAAACCCTAAACTGAAGAAGTCTAACAAAATGCTAGAATTATTTTCGTGATATTTGTTATATTACGATATGCTACACTATAATCTGAATTTAAAGATATGTAAAATATTGTAGGCCAAATTATTATTTTTGACGTCATACCAACTATAGAAGCGAACCGAAATAATTCTGGCAGTATTTCGGGATAAGAACTCGTTTACTCGTAAGAAAAATTGCTTCTCACTATTAAAATAATAATATATATTCACCGGTAATTGTTGCAAATAATGGAGGAGTACATTTAAATCTTTTTAATCGCACGCATACTAATGGCGGTCGTTTATAACGACGACAAAGAAATTTTAAAAGTTCAGCGTTCACTGTAATTAATGAGTTAATTCGAATATAATGTACAGGGCGTTTATTAACTCTTGATTTATTTTCATCAATTAATTAATAAGAATAAGCGTTCTTTGTCTGACTTTTCACATATATATGATTAAAGAAAACAATTTGTATTACAGTAGATGACTTATGCTCAATATATCTCATCAGAATCTATCTCTTCAATGTCCTTCATCTATTTGTATGGGTTGATAATAATGTTGACGGAATAAGTAGTGAAATACCGGTTCTCTAGTGTGGGACGCGCATTTTCGTAATTTCAGACTTTTCACATTCAGTCTTCGTTGCTATGATGTACCTGTCTAAACATAAATTGAATCGGTACTAATATTAAAGCTAAGGTCTTTTTTGTTTGAACGCGCTTTTGTTGATTGTATATAGGACAAGGCTTTAGGTTATAAAACATCAGACTACGATCTATAGGAGCAAAGACACGGAGGGACTTTGAGGGTTTGCGTATGCTGTGAAAACGGTTCAAAATGGCAAATGAAAAACATATTACACCGTGACAGTATGTCAATCTTTTAAGATTAACTCACAAGAAACGTTTTATGGGAATCTAATCTTGTCAGCTCGTCTTACATATTATAGCCGTTATTTATCGGCCACAGGACTTCCTGCGCGTGACATCATCGCAAATTTAAGCGACGCTTTGACCCGTTGCGTTATAATATGTGTGCTGAGTGAATAATTCTGGTATGTATATGATTGTCGATTTACTGTCTAATCTAATAAAGTGAAATAGATAAAAATATCTAACAAATTGTTCCGATCTCCGCTCATACAAAAACATGAAATATTATCAGAATGTCGGTGTCGGAAATACTTGCAAAAGATGTAAGAGGCATAATATTTACCTTTCACTATCCTAGACGGTAGACTGTAAATATTGATTAGGGAGTATTGTCATTAAAATTTGACTTCCGCCATGTCAAGACCTTGCGATAATAACCTCCTGTTACAACTGCCTTATACAAGACATTTAAATGTAACAATCAATTTACACTAATATTGAAAACTGTAGAGTTAGTGTGTTGGTTTGTTTGAACCCGCAAATCTCGGAAATTACTGGTTCGAATTGAAAAAATCTTTTTGTATTATTTAGGGTATTTATCGAGGAATTCTATGTGTTTAATAGGAGTGAAGAAACAGCGGAAAATGTGTAGAAAACGGGGAAAATTATTTAATACATATGTACTGAATAAGTAACGGTATTCGACATTAAGTTTCATCAAGAAATATTAAAGTTTAATTGATAGGTTAGGTAGGTTGAAAATTTAAACCATTCAGATCAAGAATCACTATGATCATACTATAAGTTAGGTTACAATGTTACAGAAATAAGGCAATCTCTATCAACCCCATTCTTCTTATATTAGCATGTTCAAACTACCAAACAAACGACGTATGACAATTACGTTACATATAAACGAGCAATCAAAGAGTTGATCCAATGTTTATACCAAGGAAACTTTTAACGTTGTGTAAAAACCCAATCCAATTCCATTTGGCAAAACAAAAACACTTCTCGAGATTGGAATATTGATAATTGTTATTTGCGTTTCGCCTTCTAAGAAAAAAGGTTGCGTATTGCAAACAATTTGTGACCTTTGTTACAATTAATTGTTTCATGTTCAAGTAGCTACTGTTACTTAATCATAATAAAACTATTATGTATATACTTCAGCATGTTCTTAATAGGCATAACACCACAAAAGTGCATACAAGTTAAATTTATACCAAAACTCTCGATTACAAGCATATAGGTGTTCAAACGAGGCACCTATTTTCAACTATATTCAATGAAAAATTGATATAATTATAAACAGCCAACTTAGGGCGGTGGGACCTACTATCGGGTTTTATTTACAACGCTGGTGAACTTAAGAACCGTGATTAAACTGTGCTCTCTGAATACAGAGAGAGAAATGTGTACTGCGTACAATAGTACGCGAGTGTACACATTTATATGAAACTTTTAACGGCAATAGTTAAAATAAATTGGAACACTTTATTTAATACATCTCGCATTTTAAAGTGTTAAAAGTATTTTATTTAAACGTGAACAGTACGCCCGATATTTTACCGAATGAGAATCAAAGCAAAGGCGTTAACTCTTATACAAGACTAATGGTTACATGATAGTGAAGATGTTAAAACAACTTAAAAAACCTTCAACGTTTATTTACGCTTAGTATAATAGACATATAAACTTTTAAGGCAATTAATGACTTGTATGGTAGAAGGAAACAAGAATTCAATTCAGTTAGATTAAACAGTTAGTTAGACGTTGTGTTTGGCATACTAACTAGCGCAGGTGCTTGAGGAAAATGGGAAGTTCTGAAGTCACGTTGATATGCATTATCGGAGATGTAGGCAGATCACATTTACTGAGTCCCAACAACCGCCTACTGCGCGATGCAATGGCCAAATTCATTCTCGCCCAATCTTAAAGTATCATTCAAACTCTAAATTCTAGGGAAACATGATTTATGAAACTACACGACTACAAACAACACCAAGGAAATCTTTAGACAAGAGTTTGTCAGGAAATTTAAGAATATCGCCATTTTCACACAGAAAAACAATTAAATACAGAATGTAGTTTACGCGTCTACCACACATTTAAATAAATCACGTTACGTTACTGCTTAAAACATGAAATATATATTTTAACTACGGCCCGACGCTCGAGAAAAAAAGTCATAAAATATTATTTTTAAAAATATCTGTGTAATTCAGTAAAATTGTCCATATCTCATAAAATTATGTAGCGGTTATTGGTGTGCCTTTAATGGAAATATTGTTCTACCAAATTGGAATAAATTTGGTAGAACAATATTCCCAAAGGCTTTCCGTCTGTGTTGAAAAAAATCCATTCATAATTCAAAGTCTGAAAATTTTGTCAGATTCATAAAGTTTTTATTGAAACCTTGACATGTATGCGCAGCAAAGAAGTGAATACAGATCGATTTTTTTACACAATGGTGCGCACCTGGGACTCTTTTAGTCTTAAGATAAACACAAGAATATACATGGACGACAGAATGGTCCCAAGATATATCCGTCGATCAACATAAAGATAGAAGTAGTGGAAATCGTAAACAAAAGATTATAAATGGTCGATTGTCCAAAACCTAAATACTTATTATTATAATATGTCAGATAAACTAATTAAAAATAAATAACAATGTTTTTAGTGTGCTCAGATACTTTTGTCCCTTATAAGTAACGTTAACTTAAACGTAAAAAGTTTTAACGATAACATATACATTTCCTTATCATAAATCTTAAGACTCGTTTAGACCGACGTTTAGCCGTTGTTGGCATGAAAAATTAATATTAACTATTGTCTCATGTATAATTTAAAATGTGTCCGTGACCATGAATCTTTAAAAATCGACACTTTCGTTGACTAAGCAAAGCGATTTGTGATGTGAATGCATTATAATAATAAGATAAGCTCATTTCAATATTTGGCTTGGCGACAGCTCGAACTCTAGCTTTTTTACAAAATAATCACAACGGAGTACATATTTGATTGCCGCCTCCGTTGAACATTGGTTAAGCATGTTACATATTATGTGCAAGACACCTGTGTTCGAATCACTGTTTCTAACGATTAAAACAAGTTAAACTTTAAAACATCAACGAATTACTTTATGATAGGTAAATTTTATAGTCAGGACTAAAAATAGAATCAGTGTATGTTTAAGTTTATACTTGTATTAAATAGGGGTTTATCTTTTTTTTTAAAGATTATTCGACGTTGCTTGATGTTCAAACGCTAGGCAAAGTAATTTAATTTTATTAATTACTTTATCTCTCTATCTTAGCTTCAATCCGGGTGGTAACTGTTGAAAAAATTTTGCACAAAAACTTAGAGATTTTCATCGTACGATTATTAAAACGATTAATAATAATTATTATTCTTGGTTTTTGCTTTATTTCGTTACTCATTTTATTAGATCCGGCTCTTAGTGGGGCATGGGACGAAGAATGGATGGATCAGTCCATTTCTTTCTGTATTTTATTCAAGCACCGAAATAATAATTATTTTTGCCCGCAGATTTAAACCTACGAAGGCCCTACAACGTTGGCACAACGCAATGCAATATTAGGCAAATATAGACTTATACGACAAATAATTATTGAATTTAAATTAAGTTTTACATACATATCTTCATGTATTGCTTTTTTTGTTTCCACTCTCTACTATTGATTAAAAGAATTCTGCTAACCGGGAGTTGTAGGTTAGGATGATTGTACATTTATTTTGAAATTTTTAATTAACTCTAATGGGACTTTAAGTGGTAAAGAACAACACTTTATTTAAGGGGCGCATTCAATTTATTCACACTTTACGACTCCTCTTGGTCTGACCATTTACCACTACTAATAAACTGTGTATTTTATTTTACTTATGTATTTCTTTGCTTTTTTTTCTTGGGTGTAAATATACTTCAATTAACTTTTACGTAAGCCGTTCTATATAAAGGGAGCTTTTCGCCTGCATAGCTGTTTGCAGAGCAAACTTACCACAGACTAGCACGCGCCAATGCAACAAATGAAGCACGTGTTTCCAACCACGTGGAGGTCTCCGACCTCTTAACTTTCTTGGGGGGAAATTCCATAATGAGGACGACCTTAAAACGATGTTTTTCCATTCGACGTTAACCTGTTTAAGCTTTTATGAGAAATGGAGGCTAGTTTGCATATCTAGAATTTTCACATTTTCACTGTTTTAATTTTCCAAAAAACTCCGTAAACAGTTTAATTTTTGTTGAAAAGATCGATGACACTGCCGGGGCATGAACTTGAGATCAACGGCGTATCAGACAGCGCCATGCTTTAAATACTATAGTTTTCCTTCTTTTTTTGACTAAGTAAGCGTGCTTATTTATGACACCAAGGGTGGCGTATACAATACTTTTCAGAAAAATAAATGTTATTATATAAATATGTAATATGCTACATTATGTAAAATGATAATTATGAGTAATTATTAAAATCCTGTTTCCTCGACACGAGGCATATGAAAAACTGTATTGTTATGTCTGCTGAATACTGAAACTATATGTATATATATGTATACTTATGTGATCGGAGTTTTTGCCCTGTACGACTAAAATACTTTGCCCTCCAAACAAAATGCAAATTTTCTAATAAGCTACGGAGCCGGTCAAAATTATATATTTAAAAGCTAAAAAGAATAAAGATTAAATACTGTCTATAGTTTACGCGAGTAGTACACACATAAAACACTTGAACGGTTTAAAACGCGATATATTAGTTAGAAAAAAGATTAATAACGAACTTGTTATCATAACATTGTCACCTTCAAAGTTTACACAGGCTTTGCCTCGTGGAAACGGATCAATTGAGCTCCACGAGTGAAACGAATAAAACCCAGTGGTCATCAATAAGCCCACAGAATATCAATGTCTATAATAATAGAAAATCTTCTCAATGAATTACTGAATTTCTTAGAAAACGTGGCAGGAAAAGCTATTAAAGCGTTGTTAGTATTAGATAACCTAGATTTATTACGACCAAACACGAAATATAACTTAGATTAAGTAATCGAGACTAATATTATAAATGCGTAAGTAACTCTGTCTGTCTGTCCGGCTTTAACGCCGAAACTACTAAACCGATTTAAAGGAAATTTGGTACATCTGGAGCCTGAAAAGGGACATAGGCTACTTTTTAATTCCAAAAAAGGGTTGTTAGGGGTTGAAAAGGGGCATGAAAGTTTGTTTGGAAATTCGTGATTTTGAAGCTAGAACAAAAAAACTTCTTTGGCTTTTTGGGAATGGGAGTGAGAAATGGAGAGCTGTTGCAAAGTAGCTGTTACAACGCAGATTGGCTGCCTTGAATGCGTCGTTTTCGATGGCATGCGTTGTAAACATTTTTGCTATACAAAAAACAGGTACAAAAGAGTTAATTGAGGAATGAAAAGTTGCGTGGGTGTATCGTAATTAATTTAAAAGTTCTATCCAAAGTCACTATTCCAGGCGGACGACGTCGCGGGCACAACGAGTTATTATATAAATAGAAAAATACGTTATGTATGTATTATTTATTTAGATAAACTAATCTTAATGTAAAAGATGAGAGAAGAATCTCCCACATGACTAAACAGTTTGAGTTAAAAACTTGCCAGCTTCAAAATATATCACGTGCTTTTAAAAACTCCTACAAACGTCCCCTTCAACAAATTGACTTTCAAGAAAGGCATTTCTTAGTTATAATTACAAACACCATTAACTATGTGTTTCGACTATTATCTCTCACTTAGCCCACTGTGATATGTTAAAAGTGTAACAATAAGGGTATAAGTTTATCGTGCATCAATAATGATAACATTTAAATGTGAAAAATAATTAAAAAACTTCTAGTGGCTTAAATATAGATTTTTGTTATTAAAATTATTATAAATATTTGTAAAGGTATGTAAAAAATTCCAAAAAACTTTCCACTTCCTACATACCTACATATAATTAATCGTCTTATATGTAAATGTAGATTGTAGGAATATCCTATACTAGCTGTGTCAGCGACTTTGCCCGCGTAGAATAGTACTTTTGGGCATCAAAATTTGTTTTTGCAAACCTTCATCTTTATAAATTTAAGCCATTACCCACGACGTCGGACGCGTCCCGTCTTTCTTGCAAGTTAATCTTAAAGGACATATAGTGTCGCAAACTTTTTTTAGATCATTTAAAGTGGAATAATTCTTATCTAGATATTTTTTAGATATCTTGAACCGTTTTTGCAGCGTACGCATCGGAGACGTTTTTTCTCATTCCTCGCTGTTTCTTCGCTCCTATTGCTTATAATGCGATGTTTTATATCTCGATATATTGCTCTAATTAACACAAGGTATTCTTCAATTCAAATCAGTAGTTCCTGAGATTAGCGCGTTCAAACACACAAACAAACTCTTCAGCTTTATACAATTCTTTCGAACTTAATCCTCCAAACTTCATTTTCACCTTTTTTTTTTTTTTTTCTATTTTTTACAATAACATACAAAAATCATATACAATCCTCAATTTTCACCCTCTCCCTTATTTTTTTAATTTTGTAAATTTATTTATATGGCAAACCAACGTTTGCCGGCCAGTATATTAGTATAGATTTCAGGGGGTAATTCCAAAAATAGTGATACCTACTCGCACAACTAAGTCGAAAATTTCTAATGTTGTACAATTGTGCCAAATTTACAATTAATGTATTTCGCATATTGAGGAACACTTAACCACCGTCTCGGAATAGATGTGCCAAAGACCAGAACAGCATCACGTGATTCACATGTAATCACGTTTGTAAATCCCATTTTCTGTCAAACAGCGCGCTCGTTGCGACATTCCATAAGCTATTGAGTTTTGTTCGCGTCATTGTCGTCATGACCCGTGGTTTGTTTGCAAACACTACGACATTAGGTATTTGTGTCCTTAGGTAGGTGTAGGTCTTATACTTTCCTTCATACTAACTATGTTGAATTATTCAGCCACGTACTCCAATTTAGCACTTAAATGTTAAAAAACATTTTTTTTGGGCTCCGTCTCAGCGGGTAATTAGTTAGAACAAGTGAATGCCGGTCCCTGCCCGCGTCTTAAAATATTTTAAATCTAAATAGATTTGGACTTAAATAGTGCAAATGTGGAAAATAATAAACTATGTCCAGTATAGGGAGAAGTGTATCTCAGACTAAATATTATAGCCGTTTTGGTGAATGTCGTAATTTTTTTCCTTCTACAACAAGCGTAACATGATATCGAATTATTTTCCGATGACACAAACATAAGTCGGATACAGATACACACAGTCTAAATAACAATGTTTCCCGATCCTTCCTCAATTGTCATTAAAAGAAAATCCTTAAATTACTTAACAACTGAAAATAGCGCGTCACACAATGATGCTATTATATTGATGACGGATTATTATGCCACCATTATTCCCATTACTCGCGTATTAATTGGAATAAAAATTCTCCATTGATTATTATTTCTTGAAACTTATTTTCATAGAATGGGCGAGGACCCGGATATTTCTACAATTGCTTTGTTACTATAGTTATAGTGCTTTAGAGACCTAACTTGAGCAGATAAAATAAGAGGTTGCAATACATATAAGTTGAAAGTAATCTATAGTTGACGCGAGAGGGACACAATACATTTAAACGCAAAATATATTAGAAGTAAACGTATTTTTTATTTTGTTTAAACTACGACCCAACGTTTCGAGTGCTGTGGAGCAGCGAGGGGGGGAAATTAATCAAAAAAAAATAATAAATTTATCAATAAGTTGAAAAAATCCCCCGAAGGGGGGTGGGGCCCCGGACCCCCATTTGGAGGGGCACCCCCCCGAAAGCCCGCCCCGCCCCCTCCACCCCCCCCCCCCCCAAAAAATTTTTCTTTTTTTTTCCTTTTTTTAATTTTTTTTCCCCCCCCCTCCCCAAAAAAATTTAAAAAAATTTTTTTTTTTTCCCCCCTTTTTTTTTTTTTTTTTCCCCCCCCCCTTTTTTCCCCCCCCCCCCAAAAAAAAAAATTTTCCCCCCTTTCCCCGGGGGGGGGGGGGGAAAACCCCCCGCGGGGGGGGGGGTGTTTTTTTTTTTTTTAATTTTGGGGGGGGGGGGGGGGGGGGCGGCCGCCCCCCCCCCCCCCCCCCCCCCCCCCCCCCCCCCCCCCCCCCCCCCCCCCCCCCCCCCCCCCCCTTTTTTTTTTTTTTTTTTTTTTTTTTTTTTTTTTTTTTTTTTCCCCCCCCTTTTTTTTTTTTTTTTTTTTTTTTTTTTTTTTTTTTTTTTTTTTCCTTCCCTTTCCCCCCCCCCCCTTTCCCCCCCCCCCCCCCCCCCCCCCCCCCCCCCCCCCCTTTTTTTTTTTTTTTTTTTTTTTTTCCCCCCCGGCTTTGTTTTTTTTTTTTTTTTTTTTTTTTCTCGGGGGGGGTGGGGCCCCCCCCCCCCCCCCCCCCCCCCCCCCCCCCCCCCCCCCCCCCCCCCCCCCCCCCCCCCCCCCCCCCCCCCCCCCCCCCCTTTTTTTTTTTTTTTTTTTTTTTTTTTTTTTCTCCCCCCTTTTTTTTTTTTTTTTTTTTTTTTTTTTTTTTTTTTTTTTCCCCTCCTCCCCCCCCCCCCCCCCCCCCCCCCCCCCCCCCCCCCCCCCCCCCCCCCCCCCCCCCCCCCCCCCCTTTTTTTTTTTTCCCTTCCCCCCCCCCCCCCCTTTTTTTTTTTTTTTTTTTTTTTTTTTTTTCCCCCCCCCCCCCCCCCCCCCCCCCCCCCCCCCCCCCCCCCCCCCCCCCCCCCCCCCCCCCCCCCCCCCCCCCCCCCCCCCCCCCCCCCCTTTTTTTAAAATAAATAATAATACAAAAAAATAAACATACAAAAAATAATTTATTGTACCCACAAAAACAAGATTCAATTTGAAGAAATGACATATAAAAAAATTTGTATTAGTAATATAACTTTGAAATGTAATGTTTTTCTTACACTTTGACTCTTTACTCTGCATCAAGCCGTTTAACCCAAATACAATAACCAGCGCAGCATGAACCAAAACAACATTAATTGAACCAGACCTCGGTAACTACAAATGTTGAAAGCTCGTTCGCGCATTCGCAACGGACGCGACTCCGTACTACCCCAATCAGGAACACCCGTATTCCGCAAAGCTTTGGCGAAAACAATATCCTTTAATGATATTTCATATCGTATATCGTGCAAGTTTAAAACTTATTCTTGATTGAAATGGTTCAACACTTTTATGAATTAGAAATGATCTAAATATCAGTCCGTAATTGAGGATTATTCATCGCTTTGGTACTATTTGGCATATAAATAAACAAATTTAACTTTTAAACTATGAAAGAATGAAATAGCCCTGCGTATATTTTAATATTCGCTTCCTGGAACCTAGAAAGAACTACTGTATAATTTAAAAAACCGAAAATAAATTGAAAAAGTTTTCGACTTGAACCGGCATCGTCAGCGTTCCTTGCTGTTACTCTACCAATTGACTCGGCAGCTCAATTGGTAGAGCAATAGCACGGAACGCTGATGCCGGTTAAAGTCCTGCCCGAGTCGAAAATTTTTTCAATTTATTTTCGATTTTTAAATAATATAGTGCGCCTCATGGCAAAACATTTAAAAAGATCAGTTGTGTACGCTGCGAAAACTTCCAAATGTATGAAAGATTGATTTCTCTTTAAATGATCTAAACTTGACTAAAAAAAATGATATAATAATGTTTAGCACAATAAAATTGTAAATGCAGAAGAAGAAATTTGGAAAGAGATTTGTACGCCCAGAGAAGAGGGAATTTAATTATATAAAAACTAAAGGGACCCTTTCCGTCTGCTTTTAAATAATATGTTCGATAGGTGAAACAGGCATAGAAAAATGTCTACTCTTTGCCCCACTTAGGGTAGATGAGATTTAACAAAAAACACAATAACGTATATAACTCACGATTTATACCGTTTAAATGTCTTTTTATGTTACTATATTATGTAACGATGTCAATATTATTACTCATTATTAGAACAACGAACACAAAGACATGTCGGGTCGCATTAGCGTTCCAGAATAAGTGTTCGTGTAATCTCAATCGCTCGTAGCACTCGAAACGCAGGGCCGCGATATCGTCTTCAGTAATGGTGCTTTTATCGGTTTAGTGATGTGCTGTGTCGGTTTCAACAATCGGTAATTCATTTTATATCATCGGCAACCCTGTCGTCCCAGTAATATGATATTTTCTATGCTCTGTTTTGGTTTTATATCCTTTATAACAAGAAATCATCTATTATAGGAGCAACTTCTATGCCCGTATGAAGTTAAAGTATTTCTCAAGTTAGTTTTTACTCTAAAAACATGTTAAGATAGGGGTTAAAGAGTAAAAGATTGTCTTATATTTTTCATCTATATTTCCTATCTCCATATCGATAAAAACTATGCAGCCCTATCTCAAATCCAGCAGCACTTGTGCCGAGGTTGTACACAAGGCTTTCCCGGAGTTGTTTAACATCAATTCCAACAATTATCCAGTGTTTCCTTACATTTCAAGATCTCTGTGTATTTATTGGTAAATAGGTCATCGCTGTTCAGCATCAGGCGTTTGAATATTTCAAATACTATATTTAGGGCGTGTTGCGCAATGAGAACTATTGATAGTCAATTATTTTTTGAGACAGCGATCTGAAACGTTGACGATTGTAAAGTACCTAGTCATCACAAAGAGCTGAAGTGAACATTTTATCTAAAATTTATATCGGAATTTCAGTTTCGAGTAAACTAAAATCTTTGTCTATGTTTGATGTAGCATTATTACTGATCGATTTTATTTACAGGCAAGAGCTTGCCCTACACGATCGACAATTAATAATTTGCCACAACAAATATAAAATGAAAACAGACCAACTGATACAGAACAAGATACATATATGTATTTTATTTCTAATTTTAAGAATTTTATTATATAATTAACGGAAGGTACATTTAGACAATACATAATATGCGATTATCGGTTTTAAAATCAGGTCAATCACTAGGACTTAAAAAGGATTAACGATCTAGGAATTTGATAAATAAATATGTCTCGAGTGTTTGATAATAATTGCAGTGACTTGTTTACTAGGTTAAATATTATTTTACGAGTCGTACGTTGTCAAGAGGTTATTGTACGAAACTCAATAGTTCTGGAACCTATCTATCCCAGTAGTTGGCGATGCATGAAATGAAACTACAAATATATATAGTTCGAAATCATGGAGACGTAATTATGATTGAAAATCACGCACTATAAGAGATAATAGTTAAAGAACCGACGCCAAGAAAAAACATTTACCTATATCTAAGATTTTAAATGTTTAAAGTATATAAATAAAAATAAAAAAACAATATTATTATTAATGTATGATATTGTAATATTTTATTAAATACGACTTTATAGGAATCTAAAAGAATCGTTTATGTAGTTCTCGCAACAGTTATCCCTTTTAAAAACGTTTGAATGTTTATATCTCTACAAATAGTTAAAATAAAGCCTCCAAAACTTCAGTATTGAAATAGGCACGAGTGCTTCATACAAAATTTAAACTTACTAGAAACTTTTAAACAGGTTTCCCGCAAGCAAATCAGTATGACTGAATAAGATGAGAGTGACCGTTCAAATTTCCCTATAACTGTTTCAAATTCATCGAAAACCGTATGGAAATGTCAGCTGTGGGTTCTATAAATAATTCGGAGGTTGGCACCTACAGCTAGCTTAAATAAGTATGGAAACAGATCACGGCGCAGGCGAACTCAAATGAATGATAAACCACACAAACTATACAGCATTGACATTATTTTACTAATCGCAACGTTGATGTTACTGCCCTGTTAAATACAAATTTACAGTCGCGCAGAAAAGTTGCTTTAAAGAATTAATAACAAAACTATACACCGCCGCACCATTCTAGTCTGTTATCCATACATGACTCATATTTTTTATTTAAACATCAAAACATCGTTTTTAATTGCAAGTCCCATTATTCCCAAGATGTTATACCCAAGTTATAGTTCAATTTCCTTTACAACAATATATGATCAACTTATATGTACATACAACTTTAAAGTATTTTTTTTTACAGTTAAGCAATAATGTTTGTCAATTTGAAATTCTGATTGCAGAAAAGGTTACCGTCACTAAGAAAATTCTACTTCATTAAATTAGAGTAGTTATAAAAGAAATATGTCAAAGCAATTTTACTATTCAATATTAATTTTCTCCTCGAATGTCCACGATCCGTCTTAGAAGCAAGAGGTCGTCGGTCTCGTGTCGTTTCCGAGGCCGAGTTATAAAATTCACATTACACGTGACTCGCCGTGCGTGTCGTACACTGCTGTCTCACCAAGGATGACAAAATTGGATCTCTCCTGTTTTATTTGCGAGCGAGTAATGTATTGTTCTATTGTGATTTTCGGATAACTGTCTTGTGTTGAAAAACAAAGAGGTTGTTACGTATTACTTTGAAGTTTCGGTAGTAAATGATATTACAAATGTCCACGAAATTGATATATTATAATGTTTATATCCCTTAGTAGGACTCTGGACTTATGTTTAGGGTTTTATAAGACGAATAATAAAATTAATTATGGTCGATTAAATAAAACACTTTAACAGTTTAAAACGCGATATATTAGTTAAACTTATTTGAAAATTATTTTTACTTTAAATAATAGACAGTATTTAATTATGGTCGCCTTTGAGTAGAGGTTTGTTATTAATACAACGATGTAGATATATATTTATTTATGTCATGGTTGTCCTATTAACTTTTATTTCACTATAGGAATTAATATCTCGCCTGGGAGATAATAATTAACTTAAAAAGAAAACTAGATAATTTTCGACTAAACATTACTACATTTACTGTCCTATTTTTTTCTTTCTACGAACACTGACGTTCTTCTCAATAAAATGTATGTGAGTAAACTTGATTTGTTTACCTTAAATATATCTCTTGACGAACGAAGTCGCAGGACAATACATATTTTATAAAAGGTCTCACGTTCTATTCTATGCTAGGCCGCGTGAGCCTGTTGCGTCATATTATGAAAATTGTTATGTACGGAGGGACTAGCATTATGCATTCATTTGGTTCATCACACTGTCAACTCCGAGTTACTGGAAAGTACCTGAATAAACAATCCTTTTATTGAAATACAAACGCAAAAAATAAATAAAATAGAATCCTTAAGGACAGTGCTTACAAGAAAGAAAATTGCTCTGAAATTTGGAAAATGTTTTAGCGTTGCTTGACAAAAAATTCACACCGCCCTTAATATTTGGATAAAAACAAGTAAATAATAAACAATTTTTTTTGTGGAGATTCTGTTTTATGGTAGATTTTAGTTCACTATATATACATTGTATTTTTTAATATGTTTTCTTTTTTTATCTTAAATTAGATTCCTTAATACAAATTTTGTTCCAGCTGACTACTCTGTCCTATTTCTGACGCGGTCGTTGGTCAATCTGTGGCAATACATGGCTATATATAATCTATGGGTCGTGTATGTTCCAAGGGTCTACTATATTTCTAGTTTCCGTATGTCCAAGCTATACAGCTGGAATATTATACGTTCCATCAAGTAAACCTCTTGCAACGCTCGCCCGTCCTCCTCTGCCATAAAGCAGTGAATTTTTCCGCATTCCTACAACCAAAAAGTCTATTATACCATAACCTCATCCCTCAGAGCATCATTGTTGATAGATCAATGAAAATACCGCTCAATTCACTCTACAACTTCCAACACTAATAAACTAATAGACGTAATGCTATCAACAAAAATGTTTAACGTAGCCGACCTTTGTCATGAACAAGGGAAAGAACCATGGTCGTTATGGACTCCAAAAACAACAAACATCGGAGCCCTTCACATTACATCCAATAATAGAACCCTGATTCCCTTTATATGCAATTAGGTCGAAAACCGCGCGTCGAAATTAGGTTTCATGACATGTTTATACTGCGCACTTGTTATTCGATTTAACTATTTACCTGAGACCTGCAAGTTTTATTAGCTCGATAAGCTGCCAGGTGAAGTTGAGAGACGTTTTTGAGAAGGTTTCCGACTAAAAGTATATCAATTTTACAATTAAAACTTCTACATGCTTATAATATTACACCTAGAGTCTAGACAATGACGTTAATAAATGAAGGTACAGAAGGAAATGGTTATTTTGACCATTATTTCGTGTGCTTGAAGGAACTATTGGCAACTGGGCTGTTTTCAAATGATGATGAACTAAATACTTTTGCCAGCGCACTAAAACTGGAATTAATTAAAAAAGGCAAATATTTCATTAAGAGAATTATGAAAAGTAGTTCACCCTGAATGCTCCTCTATTAACAATTAGAAGGAGAAAAGTATGCCATCGCTAACAAAAGAGTTTGCAGGTCGACGAGGCATAATGGGGTTTTTGTGCATTTCTTTTTAAAGGATAATATTTCATCAAGTGCGTAATATCAGAATCCAATGCTGTCTTTTTGTGACGCAAAGGCAATTAATTTTCATTAAACATGAGTTATGTTTAAAATTCTGCGACAATTATCAGAATATAGTCCTTTCGAGTTAAAATGCGTTCATGTCAGATATATTCACATCGTATCACAATCGGTCAAACCGTTTCCTAAACGCACCCGTATTGAGATTTAAAATGGTGAGACTTTCGGAATTTTTTATTATTTTTTATATTTTACTGAACTTGCTGAGCTTAGAGGGATCTCACAAAACTATCCCTTTTTTCGCTTTCAATATTGTAAATTATCAAGCAAATAGAAGGAATAGTTTTATTTTATATTAATATTTTTTATTTTATGTGCGCATTTTTGAATAGAAATATTTAATTCTTGTTCAATGACTTCGCAAATTTCGTGGCATAAACTGTAATAACACACGTGTACAATGGGTACTACAAAAGTAAACTTCGCAATAATTTATATTACGGTAATTCCCGTCCTGCGAATAAGAAGTAAATAAACGATTTGAAATCGGGTCAGGAAGCGACGGACGAGCCAAGTGCGGTTCAGATTAGTGTGTTACGGTCACCTTCTGAACGAAATGATATTACGGCTCGTTTCTCGATGATAATATTAGAGTGCTTTAAACAAGCACGTGGTTTAGGCGAGTTTAAATCTGTCGTGCATTTTTAGACATTCAATTTATAAAATGAAATAAATAAAAATATTACATTTGTATGTTAGGTGCATTACCTTTTAAATTGCACAGAAAAACAATCAACTAGGCCTACTACTTACTCTACCTTAGTAGGAAATGATCTGATAAATACTGTTTCATCTTCCAAAAAAAAGTTGTTACAAATTTTACTATATTCAATTAAGCCGATCAATTTAGAAATATATGTGCATCGAGACTACGGATTTTATGTTTAATCAAGAAAATCATTAGAAGTTCATCTTTAATATCATACCTGACCTGAAGAGTTGAGAAGTTATAGTTGTATCTTGTCCTCTAATAACTATTCAAAATCCGGTTGAGTTTATCTATTATAATGAATTTGGCATTTTTTGTCACATCTACGTTAGTGGACATGGCGTATGACGTAATAAGCGTGTAATAGCCAATTAAACACACACATTTAATATTGTTACAGCGATACATACGTTGTCCCTAATTTCGACCACAAACAACGAGAGAGCAAAGTCGAACAATTAATTGAGAATCATAAAAACTCAAGGCAGTTACGGTTCAGTAATTGGATTAACGGATGGCCAAGAAAAAAATTAATTGTCAATTGATTTTTTATGACAATTTCGTTTTTAGATGACACGGATGACAGCAGAAGAAATGCGACAAAAACGTCTTACGCAACTGATTAGGGAAACGATTAAATGGACTCTAGAAATGTTTTGTTCGGCTTCACTATTCCTAAATTTAGTAGGCTATTAAGGCTGTTTTAGTTGACTGATCTTCTCGCCGGTTAAATTAAACGCTAATGGTCTTCTGGTCTTAGCCACCTTGATTAGATAACTTTTTGTCTGTAAATAGTTGCACATTTTTGTTAAAACCTAGACAATATTCAATTTTTTATATATATATATATATATATAATATTATCTACGCGAAATTATAATTAACAAAAAATACTACCAAATATTTTGTTTATATGTATATAAATATAATTTACTGCAAACTAAGAATTAAGTCGATAATGGCCTGCTAGAAAAAAATATTAAATTATGTGTTATACATATAATATTTGGTTAACTCCTTTTCCATGATTTACGTTAACATTTTTTACATAATCACTATTTATGTTTTGTATTTCTTTTTATTAAATTACATTCTAAGTTATCATTGAGCCATTGTCAAACGCAAAGTATTCATTATAGCGGCATAATAATATCAGTTAATATAATATTACTTACGTCACAATCTGTCCGCAACAGATTGCAAAATGTTATTATCATAGTCGTCTTCATAATCGCTAGAATTTTTTCAATGTCAGTTTCAAGTGTTTTCACTTTGTAGGAATAAACCAAGAAAGGAATAAATAATTTATTCGAAGATAAAAAATTAAATACTACATATTTCTACCTCGTTCTAGTAGACATTACCTATATTTTTTACTATCGCTGAGCACTTTGTTTAAGTTCTGGAATGAATTGTTCATATGCCAAGCTCCTTAGTGATTAAAAACACAATGAAAAATTATACGTTGTTTATTAAGATCAAAAGGTGTGATGATGATCTTCAAATAAATAAGTGGTATTTCGGTTACAGTCACAGTCACAGATTATGTGACTGACTAGTTCTACAATTACCTTTGATATTTGAGACCTTAAAGTCTTTACATTTATTTATTTAAAGAGAGCCTGAATGAACGTAAAAAACTAACAAAGCAGATACAGACGTGGTAATAAAGTGTTACTGTACGTAAATTATAAATTTCTTTTCGAAACGCTATTTCTGCAAATAATCTGAGTTTTTATTGAACTGGCAACATTGTATATTTATTGACGTCATCGTGGATATGGCAGTGATGGGATATAATTCAATGTTATTGTTTTGCGGTGTCATAACTATTTGCAAATCTCTCCTCGCGTGCATCTCGCGTGCAAAATTACGTCGTGGACATAATAACATCTCTATAAAAGGCAATGAATGTCTGCTCTTGACGCGGACACATAATTACTGGCTCATCCTCGTTTCTGAGATGTTCTCGGCAAATTAATTCGTGTAATGTAATGGGAAATAAAGCAGTTATTTGCGTTCTTTGTCGTTATGAACGTAATGTGAAATTTAAAAATTTACATTCGTTATATCAAGTTCTACTTTTCTTCTCCCATATGTTTTGTCTGGTCTAAATTTATTATTATTTCTTTGATAGGTTCCGAACTAATTTTCTAATAAAAGTACTAGGACCACATAACATACTAGGTATAAAAGGTCTCTAGGTACTCAGGTTTTTCTCAGACTATTAAGGAAAGTGCAAGGTTACATGGCAATAAAACAGCCTGTTCATTTCACAATTCCCATAATTTGATGTGTATTTATTACATTTATTACGGATTAGTAGTTTTTATAAACTTATAAATATATTCTCCTTTTCATCTTTAGAAATAAATTTTAGCACAAAACAGTAGAAGTACTTATATAATTCCGTCTAAAAAAAAAACTAATGAAAATCGATGTATTGTAGAAACATTATGACGAAGTGAATTGACAAATAGCTAACCTTCATTTCGTTGGCACTCTCATAGAAACGGAAAATTATGTTCCAGATGACTTTGGAAATCAGGAACACATGGTTTCAAGGTGGTACCTGTGGAATCATACACTGATAAGATGTGATGTAATGCTATAAAGCATTTAGCGAGCATAATTTCGAGCACTTCTTTTCGTCAAGTGTGAAGTTCGATCTCTCTCTGTACGTTGTAACAGCTTTGTAGACTCTATAAACAAGTAAGAGTTAATGAAGACGATGCAAATGCGTGGTCCTAAACATTTGTGGTTTGGGCATAAATCCACGTAAAATATTTCCTAAGCCTTTAAGGTTACCTTTTAACTTGAAACATTTTTTTTATATGGCGACCATCTGATGTAATTTGTCGTACCATTTTTTTTATATGCCGCGTTAATGGCCTGAAACAGATAGGCATATTTCCTTTCCACTTTTGAAGTAAGTAACACTAAAAGCTAACAACTGAATAATTGTAAAAACAAATTACACTAGTTTTTTAAATTAAAAATTAATGTAATATCTAAAATCAACGTTTAAATGTATTTACGTTAAGGTACATTTACTTTAAATATTATATACACCTACGGTCTTACAGGCGAGCAGCGCAAACACGCACAGGAGCCGCAATCGACCTGTTAGATGGATCTGGTGGTACTAAATAATATAGTAATGTTTCCTTCTACTGTACTGTTGTATTTATGTCAACGAACGCCAAAAGCAGATTTTCGGAATATCACAAAAAACGGTTTCAACGATGAGAAGCATCTGCTAAATACGCGGAAGCCTTTTAATTGTTATGGCACGTTTGTGCGTTCTTGAACTCCGTTTTTAATTGCCACTTTGAATTTGATCCGGGTCGACACCGGCCAGCGGTCGCGGGTTCGTTGACCTGTCCAGAATTATTTACCTTTTGTTGCCGCCATATGGGTTGCATAAGTGGAGCATGCCACTTCCCAGAACAAATAGTGAAATGCAAAGCAGAAGACATACATACCCAAATCTTAGATGTCGAATTTCAATGAAAAACAACGAAAACAAGATTAAGAACATGTTTTACAGAAAAATAAGATTTTTTTTTTGTTTATTTAATAATCTTAATAATTTAAAAATTTTGTAGTTAGGTTATTATGACTTAAATACTGTCTGCACTGTCTGTACTTTACGCGAGTAAAAAAACATTTTAATAAAACACAACGGTTTAAAACGCGATATATTTTAGCTGAAACTTGTTCGAAAATATGTTTAACTATGTCTACTATTATGACTTTTTAAATATCAAAAGTTTTGAAGCCCTTTAGGATCCACGACGCTGCCTCAGTGCAGATAGGTGGGTATTAACGACTTCCGCCGTTAAATCAGTGCCGATTACCGGAACTGACATTGATTGCTCGTATTTAACTAACGACTGGCTCAATATCCCAAATACCGAAGCAGTATTTCGCCCGACCAGACACTAACCACTAAACCAATGAGTTAAAATTAATAATCGATTCATATTAGCTCATTGTTCATCAGTGCGAAACCCCATTGGGCATGGTGCCTGACTGAAACTGCTTTTAATGTGTAGTTTCCCAGATTTGAACCCGAAGCTCCATTTATGGCATTGGATACTCTTAATGTTTTCTACTCCATTACTTTCCATATTATCTGAGCATCAAAAACCAGCTTACAATATATTTTAGATACCTTTAGTAATTTGTCCGTCGTAACTATATTTTTAAAAACCGCATAAGACACTAGCTTGACGTACGCTAAAATCCTTTTTATCCAGTTAACATTTGTTAAAAAAGAATTACGATCTCTTTCTTGTTTGCAGCCAAGGATTAACAACCAATCTGTAATCCAAGATTGCTTACCGTGTCTGACTCACGAGCTATTCCTGTTGCAAGTTGTTACACCAAACTGCAGATGCATCCGTTTGGTATGAGAGGTCAATGCTTAATTCTGACGAAATGTCGAGTGCGTTGAAATCCTTTTTATCCAGTTAACATTAGGGCCCGAACATGGGGCATGGAGCAAATCGTATCTGGGTTCATTGCGCAATACCATTTTAAAGCTTTTGTTTGGACCAAAACATAATTTTTATGACGGAAGACACAAGTGTAAGAGTCACTTGAGGGAAGGTGAACTACATCTAAATACTGTCTATAGTTTACGCGAGTAGTACACATTTAAATAAAACACTTTAACGGTTTAAAACGCGATATATTAGTTAAACTTATTAGAAAATGATTTTTAACTTCGGCCCGACGTTTCGGATGCTTTGCAGCAGCCGTGGTCACGGGGAGACTAAAGATGGAGGATGTCTCTGACGTCAAAGTAAAAAATTGCTACGCTAACGCTATCTGTTCCGTCGAACTTGGTATTTGGCGAAACTGGCCGGGTCCTTACAGAATTGACTAACGGTGTATCGTCCCTTATAATGAATTTTCTTTAAATATAACCCACACACTTACAGTTAAATTTTCTGTAAACATATTAATAACTGTACCATTTTTATTCCTGCCACGACAAACAACATGCAAATATTTATTTTATGTCAGAGTCGACGATGCTTACTTGTCCTTGACCGTCCGATTTCAGTACAATTTGTTGCCAACCAACATTATATATATACACACCTATTATCATTAGTATTTTTTAAATTCAAGCCAAATTTTTATCAGATTTCAATTGCCATTTGATTACTAAAAATAATTTAGCTAACTTTTTTGAAAATTTCTTTTAACTACGGCTCGACGTTTCAGTTGCCTTACAGTAGCCGGGGCCACTGATAATTTCGCGTTTTAAACCGTTAAAACCAAAGATTGTATATATTTTTAAATTAACTACATTTACGAACGTAACAGGAATGAGTCCCAGGAAAAAAGACGTTTATTCTAATGAAAGGCCCGGGGTAGACAAATTTCTTGCACTTTTAAATAAAATTTTCTTAGCCGTAATTTCCTGTGTCTCCAGAACTTGTATCCAAGACTTCTCGCTTAACCTTCTAAAATCTAGACAATGCTTCCACTAAACATTGTTTACGATTAGAACGATAAAACAGCTGATATTTTATTGTAACTGTGTCCTACTGCCATTTGTTTAATGATTCATTATTACTAATATCAATCACGACGAAGGTTCAACTAATTAAAATAAATTGTCATTCTTAATCATGTCTAAGATTGAAAAATACAAGATATCTATTATATCTTTGACAAAAGAAAAAAGATATTATATCCTTTAACTTAATTCCAATATTTTGTTTACACTCGATTTGTTACTTTTAATAGTACAATTTTTATATCTAAAACTGATAATTCATCAAAAATGAATGTCATTACAATATTTACTTATCATGGCTTTGGTAAAATTATGGGAATTTTGTATCTACGTAGAAGAAGACCTACAATAATAATAATTATTAAACACACTTACTAATAAGTGTTTTTTTTTTATATATAAAATTATTTTTATTATCTTTGATAGTAGTTCTAAGCTAAACTATGTATACTTACTAGAAGTAAACCACATACATTAAATCGACTCGAAGAATATATTATTATTGACCGTTTTGCCGCCCTAATTCGGTCGCTCTCTGAATTTACAATACTCCTCGAAACCGTTTTTGTGCTAAATATTCAAGCGGTGCCCATTTGGATTTTCTTTTATGCAGGAGCCAATAGTTCTGTTAGTTTGTGTCATATGTAACCACGCCCAGATAACTCTAATATACTGTTTCCAAATGTTTCTTAAAAGATTTGACTATAATTGTGCATGAGTCAAAATACAAATTTATTCAATAAGTCTAAGTAAGTATAAAGAAATACTGGCATAAAACTAGACAAATAGACTACAATTATTAGAATAAAAGACGAAGTTTCTGCTCGATTGGATACATTAAAATCAACGCCGATGAACTTGATGTACTTTTTTATAAGTACATACTTTAAAATGTTTCTTATAAAAACGTTTTTTTTTAACGTTGAAAAATAAAACAGCTCAATAATCGCGATAAAAACAATGTTTCATAAATAGCATGAAAAGTATGATGCAACTGCATTTGCAACTTATAATAAAGCAGAGTGTACATGCGGTCTTTTGTTTCTCAGTTGTGTTACAATATTATTATATGCTAAATGCTACGGTTTCAAATTAAAGTCTATCCTGAGGAATTTCCAAATTTCGCCTGACGTACGACCTACCACGTCTGTCTAAAGTCCCATCCCACTACAAAACACCTGAAAGTCCTACCTAAATAAATATCAAAATAATTTATTCACGTAGGGACTTATGAACCTCATCGCAGTTAAAAACTAAAGACTCTAAAGTTTCATTACTTACCAGTTCTGAATCAATTGTTATTATAAAATATTTCTAACCACCTTGTGAGCGCTCCTATTGATTGAATTTAGTTAGTTTTTTTGGAAAACAAAGTTACTTCTGGCTGACGAGGTCGTTGGTGAAACAACGTCGTGGTGTCATGAGTTTGATCCCCGCCGGGCCGGGTTTTCGTGTTTCTATGTTGGCTGTCGTTCTTAATTAAAAAAATCTCTATATAATGAAGCCAGTTGTTGATGTTCCAGCACCTCATATCCTTCTTCCAAATGAAATGAAATATTACAACGCGAAACATGTGAAACTGTGACAAAAATCGTGTATCTTGAATAAGATCTTCGAGGTTCTTTGAGTCCCTGATGAAAAATAGTGTAGTGTGTACACCCCTTAGTTTTTACAGTCAAACATCATCCTGAATGCATTCGGGTCGAAGCAACTCGAACGAACCGAACTCGAAAACGTTTCAGGGACTCACAGAATTAGAATAATCGAACGTCGACATGTTTGCCTGAAACGGCCCATTTGAAATTCTATAAACCGTTATTCGCATTGGAAAATATGCCGACATAACCAACGGCCCATACCCCGCTTACATCGCTTACATAATTGCATTCGATACATTTTAATCAGTCTAGAAACTTCTAACTGACGTTTCAATTTCTATGTAGCCTAAACTTTTTTCAGCAAAAAAGGATAAAAAATTCAATGTCATTTCAAATAATCGTATACTTCAATATAACCTTTTGGGGAAATAAAATAAATAATTTGGGAAATCAATGAAATAAATAAATTGAACAATTATTATCAAATCAAATTAAATACTAAAAGAAAAACTAAAGTTTTGCTTGTTTACATCCACGTGCACAAATCTGTACCAAAATCATCGGTTAATACATTACTCTAAATTACACTCTGAATAACTAAATTACCCATAATAGCCCACCTGAAGAGAAGGTCTTAAATTACGTCTGAAATTATATCCTTGAAAAGTATATTTATGATTAGTTTGTGATACATTTCACCTTTTATTCGGTTTCAACTCGTGTACGCCTACGACATATTTATTACTTAATAGTTCAGGAAAATTCTATGGATATATTGTTCTAAGAGTCACGAGAGACCCGTGCTAGATTCAGGGAAACTGTCCCATGTAAGGTTTGGGTTTTTCCTACTTCTCTACCGGTTTTTTTATACAATGTATCAATTTTAAAAAAAGAACTTAAACAAATATTAGTATGTAAGTTGTAATTTAACCAACAAATTACTTAAATAACATTCTTATGCCTAAGTACTCCTTTATTCGGTATTAAAATGTTACTAATCCTTCATTGCAGTACTATATTTTAACTAGTTCTTCTTAATCGTATTTTATGTCATCTCCTTGTGATCACCTGGATTCTGAAGCGTAGTATCCTGGCGGTAAACTGTAAAAACCACGAAACTTTGGTATAAATATATAATTACTAAAACGTCCCCTTTCTATCGGAATGTCTGAAATATACTGATTATCGGATATAGAATTTTCTTTTACTTCATTTTCGTATTCTACATTTATATCTTCATTCTGAGTTTTTCTCTCGGCATAGTCATTATTAGACGTATTTTCTGATAAGACTACATCGTCATTTTCTAACTTTCTATATGCACCAGAAATAGTTTGACTTATTTCGTCATCATTAGAATTTAAATCATCTTCATTCTCGCTTTCAGTTTCATCGTCGGAATCGGCATTAACGTTATTTTCATTTTCTACTATTTCTTTATAAGCTGTGTACTTGAACGTATTTGTATTCATCTGTTGTATATCGTTACTCTTATCACCACCGGGATTTTCTTGCGAGTCGTCTACGTCTTCTGAACTATCATTTACATCTTCATTCACTTTATATATATTGTCCTCTAGTTTTGTACCAGCTCGGGTAAATTCTTCTTCTAGGCTTTGTATCGTAACTGTAGCGTCATACTGCATACCAGGAGCACCCGTGAATACTATTACGACATACCTAAATCCAGGACCACCTTCTACAATGTTCGCTTTAAGCTCTGTTCCGAAATCTATTCCAGTAACTCTAACGTGCCCAATTATATTGCCCTCACTTGTGGCTGGGTATTTTAAAGCTAATGAACCTCCCGGTACTGATACCTTGATTTGTGACGTGTTGAATTTTTTAAGTTCTTCATTACCAACATCTAGAAGAAACACGAATGGATATTTATGAAACGCACTGGCTATAGTTAGACTAAATAGACAGATAATGGTGAATCCAAGTAACATTGCGTTGGTTCGCGAAGCACAGTAGATCGTGAAGCTATAATCAGATCTTATATAACGAATTACTTCATGGTTCGAGCACTCAGTTTTTGTTTACCCTTGATCAATCAAACCGATTTTTCAGATTTATCGAGAAGATGCAGCTTCCTCAATTTTTGTGAAGGCATGCACTGCAAGGCCAGGGATTCGCATTGACTGTCACTACGCGAGGATAGAAAATAAATAACATTTCTGTTCAAAGAGATGATTAATCTTTTTATAAACCTCTTTGCAAGCGTAATTATAGATGTCTTTAAGCGTTAAAAAGACATCTATAATTACACTTCTCCTAATGCTCCTAATGTTTTACAGAATTTTAATAATATAAAGCACAAAATATGATTCTGTGGAATGTTTTTGTGTACATACTACCAATGGACATACTTATTTCAATTTTGTTTAACTGAGAAACTTGTTTCAAACTTCATTGCTTTTTCATTAAAATACAAAGATTATGCTTAATTTTTATTTGAATTATAAATAATAGCATATATTGATTTATGTAACAACCCGATGAAATATCACAATCACTTAAACTAGCAAAGCTACAATTAAACTTAACAAGACGGTACCAATTTATAAAACACGATACTATCGTTTAATTTTCGTGACGTCACCAATGAAACACTGGAAATTAAGAATTATAAATCGTGGATTCACGTGACGTCGCGTCAATCACGTCACCAAAATGGCTGTCGCTAACAACTTGTAAGGTGAACACTTAAAATATTGAAAACAAAAATATTTACACACGTAACAGTGAGATTGCTATATTAAATCACAGACACAAATGATTTGTTAGTTTAACAAAAAATAATATTCTACATATTTTTGTTTTTTTTTAAAGACATGGTAAATACAATTTTTTTTATATTTACTAAACAATCACAGATTCATTTTTATCTAAAGGAAGTATTATAAAACTCTATTTGGAATATCACGGCGAGCGCTAGTGCGGTCGCCCAAACGCCCGGTTAGTATTCGAGGTCCCATCGGAACTCAATACGTAATAGTCATTAAAAAAAATCTATTAGTAATAATAATAAAGGAGAAATTGCAAAAATAATGTCATACTCTTGCTAATATCTAAATTAAATGCTAATGAAGACGTCATCACATATTATATATACTCATGTACTTTTGTATTATTTAGCATAATTGATAAATAATATACAATTTAAAAAAAGATCTATGCAGGAGTTACATTTAAGGACATAGTCATTAATAGTTTAAACGCCTGATACTTATCCCTTAGCAAATACTTGTCAGTGATTTTTATACTTTACAAATCTGTAAAGGGGCTATCGATTCAATTTGATATAGCATTTATTTATATCAATTACACCAACCAAGTCTGATTATTATATACAAATATTCTATCAATTGCTTTATAAGCTTCAATTAAGAAATAACATTTAATTTAGAATACATTAATTGATAACGTATTTAAAAGCTCCTACATATAAAGATCAAAAAGTTTAGCTAGCTTTTTATCACAAGTATAAATTAAGCTTTTAGCTATATTAATAACACGAAAATCTTAATAACAAACTTGTTAATTTTTAATTTAACAGCGATATAGAGCTCTACTGAAGCAAACCACCAAAAGAAAAGCTATTTTCAGCTTTTTGCATTTGTTCTAAATCTTTTAAAGCAGTATTAATGTCTCCCGGTTGTTGTCTCTTTTCCGCGCGATTCGTCATTTCATTGTCTCTGGGTCCTAAATCAGTGTTGGCAGATGAAAATTCGGAATTTGCCGATGGGATGGAGTCTTTATCATAATTCGTCTGTCCAATATAACTTGGTTCACTAGAATACGATAGATCTTTGGCTGCTAGTTTAACCCGAAAAAAATTCGTTACTGTTCCACACACGCCCTGGAATGTAGGAAGGAGAAGGTATATATATGCAAATCAAATATTTTTTTGTCACTATGTGTTATTTAGTTGGAAATATAACTAGTGCGAACACAACCATACCTTGAGACGATTTATTTTACTATGCGTCGATGTCAACAATGCACCAATGTCACCCAGAGCACCAATATTTTCCTGCTGTCCGTCATTTAAAATAGCAGTTTCCTGTAATTATTGAATGGAAATAACAAGTCCAGAGATAATAGAAAATAATACACTTAGGTGAGTATTTGACAGCTTTGTATACAAAAAAAAAAATAGAAACGTTACCTCAGATGTCTTAATATCGACCTCTTCAAATTCGTTTACATCCAAATATTTATGTTTCTCTAGAAATTCTTCTCTCTCTGGCTTAGGTTGATTAAATAATTCCGCACGCATGCATGCATCTTCGTAGGCTTTTAACGACATATTTGTATTGGCTATGTCTCTGTTCTCTACATGCACTGGTATATTCTAAAAATATTTTATATTTAAAGCTTGAAAAGCATTTTCTAAGCTACAGCTACAGTAGCGCTAATACATTTTAGTGTTAGTGACGACGTAGCCTACGCGCAAACTCCTTATTGATCTTTCGTTTAAAAATGTTCCATTCTTGCATAAGTCAAAAACTAATTTGCCACTTAACAATGGAATATATTTTTCAATTCGATCATGACATTGAAAAGCTTTTCTATAGCTTTATAAACCTGATTTTGATTTTAGAAGAGGTTGTGCCTAGCCCAGAATTGAAAAAAGACGATTAGTTTACTTTAAACTACTTCTAAACGGAAAGATTGAAAATATATTTTATAAATATATTCAACACATGAATGTATATATTATAAATTATGTTTATTTCTTAATAAATATTAAGTTCCTGTGAGAGTATGTTGGCAACTTTAGAATGAACTGTCAATTTTATACACCCATTTACAGTTCAACAACCGTCCTTGAAAGGTTTGTCTTTCAGTTATTTGAAGTGTTGAAGACAAATACCGTTTCATATCGAATTCCAGTTAGTTTTTTAACCCATGCATAGTTTGTACACTATCGCTATCTCTTTTGTAAAACCAAACGGTGAATTAGATAATCATTCATTGTTCCACAATCATAAAGTAAATATTTGAATGTCAAGATATTACGTTATTTGACTTGTTTTCTAATAAATGATTATTATCACTTCTGTCTCGTTTAAAAGTGTATTTCGGTTTTACAGTGCTTCGTGCAGGTACAATTTGCGGAAAATGGCTTCAAGTAAGACCTTTTTTTAATGTTATTTCAATATCATAATACTGGCCGGTTATGACTTGCGCTTTTGTGTATGATTATATAAACAACTTGAATACAGTCTCTTGTCCGTGAATTTTTTAGCCTAGCTAAAAGTAAATGAAGACATTATTTAAATATAAAGTTTGTTATAAAAACATTATCAGACTGAAACAAACAATAAACAGAAGTGAGTTCTGAAAACTTTTTTCTTTTGAATAAAGTAGCAAACTGGAGAATTTTAATAATGGAGATATTGCTAAAGGTCCAATGGAGGGTTTGTATTTATAATTTTACTTGTAAATAGTAAGCCATCATCACAATTGTCTTCATTTTATTGAATTAACAAAGCTATCCCTATATGTACTTGAAATACTTGTGCAATATTTGGAAATGGGTTAAAACAAAATACACAGAAAATAAATTTATATATAAGCGATAAAATATGTTAAATAGTTAAAGTTAATAAACTATGTTAAACATGTTTATTGAATACTTCATGGTACCTAATTGATTATGTATTTCAGAACCACTGACATTAGAAAACATTAGCAAACTTAGAGAGGATTTCTACAAGTGTCCCAAAAATGAGCTTGCACAGAATGTTTGTACTCGGTTTGATCCCTTCGAAGTTGCAATTAGTAGAAAGAAAACAGATACATCCCTACATGTTTACAATATTAAGGTAACACCCTACTTTTAGAACAAAAGCATTTTAATTATTGATACTAGTTCTCTATAATTTTGTTTCCTTTCCTCGGGGCTTTATTCTCTTGGATTCATGTCTATGTTTAAATTATTTATTTTTATCATATTGTGTGTAACTCTACCCCAGAAATGTTTTGTGCATTACAGCATATTGTATACTGATCTAATACTGAAGGACAATTCATTCTTTACTTTATACCTACCAACCCACAAAATTTCGTTTTTAATTTTAAAAAAATGATTTTTTTGTTGTATTTTACCTTACACCTATTAAAGCCATTGTGATATACCTTTACAGGTTGAAAGTGAAGGAAAACCTGTGACAAACCAAGAAAACTCAGGCCGATGCTGGCTTTTTGCAGCACTTAATGTAATGAGACTGCCTTTTATGAAGAAATATGGTCTTGATGAGTTTGAGTTCTCCCAGAGGTAGGTTACATTGCCTTTAATGACTAAGATATGCAACTATTAATTTTTTGAATGTTGAAAAATTCATACACAGACCAATTCTTACCTCAATCTTATGTAAATAAATATTTATCTAAACCAATTTACTTTGCTAGTAATTATGGAGCTCAATATTTTTTAACACCAGCATATTTTATCAAAATCACTTCAGCAGCAAAAGAGTATAACTCATCCAACCAAAACTCTATATTGGAGATTATAGTAGATAATTATGTAATTGAAATGCTGTTCCTTGGATTTCTAGCTACCTATTTTTCTGGGACAAGATAGAGCGCTCCTACTACTGGTTAAACAACATCGTCAATACAGCAAAGCAGGGTGAAACATTAGATGGAAGATTAGTAAACTTCTTACTGAAGGTAAAACAAATAATATGGTTATATTTTTAATACTACAAAAATTACAGGCAGAGGAGATATTTTTTTTTTCTTTTGAGGAAACCAACTGTAGGCTGTGTGCATATAAAATGCTCTGCTAACATCATTTTACTCAAACAATTTAAAGTGGATTTAGTACTGAAAGAAGATTTGAATACCTCTACTAATTATCTATAATTGTACCAGGATCCCATAAACGACGGCGGTCAGTGGGACATGATAGTGAACTTGGTGAATAAATATGGGGTGATGCCAAAGAAGTGCTTCCCCGAGTCATTTAGTTCCAGGAAAAGTATGCATATGAATGCACTGATTAAGACAAAGGTTAGAAATTCATTTAACTCCATTTTAAAATTAGTAAACTTGATATAAAAAAGACTTTTAAATAAAATACTTTAACGGTTTAAAACGCGATATATTAGTTAAACTTATTTGAAAATAATTTTTTAACGGCCAGTTTCGCCAAATACCAACTTCGACGGAACAGATGGCCCTAGCGTAGCAATTTTTTACTTTGACGTCAGAGACATCCTCCGTCTTTAGTCTCCCCATGACCACGGCTGCTGCAAAGCATCCGAAACGTCGGGCCGAAGTTAAAAATCATGTTTTAATAAGTTTAACTAATATGTCGCGTTTTAAACCGTTAAAGTGTTTTATTTGACTGTGTACTACTCGCGTAAACTATAGACAGTATTTAAAAAAAACTTTCCTCACATTTCACAATGCAAAATAAACAAAACCAAAGCCTAATGATAAATTTTATCTTTAATCTTAAATTAAGTAATTCATTAATCATAATAAACAATGAGTCTACTAGAGCTTAATAATAAATTTTATTTTACACAATTTATATTGTGACTGTTCCTGCCTTGGTCATTCGGGGCAGAGACACCGAATATGCCCCATGCCCCACTTTAACGTTATTCCTTTTTCGATATCCAGTTACGAGAATTCGCCAAAGAGTTGCGCGAGAAAGTGGCAAACAAAGTCTCTGATGTGGAGATACAAGCCACCGTGGACAAGCAGATTGCTATCATTTACCAAATTGTAGGCACTTGCTTAGGTAAGTTATATATTTTATTAGTTCCTGCAAGTATCAAGTCTGGTGCAATAGACGTTATAAATAATTTGAAGAAATTTAAACATAATCTATAATCCTTTTAAAACAACAAATGCGTCTGAATTATTGAAATAGTTTTATGAGATATGCCTGTAGTTTACGCGAGTTACACTTAAATAACACATTTTAACGGTTTAAAACGCGATATATATTAGTTAAACCTATTTGGAAATTGTCTCCCCGTGACCACGGCTGCTGCAACGCATCCCAAACGTCGGGCCGAAGTTAAAAATAATTCATCAAATCAGTTTAACTAATATATATCGCGTTTTAAACCGTTAAGTGTTTAAGTTAATAAAATCAAATCAATCAAAATTTTGATTTTAATTAAATAATTTTTTGATGCAGTCACTATGTGGTCTTTTTTATTATTCTAACAAATATTTCCTTTTCTCTACCAGGAACACCACAAGAGAAGTTTACCTTTGAATTCTACAACAAGGAGAAGTCTTACAACAGCCTAGGACCGCTCACTCCGCAAGAGTTTTACAACCAACATGTAAGGCCGCTCTACAATGTCGACGACAAAGTAAGCTTTTTGTTTTCTCATATTTCTTTAACCTAAGACTACCTTTTATGCTATCTGTACTTGGTATAACACTGCTTATTAATTTTGTAATATTTATGAACCACTCAATGTATGTCTAAAATCGCTTGTTTGTATATTTTCAAGGTATGTCTGGTAAGCGACCCGAGGGAATCGAACCCATTCGGACGTCTCTACACGCTACAGTGCCTGGGCAATGTGGTCGGCGGTAGGCAGACGGCCTATAATAACCAGCCTATCGAAACACTTATGAAGTAAGTGCCTATACTTATATACATATTTCTTATTTTTCAAAGCAATTTCCCTAAATCGCGTGCGTTGCGTGCTTTTTCTAAACTTTGGACAAAGCACGCAACACGCAACAACTTAAGGTAATAAGTTTCATAAATATAATTATAACGGTATTTTAATTATATGTTTTATCTTAGGGTGGTAAAAGACAGCATATCTGGCGGTGAGGCCGTGTGGTTCGGATGTGAAGTGTCCAAGCGATTCGAGAGGAAACATGGTCTTGAAGATCTAGATGCGTACGTTTATGCTCCTTTACCAAAATGCGATTCAATTAATCAAATTCTTTTAACAGTTGAAAACGCAAAATATATTCGTTATTTTAAATTTAATTTGATTATGGCCCAACTTTTCGATTGCTCTACAACAACCGAAGTCACGGGGGAATTAAGATGGAACTTAACCCTAATGTCTAAGTTAAGACTTCTACGCTAGCGCCATCTGTTTCAGCGTAGTTCTCCGATTACCAACTGAGTACTTCTTTTTTTTTACTTTACAACAGACAAGACTACAAGTTGGTGTTCAACACGGAGATCCAAATCGGGCTGAATAAAGCGGACAGGCTGTTGTACGGCGACTCTTGCATGACGCACGCCATGGTATTCACGGCTGTTGGCACCGACGTGAGTACGGACTACGGAAGTTGACGCAACCCGCATTTTTCTTGACGTATAAGTCGTGTTGTAAGTTGGTCTTTCGACACTGGAGACTGTTTGGCGCATTCCGTGTCGGTCTAATAGCCTTACAAATGTATATTGGAACTGTTTGTTTTGGATACTTTAATATTATTCACATGTTATTGCAATAATAAATTGAAATCGATTTAAGATTTAAAAAAATTTACAACACGGGCAGGACTTGAATCGATGTTCACAGCGTTCCGTGCTGTTGCTCTAACCAATTGAGCTACCGTGTCAACTGAGCTACGGTACGCTGTGGATGCCGGTCAAATCCTGTCATTGTTGCTAAAAATGTTTCAATCTAAAATTGAGTTTTAATTTGAACAGATTTTTTTTTATAGCAATCATATTTTTTTCTAACAGGAGGAGGGCAACCCTCGCAAGTTTCGCGTAGAAAACTCCTACAGCGACAAGGAATATGACAAGGGTTATTTATTGCTCACCGAGCCTTGGTTTCGGGAGTTCGTTTTTGAGGTATGTCTGTAGATTCTGCAAATCTATGCTATCATACTATAAACTTATTCGACGCCAGATTTGTGACTTCAAATCTTTTTTTTAAATAATTTTAGCCACATAATCATTCGATTTACACTGCCATTCTTCACAGGTGGTTGTAGACCGAAAGTATGTACCGAACGAGGTGCTAGAAGTGTTCAAACAAGAGGCCGCCGTGTTGCCCGCGTGGGACCCAATGGGTACGCTCGCTTGTCCTCTATGCTCGCAGGAATAATGTTGCCCTATTTAATAACTGTATGTTTGTACAATATTAAGGATATCTCATGTATTATTTTTGTTATTTGGTGCCTTGACCTTATATACTATCTTAGTAATAGCAAAAGTCTGGACCATTGGACCTGGAAGTCTACCACTATTCAGACATAATTAAATGACGTGCACTTTACAGTACTTTATGTATACTCGGCCTGACAGTTTTTTCTAAAATACTTAATAACTTTGATGACAAGTTTTTGCTTTGAAGTGCTACTAAACTACTTACCATGTTTAGTATGAGTTTATATGAACTATTTTTCAAGATGTAGCATATAATCAGTAACCAGTATGAAAACCAATACATTGCAAACAAAAATTTAAAATTTTCACGAGTTTTCCTGTCACTGCCACTTTTTATTGTGAAAACTTCAGCATTAAAATAAAAAACATTTTTTACTATATATTATTATGTACTATGTAAGAATTTTGAATCTGTGCTTTTATTTTTATTAAATAAAACTTGTTTTATTTAGCAATAAACAAATTCTAAATAAAATAAAAAAGACTTGAGACTTGTTTATTTTGAACAAAGTATAAGGACTTAAGGCTAACGTTTATATATAAATGATGTACCAAACCGCCATTGATAGTAGATGATTGATAATAGATGAAACGTAATACGTATGTACATTAGTGCAGCGGCCGGCCAGAAAGGCATTGATGGACGACCGAGTGAACCTCGGCCTCGAACACATAAGTTAGTATCCTTGCTCTTTTTCTCAAATTATTCGCGGAAATTTAAAGTAAGCAGTACAGTATTTGTTTGTCACACTGTCTGTGTGCAAGGCAGTTCTAAAGTTCATACTGAACCTTTGATAGTTTACCCTTTTCAGTTGCGGATAGAAGATAGTAACATTTTTAACAACACGAAAACATATATGATTTTACATAGTAACTTACATGGCCGCAAAACACGACGGATATGAATTCTCATACTACTATTTCCGGCCGCTGCTCGATCAGTACAGCAGGTTCGATTTATCTCGTGCATATTTGAGAAAAGGAAATTATCAAACAATCTTCTGAACTTCTATGCCACAGTTTTCCATTTAATGTCGGTCGTTTTAAAATACATTAATTCATTGTTAGTTATACCTCTATATATTTAAAGTACAATTCACGAAATATTAAAAACTCATTTAAAATTAGTGTTTATGTGTAAAGGCATAATTGTTATGATAGGGAAGCGAAACAAAAAAAGGATAATATATATTTTATGTATTAGTTATTAGTATAACCAAAATTAACTAGGGTTTTGTTATCCGTAGTCGCTTCGTTAGTTAAGTACTACGTTAAATAAAATCATTGATAAAGACATACATTTTAATAGCAAGTATAAACATGAAATATAGATGTTAGATGCAGTATCGCTAAACGTTAATGACCGCATTCTGATCCAAGAAAATTTATTTCCACCTATTGATGTAAAGTTTTACGGTTACCTACCGGTCTATTTTCTCAAAGATTCCACTGCAAGTTAAGTTAAATTAAGCTTAACGACTACCGCCACTGATTTAGTGATGATAATCGGAACCGACGGCTTAATTTACCGATGTACCGGTTCAGCCAACTCGAGTTTCAAATCCTGGTGAGCGCACAAACTGACGAAGTTCTTACAAATACGAAACGTATATCTTTTTTTATTTTTCTCCTAGCGAGTATGACTAAAAACATATAAAGAGTTTAATGCAAACATAATTTTCTCAAAGCAGATCCGGTGATATGAATCGAAATCCATCTTTTGATGGATCTTGACAATATGCTACCTGCGGTAGTTGTGATAGTTTAAGCACAAATAAAATTCCAAGATACATTATAGTTCTCAATACGTAGTTACGATATTCAAATACATTTATACGTAAATTGTTACATTTATCGTGACTATTCTAGTTTTTTATGTCAATTTGGAAAACACTTCTGGGTCGTAAATTATCCTTCACAGTAACAGAAAAAAGCGTACGATGAAAGGGGGGGTATATGGTGTGACCTTTTAGATGTTGCTTAACGTTTTGTGACTTGTTGCCATTTGTCGTCGTCGCGAGCTGAAACGAAGCGGTTTTATTCGATTTATTTGAAGATATGGTCGGATGTACATTCTCAGTTCCGGAACTCTATTGTGAGCCAGTCGAAAATAACAATTAATTATACAATTAATGTTCTTGTCAAACTGTTTACAATCTCAATAGAAGACTGCTAACGTTTAACTAGAAATAATTTACCTCCGAGGCCTAACACCGTGCATTTGCGTTAGAAATGCAGGTGTGATTTATTTCGGAGGTATGTTTATATTTTACCACATGACCACGAAAGCTGTCGAAAAGAATTTGTATTACAAATATGAAACAACAGTTATTTTCGTTATCGCAAAAAAAAAATGTGTATAATAATGCAATACAGATATAATGCTTAGCCCAAGTGTTCTCGTAACTTACGTTTCTCGTCCCTACGTGGCGGTGGGCGGCTGTCGCGATCATCACGACGTGGCCCGTCCCTTTCACGGTCATCGCGACGTGGAGCGTCACGCCTTGGACCATCGCTGCAGAGTGTAGGTGAGAAAGAATTAAATACAACGGCGGTTAAGGTTTTAATAATAAAGACTTCTATAAAAATGTATGAGATCAGACCATTATCAATTGTAAAGAGGTGCTCTCAAATCATCGAAAAATAAGAAGGTATAAACATACCGGTCGTCCCTCCTCGGCCCATCTCTGTCGTCGCGTCGGGGTGGGTAACGGTCGCGATCGTCACGCCGGGGTCCGTCGCGGTAACGGTCGTCGCGCGGGGGCTCTTTAGACCTCCACGTAGATGAGCGTTCCTATATATTTATAATATTGAAGTAATGGCGTTGTAATAAAGGGGTTTATTTTTAATTTACAAAAACTATATGGATTATTTAATAATACATATGTTTGTGTGTATAGCTTAAATTTGAACATTGAGAATACTCACACCAGAGGCAGGTGGCGGTTCGGCGGGACCTCGACGCCAGCTGCTGCTGTCTCCAGCTGGAGGGCCGCTGGACCGACCGGTGTAGCGTGGTCTACATATGTCATATAGCTTAGTCAAAATATATTATATATTGCTAGCTATTCTTAAGAATATGCTGTAGGTGTTAGCATTTGAGCACACACACCGTTGCTCAGTTGGTGGATCTTCAGCATGGATGAAAAATCTTATCCTAAATTCCTTTCCAAACTATGTTTCAACATTTTGTGTATAGATAAGAATATACCTGTCCCTCTCTGGCTCGCCTCCTCGGTTAGCTGACCTCCAGCCGCCCTCATCCCTGGGCCGTTCCTCCCGTGGTCTGTCTTCCCTGGGTCTTTCATCCCGAGGCCTTTCGTCCCTTGGTCCGCGATCATCACGGGCTCTATCGTCGCGCCTATTATAAAGAAAATTAAACGTTTTGTTTCACTTGGAATTCATCAGGGACTAATATTTATCAATTAATATCACTTAATAAATCTGTACGGGTATTAAATAACACAAGCAACGCTCAATACGTTGTCTGTCGCGTCACACCTACTATATCATTTACCTCTGAGGCCTACCATTCTACAAATATTAAGCAGATGGAAATGGGATTTATTTCAGAGGACAACAGTCAGCCTAAAAAATAAATAAATAAAAAGTGTGACAAAATAAAACCGAAAGTTGATTAATGTATTTCATGTTTTAAACTGACGGATACGGGTCAAGCTAGACCAATCGTCTCAGCTTTGGCTGGTCTCCGAGCGGAAGTCAATATTCAGCCGAAACCGATGAATTGTTTGGTTAGTGTTTACCTGTCGTCTCTTGGTGGCGGGTCGTCTCTGCCTGCAGAACGATCGCCGCGTCTTTCTGGTGAGCGCGGTGGAGCATCGCGGGGACGAGCTACAAATAAAAAATTATATTAAAAATAGCAAATAAGGACGGTTCACGTTACACAATTGAGAGCATTGATATTTTCATAGATTGAAATAAAACACTAACGGTTTGAAACGCGAAATGTATTAATTAAACTTGTAAACAAATTATTTTTAACTACGTTTCCCCGTGGTTATGTTCATGGCTGCTGCAAAGCATCCGAACATCGGGCCGTAAACAAGTTTAACTAATATAATTTGTGCTTAAAATGGTTAAGCGTTTTATTACAATGTGTAATACTCGCGTAAACTAAATAGTATTTTGATAGATATAAATTGGGGACCGGTTCTTGCGTTTTGCACAATCGTTATAGATATATGAAATAAACATATACTCACAAGGTCTCCAAGGCTCCTTCTTCTCGGCAGCTGGTTCGCCGGGCTTCGGGCGACGCCACGTGGATTGTGTGGAGGTCTTTTGTTCTTCCAGCTTGCGCGTAATCTCCTCTTCTTTGGCGCGGGCCTTCGCCTGCACGCGGGCCAACATCTCAGCGTGCTCCCTGAAAGCACAAATATAAAATTTTAAAACTTGTTACTTGTTAATAGTGGCCTGAAGAGGGCGTTCTCAAATTTATAATTAGACCAATAAAGGGACCTAAGATAAATCACTCCTCACCTTTCTTCCCTCTCTTTTTTCTCGCGCAGCGCAGACAGCTCCTCTTGTCGCTTCTTTTCCTTCTCTTCTCGCTCGCGCCGTTCTTCTTCCTCTTTCAAACGACGAGCCTCCTCTGCGGCTGCTTCTTCTACGCGTTTCTTCTCTGCTAACCACTATTGCATACTTTAGTATTAAATACTGATGTATACAAATGCTACCTCAAAAGATTAGTGTCTGATTTTTACATAGATATCCGAAATATCAGAAAATTGTGAACAGCTTTCTTTCAGGCTGCCAATAGAAAACATAATAAGTACAACTTCCAAAGCTTGACATAATGATTAACGTATTAAGCTCTCAATGCCTATTTAAAGAAGGATAAGGCAGTCAATAGTACCTCCTGACGCCTGGCCTCAACACGTTGCTTGCGTCTCTTCTCGAGGCGGACCTCCCTTTGCGCGGTGAGTTGCGCCTGGAACTGCGCCAGCCGGTTCGTGTGCGCGGCGCCTCGCTCGCTGCGCAGGCGAGACATGAATTCGTCGCGGTGCACGTGCATGCGGCCCATGCGCGCTTGCGTGGCCACGTCGCGGGAGCGGGCCTCTGTTGAAAGAAAGAAAGGTTTGTTTATAAAGTGTTGTATTTTTGCCAAAAACAAAGTGTTTACTAAAGTCTTTTCCCCTGAATAAGTTAATAAAGCGATGTCACTTTTCTCCAATCTCCAACAAAGAAAAGACAAAATGTCCCATTGTCTTATTTTTTTATTATAGCTAATGGATATTAAGCCAATAGTTAAACATCTGCGGCGCTTTTGAGGTGGTAGTGAGCTTTTTAAGTAACATACATCCATATATTCAGTTATTTTTAGTCTATAATTCTTACCAATAAGTTGTTGTATTCTCTCTTTTTCCTGTTGTTCCCAGAATGCCTTGTCTTGAACCTGTTTCTCTTCAAGGCTCTTCTGGAGGAGCGGGATCTCTTCCAAACGCTTAGCACGTTCAAAGTAATCCACCTGAAATAATATTTCTATAGTAGTTGTATGGTGTATAATATATACTTTATACTAAACTATATTAGAGAAACTATCAAAGGTTTGGTGAGCAAATATTTTAAAGTATTCATACATGTGAAAGTTGGTGCAAATGTACGCAATGATAACGTCCGTACGTAAGATACGTGCGAGTCATGTTTACCTTCTTCTCTTGCGACTTGAGCCTCGCCTGCAGTTCGCGTCGCTCCTTCATCAACTCTTCTGCTTCGCGCTGGGCGATTGCTTCGGCGTCCATTTTCTTTAAATCCTGCGATAAATTACAATTTACTAAGCTGATTATTGACTCATGTTTGACAACCAATATTTCAAGTATCTCTATTATCTACGTATAAAAAGCCAATATCTATCTAGATGTACAGTCACTATCATTTTTTTTCTCTGAAAATATGGCATTGATATTAAACATAAGCTCGTGTAAAATAAAAAACCGTTTTTATATCATGGTCATAATCGTTGATAACATAAGCTCATTGCTATAAGTGTCTACTGCTCCATAATAGTTTCATAAACTACATACCTCTTCGTCCAACTTCTGCAACACCTTCTTGCCGTGCATAGTCTGCGATATGTGAGCGATGCGCTCGCGCAAGTGTCGTTCGCGCATGGCAGCCAATTCCGACGCGTGTCGCTTGCGTTCGCGCTCCTCCCGCTCTTGCTCCAAGCGTTTCGCTTCAGCTGCGGCCGCAGCGCGCAACTGCTCCTCTTGACGGCTATAAAAGAATAATAAAATGAAGTTTTGTCTTATGCTGTTATTTTTAGGCAACTACTTCTGTTTTGTATCATTTAGTTCGTTTCATCGTATTCTTACCGCAACTCCTCCTCCTCCCGCACCGTGTTCAGCCGTTCGATATACTCTTTGCGTTCCTCGATGATCTTGTGGCGCTGCAGTACGCGGTGGTGCTCTGCGTGCTTGTTCTCGTGGTAGTGCTGCACCATGTGGAGCCGGGCACGCTCTCGTTCCGCACGACGCCGCTGCGGGTACAGCGCTTGGACCGCGCGCGTGAGCACTTCGGCTGCGCGGACCAGTTGCTCGCGAACCTATACCGTTACATATTTTTCCTTAGATTTGCGGGAAATACTATCCATGGGTAAGTATGTGAATAAAATGCCTGTACTGGCAAAAAGTTAACTAAACATGTTGTTTACTTTTCGACAAAGCTTTGTACCTCAATAAAAAAGTTTTTAATTATTATTGTTTAGTCAAACTAAAGAATACGCAATATATTTAAAAATTTTAATATATTTTATCGTGCTGGACTAACCTGTTCAGCGGGCGTAGCTTGCAGTATGGCTCCACCGCAGGCCTCATCAGCAGCAGAACACCATTCGCCACCTCCAGCTTCAACACCGAAGTGTACGCACCTATGAACAAATTATTTGACATTAAAAAAGTAAAAAATGTATTCACTAAACAGCCTTAATACGATGAACACAATAACTCACTTATTGGCATGATCAACTCGAATCTGCATATCATTGTGCCTCACACAGTCCACCAAGAGACGCTCAATATGGAACAGGTTGTCAGTCCCGGCCAACTCTAGGAGGCGCGAGAACTCAATGCAGTCGTAGCACTGGGCCAGTTGACGGATTAGACGGACGAGGGCGACGTCCGTTACGGCTACAGTATACTGAGCCAGGGAAGAGTCTGAAAAAATAGTAAAATAAAAACAATATTATCCTAGAGAATTTCACATTTTGTATAACCTTGCGAATATGTAGATTAATAAAGAATGAAAATTCACATTATGGGAATTATACAAATGGGAAAGATTCCATTGTGATGGTCGTGAAAACGATTTTTTGTTACAAAAAACTAAAGTTTAAGTTGTTATATTAAATTAATATTTTCAGTAGACTTAGTGTTTGTTTGTGACAATTTTTATTAATATTTGCACCACGTGCATAACAATACCAAATAGGTTAAGAACAATACAAAAGTAAAAAATATTTAAAATACCTTTATACAAGTTCATCTAATACTCACTAGGGTCCTCCTGTAAAGCCTTTACGACTCCTTGCACGTTGTGGCAGATGGTGAGTGGATTAAACTCGACTTCTAACCAGGCGTACAACTGCTGGAGTTGAGGCGACGCCAGCGCCACCACGTTCAAGCGGACAACATCTGCAAACAACAAATACAAGGTTAGTAACGATTTGATGAGCATCGTGTAAAACTGCGTAATTTGATCTTCGTTGACATTTCTTAAGCTGGATAGTTACGACATTAAGCAAAATTATTTAACTGATTATTTATTCAAAAAAATTGGCTTGTGCAGGTATTAAATAACACAAACAACGCATAATACGCTGTCTGTCGCGTCACACCTACAATATTCTCTACCTCTGAGGCCTACCATTCCACACCTATTAAGCAGATGGAAATGGGATTTATTTCAGAGGACTACAAACATATGTTTATGATTAAGGTTGGGATGTTTAGGAAATCATTTTTATCGCTGACGATACTCGCAGCATATCTTGTTCCCTTTAAATCTGTTATGAGTTTCTACAACAAACATATCACAGTCTCCCGTGACGACGGCTGCGCAAAAATCCAAATCGGGCATATTAAAAAGTTATTCTCAAACAAGTTTAACTAAAATATATCGCGTCTTAAACCGTTAAAGTGTTTTCTATAAAGACAACAAGCGTGTTTTAGTGTCTTGTCAAATTGTTATTTTTTATCATTTGGAACATTTGGAAATCTTTGCGATGCGAAATATATTTTTTTATCGTTTTACCATCCCATCACTAAAGACATGGAATTACGTTATTGAATTGAAGTCTAACATATTTGTTTACCTTTTAGCAGACTTGCTCTAGTCGGTGGTTGAGCAAGACCAAGCAGGACGGCCAAGCGCTGAGCCTTCTCAACGGGACTCTTGTCCGTTTCTACGAAGCGGTCGAATTCGGGATGTAGAGACGGTAGCGGCACAGACAGTACGGCTACTAATACACGACACGCCATTCTAAAGAAAAAAAAAGAGTTGTATACTACAAAGTAACGAGTCAGTGAAAGAGCGGGAGTTTTTGGCAATCCAATATGTAACAAACGACTGCCCCATAGCGACGATACAGTATTCTATATGACATAAAAACATTTGTTTTCGTTTTGGGTACTAAAAGAAAAACTTACTTTTGCAATTCCTCCTGCGTAATATTCTTCTTCATTTCCCTGGACAGTTGGAACAACTTGAGCAACGCGGCTGCGTGGAACAAACAGTGACCAGCTTTCCAAAAGACCAGTGCCAGTTTACCATAATAGTTGGCCATTGTTTTGGCCACAGGCGTCTTCTTAGACATGTTCATCAGGTTGTGGATATCCTCAATTGCTTTGTAGGCTTCCTAAACAAGTTATCCCATTTCGTAAATTATACAGTAATTTTATCAATCAAATATTAAAGGTGAACTGAATTGCTTCAATAACAAAGTACATGAAATGTTAAACTAAATGTACTAACTACTTATCTTATACTATCATTTTTTTCCCTTACTTATTTTTTAAATTTTAGTAGTAATGCACTTCTTTTTAGAATATGTATAATAAATAGTTATCATGTGAAGTGTTTAATTTTTTGTTTAAAAGATTTAAGCACCTGCCACAACTCCATCTGAATAGCACTGTCCAGTTGGAATAGACGAGTCTCAAGATTCAACTGCTGTGTTTCTGGTTTGGAAATACTGACATTGCCAGTTTGTACCTGGAAGATATAATATGGAAGAAAATTTTATAAATTTGGACTTATTTTGGAGCCAGCAAATTTACATATACAAAAAAAGGAACTGTATAAATTGGCTATGATTGAGATATAATAAATATCCTGTTTAGGTATTAAATAACACAAACAGTGCATTGTACACTGTCTGTCGCGTCACACCTATAATATTCTCTACCTCTGAGGCCTACCATTCCACAACTATTTACGAGTTAGAAATGGGATTTATTTCAGAGGCCATAATATGATAGATTATTTAAGGCATACTTTATTCGATATTGACTGTCTCTTTTCATTTGCAATAGTTTTAAGTTTTAACATAAAAACCTAATTAAAAGGTAAAAAATTCATGTAGATATGAAAACTAAAACAAAAGAAAGTAATTAAACAATTTACTTACATTGGGCTTGCAAATATCCTCAAGATGTTTACGGAGCTTATCACAGAGTTTTCTGAACTCTGTTTTCCGAGAATACTTCAAACAGAACTGGAATGCCATACGAGCAATGTCATGGTACAATGTCTCTACATGAGCATTGGTACGAAGCAACTCTAGGCATTGGCAATAGGATTCCCAGAGGAATTTTACCTAAGAAACATTACATTAACAATTATTATTTGGCATGATATTTTAATCTTAATATGTTCTATAAAACTAATGTAAACATTGTTCCACTGGCAAACATATCATTATTATATTCCACTTTAAAGAATTTTGAATAAGATTTTTGGTTAAGTGGTCTATTTTTAATAGACCACTTAGGCTACCTTAGAAAAATATGATATGATAAAAGTAGGATTCAAACCTAGTTTAATATTATTAGCACATAAACATATAGTGCCAAAAAGGAAGACAAGACAAACAATGATAAAATTAACTCACCCATGGAGTAAGAATAGTTCTATCTGATCTATCCTGTGCATCTTCACCTGAAACAGCACTCAGAAGAATGCTTTCTGGGGTGGCCAAATTATCCAAATCATCAGTTTCAATGACTGCTTGAGTGGATTGCTCCCTAGCAGCTTCTGTACGTTCCTCAGCCATTCGTAAGTATCCTCTGGCAAAAGAATTGAAAAATACTTACATTAACATTTTTTAAGGGTAGGAGTAAATTAAACATTAGACTAAGCAATATTACTTATAAAATAGACACACCAAATTAAATAATTTGGTATATATCTATTTTGTAAGTATTTTTGTAAGTTTTAATAATATCTATTTACACTCTGCACAATAACAAGCTATGAACATTATTAATAAATATTGTAATATATATGAAAACTCATATTTAAAACACTAATAAAATCAGGACACTATAAACAATATCTTTTTGTGAGCCCTATGACAAGAGACAATATCTTGAGTGTTCCAAACAATTATGTTTTGTTGCAGAGTACAAAGAGATATTTATTTTTTAAATTTTTAGAGTTCATTAAGAAATAAGAAGACAAACATTACTATAAGCAATTTTTCAAGGCAGCTAAAATAAATAAATTGTATAAATGCAATAGTATAAAGGGAGAGATTATACATTTGAATGTAATAGCTTAATATGATTGATATACAAAAGTAACAGATATATTGTCTTCTTTATTTCCCAGTAAAAAAAGAAAGAGGACATTTATGTATATTCAGATTGATAAGTGATCAAAACAAAAGTTGCAAATAGTATGTTTAAAACATAACTCAATACCTCTCTTGCATATGGTTCTGTAAGTTTTAAATGTACTGACCTGATAACCTGTTCCAAAGATCCTACATTTACTGACTGAAACATATTTCGGTACTGAAATAGACCTTCCTTAGCAATGTGTGACTTTCGAAGATCGACACATAGTTCTAGATATTTGAACATGATCGGCTCCAACACCGATTCGGACCAGTTGTACGCCCATTTCTTGTTCCTAAAGACTTCTTGTAACGTGTCTAAGGCTCTTGCGGGTTTCTCCAAATCCATAAACTCTGAAAATTGTCATGTATTGCTAGCTAGCCAGTATCTTAGGTTATCATGATTATGTTGATCTGAGAACGACGACATCATTTCTATACGATATGTTTCGGGAACAAAATTATATTTTTACCAAAATATCATTGATAAAGTATAGGGAATGTCCAAAGTTACGAAACCAAAGTCATTATAAATTCCTGCAACGTGGTGAGATAACGTAAAACATATACATACCATTGGCCCGTTTGAGGGCATTTTCCGGCCTCTGACCATATCTTGCCATGATTGCTTCGTAATAATCACTTCATTAAAACAATTTTATCACGGATAATATAAATTATAAAGGAATACCCAAAAATATTCCTCTTACCACCGGCCCACTGTCAAGCGGTAGTAAGTAAAATGGCGGATGACTACAATATTTTTTTTTTCTCCTTGAAATCAAGAATCGTTGACGAAGCAACATAGGGATGTGTACACATAGACAACAGTATTGAACTTTTATTCAACACTATAAGGTAAATATTAAAACCTTAAAGATCAAAAATGTTTGATAAATATAATAAATGCATGATAAAATATATATTTATCTGGAAGTTTGTATTTTCCCAAAACAATAGGACTTAACACAATTTATAGAACAAAGCTAAAGGACTAGTACCAATAAAATAATATTAACATAACACAGCTTATACACGAGGGCCTGTCGAGTAACTGTCAATGTCAATTATTATCATGTACATCGTCATAGTCCAACTCAAAAAAAGTTAAACAGCTGATTTAAATTTTCTTGAACATTTGTTTTGATTGTTAAATGTCTTAAAACTGTGAAGTTCTTTAATTTCTTTGAGTAAAAAGAATTGTATTATATTAAAACTGTTAGGCGTATAATGATGTTTCTATAATGATAATGCAGATTGTAACTAAAGTTCGCCTCTTTAACAGTCCTTTTACAGTTTGTTACATTAATGAAGATCATATTTCACTGCCTAAGGAACACGCAAATACAATTGGAATAGCAAAAGCAAAGTATAATACGATTCCTGATGGAGACCATAACAACAAAGAGGATAAAAGAAGTGAATACCGCCGAGCATTTCAGATTAAGACAACAGCATTACTTTTACAACCTCTTTTAAAAGCGTGCTATAATTCTCATATGTTTAGGAGAAATATAATAAGAAATTTAGTTCAACTAAGTGGTAATGAAAGTGAAACGATTTTATTAAAGCTAAAACTGGAACCACCAGACAAGGAACTTATTGACTATGCTTGGTATGTTTTTGCTTCTTACAATAAGTAACTACATACTGAAATCCATGATGTAGTAGGGATGTTTTTTAAAGCATAATTTTACCATTGCCTGTAAATAATCACAAAACGAGATCATCAGTACTTCTGACCACTTAAAGTCAAAAAACATGTATTTGGGTGATATAAAAACAAACACTTAAATGCCAATGATACCTATGGAACTAGGTTCACATATGTATATAATAAATACCCCAACCTTTTCAGGAATGAAAGAATTTTGTATTTAGTTATGAGTAGAGCAGAAATTGAGAATGCTTTTGCTTGGCTATCTACATTAGGAGGAGCCTACTCAGCCCTCGGTGATTACTTTGAACATTGTGTAAGTACAATAATATCAATCCAACCTTATTAATAGAATTTTTATTATACAAAAATCTACATATAATATACTTCCACAACACACGCACACTCATTATAATTTGTTATGTCACTGTAAAAAAATTTTATGGTGAAACCTTATGAAGACACAAACTCTTAGGAAATCAGTCACGAAAACATTTAAAGGCAGAGGTGGAGTATTTTTATTATGTGTAACACTTTGTTGACTTGATGGATTTTCAGGCTGAAAAGGCAGGCAGAATATCAGTGAGACAATATAAACTATCCAGAATGCTAGGAGATGACAGTCTTGCTGCCCGAAGCAAGCTTTATTCAGCACTAGCAATCTCACAGAAAGGAAACTTGAAGTTGGCCCGAGGAATTGTTAAAGAAGTTGCAGCTTTTGCCAGATCAACCTACGACAAGAGACTAAACAGAATGTGTCAGGGTGTCTGGGCGAAATTGAAGTATCTTCGGCAGTTTCATAGTAATATTAACGGCCGTATTGTTAGGGTGCAGGTGTAAATAAATAGTTTACAGTTTGTTATAAAGGGTTTTAATTTTTTTCAAAAATATATATTTCCCATACATTGACTAAATGTAAATACAGACATTATTTAAGGGGTTAAGGTTACAGAACAAAAGGGCAGGCTTCAAACCCAAGTCTGGCAACATACAACCAACGACTTAGTGGTTATAGGCTACTGGTATGGCTAAGAAGCCAATACGGTGAAATTGTTTAGTTCTTTCTTTAGTTCAAGATGAATTAGTTAACGTTTAAATTATTTATTTTAACTAACATTGCAGGTAGGTATGTACGAAGTATCACGTCCAAGCGTATCTCGAACGTGAGTTTTATCTTAAAATGTAGGAAGTACGGGTGTTAAGGAAAACGATAACGTCGTTCCTGTATGTTACATTGTAACAAGTACCATTTTTAAATCTATGTAAAAGTATCCCTTTATCTAGCGACTTGCATATTTCAATATCCATTTTACGTATCTGCGTAGATAAGTAAAGCAAACAGGCTTTAAGTTGTTTGTTTTTACAGACGTTACGGGCGGAGAAGGACCTTTGTCCTATTTACTATTCCTTTACGTTTAACCGGGAACCGAACGCATAACGCAATGGCAAGGAAGTAATAGTAAGAAGAAGAAGAACCAAGCTCTATAAAAGTGTTTTTGACACTCAATTTACTTTCCCTTTATGGCACCGCTTTCCAAATGCAGATATGATCAAAACAATAATGTAGATCATCGGCAGCATTGTAACCGAGATTGCTAAGGTGCTAAAATCGCAATAATCACCCTTTGGGTGTTAATCTGTACGAAAATCATTGAATGACCCGGAAATGATAGTGTTTGAAGGTAGGAGTGATCTAAGCGTTGCTGCATATTAAAAGTTCGACTTTATTTCGGAAAAGACCTACAACGCTTTGCGTTCATCGTTTAATGTACCTAACGTTTCAAATATGAACCATTTTTTTTGTCTGGTAGGATCTTCTTACTTGTTTGTATTGATTGAACCATGAAATACAGGAATTTCATAAGTTGTACTTTTCATAAATGTAGGACAGGGAATTCCCCTACTAGAGGCATGCAAAACAACTAATTGTTTACAGATTCTCGTCAATAAGCCCTTATACCAAAAATTCTTAGAATACACTGATTGATTGGATCTCATTTTATACATGCCTAACTAACTAGCCGATCTGGGGTTGTTTTGCCATATGAAGTATAAAAAAAAATTGATTACCACATAAAACGCTTCTTAGGAGTTTATTTTAAAAGATAGAGCACAACGGTCGCGGACTTTTTTTATGAGTTTTTAAAGAAGAATAATATTTTGAAACCGTTTTTTCGCCATTTTCCTCTGTTTCTTTGCTCGCGATCCAGCAAAAAACGTAGGAGTGAAACGGAGCCTAATGTGTTCCTTTATAACTGGTCTATTCAACACAAAAATATACATAACAATTAATGGAACTAGAAATTAATTAGATTAGTGCGTTCAAACAAACACACAAACTCTTGAGTTATAACATTATTATAGATCGGAAAGATTTTGAAGGCAGCGTTCGTAAAAATTTTAAAAATAAATAACATATCTTAGACATTATTGGCACTGCATTTGCCTGTAGAAATTACGTAATAACATCATCTCCACTACCAATTTCAGCGTAAAAGAATGTAAACAAACTGAACAATAGAAGAAATATGCTTGTTACAGCAACATCTTCGATCGCGCGTCTTAATCACTTCATTGTTTACACTAAATGTTGATTACAAAAAACGTACATTTATAGCAAGGTATATTTAGCATGACGTTTTGATAAAAACTGGATTAGATTGTAATAGGAATTATTTCTGTGCCTTTTACTGTGAGTTTAAATAAAGGTACACAATGTCACTTAGCCACCTGTCCAATGACTACAATTCAAGGACAACCGGTGCACATCCCTTGCCACTGAAACAAAACTACCTAGATTCTACTAACACTTATTGTATATTTTATATATAGGTACATATTGCCTTGTTTTACTCATAATTACTTAAACGTTTTTGTATGATCTTCTGTCTATTTACTCGTAGTATATATCAACACAGGCTATAATTTTCGGTACCCAATATGTAAGGCCGTAGTCCAATTTGAAAAAGTAGTGAAAGTAGACCTGCTAGGTAACCGAGTCAATGCTTTATATTCACCATAACATAACAACCTCGTGAATAATGTTAAAATCCACGAAAGCTAATATCTAAAACTTTTAAATTGCTAACCTCTTGCTCCTTTTGGAAAGCCAGAAGTGAAAGGTCGAAAACTCGTTTGTAAAAACGACACACTGTTTATGTATTGAAAGCAAGTTAAAGGTTCGCATCGCCTTGAAAAGTAAATCGTTCTCGCGTCCTAGATTTTTAATTGTTATTTTATCATTACTTAGTACTCGTGTGTTTACACCGATTTGCGAAGCCCTACAACCTCCATAATGCTATCCGTATCAAAAACGCGGTCGTTTGAGAAAGTGTTTTGGTATTTACATTTTTTCAACAGTAGATTGGTGCCCGTCGACGCGGTAGGACGTGTCTGTGGTAAACGAAACATTGTGATTAATTTGGATACTTGGAACGAAAGTGATCTGTGCCAATTTATATGAGAGCTGTGAGGAAAGCCGAAATATGAACGTAAGTTATTTGGCGCTAACTCGAATTTCAACTTTCAGAAACTGTGAAACAAGATCGTGGCATTGAATTGAGTTTTTCGACTATTTCGTTAATAATTTATTTCACATTTTTGTTCAAGTTTATTCGCGTTATCCATTTCTGGTTATAAGACAATAGAGAAGTATATTTGAAGACGAAATGAAGTTCTAATTAGCTTTCTAGATAGGTTTTTCACAGAACTAAAGAACAAATTCAAATAATCTAACTATCTCGAACCTTCATCTCAAAGAATGTTACACTTACGGAAGTCATTCGAGAATTCCAATTGACAATAAATTTCACCTTGTCACTTCACCATACTATAAAGGAGAGAAATTTACCAAGAACTAGATCTCGTCAGATGTTAACAACCTTAGTGGTATGCTAGCAAAGGAAATATCATGGTTTATTGTTTACTTACAAGGATAAAACTCCCTCTGTCCGATTGCTTATTGTAATTTAGATTGTACCATGTTCTACTAGAACGTTGCTGAAGGTACGTATAACAAGAGCAACCCTTTTAGCTGTTCTTACTTTTGAGATACATTGTCATCAACAAGTATTCATTCACAAAAAGCCATTTTCATGTTATAGTCACTTGAAATCGTCATTATTCATTAAAAAAAAACACATTTTTAATAACTTTATATTTTATTAATTGGCCGTTTTAAACATTTAAAATAAATTTGAGTAGTCTTTTAAAGAAATAGCCTAGTATAATAACTAAGATTATATTATCAAACCATTTGCTTAATTGCGCGGAAACTATAATGTCTGTTAGTAATCATTTTAATGAAAAATAATACGTTAATGTGATGAGTAGAATTTATACTATTTATATAGTTAGAAAGTTGAAAAACGCAGTTACATATTTAAATATAACAGAGCGACTGGTTTTTAAAGAAACAGTGTGTTATTCTCGTGTGAAACCTTGTCTGCAGCCATTGTGGCGTAGAGACAATGGCAAAGAAAGCGTTGACAAATGCGGTACTCAAACCTGAGACTTAGGTTGCATCAGCGCACGAATATCTGAATTTTAACAATACCTAAGTAAATTGCTGCAACAAAATAACTACCTTACTTATGTATGGATTGAAAAAAATATATTTAATACTTATACTTCAGTGACTGCTTGCTGAGTTTGATACACGTCTAATAAAATAAGTTAATGTAATCGATCATTAATACCGGATAGCAAATGTTGTGTCTGATAAACAAGAGAGAAGAAAGATCCCATATCCAAAGTAATCTTTTATTCGTATTATTAAATTGTATTTATTATTAGTAGTCTTAGTTTGGTTAATGATAATAATTAGGTATTACTATCAACAATATTGCATATCGTGCAACTTTAAATTGCCATCTATAAAAACATTATTTTCAACAACAACTACGCGTGAGAGAAATCTTAAAATAAGGTTATATATGTATTTATTTTAGTATCTATACCAGATTTAGAGATTTTGTTTATTTTCTTAAGATTATCATGCGTCAATTGGAATTAATAAGAATATTAAATGATATGTATAAATAACCTACTTATTGATATGTAATACTAATTATTTTGTTATAAAACATCCGCGTCTAATTTTTAATATTATTATTGTATAAATTAAGGAGATAAAATTAATATTATACGACACATAGACTATATTTAATCATCCCAATATTTAAAAATAATTCAGGCAGAAACTGAAACATGATTGTGTACAAAAATGGTGAAGCCCACTTGTGTACTACTTAACTTCTAATTATCGAATCGAAAAGTTATCTGTGCGAGGCGCACGCGCAATTAATCTCAGACCAAATTGAGTTGTGTGATAAAAACGCCATGGCTACTGCCCATTGTTAAGTGATTATATAATTCCTAAATCCAGGTAATAATGTTGGCAAAAACAGGCGAGGTTGAATTTTAATGACATTTATCATAAGCGCGTATTAATTTAATGATAATTATCACACGATCATAGAAATATCTTAATTTTGTTGTATAATTATTTCCTTATTGAAACTATTTGTCTTGTTTTTGGCTTATTAGTAATTATTTCAAGCCAGTAGCACTTCAGAAACAACTTTAATTAATAAATTTGATGTAACCGGATGATCGTGGAAATTTCTTGATACTGAGTAATAATAATTTCACTTTACTTTACATAGCAAAAGCAAAATAAATTAAGAAAATAAAACGCATTTAATTTGAAAAGTACTGCGACTTTTTAATTTATTATAGGTACCTATACGTAGGTACCTATAGGCAGGTACTTATATGATGGAAAGGACTAACTGCTAAAACATTTATTTATTTCATTATGAACATATTCTACCATTACAGAAAAATTCCATTCCGATAGACTTATTATATGCATATTTCATAGAGTGATGTTTTTGTCAATTCACCCAAGCTGCACGTAAAAATGTCGACGAATGTAGATGTAAAAACATATTATAATAATCGTAATAACTTTTTCTATACATTGTTTATGCTAATTTCTAAAACTACTTATTCGCTTTAAGGCAAGTTTATTACTTATTATTTTACTGTCAGTTACTGATTGACATTCGACAATATTTTGGATTAATATTTAGTATACTATTTGAACGCATATAAAATTAGTTCCTTTCTATCTTTCGTTATCCTAAAGTAGGCCAGAGATTTCCTCTCTCATTGAGACGGTAGAAGAAGGTAGCCTCCACAGTGCTTCAGTCAACTAGCTTTTTAGTGGTGATAAGCAGGACTGCCAGTATCTCTTTGAGTCACAGCGGTGATCACATCCTTTCATCAAAACTTCGCGATAGTACTAGAAATGGTATTGGAAAAAAAACAAACACCGAACAATATAATAACAAAATATCATCCATCTTCAGGCCCCGTGACTATGCTACTGCAAAGCATCTAAAACGTCAAGCCGTAGTTTAAATAAATTAAAAATACCTTGACTTATATATCGCTTTTAATCATTAGAATGTCATTTAACAGCGTTCTACTCGCGTTAGCTTTAACAATAAATTACATATTATGTTAAACACAATTCCCTGAATTGTAATTACCTTCCTTATTATATATTGTGCATTAGGTAAGGTAACGATGTATTTTAATACTTAATTAAGATATTACCTAACTGACGGCTAACCAGTAATTCGAAGAAGGAACTGTGCGGATATAACGAAAAACTCAATCATGAGACGGAAGTATTACTATTAATAATGTTGTTGTACTTGTAACAATTTGTTTTTATTTTATTCATTTATTTCATTACAGCTATTGCTATTTGCCTTAAGACATTACTTGTAGCTAAGAATTTATATCTAAAAACCGCATGCGTCTCCTAACTTTCCCAACCTTGCCAAATTCTGGTGCAGAACAAATCTCCATAAATTAATGCTTCAAATTGCAGATTTTCCAGAAGGGTAGTTTTAAAAATATTATTAAACGGTTACTAAAATATGTTAGCTCAATGGGAATCGATGTCATGGCCCGCATGATTATTATTAGCGTTTTTTTGTAGGAAATCTCAAAAACCATAATTCAAGTCCTTAATTAACGTCAGTATTATTAAGATCGTATAGGGATCTAAATTTCTTCCTTTTTTAATCCTGTTGCAACCGTGTGTTCTCTAATACCCAACCCAACCTTGACCAGAAGTTTTTGTTTTAGGTCACTTGTTGGATACGTAAAGTTACCGTGACGTATTTAATATAGTGTTGAGTCACTTTTCAAATAATTGATATTCGGAAATCGACGAATTCTACGGACTCGAATTAGTGACTCGTGATTCCTCGTTCATGACTAATTGACAACAAATATGCTAGTTGTACTCGTACATACACATGGCATTTGAGTTATATACTAATGAAATTGTTAAAATACAAGATTTTGGTACGGACCCTTAAAATAAATTTACAACAACAATTTAGACGGTTATCAACATCTGTGGTCACGGAGGGTGGTTTTATAAAACTACAACTAGGATCTGTACATCCAAGTTTACTCGGAATACAGGTATACATATAACAAAATACACAAATATTTTTTTTATATGATGTTAGAGGAGGACGGTCAAGCATAGTGTTTACTTGATGGGACGAGACCAGCCCCCAGCCATAGACCATCTTCACAAGATCGACCTTTGGATATTCGGAGCTTCGTTCGCGACTTATCGACAAAATAAGGCGATGCTGGGGTGTTACAATATCAAATTAACCACTGAGCTAATAAGCATACAAAGCTTATTCGTTCTCCTCTATTATAAAATAAATTGTTGCTCCTCCTATAATTTTAAGATAGTACCTCTGCAGTTATATAATATCGGCAAAAACTGAAAGAAAGCTGCAGAATATCGAGACGTCCGTGGAAGTGGATTGTTCACGCTCAATGATTCGTACCGTACACGCAATATCCTCATCAATGTTCATAGTTTACGGGATTCATATCAATTGCGTATTCAAAAGGTTACGAGTGTTTAGACATGCCTAAATATATTATAAGACAACATCGGAAACTTAATAAAAACTTTTACTAGAAAACATTGTAATGAAGGAAATTTTGAAAATATGGTCACGTACATTTGTACATATATATCATGAGTACACCCTTATTCCACGGTTTAGGTTTGATTTCCATCATATTTCAATTCTTTAAAATAATATACCTATGTAATATCTTTGCCATCCTCGTCTTTATATTTCGTTCATTAAAACTGTTTCCGCTCTACGGTCTGACAAAATCATAATCCTTTATTCTCCGCCTTGGCCGGATAAAAACGTGTATTATTCCCAAAGCGATAAATGCAATTTCCTTAGTAAGTGTTCATTACGATTTCTACAGAGCACGCATTGCTTTGCAATTTGTAGACACAAGTAATAACGACAAAATCGACTAATTGCACCGCTAACCGATATTTTAATGACAGGAATTTGTAATTATAACGAGACATTTGAAAACTATTAGTCAATGTAGTAAAAATAAGTTATTCTATATTAATTTTTGTCTTTGTCGTTGGACACTTAAATACAATCTGTGGTGATATGTCTAAGTTAATTTATTGTAACTATAAGGTACCATATTTACATAAAAATATTTTTTTTTTGAGATCCATGACAAGCAGTTCCTTATCGTATTCTCTGTAGTATATGCAAGCAGTACGCATTCAAATAAAACACTTTTAAGGGTTTAAAACGCGAAATATACACACACAGACACACTCCATCTTCCGCCCCACCGTGATCAACGCAGCTGCAAAGCATCTGAAACGTCAGGTCGTAGTTAAAGTAAATATAAAAGAAGTTGACTAGTATATTTCGCATTTTAAACCCGTAAAGTTGTTTTATTTAAATTGCATAAAAAGAATTGCTATGCATGATTTAGCTAATTAATACATTAGAATCGTAATCGAAACATTCCTCCATTAAAATCCATTTAGTATTTACAAAAACTTGCCTGAACAAACACAAATAATACACAACAAGTTTTCATGTAAAAGACACGTCATCATTTACATAATATTAACTTATTACTGAACTTATTGTGTATAATACGACTTTCCTGCCATAATTCTAATAATAAATGTTACCGGAAAAAGTTTTCTTTTAATAGCGGGCAATTTGCATGTCGCTATCTTTCCAAAGAGAAATTAAATTGCTAACCAGGTGCCTAGAAATATAGTATGACAATGAAATTAATATGAAAGTTGTCTTGTAACTGCGATATTCTACGACAATGAAATCTATCTATAATTCTATCTACTACATTTAAAGTACGGTTTTCCGCGAGCTTAGTATAGAAAAAGGCTTAGGAAGTTAGGTTACCTATGTCTATGTTTCACCATTCGCATTGTCTAGCACTGCATAAAGTGTAAGAGATCTTCGTTTTACATTGGGAAAATATTATATTTTCGGTCGGGCAGGCCACAAAAATTTGATCACCACGTACCATTAAGGAAAATTTGTCAGTGAAACGGACGCATGAATGATAAATTTAAGTAAAACTATAACGTGTCTTAATGGACATATAGACGGAAATAAAAAAGTAATTCTAAGAACACATCATGGCATTAATTAATCACTAAAATAGCTATTTAATTCTTTAGCCTAATACGATGCGACAACACCAATCTTGAAGCAGTCCTAAATAACCCACTTTATTCTAATACGAAACTTCATTAATTTTGGGGTACTTAAACCAGTTATGAGATACATATTTGAACTTGTTCTAAATGTTAATTAATTCGTATAGCAGGATGGCTCGGCTCATCTATAAAGGGGGCATCAAAACAAAGTGCGCAGGTCTCGTAAAATATCTGTAAAGGCCCATTTAAATTAGTCTGTGGACTTCCGCAATAGGCAACTTGATTTAAAATTTATCGATTTTTAAACTAACACACACAGTACTATTCAATTAATATGTTGAATAGAGAGAAAAATTCTTAAGTAATTTTTAGTAAATTGTAAAGTTATAGGAATTCCAAATGAAACAATTAATATAATATAACAAGGTTCAACTATGTACGCCAATACAGTTAATAATATAAGAACAACATTTACAATATAATCGATCGGATATTACTTCGAACATACCTACTTTTTTAAATTTATTTAATTTGAATAACCGTTTGAAATGCTAAAGATATTCGTTATTTTTTAACTTTATTTTAACTACGTCCCGACGATCCGCGGTTTAAGCAGTTAAAAGTGTTTTATTTGAATGTGTACTATCTATTTAATGTTGATATTGCTTAGTAATATGCCTAGTTACTCTTCGCGTCCTCGTCGTATGGTCTGTGAAGAAAAAATAGTTATATGATACCAACATACGAAATATTATTTTATTTATACGGACGTAGCTTTATTTGCAGAAAATCGTAGTTACAGTGGTAAAATTCTTTCGCACGGAGGAAGAACATAATCATTGAACCTCAAAAGTGTGTAATTACACTCGAGCAAACATAATATAATGGACGGGGTCGTTTTCACTTTCATTCTCAATTCTCACCACGACACGCGGCTCTGTCACACGCATGCCAACTCTTTTTATAACTACTAACTAGCCGTCGTCAGCGACTTTGCGCATCAACACAGAGTTGCAATAGAATAAAACGTATGGCATTGGGCATTGATGTACACCGAATCATATTTCAACTCTATTTCGGGGGGGGGGGGGGGGGGGGGGCCCCAATCATATTTCAATTTCATAAAATGTTTTTCTTAATTTTTATTGAACACTTGAAATATTAACAAAATATGTACTTAAATATATACGCAATAAAAGGTAACAATAAGAAATTTGTCTAGAGTTTAAAATTATCTCGTATCCAATCTTCGTTACTCTAATCTAATCAAATCTTAAACAATAAATTAAGTTAATTGTAGCTTAAGTCGTCTTATTGCAAGAGACCATGTGTTCTAATCCCAAGTGAACATAATAATTTCCTTCGGACATAGAAGTTTGATCATCTACGAGACTTTAAATTAAATCATATAAAAATACACAGAAGAATGCCTGAAGGGGAATTGGACTTATTTAAGCCACTTCTTCTCTTCTATACGTAATAATAATTTAATTTTACTTTAAAGAGTTACGAATACAGAATACATTTTGTATAGCTAGCTCATTGCTATGAGCCAGTTATCGAAGTGTGGACGTGGTATTTCATGCGGCTGACCGCTTTGGTTTGGCAATCAATTGTTTGACAGTGTGGCAATGTTTGTCTGGCGGTCGGCGGCTGAATCACGAAGTGTTACCATCGGGTGTTATAAAGACACAATTGAAATATTTTTGCAAAAACAACTTATGTTATTTGCCAAGATTGATGTCAAATTCTGAAACTATCGAATATTTTAATTAATAAATTTATAGTCGGAATACGAACTCACACCTACTGAGTGTACTACTGTGCACTGAGGCGATTCTCTGCCACTTAGCTACTTTTTCCCTTTCATGCAAACACGTCTGGTTTTTATCGCACTATCAAATAAGCAGACTTTAACGACTACCGCCACTAAATTAGTGATGAGAAACCGTTGTAATCGACCTAACGTGCTCTTGGCCATACTTATTACATACATTCAATAGACAAAGTGACACCACCTACCCTTATGCTTTTCATGTTAAATACGACGTGACTAACAGTTGATTTGTGAAAGGTATCAATAACCACAATACAGCACAATAGCCTTCCGGTAGTACGTGCACCCATTGCTTGTGAAACTGCAACTAAAACAATGGAATATTTATATTACACCAGCGTTTGACCATGGCGTCACTCGTATGAGGTGTTCCCGCATACGAAATAGCACTTCCTACCTTAAAATGGCCAGATGTTTGTTGCTCTTTGACGTTTAATTGACTCGACCAATTTTGATAATTTTGCCTGACAATGAAACCGTAAACTGTGGTATATTAAAATGTAATTACCTTGTTGAAATAATTTAATAAAACAAATTTCAATCAGTTAAAACGTGTTTTTATTTTATCTGAGCTAATAATTGCCGCACTATTCAATGTCCGCTTTTCAGAAGCCTCGTTTATGAAAAACATCAAAATTATTGGCTAGAAATCTTGATAATTCATGTGGTAATTTCGTAGAGGTAGAGTAAAGTTGGTGGTACGGTAGAGCAACGGCACGGATCGCTAACGGTCATCGGTTGAATTCCAATATGTGCCGATTTATCTTATATTTAATCTGATTAGTCCGTTTAAGTGGTATAAGACCACCTTGGTGGTCTTATACCATCCAGACAGTAAATAATAAAATTCTGTGTAATTTTTCTTAACATTCCACTGTACGATATAGTTTATAATTGTAGTCTATTAAATGTGTATTAAAAACTTCTAAGCCTTTTTAAAGATAATATACAATTATCAGTGACAGTTGATTAAACAATTACAGTGAATGGAGATAATATTTAAAATTAAAACAGACATTGCAATAACCACGCAAAGAATATAAAGATATTTAATAAAAAATAACCCAGTTAGCGAGAATGATAAATTATTGTATCAGTTCAGTAGTGAATTGAAACAATGCGAATGTTATTCATCTGTAATATGTCACCTACATGTTTATGTTGGTACCAACTAAATGCAGTTTGTGAGTTATGTATTTGAAAACTGTGCCATTTTATATACTATTGACGTTTGTTAAAAATCATCAAACCTTATTTATAAATGGTATAATATTGTAATTTGAAAAAAATAGTAGTAAGTAAAATTTATTATGATCTTTATTTCTAATAATTCGGCTGTATAAAAGAAGGTTACAAAATCATTATTAAGGCCAGTGATCGGATCAACAAAATAACCCGAATTTAGTATGGTAGATGTAATGAACATTTTCCTCGAGTATTTACCATCATTTTTAACGTTTTAAACCGTTTAGTAACCTGCACCACTCTTGTAAACTATAGTCACAACTGCGATTTACGCTGTGGCAAATAAGACGTGCGTGTTTTTCTTAATCTTAAGTCATCGGCTTTGCTAAATAAGTGCTAATATATTCCACGATCTTAGTTTTCACCATGTTCACATCTATTATACCACAGCGTCTAAAAAACAAAGCACGATTACCATCTGCATAATTACTCGGTAACCCCGAATCAGTACAATTACCGTTAATTTCTTACGTAGGCATAGAAACTTTAGTATCGATTATTGTGAATCGATCACAAGAGGTTAAACCGTTTGTAGAACTATATCTTCTATTGTCATATATTAAACATACATACATTTATTTGAATCATTATAGCGTACAAATCTTAAGGCAAATGAGAGGCAAAGTTGAATTTTGATTGATAAGAAACATGGACAGAATTGGTTGTTCTATAAATTATTGCATTTGGCTTTTTTTTAATTTAATATAATTTTCAAAGACAGTTTGTTCTATCTAATCTATGTATTTTGAAATACTTAAAAACTCTTGTAAAAATTTTAAATAACTTTCTGCTTTTAGAGTACCTCTTGGTATTTAAGTGTTTCAGACAGTTCATCTTAATATTTCTGTGACATCTAAATCTGATTTGAAATTTAGTTTTCCTTTTGTATTTATATTTGTTGTTCACATTCACAGTTTAAGAAAATACATAAATACGAACTCATATAAAGTGGAAGACCAAATACTGCAATAAATACTTAAGTTAAGTAAATTATTGTAAATAATATGTACTGCAGTACCTACAGACTTAGGGTTCTATTATATACCCGTACTTTATACCTATTTATGTTTCTTTCTCTTTGATAAGTATTAATTAAGTCACTGGGAACAAAAATAGATTGAAAATAACAAATCTCAAGATTACGTACCATGAGAAAATGTTTACAATGACGAAAGTATTGTAATCTCTGGCGAAGTGGGTTTACGTAATAATTAACGCCGTGCATAATGGGTCACTTTATGGCTAATTTATGCGGATTAGCTATTTTGCAAATCAGGCCAAGTAAATCAGTAAACTAGGTTGTGATCAGCCATACCTAATATTGTACTTGTCATGTCTAATTAGTCCTCACAACTTAGTAAATGATGATTCGGTAATAGCTCGTACTCTGGCCTGTCAATGTTGATCTTCAAGTAATTCAAAACAATTATAATCCTAAAAGCAATGTCTGACAGAATGAGTTTGGAAAAACGCAGCAAATTTTCGCAAGTCGTGACAATGTGATAAATTATTTTATTTACTCTTATATTTCGCAAGATCAGTAACAATTGTTCGCAAGGTCACGTGCTTCACGAAAAAGCATTTGTTTATACATTCTTTCCCTTTACAGGTCATATGGTCTGGACTGGCGCTCCTTTTCATCGTGACCGTAGAAGTAAATGGACACGGCAGATTGATAGAACCGCCTTCGCGCGCCTCGGCCTGGCGATACGGCTTCGACACACCTCACAACTACAACGATCACGAACTCTACTGCGGCGGTTTCACCAGACAATGGAACAGGAATAACGGCAAATGTGGCGTCTGCGGAGACGCTTGGGACGCGCCGCAGCCGCGCGCTCACGAATTGGGAGGACGGTTCGGCCAAGGCGTCATCGTACGAAAATACGCCCCGAAAGATGTGATCGTCATCAAGGTCGAGTTGACGGCTAGCCACAACGGCTTCTTCGAGTTCCGCGTGTGCGAAGACCCTCGAGCGACCCAAGAATGCCTAGACAGGCACTTGCTACTGCTCGACGGGAGGGAGGACTCCAAGTACTACCCCAGAGAAGGCAACAAGATCTATGAAATGAAATACCAGTTGCCCGAAGGCTTCGAATGTGCACATTGCGTATTGCAATGGAGATATATTGCTGGCAATAATTGGGGTACATGCCAAAACGGAACGGGGGCGGTGGGATGCGGGCCACAGGAGGAGTTTCGTGCGTGCGCTGATATCGCCATCGGGGACAAATTCACTACGACGACGAAACGCCCGAGACCTACGTATGTTCCACCGAACAGACGTCCAACGGTGCCGACGCCGGAGGAGACCTCGGGCGGCGCCTGGTACGGCGTTATTGTGGCCATCATCACGCTCCTCGTCGCCCTCGCACTGTTGGCGGGTGTCTACCTGTACTTCTATGGCGGCGGTATGAGGATCAAGAGCCTATTAAAATCGAAAACTGCACCACCGGCCCCTGTCCCGCCGCCGAGACACAAAAAAGCGTCGCTGTCTAGAGAGAACCCGCCAGTGATTTCTTCGCCGAAATTAATCTCGGAGTCAGGTTTCGAAACAGTAGACCTAAGGGCCTAAACGCAGGCTGTTTCCAACTACCACTGCCGTTTCTAGTGATATTATTTTAAACTGGACATATTCGGGTTTGCTGTACCTATTGTTAATAGTATTAAACTCGTTACACTTTTGCTTTACGTTTGGTAGCATTTAAAACTTACTGTACCGTACGGGACAATATTGTTTAAGTAATGTTTGTTTAGTATATGCAGAATTGCGAATATACTGCTGAGATTTACACATCAACCCGAATATAATTCTCGCCAGAGTAGTTTTTAAGTATGAAATGTGGAAAATTGTGATTGATTACTTCAAGTTAGTGTATTTTTAAAAACATTTTGTTGCAAGATTATTTAATAAATTATGATTTAGTGTAGGTTATCGTAATCTAATTATTTCATTTTCTGTCTATTTTGTTGAGATGGTCAAAATAATTTCCACGACCGAAGATAAAACGCTTTTGTCGAATTGAATAGGATTGCAGTAATATAAATAAAGATTAAATAGATGCTATTTATATTATTATTATTAGTTGTGAATCCAGTTTACCAAATTATTAGAACGTGCCATCAAGTGTGCGTCGTCAATTCTAAATCAACTTACCTATTTACTTCAATTATTATTGATCAATTGCACAAAAGATTTAAAAATACTTAACAAAGTAATAAGTATGTTTGTAAATGACTTTGTTGTAGTATTAAGTACGATGCGACGAGATCTTCATATTTATAAATTAAAATTCTTAAATGTTTTTTGTTTTCTTTGAATGTCCTTCAGCTGCCTAAATATTATATTTTTAGTAAACTTTAATACGGGGAAGTCCTACATTATCTTACTTATGACAAATTTAGTAATATAATAATTAGAAGAACGTTGAGGCTTCAATGTTTACTTGAGGCGATTTTAATTCTAATACCAAAGCCAAATTTATTACTAGTCTATACTCTATAGTATATTTGTCTAGCAAACGTATAACGTATCTGTATTTGAAATATGGCAACATTAAATGCCAATTATTGACAGCTGACACTTGCTAAAATAGTATAAGTGACAATCTCAAAACAAACGTGCCTCGAAAAAATTTAGTAATTTATAGAACGAGGAAATATTAAGAATAACGCGTTTAACTTTTGTGAATGAAAAATGGCTGTGAGGCCGCAGCGCATCCAGGACGGAGTCGTAGAACGGAGGTTGCGTCCCATATACGGTAATAAGATAACCTCTGCTGCTGGTATATCGCAACCGGTATAAATTAATTTCCCGATGAATTCTTCCAGATTGGCTAGATAATGGAAATAATAAAAAGGCCCTGCAGGAAGCTGAAAAAGTGCTAAAGAAAAGTCCCACGTTACAGGCTGCACGGGCTTTGAAAGCGCTAGCTCTATTAAGATTAGGTAAAACTTCTGAGTCGCACGCAGTATTAGATGCACTAGTAGAGGAGAAGCCGAGTGATGATACTACGTTACAAGCTATGACCATATCCTATCGAGAAGTACATCAATGTAAGTACTTAGGTTGCATCTGCGTTACAAAAATGATGAGATTAAACAATGCTCTATAGTATGCTTATTTCATTTAAATATAGACCTCCTTTTTATTAAATCAATCTATAAATAATAGTACAGAGAAATGAAATAAGTTTAATATTTTCCTTGCCATACAAGACAATTTTGCATGTAGTTAAAAAGCCCTTTAAATAATAGATATGTGTATCAACATTATTTACCTACTTGAAGAATATATTTAAAGATAATGTATATTACTATGCACAAAAAAAATCTTAAAATGTAGTAATATATTTTAATTTCTAATACTTAATACAAAACATTTTAACATAGACCTTATATATGGTGATACTTATTAATTTATAAAATGTTTTTAGTACATAAAGTGTGTGAAATATATGAGGCTGCTGTGAAGGTTGACCCTTCAAATGAAGAGCTTTATTCACACCTATTCATGTCATATGTTCGAGTTGGAGACCACAAGTCGCAGCAGAGAGCAGCAATGGCCTTATATAAGTTTGCTCCTAAGAATCCATATTACTTCTGGGCTGTGATGAGTATTGTGTTACAGGTAAACTGCTTTATGCATATTTCTTTTAAACAGTTTGTTGTAAGAGATATGTTCTATAGTTTTGGTTCAAGTTAGTTTGGACCATTAAGTTAAAAATAAATATCATATTTATAAAACTAATTATGTTAGCTACCTCCGGTTGTTGCAAAAAAACTCATTTGCTTAATAATGACATTAATATAAAAATAATTTTAATTAGTTATTACTAGGTGTGCGCTCAATGCATCAGTTCCACTCTTACAATAATTCTAATCTATTTTTATGCTAAATGGGTATGGCGACAGTAGTGTCACTGATCGTACGGGTATTGCATACACGCACTATCAGCACTTTCCCAATAGTGGCCCAGCTTAGGGCTGTCGCCTAATAGAGTGCACCTTAGGGTCGGCACATAACAAATTACATTTTTGCAACTGTTTATCTACAAATAAATTTGTTTTTTCATTGATTTCATAAAGACATCCCTTGTCTAATTACATAATAGATTAAGTCTTTAATTAAATTCGACCTATTCATACCGAGGACACATTATTGAAGTCATTGTTTTTATTTTTAGGCCAAAACTGCAGATGATAGTACAAAGCGTGGTATACTTTTATCACTAGCTCAAAGAATGGTTGAAAATTTTATAACAGATAACAAAATGGAGGCAGAGCAAGAGGCTAGGCTGTACATTATGATATTAGAGTTACAAGAAAAATGGGACAACATACTCAAATTCATTGAAGGCCCTTTATATTTACAATTAGTACCAGGACTGACATCACAAGCATGCATACCATACTTTAAAAGAATAGGAGAGTGGAAAAGACTTAATTTGCTCTGCAAAGATCTGCTATGGGAAAATCAAGATAGATGGGACTTTTATATGCCATATTTCGATTCTGTCTTCCAATTAATGACTAAAAGTGGTACAGATAACTATGTAGACGATACACCAGAAAAGTGTCATGAATTCATCTGTTTAATCATTGAAAATGTTTCCACAGACAGGCCATTACGAGGCCCATACTTAGCTAGATTAGAATTATGGAAGAGGCTCGCTAAAGATGGCGATCCAACTTCACTCCTAGGTAGCGGTGTTGCCCTATGTGTTCAGTATTTAAGAGTGTTTGCGAATAAACCATGTGCTGTGCCTGATCTGAAAGTATATTTGTCCATGTTACCTCAGAAAGAGAGGGAGGACCATAGCAAAGATTTTTTAAACTGCCTAGGTTTTGATGAAAATAGTGAACCAGTAAATGTAAGTCCATTGATATTCTTTATATTTATTAAGGCAACCATAAAACAAAAGAACTTTATCAGAAAAAATTTTACTAACATACGAAGACGTTTGTCCAAACTATGATTACTTTTTAAGTTTGAAAATTATCTAAGTCATGATTTCAATCAGAAATAGTTAATATAGACCTTGAATTGACCATTAGCTCTGCCTGGAAATTTTGGTGTTCCTATGTTTTATTTATAGTAATTTGGGTCTGCATATTTGTATGGATATTATTCAATACAAATTATAAACATTGACATTTATAACAACTTGAATCTATTATATATGTGGGATATTTAGATTTAATTTGTTTCAGGCTAACGACATTCAAAAGCACGTATCTTGCCTTTACGCATGGAGATTAACAGCCCCGGTAGGGTCAGCAGAGGAAAACCTTTCAATAGCCAGACTCCTAAGAAAACACTACCTAAGGTGTCTAGAACAAGGACTAGTAACATCGACAGTCACTGAATTTTGTGCCGCTGACAATTATGGGACATTGGCGGCGCATCATTTCTTCTATGCCGGTAATATCCCATTTTGCAAATGTTAATAATTTGCTGAGTTAGTTACTATTCTACTTTGTTGTTAAAATTATTTATTACATTTTCAGCCATGGAACAAGAAGATCCTGCCCCAATTTTGGAAGCACTTAACCTCTTGGAACTGGTATTGCATCATTCTGCTGCAAACTTCCATGCTAAGCTGTTGCTAATATCCTTGTACCATGTATTAGGTAAATTATTAAATGTTTCCTTTTAATGCGTCAGATTACACAGTTACAGATCAGATCCGACAGATAATCGGAATCTTTAGTAGACACATTGAATTTGTCTTAGGAACCGTTTAGTGTTTTTTTTACTAAAAACAATGTTAACATACTCTTTTTTGGTTAAGTAAGTGTTGTCCATAATAATCAGTCATTTTGAGACTTTTTTTTTAATTCACTCAGATTCATATTTCCTAATACTTACAGTATTGTTGTAAATTTTTTATTGTTTTGAGGGAAAATATTCGTAACTTACGTAATATAATTCGCATTTAAAACTGTTAAAAATGTTTTATTACAATGTGTACCGGTAACAGAAATAATGCTTAAAGCAAAGATAGGTTGACAGCACGTCCACTTCGCATCGACGGAAAATAACTGAAATTTTCTATTACCAGGACAAAAAGTATTGGGTTGTTTGTCAGTTTGGTTGTTGTACAGTAGGAATATTTAATTATATATTAACCTAAATTCCAGGTGCAGCAATAGCGGCAGATTCGATATACTGTAAGCTGGAGGTAAAGAACATCCAGTTGGTGTCACTGGGCTGGATCCATGCGGCGCGACTGGCGCCTGCTCTGGCCTCTGCAAGGGCTCTAAGATTGCTGTCCGACACTTGCACCTTCCATAAGCATCACGCTAAAGATGTGAGTTTAGTTCAACACGATGTATAAATCGAATATCCAAAGCCAGAATAGATCGACAGCGCATCTTCTTTAGATATTATATGGCTGGAGTATTTAAAATCACCAAAGTGAACCACATAATTATCCGTCCTCCTCTATATTAGAAAAAAATAAGCCATTTCACAACGTACATAACTTGATTCTAACCCAACAAAAAAAAATTAATTAGTTTAACATAGATTATTCATACGGCGAATTTTACTAATGGGGAAAAGTATCAAGCGCAAGATGAGTCAGAGTTTAGCATTTGTATAGATGTAGGAAGAAGTATAAAAACATCTTTATCTTAATTGATATATATTTCTGTTTCAGAGTGTGGAACAAGTGACATATGCGTACAAGTTCGGAACGTTCGAAAAGGTAGTGGAAGTTTGGGAGTGGGGAGGGCGTATAGGTGGTTGCGCTTGGTGTGCGACTTGCGGTCGCGAGAGGGCGTTGTTGGCGTTGCTCGCGGGTCCGCCGCAGCCACCACACGCGCCACAGCGACTGCCCCAGACGCCCACGTTAGTTTTACTATTGTATACCTTGTATATCTTGTATTTTACAAGTAAGAAGTATTTTGGAAATATGAAGTGTCCTCCGATCTTAATACGGAATGTTTTATGATTAAGGCTTTATCCCTACCAGATATATGACCATTTGTATAGTTTTGTATACATACAAAAAAGTTTTCGACGGTTTGGAATCATGAGTAGTTCGAGTTCGAGCGAAGGCTGCATAATATGTTTACAAGTGAATTATTATTAAGTCCAAATCTATTGCAGGGACAACCGCGACCTGAACGCCATAGTGAGTTGGTCGTCGACGGACGGAGACCGCGCGCTCTACAAGAGCCGGTCCTTCGAGAGGGACGTTGCTTACTTGAGGCTTAAGGATGGTCTGCTCTCGGCTATAGGTGGGTCTACTGCTAAAGTAAATCTTTCAGCTCATAGGGTAAACATTCAATCGCTGTTGTTTCACATCCTAGGCACTCCCTATAGAAGGAAGGAACCTTTATTTTTCCATTAAATATCATTAATTTTAACCTACCTGGGTTTAATAATGTTATATAGTTAGCGATGCATTGGCCACTGCTGTAATCTTTTTGTTTAATATTTAGCATAAATAAGACACAGTGGAAAGAGCACTGAAATACATAACTCCGTTCTTAATTCATCAGTTTGAAATTGATGATTATTTCTTTTAATCCTTTTCGCTGGCCTATGATTTGCTTTTTTTTCTTGTTGTATTTATAGAACAGTCACGCCTTATTACACAAATCCAAATGAACTGTAAGTGCGAGCGTTTTACTATATGTTTACACTAACAAAGTACATTTTAAACTCAATGCTAAATTTAACTCTTTTCAGTGCTCTGTATAGAATGCGCCGACAACCGCAACGCGGAGGAAAAGAGCAGCCAGCTGGAGGAGCTGCGCAAGTGCATCTCGGCGTTCGGTTCGGCGCTCGACAGTTGCCGGCACGTGTACGGCGAGCGAGAGCGGATTAGCGTCAGCGCGCCTCTGCCTTCTAGGATTATTGGTAGGTGCTTGTTGCTGTCCGTTTGCTCTGAATTGTTTTAACCCGTTTTTAATAAGGCAATCGATAAATCTGTTATTTATTTTTTTGTTTTAAATTAAAATGTTAAGACTTGAATAGTTAATTTGATATATGCTAATCAAGCTAGTGCTTATGTCTTGTAATAATATATTATCCCCTTTTTATATGTATTTCTTGTAGCATTTGTAACGTCACCCGTGCCTTACCGGGAGTTGTATACGAACACGTTGCTGATGGTGTGTGAGATTTGCGCCGGTTCGCCAAGCGCGCATACGTACGCCGAACAGGCTCGGAGTACAATCGTCGCAAGCAGAACTGAATTGGCTGCGCACGCGCAGCCCACGCTTTGGGGAAACAGAGACGCGTTCGAGTTCTTCTCGAATTACCTAGAAGTGAGTCATTAGTATACATAACCCATGATCGCACCCTTATCTACTTAATTTATAATTATTATTTACATATTTTCTTTTGAACGCCACACAATTGCTTGTAAATATACGTTAAATGTTGGGTTCAGAAGTAAATCTATGGAATTCATAACACAAATGAAAAATATTTTCTTGTTATGTCCTATATTACGTCTAAAAGTTGTGTCCTCTGTTTCAGTTCATAGGTGTCATAACATTTTTACTCGGAGTCTGCAACGAGTACCTTGCGCCGGCGCATGCCAAGAAGAGCAAAAAAAAGACAACTCACTCACCGGAACAAATAAAAACAACGGAGACTCTCAATAAATTGAATGACGACGTTCAAACAACGATAACGATACTAGAAGAAATTTTTGAAAAGTGGCCTACCTTCTCGTACGAAGCCTCTCTAGAGGAAGAGCTAGCGAAATTGACTCTCACGAACAAATATCATAGCCCTGTCGTGCAAAAGTTGAAAAGCGGCTTCGAAGAAGTGCTAACCGACGTCAAGAATAATTTGAAAAAGAAAGCGAAGTACCTTAAGAGTTTGCAATAGTGGCCTTATCTGTGTGTGTTTACATATCTGTATTAAATATTTTGGTTTGCGCTAGTTTTAGGGATGGGCTGTATTTGTCGACATTTTGTAAATCGATATTAGTCCGTACGAAGAAAATGATAAAGACCACGCTTTTAAAACGCGTTGTAACATTGATTATCCCCTTTTTTTTGTCCCTTTAATTTAAAAGTTCTTAGAGACAAAGCAATACTCCTTATGTCACTATGTCAATAGATTTGAGATTTTTTTGCTTGGTTAAGTTGGGACTAAAGACACCAAAGTTTATAAGTTTACTGGGCGAATACTCAGATATAAACAAGCTGCTTTATTTTTAGTAACTGACCCACTACTTTTGGTAAATCAAATGGAATCTCAAGGCATAATCTTTGATTAATTATCGAGTAAATCAAAATTACAAGTTTAAATATTGAAGGGGCTCACTTTTTTAGTCTAATGGTAGGTAGCAATTTATTGCTAATAATCAACTGTGAAATTCAATCGCATTTCGGTTTCAATTTGTGGATTTCCAAATATCTGAAACCAAAATAGGTCGGCAGGTCTTGTTTTGATGTTATACGGCTGGGGTACTTCACCTTCCATCAAATAAACCCCAACTATCACACAAAATACTATTGTGACCGCTTCATTCCCACCTGCTGTTTGAGTATTTGGCCCTAGATTACGGAAGTGCGGTGTTACCCGATGTACTATTTCTAATATGTCATCATATGCCACTTTACAACCTATTAAAAATATTTGTAATTTTTCAGTTAGTGTTGAGATCGAAATTAATTTGTTCCAGAATTTGCATAGGGAGATAAAGATAACCCACGACTGACTAGGTTCATAATAATCATATGAACCTAGTCGGCCGTGGGTTCGAGTACGATCGGAACTGCTCATCGATTTGTTTAATCTGTCTCATTTACTTTTACAATATAGCTGTTATTTTACATAGATATTATAAGGTATCGTTCATCCCTAGTCACGACTGTTGTTTTGCGTCCCTTTGTGACAGTGCTGGCATTATTAGGTGCGAGCAGGACAAAAGTACATACGCTTTAACGGTGTCTTGACATTTGACTCAATCGATGTCTGCATTTCGTTGAAATAGATTATTTATGTAAATTTATAAATACATAGTATAATATTAATTAGGGGTACTTTAAATATACATTTTGACAAAAGTAAGACGGCATTTTATTTTCTCCCAGTCTTTGTATAGTTAAAATTTACGTCTAAATAAAAGAATACATTACTGACAATAATTATTTATTTACAACTGCCAACATTTTACAGTCACAGTACAAAAATACTCGTATTGCAATCAGTCGCGACAAATCTAGAAGTTATATGTAAACAGTCTGAAAATATGGAATGCGTTGTGAGGAATCGTTCTGGTAACGTGCCTTGAATCATCAGAAATCGCGATTCAATTTTTCGATAAAATGAAGTGATAAACATTATACGTTTAAGCAACATTCTGTTATTTGTAATCCCATTACGAGTTTACAATTATTATTGTTGTCCCTTCTTATGGCATACGGAATAAAATAGGTGAAAAAGAGAAAACATCGCTGATTGAGTGACCACATGACCATAAAGATACCGTTTCTACAATAGGACTGAATATATAATAATAATTGTTGTTTCTTGAAAATAAATAAAATGGCCATCAAATTAATATTGCACAAGTCAACAATGATATACCTTATTACATATATTAAACACAGATTTTCATAATATATTTTAAATATGGTAGACACACTAAAATGGAAAATAATGTATTCTTAGTAACGACACATTTTTGCTCTGGCTTGATTAATGGCTTCTTTTCTATATAATAATAAAGTGAACAACTGAAAGTATAAAGAAATAGCGTAACTAATTTCTCATTCCGTCTCTTTCCATTTATATATGTGAGACAGAGACAGATAGTAAAGAATATATGATCACTTCATTAATAATCTTTTAACAGTAAATAAAAATCTTTTATTACAAAAAAATAACACACGACACTCACGCATTAGAATCTAGACACTAATGCTTTGTTTTTCTCTGATAAGATTAAAAAATTATCTCCTTAGCAGGTAAGGTAAGGTTCCTTCCTTATAATAGAGGCAATTTATTTTTAATTATAATCTTAACATTGGTAAACATATTTTGAATTATGTGCGAAACACGTAGAAAGAAATTATGTAAGTAGATTATGCAAAAACATTATACCGACATTAAAATAAAGAAAAAATAACATTATGCACCAATAGGACTTAAATTACTCATAGCCTAAATTCGATTTCTGTGCAGAGATTATAAACATTTTTAAAACTATCGAAATAATTTTAGCTGCAAGAAAAAGTCTTAACTTCTTACTAAAACAAAGTTGTTTTTACCATGTCATCGTGCGAAAGTAAACTTTATATAGCAAAAAACGTAGAAACACACAACAACTAAAAAGTTAGCTTTGTAAAGCAAATTATTATGGGATATTTTTTTCTGTCAATTTGCATGAAAACAACCCAATATGTCAATAAAATGTGCGTTCGAAATTGACAAATATCAATATAGTCTAAGCTAATTGTACTTTTTTTTTAACTTTTTTATCAACACTTACTGCTAATATACAAAATATATACAGTCACAAGATATGTAGTCATATAATGATCTATCACAATAATTAATTACACTTTCCTTACGAAAATTACAAAAAAAATACCAACTTACAAAATCTATAATAAAAATATTTCATTAGTGTATATAAAAAAAAATTACCTATGGGAAAAAACAGAAATTTGTTGGCACAGCTTCATATTAAAAATAGCTGTTCATAGATGAGAGAAAAAGTAAAGGAATGTAAAAAAGGAAATAATACAAAATTAAGAATCTGTCCGAGGTTTTGCCTTTGTCATTCATAATGTGAATAAAAGAGAGAAAACATGGAAGATCTATATCTATGTATACGAAAAAGACGCTAACAATATAATACTTTAAATGAGGCATACCGTGCTGATTAATACGTGATTACTAAGCTAAAGCCTATCGCACACTGGTAATTTTAATTATAATGTGCCTGAAATTAATTCTTTCCGTGTATAAAAAAAAACACTCATATGCACAAAGTAGTTATTTTTACAGCTGCAAAACATTTGATACGTTAAAAAAAATATTTTTAGTGTTCAATCCGTAAAGGGTTATTTGAATTTCTTGTTTGGTAATTATTAATAGTTATTGATATACGACCATACTCAGAGAAGTGTACACAGGTTTTTTTTCAATCTATAATTAAATTGGATCTCAACCTTCTATCTATTGTGCATACCATTACAATAAACGAGTGTGCGACGGGCATAAATGGAAATTTAAAACGCGATGAACACAAAATACTGCGTCTTAACGTTGCGCGTTCGACTCCCACTAACAATATTAATTTGTACACAACGAAACGTATAAGAAATAAAGAGAATACACCAAAGTAATACATGTAGAAATATTTCGATAGGAAATAGTCAGAGAAACTAGACGCAAGCTGCATTTCTATACACAGAAAGTCGATTTCGTTTGGTCCACGTCTACGTTTGCACTTATCACAAGGCTCGAGTCAGTTCACAGAGTGTGGAAGATGTCCCTAGCGTTATTCTTGGAATAACGTCTGTAGGAACACTCGCTGAATCAGCTGCCACTGGAAGCATTTGTATATACATTACACCAACATATTTTGTCAAACTAGAGAAATTGTGTTTTATTTACACAAATGAGTGACATGAAATTGGAATAAATTGTGTTAGTAAGTTGTAAAGGTTATTTTGTACAAATACAAATTCTCATTACTGTCACAAAACAAGAAACAAAATTATACATACATTTTTAAGAATTTCAAATATTGAGTAACTAAATTTTATATTTCAAATAGTACTGTTGACATAATATTTTAAAATGCCGCAGCTCTATATCTATGTATATCATCAAATTAGGATGCGCTACCGACCCATTTGCTTTTAGACACATGGAAATCTTACGCTAACACCTAAACGTCAAGGACCTTTAGCCGCTTTTTTACTAAATACTGTCTGTAGTTTACGCATTTAAATAAAACACTTCAACGGTTTAAAACGCGATATATAATAGTTAAACTTATTTGAAAATTTCTCCCCGTGACCACAGCTGCTGCAAAGCATCCGAAACTTCGGGCCGAAGTTTCAAATAAGTTTAACCAATATATATCGCTTTTTAAACCGTTAAAGTATTATATTTAAAGGCTTTTCTATTCCCGGGCTTGAAATTTTGATGTTTTATTGCTCATTGCATCCGACAAACATATAAACCTCTTATACGCATCGGCTAACGTTTCCTAGAAGTGTGACGTCACTTACCTCCTATTGGCCATGGCCCTGCGCCTAGCCGTCTGTCGTTGGTGTTCGAACTCAAAGTCCTCCTCGGTGAGATTGAGTCGCTGCATGTGGTACATGAGGTACTCCTCGCCCAGCACGCTGTCCGGAGGATGGCGGAGCACCTCCAGCGTCTCGCAGAGTCCGTTTGCCCTCTTGCGCACCTTAGCTGTGCCTAGGGCGCCCGCTAGGACCACTAGCGACGCTTTAAATAGCACCTGAAAAGGAAAAACCTTCAATTGGATCCCTCGATTCAGAATAACTTTCAGTCAATAAAAATAAATTAGAACGATATATATTAAATCGCACTGCGACATGAAATTGTTCTTTATAACTAAAGATAAATAATGAAAACTGATAAACAAGACCAATATTGAATATTTGTGAAATTTTAATTCGAAACTATTAAGTATGTATCTTCCTCTCAACTATCTATTAATTATTCTATATTCCTCTTATTTGCTTTTTTCTGCTTTAACAATGACTAGCGATATAGTTCACCTTGACGCCTTCACACAGAAAGCAGTCCCAGACGCGCAGCAAACTATCCCAGGGTAAGGTGCGCGTGAGTGCGCAAAGGAACCACTCGGTGGCGTAAAGAACCGGCTCTACGCGGTGCTTCACTAGATGGCGGTGCACGGCTGGCGCGGTGCGACGGAGCAGGGCGTGGAGGATGTCTCCGTCGCGTTGGAGAACCTGTAAAGAGCGTTTAAATTACGACGTATAGGAAAATAAAACTAATTTAAACGGGCGATTTATGTAGAAATTCACTAGGACTCGATGTTTTGTGTCTCGATAGCCGTAAAAAGCGTGTTTACGATTATTTACGAAATAAAAATATAGTCAGCCCACACACCTCATTATCTACTAAAATAAAAAGTATAAAAGTATTTATTTTAAAGTTAAATAGTGTGTACTTATTTTTAATAAAATCTTATAAACTTCTTTTATAAACACTATTTTTAACAAAACCTCACCTCCAGGCCAGGGTTATAGTAGCCGCTGAGGTACTTGTCACTGATGCTGACGAGACACCAAAAGGCCTGCACGGACGGCATATGCATAAGGAGAAACGCGGCGACAGGGGCCTGAGCTTGGAAGTACCCGACCTTCGGATTTAATACTGAATATGCTTTCAGTACCGAGAATAACTCTTGTTGGCTGGAAAGGAAAAGTTGAAATTAAAAAAAATAATATTCTTACTTATTTTATAAATACAGAAACGTGCTTGTTTGCCCGTTTTTGACCTCCAATTAGGTATTCAAGTTATCTAATGTTACTATCAGTGCTTATATTTCAGAACATATTACGGGACACAGACCACAGAGCTTGTCTTGTAACCTGAAACGACGCAAGAGTCTATTTTTAGAGGTGCTTAATGAAGCAAAACGTTAGAGGTTCTAGGAAACACAATGATTAGGTGTTAACTATCGGCTATGAAAAAGTAAACTGGATAGTTTTGGATCGATAGCACTAATTAAGATAACTTAAGAAGAAAATTATAAGCTAAATATGTAAATAAAAATATAAACCAAACACAATTTTGTTACGCAAGGGTTTTACTTGATTGTAGGTGAAATATCCCAGGCATATAACAGCTAAACCAGATGTGTTGTGGACCTTTTTTTTGCTATGGATATTCGGAAATCCACAGACTGAAACAGAAACGCGATTAAACTGGATGGAATTTTGATATTCCTACCACCCATTCAATATCCCGATTTCCAGACGAAACACTAAATTTTTCAGAAATATTATAAATTGATTAAATAAATTTTATACCCGGTGGTAATCAAACCCACGATCCATTAATCATTAGCCACAACTGCCCGTCAAATATTAAATATTGTTATAGCCCATCGCGAATACCCCGTCGTAGTCGAATGAAAAAGCAAGCGAGGCGATTACACTTATCGTGTTGTGACCCGCTCAATGATGTCACGGCACCGGTAAATCCTTACATCCTGTGACATAAACTCTAATTGAAAATGTTTAAATTAAATTTTTCTAAAAAAAATTATAATAAGAGAATAGTAAAACGTCTTTCAAATTTATGTTCGAGATTAGCGTAAAGCAATGAGTACTTTAGTGACGTCCATATTGGCCTAGGAAGCAGCTATGAAGAATGGGCATTCTCTGTTGGTAAACAAAAATATGCGAAAATCCAGTTTATAAATTAGCACGCGAGTAGACAATAGTTGAATAACCTCATCGCATAGAATCAAGTAGGATGTGTCGTCGACCTATTTTCTACTCCCTGTTATTAATGCAAAATCTATAGACTAAAGTGCTCTTCACAGCTCCTGCTTTTAAGAGTTCGTTAGTACGTTTACGTAATTTTAAATTTACGAGACGATATTTTTAAGTCTTGTTGCCTGATTACAATTTTTTTGCTATAGTAATATAAAATTTAATAATAATGAATAAAATTGTAATTTGTTCAATATTCATTGTAAAAAAAATCTTGATACATTGCACATGCTTTTTTGTAATATAATAAACGAATATTGCTACCATATTATGTTTAATAACTATTAGTAATGTAGTCCATATTTACTCAATTTAAAAAATTTCTGAAACATGTTAGACATCCCCTAGACATGTAAAAACTATTAATTAGGAGGTAGAAATATCGTATATAAATTCTGTCCGGATCACGAACAACCGTTTAATCGTTTCTGTTTTAATCTGAGAATTTCCAAAAACAAAATAGATCGACAGTGCATCAAGTTGAGATGTTATACGGCGGAGTTATTTTACCTACTATCAAGTGATGGGGTCTGCTTGTCTGTACTTCTCATTATATTATATAAAAAAAGGAATATGGGATGTCGTTTTTTTAATGTAGTAATTGTGTCTAGAAATGCGTATCAAATAGTAATTTGACTACCTTAAGCACGCAAGAGGCAATTCATTACCTCCGCAAAAACTAGAACAATCGTGCATGCAAATTAAGCAATAACTAGTGGTGTATGTCAACACAATGAATGCACTATTTTAGTCACAAACTCGAATTGTTTACATAATATGTATTATATATACGCAATTGCGAATATATAAGTGATAGTGCCGCTTTGTTTTCGCCTCGTTTCAGGCTTTTTATTGTTTCAAATTTCCAAATGACGTATTGTTTTATTAATCTTATGCTATTCAATATATACATTACGTTGTCGAACGTCCTTTCGGCGTAAAAAAACAATTGTCACTCGTGGAAAGGTATATTAGTCATTAATATTCATAATCGATAAAAAGGTTTTTGTCTATATTAATTTTGGGCGTAAGTTAAGTTTGAACGTACAGATAAATATCACTTCATTTCCTATAGATACGTATATATGATTATGCTATAAATACTGTTTACAGTAACCAGAGCTCTATTAGACTCTTCTTGATCATCAAAATCTTTCTTTTTAGACCGTTTAATATCCACTTTTGAATGTTACTCACCCGTGGCCCTCTTCACGTATAAACATCTCATGGTACGGAAACTGTCGATGTAGATCCTTTCTGATATCCTCCATACATTTAGGGTCCCCGGGCGCTTGGAGTAATTCCTCATATTCGTTGGGATGCTTGTCCAGGAGTAACTGTCCTCCGCATAAGTAGAGCCAGGCTTTTGGACGAACTGATGCTGGTATACCTATTGTTATATACAGAAATGTTAATATTAAGTAGTCTTTAATTTAAAAATTATTTACATGCCAAAGCCGTGGCACTAATGATTACACCTTATTTCTGTGTACCTTTTTTAAAAAGTCAAATTATTTGACATGAAGATTCGGACTTTTAAAACCGTCCTTAGAAAATCTGATGTGAAAATCTTATCGTCAAAAGAGCCATGGGATATTAAAATTTAGACGTCACGAAGCAGGTGAATTTAAAAATGTATGACGTAAAACTTTGCGACAAGGCCAATGATCTGATAAATTTTCAGCTCCTCCGATCTACGCTCCTGTTTAAAAAGTCAACTGTGTAAAAAAAACATTAATTTAAACCCCATTTTTTTACTTTCAACTGTTACCTACCTATATTGTATCCTTAAATATTTCATTACTTATCTGTGAGACAAAGAATGTTTCATCCAAAATTTAATAATTATTAAAGTGAACTTTGTTGAACTCTTAGTCCACAGTTTATGGAATTTCAGTGAAGATCGTTTTGGATGCAGTAAATGTTGGCACTTCATTTCGTTCACTGCTTTATGACGACAGGTACTTAACAGGCATGTGAAAAACTGTACAGAAATGTCACTTTCTAGGAATTTAGGCTTGTTGGTTCTTATATTCATCTGATTATAGGTCTTTCATCTTAATTTCTTTTTTTTTTCTCTTTTACCCTCGTTTATGTTGTCAGATTTTGTTACTTTAATTCTCTTTTATGTATAGTTATTCCTACCTACACGGTTTTGAAGAAACCATATAAACGTTAATTCAGACAAATAAAAAGTATTTAAGACGCATCTAGTTACGGAATGTATTTCAAAACTGTCAGTGCGCAGACTGCGATTGTCCGAGCAAATGGTAATTGCCTTCATTAAACAGAGCACGATAATTAACGGAAATTTCATTTTAAGTAGCTAATTATAATAAAACTGTAAGTGTGCGTAATTTAATGAAAAATATCTAGTACTTTTGGGAAGTTCATGGCAATGTTGAATATTCGTCACAAGTGCACTATTATTTATTCCGAAATAAGACGTATTTACGTATATTGTAATTGGATCTTGGAGTATTAAAATAAAGGCTAGAAACACTAAAGTTACCTATTGAAGTTCTAAACTAACTCGCTTTTCCCGAAAATGAACCCAATTTAACGGTTAAATACGCGTCACTTTCGTACTAAGACCCGACAATGCAGATATAACTCTAATCGTCACCGTCGTTCGGTCGGTCGGTCTTAAAGCACGACATTCTGCCGTCGAAACTCACCTTTTCGACACCTCTCTCGCACCTTCTTGTAGTTCTTGCTCATAAACGCCTCCCAGTTGTTGAGCATGCGCAGCCATTTCTGCTCTCTTTTCAAGATCGTGCTGGGCGAAACAGTTCTCTTTCTGTCAAGAACAAAAGAAGCAATTTATAAAGTTATGACACTTGCTACTGTCATTGATTAATAATGATTTCGATTAATATCATAAATTACAAATCTGAAGAATTGATTGCTTTTTTTACCGCACTCATCTCTAGAGTGCACTGCACTGATTCGAAATGAAAAATTATTTTTGTGTTGGTTAGACCATTTCTCGACGAAGGCGAGTGATCAAGAAAAGAAACATTAAGATATGTGAAAAAAAAGGCGTAAAATCAAATTTGAGGGCTTCAGTTGCGTGCGCTGTGAAAACTGTTTAAGAAACCCAAAAAAAATGTATGAAAGAATAATAGCCCAAAAATTCCTCGACAGTGTGTATCGTGATCGTGATCGTCTCACAAGAACCGTTTTTATAGTAACCAAATTTGGTCGAAATATAGAAAAAGAACTTTGCCAAGACAACTAGTTAATGATAAGTGAATTTCGCTTACCATACTGATTGATTTTATTTACAAGCAATTGATTGTAGTTCTGTCTTCGGTCCTACCAAAATTACATATATCATTTCCCCGAATTAAAATTCACAATTTCTCGCTAACATATTGTCTGTACGTAGGTATTACCCCTGAGAAATAGCGCGGTAGAATTAATACATAATAGATTACAGATCATTACTGATAAAACTTTGTTTGTTGTAACTTTAATAATCAATATTGCTATATACAGTATGTATATACAAAGCTGGGTACTGACTAAATCCTCGCGGTGTATTGTAATATATTCCACATGAAGCCTTTGTGCAACCTTCATAGATGACTAGCTATGTCAGCGACTTCGTCCGCGTAGAATAGTTGTTTTGGGCATCCAAATTTGTTTTTGCAAACCTCTACGTCGTTATAAATTTAAGTTGCCCACGACATCGGTCGCGTCCCGTCGCTCCCTCGTTCTTGCAAGTTAATCTTATAAGATAGACATATACAATAGTGTCGCGGACATTTTTAGATCATTTAAAGAGGAATCATTCTTTCATACATATTTCTTTGGTGTCTTGCACCGTTTTCGCAGCGTACGCATCGTAAACCCACAGAGATGAAAAATATCCCCCGTTTTGTTCACATTTCCCGCTTCCATTAGTCAAAATGCGGTGTTTTAATAGCATTAGATAGAATTTTTCAACTCAAACCCGTAGTTCCTGAGATTAGCATGTTCAAACAAACAAACTCTTCGGCTTTATATATTAGTATAGATATAAATGTCCCGACCTCTTTTGGCTTTAGATACTCGGAAACGCAGTTATTTCACGGCTTTTTCATCCGTTGACACAGATGGAATTTCGGTATTCCTACCGCGCATTTATTAATGAGAATTAATTAGAAACATCTTGGATCGGATGGAGATCGAACTCCACGACCTGATAATTTAGCCACACATTACTACCATTTTAATAATATTGTACTATTATTAAGCACTAACGTAAATTGTCATTGATTCAGTCAATACAATACGTACTGACTAAACAAATGTTTTTACGTGTGACTTATCACACAACATCGCAAGCATTTGGTCAGTACCCAGCTGAAGGTGATAGCGTCATAGTTTTTCAATGAACGATTCGTGGGAAGGTTTTAATCAATATAGGTCAGTCATACCACGTTTACCGCTTACTAATTAAGATATATCGTATATATTGTAGAATAAGATATCTATCTATGTATTATTTGTGACATTGTATAGATATCAGCAAAGTTAAGAAGTACTTTCTGTACCTGTTATGTTAATTATAAGATGTTGTTTAGTAGTTTTCATTTGTGTGAGATTAAGAATTAAACATATGCAGATACAGTGGGATTAACATCTGATGATGCCGTTCACACGTGATGGCGAAACGTCGAGAACCTCTTCTCGCTCACATCGGCCGAACAGCCCGAAAGACAATGATATGTTGTATGTACGTTTACTGGCACCAAAACTAAAATATATATATTGATGAAATATCATGCATATGGAAATAATTATGTGAAAATCTCCGAAAATTTTAGCGAAATGCACAAGAGATGTTATGCAAGTGAAAGTGATAAAAATTACCCATCCGACGCCATTGTGGCTGCGTCGATGCTTCAGTTATTTTTATGAGAAATTCTTGCTCTTCGCTTGCACTTACGACACCGTTTCACGTCTCCGTGAGCCATTGAATCATAGTATGAGAAAAACTTTCGACTTTTGTTGTCGATACTCAGTATAAAGTTGGAATACTAGGAAATTCGCACGGGTGCATTTTTTTTAAGTACAGGAGAAAGCCCATTTCAGGTCAAAAGTGGAAAGTGAACATGAAAAAAAATAAGGGTCATTAAAAACAAAAACATTGATGATTGGGGATCTCAAAATTATTGATGATAATGTTTGATTTATCATTAATTATAGGTAGATTGAACAGCAAATTTGCCCAGAATTTATCTGGAAAAAATAACTTAGCAAAAAGTTAAACAAGAGTAGGTATTTTTCTAAAACTGCAGCACAAGTTATTGTATTTACAAATAGGAAGATTGCTACAAAAATAAATTAAATATAGATCTAATTCTTAATATTAGATCTACTTAAGAACATTTCCTCTTTGAATATTTGCAGACACTCATTGAGATTATAAATACTTATAATCTCAATGAGTGTCTCTATTAAAAATCCTTGTTGGGGTTTTTAATTTTAATAGAGAATAGAATTTAATGAGGATTGTTTTATTATAAATTCTTAATTAATTTTTAATAAAATAATATTGGTGTAGGAGATTCTGTTTTATAAGGCTCTATAATTGTATGTCAATAGAAAAGTGTATCTCTTAATGGTAGAGAAAATGTGCATGTGACTTAAAAAATCTTTGCTTTGCTTGTGTTGTTTGTAGTAACTGTTTCACCCAAAATATAAGAAAAATAAACACCAACCTAATTCCAACTTAAATGTTCTAATCAAAGACTGCCTATAAAAGTCTGGCTCAATGATAACATACACTTTAATAGAAATAATAATAATATCTTTATGACTAAATTTAATATACTAAGTGGCAGCAAAAAAAAATTTGCAGTAGGTATTGTAAAATTCAGAAACAATATCCCTAAAGCAACAATAAATCAATCAAGTTAAGCTTGCTTTATTTTACACACAAATCATAGTTACCTGAAGTGGAAATTGAATGTCGTATCCAATGTAGGTATATATGTACTATGATAGAAAATAGACATTGCTACAACTTACGGTTCAGGGCTATATTGTGCACCTCCGAAGAAACCATGTCTATCTGGTTGAGTAGTGACTGAAGAACATATTGATGTGGTATCTTGCTCACCACCTACACTCTTCACGCTCTTTTGCAAAGACATAGTTAATCCATCAACTTAACAAATGTATCATTTCTATCCACCACGCCAGATACGTAGTGGGCGTGAAGAATTAAGCAAATGTTCGAAATATCCTCACAAAAGCCACAGTTCAGTCACACAACACAGTCAACACGAACAGAATGTCAAACAGCAGCCCACTGTAGAGAAGGCGAAAGAACGTGCTCAAAATAAAAACATATTTTAGACTTAAATATTTTTTTACACATACGGACTTTAATGATTTGACTCGAATGACAGACTCCAAAGAACATATTTACTACTAGATTATAAAATATGCAACTACAGATGTATTATGTTAATATTATTACATTATTTACTACAGACAAGATATTCATCTTCATCATGTCTGTGGCAAGAAATATAATACGGTTAATTAAAATAATTACCATCATAATAGGAGAAAATATGGTTTAAGAATATTTATTAATTGAATTAATAGAAAAATTTAAAAAAAATTAAAATATAAAAATGGTCCTCTATCGTCTAAATGCTAGTTTATGGTAACTACTGTCCAAGACAGAGTATATAAAATAATTATCAATGAATAAAGAGATCGTAGGGCGTTGTTTTATTAATTTATTTGTTTTATTTAATTTCTCAGGAATCCTGAAATTAAAACTTAAACATAATGTTTACCTTTACAATAAAATAAATCTGTTACTAACAATGATTTTATTAAATTCTATTTGTAAGTCCTAGTTATTTAACAAAAAAGCTTCAATTTATTCACTCTTCTGTAACCTCCCATGGTTTTTCCGGTCTATACTGGTCCCATGGATGTGGATTTTTATAAACATCTGGTTCTTGTAGTTTAATACCCCCGTTCTCAAATTCTTTTAAAAATTTCTCCACCTTGCTTCCTTCTAGTGGTTTTAAATCACAGTACATTTCATAAATTCCACACTCCAAACATCTTTGGGCAAGAACTCTGCCTAGGTTGATGTATGCACATGTATCAACAATACTATAAAGTTGTTTCTGTAAGGCCCATTCTGATGTTTTGGCTTCAATTACTGGGCCATTAATATAGTGTAATACTTGTGCTGTAACTGTTCGGTTTGAAGCTGTGATGGCTAGTCTGAAATATAATGTAAGAGGTAATATTTTTTGTCTGATTTCAATGCGTGAACTCTAAAGATATATTCTCTATATATCTAAATTAATTTAATTTTTAATTACTTTTTTGTGTAAATAAAAATTAAAATTATTTATTTTAGGGTTACATAGTTACTAAATAAAATAATCGTTCCTAGTAAAGAATATGTGCTGTGAACTAGTTTACGCTACGTAATTTCATCAGGAAAAGGTCTTTTACAATGCAAAGCAGGGGAATATGGGACTAAAAATAAGTAAAATTTAAAAATAAACTAGGGGAATCAAGTCTACTTATACTAACTTGTGCCAAAATTTTCTTCCAGGTTTATCTAAGTGGTATCCATCAGGTTTACGTCCTATTCGCATTCTTTCCAAATTTCTAGGGTTTCTGTTCACAAACTCCTTTGGTGTGGAAGAATTTAACCTAACTAGAGATTTAATAAAGCGAATATCTTTGTGTCCAAACATTTCTTATCTTTGTAACGATATTAATTATTATTATCTTAGGGACAGTCTTCAAACTGTTAAATACTTAGAAATAAATTATATTTTTACCAATCTAAATACAACCTGACTTTATATTTGACTTTAAGACATATGAGTGTATACTTAACTGAATCTGTGCACAGTGCACACTATGCTATGTCTCTATATTTAGTAAAAAAATATATATCAAGTGTCAACTGTCACTATCAGTTTTGTTAAGTTTTGTAATTATTCGTAGTTATTTTGGAAATACATTAAATTGTACCTGATTTAATATTTCTAAACGAAAGTGTATTAAATTTTGTTTTTTAATTTAGTGCCAAATTACGAATGTTTTGTAAGAGTCACTCGTTTCAAACGATTTCTCGAAAGACATCGAAAATGGCGGAAAATGGACGGCGTCGATTTTTTCCTTCTGTTCAGTAATCGCAATATTGAGAACACTATAGTTGTCTCGCTCTTACTTATCAGAATTCCGTAAGAGGCTAAAGATTTCCGCACATATACTAATCAATATGTCCACGTGACTTATCGTCACTCGTCACTCGTCAGTCTCGCTTCACCCTCAGCTCGTATTATTGCAAATGCAAAATGTGGAAACGTTTAGTTTATACTAAAATATTTTCTTATTGTGGTTAAGTTTTTGTGTAATGTGGTAAAAATGCCTGCATCTATCGGTGTGAACTTACGTGTTACTGGCCATTGTAGCCAGGGTGGGAGAAAGTATATGGAGGATTTGTTTTCTGTTGCGTATCAACAAACTGAAGATGAAAGGGACTTGGAATACGCTTTTTTTGGAATATACGACGGTCACGGCGGCGGCGAAGCTGCCGCTTTTGCTAAGGAGCACTTGATGGATTCTATCGTTAGGCAACGCCAGTTCTGGTCTGAAAATGACGAGGACGTTCTCAAAGCCATTCGCAATGGGTACATGTTGACTCACTTGAACATGTGGAAAGAAGTAGGTAATGTCAGCCACAATTTCATAACAGTTTACAGATGCGCTACCTTTAGCGCGAAATCTAACCTACGGTGGGATACAAGTGATTGTACGACTTGACCTTGTTGGGTTCATTAATTTTTCTAAACTACTTTGACATTGAGTCAACAAAAGAATTTGAGATTGCTGCTGTTTTGATTTCACATTGTTTTATGTAATAAAGTGTTGCCTAAGTTTTGAAAATCCCACACATTTGTTGAAGTGAAAGCTGTATTACCAGTTTCGTTTTTATGCTGTTTCAAGTTGCCTTTTACCAAAATCTATTTTTGTGAGGTCAAACCTTGCCAGTGTTTATTAAAACTATAGTGAATATGTAAAGTATATCATCTACTACTGTTTATTGAAAAATATATTATTTTTTGGAACATTTTTGGAAGTTACGTATGTTATAATTAAGATATATGTATTTACAGAAAAATGGCCAAAAACTGTAACAGGTCTACCAAGTACAGCTGGAACTACAGCAAGTGTTGCATTTATAAGACGAGGCAAAATTTACATAGGTCATGTTGGTGATTCAGCTATAGTGCTTGGATATCAAAAGGATGGTAAGTTGTTATGACCTGATGAAGAATCTTCTGGAATAATTAATAACAAATAGTACACCCTAATGAGCTAAACAGCCAATTCTTATCAAGAAGTTCTATTAATGTTAAGTTTAAATAACTAATTGATAAACTTTTAAGGTTGTGAAGAGTGGGCAGCCAAACCGCTTACTTTGGACCATAAACCTGAAGCTAGTTTAGAGATTGAACGGATTCAAAGTAGTGGTGGAAAGGTTGTTTCAAAAGCTGGAGTACCTCGGGTAGTATGGAACAGACCACGACCGGGTCACAAAGGGCCCATAAAGAAGAATACCCCTATGGATGAAATACCATTCTTGGCTGTGGCCAGGTCATTAGGTGATCTATGGAGTTATAATCCAGAAAATGATGAGTTCATTGTTAGCCCTGACCCAGATGTCGGAGTGCTAACTATTGACCCTTCTAAGTTTCGGTAAGTAAGTTTGCTTGATTGATTGATTAAGATGCAATAGTGGTATGTATTATTATTATTTTCTATCGGGGACACCCTTGGCCTTGGTGATCAGTCCACATTATCCGCTGACCATTTCACCATTTCCTCCTTTCAGAGGTTTTGGGTCATCCAACTCTTCCCGTGTCCCCTTCAAACCTTCCGGTTTGCTTGCAGAATCTTATTATTTTTTCCATTTGTAGTTCTTTTTTGTCATCTACTGTAATTTGGTCCGAGCCCATATGGTAATAGTGGTATGTAAAGATTTTCAGTACTTTTTTTGTTTTTTTTTAGGTGTCTTATATTTGGTACAGATGGCTTGTGGAATATGATGTCGCCAGAAGGTGCTGTCAGCTTAGTTCAAGCAACAGAGAAACATAATGAAGCAGCTTTGGTTGGCTGTGGAAATCAGCAAAGAGATTGGTTAAATCCATCTAAGAGCCTAGTCGATCATGCTCTTGAGAGGTAAATATTTAAGGAAAAGGAATAAGTGTATAGGATAAATTAATTATTTATCCTTTATTGTAATATAATTATTATATATATTTATTACTTTGTAGTACTTGTGGTGGGTAGAAATTTTTGTCATTTATTAGGCTTACAATGTAGGATAAACAAAACAAATTAAATATCAAGTTACCCTATTAATTAATTATATATTGCGCTTAATTTTTAGGTGGTCAAACACCAGAATGAGGGCAGATAACACATCAGTTGTAACTCTAATGCTTGATCCACCTGGACCACCCCGCGCTACCGTCCTCCTGTCGCGTACCGCGACTCAAACACCTCAGTCGTCCGTCGCACAAACCTCGCCATCTCCAACAGCTCCCAAAGTAGATGAGAAACCTGAAATGAGCGAGGGCGAGAGCCGTCAAGTTCCACAGAACGGTCTTACTATAATGACGCGCTATTCAGACAGTGACAAGCCAGTCCCACCTGTAGATGAAACTAATAAAACACCACTGCCACCATGCGCAACAATCGATGGCAGACTGTCAGTACCCCACGAAGTACCAGCAGACAGCGACAGTGATACAATTGTGAACTATGGTAATCCAGCCGAATCATACTTCATGGCTCGTCTTTTAAACAGATCACGAGTCGTGAACACCCTGTCTGAAGTGTATGATGAGATAGTAAACTGCCCAAAATCCCTAATAGAACCGAGAGATCCATCTCCAGTTCTATCAGTGCCCGAACAAAAGACTGAGGAGCGGCCTCTGCCGCGACAATCTCTACCTCCAGAGGAGACTCCTAATGGAGAAGTGTCAGTGCCTTCAGCTGATGATGTTAGTATACAGATCAATGAGGTGTCATCGAGTTCGCCAACGGAGGGGCCAGTGCGGGGGCGGGGGAGGCGGTACCGAGATCAGAAGCCGGAGCAGACACCCAATGACCGTGTCCTCCGTTCGCACCATGAGCCCGAAGCGCAAAGACCGCAGACGCGCCAAGCTGCGACTAGGTTGAGGTCGCCGGCCACCCAGCCGTTAGAACGAGTCGTGATTTTAACACGACGCGATCGACGGCCGGCTGCTGCCCCTGATCCCGTCGAAGATCGACGTGCGACGCGATCCAATACTAGGTTAATATTTTCATAATAATATTAAGGTTAATATTTATCATAATAATATTTATTTTATCTAAGCTACTGCAAAGAAAAGTGCAAAAACAAGTTGAAACTTCAATAGTAATTATTTAAATATTAAGGTTGTAATAGTTTCGTTTTCAGGTGACTCGCAGTCTCAGCGAGGGTGTGCGCAATGCCAGCGTGCAGGGTAACGGAGCGGGTAGCGCGGGAAACTCGGCGCGCGCCCCGGGGCCGGCGCGGAGGGCCCCGGCGGCGCCCGCCCGCTCCAAGGAGAACCTCGGCGCAACCCGCCGCGCCCGCGCGCGCGCCGACCGCGCCACCACGCCGCACCAACGCCAGCCGCGCACGCGCCGCGCGGATGACCAAGAGGTGCACTCCACCACTGACGAGGCGAGACCGCGGGCACTCCGCTCCAGGAATGAAGCGGAGACGCCGGCGAAGCGGCCCCGTTTCGAGGATAAAACTCCCAAGGTGTCCGAGAAGTGTGCGCGCGCTCTCGGCAAGCGGGCGTCCGCGCCCTGGGGCCCATCGCTTGCGCTTCGCAACCGCCTGCGAAGGAGACTGGTGAAGTAGTGTTAGTGATAGTTAGTTACCTGTGCAACGGTGCCTTCAGTACTGCCAAAGTACTCTATTGACTGTGTCGCGCCGCCGTGCGATCCAAAGAAGCGTCGTATACGGATATATTTCTGTTGTTTTTTTAGATAATTACGGCTTGTAGTATTTTCGCTGTTGAATATGTGTGCAAATTGACATAATAATTGTTATAACTAAATCAAAAGTAATTGACTTATGGTAAATAAATGGACATAACATCTATAAAAAATTTAGTTTAGTCTAAGAGCTAGAACATTTTATTTATTTTGGATATTGATTGATGAGTGCTAATCTTTAAAAACATGTAAACTAATTCAAAGTGTCAAAAGAGTTTTGCAATATGCATGACAATAATAATAATGTTATCTTTAATTTTCATTTTACTACTTTTACATAAATCACACAGCGAAAATACAAAAGTGTCAATGTTAAATGAATTAATCGTTTATCACTGGGTATCTCAGTTATCCACTATTAGTTTGCGCTTTCGTTTCCGATAAATAATAAGATGGTTATTGTAAACGATAGTACAAAAGCGTATTGCTTAGTTATACGAAAGCGTGGACCAGGCGACGTTAGCCCAAATCAATTTATTTATCTATCTATATATATATTAAGACGTATCGTGCATTTAACTTTAGGCAAATGTGAAAATTTAATTTTCATACGATCATGTGAACAGAGGCTACTTTGACTCTCGGTTTTGAACGTAATGGACTACCCACAATGGTAATTAACTATGACAGGAATTTGATCAGACCAAGAGTGCTTTTTCAATAGATATATGAGACGTATTTTGCCTATAAACAAATATTTTTATAATCGCCGAATGAATATTATTAATTATTTTATAGTATAGTGTTTTTTTCTTTTGCGAACGAAACTGTTAAACGAGGTTATTCTTTTGGAAAAAGAAATATATATTATCGGTAATAATCAATTATTTGGACTTTGTATTTTAAATTTCTCTACGACGCAATTTAGTAAATTTAAATCATAACATGATCTACTGCTAATATATTTTTAAATTACTATTGATTAAGCTGAAGTATGTCAGTGTGATGCTTTCAGAAAATATCAGCTATAACGCTAAAACAATTTTCAGCGTCGTTGTCTGTACTAATTTGTAGATTAATTAAAAATATATTTAACTGTTAACTCTTGGTGCTTTTGTCCTTCAAATCTCCACTATCGCTGTCCAAGTAATTAATGCATTGTGATTTTTAAACCATTGATTTAGTTAAAACCAAAAACCATTTTTATTGACTTTGTAAGCTTATAACACATTTATTATAAGTGAGATTTGATTTAGATTCGAGTGACTGTCACTAATAAGTTCCATTATGTATTTTTCGCGCATAAACTGAAACGCGAATCAATGTGATTTTGCATAGACAGTTACTGAAGTTAGCGATTCAGTTCCCGATCCATATGCACTAAAGCAAATTGACGTTCGATCAACGTTTCAGTGTTCGGCTGTTAGTTGTAATGATCAACAGTGTACATACGTACGTCATATATAAAGATATGTGCCTCATTTGTTACCGAATAAACAAATAAATAGGTAAAGTGTTCTTTGATAATGAGATATAAATATATAATGTATTTTTATTGAAAGCAAATTTTTATGCAGTCTAATTAGCTGTAAAAGAGAATATAATATAATTTGTTAAGGTTAATGTGTAAAGGTCTCTTAGTGAAATTAATTTTGATTTGTAAAGTATGGGAATCCCACGGTTTAAGGCTAGTTTTATTCTAAATTAGGATACTAATGTCAAAGTAACTTTTCGAACGATGTTGAGTGTTTTTGAAGCTTTGTTTCGTATTAACATATCGAATATTATTGCGTTAAATAATAATGATGGTATTTCTCTGTGATTTGATATGCGTGACGCGTTATGTAACGTAACTAAAGTAACTCATTCGATGCCTTTAGACCGATCTTTTTTTTCGTGGTAGGCTACATCATTCTGTTACCTCTTCCCCAAGGGTGTTCATAACGGCTTGTTACGGGCCAGCCATAAAATCGCATAGATCGGTCTCAATAGCCTCTCGATGGCCGGTGGCGTGTCACGCTCACGCGTCACTCACCGAAGATACCATAATAAATTGTGGGATTTGCATACGGCGTTGGAAAGACGGTTTTTGTTCACCATATCGCACCGAGCGAAGCGAAGTGTTAAGTTTTAGAGGATTTCGGAGGGTAGAAGTGTTGGCCTTGATCGTACTAATTTGGTGGTTAAAGCGTCTCTGTATTGTTAGGGGTGAGCTGAAACAAATTTACTATACATATTGATAAAGTAAAAGTTTATTGTAGACTTTATTTTTCGATTTAATAAAAGTTTGTATGAAACACTAGTTTTATTTGTGATGATGGTTTCTTGGTTTTCAGACCAAGATATAATAATAAAGGAACGTATACATCAACTAATTTTTATTATTATAACCTCATCGGTGGTGGGATGGGCTTATTTGAGACTCAGTGTTCAATTCCATGTCTTTTATATCTAAGGTCTAAACGGATAACCGAGCTAAGAGCCGCAAATAAATATGAAAACTATTGCATTAATATTCAAAATCAAATAATTTATTGTAAAAAAATCTGTGCCAAATTTACGTCGCTTAAATTTAAATTAACACTTCTATTTTCTCTGGATTCAAATGTTTAATTAATATTTTCTAATATTCATTGAAGATATTATAATAAATCTGTGCATGCGATTTTTCGTTGAGATCATTTATCTCACGTTTCGACTAAGGCACCGAATGCGGAAGCCGCCTCGCGGCGCGATCCCCCAAGCTATGAATGAATGACAACCCGTCCCTATAAAACTAGCATCTGCTCCGAACGCTCGCAACCCGGCCACCCTCCTATTTCAACTCCCTAGGTTATAGTTTGGACGCTGGCTCTGCCTCTAGTTTTACCGGCCGTCAGTTACGCGCCGATCGTACTATAAGCCGTGTCTACATGATTTCGTAATAAATATCACATATTTCAAAACAGTGCTAATAATTAAAAGAACGTGGTTTTGGTGTTCGAAACGTTCGCAGACCGGTTTCTCTCGTAACGTAAAAGCGCGGGAAATGTGAACGGTTTTTTTTTCAGTGCGTTCGCTTATCGATCGAGAACTGCAGCGCCGCATTGGAACGATGCAAGACGATAAAATATAGTGTTTACAATATTCCAATTAGCTATAAATAGTCAATTGTTTTATGACTATCGTAATTGTTTTCGCACCATACCTACATTATTACTTATTGTAAATACAAGAATCTTTACAGTGGTATTTTTGGGTTTTAGTTCGAGAACTGCTAACGTAATAGAATTGTCTAAAACTATTATTACTAAACACGTTTAAAAGAATTCACGTTATCAAACTTGCTCTGCGAGTTTTTTACTATTGTAACGTTTGTCTTTTATCTCCATTTTAATGATTGCAGTAATGTAAAAGAATAGCTTATCCACTGAAGATGAGCAAATCCTTGGTTTCAAAATCTACAGCAAATTTATGTGGGGTTAAAAGATGAATTGTAAAACAATATACTTGGCCAAAAGGGGCGAAAACTCTTTTTTTTCATGAATTTTAATATAATAGGTATAGGTAATCCCATTCTTGATTCTAATGAAATATAGATTTCTGGTTTTAAACTAGTTAGCAGATCTGACGTAATGAAACCTTATACGAGTCTTTAGACTGTAAAGATATCTACCGTAAGAATAGAAGTGTCCAAGATTTAACAAGAATGCGACAACAAAAGCATGTTATTGTGACGGCCCCTATTGTACAGAGTACAGACAATTTAAAACTGCCCCTTTGCGCAAAAGTTTATGTTCTCTAAGAGATTCCCTTAATTTCCTCACGACAATGACTTTTCTATAATTTTTAATTCAATGTAGTAAGGTCCAATTTCGTGTGGCCTATGTATATTTGGAAACAATTTTTACTATAATACAGATATGTATAAATACTGTTTTAATAGACGCTTGCTACTGTATACGCGAGAAAAGCTGTAGTTAATCCCGTGCGAACCAGAATTCCTCTCATAGGAAATGTGATATCGGAATACAGAGTCGATTATGAATTAGGTATGTTATGTATATATGTATGTATGTCGATTATAAAAGTAAATTTAATTGCGAAGGATTTAGTCGTTTCTCAATGATGTGCTAATTCTTATCTAAACAAAAAATAACTATATACACTTGGCGTTTGCTTAAATTTTCATTGAATAATAATAAATTAATTAATAATTTAATAATAATAAATAAATAATTATTTTTAGATTGTTTGTTTCTTAAGTCACTTAAGTACAGACTTTTCTTACTGTTACTTAGTGAAAGTTAAATAAATTAAATCGAAGTATTTTAGGGTACCTACTGTCAAGTCAGTTCTTGCGCTAAACTTTCGTTATTTCTATAAACTAACAGTATTGTTAAAAAAGAAGATAAACAATTGCACTTTCCGTTGAAAAACGGTAATTTCAAATGGACTGTGGCGAGCGTTGTGAAAGTATCAGTTGATGTGGTCATTTTTTGCTAACTCGCTTTTCCATTGTAAAAGTGTAGTGCTTCGCTAAGCATGCAGCTAATTACATACAACCATAACTTAAATAAGGTAATAAGAAAGTAAAATACGACTAGCTATCGCCTGTACTTAAGCTTGTAAATCAACAATTTGGTATTTATTGTTTAATCATAATATCATTTCCTCACAAAATCCAATTACTTATAGTGGAATAAGTTTTTAATCTCGAAACAACGCCCTTATCTCTAAGGGTACGTAAGGATAGGCCTTTCGTGGGTTCAACTGGCTGAACCAACTCAGTTGTAGTTCCAAAATTATATAGTCGCCAAAACTTTACAATTAACGGTTTATAAAAATATAAGCCAAAACATAGGGATACAATTTCTAACGCCAAAACCACTGTTATCAAGGAGCCTTTGAGTCTGGGAAATATTGATTAGTGAGTCACCGAGGGAGATAAACTATGATGCGTTAAAAGTTACCAACTTTTTGTACAGACTACTAAAATGGGTAAGTAAACAATTTTTAGTTAATTTTTGTATGTAACATGTGTGAAGTTGCAGTTTTAAAAATTGTTTTTGCAAGCCTTTTCATTCTTATAATATTATAGCAGTTACCCACCAGGTCGATTGCGTCCCGTCGTTCTTGTACCTGTGTTAATCTTAAAAGATAGGAATATGGTCACAATTTTTTTTAATCATTTAAAGAGGAAATGATTCAATCATAGATATTTTCAAATTTCCCACTCTTTCCTCGCTCCTGTTAGTCGCAGCGTGGTTTTATAGCCTAAAGCCTTCCTCGATAAATGATCTACTCAGCACTAAAATAAATTTAATCCGTACCAGCTTAGATTCAGCTCCTTGAAACAAAGAAACAAACTCTTCAACTTTAAAATATTAGTATAGATCGCCTAAAAACGTCCCTTATATAGTATCTCCCTGACGGGTAAAATCACCTGATCATCTTTTTTACTTATACTTTCTTACATAATATACTTGAATCACGTAAACAGTTAAATACATTTATTTGGTACAATATGTTTTACGAGGTCCGAACCTAGGACTCCTCGCGATCAACGCAATGCCTCAGCGTCAAAACCACGGGGGCGTTTGCGATTACAGCATCAAACAAATGCTCAAACAGGATCTTAATTAGGACGACGGCTGTGACCCCAAACGCCGACGCTCCGCCTCGCCTTTCCATACTTTGCTTATTAATGGCACTTGCTTTCTGTTTCCTATTAACCTTAATACCTAAGGACTTATGTATTGAAGCGTTGAGGACGGCCTAGGATTTAACTGCGGATCGATTACCTGACTAAGAAAGCCAATTAATTGTTGTCGAGTTAAACGCGAGGTGAAAGGTTAAGAATTTTATCTATACTAATATTATAGTTAAATAGTTTGTTGTTTGTTTGAAATCAGGAACTACTGCTGCGGTTCGAATTTAAAAAATATGATAGGTCGACATGATGTGAAAGGTCGCGATTGTTTTTTTACTCGGTAAATATATATATAACGTATGTCACATATACATATATACATTTAAAATCGTAACTATACAATCGGAATATATTTACTATAGATTCAATAAAACAGAAATTCAATTTACTAGAACGGCTGTCCTCCTTGAACATGTCAGTGGTTCTAAATTCTACCTGTCTCCATTATTTGATATCCACCCACACAGAATAACTTTAATTTGATTAATTCATTTATATTCCATATTGTTACCTTTGTATTGTATGTAGGTCGTTACGTAATTAATAAATTTAATTAAACAAACTATCCTATTAAAAAAACTTTTTCCTTATAATTTAATTTCGCTCATTATATTTTTATTATTTATTCCTATAAACCTCCTTTTTAAACTCCTTCACTATTAAACCATTATTCTAATTCTTCCTTAAAATCAAAAAGCTAATTTCTATTTTAAAGTCTCAGTTACCAAATTTTATCTTTCACTTTAATTGCCTTTTTTTTTTATCCTTTCTACCTACCTATAGTCCTTTTATTTTATTTTTTGTTTTTCCCTTCACTTAGTGCCTGAAGAGATCGCTTTTACATAAGTTTTAGTTATGTACTACATAAGAATTTATTGTTGTAAACCATTTCTGTGGTGTTTGTAACTAATAAAGTTAATAAATATAAATAAATAATAATAATAAACTACATATTATTCCGTTAGTGTTCTGAAATGAGCGTTTCTCTCCATCATCTGTATTTTCTGGAGTATTATATAATTTCTATTATAATAGAAACATTTAGATTGAGTTAAAAACATTAGTCTTGCCTTTTAAATTCACACGGATAATCCCTGCCCACGCGCATGATTAAATTCATTAGCTGAGTAATTGATACCCATATCGATATGTCACCATTAGCCGATCGAAACAGTCAGTTTGTGAATTTGTGAAACTGTCAACTCGAATAATCTTTAAAAATAGCCTTTAAGTATGGTCCGTAATTAATTTTCATTTTTATAAACATTTAGTCTTTAGTCAATAAGTACAATTCGATATTACGTATTTCACATAAGATCCTAAATCTGAAAAAAATCTAAATAAAAAATTTAAACTCGGAACAATTTGAAGATAAAACTTGCACATTGTAGTGAAGTTACTATTAAATTATTATTTATTTTAATTTTCTAACTAATTAATGTATTTAAGTAATTTACTTGTGTGCTGTAACTACAAAATTAATATTCCAGTGCCATTTCAAATTAAATCAAATTGAAGTAGAACTAGTAGAAAATTATTACATTTAAACAATTAAATAAACATAAAATAGGAAAAAAAAAACCATTTAAAAAAGAAAACCACAAAGATACTTTTTTAAATAGTTTTACGCATACGTGACTAAAGCGGCGTCTGAATTTCCCCTGCTAGAAGTTTTTTATACTTTAACTTAAAAGTATTTAGCGGTTCATTTCACAAAAATAGTAGGTACCTCATATGGCACCGCTAAAAACATGAAGTATTGAGTTATAAATACTTATATGTTATTTCTACAGACGTTTATTCTATTAGAAGTTAATTAAAAGCGTCTATTTAAGTAAGTAATAGCTCCTAGGCACTTTACTCTGAATTCCACTTCGCTACAGAGTTTCGTAGCACTTATACAATTTACTAAATTGCATACAACTAGACAAGAGATAATGACAGTTTGTGCAAGGCATCCGCTAGCCTCGAAGCCTTGTGGTTTCGTCAGACAGTAAATAAAATAAAAAGGTTTTTATAATAAAATAGGTAACTTCAAGTACGTCGCGGTCTTATTAGTTTTAAAACAGGAATATTTATTTATGTTTAATTTAAAAACTTTTTGTAATTTACGCGAGCATACAAACAAAACAATTTTAACGCGTATTCACGCCAAATATATTAGTTAATCTAGAAATTTACTTGAAAATTATTTTAACTACGGCCTGACGTTTCGGATGTGACCCACGGCTATTCAAATATTTAGTTTTAATTATTAAACTATAAATTTAGTATCGATTATACAATATGTATAGTGTATGAAAGTGTGAATGGAAGTTATTACATTGCTCATTGGACCGGTCATAATCGAAATCACGACCTTATTTTGAAAACCAACATAGCATAAATGGGACTCTAGAAGACTTGAAATGAGGACAGTACCGGCAAAGCAAAACGATTTCTGATTCTGAGTTTACAACTCATGCAGGCCGACACAGGGTTTGAGACAGTGACAGCCCATAATGAATGGAACCGCGAGGTGCCAAGGCGTCTAAGATGTGGGCGGTTTGCGCAAACGCATTGTTATCATGACAATTTCGGCTTACCTTGCTCAATTCGCTTTCGAAGAATTGACTTTTATATTCACATAGTGAAGTGTTACAGACTGATATCATAAACAAATTTTCGTAACAAAACACCTATATATGATAAAATAAACAATTAGGTAATTAACTTTTCTTTTAAATACCTACTGCTGACTTAAGAAAATAAAGTTACGAAATAGGGTGGGAACAGAGATAACTTGGACAATAACTATGTAAATAAGGCTAACCTAAAACTTTTCTATTGTAATAGCTAAGCACTGGATCAATAAAGTTATGTCTAAAATTGTTTAACACTTACAGTGTATTTTGCTATTAAATTGATATCAAATCTTGATTGTTAGTCTTGTCGAATTTATTTTAGTGGTCTTGTTTAATTAGAAAACGCAGCACAAGTAAAATGTAAATAAGCGAAATTAAAACTTATCGCACCTACTTAAAAGATAAAGTTAAGTCGAGGTTTCGTTTCCCGCGCAAACGGTGACAGGACGTGAGCGCGAAAAGACACACGACAGATTAAAAATCGCGCGTCGAATAACCACCGTGAAGTTTTTATTCACGGTTAGGTAGTTATCTTTATCAATTATCTGAGTGATAAGTGATAAGAGAGGCTTGTAGAGTTTAGTTTCGAGATTATATTGTGAGGACGAGTGTCGTTAAACGTTAGCGTTAAAAGTTTTTGAGTGATTAATTAGCGAAGATTAGTGAAGTGATCATTTTCGTATAAAGCATAGTTGTATTTATATTAAGCAGTGTTTAAACGACGTCACAGGAGACGTCAGAGGAGTGAGTATACCATGCAAGTGTAACATAAAATTATTTATGTAATAAAATCCAAAATACGCTCACAGATGCTACAATTATATCATTGGAATAATTTTTAATTTATCGAAGTGCATTAATCCTTATAAATTAAAGTGTGCATAAACACACAGACAGCACATCTTATCGCAATTCCCAATCGACTATAGGCTTAGGGTAGACGTTTATCTACTATGCTGACCAAGCTTAGTTAAGGACTATACATATTCAATTTAACAAATTTGTGTATTAGGTGTGTGTGACAGGGACTTAAATTACAGAAATCACAAGAAAAAATAGTGTTGTGTACTACAACTAGGATACAGCTATCAAATATAATCTGTATATTAATATTTTGCATTCATATTCGCAACGAGTAACAAATACTATATCTTGTGTTATGGGAATGCTAAGGACCTGCGTGGGACGTTGCATGATCTTAACAGATACCTATGTCATATTCAAATATATTCATGATCGGGCAATATTATTATGTCCAGTTGCTAAGGTTATATATCATCTCTTATATCAAGGTTATAACTCATAATCAACAATTTTAATAAAAAAAGCTGTTACAAGTTACCACATAAAACATCATATTGTGTGCCTTCGTAATTATTCGTTATGGTCTTCGAAATTATTGATCTCATTTTGATCTTTAGATTATTACCACGAAAAATATAAAATAACGTTGTTTTCAGTAAAACATTTTAACAATTACTAATTCTTCACCATTATCACCGGATGGCAAAACGCTTAAGATAACTGTAGCCTTTAAATTCATTCAAGACAGCCATATATATGTACTAGTGAGTACTAGAAATAGTAATATTAGGCAATTAATCTTTTACCTATCAACCGCGTCAGATAGGAGGAACTAGACCAAGGTCCTATCTTAATTTCGCTATCTTTACGCTATGGCATTGTGTTAGACGCAATGCGTTTAGGACATCAAAACCTTAATATTGTATCTGTAATGTAGGACAATAATTAAAATTAATATATGTACTTCGTGTTTTAAACAATTGAAACTGTTACAATTAACTTTTAATGTTTTAAGACTGCCATTAGACAGTCAATCAATGAAAGTCGCGTATTGACAATGCGTTTAATCTTTGTTTATGTCTATATTAAAATTATGAAAATGATACATTTACCTATCTAAATAATTTATTTAAGATGTTAACCATACCTTTTTACCCTTACGTTTTTTTAGCTAACGTTATGACGACACGTTATACGATAAGTGTTTGTTGAAGGTTGCACAAATAGGACCATTATATAATTTAACGATTTAAAAAGCGAAAAATATTACTTTTCCTTATATTAAAAAGTAATATCTTTAATTAGTTTCCTTTTTGTATTAGATATCGGAAATGACGACGTTTGGGATATTTAAGTGCAGCTGTCGCGTCCCCGTTGTCATGCCTACAGAGCCTGTGTTTTTTTAATTTTGGAGGAAATAATCTACAAGAAAATACAACTACAAAAATCTTCATAGGTATTTTGAATAATGAGTACCACTCGTGTACAGATATAACTTAAATATTTTGTTGACAGCTAAGAGGCATTTGAAGTTTGAAAGATTAATTATTCGCAATATTATGTAACTTACACATTACAAATTGGTTGCATACGGACATTCACTGAACCAAATCGTTCGACCAGCAGTTGCGTGACAGTGTAACTACAGCCTAAAGGGTGACGTACAAGTAGGGAATATGGAAATTGGATGATATCACCGAGGGTAAGGAATGGATATGAGAGGGCTGTGGGTGTTTGACTGTAAGGCTTTATTTTTATCAATACAATTGCGGCAATGAGATTTTAAATCACTGTAATACTTAAAAATCTTTTGTGTATTAGAGATTCTTGGCGGCAACCGTACTACATCAAATCCTAATTAAAAATAAAATAACTAAATAATTCTCTTTTTGGAAGACCTTTTTATTTTTACTTATAAAAAAAACTATTCAAAACATTTATTCGTATTACTTAATAAGGTTGTTAATTATACCAACAATTCTACAGATACAAAACAAATGCGCATTCATGCAATTTTGTGTTTGATTTTTTTTCTGTTTTATTGACAGAAATAGTATTACGTCACACAAGTCACGATGACAGTAATTTTGACTCGATTGATTTATAGAATTCTTATTTATTACCATTTAATAAATAAACAACACACGTATTGTTAACGTATTAGTTATTAATACTAATTCGATATTAGTATTTATAAAGAAAAAATAATACCTTGTCAAGCCTTAACTATATCGCTGTATGTGCTTATAAGAGCATTTTTTATTAATAAACAACAAAATGTGGACAGGAGTTCGACGAACGCGCCGCGAGTATAATTTTGTCGTGGTAATATTTCACAATTTTTACAAGCAATTAAACGAGATAATTGATAGGTTCTGCTTTAGATAAGATAACAAAAATTGCCAGCGAATTATTGCAGTTTCAAACGGTGCACTAAACGAAATTTAGCTCTTTAGTCAAACACTATGGCTGAAGAAAATGTATGTTTTCTGTTTCGATAAAGTGATGTGTTAACAATTAACGCAAGTAGTACTAGCTAGAACTTTAGTAATAAGTACACTATTCTGACCAGGACCATCGTGTGTTCAATGTGAAAAAAAGCACTATGTACATGTACATACTTAATAAGTACTTTTTTATTTCAGATCGAAGAGGTTATGCAGCAAAGGGCGCCTGTGGTGCCAAATAGTATAAAGTTACAGTACGTATTCAATTTATTAAAAAAAATATTTAAAGAATTAATTTACTGTCAGCATCTTAATTTGTAGAACTTTTTAATTAGTGTTTTGTTTTGTGTGTGTAAACAGTGCGTGGATTTGTTTTATTTTTCAAATTAAATTAAGTAAAACTGTATTTTGTTTATAGCGCCATCTATGAGAACAAACCCATACTTTTACACTATTCAATGTAGTTTACTATGTAGATAATTTTTGCCACTTGTTGCAATTGGGGATATAGCTCAGTGGTAGAGCATTCGACTGCAGATCGAGAGGTCCCCGGTTCAAACCCGGGTGTCCCCTGACTAATATCTCTTTTTTATTTTTTTCCAGACAATCTCAAAGTAGCCGTAAAGGCTTAGCAGCGAATTTCTTCAAAGCAACATTTAGTTCACGCAGCAAGGCACAGCCTGCTGCGTCTTCTTACACCGTCGAGGAACCAAGCAAAATAGGCAGCGCGGAGACCAAACCTGTTACTAGAAATCGGCCTAGGACAGGTGAATTTATAAATATCTAGAGAACACATATTTACAAAACTCGTTTAACTAACTCGTTTCGTTTATTAGGTCTGATCAAATGAAGTGAGAGGTAACTTCGCTTGTAACATAAGTCATTTATTATTTCAACTACACTTTTATTTTTATTGCTCTTCACTTAAAAATCACTTTAAAAATCTTAATCACTACTCGTATGAATATAAATTATTGAATGGTTATCACCTTCTTTAACAGCACCAACAGAAACAAAACTCAAGAGACGAAGCACCGAACGCCCGAATTTAGTCCTAAAACCCGAGAATTCCTTAGACCCCGCCAGACCTCTCAGACAAAAATCGGTAACAGCCGACCCAACACCTAAAACTCCTGACAAAAATGACCTGAAACCGGCGAACGTTGTGTTGAAAATCATCAAAAAAACACCCGCCCCACAAAAACCGGCGCCAAAAATACCTGACAGCATCCTACCGCCATCTTTAAAACCGAAGGATGAAAAAACTAAACTGTCAAGGACAAAGTATGTAAACAATAATAGTGTGTGGACGAACGCTAATGCCCTTAGAGAACGAAGAGGAATTTTATCTTTAAGGTAAGGGTATCTTTATTTATTATTTTCTATGATCTATTTATATTTATTGATATATAGTTGTCTTCTTAATAAACTATTTTCCTATTCTTATCGTCCAATTGATATGCTATAACCGGTAAATTTATTTTAAATTCTAGAATTCAAAATACTAGCAATATTCATGCGACTAATTATTATTAAATATTTCTATAATATCTAATCAATCAAAATATCACGGGTTTATTTAAAGTTTTATCTAAAGTAATGTAAGGGATTTTCATAAATTCATTACTACATTTGAATTTCGCGCGACGCCCTATTAAATAAGTTATTGATATGACAATTTAAACTTTTATACGTAACCATAAAGTTCATTTTATTTACACAATTAATGAATGTCACTTAGCACGAACTTGAATCACATTTCACACACGTGACAAAGTTTAAAATGTTATCCTGTTTCTCTTTCACGCTAATAGTAAAGAGCATAAACGCGATTACTATTATCTCTTTCTTGCGCTGGTATGTCGTCCTAATAGATTAAATACAGTGGCGATGAAACGGTACCGTGTAGTGCACGGAATCAAACTATGCGTGCACTTTTAAATTGGTCGGGTTATATAAAAGAAATGCAAGACGGGGAATTCAAGCGAGCGACTATCAAGTTTGCCGACTACGGTTGGCCGTGGACGTGTCCGGTCGGGCCGGTGTTTTTAAAATTCGAATCATTTTTTTTATGAGACTTTTTGTAAATATGGTGTGTGAATATAAGCTGTGTGTTTATCGTGCGATTGTAATAGTTATTGTGTCTATTATCTATTTGTTGGTTGAAATATAGAGTGTCGTTATTCCTGTGTTGTGGTTTAATATCAAAATCACACCGTTGTGACTCGCTTTCTCGAGTAAACGTTGTATTTCAATAGACGTTACGATGTGAAAGTGAATTTTGTATAACCTTAATTAAAAATTAATCACTTAATTCCTACATTCTATTCGTTAAAAGTTAATTCTTATAACTGACTATAGGAATTGACACATGGAAATTAGTCGTACCTATATTTATTCAAAGGAATACCTTTATGATAACAAAGTCATAGATACCTAATATAGATAAAGGCTGATGTATTATGACAATTCAAGGACACCGTGGCCTAAGATTGTGAATATTTTGCATTTGGCGGGACATAAAAACGACGTATTACTCTCTGCAATAAAAGGGGGTATTATTTATATATTGAAGATGTTGTGAATGAAGACGTTTTCTTTTAGGTTCATTGCACTATCGTTAACTTAGGGTTGTCAAGCAATTAATGAAATCGGTAGCCTTTTCGTTCATTGCTGCTCGTAAAAGTTTTCTTATTTATTAGTTACTTTAACGTGAGAGTTTTAGTTAAAGGTAGTAATCAGTAGAAATTTAATATATGTACGAGATAACAAACAATAAGTTGATAAGTGTCGCAAATTATTGAACAACAAACTCAACCTACCTTATAGGTATTATACTTTATTTAAATGGCATGGCATGTAAAATCATTCGATATAACGGTAATACAGGTAGATTTGACATATTATTTTCAATGTAAATATAATATGTAGGTATATTATTTTAAAGTCGAATATGTAATTGTAATCTTTTTAATAAAATAAAGTACATCTTCACAATGCTATCTACCATTGTCATGCACCGCACGTGCTATGCAGTCTTCTGTGTGGCAGTGTTTCCTGCTTAACTAAAGTACATAAATACTATTTGCTCATGTCTATGCGTAGACCTAATGTAGCTACATCCTTGAGACTTGACACAGATTAATGATAGTTGAACTCCTATCATGAGAGACGCTTAAATTGCTATTTATGATTCGAGTCGTTACTTTTTTATCATATCGATATGACTTCTCTGTCGTGTCTTGACTGTGGATTTCGTTAGTGTTATTTTAATAAAATTAACTTAAGTATGTTACTTAGAGGCGTTTTTACAAGGCTTGTACATAAAGAGCGTAAAGTACATATAAACAACTTAACTTTTGTGTTAATGGAATGAAAAAAATCCAAACCTTTTACCTATAACAAAATATATACTTTTCAAGTCCGGTAGCCGTATCATTGCCGATTTTATGATTTTTTCTCCTTTTAACAAATAAGTAATATAATAAAATCTAATTTTGAACCGGGGGGGTGGGGAATAACAAATAGAAAGACATGCGAGTCAAAGTTTAATTGGATAATGGATTAAAGGGATTACGGAGCACATAATACGATAGGAACCAACTAAGTCTCCAGACAGGATTGTAAAACTCGCTAATCAATTTTTTTTAGTCAATACATCGGTAGTAGTTCCTGATTGCACTCTGAAGCGGGCATAAAACTATGAGTTAATATGTAATTAATGGTAAATTCCAAAAAACAGATTTCGTTTCTCTATTTGGAGCAAAAAAAAATAAAATAATCACATAACAATGTATAGTTTATGCGTGGAAACATTTAAATAAAACACAAACAATATATTATATTTACATATATAACAGTTGTTAGATTTTTCTTAACAAAATTAGTGAAGTTTACGCTTGCTATAATGCCATGCATGAAAAAAATAGAATCTGTATTTTCTCACGGCACTGGTAGAGTTGGATGGAAGAGTTGAAATTAAAAAAAAACCTCTCATACGATATTCACAAATACAATAAGAGGAAGCGTGGTATGCAATTATGTTATGACACAGCAGTATATTGTTTGTTATGTTAATTGAATACGCATCTCATTAAAAATATTTGAATAGATTGCGATTGAAATCATTGCATTTAGAATGCTGTAGTTAAAATAAAACACGTTAACGGTTTAAAACGCGATATATTAGTTAAACTTATTTGAAAATGATTTTTAACTTCGGCCCGACGTTTCGGATGCTTTGCAGCAGCCGTGGTCACGGGGAGACAATTTGCTGCTGCTGCGTGTTGTTTTACAGCCTAAAACCTTCTTTTTTAATGAAAGTTGAGTCATTAAGGCCTCCCAAACCGTACCGAAGTGGTGTACTGGGCTTAATGAGAGACCTATGCCCAGCAGCTGGACATTAATAGGTTCAAACGAAAATGAAGATAGAATCTGTTTAAGTTGAACATTGGATATATCAATAATAACGTCGCAGACAAATATATTCGATAACAATGTGTATTTAAACAAATGTGTCAAGAAATAGCATTGTTCGTTCAGCAAGGTTGCACGATCTCCAATTGTTTCAACGGCCGATGGTAAAATGTTCTTTCCTTCGAATGGTAATTTTAATAAAACATAAAATGTGTGCTATGTAGTCCATCGAGGTTTATCTAACCGGTATATTTAAAAAATTAACGCGCTTCTATAATTTTTTTTATAAACAAACTCGCCAGCTCTGTAATATATATTACATACACAATTTCAAACTTTAATGATCGTAGAAAAACATCTAATACACAATGTTTGTGTATCAAACAAAGCCTTATTACGTTAAATTACTTATTTTTTCTTACAGCGAAATTACAGTCAGTGCATATAGTACTTAAAACATCTTAACTGTATCATACTATAATTAATACAAATCAAAATAAAATCTTTATTGTTTCCATATACACGCTGCAGATAGAGAGTCCCTAGTCCCAACGCAAGCCCGTGTCGTGGGTGACTAGTCTCTTCCAGGTTACAAACAATAATAAACAATATCTTAAGACATCGATCGATCTAATAGATCGTTTTGTAAATTTCAATTTTAATTGGATTCATGTAGACATCTACGGTAACCACATGAATGCACAACCCTGAACAAACCAGAAGGAGTGTTCTCAAACATAAGCAGATACACCAAAACACTCTCTTCACCCAACGTGTTACGTTATGCATCATTACATTGTCACTCGGGGTTAAATTAATTTTGCTATATACAAACCTATATTATAAAGCTGAAGAGTTTGTTTGTTACGTGCTAATCTTAAGAACTAGGTAGGCTAAAAAACATCACGGTTAGCAGCGAAAAAACAGCAGGAAATGCGAAAAGAACGGGAGTATGTTTTTCACCTTTTAAAGTTCCCGTTGCGTGCGCTGTGAAAACGGTTTTAGATAAACAAAAAACATGTATGCTAGAATGATTCCTCTTTGAATAATCTAAAAAACATTATGATGTCCAAAATGACTATTCTAAGCGGACGAAGTCGCTGGCAGACAAATTCGTTCGTTATTGAACTACTCTTATTTGGAGTATTCGTGCCTCTCCAGCGCTTTATTTCTTGTTTATTGCTTTATACGTATTCCGAGACGGAAACTGACATGCCACGTCTTTCAGTATGCACATTAACGGATAATATACATTTCCAACTCGCTATCAAACCGCACTCGAAATGATCACGTTTCATCTGGCAATAAATAAGACTTCGTAATAATTGATAGAGGAAATACTCAGAAAAGGAATCTAGATAAACGGCGTTCTTAAGATATGTTAATGATTAAATGTATACATTTTTTATTCGTATTTTAAGTGATTTTTACCTTCCTTGGTAGTCTAGCGATTAGTACATTAGAATCATAATCAAGAGATTCCGGGTTCTAATTTGAGGGTAGTTGGAATATTTCTAGTATCTCGAAGAGCATGTTAAGCGCTCGTTTATCACAACTAAATGCCAGTCGGCAACAGCTTGGTTGGATCAAACCTCTTGCTACTTAACCGGCAGAAGACCTGTCCCCAGCATAGAGACATTGATAGTTTGGAGCAAACTGTTAGATGCTAGACGCAGTCTAAAATAAGAGAATTAATATCATCATTAAACTAGATGCTAAAAGTTTGGCAACATTATTTTTAATTGATTTGATCGCATCTGTAGTTTGATGGTAAAAAGTGAGATCGCGATCTCAACAACTTGTTTAGCGCGAGAGATCCTGTGTTCAAATTCCGAGGAAACGATAAACTGCTTTGGTCAGGGTCACAAGGCACAAAAGTTCCATACTTCTTGCGAGCAAATAAAATCGATCGGTGAAACGGACACTGAAATCTATTTGCGGGAACAGGCTCTTGAAACCGGATTTCACTTTTATTGACGACCTTACCTTAAACGACTAACACATTTAAACAAATTCGTATCTTAAAAAGTTAACCATCTTATAGCTTAAATTTAACCCAGTAACAGAAAGAGTGGCCTACTGAGCTAAAAGAGTACGAATTCAAGGCGGGAGATACAACTAGTAAAAAACGTAATACAATCCACATACGATTGTGGCCACAAGCTTGGCGCGGCCATGGCTGGTCATTCACCCTAACAGCTGTAGGGTTGCCATGATACTATTTATTGGAAATCAAAAATCACTTTCATGTCTAGTCTATTTGATCGATGGTCTCGCCATATTATAAATAACTGTATGTCTATAAACCGGGTCTCTATTGTGTTATGTAGTAACTTGAGATATGTACTAAATCTATACACTAATATATAAAGCTAAATAGTTTTATTTGTTTGTTTGTACGCGCTAATCTCAGGGACTACTGGTTTGAACTAAAAAAATTTAAGTAGTTAGAACATTTATTGAGGAAGGCTATAGGCTAAATAAACATATCGCTGAGGTTAATAGGAGCGAAGAAACAGCGGGAAATGTCGAAAAAACGGGAGAAATCATTTATCGTTGTGGTTTTCCATTGCTTACGCTGCGAAAACGCTTCAAGATACCCAAAAAATGTGAAGGAAAGAATAATTTCTCTTTTAATGATCTAAAAAATTATCCGCTACAGTATATGTCTATCTTTTAAGATGAACTTGCAAGAACGACGGACGCGGACGACGTCGTGGATAACAGCTCAAATTTATAGAGTTGACCTCCTGTGCGTTTGCAAAAACAAAAATTGATATCCAAAATAATTATTCTACGCGTACAAAGTCATCATCAGACCATACCACGATACGCAGCTAGTTATATAGGGTTACCTAATTTATATTGATCGCCAGGTTTCAGGAAGGTAGAATGCCAATTTGCAACCAATGAGATGGTCAACCAAACAATGAGTTGTTATCCCAAACGTCTTATAATCAGAAAGAAAAGCAGGGTCTGAAAAATTCTCCGAAGGTTTACTTACTTAGTTTACAAATCCGGGGCTAGAAATGGTAAGAGCATAATTTTCTAGTATATTTTTGTTCCTCTTATACAAAAAAAGTGAGAGAATGTAATTTATTTAATACATTTTTGATTTAAAAACCGAAAATAAATTTAAAAAATTTTTGGCCCGGGGGGGAGTTTTCCCGGGGTGGTCTTCTTTTCCGGGGGTTTTTTTCCTGTTGTGAAGAGGGGGGGGGGGGGTTTTCCCCCCTTCTTTATTTTTTTTTTTTTTTTTTTTTTTTTTTTTTTTTTTTTTTTTACATTTTTGATATTATTTAAAATGTTAGTATAGTATTTTGACAACCATAATATATTGTACTTGGAATATAAAAATGCAAAAAATAAGAATATTCTCGAAGGTTTGTGGACGCTAGTGGCCAATTAAAATCTAAATATCTATTCACACGGGGTGCGGTAAATCCATTCCATTTAGAGGTGGGGAGTGCAGTCCTAAATATAGGGGGATTGGGGCTAAATTGAAGGACGGTGTCGTAATAGAAACCGATTTGTCAACAAATTGTAAATGTTTTTTACAATTGTCAGTAGTTTACGTAATAGTAAACTACTGACAGATTAAAAACTAATAGATTTAATACCAATACCTAGTTTTTACTTTTGTATATTCACAAAAACAATTTAAAAATAAATACAATTATTAAGTAGCTTAAACCAGAATGACTTTTGTTTCTCGATGACGTTATGTTACGCCTCCCATTTCTACTTTTTTGACAACCCTACTGATGAACATTATATTTGGCAGTAGGTAGGTAGCGATTCCTACTGTTATCAGATTGTTTGATATTACATTGACGTATTTGAAGAGATGCAACTGGAGCTAAAGTTAATTGGTATAACACTTTGTTATATGTGCAAAAAAATCAATTTAATTATTTGAAGAGGAAAATCGTGTCAAATTAGTTTTATTAACAGCCATTAGATGATTCGTTGGATCATATTTAAAGTACTATTCAATTACAACTATGCCAGTTCAGAAACTGAACATTAAAGCGAACATTTTTATGTACTTTTATAAAATTACAATAATTTTTATGGAGAATCAAACGAGAAAAAATATCTTATGACTAACTCTATTCCATTATACATAGGGATATTTTAAGATAGATAATTAGACTTAATGAAAAAACCAGTCTTCATAAATTCGGTCATATTCAAACATTAATTACTAATGCCTGTAAGCAACACATGTTGGTTTAGCACGATAATTAGACCTAGTCTTATCATCGTTAAAATCAAAAAGGGTCACAACACTGCGAGTTGTGAATTCATTGATATTTTAAACCACAAGGAATCGACGCTGTCCTTATTTAGACCCAACAATAGTTACGCACGTCACATTTGTCCTAAATGACTAAGCACATCATTCAAAACTGTGACAAATGTACGAGACACTAACTATTCCGATTGCACAGCGCAAGTGACAGTTACGATATGCAAAAACAAACGAACATTAATACGAAAACGATGTACTAGCGGTCAAAATGATGAAGTTCAAATCGTTGTTCCGTAGAGGACCGGCTCCAGGGAAGGAGTCCACCCTGAAGGGCGCCCCGTCTGTGTCCAGCCTCGACTCAAAACACCACAAGGTAGCGCCCGCGAGAGAAAAGACGCTCAAACTTTTTGGGTCCAAAGAGAAGTTGAATAAAGCTCATAAGAAGAAAGATCTCGGGAACAATAATGCGGTGCTGGAAGACCCCGAATTAAGGGAGGGTTTCGAGTATGATGACGCGGTGCGCACGGACTACGGGAGCGCGGAAGAGCTGGGGAGAGGACCCGGAGACGAGCGAGGGTCTCAGGAGTGTATAAGTCTGCCGGTCAACTTGAACTCGGAGCACATGCCCGGCTTTCAGGACGTCGAGCTGAGGCCGAGAGTCGCTTCCGAGGTATTTTTTATTTGTGTTACATCATAGGCCATAAAGCCCACAGTGATAAATAGTTTTTGTCGGGTAAGACACAACATTTTCCGGGAATCTTTTAAACTCTAGCATCCCTATGTAAACGTTCAAATTTAGAATTAGAAAGACTAATTTAGAAAATTCAATGCTTTATTTAAAAAAACCTGAACTACCTCTAAATTCAAATATGTACAAAGTAATGTAATTATCTAGCCATGTTTATTTGTGTGTTCGTCACAGTCTGCCATGTGACGTAAATGGCTAGATTATTATTAAATAGCGTAACTTGCGGTTAAGTGCCGTCTGCTGTGGTTAGTTTATTGATGGGTGGACTCTATATATAATATCAGGAAATTAAAAGCACGACACAGGCCTTCAATCAAAATGTATTATTTATTGTAATAATAAACGACAGTTAATAGTGATGAAATTGAAAGAAGCAATTCTTTAAAATTTCATCGCAAACGAGCGGTTTACAAAATATGATTGTAAACTATCTAGCTATAGTATTAAATGTATATTGGTAAATTCGATTCTTACCTTATTGTAAAGACAAAGATGTTTATTAAAGGTCGAAAAAGAAATTACTATTTCCTCCGTACATATATCTAAAACTATTTTGTAAAACTGGTATGTTGATAAATTTATAGGCCTCATTGACAGCAGGAGCGCGAGAGATAGAGTCACTGAGGAGGGAACTAGAAGAGACTAGCATGGAGAGGGTAGTGCTGCAGAACCGAGTTGATGAGCTGCTGGAGAAGGCTAGCGAGGCGGACAGACTAAGAGCGGAGTTGGAGAGAATAAAGGTTAATCTATAGTACTAGAAGAAACGTGGAAATCTTGCGTGTGGTACAATGAACTAAGAAGCTGTTGAGGCACTATATGTCCATATGTTGAGATTAACCCCCAACAACAACGAGACGCGGACGACGTGGTGGTCAACAGCTGTAATTTATAAAGCTAAGGAGGTTGTTTGTAAAAATAAATTTAGATGCACAAAATCACTATTCCACGCGGACGAAGTAGCGGGCTCAGCTAGTATTGCGCATTTATTGGTAATTCAGAAAGCATCGTTTAGCAATTTTGAAGTTGGTTTATCTTTAAATGTCTTTTTCCGAAATACTAAGAATTTATTTCAATTTCAGAGCCAGGAGGCGGAACGCGAAGCGGCGCTGGAGCGGCTCGCGGACGAGAACGGTGCGTTGCGCGCGCGGTTACGCGGAGTAGCGCACTCGCCGCTGTCGGACAGCGAGAAGCGGCAACTGCTGCTTGCGCCTGCGCCGAGGCGGATGCACTCCTCGGCACCTGCCTCCATAGCTCTCGCTCACAATGTAATTGTATTACTATATACACTGTAGTATAGACCGCCTCTGTAGCTATGGTTAAACGCGTTGCCCAAAATTGCGTTAATCGCGAAAGGGAAATAAACATTTGTTTTGGTCGGGCAGGGCAGAGAAGTCTAAGCAATTATTTGCCTGTAAATGAAACCGACCAGTGAAACGGATAACACAGTACTAAATAATATAAAATAAACTAAATTTAGCATTATTTTAATTAGCCGATTGTTTGTAAACGTATATAACAAAGCAGTTTACAAAGTAACTATGTCGTCTTTATAATTTCAGGGCGAAGGGGACAACGGTGAAAGTAGTACCCCCGAATGGGACAAGCATTCCTCTTCATCCCTCAGCGAGGTGTCCGTGGCGTGTCTGCAGGACAGGATACTGCAAATGGAGGAACACCACTACAGGCAAATATCTTCATATATTTTAATTAATATGCCCGGGTTAACACGACTATATAAAGAATTCTGTAACGTTAGAAATTACGGGAAAATAACGACGTTTAAATACATGTTAAATTACCTATAATGTCATAACTAATTAAGATTTTTATGTTTCAAGTATGAGCAACCTTACATAATATATTGGGTTCTAACATTCGGGAACTAAAAAAAAAATAGTTTTGAAGAATTAATAATAATTACTATTCGGCTTGTTTATACCATGACTGTATATCAGAATATGGGCGACATAATCTAGTAAGCCCATTAAGTTTAAATGCCTTGCCGAAATGTGTTTAAATTAGTCACTGTATTCTAAGATAAAAGTTAGAAGGAATAACGGATCTATATTTATAATAACAATTTTCCTTGTTCATATGTAGTCTTTTGGAGAATATCGATTTGTGGTGAGTCGTGCAAAGTCCCCTAAAAGTAAATTGTTCGATTCTCCATCGTGATGTGCCCTCATTTTGCTTCATATTTGTATATTCACGGATTGATATATGTTTACTTGGTGAATAAATGTCATTGTAGTTTAAAATATTTTAAATCGGCTTCAGTAAATCTCATTTTCATAAAAACATAAATAATTAAATATTCATAAAACTTTAGTTCAGCTAAAATCCTAAATAAATCTACCTTTTCTTTTTAAATTTTTATTATACTTTTATTGCCTTTGATCTATTAATCTTTTTGTTTGTTTGTTCGATCTGTTTGACCCAGAATTGATAGAAACCCTATTTCTATGTGAAAGAAGAAATTATCTTGTTAAAGTTTTAATGAGCTTGTGTACCCCAAAACCAGTACAATACTGTGGGAGTACTAACTGTAAGAAAGGTAGTTTTATTTTTTATGTCATGCTGTAATTTAAAACTTATAATTCTATAATATACCGATTAATAATAGGCATCCAACCATTTTCTTTTGCCTTTAAATAATATACGTGATTAAAGTTTATTTTGTAATACGAGTAATAAAAGCTTGTCGGAATAAACACCATCTGTATTTTTTACATAGACTGTTAAATAAAACACTTCTACCGATTTAAAACCTCAGATAAATAATATTGATTCTTCCCTTAATCCACAGCACAAGCGAAGAACTTCAAGCGACACTAGCTGAACTGGCCGACCTGCAGTCGCAGTTGGCCGACGCGCACGCCGACAACGAGCGACTGGCCGACGAGAAGCAAGTGCTCCTCGAATCGCTTTGCCGACAGACCGAAAAACTTGAAGATAGTAGAACTAAAGTGAGTCTTTACTCTGATACTCATGTGCTGGGCTCCACAATCCTAATACGATTGATTGGATACAAGTATCTAATAAATAATGCTCCCGTATTCAAAGAAAGAAACCTTATAATGAATAATACCCTAATATGAACAATAAAAACAAGTAACAATATTACATTGACTTATTGAAACAAGTGCCCCCAAGTGCCCCATTGTGGTTTAATAATGAACACAATTAATAATTATATACAACTAAGACAATTATATTATGTTAAAAGCGCATTTCAAATGTAAGTATTAAATCATATTTTAATAAAATAGTAGTAAATATGCATATGTAGTAAAATCAATTTTATATATTAAAGTTAATCGGCCGTTGTGACATTAAACCTATAATAATTTAATTTTACAGGTCGACACTCTTCAAGAACTACTGCTGCGTGAGGGAATCGAACCTGAAACGCTGGGTCCAATAGACACCGATCAACAATTGTTTGCTGTGCTCAAGGTGAGTTTACTAACTCCATAATTGTATTTAATATGTTAATGTTATAAATTAACTATATCTAAAAATATACATGAAATTAATATGTCCGCAAATTTTCACACCTCTGACATTGACACAGATCTCTGTGTCTTTCAATAACTTCATTATTATTTATAAATCATTAACCATGACACACATTTAATACAAAAACTAATCCAATGCAATGTCAATGGCGTTTGTTACTTTTATTGGATTTAAATAAAATTGATTATTGGGAATTGTAGGATTATCTTTCACATAATTAAATACATATACATTATGTTCTGCTATATACATATAAGGTATTTAGTCGAATGTTTTTGCCAGGACATGACGAATTATTAAATATTTGTATCACTACTTTTCGCAGTTATTTAAATCTAAGGTTTAAATGTGTTGGAAATGTTTTGACTTTCTTGCTAATATTATTAAAATATTGTGTATTTTAAATATTATTTATAGATGCCGGATACGTTTCCAACATAGTACTATGTTTTTTGAAATCGGATATGTTATTCTTCTTCTTCAATACTATATTTCTGTACAGGTGTCGCAAGAGGAACGCCGTCTCTTGTTGAGCAAGCAGGAACAGCTGGAGGCGGAGCTAAGCGAAAGCAAATCAGCCCTCGACGAGAAAACCAAAGAAATCGAAGCCCTCAATGAGAGGATAAGGTAATATTAATATTAAATCTTACGAAGGTACTAATGGTTATTTTTCACGTGGGATCCCGGACCGCCTCTGCTATTTTTTCTTATTTCACATGTTTATGATTATAGTAGATTTTAAGGCGGTAGTAGATGTTCTTGCGGGCATTGATATACTTTCACACCACTCTTAATAGATTATATCCAAAGACAAAATAGGTCAGTGCACTCTGATGCTATAGGCTGAGGTGTCACCGACCATGAAGTTTTGTTCTATGGTTTCATTAGCCCCATTCTATTGTATTGTTTTTTTTAAACCAGAGCATTAGAGGGCACATTAGAACGAACAGAAGCGGAGAAGACCCAATGGGAACACGAAGCGGGTGCTGCCCGGGAAGTCGCAGCAGCCAGGCAGCATCAGGTCACTACGCTCAACGAGCTGCTTGATGCTGCTAAAGCAAAGGTAAGACACTCGTAAGAATAAACATTGTGTATTTTGTTTGATAAAGAGGAACAATTCATGCTATGTACGATTTTTAAACTAACTGATGGGGTGCGCAAAAGATTATTATAATTTCCTTCCTGTTAACACAAAATGCAAATATTCAGTCACTCTGGCATATATCACAATAGACACCAATTGTAAGTATACACAAATTAGCTTTAAAATGTTAATGTTTGTAACCTGAGAGTAACCCACCACACAGGCGAGGTCACTATAGATTATCTGCACTAAGTATAGGGAAACATAATTTTTTTTTAACTTTCTTCCTGTTTTATACAATACCTAGCTCTGCAGCGACTTCGTTGTCGTAGAATAGTTATATTGGGAGTCACATTTGTTTTTTGCAAATCTTCCCTAAAATTATAGCTGTTACCCACGACGTCGGTCCCATCCTGTCGTTTTTGTAAATTAATCATTAAAAATTACCTATAATATAATTTTGTAATGTAGGGGGTATTTTTTTGGATCATTTAAATAGGAATCATTCTTTCATATATATGTTTTTGGTATAAATGCTTGCTTAAACCAACACAAAATGAAACGATAATTTGAACCAGTAGTTCCTCAGATTCGCGCGTTTTAACAATCACTTTAGCTTTATATATTAGTATAGATCTTTAACGTATAGCTATGTCGTCCTATACCATGGTATAAACTACAAAATCTGTATATAGTCGTTCCAAATGAATGAACTATCAAGACTGAAACAAGGGTGGTGCCAATATTAAAATTAATGGTCCAGCATAGAAATGACTACTTTGATCTTGAATTTTTATGGTAGTTGGCAGGTGCAGCTGAAGGCGCTGCGCAAGCGGAGGCAGCAGCAACAGCGGCAGCTAGACGCGAAGCGGAAGCGGCATCGGCGCGTGCGCACGCTTTAGCAGAACGGCTTGCGCATGCGCAGCGGCAACTAGATAGAGCTCACTCGGATGCCAGGAAACTGCATGATGATGCACTGGTTAGTTATTCCTCTTCAGCACACCAACTATGATATGAAAATTAAAATAAATATACTTATTTGATTCTCTGAAAAGGCACTGTGCTAATTGTCAGCTATGAGGACTAATATTTTTTCTTTTAACTTTATGACTTATCTAGTAAAATACATTGATACCATAATTTTGAACACCCGTAATCCTGTTTGTAAGAGTTTTTTTTTTTTAATTTTAATGAAAATAATTTATACTTAACCATTCTATAAAATTTTTCATTCTATAGATTTTATATTTTTTAGTATTTACAAATCATTTCTAGGTATCTCGAAACAACGCAAAAACTACAATATCAGAGCTAGAATTCCAGTTGGAGCAGTTGCGGCAAGAGAAAGCTGCTTTGCAAGGGGAGTTGCAAACCTTGCAAGAGAACACGTCGGAACTTCAAATACAAGTGAGTTACAAACTGCTAATAAATATGTCATGCTTCAAAAGTATTGTGTAGTAAATGAAGAACTTATCTCATTTCAACTACGTTGTTTGTAGGTGTTATTTGTACCGTATAATATTTGACTAGTTATTTTCGTAAATTTATTTGCGTTATAAGTTTAACACTTTGCAAAAATTAGAGTTCGTTGTCTGGATGAAGCGTTAAGGTAAAATAGTGACATTGTATATTTATTGTTTTAATATATAAAATAGGAAGTGACTAAAGAATATTTAAAACCTATTTAGGTACAAGTAGCAACAGACGAGAAGCTAGCGTTGATGTCCCGTGCCGGTGAAGCGTTAGCACGTGCTGCGGATCTTGAACGGCAGTTACAGGATGCACGCGCAAAGAACACTCAACTCGCTCGAGAACGAGAACGGGACGAAGCAGAATGGAAACAGTTCCAAAGCGATCTATTAATGACAGTCCGAGTCGCGAATGACTTTAAGACTGAAGCGCAACGGGAATTGGAAAGACTCGTCTCGGAGAACAAGGTGGCGCGAGATCGAATCCGGCTCCTTGAGGACCAAATGCATTCTCTTAAAGGTGCGTATACCGCCGAACGAACTGTTCCAAAAGGATTGAAATGGTATAGTGCATTGTAATATAGCTTTTGAATATTTCAAATTAGTTGATTGATAGTATAAAAGTCGGTATACATTTACTTGCATGTGCTTAGTAGTAGTAATAATGCATCTGTAGAGTTTTAGTTGTTTTTTTTAATAAACTTAGTTTTGATAGAGTTGCGAATATAATTGTGCATGATTGTTTCTCTATGAATCTTGAAGAGTACCTAATAAAAAGCATAGCCATACACTAATATTATATAAGGCTTTTAGTGAAGTAGTTGCATTCATAGAACTAACATTCTAGTCATCAATAATGTTCCGTGTACAGATTTTCATAGACGTATGTTTAATAATACTTTTCATATCGATACAGGTATAGACAATTCAGAAATTTGCGGTTTTGAACAAGAATCAGATGATCGCAATGATTCTGACTATGTCGAGACTCCCAACGGGTCGACTGTAGATATATTTCAAAATATTCGAACGAGATATCTCTCTCGAGTGCATAGCGTCACTGAGTCGAAAGAAAGTATCGTTGATCAAGCGTTTTTCAAATTAAAAACTGCGCCGAATGCAAATGAAGATATTGGAGACGGAAATAAAATATCAATTGAAGATGTGACTTTAGATGAAACGAATGACGATGATCTTCTCGACAGAACACCTACGAAAGAAAGTATAGACAAACCCTTTTTACCTCTGCCGTCGAATAAGAAACTACAACGACAGGATTCCTTTGACATTCCCAGTGGTAAACTCGCGAGACAAAACGCTTTAATGATCAGTGATGACACAGACAGTCAATTTCTCTCCAGAGGAGATTACAATGAGCATTCACTACAAAAAAGACAGTTCGGAGGCACTTCCCATAATTTATTTCGGGGTAAACCTAAATCGTATAGCTTGGATAATCTCAACTCTAACACTGAATTTAAAGATGTACTTAGCGAAGCTACTAGTATAGAGTTTTGTAATATCCCTTGTATTAGTAATGTGTCTTTATCGTCTGAGGGTTCTGATAGTGTTTTTCTATCTCCTATCATCAAATCTAACTATATGGCATATGATATTTATAAACATAAACCACCTTTAACACTACAAACATTTAAACCAAAGGAAAATGTGTCGAATTTTGACGTTGAACCACAATATGAAAAACATGTAGTACCTATAATCAAAGCCGAATCTATTCTTCCAAATGTCTATCCAACTGTTTCTGAAAGTCCACTTTCTTTAACACGAGATGACCTGCTACAAGATGATTTAAGAAAAGTAAATGAAGATTTAAAAACAACATTTCAAGCCGCCATAACCAGGATTAGTGAACAAAATTTGAATAATGACCAACATTTTTGTTCAGAACAAGATTTACAGATGGCAACAAAGGAAGTAAATGCTCAGTGTTGCCATGCATACTTAGACAGAAAAATCGAGGGTAGCCCTCCTAAACCTGAAAGACGAAAAAATTACTTAAAAAAGACTAATCAAGATAATGCAATAGATGTGACACCTGGAAATAATAAGCAACTTTTTAATGATACAGTAGATAGCAATACTAATCCGTTTATAGAATATGCTAACGATCAAAATTTATCTAACAACACTAACCCTGCTATCGAAGATAACGTTAGTTATCGTTTGCGGATTAACACTGATCTACCGCCCCCAGTTCCTTGTAAAACCACTTCGCAGACAAGCAAACGTATAACAGAGGTTTCGAATCTCCCAAAATTGAAAACAGTAATAACCCCAATAACTATTTTAAATAAAAGCGATCCCCAAACATCCCCAGTAATATTGAGTCCTGTTTTAGTAAAGCCTGTTTATTTCAAACAATATTATGCGATTTCACAAGAAGATCACGATGACAAACCTAAGAAAACTACTGTGTATTATGATGATACAGACAGGGTGCTAAATGAGGAAAGTAAGACCGTAAAAAGAGTAACAAATGAGAAAAAAATGGATGCAACAACGTTTAATACCCCTGAAATATTAGACAACGATAGCAAGAAACAAAGTTTGTATCTGAAAAATACAAAGCCGAAACTGCTTCATTTTCTCACAAAGCGGACTGATTCTGTCGAACAGGAACGATCGACAATGTCCGGTGTAGAAGGTCATAATGTTGCTAAACTATCAACGTCACCTCAATGGTTAATCGACAACAAATACTACCAGCCTATGGAAAATGTTCCTTTTGTCATCAACACATCGCAGACATTTGTGAAATCACCACCCATAACCCAATTCCATGAAAGTCTAAGCAGTTTAAGGAAGAACACATTACAGAAAAAAGAAGAATCGGAAAACTACTACGAAGAGATCGGCGAACCAATTTGCTTGCATGCGAATAAGAATATAGCCGATGACGATAAAATTACTAATAAAACCCTCAATGACGAATTCGAGTTATTAAAACGCGAAGAAATTTTAAAGGTACCACGTAAACCAAAGAAACCGAAAACGCATCCATCAAAAGCTATGAGCCCTAGCGAAGACACCACGGACATCGTGAAAGAAATGTCGCAAATTACTAAATCTGTCATCTCTCTATCGCGATCTCCCAGCGCAAACAGTTTAAAGAAACCGTCAGGAATCGGACAAATAATACAGAGTTTAGAAAAGAAACCTAAAGGGGAGGCGAGGAAAAGCCCTCTATCCATAAGAAAGTTCTCTCTACAGCACCAAACCGGTCCCAGTTTAACCACCAGTACTAGTTCTCTGCCTCGAGACAAAAAATACCACTGGACGACGTTGGAGCATAAAAGGCTATCGCACCCAATAAGGTCATTAAACGACACGACGCATCCTCTACGTAAGTCAAAGCTGGACCGTGTCGTGTGATATCTGTCGTCGTAAATAACCGATGTGTGGTTGCAATATTGGCTTGATATCTGTAGAATACGAGTAATATGGAAATAATTTAGGGTTTTCTGAACCCACTAGGTGGCAGCATTGACACGTGAGGTCTAATACCAAAGTGTAGCGCCAAAAAGTGGCGTTAATTTTTGTGATAATCATCGTTATTTCATTACATTTCAAAGTAACATATATTAGCAATTTTTATGAATCTGTTCATAGTATTAATTGCTATTGATTTCTATTTATTGTGTAATTATTAAAAGCCAATATTCCAATCAATTTTTGTCGAAAAGTTATGTGATCCTTTGTTTGGTGGCGGCCGTGTGGTGAGGGTAGCGAATTGTTTGTGTTTCGTAGTATGTTATATATCGGTTGGAGATTTGGTGAATTTTTAAATAAGAGCTTGCAGTCTCAATGACGAGAAAAGACACGGTATTAACATAGGCGTAGCTAGTCTCCCATCGACATGTCCTTGGCGAGATTTTTACCTCTGGCTATCCTCGATTAGCTTATTATCCCTTAGATTTATTTCCTAGCTACGCCCATGATACAATAACAGCGCACCGCTTGAAATATGCTGTTCGATAAGAGACAACAGTAATACTATTACGGTTTGCGTAAGTTAAGACAAATATTCTAATAGTATTTATATATTCAGCTCTGCCGCCGCGATCTGAAGAGACGCCGCCCCCTCCTCCGTTACTCTCGAGTGCTTCTCTTCAGGATATTATGGCGACAGCGGCGTCACATCGTAGGACCAAAGGTAAAACACCGGATAGATAAATATAATTACGGGACCATTAAATATTGTTCATATAGAACTGTTCTGATCCTAGAAAATATGATTTTATTAATTCTGCCATTTGGTTCAAGTGTTAAAAACTTAATAATAGCACTCAGCGCATACAATCAATTTCAAATTATTCTTTTGGCGACAATTTACGATGTAATTGCAGGTGTCAATCGCCAAGACTCTCGTTTATCTGTAAAGTCTCTTATAGAGAGTATAGAGAACGCGGCGAAAGCAGCCAAGCAATCTCCCGCGACCACGCCCGTCACGGAATGGCCCCAGGTATTACTACGACCACCTTTCCTTTAACTCTTACATCTCTTATTAATTAATCAAAGAACTACTTTTGTTGTACACCACCATTGAGTCTGTAGTACACATTTAAATAAAACACTTTTATCGGCTTGATTGAATACGCGAAATGTATTTCAGAAACTTTCCAAATTCATTTTAACAACGGACCGACGTTTCGGATGCTTTGCAGCAGCCACAGTCGGCGGACTAAAGATAGAGGAAGTCTGTAATCATCGATCGCTTTAAGCAAGTCTAGTAGGCTTCGTATTTATTTTTTACGGGTTTCGAAAATTTTAACTTTAACCTTTAACTCTTGAAAAGAATCAATTGAACTTGAAGCCATGAATAACCATAGAATGACTACAGTTACGTCCTCTTTGTTTCTGTAATGCTTTTTGTATGTACGAATATTTTTTTACGTAGGTGCAGGCGACAACAGGTGTGACTGCAACAGCGAACAACATAAAGAACGGCATGTCAGATCCACCTTCCACCAATGGACTTCAGGCTCCAAGCTTCATTAACAAGCCGCCAGCGCCCAGGAGTAATAGGCCGTCACCCATCCCCGCCGGTTAGTTAGACTAATACAATTTACTATTTTTGTTCTGAAACAAAAAAATATTATATATTTAAAACATTTAAAGGCGTATTATATACGGTATTTTTATTAATTCTGTATATGTGTACAAACAGTACACATGAGTTAAGTATACCCAAGGTACATTAAATTAACTTGTTTCTTATGTTATCTAGATTTTAAACAAACATATTAGTTGTTTAACATCATTTTATTGGCCGGTAAAACGTCGAAGCTATAATATTTATATGTATTGAAAAATAATCAAATTATCAACACTTAATTAATATTAACGTATTACTAAGTACTAAAAACTGGGGTTGATCGAAGTAGCACGTGGAGTATCTAAACTTATTTTTTCTAGAATTATTTATTAAATTGACCGCATGTAAGTATTTGCTTTTATATTTTCTTTTGCAGCATGCCGGCATGAAGCCTCTTAGAACTTCGCATTTACTAACTAACTATATTTACTTTTACTGTCTGTGCCTTACATATGCATACATTATCATCTGTATTTTATTATAAATAAGAGTATAAAATGATAGAATTTCGTACAGATTAAAAATAAATTATTTTCACCGGATTAAAACGTAAAAAAATTTTTACACCGCCTTGTAGTATTCTGCATTTAAAAAACAAGCACAACGACAAGTGGCTTATAATAATACCGCATTTAAAACCGGTTAAATTGTTTGATTAAAGATTACTTAGTATTCTAGCTCATATTAATATATGTGTACTTGCCTTATTTAAATTATTTCTTACCTAACTACTTCTCAATCTAAGTTTGTTATTGTTGATTATTTTTATGTTGCACAATATGCCTGTGTTATATTATTAAACTTATCGTTGATACCGTCTCGAATAATAAATGTTGAAATGTATTATATGTGATTCATTGTTTTGCTGTAAATTAATGGCCTTCTAACTTCTACTAACCCTACATACGTGTAGAACATTCTAGAAGTAACTTCTCTAATCTGGTGATGGAAGTTTTCGTTCGCACTGTTATTTCTTTGATCGGTATGTGACAGTTTTATTGATAATTATAATATCCCTGAATCATTATTTTCCTTGTAAATGTAAATAAGAACAAAGATTAAAGCCATGTGACCACATCTAAAAAAAATTAAATACATTAACCAAATTCATAATAATTAATTAATTAATAATAACTTAATAGCATGAGTTTTTGGGTATTTAACAAAAAAAAAACAAACCTAAAGAGAAGTCTTTGTGGCAGCCAAATGATAAAAACGATACAGAAGCAAATCTCCTCGTGTAACTGAAATTTTAACTGAAATTCTTTAATTATTAAAACATTCCAAGAAGCCGAATATAGATAGTTCTCATAACAAGATATTGTCAAATACATCTTTGTACATATTGAGTCAAAAACTGTCACATATCTGTATTTGCTTGCTGACGTGTCTAACGCGGGGCAGAGTCCGGTGGAGTGACGAACATGGCGAACATGCCGGACGAGCAGAGGGCGCTCGCGTCGCTGCAGCAGAAGGCCATCGAGTCCTTCGTCAGGCGGAACAGCTACGGGGACATTTGTGAGTATACCATCATGTTTAAGAAGGATAGACGGGCAAGAAATTCACTTGATGGAAGGTAACTACCCAAACCCTCGTTGACAACTGTTTTCGTGGTACATACAGTTAAACATCAGTAGCCGACTTATGTATATTAAGGGTATTGAGTGTCTTAAGTATTTGTGGTTGTGCGTTAAACGCTTGCTCGTGTACCTAAAGGATGGTCTGAAGAACACTGGCATATCCTGGAACTGAAAATTCAACGACATATTATATCGGTTATGTATACAAAACGTGTCCCAGCCGCGGGAACAATAAGGGCTGATGATAAATGTTTACGTGTATAATCTTCAGGTGAAAGAAAAGATCCACTCAACGCTCTGCAAATCAAGAATGGAGGTTCGAAGCGAAATGCTCTGCTCAAATGGTGTCAGCAGAAGACGTTGGGATACAACAACATCGACATCACCAACTTTAGGTACTTTTGCATTTTTTTACTCACTCACGCGAGACTAGGCAGAACAGTCAGTTGGTTTTATATCACTCTGTGAACTGAATTTATAAGAGATGAATTAAAACTATATCTTCTTCAGTACTTAAATAGAAGTAAAATCTAAAAGCGATCAATTCTAAATTTCAGTTCATCGTGGAACGACGGTATGGCATTATGCGCTCTATTGCATTCCTATTTGGGCGAAAGTCGCATTCCCTACGCCTCATTGACGCCAAACGACAAACGGACTAACTTCTCAGTAGCCTTTGCCGCTGCCGAATCAGTGGGAATACCCACCACTCTGGTATGTAATATACTAATTATTTAGCTACATTAAAATGCAAAAAAGATTTTCTTTCAATTTTTTTATGGGGGCATCAGGAGATGTTAAACGTACCTTTATAGAACAAAGACTGACTGCTGAACTCAAAAATAAAAGGATTTTGCATCACTAACACTGAACTAATATTAGTTGTCATTTATCCTTTGTAGCGTGACAAACATTAAGCCGTTACTTAGTTTTCATAGGGTTAGTTAAACAAACACATTTAAAGTATTTCCATCCTTCCAGAACATTCAAGATATGATCCAGCAGGAACGCCCCGATTGGCAGCAGGTCATGGCCTACGTCACCAGCATTTACAAACATTTCGAAACGTAGTTCACTCTTCGCTATTATTAGAGCTTTGTATTTCACGGTCTTTCATATGTTTTGCGGACCAAGTCTAACCGAAATGTGCTTATTGTAATTTAATAACGGCCAAGTTTTGTATCAGCTGAACCATTCCACCTAAGTTTTATTGTTGCTAATTATATTAAGAGTAGAAATGGATGGTCTTAAATATTATTATAATAAGCAGTTTTCGGTTATACAGTAAGGCTCTGGCAGGTTCCAGTAATAAAATATTTATTCTGTAGAAGAACTACCAACAAAATAATATTCGTCGAAACGTTATAAACTAATTTCATTTTAATTTAATGAAGTCCAGTCACTTTTTGAACCGAGCCATACTGTAAACATATAGGTTGTAACGATTCTTCCTTTATAAATGCAGACGAGACGTTAGATATATTTGAAAATATCAATAAATTACGGCTATAATAATAATACGGCTATAATAATAATACGGCTATAATAATAATACGGCTATAATAATTATATCAATAAAATAAATCTTTAAAAACCTTGTCGATTTACTTACAATTTTAAGAATTATTTTGACAACCTTCTTTAAGATAAATAGAACACGCTGTTCTGGTCGAGCAGCTGCCGGCTTCAGTTGTATTAAAATCTACATTTGTCGTGTTTAGCCAAAGAAAGGAAATAAATATATAGAACGGTACTTTACTCCGCAATGTATTAACTACGTACGTTGATTTAGACTTTTTTGTTTCGGATAGTCTCGTCTGCCTGCGAACATATATTCGCTGCCTTAAATGGCCTTCTATTGTCGTAAGGAACTGTGTCCCGTCTTTCCAACACAAAGACTGATGATAGGTTACGGTTAACATCTTAGGTGTGCATATTAGATTGCTAAACTTTATGTATGTGTCTTGAATTGTTTAAGGCTTTCGCAGCCATTTTGCTAAGTTTCTTGGGTTTTCAAGCTGTTCGGGATGGACAAAGAACACGACGATCGAACGGCTCGAAGATCTAAGAAGTTTTACGGGACAGAAGTTGCGAAAACAATTTGTAAAACTCGCTTACAAACTTCTTTCTATTCTTAAATAAAATTTTGGTAACCTAAAGAAAAGTGAGTAAAGAAAGGTCTTGAGCCTAACTAGTTTATGTAATTGACACTTCATGAAAGCATATAAGATTTGCTGGTTTGTATCACATAACAGAATAGATGAAAAAAGTATTGTTAGAAAGATTTATTTAAATAAAACAATTTAACAGTTTAAAACGCGATATATTTTAGTTAAACTTGTTTGAAAATTATTTTTAACTACAGCCCGATGTTTCCGATGCTTTGCAGCAGCCGTGGTCACGGGGAGACCGTTTAACTAATATATCGCGTTTTAAACAGTTAAAGTGTTTTATTTAAATGTGTACTACTCGCGTAAACTACAGACAGTATTTAATATTAAATTGATTATAAAAATGAAAGTAAGCGGAAAATAAAAGGGTTCGCGGATTGTTTTAATAGTTATACCTTTAAATTAATTTAAGTTATGGTCTAACTTAAGATTATTAACTCCACGATTAAAAAGTTTGAATAAAAGTAATTAAAGTAGGAAGTTGATTCCTAATTCCCGGTTTAGGAAAGATCTAAGCAATTATTCGTTTCGATTGATTTTATGAAACTATTGTGCTTAGATAATTAGGTAAGGGAGTACTTTAATTAACACAAGAGAGGAAAGATACATACAAAATGGTCTTATTTGCTTTCGTGAGGGTTACAGAGTGAGATAGTGTATACACTATTAACATTTATATACTTGTAGAAAGGTTTTCGGTGTCTGTTTACGAGAATTTTACTAATCTATGTCCAATAAATTATTTAGCTATCTTTGTAATATAACCATATGGTTCTTCAATTAATCGATGCAGGATAGCTAAACAATAGATTTTACGCGGGTTAATTAAGGCTTGGCAAAACCACACCAAAGTTTTTGGCTAAGTTGCTTTTTTATGACAGAAGAAGCCAGACAAGCATTCCCCCCGTGCCCCTCTGAAAATTATGGAAAACACCATATGTTTTAAATACTTCATCGATTTTTTGAAAAGCCATTCTTCTCTTTAATAATAATGGAGTGATTTTGTCTGGAATTTACGCGGAATCAGTGTCTTAACGAGAAGTTGATCTATGTAAAATTGTAGTATGCTAAAAGTAAAATGCTGGATGCTGCAGAAAGTAGCCGATGTTAATAATTATTAGTCTGTTTATAATGGCTTTATAACGTTACAAGGTTTTTGTCTTTTTTGTGCTAATTTATATCGCATTGGAGGAAAAGGGACAAAACCTACGTGACAAAATTTTGTTATTTTTCCTCCAATACTGAACACGTGTGTCAGAAAAAGACATTATATTGGCCATACTAACGTTAAAACTCGAGTTTCAGACTTAATAAAGCATATTAAATTCGGATACTTTCACTAATAATAATTGCATATTCGCAATATGTTTGTTGATATATAGATTATATATTTTCTGATATTTTGTATCTGTAAATATAGCTTAAATAAAGTTCCTGATTTATCGAAAAAGCTTTTATTTTCTTATATTTATTTGTACATATATAAAATCTTATTAATAATATTTTCTGAAAGTTTATGGTAACTCGTCACCATTCCAATGTGCCAGGTATGTATTTGTCGATAAGTCCTTCATAGTACGGCCATAGAGCTTCAATATCTGGTATAACTGTACTTTTTGTGTATAAATCATACTGGCTGAAAAAAAAAAATCAATGTTTCAATTCTATCTGTGCGAGGAATATAAAATGTTGCGTTATTCTGTGGTTTCAACCATTTTGTTGCATCATTATCACTGAGAATGGATAAAAGGCGGGAAATAAGAAGACGTAAACAATTTTAATTTTGCAAATCATTTTGAAAATAAGCTAAATATGACAACGTTAGGTGCTAATCAAACATGTAAGTGGTTTTAGATTAATTTAAAATGTTATCTTATATCTGATAAGCGTGGGCTTACTTGAATTTAATAACTGCCTCTTTTATCTTTTCGTCTTCCTTTTGAGTAAGGTGTGCATAATCGCCACCTGCATGCCAGGGGTAGAACGAGTGGTATCTGAAAGATGAAACATCAACATAATATCGTTATAGCCGCAACTTGACTGTCTTTTATTAAGTACTCAAGGTATACTAAGGTTTTGCTCTAGTTGGGCGTGAAGCTAAGTAAAATATATTTTCTTTTTAGTTTCGTATAAAAACTCTGCTCCTTGCCTCACCTTACCTCCCAGCCTAGCCATGTCATAAAAGAATGTATATTTTTTAAGTAAATATTACATACATATAAGAATGGAGTATTTTTATACACAGTTGTTTCTGATTACGCTTGCAATGACTATTTCAATTTCTTTTTTATTAAACATTATTTTTAGTTTGTCAAAAATCGTACCTAATCATCCACAATCCTTCAACTGGAAACTTTGCTCTGTTATGAACTAAAACTCTGTAAAGATATTCATCATGACCCCAGGATATCATCAGGTTTTCGATACCGCAATTAGGCTCGTACATGCCGTATTCTGTGCTACAAAAATTAACAAAGACGCCATTTAGTGAACACTATGGACACTCAGAAAAAAATTAAAACTCTGTTTCCCCCCTTCGGGACATTGGACGAACACATTACTTTTCCGTCCGGGTCCGTTTCAGTAATAGATTTTTACCAGTTTTTTATCAGACTTTGACGTTTTACCGCAGTCTAGACGTCTAACCGTTCGCCTTCGGGGTCAACCAATTTAAGGAAATCCTTACTTATATTTAGAATTGTAAGAATCAGGATTGTCCTTGAAGCTGTGGTCTCCGTAAACTATGCTCTTCCCCCATTTGCAGCCAACAGCAAAAGTGTCGCCCACCACACACCACTGCGGTTCGTCGTAAAATGCCATAACCTAAAACATTTGATAATTACATGAGCTCATTTTATTTAGTTTTTAAAATATATTTGTGACCGCCTTTTTCATTCCATAATTCTCTATTCAACTTTTATTGTTCGTAGTTGTACTTTTGGAGAAAACAAGTATTTTCTTTAGCTTCTATATTTACATCTAAAACTATATAAAAACACAATAATATTAACTCCGGTACCTTGCCAACGTCATGTATCAATCCAATCAGATGGAACCAATCGTCATCAGGATGATCTCGCCTGATCCTCTCGGCTGTCTGGAAAGCGTGGACGATGTTCGGCAGGTCCAGGTCGGGGTCCGACTCATCCACCAGTTCGTTCATCCTGTGAAGGGCCTCCTTCATCGTCGCTTTGAAGTGATTGAACTTGAGCCATTTGTCCATTTTGGCTACAAAAGAGGTACGTACTATATATTCTTTATCACTACCTTATATAAGTTTAAATACATTTGAAAACTTTACTATTGTTCGTATAATATTGCACATGATGGCATTATATAAATTAAATATCGATTAAGTTTGAAAAAATTGTACAATAAGGGCAAGCGTCACAGCGTTCCGGTATCTCAATTGGTTAAATTAACAGCTCGGAACGCTGTGGCCTGTGGATGCCGATTCAAGTCCTGCCCGCGCCGTAAAATGTAAAAAAAAACTTAATCGACTTTTAATTTAGAAATACTTTATTATAAATTGTAAGTCAGTAGCCACCGCCATCTTCTTTGAATTTACTATGAAATAACTAACATTTAACAAAATCCACCGTCATGTGTGTATGCATAGTGTAATAAGTTCTGCGCACGCGATCTCTAATCGGATCGGCGTCGTCAACAGAATAGTCGCGGAAGTTTGCGACCGGTTTGTCCTCGTAGACGTTCTCCGGTCGCAGTAGTAGCGACGGGTCGATCATACCCACGGTCTCCTAGAAGGCATAGAAAGTTTAATTAATAGATATCTTCTTCTTCGTCGAACATACAGAAGTTAAAATTAAGGGTTAAACGCGAATTACGAAAATGTATAAATTAAGTTATTTTAACTCCTTTTTAAATTGAGGAATAATTAAAACGGCACTAATCGAAACGTCGGGTGGTAGTTGAAATTGATTAAGATAAGCTTGCCTCGCCCATGTGCATGCACTTCTGATCGATACATGAACAAACAAACATTTTTTAAAGATTCTATGACAGAGGATAGTCTTAAGCACTTATTTTGGCTTTGGAGATTTGTAAATATATATAAATATATATCTTCTTCCGCACTTGAACTCCCTCAAAATAAATGTAAAATACCTACCTAACTGTCATTTACAGTGATGGTTAGTATTTAGATATGACGGGCTCGTTGGGGCAATGGTAGCTAACAATCAACGGGTCATGGGTCCAATGGGTGGTCCCCACCGGGTCCAACATGCCGCTTATCAATTTATAATTTTTCTGAAACACGTTTGACTTCGACTGGAAATTTGGATATGAAGTGGGTAGGAGGAATATTGAACGACTGTCCGGGTCAAGAACCACTGTGGCCCAATCACAGATGAAAAGGCCGTGAAATTTAATCGCGTTTCCGTTTGAGACGGTCGATCTCCGACCTGAACATGTGCACAAAATTTTTCAGCAACTTTTGTTAGTATCGGGAAAGCCGTAACAAACATTTCACACAAACTGTCTTCTTTTCAATATTAATATACGTTACTCACTTTGAATCTGTCCTTCATGACTGAATCTTGTGGCTGTCAAAACACAACTGATCTTCGTCACAAAGGGGCGAGACCTTAAATGCGTCAGAAAACAATTTTATCTTCAGGTCTGGTATCGAAGGGGTACAATGTTATCGTGTTGCGATAATTGATTGCGAATTTTCCAAAAACTAATAGTCAATGGTTAATGTAACAAATAGATTTAATGGGACGTAATCCGCACTAATTAGTCATTACTGTCTAATAAAATTTATAAATAAACAGTTTGTTTATGTTACTTACAAAGCAATCTGTGCTGTTACTCTACCGATTAAGCTACCGTGTTTAAGTTTTATTTAAAACTAAAATAGATTTTAAATATTTTTTGACGCTATCAAGTGCAAAAAAATCTTTCATCCCTTACTTATTTTTACGAGTATTTACCTCAAAGACTAAATAAAGAAATACGACCATTCTCATGCTATTTGTTATTATCGTGATGTTAAGGGTCATACGCAAACTTAATTGTTGGATAATTTTACGAGCGTTCAGATAACTTTAACACCGTTTTATTTGCTTTAGTTATATAACGTTTTATTTGATTACTAGATACAATTTGTAATAAATTCATTTTCTTCTCAGTCTCACGGCTGGGAATAAAACATAGACATAATAAACTGGTGAAAAATAAAAATGCGTCTTCGATAATGATTACATAAATTTATTAGGTTAAAGTAGATAGCTACAAAATATCAACTAATACTGTATTTGGTATTATAACTTATCAAAAATTTCACGTAGTGTGCTCGATATATCTCCCTACCATTCGCAAACACCGGGAATATATTTCTCGATAAGTTTTTCATAGTAGGGCCAGAGCGCCTCAATATCAGGGATTTTCTCACTCTTGGTGTAAAGATCGTATTTGCTGAAATTGAAAATAAAATATATATATATATCAATATCTAACGTTAATCCTCAGCAAGTGCATACGTTTCGTTCTAAATTGATTTTAGGGCTGACGCAAGACCCGAAGCTTCCAATAATAGTTTTTTAACGTGGAAATACCCTTTTAGTGGGCGAATATCTGTATTGAAAGCATAGATGCCGAAGTGATTATAATAAATTTAGAATGATATAAAGAAATAATATATATTGTATTTTTAAGATAGAAGAAAAGCAGTTAAATTAAGGTAAAAACATCAACCGTAGATGTGTTTGTTTGTCCTTCAATTATGTGTGCTCTACATCAACCGAGCATAATATTTGTATATATTTTTATTTGGACCATCCTTAATGACTGCAGGGACAAAAATAGCTTCAATTGAACTAGTGCACTTCACGTTTAAACTTGCTTCAAGGTAAAATTGACTCTGGAAGTACTTCCAGAGTTCCCACCCAACCCACAAAAACATATTCTTTATTTCGTAAGAAAAGCGATTAAATACTGTCTATAGTTTACGCGAGTAGTACACATTTAAATAAAACACTTTAACGTCACTTTAGAGTCTCCCCGCACCACGACTGCTGCAAAGCATCCGAAACGTCGGGCCTTTTTACCAATATATACGGCCGGTTTAACTAATATATCGCGTTTTAAACCGTTAAAGTGTTTTATTTATAAAAAAGCGATTAAATTAATAAAAATTGTTTATTTTACCTCAAAACGTTCTCATAATTTGAACCTAACTCTACATAACTCTTCAGTTAGTAGCGCAGCATAGAAGATAAACTTACTTGAATTCCGTAACGTGTTTGAGGGTCTCTACATCCTTTTCATTGGTCAAATGTCGGTATTCACCTCCAGAATGCCACGGGTAGAAGGAGTGGTACCTATTTGAGTTTCATTATTCAATATTAAAAATAAACCTCTAAACCACCTATTAAAGATTTTCCAAGTTTTTGAGGATTGTTTACAGATCGATTAAAAAGAGAGCCAGGTCAAGTTACGAGTACAAACAGATCGCAAATATATCAATTCGTATTCGCAGGTGCGTCATTTTAATTTTTTATGATACAGGAGAACAGACAAGACCCAGTCGTAAAACATCTAAAATAGATTCGGCGTCAACCTACTTTGGCTTTGCCCTTCCATTAAGACCTATGAACTCGAAGAGATATGGTCCAGATTTGGACTTATTCCATTCCAACAAAACCCTCAGCCTCTGGCTTTTATAGGTTTGATAATGATAACGACGTGCCATGTTACCTGATCATCACCAAGCCTTCTTCGGGAATGGTGCTCTTGTTGTGCTTAAGGAACTGGTACAAGTATTCGTCGTGACTCCACGATATCAGCAGGTTGTCCAGGCCACAGTGGGGTTTGTACATACCGTATAAAGTACTGTGGAAGCAATAAATAGTTATGTCATCAGTTGGCGCAAAGCACCAAAAACGTCGGGCTGTAGGTGAAATAAATTTTAGATAAAACCGTAAAACTTATACGTTGTTACAAAGTTTTTTTTCTTAGTGCAAATCGATACTTGCTTGTATTTCGGATTGTAAGTGTCGGGATTGTTCTTAAAGCTTTCTGGGCCGTATACGATCGCATCAGCCCATTTGCAACCCAAGGCGAAGGTGTCTCCCACTACGCACCATTGTGGTTCTCCATACAGTGCCATTACCTTTCAACAAAAGGATAGCGATTGTGATAAACATATTACATTTACTCACATGATAATATTATGTATGTATGACGTCTTTGTCACTTGGGTCATTCTATCAATGTATTCATAGTAAGTGCCGTTATAATCTGCCTGAAAACACTATTAGTTGTAAAGATTTAACACAAATATATAAATGGAGCTAGATAAGTGGACATTTAAATAAGTTTTTTATTTTAAATAAAACACTTTAACGGTTTAAAACGCGATTTATTAGTTAAACTTATTTTCAAATAAGTTTAACTAATATATCGCGTTTTAAACCGTTAAAGTGTTTTATTTAAATGTGTACTACTCGCGTAAACTATAGACAGTATTTAAGTTTTTTCTTATGACTTATTCCCTATTGATTTGTTTAGAATCAATAGAATCAAAAGAATACTGTATCAAGTATAACCTACTACAGTCCAAAAATAGGATTGAAAAGTACAAAAAAAGATACTTAGAACCTACCCTCCGGGAACATTTACCTTGCGCAAGTATATCCCGTATTCTATAAAATAAACATTAATCCTTCTAAAATCAAGACCCTTCTCTTATATGTTCCTGCAAAAGTGGTAAACAATAACTTCGATTGCCCATCCTTCAAAATAAATTCAACCCTCCACCCCCAAGTGTTCATCCTTTGTCTTCCCTACAGAACATAGTGATTCCTATAAACACTTCAAAAGTATATGAACTTTCGAAGATTGAATCACTATTTGAACATCCCTTACTTTTAAAAGAAAGATCAAAGTTACCTAAAAACTGTTTTTGAGTGATTTTATTTTATATTACTTAGTTATTGTATTTCCTCTTTTTTTAACATTATATAATAATTAATTAAGAATATGGCGCAAAATGTGCCTAGTCCAACTTGTTATTTATATGTATCCTTATTTAACTCAACGAATACCATGTTCTTAATTTATTCTTTGTAACTAGAATTACTTATTATTTGATCAATGTCTATTTTCAATTATTATACGTGTATTTCTTAAGAATAATAATAATAAATAAATAAATAAATTAGTAACTTCCGGTATAAAAATTAACCCCGGCTTTTCATTAGTTTGGGGCCCAATCCACCGTGTTTGCTAGACCAAGGCCTCCTCGGGGCCCAGACGCCCCGGGTCAAAATACATATTTAAAAAAAACATTTTTCTTCAGCGTGTAATTAATAATTTCGACGCGATAAGCACTACGTGTGTCTCTTAGCCTATAACATGCAAAACAATAATTTGAAATTTCTTTGCATTAAACCTGATTTACTAAATGATATACTGAAACGAAATAGGAAAAAATAAGACATCGTGTGTTACCTTTCCCAAATCGTGAATCAAGCCAGTCAGATGGAACCAGTCATCATCAGGATGGTCATGTCTGATTCTCTCGGCTGTCTGAAAGGCGTGAACAATGTTTGGTAGGTCGAGGTCAGGGTCTGACTCATCCACGACTTCGTTGAGACGGATGAGGGCATCTTTCACTGTCGCTTTGAAGTGATTAAATTTCAACCACTTCTCGCGTTTCTCTAGATAAGTTTAGAAAATGTAATGCTTAAGTAGATAAAGATTACAAAGTTTTATCGTAGTAAATATAACTGTTTAATTTTTTTAAATGTATCGCAACTGAGCTGAAAATGTATTTATTCTTCGGTCAGCAGTTTGTACTATCTAGAAACGCTGAACATCATTCAACGATTCTCTACAACGAACAATATACACCCAATAATTTTACAGAATAGCTGCGAAAGACTTTAAACACAACTAAAATATTACAGAGATTTCTTTCTTTCAGAGAAAGCGAATACATTTTGACGAATTTTTTAATAGAGTACCTTTGTTATGACTCAACCAATTGGCTATATATTGCCATATTATATTGAAACTATCTCTCTATAAACATTACATACATAAAAAATAACTCACTTTTTACATGTTAATAACTAAAATTTAGGGTCAACAAATAGATGACGTATCTTGGTTTGATGTTTTTGTGATAGGTTATTTCACCTCCCAGCAAGTGACCTTTGCTCGTTGTTGTCCCTTTGTCATAAAAATATTTTCCCCCAATTATCTTACCCTTAAATAAATCAACAGTCATCTTGCTGTGCATCTCGTAGTATGTTCTGCGCACGCGCTCCTTGATCGGGTCTGTGTCATCTATGGTGTAGTCGCGGTAAGCCTGAAGGGGTTTGTCGTTGAAGGTGGGCTCTGGTCGCATTAGTTGCGACGGATCAATCATTGCTACTGGTCCTTTCTGGTGGGTGAAGAAATATTTTATTGTATACTTAATATAATATAAAGTTTATACTAATAGCGCATATTGATATTAAACTAATTGCGTTAAGTGCAAAAAGTCCATAGTTCGAAACCGGGAAAATTTAAAGAAGTCTGATCTACTACTTGCTTGTGAATAAACATCGTGGCCAAAACGGGATTTAATTTTTTGCCCTCTCAAAGATTATTTAAAATATTACTTACATCCGCCATCCTGATAGCTCATAGGTTCTCCGACGAATCTTAACTCGACAATAAACTAGCGAAATCGTTTACTTCATTTATATACCGTTTGTATAGAATGTTTATATCTATTGACAAACGCCTTTGCTTGTAAGATTATCTTAATACCATTTTGTTGTTATCCATTACACGCTTTAGTACATTCTGAAGAAACTATTAGCATAACTAGACTACTGTACGATATAAGTCTTACTCAGTCACTTTTCTATCTATTAATTCTGAACATATTTGAAAGTGCTGGTGCTAACTTATATATTTATTTAATAAGAGTTCGTATGAGCAATCAATGCAATCTGTATTTATTTTCTTCCCTTTAGTCAATTTGCATATCATTAAATATATATAATTATTCTCTTTTTACATTTTAGTTGCAACTTGTTTTGTAGCCAAAATTTACTTATTACATCTTAGTTCTAACACCGATTTTTTTTACTTAATGGGCAGCATAAATACAGTAGGTACATATTAAATAAAACACTTTAACGGTTTAAAACGCGATATAGTAGTTATTTATTTATTTTTAGTTACTTATTTGAAAATTATTTTTAACTTCGGCCCGACGTTTCGGATGCTTTGCAGCAGCCGTGGTCACGGGGGGACTTTAACTACTGTATCGCGTTTTAAACCGTTAGTGTCTTATTTAAATTTGTACTACTCGCGAAAACTATAGACAGTATTTAGGTACATATTATACAAAATATGTAGTCCGTTTATCCTAAATTTAATCTAGTACATAAAGTTATGAGAGCTGTCAAACAGAGATGGGATCCACTTAATGGAATGTGAAATATCCCAGTCATATTACATCTCAACAAGATGTCGACCTATTTTGGCTTTGGACATTAAAAAATCCAAGGCTTGAAACCGAAAGGCTTTTCCATCTGTAGACGGTGGTACATCCAGAACGGAATTTCAATATTACTACTACCCGTAAAATGTCCAGATGTTCCAGATCGAAATCTGGGTAAAAAAAAAGTAATAATATTAATTGTTTTCAAAAACATGTCGCACCAGGTGGTAATCGAATCCACGCATTCATTTTTGGACCGACGGGCCCCCAAGAGTACACTTAAATGATCGACAGACTAAACCTAAAATAGCATACAAAGCCGTAGGAGGGATCTAGTGATTCGACAAGTGTCAAGATTAACTAAGATGATAGATAAATTACATCAAACATCGTAATAGATATTAGCGGATAAACACAAAGACACGGGTATTATAGGATTTAAACGACTTATATTTTATCATGCATTATTTATACATTTCAGCGCGTATATTCAAAATGTAAGAGAACATTTTTATCTGAATAAAACGAACTTAAAAATTGAAAATAATCTTTATTTACCAATGTCTACTATCAGCTTAGTCATATTTTACAGGGAAAAGTGTATAAAATACGTAGAAACAAACTCTATATGTAAAAAATGGAAAATAAAATATTTATAATTACAATTTTTGTAAAGAATTTATATTGATGTTTAATGTCGATTTATAAATGAATTCACGGCGGTAGCATATAATCCGCAAATTAATTTTTAAAAATGTATTTATTGCAATTTATTACTATTAGTAAATTAGTTATTTAAAACATTTTATCTTTTAAAATGCTAATACAAGAATTAATCTCATTCGCTCATATTTTCGGAATCTTCATCACTATCGCTAGACCACTCCCCCTCGCTGTATTCTCTCTCTTTCTTCTTTTTGGCTTTGTCTTCTGTCTCTTTCTGATTGCTAACCTCTAACCCAAACTCCTTAGTTGGCGATGCGTTTCTTAATTCCTTTAATGTGTTCGTAAGGTCGATATTAATTGTGGGTAATTCTTCCTCCGTATCGGAATCGTGACGCTTCTTTCTCTTGTTCTTTGATGACTGTTTTTTCTCTTTCTTATGACGTCTCTTTTTAGATCTGAAAACATATTTACATGATAAGTGTTGGATAAGCTTATTTTAAGGTTTATGTTAATTTTTCATTTATGTTTAAAATTTAAAATATCTAGAAGTATACTTAGCAGTTGAATAATCATCTTTAATACAAAAAAAAGACACTTGTGGCCCAACTTTGAAAGGAAGTTATACCAACCACTGTATACACGAGACCAAATTGGGATAATTTTTTGGCCATAGCCAACGATAAAAAGATTTAAATAAAACACTTTAACGGTTACCTAATAATTTTAAACCGTTAAAGTGTTTTATTTAAATGTGTACTACTCGCGTAAACTATAGACAGAATAAAAAGATTTTTAAAATATAAAACCCATACCCATCACAGTCCGAATCATCTTCATCCGATGATCTGAAAATAAAACGATCTCATAAGTCTATTTATATTTAAGATAAATAAACATTCTTCAAGGAGAAGTCGTTAAAATAAAAAAAAAATCGTTGCGTTTAAGATTTTATGAATAGATTTATGTCCATGAATAGATTTTTTTATTATTAATAGAGTTCTAAAAAGTTGAAAGACCCGAGCGATTAACATATATACGAAATGCCCTGTCAACTTCTTTTGACTTTGGATGTTTAGGAATAAACTGACTGAAAGCGAAACGCGATCAAGCCTCACGGTTTTTAGTAGGTGTTATGGGGTTTAAGCGGTTCGTGAGCCGGACGTCTGTCGATGTCGATATTCCTTTGTAATTCCTTATTTAATATTCAGAGTTCCAGACGAAGTCCAATATGTTTCGCGGTGGGGATCGAACCCACGTCTCCTTGATCATAAGCCATTCGTTGCTACCATTAGACTAACGACCAAAACCAGTATTTAGTAGCGGAAAACTTTCAAGAAAACCATTTACCTATTTTTCCTTCGTTTTCTGCGATGGCGGTCGGTCTCATCGTAACCTGAAACGCAAAGTAATACATAGTCAATATTTGAAGCAGTAACAAAATCTTGTTACACTATTGCAAGTTAAATATTCAAAATAGATTACCATATTTATCCCGTTTCCTTCTCTTATCCCTTCTACGTCTCTTCTCGGCTTCCTCTGCTTTCTTCTTTTTCAACGACTCCAATGTGTCCACCTATTAACAAAATATATTTAATATTAACACTTAATACACCTATAAAATCAAATCTAATATCATTTTCAGATTGTACAAGTCTCACTTCTTATAGGGATTACTGTACCTGCGTCATATAAACCTAACAAATGCAAATATATGTCTGAAAAACGTGTAAAACTCGAAAGAGTTTTACACGTATTTTTCTTCCTTATAAAGCCTACTTTATAACGTAACGTTTTAAACCGTTAAGACTCATATTACTAAGATCAGACTGTACGAAGTTCATCTATAATCATTTAGGGCCCTAATTGTATCTGAAATTTTACAACAGGCGAACCCTTACTATTTAAATATTAAATGTAATCTTTATAATAAATATGTTTATGTTTTGTTTGTTTGTATAAATATGTTTTAATAGATTTTTAAAAGTTTTTGACATTTCCTTATTTAAAAGCCCTGTGCACTTCGCCGGCCTCTGCCTCGGCACGCTCGCTTTGCTTGCTCAGCTTGTCTTTTTGCATTGTTTACCGCTATTAGCATACTAACCTAACCGATTCCTGTCGATTTCACCTGAACTTCACTTCGCAATTTGTTTTTTTTTTAAAACATTATATCAACGTACGAATTTGACAAAAGATAAATGCCTCATACTTTTTTGTCATTACAATAATCAGATTGACAGTAATTTTACCAAATGAAACGTTGTCATACAAAAATCAACAATCGTTAGTCATCAATGTGAAAAATAGGTGAAACGTTGGTTGGCATGTGATAACCGGCCAAACAATTTTCGGCGAAAAGGCAGGATCCCCGTGACCAATTCTGGTCATTACGGGAACATACCATAGCGCTTGCTAATGAAGTGTTGGGCAACGCAGCGGCCGACGGATCTACGCCAACTTTCTTCAGAAACTCCGCCGCCCTGCGCCTGCGCTCTTGTTGCTTTGTGCGATCCGTTTCTAAATCCATTTCAACTGAAATTAATTCATATTTTAGGTAATGTGTAAAAATATAAAAAAACGCAGAACAGACTAAATCTGAACTTACCTTTACTGTCAGATAGATCGCCAGTCAAATCTATCATATCGTCCGAGTACTCCTCTAAATTTATTATCTCACTCTCCACTCTCTCTTCAGTCCGTTTCCTTCTCTTTCTATGCCTATCATTTTCCCTTTTTAACTCTTTCTCTTCCCTATATCTGTCCCTCTCGTCTCTCGCTCTTCTCTCCGCATCCCTATCGCGTCTCGATTCATACCTTTCTCTCTTAGATTCCCTCTCTTGCCTATCATCTTGTCTATCCCTGTCATTGTCTCTTCTCGATTCTCTTTCTCTTTTCTTCTCCCTATCGTACTCCTTTCGAGAATCTCTACTCTCCGATTTTGATCTACGTTTCTTTTTATCGCGCGGCCTGGGTTCTTCTTCATCTATTGATTCTTTCGGTAACTCTTTTTCAGGTGTTTTTTCTTCAGGTTGCGTTAATTTAGCTGGTTGAGAGTCTGGTGTTGGTTCAGTGGTAGTTTGGGGTTTTTTTTCTGGATCTGCACATGTCTCTACAGCTTCGATAGCCGGTTGATGTTCTATCGTTTTGACTTGTGGTAAATTGTTCTCTAGTGTAGTTTCAATTTTGTATATAGCAATTGGAGGGATGTTATTAACTGGTAATATTTGTGGAGTGTTGTTAGTAACATCATTAGTTTCGCCATTATTTAGTTGCTGATCTTTCTCGTCATCATCGGAACTTGATTCATAGGGCAAAGCTGGTTTCGGTAGAATGGGATCTGGATCTTTGACTTTCTTTATTGAAAATGACACTGGAGCTAAAAATAGGTATAGAGAAAAAAATATATATAGATACTGTAAAATTTTCAGGAGTATCAATTCTATGTTAATGGGTTAAATTTTACTCTCGTTGGACATTCAAACTTTTTTATATTTTCATATCTACAAACATATTGGAGCTTTACATAATTCTCATAAGTAAATAACTTAACAACTATCAAACTCAAACTTAAACCATTTATTTCACAAGACAGAATAAATGACTTAAATATAAGCTTAAATAACTACCATTTATAAAAAAGTGAAAGAAAAACAAACAAAAAAATAGAAACTGGGAGGAGTGCTTGTGAAATGGGGAAAACAGCACTCCAGAGCTCACCACCCAGAGTAGAGGAGAAGCGCCGGTTTTCAGTGCCCTCCCGGGGAAAGAAGGTGACAACAACTACAACCTTTTAGTGAAACTAAACTAAACTATAAGAATAAACTTAGAATAATGTATGATATATAGTGGAATGTGTGTTGTATATTTTACAAAACAGATCTAAACTCTTTTTTAAAAAAAATTATAAAAACATATATCGTTTTGCGTACATGCGATTAGGAATATGACTCTACTAATAAAAACGTTTTATAATAAAGTTTAAAATTCCTTACAGTTTTAGAGGCCCGTATTGGTGGTGGAAGGTTTTTCCAACATTTCGTCGCATTGTACGCAAAACTGCCCCTAAATGCCGTGGTATGGTACAGGGGCACAATCAGTGTAAATAATTTTCTACGAAGTGAAACGTAAATTCAAACTTTAAAGATGTAGAGAATATGAACTTCCCGAAAAAAAAAATTAAGCTAACCTTTTTGTTTCTTCCTCTCTTTTGAACTCCCCACGCCCCTCTTCTGATGCATTAGTTTCATATAAAAAGGATAATACACGTTCCCAGGGTCGAGAAAGGTAAAGCGCGGATCGTTCTTAGCGCGCACTATATCTGCGAATTCATCGCCATTTCGCGCGACGTACGCTGCCATCTTCTCTATTACGAGGATGACGTTTTCGGGCGGTTTCACTATTGGAGTCTTATCTTTACCGTCACTGGATGAAGAATCATCATATTCTGTAAATGTTAATAAATCGGTTAAGCTGAGACAATTAAAGGCCATCTCCCTGTGCTACTCTAGGGCAACAGCCAAGCCCTTCAGAATCCTTAGTTCCAGCAATGGAAACTGGCAGTATTCAATATTTATTGACCGCCTTCGTAGCGTGTCAAATATACGCATTGCCAAGTGTTAAGTTATTACGTTCGTAGCGTGTCAAATAAGTTAAGCCCGTAAGATCCTGGGTTCAATTCTGGAGCAGGTTAGAGAAGTGTGATCAACATCTTGTCTGAAAATACGTGAAACCGACATAAAAATGTGTCTGCTTCATGTGGTACGCAGGGAAAAGGGAATTTTAGTCCTAATGAACTATTATTGTTTATTTATATATATTATAGGTTGTAAGGTTTGGAGTTGGATAGGTCTAAAAGTGACTTTAGCTAGGCTCTAAAAGCCAAAGTTAGCTAATGCTGGAATTCTTGCCATAGTAGCGCCTTGTACTATTTGTTTCTTTATTTACCCGATGCATCAGTATCGCTGTCGGTGTTGTAGTTCTTCATGAGGCTGAGTCCGGTGGATTTGGTAGAGTTAGCTGGCGATGGAACTTGTTGCGCCTCTTGCACTTGCATTTGAACTTGACTCTGCGCCATGTATTGGTGATAATATGCTGCGTACTGTTGATACGCTGCTGCAGCTGAAATGATTAATTTTTTTTTAAATAATGATGGCATTTATCAATAATAAACATTTTTTGGAAAGGTAGAAATGTCATCCTCAGTTCTGCGTGGAGAAGTCATGACTTAAAAAAAATTACCATGATCATTTTGATTGTACATGACTGGAGCTCTAGAGATCTGGGCATTGTTCTGAAGAGGTAGGGGTTCCGTTCCCGGCGGGGCCACCTCCCCTGGGGCTAGTTCGGGGGCGTAGGTCTCATCAAGCGTTGCTTCACCCCGCATTTTTGATATGAGCATCGTGTAGTCACAGTCGGCTGAGGGCTTGTATTGTATGCTTGGAATCGATGGTGCCTAAAAATAATATAAAGGTGTATAATAAAAATAACATTTATTTATTGTAAACATAAAAAGTTTGTTTGTAAAATGCGATTATCTCGGTAATCGTTTTAAACTTTTATCTACTTTTCATAGGACAAACCTAAAGCATACTTGGGTTCCTTTAACCAAAATTATAATCTTGCCTACTCAACATTTGGACGTTTATGGGGAAATGGGTGAAATGGTCAGCGGACAACGTGGACTGATCATCCGTCCTGCCAAGGGTGATGTCCACGTTAGAAAATAATAACATTTGAACGCACAATTTAGCAGATTTTGATATATCAGTTGATTATCCCATACAGTTGTAAAAAATATTATGAGATAAATACTGTCTATAGTTTACGAGAGTAATACACATTTAAATAAAACACTTTAACGGTTTAAAAGGCGATATTTGATTTGGATGATTTTAACTTCCAAATAAGTTTAACTAATATATCGCGTTTTAAACCGTTAGTGTTTTATTTAAATTATGAGATAAATTAAATATAACCATTTTGCTCTAATATTACCGATTCTATAATAGTTGCCGCCAAACTTGGATGCAGGTACTCATCTTGGACTTCTGGTGGCTTTTCTGTAAAAAATATTTGTCATTATTAGGCAAGGTGTCTTAAAAAAGAAATCAAATAGAAAACCCTATAGCAATGACAAATGGAAATCCTTGGACCCACAAAAACTATGTTTACTTGATCAAATCAAGCTACACTACACATGTGTTAAATGACTTTACATGTGAAAATGAATATTAAATGAATCATTAAATCCTTCTTACAAACTATAGCATTTATAATGTAAAGATAATATTTAGTTTTACCTTCAATAAGTTCTTGTTTTTTCTCCGGCCATTTATCTGCTTTCACGAGAGCAATGAGAGCCATGTAATAAGCATGCAGTGTAGCGTCTTTGTTGAGGAACTTAAACTGTGGATTTTCTCCTTGTTTTGCTTTTATCAATATCTCCATTTGTGTGCCTTGAGATGCTATGAAATTGGCAGTCTTCTCTATTATTGCATTCTGCTTTTGTGTTTCTGGCTGTAATAAAATATTTGTTTAGTGTATAAATACTGGAAATAAACCCTCATTCATGTTAGTTTAGTATGTTATTTCTGTAACTTCCACATACCAATTTGAGTCTGGGTACAAATTCAAAGTAAAAATAATTCATTTATATGTGTAACTTATGGACACTTATGAATGCCACACCAGTTAAATACTAAAGATCCAAATTTACAATTACTACCGATTTTTAAGTCAAGGGCTGAGAAAGAATGAGATGAAATGGTGAGAAACTTATCACCCATCCTTCTATAATCAAGTTTCATTTTACCAATATATATTTATTCTTGTTAAAGTGGGTTCCTAAAAACACCACACATTTCTAGAGAATTTAGGAAAAACATATATAATGTTTTTTATTCATACAACTTACAAACACTATATCCTGTGGTAAGAGTGCTTTTAATCCATCTGATGGTATGAATGGTTCTTCGACTTCTGTGATAACAGGTTCTGTTTCAGTTTTTTGAGGGGTATCATAGTTAAAGCCAACTTGGCCATAGCCAGCTGCATGTAAGCGTTTCAACTCTTCTTCTGTAAATTTTATTTTACCAATTTTCAATAAAATTTGTGTGAAATGGAAACATGTATTAATTAATATGGTTATTTTTTTTGTATAGTAAAGTTATAGAAGGAATTTCAACTTTAAATATAAAATTATAAGAACAGTTTATTAGGGATGGAAGATTATTCTAAACAATATAATTATATAATATATGTACATATAACATTAACATACCTTTGTACATCTCCTCCTCATCTTCATCAGTATGCAGGGCTCTGTAGCGTTCTTCATCACACAGTTGCTCCACGTCCAGCTCTGCCCTTGTTAGTTCCACCCTCCAGTCATATCCACCAGGCGGAGCTTCAAGTGACCGCAAGTCATGCAGAGCACCTCTTCCATCGTACCTGCCAATATACACCTTCTAAGATATGGCACTACTGTTTTGAGCAGACCCCCATGTGCCTGCCTAGAGCATATATAGAGTAATCGAAGCGCATTGACTGCCTAAAATTATTTTTATACAATTATTGGTTCTAAGCCTACTGTTTTACCAATCTTTTAATAACTCATTAAGTTTGATTTATAATGCAGTAAAAATACAAAATATATCTAAGAATTTCAAATATGATGATGATTTTGCTGATATATTACCATACTGTTACGTAGAGCACAACACACACTTGTAAATTTTGTACAAAATTCATACGCAATTAGCCTTTTCAATACATACCAACGCGTTCGGTCACCATAAGTAAAGACACGTAGCTGACAATCAAGATAGCCTCGCCAAGAGCGTCGCTGCAACTTCTATTCACTCTGCGAAACTTAGGGTCTTCCAAAAATTTATTTTTTTCCCAAAAATTAATATTGTATTAACTCTTAGCGCACAAGTAGCAGTCTTATAGAAAAAAACGTATCGAACCTGTCGATTTTCAAGGATTCGTCTCCCATCCACGGAATCAGATGTTTGCCTTGATCAATGTGTAGGGCTCTCTCATCGTCCCTGAACAATTTGCACGAGTAACCAAACACAAATAGCTCTTCTTTCTTCTCTTTGAAGTCACTCTTGCGGAGAATACCGGTTTCACTTCCAGTCCATTTTAAAGACATTTTTGATAGCAAAAAACGCACCCAATATTACATTATTTGATAACTACACTAAGGTTATGTTGCAACTAGGCGCTGACGAATTAAACGTGTAATTTATAATAAATATTATTTTAATGTATATATTTACAGCGTTAGACTATAATTTTCGTTTGTATTCTTTCACAACCAATTCGTTATTGACAAGCGATTTAAGTTGTTTTTGTAACTAGAAGCTCATAAGTCGTAACACTCTGACTCTATGCACTCACGAATCTCAAAATTATTTTCTAATTATTAATTGACAGATGACAAAAAAAAAGTTTTACCAATTTTGCCAACCTTCCCAAAAGTAAATGAAACGCGTGGTGTGATTAAGATTTGATACTCAAAATATTTGAACAACTTGAGTATTGTTCTCTGTGGCAGCAGTTCTAATAAACAATTTAAAATTTATGAACGAAAATTTCTAAACTTCACGACAACAACAGCAATCTATATTATTAAGAGCAAAGTTACCAGTGATATTTATAGTCTGATACAGTTGCAGACATAACATGGGGTATTTGTTGCCTATTTGTCGTAAACGTAAATAAACGTTGTGTTTATTTGCATAAAAAATATATGAGAACTTTATTAATACACATGCCACAAATAACATTCAAAAAATGAAAAATAAACATTGGCAACTGGCAACTGGATATAATGCTAACAAATTAAAACTACCGCGAATCTATGGAAAAAAACATTGCCAATTTTACATGTACATTTTGTTGCATTATACAGGTCTCAAAAGGCATATGGCGGACGTTTTATTTTGCATTGAAACCTGATAAATTCTTTTAGATAATATGAATATCCGATTGTGACCGTTAAAGCGTATTTGTTATATTTAGATGATAATCGATTAGTTTTTAATGTGTAAATAAATTTATTATACTAAAAGTTGTGTATATAGTATTTTCGTTCGTGGACGTTTTACCCGTATTGTATAGTGAAAAACGAAAAGTCTGTGATATAAACAATACTTAGGTGATACCATAATTTCCTCTATACTTTTGTAAATACTGTATAAATATTTTAGAATTTTAGTAGAGTTAATATATTGAGCGAAGACTGAGTATTTTGTGCGAGATTGCAAGCTATGTCAGCTGCGAGTTTATTGTCTACATTAAAGGAGAAACCAACAGACAAGCAAATTGATGAAGTTGTCCATTCAGGTACGTATTTCCGCTATTTAATAATACACCACAATCTAAATACACAACAATAAGGCCCTTATGCTGTTATTTACTATATACATTTAAAATTGAGTTGGCCTAATTTCTTTTTTTTTTGTCACTACAATACTTGATTTACGAAAAATTTTCAGGTCACCTAACCTTGTTAATTTATTAGATTTAGTTACGACATAACTTTCCACATATTAATCACGCTATCTTTGATTAATTATTATAAACTCGTCTTTGTTTGACAACTTTTCTATTATTTTGACTAAACTATTAAACATTATCATTGGAATATCATTGATCTTATGAGAAATATAATTTTCCATGAAATTAAAAAGCAAAAATCCTATTTAAAAAATCTTCAATTTAAAATAAGAACTTTCCTAAATTATATATAATAAAAATTGTATTAAATGAAACTAAATTAAAGAAGCAAACATTTAATTTCTTTTAGTTTCTTCTTATAAATCAAAAGTGATGCCATTTTTATTTATAAATTGTAAAGAAGCTGGGATGGCTCTAAATAATTTTAATGTTGCAGTTTGATTTGAGATTGTGTAACATATTTTATGTGTTCTAAATTCATTCATTCATAAATAAAACAAACTTAAGTCTACATACCCTTGACTAATGTTGTTTGCTGGTATCGCACAAGACAGAAGTAGAAAAGACCCTTTCATGGCAAAATCCTTTGTCTAATTGTTTCTATTACACTCTGTTACAGGTTGTATCTTTTTAGCTCTTTTCAATACCTTTCTATATGATATAAGACAGTAATCAGTCTCATGATATTCATTCATGTATAAGCTATCTTATGTATTTTATGTAGCAAGGAAGCAAATTATGTCTAATAAACCTATGGACCACCTTGTCTAAATAAAATCATTATTTAAGTTTCTTCATCTTAAAAATATCAGATTTCTTTTTGCATTAAACATTTTAGAACAGCATTTGTTCTTGAACTCGGATGAACTTACAGGGGATTGCTCATCTATCACTTAACATAGATGTTTTATTTGTATGAATTGATAAAATGTTGAAGTAATGACAAACCCCTTAGCAGATCATTAGACAATTATGAAATGCTCTTTTCGTTTACTCATTTACCTTCAGCTCCATTTGGAAGACTAAGGCTAGCTAGGCATTGTACTCGATACAATGTAAAGGTAAGGGTTTTATCCCCTCGCTTGTGATTGAAGGGTGAAAGCTTGCTTTTGAAGGTCAAGGGTAATCTCCCCTAGTACTCTATACAATTATCTGTGTTTTGTGCATGTTTAAACGTTATGGTATACAAATAATAGCTATATACCAAAACTATATCAACTTTCCAGTTTCAGACACAAAAGAGATTGATTGAAGAAAGTATTTGTGTTTCTGGTGTGCTTTAGTCTTATCAATTTCTCGAAATCCAAAGTTAAATAGTATTTAACTAAAAAAAATCATCTACTCAGCTTAAAAGCATTGCTGGGATTTTGATAAGGACACTCACTATAGAAGTACTGTCTATAGTTTACGCGAGTAGTACACATTTAAATAAAACACTTTAACGGTTTAAAACGCGATATATTAGTTAAACTTATTTGAAAATGATTTCTAAATGGTCTCCCCGTGACCACGGCTGCTGCAAAGCATCCGAAACGTCGGGCCGAAGTCAAAAATCATTTTCAAATAAGTTTAACTAATATATCGCGTTTTAAACCGTTAAAGTTTTTTATTTAAAGGACAAGAAGTCTTTATTACAAATCTCAGGGATTTCGGTTGACAAGTGAGAATCATCCATCTAAAAAAATCTACTAGTTTAATATGATTACAGAAATCTGTTCACCTTAAACCCATTTGGATTTCATTTTGTACAAAGATGTTGTGTCAGAAAAGCTATTTGTTTTGTTTTTGGGGGTACTTACCAGAAATTGTCCTGTAATGTTGGGGCCAAAAGTTCACTATCAGATTACAATTCTATATAATATGTAGAATATAATAAAACGTATGGGTACAAAATTAAAGAGTAGGTACATATAATACATTCAAACGTCTCACAGTAATACTAAACGCGATTCAGTCACGATTTATTTCTTAAAAGTAATAAAAATGCGGGTAGTTGAAAAAAAATACAAGTTGAGAATAAACATTGTAAGTAGCGTTGGCAATTTCATTTAGTCTTTGAGGCGTTTTCGTTTTGTCAGTGCGTTTAAATGATATTTAAATTTAGTTAGTCGTGCTTTAATTAATATCTATGAGATTTTATGTTCTTCGATAGAATCCGTGACGTCTATCTGCGTTTCAAAACGTTTTATTGACTATTTTTATTTTCGACTTATATCATTGGTAGTGTAAGGTTAAGTTAGTTTTAATTTAAAGGTCGTTTTGCGTATTTTTCGCGATGGTGTGCAAGGAAACCGGTGATGTTGTCAAGAAGGGTCGTAAAAGAAATCCAAAGAGGCGAAATCGTTCGTCGCGACGCAAACCTAAGATAGTGAATAAATTGGCCGAGTCACCGACAAAGTGTGCTGTGCATATATTTTTTATGCGATATCAGACCGCCTTAAGAAAGGTACCGGCGCATTTGCCCCCCAAGATCCACGCTGGACCTCCTTCGAAGAGAGTTAAAAGAGTTTCGTGGTGTAAGTCTACCTCCATCATTAAGTGATGCCGCGAAAAATCTGGGTACTTCTAAAGCGGCCATTCTGCGGTGACGTTGTAAAAAACAAAATGGCGGATTTATTTGTTCCTTTTGTCTAGATCTTAACGATAGTTTTCGTGTACATTGGTATAGATTAACTCTTGTCTAGTTATTAATAACGGATTTTTAACAACAATCATGTTGTACGCTGTTCTAACAATTGTGGCTGTCGCTGTGTTTTGCAAGGGATTATTTTGGTTTTTATTCAGTACTAATAGTTCAAGTAAAGGTAGTAAGACAATACCAGAGGTACCGCCTGATTTTAATCGTAGGTATAGGTTGAAACCTTAAGGTCACTGCAGATGATTTAAAGCCTTTTAACTTTACAAAGAGATGCATAATGTACGTATTTAATGGTAACTGAAATTTAGTCAATGAAAAAAATCACAAAGGATTTCAAAGTGCGGCAAAATAGCGATAGCATAATGAGCAGTCAATAAGGAATTGGTTACCAATTTTTTAATATTGCAATAGGAAGAGCGTTCTTTGCAAGTTTTTTATCATAAAAAAGAAACGCGTAGGTTCAACTCCATGACATATGTCAAACGATGTTGTGTTTTATTCGCATTGGTTTTTATATATATTCTTCAAATATGTATTTATTATAGGTCACGATGAGAGCTCACCGTCGGGCGGCGGGGACCCGGCCGTGCTGGCGATGGGCCCGGTGCGAAAGCCGATCAAGTACACGCGAGAGGAACTTATGCGCCTGCGCAACTCGCCACTCGTCAAGCAGGGCTTGGAGAACGCGTTCGCGGGGAATGAAGCGCTGGCTCTGTGAGTAAATGATAGTATAATCTATGATAGTATAGTACTGCGATCACAATAATAATTATACTATTTTACGTTATATGTATTGAAATACTGTTTTCTTGACTGATTTAAACTGAAGGCTGGTGTTTAGTTATATAAATTTTAGTAGTTTTATTTTAATTTTGACTAAAGCCGAAACGTGACTGTCAAATAAATATAGATTAACGGTTGTTTAAAGCGAAGTCCTATCCAGTCAGTAAATGATTTCGAATAGATTCGAACTTAATTAATGTGTTATGTAAATTTACAGAGTATTGAAAAAGCGATCTGATTCACCACACGAAGAAGATAAGGGTGCGAAGGGAGATGCCCCCAACGAAAATCATAAGGTAAGAGATGTATGTTTGTCTGTTTTTTATTTTCGTCTGTTCATCTTTGGGTATTGCCGTGATGCCATCTATGATCTACGGCACGCAGCTAGAAGTAAATTTAGACGTGCGAAGGTGATCTCATTGCCTGCATCTCAATGGTACGGTGAAAATAAGGGACACCTCATAAGCAGAATGTTTGTAGAATTGTATAAAGATTTAGAGAGAGAGAGAGAGTAATTTTTATAAAAGTTATTCGGTCGGTATATTTTGAAATAGTGATTCAAATATCTCTTATAATGCGACCTTGGTTCTACTCCATTTTTAATGCTAGGCATTGACTCGTTGATTAGTTGTTTGTTCTCTAGGGTACATTGTTTGTTCTCTAGGGTATCTATGGTCGAGACCGTGAGCGTGAGCGTCGCTCAGCTGACCCCCGGGAGCGTGTGCGCAAGGAGAGCGAGACGGGCGGAGGGGGCATCGTGCTGTCTCCCCAGCGGCGGTCCTTCACCTCTGGGTGTGGGGCACCAGGGGCTTCAACAGCTCAACCTCCGCCTCAGCTGGCCAGAACCCGTCCCGAATCACCATTATCCGCGACCACGCCACAGACCATTCAGAAAACCGAACAAGGTATGGAATTTTGGCTGTACCTTAATGCTTGTAATATTTGGTGAATTTCTATATAAATAAACAAAATTGTTTTTTTTTATTATGGCCTGTAAATTTGGTTTTTACTTGATAAAAATCAACAATTGTTTGTTTTTGTTATAAGTTATAAGGCCTATAAAAACGGCAGTTACAGGTGACGCGTGTCTTAAGCCTCGATGCGTTGTTGTATAGAATTGCCTACATGCACGATACATATGTATAATTGTATTAATGTCTTGATGAAGATTTTTTTATGTAATGTATATTTTAATGACATAAAAACGCTCTACTTCGTTAGCTGGCCGTCGAATTGGCTCTGGCCGGATAATGGTGCCGACGAGCGGTTGGGAGGAGACCGAATATAGACCCACAGCGGAGATCTACCGGCCGCCGGGGGCCTTGAGGGAGCGGGAGCGAGAACGAGAGCGTGACCGTGACCGTGATCGCGAACGTGATCGCGACCGCGACCGTGATCGTGATCGTGACGAGCGACGGACGAATGGAGATAGGTAAATACCCACGAACCGTTTATTGTGTACTATTTAGAGATTATATCGATTCATGCCAGCTTCGTTAAAAACTAATGACAATTGTTGACGAGTATTTTAAGACCTTTAATACCCCAAATAGCCGTTGTCACGAGGTAAATATTGATGCGATAACTCGATGGGTCCTAATACAGTTTCTGAAATACCAACTACGCACATATTTAAAGAAATTTCGTCCTTTTAACACCTACTTAGATTATAAAAAAAATAACAACATATTTCACAATAGATAAATTGAAATATATTGCATAGGTTTGAGCGACGTTCGTTCGGCAGAGACGCCTTCTCTTCCGACATGAAGCGAGAACGAGACGACCGATTTAACAACGAGAAACATAGAGACAGGTAATTGTTGTTATAGTATTTTCTTGGGTGGGGTGTGCCCTCGTAAAGTATCATAACTATCAAGTTATAATTTTCGCAGAGACGACAACCGTAGATCCGGTGGCCGATACTCCCAACGACGTTTCGAGAAGGAAGATGAACCCGAATGGTAAGTCTAAATATATGGAATGACAGGTGTCCATAAGACACTCGAATGAAAGTTTTAGACAGACAGACAGATGATGGAATACTTGAATTTAATCAACTCAATGTTAGTGTTAATTATAGTTTGTTTTAATTCAATTCCTTAATTCCCTTTTACAGGTTCAGCGGAGGTCCCACATCTCAGCTGGAGACCATCGAGCTACACGGCTTCGATGAGCCCATCAAGAAACCTAATAATAGCAAGGAAAAGGACAACGAGGTAACGATTTGATTATTACAGGCCGAGGTCGACACATTTTTGTCAAGACAGGACTCTTACAAAACAAACAATTCGGTTTTAAGTAGTAAAAATTGTGTCTTGACAAGAATGTTTCTTTGTTTCTAGATGAGAGAGGTATTAGTTGCTTTACAACAACTTGCTAATTATTTATATATTATTAGTACATATTATGTTGTATCCAGTAATAGATGAATGTAACAAACACTGTTTCACAATTAACTCGCTATTATAAATGCATATAATAACTTACTATGAGTGATAAAAAATATCTACTGGGGTGTCGAGAAGGTGTAATATTTGAGAACTATTGCTATTGTTTTAAAAAATCTGTACATAATTCAAGAATTGGAAACGGTGTTCATGTGTATTCGTTGGTATGTATATGGTATATATGTTTCAGAAATGGAATAACAATAATGGATCTCACTCACCGGTGGAGAAGTGGCGGAACGATACCTCGTCGCCGATCCAAACAGAGACCGCTAATACGACTAGTGTTAGTATACAATCCTTTTATTATCAGTGCGATTGAAAATACTGTTACGAATCACTGTCCTCACATAAAAAAGCTATCCGAATATCCCAAGCCAAAATAGGTCGATAGTGCATCTTGTTTAGATGTAATATGGGTCGGGTATTTCACCTAGCATCAACCTCTCACCCTCTAGTTTTAGAAATAAAAACCATGTAATGTAACCGTAATTTTTTTCATATTAATGTATTAGTAATGCATTTGGCAGGATAAGGATTCAGGAGTGGAGTCGAAGCCAGAGGAGCCAACGTCTAGCAATGAGCAACCGGAATTCAACCTAGATGAGTTTCTCAAGTTCGACTCTATACCGGATGTGCTTACTGTAAGTGGTCGTTGTTAGAGGATATTCATTAAGTAGTTTATTTCTGCCTTTTATAACAGAAGCCATGTTCCAGCCCTATTAGACCCAAGTAGGATAAAAATGCGATTCCACTGGCATCAGGGATACACATTGCAGACTATGCCCTGCCCGCAGAAACAATCATATTTAAATAAAACACTTTTTAATAGTTTAGACTCAAAATATATTGGTAGTATTTTTTAATCACGAGATGATGCTTCGAGTGCGCCCATGGTGGCGAGGTACATACTAATAACTTTTTATTCCAAAGGCCGAATTTTCTTTTCAGGTTTTATTATGAGTAAAAATTTAATTTTTATTAGATAGCTAATTTTATTTGACATGTACAAGGTATTTTTCATCGTAAACTTTAGTACTTATTATTTGGTGACAGAACGGCACTGGTGACAGCGAGGAGAGTCGCTTCAGCCGCTGGTTCCGCAGAGAGAGTCCTACGGGTGATGCCAAGCACTACGAACGGCTCATGCACAACATGGTGGATGGTGAGTGATAACTTTGTCTGTGTTGTAAAGAATAATAATTATTTAAAAGCAGTGGACATATTAGGAAGACGAATAAAAGCTATTCTAATATGGATCATTCATTTAATTTACATGCTGATATTAGCGCTTTAAAAAAAAAATGTTACCTCTTCATTTCAACTCTTGCCAATTTATAGATCTTGACAATTCGACGCAAATGGAAGCACCGACGAGCACCATGAACATGAGCGGCATGCCCATGGGCGGAATGCCACTGAACAATGGCGTCAGCGCGATGAACAATATCCCAATGCCAGGTTTCCCGATGGACCAGCCCTTCAACCCGCCTTCGAATCCGCCCTCGCTGCTGGATCTGCTGAGGGCGAATCCGTATCCCGACGACAGACCTGGTAAGGAGTCTTAAAATACATCTTACTTCGTCTACAGCTTGGCAATGTCCATTTAAACTCTTCTATTTTAGATATTTACGAGTAAAATAACTTTCAATAAGTTCCCTTACCTTTGAAAACTTTAATGTTTTTCACATGTTCACGGGCAAGCTTGAACCAACTTATTGATACATGCACTTTTCGCGCAATTTAATTTTAAACCTAATACTTGCAACCGTAACACGCCCATCAAGTATTGCCCGTGTCGTACAGTTCCTTCATTTTTTGGTGGTTATCTGATCTGATATCTATCTGATTATCGTCTGTAGTGGAAGATCTAGTGAGAGTTTTCTTACCACATCACTACTTTGTTTTCTTTGTAAGTCAGTGTATATGTTTCGCAGAATTAAATTCAAACGTCGGCGGGAAGATTCATAGCTTGGAGGAGCTGGAAGCGCGTCTTAGACCGCAGCCAGCTGCGCACACGCCGGTCTCCTCTGACAGAGACCTCTCTGCATTTAAGCGACTCGTGAGTGTATTATACATTGTTTGACACACGACTTTTTATTAAATTTGAGTTATTGGTTTTAAAATTTATTAATAAAGTTAATAATAAGGTAACGAATCTTTTACTTTTCAAGAACAGATACTTGCATTGTCATCTAAATTTATGTTTGTAATAATCGCTTCAGTTGGCGCAAGTGTCCGGTGGTCACGCTGTGCCAGCGGACAGGGCCCGCACGCAAAATCCACCCCATCCACAACATCCGCAGCATCAACAGCATCCGCAGGTACCGCAGCACAACGCCCATCCGCAGCCGATGAGCCTCTTACAGGTTAGTTAACCTTTTCTTACCCATGCTTAAAAATATTTTAGAAATCTTTTGTTTTATTTTTTTTGTTATATCTATCTTGACATAGAGGTCGTCGTCATAATGTAAAGACGTATTGTATTCTGTTTCCTGCCAATCGAGGTAGTTAAAATTTCACAGCAAATTTAAGTAAGTTGCTCCATAGCATAGGATATATATTGCACATGATCTGGGTCCCCCTACTTTTCCCTGCATTAGTATAATATAACTATGTATATAGAATTATCTGTAAGTTAAAAAAGCGCCAAATATTACAGATGTTAAACAAGAGCTTAGAGAAGCAACAACAGCAGCAGCAACATCAGCAACAGGTGCAGCAACAGCAACAACCGCCGCACATCCCACAGGAGCTCCTATACAAGCTTATTCAGGTTCAACAGGTATGCCTAGGCTATTTATACATTGTAAATCATGAATTTTCGATTTTAAAATAATATTTAATTAATTTGATGTATAAATAAATTATATATAATAGGTTTGCTTAGTGTAATAAAAGGCACTATGCCTATGTGACTTGTACTCTTCATCATTGGTCAGGTTCTTTATATTGCGTTATAAAATATTGTAAATAAAGTTAACCAATTTGAGGCTTGGTATAGTCTTATTGGTTTGGTCAAAACGACATACAGCTTGTAATGAAATTTGTGTTCTACATTATAATCATTTGTATTCCCCTCGAAGCGGCAACAACAAGCACCTAACTCGGAGATGTCTGGTCCCATGGGTCTTTCCGTCGCTGACCGGGAACTGCTGCAACGGCCCGAAGCGCAAGCTATTATACACGGTAAGAAAAAAGCTTAAATGTTATGTATGTAGTCGAAACTACCTATGTGATTTAAGTTTAATATAAATTTTCCTCCTAGGTCTCAAAGCTGGCGAGATAACCGTCCAGCACCTGATGCAGCAGCTAGGAAACCCTGGCCTTCAGAGTAGACACCGCGATGTACTTCTCACCATAATGCGTCTACATCAACAACAGCGACAGGTATACTGTCAACGCATTTTCCTACCTTTACAGAGGAATAATTTCAGCTTTTTACTATTTATATTTAGCTTGGAGTTCACTTGATGCAAGGTGAAATAACCCTGCCATATTACATCTAAGCAAGACGCGCTGTCGGCCTATTTTGGCTTTGGATATTCGGAGTTCCCCTGACTGGAATCGAAACTTCACATTTTAATATTCAAAACTATGTTTCATCTTTCAGCAAATGGTTGGTTCTCCACTCCCTGGTGTAAACCCCCACCTAGGGGTACCTCATCATCAGCCACTCAGATTGTCACCAGTACCGCAGCAGGGTGAGTTACCATCTTTATTTATGCTATCGGTACAGGCCTCTTAATTTTTTTTTAAAGTACAAGAATACTCATATGTATTTAAAAAAATAGGCTTGATCATTACTTCACACATTGCTAGTGCACGCTGAATTTTATTATTTCACATAGTCATTAAAAACACCGGAATAGAGAAATATAAAAAATATAAATTATAATCAATACATATGAAAAACACTATATCAATTTTATATAAAATGTTGTAATAATTTGGCTCGATTCAGAACATACTACAAATTATATCTTTATATCGGACGCAGCTTTTTGTATGTCACCAATGGCTAGTCCAAATCCGCTTGGAGTTCATCAATCAGGTAGTAATCATTCAGCTAAGATTACCATACATACCAAGAGGGGTTGTAGTCAAAGTTTTAATGTTTTGTATTCGCTAAAAATAGCACAAAACAAAAGGGGGGCGACGTGAGGCAGAGTCTAGTGAGACTTTAAAGTACTTAAAAAAAAAAAGTTGTAATTGAATGTTTGTTTTGAGAAAATAGCTTTATAATTTCTATATCTCAATGTTGAACTGTCGCTTTGCAGTGTCGGCCCGTATTCCTTCCCCGCGCGAGATGATCCACCCACAGTCGTTGATGCAAGGCGCGCTGCTCAAGAAACTCGAGGAGCGCCGCCGACTCGAGTTGCAGCAGCAACAGATTAAGCATCCTACTCCCATCTCGTTCACCCCCACCTCGGTGAGTTGGAATCATCAAGTATAATCAAAATAAAATATTGAAGTTACCTAAACGTTGAAAAAGTCTGATGAACATTTTTTATTTATATACATCGCTCGCTGTACCAAAGCCTTAATTAGGTTACACTTTTATAGGTCTTACGTAAAATGACAGCTGAGAAGGAATCTGAAGCACCTAGTCCCAAGCAACAGTGGAGCCAGCCGCTGAAGTTGCCTCAGGGGAGGCCAATTGTTAAGGTTAGGTTTAAATATGTTTTTATGAAAAGTATTTTACAGACATTACTTACATTAAAATAGGCTATGTAGTGTTTTTTGTATGTATCTCTCCGTTCGGATTTGTGTTAACTCTGGCCCCTCATCTTAATCCCATGCCAATATTTGTATCAAGCTTGTTTACCTGTGGTTTAAATGTTTCAGGGTAACCAGAGTGGCGGAGCACCAATGGGCTACGCACCGTCCCCCAGTGAATACCAGCATTATATGAATCAGCAGGTAATTAAATTATGGTGGAATTAATTGACCGACAAGTTATACTGTCATACCGTTTATTATAATCAAACTAACTTCTTAAATAATAATTATTATCAACCTATTTAAAAAAAAATGTATTAACTGGTTTAATTATTGTCATTACTTCGAAAATGACTAAGATGTTACATAATATATAGACGGCGTAGGTGCCAGCTAAGCTGATACTCTAGCCTGTGACGTCACTACTTATTTGTTAAAAGTCTGAGACACGGCGCTAGCGTACATTTGCACACGTTAGCTCGTTGCGCTCGCGCAGTAACACTGAATTTCATATCACGCCAATGTTATGTAAAGATACAGTTTTCAAAAAGAACGCTAAAGTAAAGTTATTGTCAATGTCATGTATTTGCAGCAAATGGGCGGCGTCCGTCAGTTTCCGCAGCAAGCGTCTAGACAACCCGTCAATAATACGGTCAGTTACTGTCTTATATATGAACATGCATATAAAAATAGGTTTTTAATTAATGACAAAAAAAATGTTCTTAAAGTTGAACACATTCGGATATATTGGTTGCTGTCCCTACTTCAAAATATTTTGATTTTTATTGAAACGGAGTAAATAAGACTTATTAAGCAGAGCACAATATCTAAATTAACTTTTTACTTAATCCATGGACCATGGCATAAACTTACGCATTTGCATTTCAGTTCAACATGAATATGAGTCGGGGCATGTCCGGTGGGACCACGCTGCACCAACTGCTAGTGCAATCACACCAAAGGTCGCTTAACGGTTGGTTCATCTGTGTTACTATTATCTACTATACCTCCCATGGCTCCCAGGTTCTTGACTTCATTGTAATTGTGACAATCAACGAGTCGTGGGTTTTATTCCCACCAGGTCCGACATATTTTAATGTCTGGAAAATCGTAATATTAAATGGTAGGTAGGAATATTAAGGTGAAAAAGTGAAGTTACATCGCGTTACGGTTTCAGTCTGCGGATTTCCGAATTTACAAAGATATATATTTACCTAAAGAATCTCACCACTCCCCATTAAGTAAATCAACGCCCGTCCCTATTATAAAACAACTTTTAATTTTTATTTGTTTAAATGTAAATGCCTAACGTTACAGAAGTGAACAGCGGCGGCGGTGACAACCAGCTAGCCAAGTGGTTTTCGCCAGAGCTGCTCGCGCGCGCCTCCGAAGGCAAACTACCCTCGGTGCACGTGCCCAATGCGCTCTCGCTGGAAGATCTCGAGCGACACCATCACTCGCCGGCCCCGCCCGTGCGAAACTGAGCCCTGCATTTCCCAGTTCCCCTTTACGTTTAAATTTTACTCTGAATGCGAGAATAGGTATGGTGACGTTTTGAAAACTGTTTAAAACATTTGGATGTACCCTTATTTTGTTCTAAAACAGAAATTACTCATAAATTAGCCAATAGGAGATTATTGAATCTTTAATGACTTGATGATTTCCAATACCTCATTTGATTAATGAATTACAACTTTTCTTTGTTCGAAATCTAATGAAAACTAAAGAGCTCGGCGGTCGGCGCGAAAATAAATAGATATTTATTGCTCTTTAATTACAATGAATTTGGCTCATAATATCAGTAAAAAGAACTTTATTTTGACAAAACCGTTATATTTTTATTGTAGTTTTAAAAAAAGTTTAATGGGATGAAGAAAATTTTTACTCCGCCGATACGGTTAAAATGAAACACGATAACTTATGTCTGCCGTTTTGGTCGCGAAGATTTTACTGAGCTTCTTAGACTCGACAGCGGTTGGCTATCGGTAATTTGTATAGAAAATGGATTATATAGCAAATGAAGTGATTCGGGATATGGATATCAATGGATAAAGTTTTTCGCTGTCGAGTATATTTGAACTCATTCTAACTATCGGAAAGAAATGAAGTAGCAATAAAACGTGTCTTATGTGAATTATACAAAGCAAAGTAAGGTTAGACGTTAAATATTGATACATTTACGTCTTCCTTCCGAATAAATTGTTAAAGGTTTTAAATCGAATGTTCTTTAGTACGAGTTGTATAATTTTACCATATTTCTTTTTTATATATATATTAAATTTCCTGCGTTTACTTTCGTCTTGAAATTGTAAAACTCATGCTAATGATACATTTTAGGAGGAAAACGGATTAGCAAAAAGCGAGTTTACAGTGCAGGCGACTAAATCTCTTAAAATATATTCCCAAGATAACTTATAACTATGTTTCCTTTCTGCCAAGAACTTCTCTTTGCTATTACTTTTCTAGGTCCTGTCACTTTTATCATTATTTTCTCGGTACTTTTCGTTTTACATTTATTCAAATCTTTGGGTTCCGTATTCGTGTAGGGCTTAGTAGCCACAGTAACGTCGCTCTGGCTGATACCAAGTAGACACAATCCCGCCTAGAAATGTCAAAAGACGTCAACGGTCGGTTTTAAGTATTTTTTGTTACTACCCCTTTTTTCTCCGAGAATGAGAGAATTTATGTTGAATAGTTTTTCTTGTCCTTATACGTGCAGTCAGCGAGGTCGTCGCCAATCTCGCCGAAATCCATTGTTTTCTATAGTTTTTAATGCGACTTTTGAGACCTGGGCTCCTGTCAATTAGCCATCTCGTTTAGATCTGCCGTCCACATCCGGCTCGTGTTTAGTAATTACGCCTACGAACAAAGTTATCGGTTAGGGCGATGCACGGGCGATCACTCGCCGCCATTATTACCCTATTGCAGTTGACTAAGTGAAAGAAATAGTTGAGATGGGCTGGCCGTTAATTCGTAATTTATTAATAATAATAATATAACATTTGGTATTGTTTTATTTCATCCAATGATTAAAAAAAACATCTATTCATACCTGGTAGACTTAAATTATTAATATTGTTACTTATTCTCCCATTTTTATCATACTCGTATAATGCACAGCGTTTTATTATTACACTTATAGAATAGATACTTCTTTTATATTGAATAGATCCGATGGCTCTTTCTTTACAATATTTCTAAAGTTGAGAAGTATTGGATGTATGATTATTGTATAAACCCGTGTGTACTACTAGGTATAAATAGATGTATTTTGTCAGGCTGTCACTTTAATTTTTTAATCGCTCGCGGACAGCCCTTAAAGAGCAGCTTTCTACTGGCTCAGACGTTGCTATACAATCGCCCTACAATCATGTGTGCTTTGATACTATTTTTTTATTCAATTCAAATTAATTACGAGGCTTCGGTTCCATTGATTCAAATTGAAAGTTAGGTCTTACATATGAATGGAATCATTATGACATATGATGTGAGAGGTGCATGTTTTGATACTCGGTCGAGTGTAGTTTTGGCGGTCGCGTCGTGTCTTTCCAGCAAAGGTGCACTCGATTGAAGGGTGTAGTTGTGACAATGTAAATGGGAATAGTTTCGTTTGGAGCGCGCATAGCGGTCAGGCGCTTACGACAACAAGATGTGTCTCCTGTAAGCTTTAAATTATTAAAGAAAATTTAAAAGTTTCATGCTGTTTTATTTACGTGTCGCTTAAGCCATTTACTACAACTACAAACTATTCACATAAACTATCATTTACTTATGAAGTAATGTGACAATAATTCTTTAGATACCCAGATATTTTGGTAACCTAGTGGAGGACATGGTATAATTTCATATCTACAGTACTGTTATTGATTTACATACACGTTCAATTCACTCAAGGGGGCACCCGCATTTTCTGCTTGTAACGCGTGAATAAATATTGTATAAAGCGCCATCTATCTCATTTACGCGTAACTATAAAGTTTATCAACGAGTTTCTGTCATTTGACAAAAGGTAACGCCACCATTATTCTCCAGCCACCCATACCAACAAAGACGTAATCTATTTTACATTCTTTAAAAGTGAAAATATAATTCTTAATTTATAAATAGACGCCAAACGCTTTAACAATATCTGGATAAATAAAAATATCTATTTATATAACGATATATCATATACATGAATGGCGCATTCAAGGTTTGCAAAGAAACGCTGATTACGTTTTGTGTCATGCGCAGTTCTAGGTATAGAATTCATGAGTCAATAGAACTCACGAGACTCTTGGCACTCGGCAGTCGGCACTTTCAAATTCAGTCAAATTTTGTTGTTACTCGAAGCAACTTGTCTTGATTATTAAGGAATATAACCTGGAAAATTAATATTTATTTTATCTGGACTCAATGTCTAAACTAAGGAAATTTGATAATCAATAATAAATTGAAGAAGCCATATTAATATTAACGTCCAAGTAGCCATCTAAACTGTATTCGTACGTCTTATCTATTTTGCAGTACTTCAAATGTAAATCGTTATTATTAAAACGTTTTTCACGACTAACCTTGTAAACGCTTATTGAACGGCTTAAATAAAGAAATTGCGGAATTAATACATTTCATTAAGGATTAACTATGATTTTAGATTCTATTTACACTGTTCCGTATGAAACTAAAATTAAACAAAATTATGTGGCTATTTTTGTATAAAGCTATTCGCTGGCCGCATAACCACAACGTAATATCACAACCCAATGTAGGAATCGAAGATAAGATAGGTATCGTTACGCGCAGTGAAAAGACGTAATGTACACTCACTAAAAACACTATAGCTAGTTACTATAATATATAAAGTGGTAGGATAATATGAACGCTTTGAAAATGGATTATAGTATTTAGTCGTAATGCCAGAGCCCACCGTCTGCTCTGCGAGCGCCCGTCGAATGATTTTCGTTCCGACGCGGGACGCCCAACCCGCAGCGGTGGGGCGTCGTACGGTGTGCCTTGCGTCCCTCGTCTGCATTCCGTGTCGCTCTACAAATCGACCAGTTCCGTCGTCATTTGAGTCGCGAACAAAGGAAGACTGAAGTTATGGCACCATCTTTACTAACAAGCGAAATGTATCTATTGCACTTAGGTTATAGTGTGCGTTCGGCGTGATTCCCAAAAATACACATTGAATTTTTCTCTTTCGGTTTAGTTTGAAAAGGTTAGTGGAAATTTACTTAAACGAAGTATATAAAGGCACGCGCGTATGGGTGCAATGTGTTTAGTATTCGAGTGGCAGTAATGGCGTCGTATTCGCGGTGGTCGGTAATGGGTCACTTTTAAAGTAATAGAAATGTGAAAACAAATTTGATCATTCTAAACAACGATATGATCTATATCGCTGTTAAATTCATATCTTCATGTTTATGTATAGTTAGAGGTTTACAAACATACACATTATTTTTGTCATCTAATGTCTACCTGGTGTGTACTAAATAAATAGTTTTTTTCCATTCGATAGCTGTTCTAATGGACGTTCCCAGAACTCTTTAGAGTAATAGTAAAATGTATCACATACAAAGGTAGGTAATTATTTAATTAATCTCCGTAGAACTGTATTTTTATTTATCTGTATTTTGCAAGCCTCGATTCGGTCTTAATAGAATTACATAGGTACTTGGGTCTGCTATGTCGCTATCTAGTAGATAGATATTCTATTAGACCGTAATTCAAATCTATGAATTTCAAATAAATCTAAATAATGTCAGTCAATATAATTGAATAGGTTTTTCTTGATTACATAATTTTATTAATTAGGTATGCAAACATAAAATAATTATACCAAACTAATGATTTACATCTATTAAGTATGTAGACATTACTTTATTCTATATACATAAAGTGAATTAAAAGTAATAACAATTATTGTATTTAAAATACAATTCGAAATATTGCTGCGCAAGAACTAGGTACGCTTTCCTCTCTGAATAATAATAGGAAATCGGGGTGTAAAGTCTATGCGCTAGAACTAACCTGTGATTGGTTAAGAGTCGGTCACGTGACGCGCCCGCTGTTTGAACATCAGCTGCGCCCGGAGGAAGCCTGTCGCCATTTTGTTGTTCATTTCATTCGAAGCCACGAGAAGGATGTGAGCGGCACAAAACGGCGTGGGCGCTTTTTAAAACCAGTGATATTGTGAAGTGTACCTCGCCACGTATTTAAGATTTTGTCAAGTGTTTAAATATCTACGAAGCTTCGAGTTTATAATTGTTAATATTACGTAATAGGTAGGATTATTTTCGAATACTTTATTTAATGCCTACCTACGTTACGAGTTAAAATTATTTTAGTTTTGATGCCGTAGATTGGGTGACATAAACAGGAATTACTTCCTCTGTGTGTTATATTTGTACACGCTTAAAGAATTGAACTTAAGGAACTGCCTGAAATTATAAACTTTAAGCAAAAGAATTTAGACAAACATAGGACTTGCATTTCGATGGGAACCTTACTAGTAATATTAGCTTTCAGAAGTTTCTTTTACTATGTTTGCAATAATCTGTTTGTGCTGTCATGGCTGTATTGAAAGTTATTAACCCAGTGTTAACAATTTATTGCGTTATAATAGTATTGTTTTTTCTTAACTTTACCTAAACCGATTTTCGATTTATAGGATTAAGAGGACTTGGTTTACTTGGAGACGATTTTTTGAAAACCATGCTCGTGGTACTTCTTTTTATCACAGTAGAGGAGTTTGAGATATTTTCGGATTAAACCGTACTTTAACATGAATAGTCAATAGTCTATACTGAATAGTCAATTCAGTGTTAATATATTTCTTGTTGGTTTACGCATTGATTTTGGCTTGTGCTCGACACTGACATAAATGAGAGCAGTCGAGTTTGACAATTGTCACTGTTGCGATCCGAGGTTGACAACTGTCATGATTTTTAGAAACTTCGATTTTGAAAAACTGTTTTTATAAAGATTAATAAATACACTTTTTTTCTGTGTGAATTTAAAATGCCTTTCTATTATGAAATAATAATTTTATTACCGGTCATTTCATCATTTTGTCGTTTCGAAAGTATTCTATCGATTCAACAGTATCATCATAAACCAATTAAATTATTATTAAATTATATGGCTTATTGCTCCTTTTTTATACTTATTATTAGGTTCTGTCCACTGTATTAAGTTTAACTTCACAGTAATATGTGTACGAGACTATAGAATTAGTGGATCCTAATTATGGAGCACTAGCTTTGTCAGCGACTATGTCCGCGTAGAATAGCTAGTTTGGACATCAAAATTTGTTTTATCAAACCTCCTCATCCTTCTTAATAATAGTTGTTACTCACAACGTCGATCGCGTCCCGCGTCGTTCTTGCGAGTTCTTATTATAGGTACATATATTGTCTGGGACATATTTTTAGATTTTTTGGTATCTTTAACCGTAGCCCACGCATTGGATACCCTCAAAGATGAATAATTTCACCGTTTTTTTTTGCACATTTCCCACTGTTTCTTTGCTCCTTTGCATGGTCGCAGCGTGATGTTTCATAGCTTTCAGGCTTTCCTCTATAAATGCTCTCACTAACACGAGATTATATATTCGAACCAGTATTTTCGACATTAGTACCAACAAACTAACAAACTCTTCAGTTTTATAATATTAGCATAGATATTATAGCACTATTAGGGTATATTTATCTTCATTTGGGGACATAGATCTTGTCGTGTTATCTAAAAGTTGATACTAAAGAATTTTGAATTTGATCATAGTCGTTTGTGCCTCAAATGAAACTAAGTGTAAAGCGTAGTAAGACCTTCCTATTTATCACAGATTTAAAACTGATGTCCCAATTCAGAATAAAGTAATAAACAACAGAGATTTTTTTAATATTTAGAATATATACCTATGTGAAATATTAAACATGATGAAATCTCTTTCCCCTTAAATAAAAATATAGGGCCACTACGGGTTTTTATTTCGAAGGATTAAATATATACGTATTTAGGATTATATAATTCGTAAAGTTTAATCAACCAGAAACCAAGATTTGCGTCCCATCGAATGCCACTTATATTTTCGGTCCTCGTTATTTTTAACAGAATTCCTTTTTATATATGCTTGCGCATAAGTAGTTACGTCGTTTGTGATCCGAATCGGATGATGTCTTCTTTTGTTGGAAAGTGAATTTTTCAAGATCCTCATCGTAAGGATGATCATCCACCCTGATGGGTGTGATGGTATGACCAGATAAAATCGAAAGATTGAAAATTTTAAAATTCGTCGTTTTGTGGTCGATTGTGCTTAAAGGTATTACTTTCGTTACTTAACTTAAAATTTAATAAAGATGTCGAAAAGATCTGATGAAAGAGCGGAGAGAGGGTCGCAGGAACTCCTCAATGATTTACAGCTACCTTCTGACCATAAAATTACAAAATATTTATTCAATATTTCATACGTATTACTTCGAGCGAAATAATACTTTTTTCTTTCTCGTGTAACTACTGTTTGAGGCCTGGTATTTTTTCCCAAATAAAAACACTTTCGTTAAATATATAGGCAAAAAGTTTTTAATTATTTTTGTTTTATTTTATTTTATTGACTACAAATTTTTTTGGATATAAAACTTATGTAAAACCGTATTCGAGTTCGTCTACACGCCCTTGTCTATATCGTCGGTACCTATTTAGTTGTTATAAGTGCTGTAAATTGTGAGATCCTTTAGTCTTTTTGCACAAAGACATTTAAGACTGTATTATTAATTATTATTATGGCACGCATTATTATTATTTATAATGGTGTTGCAGCAAATCGTATTTGGGGTTACGTTCGTCCAAAACGAGTCCTGAGTAATAGCTTCTTCGAGTTATCTGATTACTGTCAAAAATGTATGCATTCAAATATGCATCGTTTATATTTATATAATTTAATTGCAGCCGCAAACATGGATTCCGACTACGATCGCAAGTTTCAAGAAATGAAGAAATACATACCTTTTTTAGAGGGTATGATTAATAAATTGGAGAGCAGCAATTTACCTATTAACCCTAGACAGGCGCATCTTGATAAAATAAAATCCCTGAGAGATTTACTCGAAAATAAGAAAAAACGGTTTGTTCCAATAAATAAATTTGCTTATTGATTTGTAGATTTACTGTTGATACATAATTGTTTCAGTGTGTCTAGAGTTACTTGATTTTTTTTTCAACAGAATGAAAATGGAGAATTTGTTAAAGTGCGAGCAAGTCTTGATCAACTTGTATGCTAAGGTTGAACAGGTACGTTTCTTAACTTTATAACTTCCTAAAGTTAAGTAAAAATAATTATTACTGGCCATAAATAAAAAAAATCTGAGCACATATATTATACTAATAGCTATCATATTTCTCAAAAACTTATTGCACATCTAGTAAGGATGACCCTTTAATTTTTTGACTATACTAGTGTTCTTAATTTCTTAGTACGATTTAACGACAGTATTTTTTTTACATTATAGACAGACCTGAAGCGAGAAGGTAATAAAACAGGCTCTAAAAATACGGACTTGAATACGGTCAGGAACAAATTGAAGTCTATTGTAACAAAATTAGATCAAGACGATACATCTCGAAGTGTAACAGGTGATGAAGTAGTAGATAGTGCGCAGACATCACTGTTCGAACGACGGTCTAGCAAAAGTTGTTCAACGCCAGTAAAAGAACCATTAAATGACAACAAGAAGAACTCACCACAAGCATCTAAAAGAAATTATACACGAGTGCTTTTGTCACCAGAAAGATCTGATCAAAAATGGTCCGATGATGAGAATCCTAAAACTGAAAAACTGTATAGTAGGAGGTCTCCTAGGAGAATTTCGAATAAATATTCTCCTACATATAAAAAAGAGAGGAAAAAGTCAAAAAAGTTAAAGGACCTGCAGTCAAAGGACCTAAATATAACTTTAAACGTGCCCGAAGAAAGTTTGAGTTCCTTAGATACGGAGGATATTTTATCTAGAATAATTAATTGTAGTGATAGTGATGTTGACATTACTACGCTGCGTGAACTGCGAACACAGATCTTAGGTGAACTTAAACAGACGGGCGTTAAAGATGATATTTCAGATTTATTACTGAAATCGTGCAAGAAGAATACTGCAATAGAGAAAAAATGCGAAGTAGAAGAAGGTGAATTATCGGATAGTGAGAGTGAAACAATTGAAAACATATATGGAAGTTTAGTCATCGTCGACAAAGAAAAAACAACGAAAGATTCTGTAGGAAAAGATAAGTCACGTAAAATTCAAATTTGTTTAGTTATTAATTCTGATAAAAAAGGTGATAATTCTTTAGACCACGATAAAAGTAATTGCGTTATAAGTGGAGAGGCATCAAGTTTTGAATCTTACCCTGTAGAAAAGACCCAAGAATCAGATTTAAAAGAAAGCAAGGTGTCTAGTGAGAAAGTAGCCGTCAAAAAGGAAGAAATTCAGCACCATGTAAAAGACGAACAACCTTGTAGACATCTTGAATACGAGGGCATAGTCATTAAGAAAGATAACAAGTGTGATGAAATAATTAAATCTCAAATTGAAATTACTAAAGAGGAAAAAGAAACAAATGACAATAGGACTGAAATGAGTAGAGATATTAATGATGATAAAATTTTAGAAGACAATGTCATATCTACGAATAAAAATGAGCAGTATTTTGCGCCTAACTTCTATAAACATGACAATGACAATAAAACTATAACGAATACTACTTCGAAGTCTCATAAATTAGACAAGTCAGCGGTAAAAATTGAAGACGAATCAAATCAAACACAAGAAACTATTCAAAGTCCTGTTGAAATACCGCTTTTAGATTTAGAGGCTTCAAAAAAACAAGAGATTGTATCAGAAATTGACATATTGCAGGCTTTAAAAAAAGAAATACTGGGCGAGAGCCCATCATCAACTACCGTTGAGAATACTCCACTTCTTCATCAACCAAAGATATCAAAAGTATCAAGCGCTAAAGAAATTGTGAAAAAGAGAATTTCAATTGAAAATTATAAAGAGAAATGTCACTCATCGACTGAGCCGAGGAAGCCATTATTTTTCCGCGAAGCGAATAAGAAAAGAATACAGTTGACTGACAAAGAATGTGAAAGATTTAATCTTCCCAAAAAAATTTCATTTAATGATGATGACGATAATTCTATTGTCTCTCTGGGTGAAATTTATAGTGATTTAGCTCCTAAATCACCAGATCATGAAGATTTTGCTGACACAGGAATAAAACCACCTGTTATAATACCTAGTGACCCGGTTGAACCCACAGTGGTATGTTCGTTACTGGACGTGGATATGAGACATGTCTCTATTACACCTCAAATTTTAACAGGTACAACGTCGGCATCAAGTATTTCTGAAAATACTGATAAAACAAAGTTGTCAGACCCCAGAAAGTCTCGTTGGGAATCTTCGTCGACAAAACGAGAGAATATTCTGCCATCATTTAACCCCATAGACAACCCGAATCAAACTCTACAATCTACACTTCAAACCCCGTGTAACTCAATATTGAACCCTAATATGGCTCCTTTAACACCTAACAGAACACCAGTATTTGTTCCAAATGCGAGAACTTACGAAGTGACACCATCCAGACCATCACACGACGCTGAAGAGATCCCAACGAGAAAACATGTTTACGCGCCATCATTTTCGGTTGCAAATTCATTTGATACAAATGATAAGAACGAACGCTTCTCAATGGACAATTCCTCTACTCCTATCTGGGAATTGAATCCTATTGCCGACGTGGATAATTTTGACACAAATGATTCGTATGGACGATTAGAGCGCTCGACAACTCCTGTGCGCTCCTTTGATAGATTCGATTGTCCATCTACACCATTACCATCATTTGGTAGAATGGAGTGCCCTACAACCCCGTTGCCATCTTTTGGTCGAACGGAAAGAGCAATGACTCCCATTAATTCGTACAGTCATTTCGAAAATTCCGCAACAACGGTTCATCCCTTCTTAAGAAGAGGCGAAGGTTCAGCAACACCTGTCCATTCGTTCGGTCGTTCAGATGGTTCAACGACGCCGATTCATACATTTGGTCATTCAGATAGCTCTTCAACACCGTCTCACATATTCGGTCGCTCCGAAGGATCCATAACACCCGTTTTTTCATTTAATCGTTCTGAAGACTCGCCGACTCCTTCGTACATGTATGGTCGATCTGATGGTTCTACTACACCTGCCCATGCTTTTGGAAGATCAGATAGTTTGGGAGCACCACAATCTTTTGATGTGTCAAGATCCGACTCGTATAGAAGGTCTGCGAAGCCACCTTACAGGCGACATGATCCTAGACTTAATAGAAGTTATGATCACGATAATTATAATAGGCCCGAAGATGAAAAAGATTATGGTTACAACAGGAATCCTCAATTCTTTTCCGATTATCAGTCTGATCAAAGATTTTCTGAATCGTCCAGTGGATGTAGTCAAAATTACGGAAGACGTGAGTTTAATAGATCTCGAGGCCGAAGGGGTGATTGGTCTTATAAGGACTCTTACAAATCGGATAGAGAGCCAAGTGCTAATCGCTTTATACGCAAAGACAGGGACTCTTATCGCTTTCGTAAGAAAAACTCTAACTACAACGAGAGAAATCTTGAAAAATCTATTGATAAAAAACATTCTGCCGATAGAGAGAGAGAGAAGGCATATACTTCTTTAAGGAAGATTGATGTGTCAAATGTACCATCTGAAAGTCGAACGTTAGCGATTGATACAAGAGTCAATACCACGTTTCAAGGAACAAACATAACGTTAAGTAGTTTTGATAAACGAAGACAGCGTGCGGCTAGTGTTGGAAGGATTTTGACACATGAGCCTAGTCTGGGTATAAACAAAAACACCGTTACTAGGAGATCGGAAACCGCCGAAAGTGAAACTCGTAAGAGATTTCTACGAGCGTCTAGCGTTGGCAGAGAATTTCACACAAATGTCAGTTCAAGTTTTAAAGATGTGAAAGCTGATTTGCGATCTTTCAAGTTGACAAACGATTATATTGTGAGAAAAAGTACTGTTGATTTTAAAGCGGAAAATAATTCTATAAAATTAAACCATGCCAAGGGCATAAACGAAAGATATTCGCCGAGAAAAAATAATCGTGATCCTAGAATGCGGCGCGAATCAAGATTTGATAGGGCAGAGAATAGTAAAGTAAAAACAAGTCCAATTGGTGACACAAAAAAGTCTGGTATAGTATACACCGATAGCAATATTTCCGCGGGTGCCATTACTATAGGTGCAAGTAGTAGCGTCAAAAATTATAAAATACCAAAAATAAAACGATCACCAGAAAAAACTGTTGTAAGTGAAAATGTCCAAGAACATGAACCATCTAGTACTAAACTTATTACTAAAGAAAACTCTTCAAGTGAAAATAACAGTAAAACGAATACAGAAAGTAAAGAAATTGTTGTGTACGTAACATCGAAGGACACTGGTGAGTTTCAAAAGGAGATATTGAAATTCCAGAGGAACGATAATGATATAAATGACTCAAAAGAAATCGAACTACAGAAAGTCAAAGATTTGTACAAAAGTGTAAATGAGAATGCTTCGTCATCTTATCATCGTGGAGCAGAAAAGGTAGACTCGAGCGAAACTTTAGAAAGACGTGTTACAAGATCAGCAACAAATAACACGAATGTCACCGATGTTTCACCATCAAAATCAATTAGGAAGTATAAAAGAACAATTATATACGAAGACTCAGATTCTGATGATAAAAATGACAAAAGCAATAATGCTATGTCGCAACGAAAAAACACAACTGTCGAAAGAGGAGTTGAAATTAAAAAAGTAAATATTGAAGATACAAGTCAACAATCCAGTACAATGAAGAATTCCAATCGGTTAATGCCGGTAGTTGATGTCAATTTAGATGTGGTTTTGCCACAATCCGAAAAGAATTATAAAAGTGAAGTTAATTATGAGGACATTATCGCGAACCCGGATATAAATAATTTAACAAGTTCTGGTTGCAATGTCACGACAATTGATAAAAGTTCTGAAAAGGTTGCTCTAAAGTTGGAAAATACGGCTGAAACTACTGTTGCCGAAAACAATAAAGACCGAAATAAAACTATTAATAATGAAACTAATGAAATAACTCCATCAAATACTCCTTATTCCACGCAAAAACTTGATGAAAAAACTAGCGATTATATGGCTGAGCATACCAATAAAGAAAGCCATATAAATGACAATACCGAAGACCCTGAACCAAATAAGGAATCAGACGAATTTCATTCCAATTTTGCCGATCTAGAAATATTTTCTGATACCATAACAACTGATCCTGTTTTAGATAATATAAATGCATTAATAGCAGATTTAGATCATGATTTAGACGTGGAAAAAAACAATGAATCACGCGGTCCATTTACACAAGAGATCACCATGGAAAATATGTTAGAAAACATAACTGTAAATAGCATGAATAGTAATGATAAGATAAATAAACCAGATGAAAATGTATCAATAGAAGTAAATGATATTTCTAAAAACATTAACAGTTCAGCCAGTATCAGTTCTAAAAATAACGAAAATATTTATGAACAAAAGACTGGTGAAGTTAAGGATAGTTTGATTAATAACGATAGTAATGATGCAACGGTTTCTACTACAAAAGAAGAAGTTCAAAGCCTTAAAGATAAGAATAATGAAACTCGAGAAAAAAATACAACAGTTGATAGTTTGGCAACACCTGATAGCACCATAAATGTTGAAAACCAATCTAAATTGGCAGACGAAAATGTACCCGATAGCACAAATGATTTCAATGATATTTCGTCATCAAATTTAATATCCGAAACCCAAAACAAAAAGTCCCCAAATAGTCATCAATCTGAACGTGCAGAAAGAAGTGATTCTATCGGAAATTTTTTATCAATACTTCAAGATAAAACTAAGATAAAAGAAGTATTAAGTTTACTAGGTGATTCATCATCAGAACATGCGAAAATAAAAAGAAAACTAGAAAAGCTTAGTGAAATTGTATCCGATGACGAAGAAAACGATAACGGATCTAAAGATGCCGTTACGAACAAAAATAATAAAAACAAAACAGAATGTACTTTGAACAAAGACAGCTATAATGAAGTTACTGAAATCCAAGTTAATACTGTTGTGGAGAATTTAGATAAAAAAGATAAGGAGGAGGAAGCAATAAACGATCCTAAAAACGTAGAATTCCATGAAACACCACATAATTTACATAGTAGTAAAGATTCGTTCCAACAAGCGAAGGAACCAGAAATTGGAGTAGAACCTCTAACTTCCCCTAAACAGTTAGTAGAAAAAGAAGTGAAAATCCAAAAAAGAGGACGAAAACAGAAAACGTTAAATAAAGGAGTTGCGAGTATTAAAAATGCAAAAAAAAATACTAGCGTTATTCCTAAAACTAAAAAACCTTCGAGAGAGGTATTAAACTTACAGGCAGACATTCGCGAGATGTTTTTAAAAGATGATAAAGAAATCTTAGACGGTACAACAGGGCTACGAATGTGTCGTTTAGCTAAATTAGTTGATAGTAAATCTCAAAATGATAAATCACAAAATCTCCAAGAAGATATAATAAAGACTTCCAGTAATGACAATTCGTCAGATATAGGTGACAAGAATATTAAAAAAAAAACTGCTAAGAAGTCAAAAAGTTTAAACTCAACAGACCGGAATGCGTCATCGGAAAAGGTAAAAATATATGAAGATTCAAATTCCCAAAGCTCGACTAAGTCCATGTATACTAATGAAAATGAATCTCAAAAAGATCCATATGTCTTTGAAACCGAATCGGTAGGCGAATCCATTTGTACTAGTGAAAAAAAAGATGACTCTTCCGAATACGATAGCGAGTCTTCTCTCGGACCAGACTCTTGTAAGAGTGATTTACCAGAGCGACGTACTCCAGAGGCTAAGAAAAAAACGAAGCGCAAGCGTTCTGCGTGGCAATCGGGAGTAATTGTACCCAAAAACAAGAAAAAGAAAAACCAAATCTCGAAGATAAAAACTGATAGTGATCCTCTACCTAAACTAGCCTTCGAAGCCAAGTTGCTTGATCCTAACTGTTATATTGATAAACTTTACTGTTTTTCAAAAAATGTTTTAATCTACGATTGCCGATTATGTTCAGAAAAAGACAGTGCGATTGTACATCATTATAAAACAAAGCACCCGCACAGTGAAATACCTTTATCTCGTATGAGTCCAGATGTGGCGCAGGAGGCCATTAAGCAATGTGAAAAAATAGATTTTCAAGCTATCGGTGCAGTTCCGAGCCAACGTTACGTATGTCGGTTTTGTTTCAAAGAATTCGCAAGTTGCAAGAGTTTTGAAAGCTTCTTTTGGCACGTGGTAAGTGTCCACACTGGAGAATACAAGTATGACTGTTCAATTTGCGATACAGATAAAGTATGTCCATTTAGTTTGGACATCCCTCCACCACCAAATAAGGAAAAGGGTCATGTGACCGGATATGTCTGTGGAAATTGTAACTACACTCAAATATCATTAGAAAATCTGAAGAGCCACGTTATCTCACGGCATAACGATGAAAAGACTGAAGTATACACTATTAATTTGTCTCACATGTCAACAAAGTCTATAAATACACTGTTAAAACGACCAAAAACTAGTAAAGAGGAGCAACGTGTTTTGAGAAGTTCAAGGTCTAACATAAGTCCTGACCTTGTCGATTACAAAGAAAAAGAAAATGATATGAGCAATACGGCGGCATCGAGCAATTTACAGGATTTAAATATCGAAAACATTAAGGGACAGAAGAAAAACCAATCTAAGATAACATTTGAAAATGATACTGATTACGATAATATCACTAAACTGTCTATGCAAATAGTCGATAGATTTAAAGTAAAAGAAGAGAAGAGAGATATCGAAGTTAAAGAAGCAGAGGTCAACTCAGATAATGGTACCGATTTGATCCCCGCTTTAGACGCGAACGAAGGGCCAGAAGAAGGGGTAAATGAATCAGTTAAAGACATTAATGAATTGCCTCATTTTAACGTCACGTTTACAGAAACAGGTAGCAAACAGTACGTTTGTTGTATTAATCAACATCACAATCACTACAAGACGTCGCTAATGATTTCATTTAAAAAACATGTCGCGTCGCACTCTGAAAAGTGGGACGGTTATTGTCACGTTTGTAAAGCTATTGTCATGCCCCAAGGAGCCCATTTATTTAAGACTTGTCTGCAGCATTTTACGGATAATCATCCTGACGGTTTTCCCGTTTTGGAGTCACTAGAAAAGCAGGTCATCGAACAGCCCGCTCGACCTTCGGCATCTCCGAGCCCGCTCGAAGTTCACCCAAACCATTTTTATCTGTCAGGCCATTGGCGGAACTAATATCGAAAGCTCACGATACCCCTACAATCCCCGGTTCCCCATTGCCCGTAATAAAGAGCGTGATGAGCCTAGGTGACCCGCATATTTCGGGCCTACCTGCAGTGGCAACGGAGACACCTACAGTTCACTTGTACGAAGAAGCCCAAGCCGAGATTATGTTGAAAAAGAACAGGATTATACTGGACACAATGTTGTCGTATGAGAAGTTGGTGCACGTGTTTAAGTGCGCGGGACGCTTCTGCTCGTACACAACGGACAGCGCAGAGGACGCGTTGCACCACGTCACGACCCATTCGCGCGTGGGCGGAGAGAACGCGTTGAAGTGCGCGTACTGCGACTTTAATTCCCTAGACAACGCGATAGACTTGGTGACACACGTTTTCAAGAGCCACGGCTTCTGCCAGTACGCATGTTGCTACTGCTTCTACAGAGCGGTGTCCAGTCAAATGGTTAACGCGCACATCGATAGGATTCATGCGACTATGCCCATCAAAAAGGTGCTCAAGACATCGTTCACAACGGAGCCGCCAGAAGACAGCCAGATGCTATCGAGAGAAGATGCCGTGCCGCACTACGTTTGTAATTGTGGTAAGTTAAGTTATGGGTACCTATGGCTGAAGTAAAAATTATTAATAAACAAAATAAGTACAAAGTGTATGGAACTGTGATTTTGAATCGTGTCATTCGTGCCATTATAACTTGTCTAATATTTAATAAGTTTTGCATGTCGTTTATTAGGATTCTTTAAGCTTTGCTGTTGTCGGATGACATTATTTTAAGCCGTTAAGTGATTTTTGGAATAAAATGTCAGTTTGTCAAACGTCTGTCCGAGAACTTTAAAAGCATTTAAAACTTGAATTGAAACAAAATTATATCAGCTCTTCGTTACAATAGCTGCTTTACAATGCTGACATTTCTCTATTTACAAAACAAGGGAATGTTGTTATATTACTGTGCGGTAATATACCTTCAACTCATTGGGTGACAACGAACGCCGGATGACTTTTTTAAAACAATTAATCGTCTCGCAACAGTAGAATAAGCTGCAGATAAAAGTTATAAGAACACCGAGATAAGCATTATTCACTAATTACAGATGAGGATAATTCGAAGTGTAAATTCAAGACTTACACGCCAGGAAAGCTGTGTGAACATATGAAAAGTAAACACCCCAATGCTGAAGTATATGAATGCTATGTGAGTCCATCTTGCTTTATAATTAATGGGCCGTCTACAGCTCAATTTACCTTAAATATTATCTTATTTATTAAAAAATATACATATATATTTTGTATAATATCATTAAATGAAAAAGCTATAATAAAATAATTTCTGCTCTCAGATTTGTCAATTGACCTCGCAGAATGTGGCAGAGATAATTCACCATTACAAAACCCATGGACTAAAGCTGTACCAATGCGCGCGGTGCGTGTTCGGCGCGGACTCTGAGAAGGAATTGTTAACTCATGCGTCTATCTACCACTCTATTTATCAGCCTCAAGCGTATCTGAGAGTTATTACGAACAAGGTAAAATTAAATTTATTTATATTAAACAAAAATAAATGTGATTTGAATTTATATACTTAATTATATTTATATATATTGTTGTGTTTATCCAACATTATATATTATTAAGTCTGTGGGTAGATCGCCCAGTTGTGCGTAAATGTATATTTCACCAAATAAAAATTGTCGATGTGTTCTTGTATGTGAAGACACCATATTATAGTTTATTATCTCTTATTTAGAAAGTAGTCTTCCCATATGCTTTATTAAATATGAAAATTAGTACTTATGTGAAATATGTACGCTTTTCAGGAAGGAACAAAAGAGTACAGAGTTCTGCCTTTGGCGCACTTAAACAAAACGAACGCACTAACAATAGACGTGCCTCCGTCTAGTATAAGAGACAATCCCGTCAGAGAGGCAGAGAGATCAGTCGACCTGGAGAAGCTTATCGGCCACAGCGCCACGTATAGAGAGCCTGCGTCCGAGCCTAGTGCGGATGGTCCCTCGGAACAGAGCCCCGAAGGTCGTGCGCTGGATACTATCCTCGATTTTGCCCCGGAAGTTAGGCCCTGTACACCACCGGTGCCCATTGCGCTAGAGCAACAAACCACGCCCATCATCAAACAAGAATCGATGATACGAGCGTCGACAACACCGCAGCAAACCTCTTCGGATATAATTTGCATAGACAGTGACGAAGATGGACTCGACGTCTCTAGCGCTTCCAATATATCCACAACATCTAATGTTCCGGCTGAAGTCGAAATTCAGTCGAAACCAATGACGTTTCCACTGAGTTACCTCTACAAGTGCTCCGAATGTGGTTCGCTATCGAAGAACGCAGTAGGATTTAGACAGCACCTAAAGGGCTGCTTCGAAAACAGAGACATCGTGCCGTGCGCATTCTGCCAATTTAAAGGCCGTAAATCGCGCATCGTAACCCACTACAACAAAACCCATCAAGTTAAGTTAACCAACAATATGAGGCACGACTGCGGAGATTGCGGCGCCACGTTCATGTCTACGGAGGCGATCAAGAAACACCACAAGGACGAGCACGACGCGACAGAAATCAACATTATCAACAAGGTGGTCGACAAAGTGAAAATTAGAGAAGTGACGAAGAGGGTGACTCTGCGGCGCAAATCGGCGGCGAGCATTGGCGGGGAACCGCCGGCGAAAATGAAGAAGTTCGGTCCTCAAGACGTCAACCTGCTGCCCATTAATCCTATATTCGATGAATCCATTCATTGCTCTTTGTGCGAGTTCTCCACGAAGGTCAGGTTGAATATGGTCCGCCATTTGCAATTGCACGCGAATCAGCAACCGGTGCCGCAAACCGCCCCCGTCAATCCTGTGCCGCATCTGGAAACCAACGAAAAACACTTCGACAAGATGGTAAATCTAGCTTCCAGTTCGCTGCTCACTAGACAAGACAAGAACATCAGGAGCGAACCCGTTGTGACCCACATGATTTCACCAGACAAAACGTCCCGGTATCCCAAATATGTTCCGGAGAGGACTCGTCACACGTGCGGAGCGAAAAACTGCCTCTACATATCGTCGGACGAAAGTATGCTCAAATACCACTGGGAGACTTTACATTCCGGCAGCAATGACTTCCATTGCGTACACTGTCCTCCGTACCAGACGTTGGACACGAAAACGCCGTTGACGGCCTCCCGTATCATCGCCCACTTGAGGATGCACGACGTGAGGCTATATGCCTGCTCGAGATGCACCTTCTACCACTACAAACGCCAAGTTGTAGAAAGGCACATGAATGAAATTCATAAGGAGTGCAAGGTCATGACCGTGAGAGAAGAAGCAAAAGAGGTCGTGCCTCAGGCCACCGCCGCTCCCGCTCCCACCATGGACCTGAAGCCGTGGCAATGTGGCCTCTGCGAGTTCAAAAGCCTTCTACGTCCCGAAGTTTCTGAACACTGCGCCAAGTTACACAACTCGAAGATGCAATTCAAGTGTGTGTATTGCGCTTTCAGAACTTCGAATATAGAGAACGTGACGAAGCACCAAGCCAAGTCGCACCAAGGTAAACCCGCTGTGACCTTCTATTTTTACTACCGAGAAGGTTCAATACCCGAGCCGGATGGATTGCCGTTCTGGGAGATGCAGAGGAATAAGTACAATTTGACTGAAACCAAAGTGAAGACTGAGAAGGCTACTAGTCCGACCCCTATCGCACAGACTACGACGATACAAAGTGACGCACCGGTTGTGAATCTGAATATAGTCAAGCAAGAAGCCAAGGAAACTTCGGAGGATAGTATGGAGGAACTTTGTGAACGATTCGGACAGTTCTGTGAACCAAACGGCTTGAAATACAAGTGTCCCTTGTGCAAACAAGTAATTGAGGATACGAAGGTGGCAATGCAATCACATTTGTTTGAGGAATTGCAGTATAGAAAGTGAGTATACAAAATGTATTTCTTTATATTCAAATACTTTATTTAATTTGATCAGGTAAGATTTGCCCCTAAATATATAATCTTTAATCCATACTATATCATTTGTCAAATTAGTCTTACTTACCTATTTTAGTTTTCGAATTGTTCGGCCGTCATACAATTTAGGTGTAAATTTACACTTAACACATTAATTTTCACATATGAATTTATTTGACACATTTTAGCGTATATAACACTATTACACATGTGCCTAATATGGTATATTTCTTCTAGATGGAGTTGCAGCATTTGTTTCTACAAAGCATTCCATAGGCAAGGCTTAACAGAACACATGCAATCGGAACATCACCAAAACCGTGACCCTGTGGAATTACCTGTAGATGTCCGAGTGGAAACTTGGGTCACTAAACTTTTGGAGCATCAAGAGGCGATAATTAACTTAGCCAAGGAGAAACTTGATCAGCAAAAGGCAGAAATCCGCAAAAATACAGAACCCTTACAACAGCAAAAAGTCCAGACGCAAGCTTCGTCTCCATCGAGGAATGCACAGGATAAACCCAATAAGGAGGAATTGGAGAGACAATTTGGCGCATTAGGACAGTCGAAAAGCATGTCCTTTTGCTGCCCCAAGTGTAACGAGCTCATTAAAGAGGAGTGCAATATGCGTGATCATTTGGAAAGCGAGTTGAACAAAATAAGGTACAGCTGACTTTTGGACTTTGATATTTATGTTTATTAATTACTAGCATTCGCCTTTTTTCCACGTATGTCATTTCTTAAGGTGTGAAAGTTAGCCGAGACTATCGTCCCAAATCTAAATTGAATTGATGTAATGTCAGATACTGTGTAGTTTACTTTACTATTGACTGGGTACTGTACATACCGTGTAAACATACAGACAAATGATAATACAATGTTGTGTTGTCACTTTTTCCATACCAACAGTAATTAGTGTTAGCTTTAATATTTTGTTTCAACATGTTTCAGGTGGTGCTGCAGTGTTTGCCCTAAAACATTCCAATCATACCATCAAGCCCAGTTCCATTGTAAAACCCACTTGGGCCAATCCTCTCGGCCGCTGGAGGCGCCGAGAGACTCTACGCTCAGAACGGCCTGGGTCGATGCTGTACTGGAATGTCAGAAACTCAGCATGAATTGTGAAACACCTGAAAAACATAGCGAGTCGCCGGAGCCTCCAGAGAATTCTCTCCTCGTTGTCAGATATGAAGAAACGGTGCCAACACCTGAGATACAAGCGACTTCAAATCGGGACAGTGACGACGAGCGACTAGTCATCGCCGAGCAGCAAAGAGGCAGAAAAAGAAAAGCCACGTTAACTTGCGACCATTGTCCTTTTATATCGAGCAATAAGAAGACGTTGACGGAACATCTGCTGCGACATTACGGCCTTAAACCATACATCTGTGTATACTGCAAGCTCACAGGTCCTCTTAGAAGTCTTCAAAAGCATCAGAAGATTTACCACGCAATGAAACCAATGAAAATTGAAACTACCGAAGTGCCAAATGAACCGCCAAATGAATATCTCAGGAAAAATAAGAAGGTCCAATCCTTTGCGTACTGCGTCTGTCTGACTTGTCAGTCCCCCGTCATGGAGATGGACGTCTCGGATCATATACACGATAATATCGAGCCAGAGTTTGGTAGGTTTGGTGAAGTGATTGTGCGGTGTTCCACGTGCAATACGCTGCACAAGGATATCGGGAAGTTCCAAGAACACAGTAAGATTAAGCACCCGAACGATGGAAACTATGTTTTCTACAAATTGTCTCATGAGCACCGCCCCAACCAAGCGTGCACCTTGTGCCCGCAGAAGTTTAGCCTCAAGAAAGACTTGAGGGCTCATATCGAAGCGATGCACGCTAAGTCAATGGAGTACGCTACGATCGAGCGCCGCTTATCGAAGGACGTCATCGTGCTGGACGACGAAGAAGACACATTGGCTGAGGTGACGCCGTCGCCGCGACGAAAAGTGGCTAGAAAATCTACCACTAAATTGCCATGGACTAAATCGGTAGCTCGAAAGTCTACTACCAAATTGCCGATGAATTACAATGAATACTCTTTCTATGGGACTACATTCTCGGCCGACGGTCTCGAGAACGTGACGACCCTAATGCCGTTTTACAACACGGTCGTGCCGGTGACCTTCCAGAGGCTAAGCGATATACTCAATGTAAATCCGAGGGTAGTCGTGAAAAAGATGGAAAAGCCAATAAGCGAACATGTAAATAAGTGATGGACATAAGGTGAACGTGTCATTGTGAACAATGTGCCGAGGCGACCTCATATCTGTGATTTAAGCATTCTTAATTTGTATGATAGTTTACTTAAAACTCGTTGTTAGAATTTGTAAGAGATATCTTTATTTTGACTGATTTTAAATAAGTTTAATGGTTGACAGCGAAGTCATGATTGAATGTATGATATCATTGTTTCAAGAATTGGTTTATCTTTCAGGATTCTTTTCTTTTTGGATTCAGTTGAACAAGTTAATTAATACAGAAAAAAATATGATAAAAAATTATATGCCTTATTGGTTGTAAATTACTTATAAAGAGTGAAAATTCTATGGACACAAATTTCTCCCATTGATTCCTCCAGTTTACCTAGTCTAAACAAATGAATATTGTTGCTTAACAACTTACCGTTGATAGTTGAGCCCCAATAATATGGAGGATAAGCTCTCTTTGTATAAAGAGCCGGAAATTGTTTTTGTTACTATTTCAGATTATAGTTGTATATCTATGTCAGCTGTGTGATATAGAATTATATTTAATTTTAGAAACTGTGGACAATAGGAAACTAAAGTCAAGTGAAAAGTTTGATAGACTTTGGTTTCTTCTACAAATTGGCGTTATGGCCACGATACGATTTCCTCTATTTTTATTACTATTGCGTACTAGAGTTTTTGTTTTGTTGAGCCATACAAATGTGAGATGTGTTAGAAGATGTCCTAAGACCTGATTTTTTTCAATAAACATTAGAAAAAAAATTTCATTGAGGTTTGTCTTTATGATACAGAAAGATAGACTCGCATAGGAGTTGACTCGGCAACACTTCTTAAAATTGAGACAGGCCCGAAGTTCAATCTTTACTTTAATCCATGAATCTATTTAAAAAAACTAAGTTTTCAGAACAAAAATTGCATATGTTCAACTGTTGTAAATCGTAGGTTTGTAATTTTAATAACAAATATCCATATTTGTTGTTAAAGTATTATAATTAAAATTCCCCGAGCAATCGAGGAGCTAACTACATCTGATGATGCCGTCCTCATGCTCTCGCTCTCCCAAACAGGCCGAAAGAAAATATGCTGAACGATGACCGTGAAGGCTTTACACAATTTACTATATTTTATATATATATATATTATTTATTCATAATATCAGACCACACTTTTAATTACATGTAAAATATCTTTTTAAAAAAAAGAGGTGGATAGTGCATACGACTCGAATTACCTACCGAAGCCGCCAGTTTGAATGGACATGCATTAAAAATGTAACAAAAAGTGAAACAAGAAACACGCCATTGGAAAAATGTTATGGTTCTGTCAGGAACAAGCCAAGTTTTGCCAGACCTTTTCATTAACTTGATGTTTCATTATCGCGGCTTTAATAATAGATACCTTAACTTAAAACAATCATACTAACTAAAGTAATCTTCATTGAATTGAATCGAATTTGACCAAGTTAGAGCAATTAAAAAAAGTTGATTCATTAAAATCTGCCTGATTTGTAACTTCGATCTCTGATTGTATTTTAACAATATAAGGAATAATGAATTATCTTTGTTGGTAAAAGAGCATTAGCATAGCTCTGTACGATTAGTAGAACAAAAATATTTTTAAAGTCCCAGTGTTGTCACTATTAAAATACATTTGTTACATTTTTGCATTAAAACAATCAACTTTATTAAATAAAATCCTCCTAATATAAAAATCCTGGTCTATTTATTATTTCGTTTCATGTAATGGAAGATTGGCGTAACAAAACAAATAGACCGTATGATTATGTACGGAGAATGAATGGGCCGGCTGAACGGTTGATGACTGAGAAAATTGAATGGGAACGGAAGCAAATAAAACCAGTAATGAGCTCGCTATGACCCTGCTGAAGGGGTTCCTTTTAATATATATACCATTATATATCAGGCTAGCGGCAAATTTATGACTTAACTTATTTTTATTGTCTAAAAATGTTAAGCTACAATTCATATGGTAACAAAATTGCTAACACAATTTTTACACAAACAATTGTAAAATTAATTTTCGCCTAAGTTAATTGCGCATTTTTATTTTCCTCCTTATTGAAAATCATGTTTTTTTGTTATTAGGCCACTCTGCCACTAGCAGCCTCATATATAGATATAACAAGCGACTGATTGATTTATTCAGTAATTCAATAATTGTTAAAAGTAATTTATAAAATATGAAATACTAGCTGTGGCCCGACTTCGTCCGCGTGGAAAAGTGACTTGGGGTAGAATTTTTAATTATTGAGGCTGTTTATTAATTTATATAAGGGTGCATTTAAAGCAGCCAATCTATGTGTAAGTGCTACTTGCCGCAACACCCTCACCTCTCATTCCTACACTCTCGCCCACGTCCACTCCTATTCCCAAAAAGCCAAGGAAAAAAGTTTCATTGTTCTAGCTTCAAAAACCACGAATTTCCATACAAACTCTCATCCCCTTTTTCGACCCCTATCAATCCTTTTTGACATTAAAATTTCGGAGTTAAAGCCGACAGGCAGACGGAGTTACTTTCGCATTTAGAATATTAATATAGAAGTATAGATAATATATTTATTTTTAATGTTTATTCATCCAAATGTAATTCGATATGTCATACACATATGAAATAGCAAGTCTTGTCGAATCTTAAATGTATGGGCGACCCAAAGCATTACACTGCCATGTCAAGACACGCTTTGATTAGGGCGTCGTCACACAGATGGAAGTGTAACCGATAAAACGTATATTGTACATGACTAGATTTTGTTAAAATCCATTTAATATTTTGCGAGTTCAAGAAAAACATAATTTAATCCATGAATAAGGTCACGAGGTTTATATCCTTTGGGTGTGAATATGTTACCTAAATGGTGTAAAATCCTCAAATTACTGAAGTGAAGTGAAAGTAGAGTATTAAATTGAAATATTTACCTGGAACGTCTGTCAACGCCTTTACAACTCGATCCTCCGATATAAGTTCTATTTTAGTCCGACACTTTTCCAATAATGTAGTTTCACAGTTTTGAAAGAACTGATCCTGACAGCAGATTCACCTGATGACACCTAATACTATTAATATAAATGCGATCTGTCTGTCTCAATGTATGTTTACCACAGCTGGGGACGTGTCTCAAAGGATGGAGGGTTTAAGAGCGTATATCCACCACGCTGTTTCGGTGGCAGTAACGTCTAATGTGACTAAATATAGTTCTAGAAGTATATTTAGGCACTTGCTTGCACAAGCTTGCTTGGCTTGCTTTGCAGCCAAGCAAGCTCTTGATGGAAGGCGAAATATCCCATATTACATTACTACGGACAAATGAACAATCAATAAATTAATATTCTTTTTATCTTCGCTATTCTTAAGCTTAATACTAATTTTTCAGACGAACCCACTTTGATGAAGAGATATTTTCAAATACAAAGCCAATATGAGCGACAACATTGACAGCAAATCTTCTCAATATCAGTTAAGTCATTGTGCCCAACGTACAGCCTTACAAACGCACTTATAATATTCGTAGGATAAAAGGGATTAAGAAAGAGGATTTATTTTATTTTCTTTACAGTTTTATTGCATCTCGCTTTTCAGAGATGAAATGCAAGCAGGGAGATTGCATCAGAAGTGTACTTGACGTAACGAACAGCGGAGAAGGTGCTTCAAAGAATTTTGGTTTGGGAAACCGCAACTCTACGGTGAGAGAATTGCTATCATCACAGAGTACTGAATAAACCAGTTTATAATTATAAACATGTTTGCATGATTTCGTTAATAGTCTGATTTATTATTGAAACACACCTAGCGCGTCTCTAGTTTGCTCTGTACACATTCATCCACCACCACGTGTTGTTTAAGTAAATATCTAAATATTTAGACATTAAACTGATTGTTCAACTGGATGATCGAGTAAATGTGAAGGACATTTACTCGATCATACAGTTCATCATTTACCTATATTTTTACTGCAGAATAAAAAATAAAGATATAAATATCTATTTAAACTCGTAACAAACTAATAACAAAACAAACAACAATTTGTCGGTACTATGCTAAATCGAATCTCGCTCTCATAATCATACACCACAAAGAAAAATTAATAATATAGTAACAATCATTATAAACTATATAAATGCGGTCGTTTCTGCTAAACAACAAACTGATATTATCTCGTATCTCTGATTTACGACAATCATATACAAATTCTCCTTAATCTCAAATCTTACCATACTTGTAATAATATATGTCAATTGGATATTTGACTGTGAATCATATTTTAACGGTTTGAAACGCGATATATGCCAGTTAGAGTTATTTGAAAATTATTTTAACTACGTTATTAATTCTGCAAAGAGCCGGCCAGTTTCAGCAAATGACAATTTTGACGGAACAGATGGCGCTAGCGTAGCAGTTTTTTACTTTGACGTCAGGGAACCCATATTCTTTTTTTTATCTACGGCTAGAAGCAAAAATAGCTTCTCTTCGTCAGAGTCCGAAACATTCAACATCTTGCAGTTTACTGAGTGTGGCGATCGATACGACACACATAGCGTAGATATAAAGCAGGAACCGCCCTTAAACTGCTTTCTGACTCATGTTTCTGGTGTGACGTCAAACGCGACGCAACTGACCTGCTCTGCTACGGGGCTGCGCCTGCCCCGCTTTTGGTGCCCAAGCCTTTAGTCTCCCCGTGAGCACGGCTGGCTGCTGCACAATAATTAAGTGTTTTAAACCGTTAAAGTGTTTTACACTCACTATATAATTCACTGTAAAGTTTACAAATATATTATAAACAGTTAACTAACAGACAATTTTTCATCGCAATCTCGCTCTCTTATATATCTACAATTAATTATTATCGTCTTGGAAGTAATCTTCGCGAATAGCACTGTAGATGATTTTTCTGGGCACCATATTGCTGTCGAACAAAATTATATACGCCATTGGATACTTGATACGAGACATTTGCGGCTCCTGAAAGATCAATTATACGTGTAATTAGCAATCAAAGTGAATCGCCAAAATATATCTGAGACTACACGAGAATTTTTGTCACGGATTTCGATCTAAGGACCGGTTGCAAGGCGGTGGACGTAATCGCCTCCACACGTATCGGTCCGGAACCGACAAGTGTAAGGACTGTAGAACTCCGGGGTTCAACTCTCGACCCCGCAATACTTTTGCCAGATATATCACAAGGAAGAAGTCCCTCGGTTTGCATGCTTTTCACTATATGCAGACTTATAATATAAGTTATGTGAGCTACTTGCTTGTATTTCTCGGCTCATCTCCTCTTCACGATCATGTCGCGCGTCCGAGTGTTCTTCACGTCGTCTCTTGCTTGGTGGATGCGAATCTAGAAAATGTAATTAAAGTTTGTCTCAGATAATAAAGTATCTTTTCATTACTTTGATGGGATGACTAGGATTATTAAACAAGTCTTAAATAAAAATAAAATTATAAGTAGAAAACTCTTAATGAAAGACTAAGAAAATAATAGTAGGTTATTTATGTGCGTAACTTTTGAAGTATGAATCGCTTCACCATTTTATAGGATTCCGTATCCAAAAGCTAAACAGCGGACAAAGATTTCGCTGTATGTCTGTCACCACGTATCTCAACTCTCAAGAACCGGGTTAGCTACAGAATCGATCCAAGTAGGGCTCTAATACAATAAACACCTTTTTTTTGCCCTTATTTGTCGTTTTTGTTAAATATCAATAATTCCACATGTTAGTACTTGAAATAACTAAATAAGGTTACAATAGGGAATTATTGTACCTAATTTTGTTTATCTATCAATCGATAGGCAATGATATGTGCTGCTTACACTTCTATTCCTTTTTTTTAGTGAGCAGTTTTTACTAATCTATATAATAATAAAACGTAGGCAGATATTATTTACCATCATAACTCGTTGATCGTGCCTCTCCCTCAGATTTAAGGGAATCTTCTGTACCTGGAAAAATACACGGAATGAGAGATATGTTGAAATACATTGACTTCTATCGTGGCCAAATCCCAAACCTCCATCGTAGCTAGCATATAAACATGGCGCGTGAAAACAGCCGGGGACTTAAAGGTCTACGTAAACTCTTGCACGCAAAAAAAATAGTGAGACTACTAACTACTAGTCACCTGTTCATAAAAAATAGGTACTTACTTTGTAAAATTTTACTTGGGGGAAGTAGTGATAAGAAATATTGTAATATTGATTTACAGGGATAACCCTGCTAAAAAGTTTTTATTGACAGTGAGACTATTCACTGGGAAAGTTAATAATCTTTGAAATTAATTATCTGGAACAGATTTACGAGTTGTATGGAGCCTTTAAGTTGCTTATGTACAAATTTTTGATTTAAATTGAAACTTCGAAAACTTCCTTGGACAAGAGAAAGACCACAAATCGCTCGAATAGTCCGTTGGACCGTATTTTTACCTTTACTTGTCGTTGCATCCATTTCAGGCTCTTCCTCAGACCGGTTCTCTTCAGAGTCTGTAAGTAAAATAGATACAAGTATGTACAGTACTCTTTCGTTTCGCTTTGATTCCATTCCCCGCATTCAAGATCGTTCTTATCAATGGAATATATACAATGGAAGAATGATGGTCACCAAATATGGACAAGCAAGTAGTAAGCCAATTCAGAGTGCATTTAATTCGCGCTGCAATAAATCCGTAGTTTTAGCAACAGCGGAGCGATGTACATGATGATTGTGACCCATTCATACATTTTTCTATAAAATTGTTTAATTTCTGGTCTATTCTTTGGTCTGGAATAAATTACTTGAAATAAATTACTCGCAAAACAAAACGCATACCATTCGTAGAGACTGTCTTAGATTCTGGTAGGCTGAAGTCTTCTTGCGTGTCCGCTGTAAAATGTATTAATTGCCATATATTTATAAAATTTGCTTATACAACTAAAATAATTGATGAAAGTTTTTCGGAATTATTTTTCACAGGAAATCTTAAAATAAAATCTAGATATTGTATTTGCCTTTGCTACTCAATAATAATAAATTCGATGCAGACATCCCTATTACGGAATGGTTCTAGACGTTTCTCTCGTGGACAGTTTGGACTAAAAAACGATTTCAACTATTTTAAACGTTCAGTATCGTGGTATAAATTGGTTGCATTTCTGAGTTCTTCAGTCTCATTTACAAAACAGCCGCGAAAACCGTATATAACTTATGTATACTAATATATAAAGTTTGTTTGTTTGTTTGTTTGAACGCGCTTATCTCAGGAACTACTGGTTCGAATAGCAGATACGTAGTTCGATGTCGGATAGCAGTCTAAATTTATAAAGATGAAAATAACTATTCTACGCGCAAATATTCTACGAATTCGCTAACACAGCTAGTAAATCATAAATGACTTGTCATACATACATAGATCGTTGCCTTCGTTCGTTGTTGATTTCGACTCTATATCCGATTGAAGCACATCTTTATCTGTAAAAAATATACAAAATAAGAGGTGTCGTGTCCAAGGTCGAAGGAATTAAATTGATCTACATCGTGGCCCAGCTCTGAACACTCTGCATTGTTGGGTAGAAGTCTTAGATCGGAATCAACGGGATTCTGATAAATTCTTTCAGTCAGCAACTTAAAGCTGATCTACTATTCCTTGAAAATGTATACAAACGATCGATGTTTGATAAATTGGTGAGAGTATATAAAGATATAAAAAAAATGTTTTTACCTTCGCTTGGCGTCTCACCTATCGGCGACAAATATTTACAGTCTGCAAAGAAAAGTAAATGTAAGTACCTACTGACATTAAGCGCGATCACTTACATTACAAAGAAAAACATCTAAGGAATCGAACACGGAACCTCTAGTACGTACATAAAGCTATGCAAGACAAATAGAGTGTTTGAAATCACCTATCGTAAAACGCGTTGTTTCCGAGAAACTGAAGTAAATAATCTTAACGCTTCTTCTTCTCAGATAAAAAGTTAAAGTTAAGCCTTTATTAACTTGTGTAAAGTAAAAATAGAACTTACCATACACAAAAGCCACACTTACTTCTTTTCTAAAATTGAAGAGTTGAACCGAACATATTATAATAATTAGCAATGTTGGTGTCAACTAATTGTCGGCATTCATGTAAAGTAAGTTATATAACGCAGATGGAAGAGGAAGGACCCGTACAACGTTAATTGAGATTTGATTTCAACCTATTTTGGCTTTGAACATTCCAAAATCCGGATTTAAGCGTTAAGGCTATTCTATCTGTGATTTTTTAAAATTCCTATTATTCATTACATTTCTAGTAGTCGAAACGTTTGGAAACTCAAAACAGACACACAACAAAACAATGAAGAGAAATTCTGAAAAATTATACAGGTACAAAGGACTTGTGAAAAACGATTTAATGAATACATTTATTACGTAATTTAACATACGTGCAATTTAACTTGTTGTTATTAAATTAATTTTGTTTTGTAGCAATACCTTTCATTAGCTTATTTAGACTGGCGGCGTGTAATTTTACAGTCCCATCGACGAGGCAAGAAGCTGTCCTCAAAGAGAGACGGGCCTTAGGTATGTGTCGATCTTCTGAAATTCTCTCTGTAATTTTTGCCCTGAAACAAATTGTATAAACTAAGGAAATCTATTTGATTCGAATTTGCTGTCATGCAAATGGGTGGTACGAGTAGGGATATCGGATTTTCGTTCGGGCCACAGATGAAAAGCCATGAAGTGTAGATTCGTGTTTGCGCTCAGTGTGTGTATTTAACGAATATTCAAAGCTACCATCAAGTAATGCTGTCTGTCCTGCTCGGTCATAAAAAACAGAGTAAATTATTTCTAACATTTTTATAGCACGAGTGTAGACAAGTTGGAAAGAAATAGTTCTATGCAAATAATAATTACGATTCCCGCGGGTAGTTAAGTATTAAGATACGAGGAATGTACTGGTTTAACACTGTAAAATAAAAAGATAATCTCCGACTTAATCTTAACAAAGTCGAAAATGCCTTCAACACCTATACAATAAAGCAAGTTAAAGTTACTTACGTTAATTTGCAAATGCTTCCCTCCTCTGACGTCTTATTAGGTAAGTTTACACTATGTGCAGCTTTCCACGCTTTCGATAACTGTGGGTCGTTAATTAAATCTTCGTCGAAAAACATTATTAGAATATGCACAAAGAATAAGACCCTAATTGTATGAGGTTTTTATAGGTAGCGCACAATTTTTTGTGCGTCTTAATAATGATTCGCGTCACAACGTTCCACAGATAATAGGCATTTTTTTTCTATTCATAGACAACGCATAGGACACAGATTATAAATAGGCGGTTTTTACAATGACTTGTTCGAATAAAAATTAGTGTGTTTTATTATATTTATTTTATTTTAATTAAAATAATATATATTATTTTTATTTGACCTTAAAAATAAACAAAAATTACAAACAAGCAAGAACAAAATATACTTTGTTGTCGCCACAATGTTAAAAATAAAACTTAATTAAAAAATAGGGCTTGTTTTTGAGCTCTTAATTTTGTTTAACTGTCTCGTTTATTAAACATAGAAATATTCATATTAATTTAATTTGTTATATTTTATAACGCGTCTATTATACCAAAAAACTTATTGAATCTATTAGAGTAGGTACATGTGTGTGTTTTAAATATAACATTTAAATACAATAGCGCTAATATACGAAATTGTATATAACAGTATACATCGCTGAGTATCAAGTGGATTGGTTGGTTACTTAGAATCTAGATGGACCTAACGTAGCGCATAAGATTACACAAATTGTTATATTAAGCACAGATAATACAATGAAAAAAATGTTTATTATGTTTTCTCTGTGTGTGAGATTCACATGTGTCGTAGATATTTTATGGCGCGATAAAAATAAATACTTTCAAGTGTAAGTTGCACGTGTCGCGAAGTTGTAACTTGGTTCAGCTTTTATTACTGTATCGACGTTTATGTATCGAGTGTACCGGGATTTATTTTACAATTTTTATATTGTATTTAAAATGGGAACTGCGACTTAATAAGAATCGAGTTGTGGCAATAACGTTAAAATTTCTTGACTTACAACACCACGGAACGCTGTAGATGCCGGTTCAAGTCCTGTCCGTAATTTCATAATTGTCATTTTTTTTTAATCTATAATCGATTTTTAATTAATATAGTGCCATCATAAGCAATCTGAAAAATATTATGTTTTTAACCGCTTACTACCCATAGTGTCCCAGATTAAAACTTTAAAGATCTGGAACACGAATGTACATTAAACAATATTTCACGCTTAAAACAGTTAAAAGTGGTTCATTTAAATGTGTATTACTAGCGTAAGCTACAGACAGTACTGGATATCGAAAACTTGTATGTATTTTTGTTTCAGTACTTTTCTTACATTTTATTGAAGCGAACACTATAATTAAATGAATACATATTTATAAAAACTACTCCTACTATACTACACTATTATTTTCTTAAGTTGCCTTTAGAAATTTCCTAAAAAAATATAGTTTTTGAATAAGTTAGAATTAATTATAAATTGGATTTATAATTAATCCAATTGAACTACTGTCTTGTGATCTTACACGTATTCGTGGAATGTTTGTTAACTGTGAATGTAACTGTCGGCCTTAACTCACGTGTATTGAGATTTGAATTGAATTTTCTTACGGTTTGCAGCTAAAGAAATGAAATGAAAGATAATGAAATCACAGAGTTTCGTTTTAAAACTTTAACATGTTATATTTTTTCAATCCAAATAGATTTTTATTATAAGCCATAGAAAATTGAAATTGAAAATTCATAAAAAATGTATTTAGTTGAAAGAGTCGTTAAACAATCATTGGCTCATAGAGAAATGCATGAAACGAATAAAGCAAAGAAATATAAATTTACGGTTTGGTCTATCTAATAAGGCCTATTCATCCTCCATCAGGTGTCATAGAAATTGTAAATAGTTGACCTGGCATCTTCACCTATTTTCAAACACACAGCGCACAAACTCTTCAGCTTTATACTATTAATATAGATTTAATTGATCATAATATACGTTACGGGGCCCTATAGGTATCGAGTCAAACCGGTCTCAAACATGAATGGTGTGTTTAATCAGCCTCAGAGTGTCACGGGGTGAATGCCTTCCCGTTTTTTGTGCTCGCAGTGTTGTGATCGAGAGGGCAATTCTTGAAGAAGTGATGCGTTTTACCACCAGTTCGATGCGTAAATAAGTGATACGAATGGCAGGATGTCGTGAACCCCCCGAAAATTTACTATCCTAAGAATAACTATTAGTAAAAACATTTTTTAATTAAAGTTAAAGGTCCCTGGTTGCCATCCGGGAATAATAATTTTGTTCATCCCAAAGGGATGTGCGAGACGTACTTATAGCGTAAATTAGTAACTATCCCGGAAATTTCTCCTCTATGGTCGGTTATTAATTGCTAATGAGTGTTATATATTTTATTTTAAAATACTTTAAGATGTGAAATGCTTGGACGTACCATTACACTTAATATTATTATAACAAATTGTGAATTTTTCTGTTGACACTTCGTTTGCTTTTATTTTGATTTCCATTTGTAGTGAGTGGCTTTTATAGCTGTGTATATTGTTGTAAAATTGAAATAAATAGATATAATTGAGTTATCTTCTTCTTATTCTAAGTGTGATATTTTTAACGAAAACCAACTCGGAAACTAGACTCGGGTCAACTAAAATGCGTTATCTTATTATTGTAAATATTAAGAAGAGCATTGAATTAGCTATTATTTCCTAGTCGTATCTCGAGCCATTTATTATCACGAAAGCTCTGCAGACCACAACCATGACCGAAGTATAGCAGAGCTTCCCCGTGCGTCGTCGAAGGCGCACGTGTCGGAAGAACCGTGCCGGGCGTTACGGAAAAAGTTCCATTTCGTGTTGTGACTGTGGCATATTTAATACGTAAGTTGCAGTTCAATTTATTCGTTTATACTTTTCTCGAGACAGATAATATCAAAAGTACTTAGGGATATAATTCTTTAAATTGTAAGTTAAATATCATGTTTCTTATAGAAATCAAAAATCTTTTCGTAATATTAGTTTACTTATAACATTAAAAAATGGTATAAAAACTAAGTAAAAGATAAGTTTACTAACAAAGTGGAGTTTAGCATCCAATCTATTTAAATTGAAATAAATTAATATTACGATGATTTATCTTATAATTTACTGTCTCTGTTTGTCTTTAAGTAAAGAAAACTACAGCTTTTTTACTCTTTTGATTGCATTCAGCACTTATCATATAAAACGTAGAAAAGTATTACTTTACTCAACAAAGCTTTATTTAAATAAAATGGGATAAAAATTCATATGCGTTTGAGGCAAGGGAAAAAAGCATCGCGCCATTTTATGAAAATGTAGAAACTTTATGACAAAACTTTGTTCTCGAGGATTTTTCTTTACCATTTTCCACATAAGGGACATAATCTCAAACCAGTCATAGCAAGGCAGAAAAATATTTTTTGCTCAATGGAAGGGCGACAAAACTAAGTATTTGATATAAAAAAAGGTACCTTTTTTTTCTAGTTTTAACTTCTCTTCGGAATTGTTTTTTGACGATACTTGTGGTATTATTACAATTTTACCATCATTTCGATGCTTGTAATTCTATAAATTCATGGCAATAGATAAATAAAGAGTGTTAGACGTTCCATCCCACCGTTTAACACCAATACCTTTTGTAAACCTGCCCTGTTCGATTATAATTAGTCTGTCGCGCTGTATTTTACATTTCTCTCATTTCACCTCAAAAAAGCACACGTCATTGTTAATGGCCTTTACAGTTGTGCAGGCTATTGTCTTCGAACTCAGACCTGTCTCACAAAGGTGTATTGACAAAGAAGTGACTCTCAAAGGCTGATCGATGTACCCAATAACTAGGAGACCTGTTATTGTATTCACCAAAGCAAAACTTGTTTCAAAGTTTGCCGTATTTCGCTGTTTGCAAACTTAAGTGTAATTGAAAAGCATTATATGAGAGTTAAGGTCTCTATAATTAAGAAAGAATATTTAGAAATTACTAACTCTCATTGATAATTACGTGTTCAGGACTAAGACCTACGATGTCACTGTAACTCTGTAAATTATCGACCCGCGTCCCGTCCAACTTCATCGAATTTTTTTATTACTTTGCATATGCTTACTTACTTCATAAGGTATCAACTGCACGAGAGCTAAGGTTAATTTAAATTTTATTTTAGATTAAAAACTGTTATGATTTATGACCTACGAGTAACAAAGATGGTATAATTATCTATCGGTTAGTAACATAAGATTTTCGGTACAATTATAATTAATTATATTACCTATACTAATATTTTAAAGCTTAAGAGTTTGTTTATTTGTTAGATCTTGCTAATCTCAGGAACTACTGGTTCGAATTAAAAAATATTGTTAGAGCATTTATTACACATCACGCTGTCGAAAACCTAAAAAATTAAAATTATTCATCTTTGACGGTTTCCGTTGCATGTGCTGCGAAAAGCACTTAAAAGAAAATGTATAAAAGAATGATTCTTCTTTAAACGATCTAAAAAAAATGTCCGTGTAAATTATCTTTGAAGAATAACTAAAACTGATAAAGATGAGGAGAAGGTTTGAAAAAACTAATTTTGATGTCCCAAATAAGTATTCTGTGCGGACGAAGTCGTTCCCTCAGCATAAAATAATACTAAACGTGCAAACAACTAAAATAATATAAGGTACTTAGTTCGTAAGTAAGTTCTGAGTTCGAATCCCAGGGAAACAATAAATTCGGTCGGGCAGGGAACTGAAGAATGGTTTATTCACACACAAAGCTTTTCGTCTAATACTTGAACACGAAACATGCAATTAACTGAAGTAGCATTTTGTTCTTCCCTTGGAACGAAATGTGGAGATGATTGTGGTCTGCAGAGCGCAATATCCGCTCTTCGCACTCGAGCTTGTCGTCTTGTTTATCTGTGAGATACTATATTTAGGAAGTAGACGAAAAAGTGGGAACATTCACTCGTTGATAGTAGAACGTTATGAATAGTCTCTATTATAATAAATTCTACTTAAATAAAAAATAAAACTTGAACCAAAAGTATCTCCTGACAGTCCTTCACAGCATCAACTTGGTAAAGAAAAAAAATTTGTAAATATCAGAATTACCGTTATGCATTTTTTCTTAGAATTTATTTATTATTATTTAGAATCTAAGATTTGTTTTTGGTCTTCATACACATTTAAGTTAAACACCATTAATGGTTTTAAAGGCGAAATATATGAGGTTAATTTTTTATTTAATCGGTAGGCATATAGTTTCCCCGTGATCACGGCTGCTACAAAGAATCCATACGAATTAAAACGTTCGTAGTTAAAATGTATTAAAAATTAGTTAACTTTGCGCATTTCAAACGATTATTGAGTGTTTAATTTAAATGTGTTTTATTTAATGTTCAGAATGACTTAATTAATAATTGTCTTCTGTGCTTTCTCGCAATCGGTTAAGCTTTGAACGAAGCGTCGAGATAAGGAACGAAGATTATACGCGCCGTGATTGTGTCAACGTCCAACCTTTAACACTAAAGATAATAGGTTAACGACATTAATATTGCTTCCCTAAATAAACGGGGTTCTAATAGTGAACGCGGCGTCATCTGCAATACCTTTGTGTTTGTTGCCATGCCTATCACGATCCTATATAACTAATTGCGCAAAGGGAATCAAATTCTTGTAATTTGTTATTTCCTCTTTTCTTTATTTGGAGAACCTCTTCTCGCTCACATCGGCCGAACAGCCCGAAAGACAATGATATGCTGAACGATGGCCGTGAAAGCCTTACACAAGTCAATTTACTGTTTAATAATTCTTGGATCTTGTGACGTCTAACATCATTTCGATACATTATTGAGTTCCCATCACTGTTTTATAAGTCACGACGAACCAATATTTATGTATTAGAAACATCTACACGTCTATGTCTTGATTCATGGTACAGTCTGTATCACAGTATATATTGAATATTTAACGTATTAACTGCGTAACACGGCGTCACAAGTTTATTTTTCTTTCGCTATTAATCAAAGATTTTTTAGGGACTATAAAAGTAAAATAAATTAAACTAACGCCTTATTTCAACCCGTTTGTATACAACAAAAGGGGTTTGGCTGTTTAATAAATATTAACTTTCCTCCATTATATTATTACGATAGGTACATTATTGTGACGTAAACAAGAGGTAATAGAGTAACTTTAACGTAACCTTTGAACTTAATATTCCCTCCCTTAAAGCAACACAAATGTATATAGAAGAAACTTTTTTACTTTGATATTATGTTTAAAATACGATTGATTCATTAGACTAATAATTATTGTTGATTAAAATCTTGTTTCTTTTTTCGAGTTTATCACTTTTAACGTATAGTGTAATATAATAAAAATAACTTCTAATATACTGTATAATCAGTAGATATATGTATATCATAATTAAATTAAAAAGTGCCTTTGACTTTGTCCTATTTGTTAAATATAGTTCAATCACCTTTACAACGTTTTAACGTGAACGAGTAACGAATAATCTTACGTCCATGTAGTTTCATAGTATTAAGTAGGTAATTAATAATTAGTATATACTGTAGATCAGTTTTAAGGCGCTGATTATCAGTATTGAATTGCGAGACATAATCAATATTTTTGGCGCAAATGCAAGATTAAGCAGAAATTGGCTTTTGTGTGTTTCTTCTCACAAATATAGTAAATTTGAGTCTGTGAAAGGTTGTGGTTGTAAAATCACTGGACAATTTGCGTCTAATACTGTTTTAAATTATTTATGAAGATCTTATGATCTCATCAATTATTTACCCTGATTTGAATTTGTATTGACAAATAAAAAAAATTGAGAAAACATCTCATTTGAAAATTAGTCTAGAAGGATTCGGGGGATATCTGCCATAATACGAGTCGAACCAGCATAATTACACGTTACGTGAATAGGAAGTTTAGAGAAATGTGTTTATTAGACCTCATATCACATACAAATATTTTGTTTGATATACAATTATTTATGTTAAGGCAATTTCAGGATTACAGTTATGTGCCCGTATGACAGCAATACTTTATTTGCCCTCGAAATCGAACCCTGTGTTCAACCTCCTAATTCCTAAATCATTATTAATTCAAAGAATATCCAATTTCGAATTAAGTAGATGCCAACGTGCTCAAAGAAATTACAGTGAATTTACAAAGTTTAGATAACTTCTTCACAGCGGTCCATAATTTCAAAACATAGGTTACCATGTTAATTAATATGCAAATTACTGGTGTGCTTAAAAAGTTTTAGGTATGTTTTATTAAATCGTATTGTATTTGCAGAGAGTTGAATAAAATAAGGCTTGGTTGAATAAATTTCGGTGAAAGATTTTAGGTTTGACACCAATAATTTTCTAATAATAAAAATTGTTTTGTACACATACGTGCTAATTATAAATATAGATAAAGATAATCGAAAGATCACTTTTATATGACAGCAGTTATAATATTTAACGATTTATGATCTATTAATCGTTACTTTTTCCTCATTAATTTATTAAGTGAATTAATTTGCTTTGTTACAGATTCCAAAACAAAAAGGGAGCTCCATCAAAACTTACCTAACACTTCAAAGTCATTAAAGCCTCTAAGGAGTTTTTGGGTGAAAAGTTGTTATTTCAAAAAGGCCATAAAATGTTTCGCTATTATCTGTGGTCGGTTTGCGCGGTAATTTTGACAAGTCGCTGTGGCGCGAATTACTGTAGAGACGCCAACTTGTGTTGCCCGGGGCGGGACAGTTCCTGTGTGGTTCAGAAGGCCCATCAGAACGCGATAATAGAAGATCTCACAGATAAACCGTGTTATTGTGATCACGCCTGTTTGAAGCTGGGAGATTGCTGCCCGGACTTCCGGGAAACTTGCGGAGGTAGGTTTTAATTATATTATATCCATAGATTATAGACAGGTGGAAACGGTTATTTATTATATAATGCTCTTCTTTTTCATTATAATAAACGGCGAATGATGTGGTGCTATTTTTGTATAGACTTTTTTTCTTTAAAAATAAATAAACTTTATTCTAAAAAAAAGTAAAAATTAGTTACTTTATGTTATTAGGACTTTTAAAAATAGGGCGTCTAATACTTTACCTTTCGTTATTTAAGTATGATTAAGTTGATAATGTGCCACAGCCGCTACTTCCTAATATCCCATTTCTGGGAGTAGATCTCCGCATCATGAAAAAAGATTGAGGGAAGACCCACCACGCTGTTGAATTAGAAAACCAGGACCAGAAGCTCTTTTGAGCCCTGGGCCATGAAGCCATCTTAAACCTCTGGTTTTAGTGACTTATTTAAAGAGGACTCTGGTAAAACCTAAAAAGCATAATGTTAACAATTTATGATGTTGCTATCTCTTGCATATCTTAAAATCACACATCACCGCTTCTCGGCGATTGACGCGAGTTGGCAGTACGTCTCTATACAGAAATTAAATCGCATACATTTTATGTTTTTCGTTCCAAGCAATATGACAAAAAGTACAAAGCGATAATATGTTTTTCAATTCACATTCAGCGAGCGAAATTTTCTAGTTTCCCCGGAATATAAGTGAAAAGTTCGCGTGTTGCACTCATTCGCAGAGATTTAATCACATTTTTAATATAACATCGAGCTTCCACTTTCCTTTTGTGACTCCATAAAACTCGTGATTAAGTTTATTTGTAGTGGAAAAACTGAATAAAGTACAATTATTTTAATGCGAATGGTAGACGGGAACTGTGCGCGTTATTTACGTTTTATTTCAGGGTAAGTAATATTTAAACAAAAACGATTTGAAGGGTTGGATATTATTGTATGTATTTGCCGGGGGTAAGATTATCAGACTTGCTTAGCCAAACTAAATAATTATGTTTCTCCTGAATTATGCTTCGGTAAAAGTGTTGCCAAAGTTTAATTTAAGTGTAAACGTATTTTCACACAGATAAAAAATCTGAAAATAATAATACTTTTATATTGGTCTGTATCTTTTTCCTTTGACGTCAAAGTTAATGAAAATTGTGTGAATCTGTGAAAAAACATGACGTGATATATGTAACATTAAAATATTATATACTATATACTACATTGTATAGAGATTGTACTAATAATCAAATGGAGTATGGTAAGGAAGTAAACTTAGATTGCATTTGCAAAACAAGCTAGATGTTTGATATTTACTGAAAAATACTGGTAATTAGTTGACGTTGAGTGTTCAACCTGGCTATAACTAAATACTATTTAAATAAAACACTTTAACGGTTTAAAACGCGACATATTAGTTAAACTTATTTGAAAATGATTTTTAACTTCGGCCCGACGTTTCTCTGATGTGTACTACTCGGGTAAACTATAGACAGTATTTAACTAAATACTACTTTTTAACAATTCATAAAATAATGAATTGAAGCTCGAAACGAAACCCTAGCACAAAAAAGAAGGAATATTCATATATAAATCCATATATCGTAGATTGTAAGCACGGAGTAACAAACGAAGTAGATATCAAAATTATTTCTATAGTATATTGTATAATGAGTACATAAGCTTTTATTTATATTAAATCCATCCTATAATTATTTTTTTTTGTTAGCACAATCTTGTAAACCTGTTTTTGTGTACAGTTTTAGTACAAAAGAAACAAAAGAAAGAATTAATTCCTTTTGTTACTTATCCTCATTACGGAGAGGAATAAATAAAACACGATAATAGGATAAATTAGAATCGGTCTAGGGATGAGCCAAAATTCGGTTCAGTGATTGGATCTGTTTTTCTTCTAATTCACTTTTAAATTAATTCTATCATAGCTGTGTAAGTAATTCATAAAATCGTTTGGTCTTTATAAAAACATTATTGTGCATTCTGAACGTTCTAAGACAAAATATATAGAATTTGATTTTTGAAAAATGTTGGACTTCGTCTGGATATTAAATGGGAGGTCGAATATCGAAATTTCGCCCAGATGAAGAAGCCGTGAAGTTTAATCGGTGAAGTTTCAGTTTCAGTCTGTGGATTTCCAAATATCCAAAGTCAAAATAGGTCGACAGCCCATCTTGCTCGAATGTTATATGGTTGGGGTATTTCACCTTCCATCAAGTGCATCCCACGCTTGTCTGTCCTCCTCTATATTAAAAAAGAAGTTCGACAGCGCGTTCGACCTCATTCGACCCCATACCGCTACCTCTTTATCTTATTAACTCTTTTCTTGTCTTTTCTCCTCTGTCATCAGAAATACATGCCGTTGGAAATGTAAGAAGCTGTAAACGTGCCTTTTAATAGTAGCAGTTAAATATACGAGCAAAGTAAGAGAGAGTCGAGATCTTTCAGTTTGTTAGATCTTGTTATCTAGTTAGTGTGTAAACAAAAGACGTCGGGCCAATAACGTTATTCTCGTTAGACGGAGAGTAACTGAAGCGTGTAAATGAATTACTGGGATTTCAACTAGATGCACAAAAGCTTAGTTCCTGGGGGATAAGATGGGATTTACGTCATCGAAATAATTAACGAAGAAAATTATATTAAGTCCTGTTGTAATAGGTACTAAAAGTTTGTTAGATCAAGGATGTTTTGCATGCAGTATAGCTCTCAAATTAATCGTCCAAGTTATACTTACGTTGATGGTTCTCTATACCAGTTGCACAGTCAAACATTAAGAAATAGTTCAGTAGATGAGAGTAGAAATACCCGTTCTGTAATATCAAATTTGGATTCGCTATCAAATATTTTTACCTCATGACAATGAAACAAAACGCCGTTTTATACTTAACAGCTTTCCATCAGTAAACGATATTCGTGATCCGGAAGGAAGTTATCCTAACTAAAGAGAATAGTCAAATAATTTCGAAGCACGTTCACCCCTTCGGAAATTGAACCCGCGAACATTGGTTACATGCTATACATTGCTCTTCCACGCCATTGTATATGTAGGGCCGGGCGGGGTATGGGTAAAAAATGCGACCACCTAGATATACGTATATAGGGCTTCTCAGACAAATGGACAAATAAAACTAAAATATATTTCAGACAGAATCAAAAGGTAGTATGTACTCATGCCTATACATTCTAATTATAATGGTATGCCCGATAAACTCGTAGTAATAACATGACGTTAGATGCAACGAAATTGAATAAGACCAAGAATTCAGTTCAGATTCTCATCTTAGAATTTTCAAAGTGAAACAAGCGGCGCGTAAATCCTTTGTGGTCGCTTTGTGAACTTAAGTCCATTCTTTCACTTATTAATGTGCAATAAGATTCCTTCGTTGTTTAGCAATTATTTCTTCTGAATACCGCCTAGTTCTGTACGCTATCCTAGATTGCTTCTAGTAGTTTATTCCTTATATCTCAATAGACTTAATAAAAAATACGGGAATAATCCTTACTAATATATAAAGTTGAAGAGTTAGAATGGAACGTAAAATGACAGTTATAATATTCAATTACGACAGACTTCTTCTAACCTTAAAAACGTAAATAAATCTATATTACATAGAAAAAATCGATGGCGCGGACCGAACTTGAACGGTAATCCATTGTGCCCTGTGCTGCGGCTCTAATCAAATGAAAAAATAATAAAAAAAGGACTTTTAAATTTACACATACTCGTACAAATCAGGGGCGTAGAACTAACGTGAAGTACTATGAAACTCGCCACTCCCTTACACCATAGCATAAAGTAGGATAAGGTTTATCTTATCGAAATTTCGATAAAAATCTTTGCCAAGTATTGCTATCCATTTTCACTATCGCTCGATGGCGATGTCGATCACAGATGTCGATCTTGGTTTTTACTCTATATTGCGCATTCAAGGGTTGGAAAACTCCGAAATGTTTATCGCATTCACAAAGTGGTGTGTTTTCCTGTTAAAAACTTGTCAACACGAATTCTCTCGGTCCGCCGAGCCCGGATGGAGTCTCCGACATAACCAGGTTATTTCGCACCACCGAACTTCCCTTTTGATGCGACGTTCACTTGCCGACTCCGACGTCGGCTATCGGAATCGCTTTGAGGTTACATTAATCGCTGGCATATGACAAATCAATTTAAGTATTAATTACGAGAATCGCAGGCTCGATAACGAAATGGAATCTTTAGTACGGGAGTAATTTCTATATACTGATATAGAAAATTCCCCAAATACTTCTAATCTTCAAAAATACATTATTTATGCCTATAGTATTAGCTGTACTCTTTGTTTTTTCTGCACATTGTGATTGAATGATTGAGATATGAGATACAAGACGAAGAATAAATGAATACTAATATTATAAAGCTAAGGAGTTTGTTTGAGCGCGCTTATATATATTTAATTCCTGAGAATTAAACTGGAAAAATTATTCATTTTTAAAAGTTTACGGTGTTTGCGAAAACTGTTCAAGATACAAAAAGTGCGAAATATGTACAAAAGAATGATTATTTTTTAAATGTCCTAAAAATGTCCGAGATAGTTTTCTCTGTTTTTTAAGGTTAATTTGCGAGAACGATTGTTTGTGAAAGCGAATAGGTATGTAACCGATGCAAAAGATAACTCAAGGCCATGAAAAACTTTTTGAATTTTTGAAGCGTTCACAAAGCAACATAATAGTTTTATAAATTATCGTATTAATAATCAAATAGTATGGCATATTTGTTGCGTTGCCAAGTAAATTGGTAACTTAGCTTGACTCGCGTAAACTTCACGAAAAACAAAAACATAATTCTATCTAGTCTAGAGTTAGTACTCTAGATAGAAAATAATTAGAATTAAGCGCATTCATCGAATTAAGTTAAAATTCGCAACAAATTTGTTAGTTAATGTTATAAATTAATTACTCATTACTGAGCCTGCAAAATCAACACTGATCCACAAACGTTTTGTGATTAGTCATTCTCTCTTCTCTAAGTTAATTTATTTTGATGTTTATCAGTTGTATTTTGTATAATATTAAATAAAACGTCACGCCTAAGACAACGATCCTATCAAATCAAATAATATGTGAAAAATTATGATATAGATGATATTTTTGGTTGTTAAATATTGAGCCAAAAGTCGGTTAAAATGCAATTTGTAATTACATTAGAAATGCCTTAAATTTATATTTCTTACCAAATTATGTGTCCATTTGAAACGAGAACAACTGGCTAGAAACTCACGACTATTCGTGCAGCGGTAAGTTTCATTTTACAAAAGACTGCGACGTGGTTGTATGTAGTAACGTATTACCTGTGTTTTTTCATTATTTTGTATTCTGTGACTCGTCGTCTAGCAAATGGCAGTCGTTATATATATACACATATTAAAAGCCAAGTCAAGTGACAGAGTGGATAAATGTTAATTTAATAATATGAATATGAATAATTCAGCTAAAATGAAGAACCAAAGAGACACTTAGATAAAAACTAAACGAATAGCATGAAGTTTTTCAATCTCTCGCAAGAGTCAATTTGTACCGTTCCCCGTTGCGAAGTGAAATTGTGAAATTAGAACGGGGTCTCTTTAATAGTGATTTATTAAATTTTCCCGACTCCAGCGCCGGGAAATGAGCGCGGACCGACTATCTCTGTACAGCGTTTACTCTGTTACTTTAATTAGCCTTCCTGGCTTTTTTATTACTTGTCCAGTCGCTCGGTCGATACCCACTCGAACTGCAGCTTCGCTCGCAATATGCAAATTATTCCGAAATTATAAATTATTATCTCAAATAATGAAATGGAACACTCTCAACGGTTTTATCTTTGTTGATAGAGGAGGACAGAAATACCATAGCCTATCGGCTATCGACCTGTTTTTTGGCTTTGGATATTTGAAAATCCACAGACTGAAAGCGAAATGCGATTGAACAGTTCACGGCCTTTTCATTTGTAGTCGGAAAGTCTTTATTTCATTCTAATAAGATCTAGAAAAAGCGATGTGTGTTTGGCTTTTTTGGTGGAACAGAACCAATTGAAACATTCAAGCTACGAATATACTATGTAGAGCAGCAACCATGGTAACGGTTCATATCCCGCCTGTGTCAACGATTTTTCAATTTTGATAGATTTTTTAAAATGATATATAATATATGATATGCAATAACATGATTAAAGATTTTAAACAAGCGTGTAAATGTTCATGACGCAAACGAAGCCTTTGAACGAAGAAGGTAATAAGGTACAAAATCAAAAATGGCGTTCGTTCAGTCCATTCACAAGTGAATATTCTTTTCCATTTCTCATCCTAAGAAAGAATAATCTCCGTCGTAGAGAGGCACCTTATATGCTAATTTAATATCTGATAGCAGATTTATTTTCAGAAATATTATCGTCGCCTACCCTCGGACCGTCGTTATTTAAATAAAGTGAAAAAGTCTCACTTTCAGAAGACGAGGCTTATCATTCTGCTTATGCGTGACGAAGGATATTTTAACCGACGTTAAAAAAAGGGGTTTAATGCATATTATTTTGAACATTTCGTCATTAAGACTTATAAAAGGTTTGTTTGTCTAACGGTAGCAATCTATAGCTGATAATTAACGTGTCGTGTCACTTTGACATTTAAAATACTTCAACAAATTAGAGAATATCTTTATTACAGCCAGCTCGCCAACCATGAAAACCGTGAAATGCTATAAAACACCTGGGATCCCATATTAAAAACTCTGGATCCCAATAAACAGCATATCGGCAAACGCGAAGACACCGTTAGTCAATTCTGTAAAGACCCGGCCAGTTTCGCCAAATACCAACTTCGACGGAACAGATGGCACTAGCGTAGCAATTTTTACTTTGACGTCAGAGACATCCTCCCTCTTTAGTCTCCCCGTGACCACGGCTGCTGCAAAGCATCCGAAACATCGAGCCGAAGTTGAAAATCATTTTCAAATAAGTTTAACTAATATATCGCGTTTTAAACCGTTAAAGTGTTTTATTTAAATGTGCACTACTCGCGTTAACTATAGACAGTATTTAGCTTGAAATATGTTTAAGAAGTAACACCGCGGATCTCAACAAAAATAAGCATTCCTTAGCTTAAAGTAAAGTGCGGCGAAGTGGATAAACTTACTATTTTATACTCCCACCCTCGTAATGCCCTTGTTCAATGGCCTTCATTTATTTTTATGTTCAGAAAACGCGTTCAGTGCTTTGTGCAGCAACGTGTATAAAAATGCTATTTTCACTTTAATACTTGTGATTTTCAGACTCACTACAAAACATTAACAAATGTTAAACAAAAACTGCATGGTAAGGGTTATCATAACGTAAATCAACAATTAAATGATAACAAGGAAGAAAATGTACACATTACGTATGTAAGGATTGTAACCAAAACTTGACAATAAAAGGAGTGGCAGCGAGTTTCTTGCCAGTTCCTCTTGTTCGTTCTTCCTACGTCTTTAATATGAGAACTGACAGTAAATGTAAATTTGAGTTTTAAATTCTATCTACATGAATAAATGGTTTTTGGCTTTGATTATTTTTAATTTTCTTTTCACTACGGCCTCACGTTTCTGATGTTTTCACATGATCACGTGGGGAGTTGGAGAAGGAGGGTTACGTGAGGCCGTAGTCTAAGTCAAATCTGCTACGCTAGCGCCATTTGGTGTTTTAACCGTTAAAAGTGTTTTATTCAAGTGTGTACTCTACTCGCAAAAACAGTCAATACAGTTAAGTAGTTTATTAGACTTTTGTGTCCAGATGCAAAAGTAATATGTTTTCCCGAAGTTCAAACCCAAAACTAGGTAATGTTAAACCACTGAGACGGTTTATAATGTTAATAAAGTTGTAATACTAACAAATGGTTTTTAATAAGAAAGTCAAGTTAATAATTACAAAACGATATCAAAGTTCGAAAAGAAGACATATGTGAATGGTTTGATCTACAGCGATTGTCTAAAACATGTTAGTCTTTCTAATACATTATTACTTGCATACCTCAAATAGACATACGTTCTGGCTAGAAAATACTGGATTCGGGTACTAAGTGACCGGCTGTACTACTGGAAGTCTTTGGGGAGGGGAGGGATAGCAAGGAAGCGAAAAGAATCTTCTTGAGTATTTTGCCCTTCCTATTCTTGGACATTTCTATATATTCTTGTTATATCTCAAAGTAATTCAATATTATTTCATTATTTACGGTCTCTTGTTACTCTAGCTCTAATATCGATATATAATAATCTTGCTATGAAGCTGCCACGTCAGCCAAGACTTTCTAAGCCTTGGCTACAGACCGCGTCATTTACAAAGTATTTCAAATAAACCAATTAATGGAATTGCAAACGAAACAATTGAATCGAATTCTAACTTTCTGTCTTCGGAATTGTCCGCTATTTACGAAACGAGTAGACAGGGAGTTATTGTTTGTACATCCTTTTGTTTATTGTGTCCATTGTTACCGAAAATATCCCTTTTTACCTCACAATAATTGCGTTTAAATTGTCGGCTGCTGAGTGCTGCGTTATTAATCAAATTAATTGAACTTTTGTGAGCGGTAATTTGGGTTTGACCCGGTCGCGAAGTTTCGCCACTGTTAATCCAACTTGTATGACGTCCCTGCGTTTGGAAGGATACATGGCGCTTAAAATGCTATTGACAGCATACACGTAAGAAAAAATACAGTTTTATAAGACTAGATAGTAAAAAACTTCATTCAATGGGGACTAAAAGTTTATCTTTAGCGAGAAACTAAATTATTAAAAAATATATCGGTTAGTTATTTCAGGGAAACCTTTAATAGTTCAACAAGATCATATAAAATATTATATAACAACTGACTAAGCTTATAAAAATAAGTTCCTTCTTCAAATAAATCACATATAACGGTTTTAAATGGGAAATATCTTAGTAAACATATTAACAAAAACTACGGCCCTTCGTTTCTTTAACATTAGGAACACCCTCTGTCTTTAGTCCCCCCGTGACCACGGCTGCTGCAAAGCATCTGAAACGCGGTAGTCATGCTTAATTGTAATAACTCATAGGTTTAAAACGCGTTAAACTGTTATTAGTGTTTTTTTTATGTTACGGTTGTTAGTTGTTTACAGACCACCATTGTTTTTTTAACAAAGAAAAAATACACACGATGATAACAAAAGATATTCAGATTCTAGCTATAAAATCATTTGACATGAATTATATTACATTGTATTAAACTTGTAAGCAAGATTCAGGTCAAAATATGGCAGTTATTGATACATTGGGATATACATACCTGATAGACATACCTGAATACGAAATAATGAAGCTTGGGCATTGAATTTACCCAAAATAATGACAGGCTCGAGGCACATTTTAGGTTAGGCTGAGCTAATCTGTCACTCGACGATTAAGGTCAATAATAATAAACCACCATTATATAAAGTGGCGTACTACGATAAAAAGTGAAAGATATTTTAAGGCGGTGGAAAAACTCATTTCTTTAATGGGTTTCCTGTGAAAATGGCCGATAAAATATAAAAACAGTGCGGAAACTGTACTTCGGCTATTCCCTCAGAGAGCAAATAGTACCAATGGGTCCGAAGTCGTTTTGACAGGAAACTTATATTAACATATATATTTTTTTGATAGAGTAGAATTTACAAGTAGAATTCATTTAATGGTAGGTAAAAAACCTCACCCATATAACGTCTTAAGAAAATGCGCCGTCGACCTATTATAGATTTGGATATTCGGAAATCCACAGACTCAAAAGGCTTAATCTTCTGTGGATGGTGGTTCGTGGCCCCGGACAGAATTTTTTACCCATATAGTATCCCGATTTACAGACGAACTCCAATATTTTTCAGAAATATTATAAATTGATTAAAAACGTGTTGCACTCGATGGGGATCAAAATCACGGTCCGTTGATTACAGTATTAATATAATTTATAATGCATTAATTATTATCGTACAAAAATATATACTAGTACTTACTTGTAGTTCAAAAGGAAATAACCCTCCCACGATTGTACGACAGAATTGCTGGTCCAATATTCATAATCAACGGGTCATGGATTTGACTCTCTTTGGGTCGAACATGAGCATTTTGTTTAGATGCTATACGGGTGTAAATTTTCACTATCAAGGTAATCATTAGATGGACTAGTGACCTTAAAAAATAGCATTCAATACATAAAAAAACGTACATCCATCAAGTTATTAAAAAACCTCGTTACATTGATAAAAGTATTCATTGACATGGAGTCATTGGGTCCGTTTAAAAAGTGCAATATTTTATTTTATACAGAGACTATTAGTTCCAAATGACTGCAATTTTCCGTTCGCCCACTGAACTGGAAAGCCTCGTTTTACTGAAATGAAAAAAAGAACCTCACCTAGATTATACCATATTGCCTTGCTCTGTAGTCTGTGGTCTTAAAAAATAACAGTTCCACATCTGAAATCTAAACTAACGTAACTGAACCCGACTGTTTTGCCTACCTCGCACATCTCATTTTTATTGCCGTTTATCTTTTTGTTGCTTGAGAGATCGCTTGTTTGCCATAAAATCGCCCATTGTACATACCTACTACATTCCAGACTTATCATTGTATCACTATTTTTTATTTACTGCAATAAAATGTTAATACATGAAAATAAACATGTATCTATTTTAATTTGCTTGACAATGCAAGAAACATTAAAAATATTAGCTTTTTACTAAATATTACGTGTTTGTTATTCGATGATATTTAAACATCTTTAAACATATTCAAATACTAGCTTTTGCCCGCGACTTCGTTCGCGTGGACTTCAGGTTCGTCCCGTCTAGTCTAGTAATCAGTTAGAAATACGGAAACTAAGCACTGCAGAGCCCTAATCATAGGTCTATAGGTCGCTACTGCAGTATGCTCCTATAAACTACATTTAACGATCTTTTTCCTTCAGCATAAACATGCAGATTCCTCGCTTTGGAAAGACGTGAGCAAGCCACATAGAGCTGACCGTGAGAAAATTTTTATGTTTTTTAAAAAACGGCGAGACTCATCTGTTTCATTTGAAAAAAAAGTTCTTTAAGAGGTTCAACAGGCTCGTCTATTGAAGGAAGAACTACTTTTCCTCCCGAACAACACATGCCTCCTGCTTCCTCTTTCCATTTAAGAGCACCGCAAAATCTGCATTCTTTATTCGTCGCTTCTATTTTTATAAGCTTGTGGCTTTCGTAATCAAGAGTTTCATCGTACTCAAATGCAGTTTTATCGAATGCTGTCGATCCTGCTACTGTTCGGGTGTCTCAGAAGCCTGTTGAGATCCCAGATATTCAGCGTTCTGTTGACGTCGAGATTGAGACTGTTCGGGTGTCTCTGCAGCCCGTTGAGATGCTAGATACTCAGCATGCTGTCGACGTCTATCTTGGGACTGCTCTGGTGTCTCAGCAGCTCTTTGAGCTGCCTCACGCTCTGCTTGTTTAAGCCTTCGCAGTTCGGCTTGTGGAAACGTCTCGTTAAGTCTAGCTACTTTCATATTTCGAGTTTTATCAGAGCTTCAGAAAGATTAGACTTACGCTTTCGCGGCATAATTCTTAAGTACGTGTTGTTTCTATACTTCCAAAAAATACAGTACGGTAGTTATTGTTATGATTGTACTTTAATGCAATCCTTGCCTATTTAATTAACCTATCTATATAGTAATTGAATTAAATGAAGTATCTTTTTGTACGTGTAACTCCTAACCAAAAAGAAACCTGGCAATAACAACCTTAGGCTTATATAACTAAAAGTAGGCGACCATACGTTTTTATCAAATCGCTAGTGCCTTGAAAATTCGCAAAACGGACACAACCGTCAACGACGTCTGCCCTCACGCGTCTGCCCGATTTCGGGTCGCGCACTCAGCGATGAGCCACTTCTTCCCTACCGCACCTACCCCGCTCCCCCCACGCCCCGTTCGCCTGGCACCGCTGCCGGTATTTATCGCCGAAATTCCTATGACTCTGCATTTTAAATCTGTGATATCTTCGAAAATATTTATTTAATTTACATGCTGTAAAAAGCCATATTGATCTTTAATAAATGCACAATGTATTTAAGATACTTAATTGGATAAGGATTAATACTGTATTGCTTAAAATCGCTTCGTAAATAAGCCATTATTTCTCGTACAAAGTAAAGGATAAAAAATGGTTATTGTGGGTTATTCCTAAGAGATAAACATATACCATCACGGACTTTTTTGGAGACCTTTTTAAGTTGTACAATACTGTAGTACATTGTTTTGATCTATCTTGTAGGATTCAGTCAGCGTTTGCAATGTAAGCGCAAAAAATGTGTTTTTTTACGACCCGACATTAAAAACCTCAAAAATTGTAGCCTATATGTTATTCTGATGTATAAGCTATATTGTGGTAAAGTTTCATTCAAATCCATTCAGTAGTTTTTACGTGAAAGAGTAACAAACATCCATACATCCATACATCCATACATCCATACTTACAAACTTTCGCCTTTATAATAGTAGTAGGATATCTTAGAAAAGTATTGGGTGTAATTAATACGAGTAAAATCTAATCTATCGCTCATTATGTAAATTTAAAAAGAGCAAGTGTATGTATACTATCTATATAAAGCTAAAGAGTTGTTTGTTTGAACGCACTAATCTCAGGAATTACTTTTTCGAATTGAAAAATATTTTTGTGTTGATGAAAGCATTTATCGAGTAAGGCTTTAGGCTATAAAACGTCACGATGCGACCAAAATGTCTATATTTCAATATTATCTTGCAAGAACGACGAGACGCGACCCACGTCGTGTAACGTTAACAGATACAATTTATAATGATGAGGACAAGGTTTGCAAAAATAATTGGTGACGCCCAAAATAACTATTCTACGCGAACGAGATCGCTGGCACAACTATATCATAACGCTACAATTTCAAGCAACATATAAACCGACTCCGAACACACACACATACTACATACGTTAAGTTGCTGTAAAAATTAATGTATTAATTTAAAATGCCCATCCTAGCTCTCAAACAATTATGCGTATAGGTAATGAATACATTTGTTCCAGTGTTGGACTGCGTGGTGTCCAGCTGGGGGGACTGGTCGGAGTGTGACACAGCATGTGGTTCCGGCAGCATGGTGAGGAGTAGGACTGTACTCCAGGCAGCCACGCACGGTGGTCGACATTGTCCCTCGCTTGTCCAGAGACGGGCTTGTCAAGCGCACCATGGCTGTACCGAAGATAGTGATGTGCCCTTACGAGGTACTTTGATTGTGTGATAATGAACCGCACAAATGTTTGTAATAATCTTAACGTAGTGGTTTTTAAATACTGTCTGTAGTTTAAGCGAGGAGGACACATTTAAATAAACACTTTAACGGTTTAAAACGCAATACATTAGTAAAACTTATTTGAAAATGAATTTTAACTTCGGCCCGACGTTTCGGATGCTTTGCAGCAGCCGTGGTCACGGGGAGACTGTTTAACTACTATATCGCGTTTAAACAGTTAAAGTGTTTTATTTAAATGTGTACTACTGTCGTAAACTATAGCCAGTATTTAACATAATACATGTTATACTATATGTATAAACTTCTATTTCATAATTAGTAATTTCTATTACAGAATTACTAAATAAAAAATACGGTTGCAAACTAATATTTTTCACATGTGATTGCACATGATGGCACTATATAAATAAAAAACCGATAATACACGGTAGCCCAATTCGTTAGATTTGCATTAGCCCACGGAACGCTATGGTTGGTATGGCCAGTTCTAGTCCTGCCCGTGTCGTAAATTGTTCAATTGAAGTAGAATTTATTTCAATTTGAAAAAAAAACGGTTTTCAATTATTATCGCATTATGTAGTCTTCGGTTACGTTGTATTTTTTTAGAAGAGACAGCTATGATCCTGCCAGGAGTCCTTTCCGTCAGCCGGCATTCTAATGACACTGTTGACATTAGGAAGAATCTGAGGCTGCGTAACCCGGATGATCCGGAATCAAATTCCCATCGGGAGTGAGTATCTTCCTTCCATATTTACTCGACAATAAAGATAAACCAAGCTGTTTGTGTGTGGGTATAGTGATAGACTGACAAGCGTGCTGTTCACTCGATGGTGGGTGAAATACTCCAGCCATATAACGTCTTAACAAGATGCTGTCGATATTTTGGATTTAGATATTCGCAAATCTATAGACTGACTGTTTTCGTCTGGTGTGTGAACCGGACAAAATGCAACATATTTCAGAAAGAATATAAATTGTTTAGAAAAAAATGTTGGACTCCGTGGGGGTCGAACCCACGACTGGTTGATTCACTCAGCCACTCATTGCTACCATTACACTATCGAGTCCGTCAGTCTGTGTATGTTCGTCTATATTTGTCAAGGATTAAATAATAATAACAAATACTTGTTTTTAAGTAGTTTACGATATATATGTGTTATGTTTGTTTTCTAATTGAGATCGTCACGGCTTTTAGTCTCGTATATTCTCAAATATCGAAATCAAACATAGGACCACACCACATCATACTCAGATAGTATTATTTTATGTCGAACTGCGTATATAATTTGGCTAAGGTTTTCCTACGGACTTCGAATATAAAATAAACAGAATGTAATACAAATGCAAGTCTAACATCTCGGAGAAAACAAAACAATTTTGTTTCTTTAGTTTTGTTTGTGGAAACTTGACCAAGGAAATGTTTTATAAAGAATAGGAGAGCGTTTTACTATTTATAAGTTGCAATTATTTTAAGAGAATGTAAGGTAAAAATATAATTTACGTTTTACCTGACTTGCTAAAATGTAGGTGAGGTAATCTTAAATATGGTGAAACCTGACTAAATTAAGGTTCTTGGAATCTTGAAAAATGGATTTTAAGAATATTAAATGAAAAATAAAAGGCAAATTAAAAGGACTACTTTACTTTAAACATCGAAAAATGATTTTAACATGAATGTTGCATAATTCGCAATTTTATTGAAATTATACGTTTAAAAACATTAATATTTTTCACATGTTATTGCACATGAAGGCACTATATAATTTAAAAATCGAAAATAAATTGAAAAAATTTTGTTCACTCGGGCAGGACTTGGACCCGCCACCTCCACCTTCCCCCCCTTTTCCCCCCCACCAATTGAGCTACCGAGTCCTCCCACCCACCTCCATCGTCATTTTTTCAACTTATTGATACATGCACCTCTCGCGCAATGTAATTTCTACCTTAACACTTTTTTTTTTTTTGGAGTAAATGTCTTATGCTTTTGCGCTTAAGAAATCATTGAAGATGAAATTACAAAGTTATAACGTTTGAAAACATTAATATTTTTCACATGTTATTGCACATGAAGGCACTATTAATTTAAAAATGAAAATAAATTGAAAAAATTTTCGACTCGGGCAGGACTTGAACCGGCATCCAGCTGTCAGCTTTCCGTGCTGTTGCCCCTCCCCTACCAATTGAGCTACCGAGTCCTACACCTCATCGTCGAATTTTTTAACTTTTTGATAAAATGACCTCTCGCGCAATGTAATTTCTACCTTAACACTGCGTATTAAGGCTCAATGTCTATGCTGCAGCTTAAGAAATCATTGAAGATGAAACAATACGTTTATATACGTGTTTTTTATTTTTAATACACGATGTGATTTATATGACAATCAAGATTGATTTAATACACACTACAACGATCAAATTATTATATTAGTTTTATGAAAAACTATCTTGTATACTGTTCGAGAAATCTCCGTGTCAAAATTTCAAACAATAATAAATTAGCAAGAACTGTGATTTTTACGTACTGTTAAAGTCCTAGCTGTAACTAAATATTACGTTTCAACAGATTCGAACCTAGGACATCTCGCGCACTCAATATAATAGCTATTATATACAAAGAAAATATGAGCTAAAGAGATAGTTAAAGTTCAAAGAACCTACGAAAAGCCAAACTACCCTCGCCATTTTTTTACTTTTTTTTTCGTATTAGGTACTGCGTCCAGTTCGAAGTTCTGAAAGTTTCCAAAGCGTGCCACACTGATTCCGATTACAAAGCTCTTCGTGAAGGTAAAGCGATTTTTTTTATTCTCTACCACTCACCTATCAAATGTTTCCTCTGCTGATTCCCTCTTTTTAAAATAAAATATACTTTATTCTCTTTAAAATTATAAAAATTAATTAGATTCGTCAATTTTTTTTTTGTTTGTCTGTCTGTTTGTCGTGATTCTACAGAGTGTTCAAAAAAGCAACATAACTGAGAAGAACATCCAAGAAGCTCAGTCCGGCTTTTTTTTAATGTCTTATAAACTAATACATTGTTGTGAATTTATTAACCTAGGGGGCAATCCATTTTACTGCCAGGCGGTCTTGTCATTAAAGAAATCGTTCAGACAATACTACGCCTTTTGAGACAATCTAAATTTTGTAACTGTTTTAAATTTTTTTATCCATAAATGACACCTCAATTGGCAATGTATTGTACATACGAATACAATTCCCCGCAAATGAATTAGATATTTTATGGAGCCTATATTTGGGGTATAAGTATGCCGATATTTTTAAAGGTATCTAAGAAAAGGTTTATTAGATATTGTCTGTAGTTAACGGTTTAAAACGCTGTTTTATTTAAAAGGTTTATTCGTTTTTAACTGTTTTCTCTGATTTAAATTTGTATAAAAAAATGCTAGCAGGTGGAAGGAAAATAAACGACCTCTTCAAGCCATCTATCTATATTATGCGTTTTGTAAATTATCAATTTTCATGTTATAGAAAATATTTTTATTTTTACCAGGCAACACAATATGCGTTATGTGCGAAGCTGCGGCTCTTAAAAGAGATCTAAAATGGCGCTGTAGCGGCCATGGGGTGTCCGGTCATTCCACCCGCTTCTACGCCCTGGTGGCACCGCATTGTCACGGGAAGTGGATCCGGGCTAAGGACACCCTGGACAAACGGAGCGATTGCTGTACCAACCCGGATTTCATTTTTGTATAAACAATGTAACTTTAAGTCTTCTAGTTTTAAGTAGAGTAACGAACGGGTTTAAGTTTTACGGACAAACTGGAGATTTCATAATTTTTTTTTTGTCAGAGTACCAATGTTTGGTTTTTAATAGTAAATATGATGCACAAATTATTAGTAAATAGTTAATGTGTAAAATAAACGTCGTTTTATGCCCGGATCAAACAAATAGGTATTTAAATACTGTCCGTAATTCGAGTAGTTATATAAAACACTTTAACGGTTAAAAACGCGAAATATATTCGTTAAACTTGTTTATAAATTTCAATAGGGGAGACTGCCTCAAGTTATCAAACACCTAGGACAAAAAAAAAAACCACGCGAGGTTTCGCCAATAGGTACCAACTACGATGGAACAGATGGCGCTAGCGTAGCAGTTTTTACTTTGACATTATAGACACCCTCCATCTTTAGTATCCTCGTGACTACGGTTGCTTCTTGTTGTACGGTTGTCTGAAACGTCGAGCCGTAAATAAAAATAATTTGTAAACAAGTTTAACTAATATACTTCGTGTTGTAAACCGTTATAATGTTTTATTTGAATGAGAATTTTTCACGATGCACCCACTATTTTCCATTAGCCCTTCTTATTGTCTGTCCCACCTTTAGTTATTTGATGGCAGTTTCTGGTGTCATAATAATAAAGTAATATATACCCTCTCTATATATGGTATGTTTACCTGTCTTTCACCTTGATAAACTTACGTTAATTCGAAGAGGAATTTTTACACTAATTTTATTTTATGTAATAGCGTAACACCCAATATCCAAAGCCAGAATAGGTTTTGCCGAGATATTATATGTGAACATTTGATTGTTGGCTATCTTATGATAGACATGAATAAATACCGCTTTGCTTCTTAATAAAGCTCTTGCTCGTTGAACTTCAAACTTTTTATACAACAATCGCTAATAATGCTTAAATTGACACAAAAAACTTTTGATCGATTTCCTATATAACATCATTACAATATCGCTTTGTATCGTATTAAAAATATATACAATACTGCTTTCTGCGTCATATAAATAGACTGATGCAAATTGGTTCAATTTATTCCAAACGTCAGTATCGAATCAACATACCTGTTTTAATTTCAATTCTGTTTTGTATCGCCTTTATCAGTGTATTATTTAACAGTATGTTGTTAAAAGATATTAGGTTTCCAAAATAAGATTTTGTACAGATATTGTAATTCAAAGTTACAAATATGGCAATAATTATATTTGGGTTGAACAAATACGATTTGTGAAGGTAAAAATGTGTATACAGTTTTATTGAGGTAGTTTGGGACGTTACAATGCCATAAGACTATTTTATTATGATGTGGGCCAGGTGTCATGGCCCTATAAAAGCACAGAATACTGAATAAACCAGTAGTCATGTTATATTTCAATAATAACAATTATTCTACACTCTATTTTGTTACAACTACGATTGCAAATGATGAAATTAAAACCGTAAATAAGTTACCTACTTTGTATTGCGCAATGAAGTATCGAATCCACGGACTAGGCTGTTCGTTATAGAACTACTCCAATTTGGATTACTTTTGAAGAATTTTCGAGTACGATTATAGTATCTTGTTTGTTCAGTATTCTGTGTATAAAAGTAACGATAAGTTTGGGCCAGATTTTCCAAATAGGTTAGGTATTATTTTCTTAGATAGTCGTTATGGTTCTTTTGTCCAAAGTTTTCGTTTTTGTAATCGCTTGAAAGATCGTAACAAGATAGCAAAGTAAAGCAATAATCGTAAAGCGCTTAGTTGTTTTAAGTGTATATTTTAGTCTGATAAATAAAATACGCGTGTAAGTTGTGTTAAATTTAATTTTGTATTAATCTTCATTTGAAGAAAACCAATAAAGAGGGCGATTTTGTTAAAAGCAAACAGTAAAAAATAACAGTAGATTATAGAAAATTATTTCTAAGATTATATAAGGCGTTAGAGAATAGAATGAGATTAGTGTAGCATTATAAAAAATACATATCTTATGACATCTGTAAATATTCTTGTTAATTAGAGCTTAATAAACAATTTGCAAAACCGATTTTGTTTTATTTTTATTACGTAGTTGGAAGTTGTTTTCTTTATAACGAGATTTATTCTCTTATATCAATTATCACAGATCCAAAGTATCGAGTATACGAATATCGATTATTTACAATGGATGAGTATTGAGTAGCGAGTACTTTTAATAGCTCATCACTGACGCAAACCGACTGTGAAAAAGTTAATTGTCAGTTAGTTAATAATTGCAACGAAGTAAGTATAATATTTGCTATGAATAAAGATTTATAGCTTAACACTCATATATATATGTATACTATGGTATTTCGGACGTTTATTCACTGTAACCCTTGTATCTAATATCCTTCCTAAGAGAATGGTTACATACAATTTAGGATTGTGATATATAATAAGTCCTACCGAAGTAGAACGTCAAAAATTGAGTTAGACTCATTTGAGTGTCCCCCTCCACGGAAATCTTTAGTAAAAGGCGAAAGATTTATACGTTTTGAAGGGAAACCAGAGTAACGAATTTTTGCTTTTGCTAAGTACTTATGCGAACTAGAAAGTACAACGACACCGCGTTTGAGAATAGTAACTCAGGGGACAGCGCCATCTATCGGCAGAAGGTGTAAGCGGTTCGATTGTCAATACATATAAAAATTAAAGTGCATCGTTACGCACTACAGTAGTAATAAATTGTAAGTTGTAAGTCTTCGTAACGCGTTACGTTACAAAGCGTATTTCGTGTGCGCCTAGGGACTATCGAGAGAAGTGAAAACTTAAATTAATCTAAGTTGAACTATTCAATATTGATAAGCAGTAAGCGTATAGGAAGCTAAATAAACTAGCGTCGTGACGCGTTACGTAACACAGCGGTCTACTATTGGGAAATGTCCTGGTTTGTTAATTTTGTTTCTATCAAATGATTACTGTTGAATAGTTAACATTTCTAGGCAGATTACAGTTTTAGAAGCTTTTGCTTAATCCCCTCAATATATCGAGCGTAGTAAACAGTAGTTTCTAGAGCTCCGTAGCCTTTTAGTCACGAGACTGTACACCAAGAACCGCATTAGCTAGGGTTTTGGAATTTTTCATGATCAAATTTATCAACAAATACTAGAGCGAATTTAAGTTTATTTAAGTGCAGAGGGCCGTTTCCTGCTTTAGCCCCTTAAAAAAATGAAAGGAAGTGTACGGAGAACACAAACTTACAGAAATATATCTAGGTATTAAAGTTGCTTGAATAGACCCCAAGTTATACTGTAAAAGCACCCTATCTAGGATTTATAAGAAACTTTGCGTCAATTGGTGGTGCTTTTCCATAAATTATTCTCTCGCATAAACCGCTATTCAGCACTTCAGAGTTGCCTTCAGACTTCAGACTTCAGACTTTAGACTAACTGCCTCGTATTGGAATGTAGTGAAACCTATTTATGTAGCTTTTATTCTGAGATTTGATTTCTTACTTATTATAAATGTCGTAGGTACAATATAATAGTTTCGCAGTTTAATTAGGGAACACTACACAAAGGGGGACACCAATTCCTGCGTTTTCGTATATGAGCCCCTAAGACTATTATTTTTCTTGTAGTGTTTGTGTAAAACAGAAGTAGACAAATTGCCAAAATTTAAACTCTCTTGCTACTTTGGAGAGACAACGTGGTGAGCGACAGACAGACTGTCAGCAAAATCTTTATCTATACTTATATATTATAAATCTGAAGAGTTTGTTTGTACGCGCGAATCTCAGGAACAACTTGTCCGAATTGAAACATTTTTTTTTGTTGGTTAGAGCATTTATTGAAAAAGGCCTTAGGCTATATAATATAATCGCATTGTAACTATTGGAAGCGCAGAAACAAAGTTAATTTGGATAAAAACGAGGAAAATTATTCAACTTTGTGGACGGCTCAAGATACCAAAATCAAAAATCATTTATTCATGTAGGTAGCTTAGTACACTAATGAACGTCAAAACAGGCAAACATTTTGATTTTGATTTTTTGATTTAAATGTATAAAGATAAAAAGGTTTGCAAATACAAATGTTTATGCCTAAAATAATTATTCTACGCGGACCAATTGGCAGACACAGCTCGCCATTGTGTACATGTTCTCTTTGGCGCAAGAAGAATCGTAAGCAGTGTGATAAAACTAAACAATCAATGATGAGCTAAGAGACATGTAGTAGATTGATGTTAGGTAATTCCTCTAGAATCTAAATGGTGATGGTTTCATTTAATCAGTTTCTAACATACTTTTAACGGTTCAAAACGCGAAGTAATATTAGCATCGCGTCAACATCCAAAGCGATATTAAGGTCGACTCTTAGCGTACTCGAAGTTACAAAGGCCTTTATTTAAAACTGCTTAGGTGTTAATGTTTTTGTGTCATGAAAAGTTTCTTGGCGCGGCTTTTAAGTGCTCTTCATAAATATAATACTTAATTTTTATCTCATCTAGAATTATTAAAATTAATTATTATTATAATTTGATAATTAATAGTTTACCTTAATTTCACGAAAACATAATTTCGTAAAATTACTAATTACGATTAATATTAAAAAATATAAAGTCGAACTTTTATATATATAAAATACTATATGTAGTTAAGGCAAGTAGTACACATTTAAATAAAACACTTTAACGGTTTAAAACGCGATATATATTCGTTAAACTTATTTGAAAATTACTTTTACCTCCGGCCCGACGTTTCGGATGCTTTGCAACAGCCGTGGTCACGGGGAGACTGTTTAACTAATATATCGCGTTTAAACAGTTGTGGATGTGGATTAAAAAGATGGAGGATGTCTCTGACGTCAAAATAAAAATTGCTATACATTGTATATATAAGTATAGTAGTTAACGGTAACGTAGTATGTGTATTTAGTATAGTAATATAGAAATAAGTATAGTTAGTTATTATAAAAGCCTCGCCTATGTACACGTTATTTAAGTCTTTTTGTTAACCTCATATTAAGCGAAATGAATCTTATGGGGAATAAAGTCTTTAAACCAAAACCTCACTTGGAAGTCGCTTCCCATGTCTATCTTTTAAAATTAATTTGCAGGGATGACGGGCCGCAGTCGACGTCGTGGGTAATAGTTTAAATTTATAAAGATGAAAATGAGTCGGACGAGAGGCGGACGGAGGAGACGGACGAAGTCGCTGACACAGCTAGTAAAAACAATAATAGTGGAATATTGTTAGCTATTGCTTAACTATTCCTGTATAAATTCGACAGCGTCATTTGTCAAGAACCCGCAGCATATGTTACATAGATTAATTGCGCGCTGCTAACTCGAATGAGGCAGAATGGATTACTGTCTCTCTACTCCCAGCATTACTTAGCATGTAAATATTGTTTGTCTATGTAAAGACACAAATACCTAGTGTGATATTATAAATACAACGTCCAAAGACTGGATTACATTCCAAATTAAAATATTTTAAGACACACCAATGAATATATATATACAAAAATTAAAAGAAAGGACATCAGTCGTTGCTGCAACCACAGAATTGTTGTAATGACAATTTTCAGTGATTCCCCATGGATGACACTTAGAATTTTAACGGCTTTAAACATGAAATCTAGTTTAACTTAGGTGCGAATTATCTTAACTACGTTTCGAATAATTTAAAGATCGAAAATAAATTGAAAACAATTATGACTCGGGCAGGACTTCTACCGGCATCGTCAGTGTTCCGTCCTGTTTATTAAATAAATAATATAAAAAAAATTCGTTTCAAATGCTTTGCAGCAGCCGTGGTCACGGGGAGACTATTTTTAAAACGTTAAAAGGGTTTTTTAAATGGTTAAGAAGTCATTTCAAGACACAAAAAGTTTGCTATTTATCTCACTACAGCTATCTTTATTTCCGTTAGGTTATTTGAAATACCATCAGTGCTTTAGGGGAGACTGTCCTCATAAATTATGAAATAAATTAATCAGCTCTTCCGAGAATATTTTAACCTGTCAACTCCATCACTATAAAAGGTTGTAAAAATGACATTTACGTCTTGCCACAGCATCCGCAATCTATCATGGCGCTAGATGTTCCATCATTAAGTTTATAAATGGGCCGTCATTCGAAATCACTTAGCCAAAGCTGTCACTGCAAAATTCAAGAACAAGAGTATTTGCATAACTTTCGTATTTGCCACCGCGTTAAGGCTTTCCGCAAAATTATGTTAACTGAATATTCATAATACATTTTTCTTGCACTGGCTTCGAAGTGGCTTCTGCTGTTACCGGGGAAAATTATCCCGGCATTATCATTATGGTAATTTAGGAAATGTTCTCTCTGTTTTCAGTAAATACGATACGAAACGGAGGAATACGTTTAAATGAAAAAAAAAACAATTACAACAGAAACAATAACATTGAAAATAGAAAAGTATAAAATCACGACCCCAATCTTCCACTATTGCTAAGATTAATGAAGAGAGAAGATCTCAATAAAACATACCTGGTATACCAATTAGAAGCGTTTTACATTAAATATGTGTAATATTTAAAATGTGAAATATTAGTTTAAGGCCCTAGCGAAGCAGTTTTGACTTTTACGTTAGAGGGACACTCCATCTTCTATCTCCGTGACCACAGGTGCTCCAAAGCATTCGAAAAGTCGGGTCATATTTAAAATAAGTTAACTTATATATTTCGCATTTTTAATCGTTAACAGTGTTTTATTGAGACATGTACTCTACAGACAATACTTATAGGTCCTCTAAAGGATTTTGTCCTTTGTAAAGAAGTAGTTTGCCTTAAAAACACATTAACAATCTATCACGATGTTTCAAGTACAAAACATGTCGTTGTCTCAGAAATTTGCATGTATATTGGCTTTGAATGAACTTGGCATGACACCTAGGTGAAGTCTATCGATCGACAGATATGTTCGTACGTGGTTCTTAGGACTTACCTTTGCCTAAATACAGTTATCTTTTACTGTAATATTTTTTTTACTAATACGTTTACTTATGAAGGCACCACGAATGTATTCGTTATAATTACTGATATCCCTACATTTAATAGCTTAGAGCACCGCACTGCAGCATTGAAGGTTTGTGGGTGAATTAACATCTATACTAATATATAAAGCTGAAGAGTATTTGTTCGTTTGGTGTGAGTTGAATGGTTAATCCTTAAAATATTTTTTGTGTTGGTGAGAGCATTTATCGAGGATGCTAAAAGCTAAACTAAAATGCGCTGCGTCTAAAAGGAGCAAAGAAATAGCGGGAAATGTTGAGAAAAGGGGATTATTCATCGATGTGGGTTTCCACTGCGAGTTTTGACTGAGGGTTTCCAGTGGGGTACTCTGCGAAAACGGTTCAAGATATCCAAAAAATATGTGTAAAAGAATGATTCCTCTTTAAATTATTTAAATAAATGTACCCAACACTATATGTATATCTTTTGAGATTAACTTGCAAGAACGGCGGGAGGCGACTGACGTGGTGTGCACCAGCATACAGTCTATAAAGATGGAGAGGAGGTTTGTGAAAACAAATTTTGATGCCCAAAGGCAGACAAAGTCGCTGACACAGCTAGACAAAAATTAAAGTGGAATATTTTTCAATCCTCCAAACGAAATCAGCATGCATTATTCTGACAAACATAAATATTGAGTGAACAACATTTAATAAAACTAACTCGCTACCCACTTGTACTTTAATAGGATGATTTAATTAAAATTATGATCCTTAGAAGTACTCTCATCTCACGGGAGCTGGTCAGTGCCTAAGTAGCCTTGTTATAATATTATCTTGAGGTAATTTTTATTTGTTTAGGACGATCCAGAATATTATAAGGATCTAATTAAAGCTTTATAAACGATAAGAAAAATAGTCTCTAAAGTACGAATGAATGAAAATCGAGATAATTGGAAAGAAAATATATTTTCTTCACTGATTAACCGCTAAAAAATGTATTACTAAAAGCAACTCTTTTAAAAGTTAGTAATTAATAATTTGTAGCTATTTCTGTAGTTGACTGACCTTCTTAGCTCAATTACTAAGCACGTGTCTGTAGTGTTAAATACGAGAGGTCGTTGATTCGAATCCCGTGGAAACATTTTATTTCTGAACTACTTGACTTGACTAAAACTGATGAACTTGTCCTGCCCGACTCGAAAAGATTTTTAATGTATTTTTGATTTTTACGTTATATAGTGCCATCATGTGCAATAACATGTGGAAAATATTAAAGTTTTCAAATGGTGAACTACTTGCCTATAAAGTCCACCACAGAAATGGCCAAGCCATTGCCATGTTCACCCCGTGTTTCACAAAGAGGAATTTTTTATTACATACTTTTCTTTTATACTTTTTTTTACTATAAAATTTTGTTTCTTTGTTGACGAAAATTAAAGTTTGTCTTCTTTTATTCGGCATTCAAACACAGTTCCACAACTGAACTGGCGATCACCCGAAATAGTCAGCATGATTAAAATAATGCCCTTATGCAAATACGTCAAAGTTGTTAATTGTTGTGAAAATTTAATTACACGCGTTTTAATGGCGTCGAAAGTTGACTAGTGGCCGCTCACTGATCTTCGCATGGAAATGAGTGGTAAAATTGGAACCTTTTTTATTCGTTTATACATTTGAGAAACCTAGTAATTACGCAATGAAAACGTTCAAAAGCAATTTTCCGATTAGGAATTGTACCGCATAGTGCTATAAAATCATTTTCGAATAAGTTTAACTAATATATCGCGTTTTAAACCGTAAAAGTGTTTTATTTAAACACATAGTGCTATGTTATTCTTGTTTTTTAACACGGTCGACGCTTGCCCACTATCCCGCATGATGGTAAACCTGGATGTAGGCTAAGTTGATAAATCATGGTGACTGTAGTGATAAAGTGGAACAATCCCGTCCGTCTTCAAAGCCATGTGTTAAAAAATTGAACCATAAGCGGTTTATTGATAAAACTCAGTATACCTTTCAAGATAAATAGGCTACAAAGCAAAGAGAAACATTTTAATACGTGCTCGTTTAAAATAACTGCGTTTAAACAGACAAACAAACTCGTCAGCTCAGTATGAGTACAAACATGTGAGAATAATATTAATAGTTGGGCCTCCGTCCCCAGTGGATACGAAGGGCAGAATTCATGAGGAATTCTCTGTTTTAATTATTTCGCGTACTATTGTCGGTTTTGTTAAAGTCTCACCCATTATTCTAATTATTGTATTAAAACTTTATCTTGTTAGTGACAGAATTCAAAGTTCATCAATCATTGATGTATTTGAAACTGTAGCTGTTTGAAAGTTGTATAATTATATTGTGTAGAATCTAATTAGTAATTATAGAAAATATAATATCTAGGTAGATACTTATTACACACGGATTTATTTTCCGCCTTCTATAAAATTAACGCTAAAATTAAAATCTAGTTTTAAGAAATTACAATAAACTGCTACTTAATTAATAGAGTAATCTCTGCATAGTATAAAACGAAGTCGCTTTTTCTGTCTCTATGTACGCTTAAATCTTTAAAACTACGCGACAGATTTTGATTCGTTTTTTTTTAATACGAGTAGATAGAGTGATTCAAAAGAAAAGTTTTTATATACTTTTACAGTTATTCTGTAGTGTTTTTAGTATCAGAATTGCACCCGAGAGAAGCCGGGGGGTTCGCTAGTGTTACATAATATCCACAGTAGTTAGGTACACATACGAAAGTGTTTGTTTATCCCTGCTTCCTGTCCAATTCGAACAAACCACTTGGCATTAAGTAAGTTAACAAATACGAGTACTCATTTGTGTTTCAAGTGACCGGCTAAATGACCAAGTCCGACACGCGGAAAATCTATGTTACAAAAGTACTTTACACTTAAAAAAAAAATAAAGCTCACATGCAATATTCTGTGAAAATTTGCAAGGCGGAACAATGATTAACGTTAAAAGAAACTAAATTGAAACTCCGGTAATAAACTGAAACTTATAAATTTTAGACACAGCTTGAAATGTAAACAAGAAAGCAGCAGGAGCTAGTTTCAATAAATTTCCAAGCGGTGAACATTGCAAGGCGTTGCCAACCTTTTTCATGCGTGCAGTTTAAATCAAAATACGTATCTTCAACTCATGGAATGTGGTGAATTCTCAGTTGCAAAAGTACTCAGTCCTTATTAACGTTCGGTAAGGTGGATCTGTGAAAATACATACTTGTTTAACGATAAGAATTCAGTAGTTTTGGGGAAGAGTTAGTCAGTTACGTGTCTCTAAGATCCCTTAGAGAAAGTCAAATTAGTTTCTGGATTTTATATATACTGTTAAACTTGACATATCGGTTTCATATAGTAAAGTTATGCTTTAAATTCCACTGCACACAAATATTCGTGTTATAAATTGATACATCGTTAATGAGTATTATGCAATTCGTATTAATTAAGCCGAAGGTGCGGCACCTCTGCATCGCTAGCGGAGGTATGAAGCTGCAATTTATCATAGTATCGCTAAAGCAAGCGAATCCTCGTATTTCGTCTGTCACTTAATATTGCTATTAACGATACCTGGGTGAGTGAAATAAGCTGGGTCTCACTGATATTAGGATGGATGATATATTAATATTATTCATTTTCTACCACGAAATCATTATTAAAATTTTCGTCTAATAGTTTTACTTTTGAAATTTTACCTTTTCTTCACAGGTAGAGGTTTAATTACAGGAAAATATGATGAACGACAAAACAATTTGATTAGTTTTGACAAGATATACAACATAACGACAGGGTCGTGGGGGGGGGGGGTGAAATGGTGGGAATGTATTTCTAATAATCAACGGGTCGTGGGTTCGATCCCCACCAGGTCCAACGTGTTTCTAATTTTTCTGAAACATATTGGACTTCGTCTGGAAATCGTGATCTGATTTATAGGCTGGGTTATATGTATCTGTCCTGCTCTATCATTAAAAAAATAAAAGCTATTTTTAATCCGTCTCCTTATCTGTTTATCTCTGCAATTGTCAAAAATACCGTTTCATTGTCTTACTACCAGCAATTAGAATGAAAAGAATATAATTATAATGATAAATATTTGGACTTCACATGATGGAAGATGAAACACCCGAACTTATTATACTTATATAGTTCGGGTGTTTCATCTGAATAAGATGTGCTGTCCAGTTGGCTGACATTGGACAATCAGACAGAAATTAAAAATTTCGACTACCCATTTAATATCTAGATTGTCCAGGCGAATTTTAATATATATATATATATATATATATGTTTTTAATTACTTTCTGTAGTTTACGCGAGTACATTTAAATAAAACACCTTAATACGTTCAAACGTTATGTTTAAGTTTAAATTATTTGTAAATTATTATAATTCGGCCCGACGTTTCGAATGCATGCGTGACAGCGGCTTTTTTAAATAACATATATTGCGTTTTAAACCGGTAAAGAGTTAGATTTAAATATTTGTTTAGTATAATTGCTTAAAGATGTCGAACCTTCGTCGAAACTCGTAGTGAAACCCTCGAAGCCGACCAAATATATTTCTACAATAAAACAATTTGGCTTACCTGACGTAAAGATCAAATAACATTACAATAAATAGCTGGGAACGTGGTTTCAGAGATTACCGAACGAGGGTCGGCTGTAATTGTTTATTTAATGGCCGATTTGGGTATCACTTAACTAATAATACGCCATTTTGAAGATTTGCTTAGTCTCAAATTTATAGTATGATATTATATAGAGGCACCAACGTTATCTGCTATGGAATATTATTTATCTGTAATATAAAAAATAATCGTGTCACAGTTAGTTACTATGCTGCTATGAAACGCTTCGATCTATATTTTATGAAATTTTATTGGCAAATTCTTGCCTGTTATCTTTATAAATCTTTATAAATGTTATCTTTATAATTATTAGGCAAATTAATTTACTAATTTTACTCTCATCATTATTAGTCAACTGTGCTTACGCTATACTGTGGCGCGTAGTACGTTGCCCGGGCAATGTATCGAAGTTCTCTAGTCGACTGGCTTCATATCCCAGTCCATAATGCTTCAATAGTTCACAGTGCAGTGAATTGTAACGACATCGTATGTTTTTTGTCGCTACGACGTAGCACCGTAGCCGGTTGTAACTCTTTGAAAAATATTTTGTAATACGTTGATTGGATAATAAAACGGCCGCGAGAGCACATAACTGCAGACAGGTCCCGGGTTCGAGTCCTAGATTTGGCCTGTTATAATTAGTAGCGGTAGTCTTTAACGCCCGTGGATCCGCACTGGAGTAACATAGTGGGCTCGTTGGTACAAAGGTATGGTTTAACTGAAAAAAAGTTTAATCGCGTTTCGGTTTCAGCCTGTAGATTTCCGAATATCAAAAGCTAAAATAAGCCGACAGCACATCTTGTTTTGATATTATCTAGCTAGGGTGTGTCAATTATCATTGAGTGACATTAAAAAAGCTCTTTAGACTTGAGCCCGTCAGAGATCAGTAAAGGGTTGAAATGGAATGTATGTCCACGGGGGCATTGGCGTATACTTTATGTCTTCTTTCTTAACTTAAAAAAACAAAAACTTTTATAGAACAGAGAGAATTATCAATATTGCAAACCCGGGGAAAATCTTCTCTTACAAGCTGCTCAAATGGATAAAAAAATAAAATCCCATTTGCCTTTTGTGGATCATTGGACAAATACTTAAAGGAAGGGAAGCGTGAACGGATAGCTTTACAATAATCTTGTTTGTTTAAATATAAATTATGATTATGCTTAAACATAAAATAAAGTAACAATGTTTCAGTCAAATATTAATTAATACGACAAAATAAGAAACTTTTGGCAATACTGTGGTTATTATAATATAATATTATCTATACCTATGTTATAAAACTGAAGAGTTTGTTTGTTTGAACACGCTAATCGTAGGAACTACTGGTTCGAATCTAAATTTTTTAAAGCAGAATCAGTGGGCAATGTCGAAGAGACGGGAAAATGTTTGAGTGTTTCTGTTGCGTGCGCTGTGATTACGGTTCAAGATAGCCAAATAATATGTATGAAGGAATGATTCCTCTGTAAATAGTAAAAAATTATTCGTAACTGTGTATACTATCTTTTAAGATTAACTCGCAATAACGACGGAATGCGGACACAGCTAGTAGGAAATACAGCTTAAATCGTTACATAAAATTATGAAACAATTTCATAAGCTACAGCTACGCTTTGCTCAATTTAAACTTTTTAGAATTGCGTCAATTGTTTCTACTTCTATTTGTTTGAAGTGTGCGCCATCTTTTAACTTTTTTCGTAACTACAAATCTTGTTATTGCAGAATATTTGTTTGTAGTAGTCTATTGAAGGAGAAACAAAATTGTCGCCCCTATCTTTCGTGAAGTGAACGGGCATTTCCACCACTGTTCATCATTCAGTATTAACCATCGGAGTGTGCAAACACGCTCGTTACACAAAAGAGCTAATGGACGCGCAGTGGACCACGCACTATTGTTGCTCAATCGATAAGCGACGATATACCTCGATCTCACTTCATACCGATCGTCGGTTTAATGATAGCAATGCTAATAATCAATGGGATGCGGGTTCGATCTTCACCGGGTCCAACATGTTTATAATCTATATTAATATTTACAAGCTGAAGACTTTGTTTGTTTGAATGTGCTAATCTCAGAAACTACTACTACTACTGGGTCGAAATAAAAAAAGGTTTTTGTGCTGTCTTTTTTCAAGGTTCAACACTTTTACGGTTTAAAACGCGATGTATATTATGAAACTTATTTGGACTACTATTGCAGAGACGATACGGAAGTTGGGTGCACCATTAATTGAGAAAGGCTTCAAACATCATGCTGCGACCAATAGAAGCAAAGAAACAGAGAGAAATGTTGAGAAAACGAAGGGTTTTTTAAATCTTTGGGGGCTTCCGTTGCGTTAGCTGCGAAAACGATTCAAGAAGCCAAACCTATTTATGAAATGAATTATTGTTCTTTATTTATTTCTTTATTTATTTATTGTTCTTTAGTGATTAAGAAACTTATAATTATATATATTATTATTATTAGGACGATGTCATGATACCCAAAATAACTATTCCACGCGGACAAAGTCGTGGGCGCAGCTAGTCGATCAATAATTTTTCTAAAACATATTGGACTTTGTCTTGAAAATTTAGATATGAAATGGTTGGAAGGTATTTCGATTTTCCCTCCGAGTCACGAACCAGCGCCCACAGATTATAAAGACATGAAGTTTATTCGCGTTTCGGTTTGAGTCTGTAGATCTCCGAATATCCAAAGTCAAAAAAGGTTGACGGCGTATCTTCTTATATCGCTCGGCTATTTCACCTTGCATCAAATGACTGTGAACTGTGCTGAACAGCTGAAGTATACTTTTAAATAATTAATAAATATTAATTACTAGTATCTATACTATAGTTAGTTAGTAAGTTGATTGGGATAAACATTTAGAAGATTTTTAATATGAACCAGTCGAATCCTTGCCTTTATCATAGAACAGTGTTCCATTTAAGCTCGCCCATTGACAAATTTAGCAAAGTAGTATTTAAATACAGCAACATATTCACTTCTTTTTATTCACAACCTTCCTTATGTAAAAACATATCCTTTCTTATTAAATTGTACCGCTACACTCTTCTAGTCTTACTTATACACCTCTTCTTATATTTGTAGTACAAAGTCTGTTTCTATTTGTTGTAAATATACAAAAATTGTACGTCGCAAGAACACTTCACTTTTCAACACTAAGCATTCCATTGTGACCTGAAAGCTTTCAAACGCTATTTGGTTCATGCTTAAAGTAAAACATCTTGCAAGAAATTTGCAGCTCTGAAGAAACTTTTCTTATCTCTTAATATATCTGTGCCAGAGCGCTGAATAATTCTAGGGGTGACTATCGGCCTATAGTTCTATGGACCGGCTTCCAGCTTTCCCATATTATCAAATTATTTTTAAATTTTGTGTTGACGTGTTGGTATTTGCGACTATTGTGATGGTATTATTCGTCGGAGTCGGTCAAGGTATATAGTGCTTGATAAGAATAATAATAAAACTATACTATACGTATAAACATAGGCACAACTAAGTAAATATAAATAATTTGTGCAAAGGTGGTCTTGTTGCCTATGGAGATTTTTAGCAGGTAATCTTTGCATGTAAAAAGAAGGAAATATGCAGTGAAATTAACATTTACTTCAAACTTGACATTAACCTATAGAGAAACATGAAATGTGACTTATTCTAAATTGAAAAATTAACTTTTTTCGCAAGTGTATAATTTCATATATAAAATACAGGCAGAAATAATTCGTCGAGAGACACGCAATTACAACACAGGACATTTTTTTACTCACAAATATGAGGAGTCCGTTAAAGGTTATGTTCTTAACAATGAAATACCTGAACCTTCTCCAAGATTTACGAAAGATATTTGTCGAAGAATGCGTCTAAGAAACTCATATTCCGACAATAACTCGCCATTTCAAACATTCAACGCGAGTTTAATTAAAAACCTTATGAATTACTGCACGCGGCGCTATTCTGTGCTCTTGTTTACCCACTGCACGTCTTGTATTAAGGATAATTATTGGTATAAACGTAAAACTAAGACGTTTCGATCTTCTTTGTAGTCTTGCAAAAAAAACAAAAACATCTCAATATTAAGCTTTATCTAAAAAATGTATAACTTTGTACAATAATATTAATATGAGTAATTTAGAGATTAAAACTATAAAAACTGGTAAAAAACTAATCAAAACAAATTAATAAACTTCTCATAAGGTAAAAGTTTATTATAAAAAAAATTGTCCTCTTTTTCCATTGAATGAAGACAACTGTCTTTCAAACTCTTCACCGACTCGTTCACCAAAGTATAATTTAACCCAAACCCAGTGAAAGCCAGTGTAATGACAAGAATAGTTTATTTTATACGCACTGTTTACCTAACCTTCCAATTTCATATTCTGAATTCTTAGTTTCAAATTGAATTTTTGCATTGGTATAATGTTACAGTATCAACAAATTGCACAGTGAGTATACACATTTCATCGTAACAAAATATTTGACGAAGTGCGGCTTCGTCTTCCTCGCGTTTGATGGTTACATACGGAAAGTTATTAATGTGGAACTCCTGTTTGCTGTAGCTTATTTATATACAGACTATGTGATAGGGTAAGATTACAGTAAATATAATGCTACTTTGATTATTTTTAGTCTACGCGAGTAGAACATATTCAAATAGAACACGTTAACGGTTTAAACCGCGATATTAAATTATTTTAACTATGGTTCGACGTTTAGAATGTTTACAGCAGCCGTGACCACAGCTTGCGCGAGAGGTGCTTGTATCAATAGGTTGCAAAAAAAAATCGACAATGACGTGTAGGACTCCGTAGCTCGATTGGTTAGAGCCGAACGATGACGGTTCATGTCCTGCCAGAATCGTAATTTTCGATTTTTAACGTAAAGGGCTTAATTAATCACTAGTATAATTCAAATAGAACTAGATAATAATATATTATTGGCAGAGGAGGACAGACAAGCGGGGGGTTCATATGGTGGAAGTTGAAAATACCATAGTCATATAACATTGACGTTTATAGGTATACAAATTTTCCGTATTTTTTTATGAAAGTCGAGTACATAAATACCTCAGCTATACACTCCGATGAGTATTGTCTGTAGTTTACGCAAGTAGTACACATTTAAATAACACAGGCGGTTTAAAACCGCCACGACCACTATTGCTTCAAAGCAACGTCTTGGCCTAAACCTTAAAATAAGTTTACCAATATATTACGTGTTTTAAAAAGTTAAATGCGTTTTATACAAATGTCTCAACAAGATCCGATCCATTTTGGCTTTGGATATTCGGATAACAAATCCAAAGCCATAATAGGCACTACCCGATCCAATTCTGCTTCTTCGTTTTATTAGTTTGTAACATTTTTGTAGTAGAATTGGTAATTTAAAATTGTAATTTGGTGAAATTCTCACGTTTTTATGATAATTTGTTATGCAAATTAGTAATTGAATATTTTTACGTCAATTATTGTATTGGTCGTATTTTTACTTAACAAAGCAAAAAAATACTTAAAATTTCCTAATATTTAACATAATACAAGGAAATGTGTTCTATATTTTTATAGAAATATTTAAATATATAATATATAGTGCATTCTTTAACGTTAGGAAGTAAACAAAATGTTTGAAAACATTAATATTTTTTACATTTTATTGCACATGAAGTGCACTATATAATATATAGAGTTCACTCTAGCTCAATTGGTAGAGACAACACGGAACGCTGACGATGCCGGTTCAAGTCCTGCCCGAGTCGAAAAATTTTTTCAATTTATTTTCGATTTTTAAATTAAACAAAATGTTACTAAGAAATATAACATCTTAGAACTCGTAAAACTATAAAATAGTAAATTACTATTTTTAGTCCTAAACTATTTATTTTCCAAAATTATACTTTTGACTGCCTCCGTAGCTCAATGTTAAACCTATAGTAGTGCGTTTTGTTTCGATTGGGCAGGGCACAGAAGTTTTATCAACCACTACAGTAAATTGGATTCACTAAATCGGACACAGAAGTGTGTCGCACTTGCTCCAAAGCGGGAAACAGAATTCCACAAGGGCTCTTGAAAAGCCATAGAATTTTTCCGAAGCAATCATTAATATTAAGGTAATGAAGTCGACTCGTTAAGGTCAGGGGACTATGGGCTGAAAACACCTCATTTGCATACAATATCCTGCACACTGTAATTGTCGCAGCTAAAGTGTTGAATCAGGTGCTTTCAAATATTTGCTGTGAAACGCTTTCGAGCATTTAAATCATTTTATAAATAAATAATTATTAATTTACATTGGAATTCGTATTATCTACTATGTTTATAATAGGTACATTTCACTTCAAAGCTATAGAAATCTATTATAACAACTTCTATACAACGCTTAAATAAAACACTTTAACGGTTTAAAACGCAATGAATATTAGTTAATATTAATTAAAAATTATATTAACTACGGCCAGGCATTTCGGATGCTCTAAAACAATTTTCAAATAAGTTTAACTTATATATATCCCGTTATAAACCGTTAAAGTGTTTTATTTAAATGTGTACTACTATTGTAAACTACAAACAGTATTCTAACGCCTTATTAAATAAATATTAGCAATAATAATTAGCTCAAATAAAAGTTACTACCTACCTACTTTGTTTAAGTCAGCACTCCGCTCTCAATAGTCGTCTTCACTTACGTTTTTAAAAAACATTTAAGATGTAATTCACTAATGCTACTTGTAACCGAAAACCGGCACTGGTATTAAAACTAGTTAATTTAACAAATTATAAAGTTCCTGAACTAGCTGTGACATAGTGTAGACTGAAATTGACACTCTCTGTACAGCGTGTTCCAACTATAACGAACTTAGTGCATGATGAGATGGGCTAGCGCAGGCTTAAGTTAATTACTATTTTAATTAATTATACACTCTGACACATGACGATGACAATATAAATAATTTTGTCTATATTTAAAATGTATTTCAATATCAACACTTACCTAATTAAAAAAAGAAAGACTTATTTGGGTTAGATTTTTAGACAATCCACAGACGCAAACCGAAACGCCATTAAACTTCTAGCTTTCCCATTCCGAATTATGACCGCCCATTGACTTCAGATTTCCATATGAAGTTCAGAAAAATTAAACATTGATGAGAAACATTTTGTAACCGGTAAGAATTTAGTTTTTTTTATTTTGTAAGGGATCGAATCCATAACCCGTTGATCTGATTTTGGACAACTAACGTTCAGTGGCAAACACATTTCAATTTCTGTCTGTTTATCTGATCGATTTTATTTACAAGTTGATCAGACCTTAGTGTTAGTTTCCCCGGCTTCGAACATCCTGCTGGGCAATATCAGAACTACGGGGCTGTATATTATTGAATTCTTAAAATAAGGGTTATATGAAAACATTGGGGTCTGTAGCTATGAATTATGATATAACTATATACAATTTGAAGATAATAAGTTCTAAAGAGAAGTTCTCATCAATCCGTTCGTGATACGTGAGTTTCGAGTCGGGTACGGGATTAAGTTTACGGGACTTTCACGGTACACATCAAAAGAGCCGAACGTCAATGTCAGGCTGGAGAAAACTTGCGGATTATTCAAAGGCGCCTTTGCGCATACGACATGCGACTGGTGAGCTGTACGATTCGACTCAAACGTCGGTAGTAATATGGCAGCTTATAATATGTACTTATTTTAAAATGAAATTGTTGACAGTATAAACAGTACACGTATACATGTTTAAGAACTGCGTTAAAATATATGGCCGGAGACAGAAGCTCTCAATAACAAAAAAACTTTTCAACTTCTAAAAATCTAATTTTTACTCTTTGTTTCTCGTGTATCTACTTGTTATAATTATGCAATAATTATTTTTAAAAGTACAGCTCGAAAAAGAAATCGGTTGATGCAAAAGGATTTTCTCTGTATTTGATAGTCTCGCAACAATATTTCAAAACTCTCGAGTGCGATGTTTGAATATTTTTCTTTGCTAAAGAAATTATTTCATATAATTAATAACGCCATAATTTATTTTCAGTAAACATTTTAGGTTTTGTATTTGACTTCTTAATCTACATAAATCGCTATTTTAATAAATAATCACATTGGTAGACTACCCGGCATTAAAAAAATACGGAGAGGTCTCAAACTGAGATACTGTGTGCATGGCTAGTGATATGGGCTTCAGCCTTACTCAATTCATCAACAGTTTTAAATCTAAAATAAAATATTTTATTGTAACTATAATAATATTTCCAAATGAAAGATGGTTATTAAAGGGAATTAATAGTTTCTATAAAAAACTATTATATTAATTAGAGTAGATAAATAGAGATTTAATTTGATTTTCTTAAAAATACATAAAATACGTAAATGAGTTATTGGAAATTGATGTGCATTAAAACTTACGAACCAAGATTCTAGCAAATGTTATGATTTCTAAAAGCCCTTCGATATGACAAAGAAATACAATGGTGGAACAACCTGTATAAACATTTTTTAATTAATCGTTTTATAAACATCAAACGCGCCTCTATTTCGACCAGACGCGAAGTGGTGTCCGCCCGGTGTCCACGTTCTATTCCCGACTAATAAGTTATTTGTCATATTCTGTATTCCAAGGTGAGTGAATATTTATTAGTACTTTGATATGAACATATATTAGGATGTTTCACATAACGGTATAGCATAAACAGATCGACATTTTTAGTTAAATTTAGCGTAGTTTAGGTTTTACTACATGGCTAAGAGTAAAGACTTTATATCTTTCTATCTTCTTCTCATACGATATGACAGATTTTTGGTACTTCTAGAAATAGGCTAGACTATTTTATGTTTTCCTAAATGGTACAAATCTAGAAAAGACTGTTACGAATGAACCTAGTCTGTCTGTTGCGGGTATACACAAAAAGCTATGAAAAATTCACCAAATTGTAGAGTTGTTTCGCAACTTTTCACATAACTTTTGGAAATTCATAACCTAGTTACGTTTTTTTACCTCAAGTTGTTACAACTGTAATAAACTTTTCATGCCATGGTAGAACGGAAAAACGGTATGCATAATTTATAAGTTATTTAATATGCAAGACATTATACAACATGTATAACCATTGTAGTTGAAATTTATACATTTGAAATCTATGTTATAATAGTATCATAGAATAACTGAAATAGTATATATAAATAATAGGTCGATTTTCGACCTACAAAAATATTTGACTTAAGCCTCAAACCTCCTCCCGACTTAAACTGAAGTAGTTCTAACGCTCAAAAAGAATGCTGTCTTATAAACTAAAGAAAGAAGAAGACACGACTTTAGATATACTCAGTAGATATAATCAAAAAGCTAGTTCCAAAATTGGGAAATTTTAATTCCAAAATGAAGGCTTTATAATCATTATGCCATTCAGTTTCAATAGTATGCCTTTTTCACTTCACCGTACAGAACACGGCTTTGGATAGTCGCCAATACCATGTAAAGGTTAGATGGATTTATTGAACTTTTAAGGGATTTTTTAGACTTCTTGTGACGTAAATTGTCATGGTAAGCCATTGTGGATTAAAGTTCACGGTAAATAGGGTTTAAAAATTATCTGAAAAAGCTACTAAATACAACGAGACAAAATATACGAGTACGCATGCGATAGAGAGAGATAGCATAACGACATAGTAACGGGAAACTAGAATAACTCAATACGAATGTGACAAAAGTAAAATAGATAAAATCGCATTCTATTTTTGTTTTAAACTTATGATCATCAGATAATATATTATATGTTCAATTCTCTCACTTTGAATTTGGTATGTCTTAGCACAAAAATAATTATTATTGTGTCAACTTTATAACTAGAATTTAACAGTATACACTGATAGATCAGTGAAAATAACCTTGTATAGCTATAATATAAAGTAGAATAACAAGTCACGTACGATTAATCTATCGATTATTTTATTCAAGAAAAGGTTATTTCAATATAAAATTGTAAAACACCAAGCAACACTATGAAAAACTATTAATCACTTTCAAATATTGTTTAAATCGTATTTTGTTGATAAATTATTCAAGCGTATGCGCATTCAAATCGTTATGTGCATAATAAATTGATTCTAAATTTTAAATGAAGGGTCGCAATGTCAAGATAACGGCTTAGCTGCGTATGATAGTGAATTCGTAGGTATGGATTACTACATGTTACAGGACGTCATTGGATTTTTACGATTCCGTTGCTAAAGGGCAAGCTTGGATAATATTACTTACACCGGGAAGTTAAAAAAACGGAATAAAACAAATAATAAATAAAGAAGATTTTATACAAACGTACTATTTTATACACAATTAGGTTGGCCGAAATCTCCTTCTTTATAATAAATGTCTACAGTTATAAACTTTACTAAAGTTCATATGATGGCTGGTTCGTGCAATAGCGCGGAACGTTGTGGACACCGGTTCAAGACCTGTCCGTACCGTAAATGTTTTTTATTTACTAAATTTGGTATTTTTTTTAGATGGCACCGATATTAGTGTCAGAGGATCGTCTAACATCCGGACACCGGTTGTCTCACCCACCCCCCGGAGACGAGGTCCTCGTCACCGGAATATCCGGGTACTTCCCCGATTCAGACTCCGTTATACATTTGCAGGAGAACTTATTTAATAAGGTATGTACAATAGTGGACCCCATCGATAGATTCCGAGTAACGACCTTCGGTGAAGGAGTTAGCCAGAACACGAAGAAGCCCAAACGCGTGTTATTATTCGTCATTAGTAAAAAAAAAACATTTTTACATGAAATTAATCAGATATTTTTTTTTTAACTGTTATAAGGATTAGATTTAAAAAAGTCTTCAATTCGCAATGAACATTCGTCACAGACATGAATCGTATATAGCAACTACCTATAGCATCGCTAACAAATTATTACTAATGAGGCAAGACGTAATAGCATATAAACTTTAAGCTTTATAGCAAAAATATATTGTTACAAGCCTAATGTTTTTAGTGCATAAAGACCTACATTCGAATCCAGTGAAACAATTACATACTATAATTTCGCGATAGCACATTCCTTACTCGCTTCTTTAAAAGCAATTCATATTAAAAATGTAATATTATAAAATAATGCGCTTTCTTTATATCTCTATTATGAAAATGCCAATAAATCGACTGACAAAAATATTTTCAGTATCTGATATGAAACTTAAAATATTTTTACAATTAAAATTAAAATGTAATAATTTAAATTATTTTCTAAATGCCTTCTATATGTCTAGGTCGATCTGATCTCCGGAGATGGACGTCGTTGGAAGCTCACGCACCCTGAAATCCCCCAAAGGACCGGCAAAGTGAACAATGTCAACAAGTTTGACGCATCCTTCTTCGGCGTGCACTTCAAACAGGCCCACACCATGGACCCTATGTGCAGAATTCTTCTAGAGAAGGCATATGAAGCAGTTATTGATGCCGGTAAGTTGATTCTTCTTGAAAATGAATTCTTCTTCAAATTCTTCTTGAAATTGTCTGACAATTCAATTAAAACAATTTCAAGCAAAAGAACTGGCTACACAGCGCAAAGTGTATCTTACACAAACCATTTGGTGGCACTTTCAACTCTATAACTTTAAACCCAATATAAAGTTATAGTGATATGAAGGTGAAAAAAACCAATAAAGCAAAGAAATAGAATTTATGAGAGTATCATAATAGAGTTCATAATATTATTTTGTTCCTATAAGTTCATACTTGGATTTTGCTTAGACCATGGTACTCATTATGATCTCCACTATTCCATTCATCCATATTTTTTGTATTGAACATTTTTACATTTGTTTTCGATAGGATAAGATAAAAAAGCAAAGTCAGTGAGCATTAACACTTTTAGTCATAACATTAGAAATTATGAGAAAAGACAAAAAACAAAGGCAACTCAAGTCAATCTCGAAGGGTTTCGTAACTTTGACTAGACTAAATTTTACATTGCAACCTTGTCTTAGTTATTTCAAGCGTCCGTTTGTTGTTGTATGGTATAGCGTTTTTAGTATGGCAACAGAAATACAGGAAGTGTGTATCTACGGAAACCTGTGAACAAGACTAAAAACCCTGCGGCGTATAGAACAGATACAAACGATAATAAAAAAAAACCCTTTTGCCAAACTGTTATAGAAAATATTTTACTTACCCTTATTAACACGATAAGCGTTTAGTATGCGTATTAAAGAGGCCCCGATGTCTAATTTTTAGGTCAAAAAAATGTACGAAATATTTTTCAAGCGAAAAACCTGTTCATTTTAATTTGACATTACATCTGGTGCGCGTGTCGTCGCAAAAATTTGCAAAGAAAAAAGTTCCCGAAAAAGCGAAAAGGGCGAAACGTTATTCGGACCGAATAATATCGCGGCGAACCTGAAATTGTATTGTCTGTATGTGTACCGACGAAATTACTTTACTCCGCCGTGCCGCTTATCACACCATTGTATCTGACATAATGTCCATGATAAAAATAATTGTCTTTGACCTGGATAACGTTATAGGCCGGGGGTTTTAAACCAGAAGAAATAAATTATGTACATACCTATACTTATTAGTTATTACATTAAAGCACAAACATTAAATTAATAGAATGTTCATTTACACTAGCTTATATCGTATTGTCTCTAATTAACGCGAGTTGTACTCATTTAAATAAAACACTTTTAAAACGCGAAATTAGTTAACTAAATTTTAATATATTTTAAATAATAATACGCGCTTTCGATCCATTTTTGGCTTTGGATATTCAAAAATCTAGATTAAAACTTCACTTTTTTTTATCTGTGCGCGGTGGCTCTATATTCCTACCACCCATTTAATATTTACGATTTATAGACGACGTCCAACATCTTTAAAAAAAATTGATTAGGAACACTTTTTGAACCCACGACCCATTTGTAAACCGACATACTAACGAGCCCGTCAAAATATCTCGTGTTTGATTAAATTAGAAGTATAACATTAATATCACTAACATAATATGATGTGGCTGTAAGACTAGTACATATAAAGGAACTGTTGCGTGGTTCATCATTTTAAAATATACCACTTCGTATAGAATAAAGGATGTCTCGTGCTTACTCTGAAACTAGTTTTAAAGGCTTAAAATTTTTAACGTGTAAGCTCAAAGCTCGTAACGCTGTTAGCTTCCTCCCGGGAAATTATTATTAATTATATCCTAACTAGCTGGACTGTCCGAGAGCTAATGGACTTAAAAGTCCACACAACTTCGTACAGTTGCCTTTTATGGGCGAAGCGACATTCTCATAAAAATACATAGTACAAGTCCATCTATTGTTTTATGTGGTGTTATATTGTTATATAATTGTTATAATAAAATGTTGCTTTACTGGCACAAATATAAAAATATACAAACAAGCATAAATACTTTAATGAAGCTGAGGAATTTTAACGGTTTAAAAGGCAAATAATACGCTATCTGAAAACATAAGGACAATACAAGAAGCGGCAAGTGTTTCCATGACTGTGTCTCCTCAAATATAACATAATTCAATAAATTGTTTTACAGTTTTACGGTTTGAAACGCGAAATATATTAGCTTGTTTAGAATTTGATTTAATTACGACCCGAAGTTTCAGATGTTTTGCAGCAGTCACGGTCACGGAAGGATCGTTAAAAGTTAATATGTAGATACTACTCGCGCTAAGTACAGACAACATTTTGACCATCATTTTTAATATTGTTACATTACAGTGTAAATGCGGTCTTTGATCTACAAGTACAACCGGTCTTTTCTTTCGCCAGTAATGAGTACAATTTATCTGATCCGAAAATTTCGTTTTGTGGATTAAATTCGTTCGGGTCATTGGATGTATCAATGATAAGGATGTCGACCATTTTGAGATTGCTACCTTTTAGACGATTGCTTTGTTTCTATATGAATTAGAATACTAGATCCCATCAAAATTATCTCGGCTTTAAAGATAATGTACTTTGAAGTTTTCGTATGCTTTTGCATTTAATTAATAAGATTAAAGTAATAAATATTTAATTTGCATTAGATGACGAAACAATCTCGAATAATCGTGTCATATATAATAGTACTAGCAAACGTTTTATTGTCATGTAAATTATTTAATGTAAGGATGTAGCATATGAGTAAAAAAGGAAAACCTCTAAAAAAAATAACAAAATGACATTAAAATCAGTTTAGCCGTTTTGGAGAAGTTTACGTACATTTAAAGGATAAAGAAACAACGTTTTAGCACAACTTAGAGGTTTGTGACCATGCAAATGTTGAAAGATCTCTATCAGTGAATGAAATTTGAATAATTCATACGCATTGGCGAATCAACGGAATTATTCATTGTTGTTTGAATATTTGCTAACATTTCTAAAGCTATGTGCTATGCAGAGGCAATCACAATCATGAAGCTGCAATATTCGTAATTGGTACTTAATAATGTTCGGAAATTCATCTTTATTAATGAACAGATAGCTAACAACAACTGTATGAAAGCTTTTTACATTTGTAGTAGTGTCATGGAAAACGGGATGTAACCAGTTCGCTACTTACCTAGTTATTGCCAGTGACTGTAGATACAGTGGCCCAGTCTCCTCTAGTAGCTGTCATCTCTTGTAATTAGACCTTAAACCGTTATCATCACTATAAACTCAACTATTTTTGTATCGATGGTCACAAAAAAAACACCAATATGATTAAACTACAAAACACCTTAATTTTATTAAGTCCACAGGCAATAAAAATTTTTCATACATTTTAACACACCTCTTAAAAATCTGTGGTAAACAATAATTCAAAATTCAATTCAGTGAAAAGATTTTCCTAAATTTGCTTGTCTATAGTTATACCTGTTTTTTATAACATACTGGCTGGCAAATGGGTTTCCAGCCAGTACGTATGTTATGGCTATCTGTGCTTACTCAGCAGGCTACGAAACGTTCAAATTCAAATGCGGAATTCGAAATTGTACATTCTGCAAATTTATTATCTGTGGTCATTTTCTGTGCTTATTAGTCTATCTATTTTCTGGAAAGGAAATAGAGGTTAATTATTCAATTGAGAGTCTGTGGATTATTAATTAGTGTCAATATATTTATGTTATAGTAGCTTAATTTTTTAAATCGTATATATCTTTACATATTACAAGGTTACTTGAATTATAATATCAGTAAGATAATACAGAAGTTTTGTATTTATTTTATTTTTCGTTTCTTTACGTGAATGTTCAAACTTAGGTAATAATGTAAAATTTTCCCCCTGTCTGTAGTAAAATAATATTGGTCATTTCACATTTATTCGTGTTCCAAATTGTTTCAACATTGCCTATATGTTTCGCATTTCAAGGCGTTAAATAAAATTGTTTAATATGAAACTAGTAAAGAATTGATATGTTTTATAGGTCTCAATCCAAAAGAACTACGCAACACTAAAACAGGAGTTTTTGTCGGCGCGTGCTTTTCGGAATCGGAAAAAACATGGTTCTACGAAAAGATGCAGGTCAACGGATTTGGTGTGACTGGGTATGTACAGATGTGCTAGAATAACTTTGGATCATACATGACAATAACGGTGTCTTAATACCGCATGAGCATTATTTACCGTACATCTTAACGTAATTTAATGTGTTTTTGAACATATATATTTTACGTGTATTTTAATCTGACCCGCCAGAAATTATTATTTTTCCCATAATTCGAACAGAGGACCTTTAGCGCTTGACGCTATTATTACGTAACTGAGAAAATCCTACTATTACCATCGAAACAAACCTACAATTAACGAAGAATAACTTCTAAACAATGTCTAAATATAATTAGCGAAGCATTTTCGTCCGAAGCATTTCTACAAAGTTTAGATGGATTTTAACTACAGCCATCAATTAGCGAAGGCTGATTTAACAATGAGTAGGAGCACTATTTTACAACCAATACATTCCGAACAAGTTCAAACTAAATTCTCAGAAAGAAAAGTCGTCTTTTGTAGTAGAGTTGTAAGGCGTTGGTAGCTCAAAAGTTGACGACTATAGCCTGAAGGCCCGAGCCTTTTATTTTTACATATCCTAGACTGTTGCAACTTGTACAGCATATATTTTTAATTTAATATTGTAACGTAGAAAGTTTCATTGCTATATGACTCTGATTCATGGAGTTATAGCAAATTCGGCGTAATCAGAGGCTGGACTAACACAAGTTGTGTAGCATCGCATTGTAAAGTACTGACTGACATAACATTAAAAATATACAAGTAAGTAACGGCTGGTTCTGTAGATATATTGTGTAAGGCCTCCACGGCCATATCATTGTTTTTCGGGCTGTTCGCCCGTCGTAAGCGGGGAGAGGTTCTCGACGTTTCGCCATCACAAGCGGACGGCATCATCAGGAGATGTTGTAAGCTCCTCGATTTCTTGAAGAATTATGATAATTCTTTCTAATGTGTCTGTAGATATTTAATACTTGTTCTCACTCAAATACATCAGTTATTTAGACAGAATTTTGTCGGATGCTGGTATATTCTTCCGAATAACTTTAGCCTTCGTGGTGTAATCTGTAAATCGTCTAGCGTCGGATAGTTCGAGAAATTCGTTGAAATTCAACAAAGAACCGATCGGTACTTAAGTATATTAAAATCAACTTTTTGAATATGCAATCTCGATAAAATGTTTGAACGTGGAAGAGCCATTCGGTTGATTCATTCGCGAGTTGAGAGCAAAAGGTTTATTGGTTTCAATTCATATATATTCTAACACACTCTTACTATATTAAATATATACATAAATATACAAACGTTATAAGTTTCGAAATCTATGTAACAAACTGTGTCTGCGACTTCGTCCGCGCAATTCCTTCTTCATAATAAGTTTAACCCACGACGTCGGTCGCGTCCCGTTGTTCTTGCAAGTTTATCTTAAAAGATAGGCGTATATTGTCGCGGATGTATTTTTAAATAATTTAAAGAGGAATTATTCCACATATTTTTTGCATATCTTTAAAACCGTTTTTGCAGCGAACGTGTCGGAAACTCGGAAAGCTTAATAAGTTTTCCATTTTCCCGTTGTTTCTTCGCATCTATTAGTCAGCGCAATGTTACCTAGATATTTTTTTAAATTCGAACTAGCAGTTCCTGATATTACCGCGTTCAAACAAACAAACTCTTCAGCTTTATATATTAGTATAGATAAGGTGCTGATGACTCTGAATTAATAGATAAACTCGAATGGACTGGATATATAATAAAATAAAGTTATAGGTATACAACATGAACATATTCTAAATCAAGTGTATAGCTTTATTAAAGAATGAAATTTCTTCATAACGAAGGAATACGGGAGACGATAATATCATTTATGGCCCAAGGGGCGGACTTCTGTTATCAGTATCGGGTAGTTAATTGAATTTTGCGTGATAATCTATTTTCAGATGTTTTGAGTTCTTTTGTATTTCTTGAATATGTACCTTAAAAGTTAATACAAATAGGACACTTACTTTTAAATAATAAAATAAATGTTTTGTTTTATGCAAATGAAGTAATTAAGTGCTCATATAAAACCACGTTCTTAACTTATAACTTGAGATTACTTACTACTACTATTTATTAAGTTAAGAGGTAAAAGGTTTATGAATCCAATTATGTTATTGATGAAGAAAAATATTAGGATAAATTTATAAAACAACATACCACGTTTGTATCATAGGCGATAACACAACAACGAGCCGATTCAATACGAAATACTAAATAGTGCCAAGTCAAAAATAAGTTGAAAATTTTAGTACATAAAAAAATAACATGACAAATATATATTTTATTTGTATGACATATTAAATAGATGTTCAAACGGTTTTAAAATTAATTGTTCTACTAAATTCCATCTGTGAACTCGACATATTTTCCATGAATGGAAAGACAGCATTACCTAATCTGGCACCAACATGTGGAAGTTGTCACTTGTAACTAAATATTAACTCCCTAAATACAGACCACTTTCGTAATTTGCCACCACAGCGCTGGTTAATAACTACGGTTTAACTTCACAGTATAATCTCTTTAGACTAAGTTTATGGAACTCGCAAGTACGTGGGCGCCACGGCACTTTCTTATCCGCATTTATGTTCAATTTGACTAATCCTCGCCGTTTGTAACGTCTTATAAATTAATATTACTGCAACTGGCAACTCGGGCTTTATTTTTATTCATTGCTTTTTTATTTACTCGTTTAAAGTCAAAAGTAATTTTTACTGCCAGTAAGCAATTATCAACGTTTTAGTTACTGAGTAATAATAAAGGTACTTAAACAATATACACTAGACTAGCTGTGTAAGCGACTTTGTCAGCGTAGAATAGTAATAAAATATTACTATTCAGATTTGTTCACGCCGTCGTCCGCGTCACGTCATCCTAGCTAAAAATAGGAATTAAAAATTAATTAAAAGTTAGTCTTAAAAGATAGGCTTATACTGCTAGAGACATTTTTTAGATCACTTACTCGTATGGAGGAATCATTCTCATATAGCATGCATGCCTATGCTACGCTCATAAATAGCTCATATTGTAAACCGTGTGGTATTTTGTATTGTAAATTGCAGGACGGTGAGGGTAGTACTAAACGCTAGCTTAGTGCAAAAACAAATAACTTCATTTTCTCAGAAATAAATTGCTTGTAAATCGTTGTACAGTTTCAAGATAAGAACTTCAACCAATCGAACTTGCTATCGTATTTTTATTCTTTTTTTTAAATATGGCTATATTGTTTGTTGTTCACAGATGCTCTCGTGCCATGTTAGCCAACCGAATATCCTACTGGTTAGGAGTCACAGGACCATCCTACACAGTAGACTCGGCCTGTTCAAGTTCCCTATATGCCATGGAGCACGCCTTTAGGGCCATTCGCGATGGCCATTGCGACGCGGCCATTGTTGGTGGATCCAACCTCTGTCTTCATCCTTACGTTTCACTGCAGTTCTCGAGGTATGGCTGAGCGATGACTGACGGTAGTTTGAGATATGTTATTTCTACCTACTATAATAATTTAGTTACGCTAGTTAGTGGACGGTACATTCGTTTAGTTTAATATCATGAAGATAAATGCAGATGACAATCTAAATATCATTCAATACGGTTTGTAATTAACTAAATAAAACACTTTTAACGCTTGACGCGAAATGTATATGTTAAACTTATTTACAAATAATTTCAACTACAGCACGACGCTTCAGATGCTTTGCAACCGTCGTGGTCACGGGGAAACATGTAAAGTTTACCTACTACATTCTCGCGTTCTAAGTCGTTAGAAATGTTTTATTTAAATGTAAATAACATTGTTCCATAGGTTAGGAGTGCTGTCACCAGATGGAAGATGCAAGAGTTTCGACAACAGTGCCAATGGTTACGCCCGGTCCGAAGCCATTGTGGTGTGCCTCTTGCAAAAGGCCAAAGACTCGAGAAGGTGGGCCGAATAGCAGCTATGGTTTATTCAAGATTTCCTTAATATTCCTATATGGTTCTGCTAACGAGTAGAAACCTAATGAGAGAGATATATAAACTCAATAAACTGTCAAAGCAGTTAACTGATTATTTCTAAATGACTTCGGTAACCCAATGATTATAAACGTATTAGTATTTCCCGAGAGATTCTAGGTTTGAATCCCGGAGAATTTTTAGTTTCGTTCGAGCAAGACTCAGAAATTCGGTCAAATACTTGCCGGCCACTAGAAATATGTTCTCTCTGTGCCCCATTGGGAAAAGGGTGTTTTACACAGATTTAGAAGTATATAAAAGTTGATCTTACACTTATAGAGTATACGCGCAAGTCCTCCACGCGAAGACGAACTGCGACGGTTACAAGGAGCAGGGAATCACCTACCCAGCTGGTAACATCCAGAAACTACTACTGAACGAGTTCTACGAAGAATGCTCTATTCAGCCGAACACCTTGGAGTTTGTTGAGGCGCACGGAACGGGTAAAACTATGCGGCTTCTTATATTTTGGAAGTATTTTAAAAGTCAATCTTTAATTATACATATGTCACATATAAATAGAGATCGCAAAAAATATTGTACTTGCTTTGTTAAAAATAAAGTAAAAATATACAATATAATATGTCGTGCTTCGGAGAGTATATTTAGCCGTCGGTTCCTGTTACCATCAGAAATTCGATGGCGGTACTCTTTTAAGCCCGCCGACCCGCATTGGAGCAGTGTGGTGGGTCTTAATTTAAAAAAATTCTTTTGACGGAGAAAACTATTTAGCGAGACGTTGATCGTTTGCAATGAAATGTTATTTGGGTTTTGTGACTATTAAATATTTAACCCGTGAATACCGTTTTTCTTGTTTACACATAACACATTACAATGCCTACAAACTAAAAACTCAGATACGACTCTAAAGTAAGGTAAAAGTGTAACATCCCTCTTCTAACCAACCTTATATCATCCAAACAATATAGGGTCGTGTGGGTTTTAATAATGATTGTAAGAACGCAAAAATAATAGAGTTAAGAAAAGTTATTACAAGGAGTTTACCCAAAGCGCTCTGACATAAAATTAAAAAGCTCTTTCATCGTTAACTCGCTATTGTTGGCGGCACAAAGGCGAAGATAAACCGAGAAAAAATTTCATTTGATGTAAAAACAGCACTGGAGGAAACAGCGATTGTTATCTAAACGTGTTTTTAAAATGGGCGGTGCGAGCGGTTCGAGAAAATTAAGTTACAGTGTTGCCAGATAACGGGCTTATATTCAAAGGAGAGGGCGAGTGACGTTACCTTATATCATTATATATACATACGAACAGGAATCGTTTCTCGGAATTTTTTTTTTTTTTTTTTTTTGTCCTTGAATGTTGTGTATAACTTGATATGATATGCGTATACACGTTTGAATTTCGCCATTTATTTTTAAAACCTCAGAATTTAATATAAATATATCCAAATACTTCACAGACATAAATATACAATTGTATATATATCTGGCTAATTCCTTTGAATTTAATATTTGTTTTACATATCTGTAGAGTTCTTTAAAGCAGACCGAGCACTATTTCCCTCTTAGTCTAGTACTATATTGTTTTGATAGTTATCTTAATTTTACTTACCATCATTAGATGTCGTTTTAGTTTCCTAAATAAATATGGTTCCTACCCAAGTTTAGATATCGAGAAACCGTCAAAATCAACCAATCAATAATAAATACATTTCAGGTACCAAGGTCGGTGATCCCGAGGAGTTAGTGGCGATCGACGAAGTCTTCTGCACGGGACGATCAGAGCCTCTTAAGATCGGTTCCATCAAGTCCAATTTGGGGCACAGTGAACCAGCGTCTGGTCTCTGCTCTGTCGCTAAAGTAAGTTGGCTATTTCCGGAACAGGGTTGTATTTACTTTTCTTTCTTAGGAATAGTGTTTATGAAAAAAATGAAATTCTAGTCCCATATAATTTTCATTTATCATTTTCAATATTATCTCAAGCTAAATAATGTGTGTAATGATAGTTGTGCGACGGGCTTTGTTGGTGCATTGATAGCAATGTACGCTTAATAGTCATTAGGTCGTTGCATTGATCCTCACCGGGTCTAACATTTTTTAATCAATTTATAATTTTTCTGAAACATGTTAAAGTTTGTCTGGAAATCTGGATATTAAATGGATGGTAGAAATGTCGAAATTCCACTACCACGCACCACTGTCTGCGGCTGTAAAAGCTGTGAAGTTTAATAACATTTCGGTTCAGTCCCTGGATTTCCGAATATCCAAGGACAAAAAAGGTCGACAGCGCATTTTGTTTAGATTCTATAGGCTAGGGTTCACCTACCATCAAGTGAACCCCTACCATTGCGATCCTTCTCTATCATTAAACCATAGTATAGAAACATATAGACATTTAAAAAAACATATATTTAAGCACTTTCATTCAAGCAATTTCATTTGTTCTGAAAATAACTCTAGTTTTTACTTTATGTTATCATAAAATGTATGAATTATAACAATTAATAATCCACTAGTTATTCATTATTATAATCGTATAGAATCAAAATATTTTTTAAAAAGATTAGTACCTAGATTTTTCTAGACTAAGTCTGAACACTTATCCAAACTCTTTTTTTCAGCTATGTATCGCCTACAGCACAGGGTACATCCCACCGAACTTGCACTTCAAGCAGCAGCGTGAAGGCGTCAAAGCCCTGGAAGAAGGTCGCCTTCAAGTCATAACAGAAAAGACCCCTTGGAACAAGGGAATGGCTGGGATCAACTCGTTCGGTTTTGGAGGAGCTAATGCCCACATACTATTGAAGAATATCGCTCGCGCAAAGGTTGGAATCTAGTAAAATATTACCTAATTTTCCAATGTGTCCGACTAAATGAATAATTGTACCTGTACACACAGGTATTATTCCATTTGATGTCATAATTCTACAAACATACTATAGTATTTGTATAATTAGTTTCGATAGATAAATAAAAAATGTGGTTGTAATGACATAGTCCGTTTTACTCATACAAAGAGAATTTTTAAACATACAAACGTATTTTTTGGCTACATTAAATCTGCTCACAAACGCTGGGATAAACCTTCGAAATCACCTGTCTTTATATTTTAACACACGTAATATTTTAACTTTTTATTATTTACCACTCGCCTGCGCCTAATTTGTGAACGTATTCATAACATGATTGAGTAAGTCAGACGGCATACAGACACAGAAATATAAATAATAAAACAGATACGCCTTATTATGGCCGTTTGAATCTACGAAGTTTTATAAAGCTGAAGAGTTTGTTTGTTTGTATGATTGAACGCGCTAATCTTAGCAACAAACTGGTTCGAATTGAAAAATTATTTTTTGTGTTGGGTAGAGCATTTATCGAGGAAGGCTATAGAGTGCTATAACACATCGCGATGTGACAAATAAGAAGAAACAGCGGGAAAAGTGTAAAAAACTTGGAAAATATTCATCTTAGAAGGTTTCCAATCCGTACACTACGAAAACGGTTCAAGATACCCAAATAATATGTATATTATAAGATTACTTACTTAAACGAAAATACTGACTCAAACGACTTTTAATATTTTGGAGAAAATTTATCAATTTTTATTACAATTCAATCAGGTCAACGATGGTCTACCAAACGACGACCTGCCACGTCTAGTTTGTACATCAGGACGAACTGAATCTGCCGTGGCCAAGATTTTGGACGACTTAGAGTCTAGGACGGTGGATGTTGAGTTAGTGAGGCTGTACCATTCGATCCACAATGAGGACATTGGCGGCCATGTTGTGAGAGGGTACACTTTACTGGGTGAGTTCTAAATTCATGTAAAGAAAACTGTTTTTAGTGTTTTTGATTATCTAGTGAAATGTACAATTTATTTCTACCTCCTCAATCCTAGTCAAAGTTAATTCTCTGAAATTGTAAGCGTCATTAAAAATTAAATAACAGACATTATTTATTGGTTTTCGTATTCTCTTAAACAATTGCGAACATAACAAAAAATATGTATCTTTAAACAAATACGATAAAAATTACTATAAAAACGTGGTTTAGCGTTTTATGTTCACCGTTGTAGATTCGAGAAAAACGTAGAGATATAGTTATCTCACTTATTTACTGAATACTTTTATCCAGGTTCGACCCCAACTAAATCTGTGTCTCTCGCTCGTGACATCCAATATTTCTCGGGAGTCCGCCGTCCAGTCTGGTTCGTGTACAGCGGAATGGGTTCCCAATGGGCCGGCATGGCCACTCAGCTCATGAGGATCCCGGTCTTTGCTGCCGCCATTCATAAGTAAGCTTATCGATCAAAGGTTATTTTGAAAAGGTCTTTACAAGCACAGGTTTTGATGCATAAAGTATGTTTCTAAATGAAATGAAATTTATTATTAAACTTACATTTTTTTATAACACGATATATAGCACTTTATTACTAATTAGAAATCGATGATAAATAGAAAAAAAATACTTCACGGTCAGGTCTTGAACCAACCTTAATGAGCAAGTGTTAAGGTTGAAATTACACCAATTGGAAGCCGGTTCAAATCCTGCCCGTGTTGTTAAATTTTTGAAACTAATATAAGGTTTGCAATTTATATGGTGCCATCAAGTGCATGTGAAAATATAAAAGTTTTCGACGTGTGGTCTGTTATCCTGCTAAAAGTCGAAAATATCAACAATATTTCTACCCTTATCATAATGCTAATCAGTTACATTCTTCTTGCAACAGGTGCCACAAGGCTCTGGAGCCGAAAGGCATCAATCTAATTAAAGTCATCACAGAACCGGACCCCAAAATCTACAACAACATTCTTAACTCTTTCATTGGAATCGCCGCCGTACAAATTGGTCTCACAGACGTCTTGAAGACCATCGGCATTGAACCAGATTACATTATTGGTAAGTTTGAACAACTAGAGTATGATGAATGAACTATTTCTCAGTTCTTACATTGTAAGAAAAAAGATATGTATGTTATAGAATATAAGAAATAATAAAATTAAACAATTATTGACTCATAGGACACAGTGTTGGTGAGTTGGGCTGCGCATACGCAGATGGTTGTTTCACGGCGGAGCAAATGATCCTATCGGCTTATAGCCGTGGTCTTGCCTCCGTGGAGACTCCATTCATCAAGGGCTCAATGGCTGCAGTCGGAATGGGTTACAACCAGGTAAATATGTTTTTATGTAAATACATTTTACTGTCGGTAAAATCTTTAAAAAATAATAATAAGTCAGACAGAGCATTTAAATCAATTACATCTCATCATAAAGAACGTCAAATGGTTTTTCCTTTTCTTTGAAGTCCGAATGGCACTAAAGCTGGCATGGCATGACAATGGCATTAAAGCTTATTTATTATTATATTAATCACAGATTTATTTAGTACTGATCTTAAAAAAATCTATTTGAACAAGTAAACTTACTAGTAGTTTTTTTTCTAGATCAAATCCTTATGCCCACCTGAGATCGAAGTGGCGTGCCATAACGGCCCGGATTCCAGCACCATCTCCGGTCCTGCTGATATCATGAAGAGCTTCGTCGCCAACTTGGTGGAGAAGGGAGTGTTCGCTAAGGAAGTTCCTTGCTCCAATATCGCTTATCACTCAAGATATATAGCCGAAGCAGGTATGACTGTTTTTATATGAGATTAGAGGAAAGAATTAAAATACTGAACCCTAACGAAGAAAACGTCTTACGACACGGGCAATACTTGAACCGGCATCAACGGCATCCCATGCTTGCTTTAACCAATAGACACGGTAGCTCATATTATGCTATTATGAAACAATATTAAAGTTTTCATAATAAAATCTTACTAATTATTATCGAATTTCCAAAACTTGCGCTTGACCTGTGAAAGTTAACAAGTGCTTGTTTCCTAGGTCCAAAACTATTAAAATACTTGAAGGAAGTCATTCCTGACCCCAAACCACGTTCAGAGAAATGGGTATCCACTTCCGTTCCTCAAGCCTTGTGGAAGGACGCTAAAGCTGAGTTCTCGTCTGCTGAATACCACACTAACAATTTGTTGGTAAGTGTACTGTACCAATAGTACAGTATTTATTACTGTATCATATATAAGCAATTAGAAGAGAAAATTAATATAATTATATATACATTAAAAGTAAGAACGGTTATTACTTTATACCTAATTTATGTAATGTATACAAATATATGTACGCACTTTTTTCATGTGTGTACGGTGGTTTATGACACGAACGGAATTTACAATATTCCTACCATTAGACTAACGAGCCTGCCAAATATTTTTTTAGAAAAATAATCATCTTTTTAATAAACCTTATTCTATTATAGAGTCCAGTTCTTTTCGAAGAAACATCTCGCCTAATCCACCACAACGCGCTAACAATAGAAATAGCGCCGCATGGTCTTCTTCAGGCGATTTTGAGGAGATCTCTCAAGAAGGACGTACTTAATATACCTCTGACCCAGAAGAACGAGGACAATGTTACAGTTCTGTTCAATGCTTTGGGCAAGTGAGTATCAGTGCATGTTTCGGATATTAGAAATAATTAATGATAATATTAAAACAGGTAAATAATATAATATTTTAAATATTTAGAACTAAGATAAATGACGTTTATCAATGTTTTTCGGGCTGTTCGGTCGACGTGAGCGAAAAGAGGTTCTCGACGTTTCGCCCTCACGAGCGGATGAGATCATCAGGAGATGTTGTTAGCTCTTCGATTACTCGAAGAATCGATTCTAAACAATAATATGCTGAACGATGGCCGTGAAAGCCTTAACCCATTTATAAATAATGTTGTTGTTGTAAATAATATAACTGGAAACGAACCTACGACTTATTTAAACCCGATATTGTTGTGACTTAGTGAATAGGCTAGTAGTAGTACTTAGTAGACACGTTATTTTTAATAAAATTCTATAACAGAATTATGTCTATATCTTTTTTTTTTCAATCACAAATTATATCGATCGTGTAATCACACATTATTGCACAATGCAGGTTGTATGAAGCCGGTTTAAACCCGAAGTTAGCTGAAATATATCCTCAAGTCCAATTCCCGGTTTCCCTCGGGACCCCAATGATCTCTCATCTCGTGGAGTGGGAGCACAGCGAAGACTGGTAAGTACGTCTACTTCGTGGAAAAACTTTTAACGAGGCATTTTTCTCATAGCAATAATATATTTTTATAGTTAAGTAGTTTATGCAATGCACAAACATTGTTTTAAATTATTTATTTAAAGGATGAAAACCACATCCATTGTTGTTTATTAGCTTCGCTTAAATGTACAGATAATAAACATAAGTTGTCACATTATGTAATATAGGACTGACTGTTCCATTTTTGATGATTGTTGTAAAGACTAACTATATACTGTCTGTGGTTTCACGCGAGTAGTACGCATTTATATAAAATACTTTAATTGTTTTAAACGCGAAATATATTACTTAAACTTATTTGTAAATTCTTTTAATTACGGCCCGACGTTTCGGATGTTTTGCAGCAGCCGTTGTCACGGGGCCTCCTTGATTTCGAAGATGTTCAAATAAGTTTATCTAACATATATCGCGTTTCAAACCGTTAGTGTTTTATTTAAAAATACTAATAATAAATACGGATTGGACCGGATCCGACTTCCAAGTCAAAAGACAAAAACATGTGACGTGTGTTTGTTCGTTCTTCAAATCCTAATTTACTGTTTGTTTACTGTTAGTTAGTCGTGAAGCCGTAGATTTGTATGGCTGCTGGTAATACACTACTACTCTATATATCTATCTGAATATAACAAATAATATTATGTTATGACCTGAATCCGACATCGGAAAATTGACCTAACCACATAATATATCGGTTGAAGCGAAAAACGAGCTGGTATCCCATTTTTCATCACTTATTGCGAAGCTCCATAGGTCACCGCAAACTCTTTACGGTGTACCAAAACTGGTTCACTAGTTTAAGAGCACATTCTAACCAGCGCAAGTTTTTCAAGACAATACTTTTATTAACTGCTTTTTAGTGCTGTCTGGTAAACATTAAATACTCGTATAATATTACTCTCTTTTGACACACTTATTTGTCGTGTCTGTAGGTCATACATTGCTACGCCTAAAAGTATCACAATCAAAGGGTAATTTAGATTCTCATTGGGTTCAACATATTTCTAAAAATCATTTATGATTTTTCTGTCATGGTCTTTAGGTATTAACATACAATGCCAAAATAGGTCAACCTATACTGGTCTATCTTCATCTACAATAAACAATACGTGCTTTTAAAAGTATAAATGCACATAATACACTTGTAGTAGAATTGTGCATATCCGATTGTTGACTGTCGAGTGGGGTTTCTGAGATGCTGCAAGACAGATTAAACTATTTCTAACTGGCAGAGCAGTTATTACTCATAGCTTACTTCAGAGTAAAATACTTTTATCAGTCAAAATAACTACAGATAATGCGTTGTTTTGTTTTTGGAACTTCCGCGCTTCAGCTCTTAGACTCTAATGCAATAAAGAGTCCAACTGTTATTAATGGCTGTTCATCAATCAGGAGACCGCAAACAAATAGCTGGGGCTGATCCGCGCGTTCTTTGACTCTCCTACTCTCGATACAAGTATACGATATATACTCGGCTCCCCCCTGCAGCTTCGACCGAGTCATAATTTATCTTTGGAAGTACCTCTTCTCCTTTTCAAGTAGATTGTAAGATCAAATTCCAGTACTTCCCGGGCTCATTGGGAACATACACATCACTATGTAATAAAATTGAAGTTCACTTATATTTGACACTATTTAAGATTAACTATTATATTTTAGTCGTAGAAATGACAGACTGCTTTGTTTTATCAGGTACGTAACATCATACAAAGCTCAAGAGAAGATGAAATCTGGCGAAAGAACAGTAAAGATGTCCATCGCTGATGAGGACAGCGAGTTCATGGCTGGTCACGTCGTTGATGGTAAGAATTATTACTTATATAGTCTAGTTAAAACCTTAAAAAGGTTTAAAAAGTGAAACATAATAGTTGATTTTATATAAACAACTACATACCAACCCGCTAAATGTTTAATTGTATGTGTTTAGGTCGTAACTTATACCCCGCAACCGGATACCTCGTCCTGGTCTGGGAAACCCTCGGTATGATGATGGGAGAGCTCTACACAGAAGTCTCTGTGGTCTTCGAGAATGTTCGGTTCCAGCGTGCCACGCCGATTCCTAAAGAGGGCAACTTGGAGTTTATTATCACCATACAAAAAGGCAGCGGTAACTTTGAGGTTAGTCTTGGTTATATACAAAGACAATTAAAGAGAAAGAAACTTTTGGATCATCATTATTGCTTTTGTTTAAGTAGACGACGTGTTTTTTTGTAAAATATATGTTTATTTCAGATTGTAGAAAGCGGTGCCTCAGTAGTAACGGGTCGTATTTACGCCAAGAAAAACGTAGGAAAAGAGTACAGAGTGCTGCAACCAGCGCTTGAAAGCACCGGATCCAACATCAAACATATGCTGACCAAGGACTTCTACAAGGAGCTGAGACTTAGAGGATACCAATACAGGTATATTTTTTTGTGTTCGCAAAAGTAAAATAAAATAAAAAACCTATAATATATATATGTATATATATATATATACAGTTCAAAATTAGCTCTATAGATGCAATGTGCATTCAACTTGCCTTAGATACATAAAATAGCAGATAAAGCAGCGATAGCGACTAATTATTATCACTTGGCAGTAGTAATCTTAAACATAAAATATAGGTGTTATTGTTTAAGAAACGTTCATTAATCTCAAGACATTTTAAAATGTTTTTAGTGGTCTATTCCGTGGTGTGGTTGGATGTAACATCGAAGGTACGCGAGGTCGTCTCTCCTGGGTCAACAACTGGGTTTCCTTCATGGACTGTATGCTGCAGCTTAGGATTGTGGGTAATGACACTCGCGGTCTCTTCGTCCCGACCAGAATTGAGAAGCTCTGCATCGATGTCAACTTACACTATGACGCTGTGTCCAAAATGAACCCGGATTCAGACAGGCAGTCCTTTGAAATTCGAGTGTACCCAGATGTAGATGTTATCAGGTAAATATAATTTTATTTTTGTCATGTTAAGAAAAAGTATGTAAGAAGAAATACTCACATCGTATAAAAATGTAATTTTAAAGACTTACAAAAGGAGATCTGTAGATCATCCCAAAAACAATTTAAATTAATATACATAAGACTTATGCCTTATGGATTAAATTGGGTGGAATCTTAATCTTCTTATTCTTATGGACTAGATCCGGTGGTGTTGAAATTCGCGGTCTACACGCGTCACCCATATCCAGAAAAATACCTCTTGGGGTCCCCGTATTGGAGAAGAATGTCTTTGTTCCTAACTTCAGCAAAACAAAGATGGCGGTAAGAAATACTTAAATAGGTACTTTTATTTTATGGATCAATAAATTTTACCCGACTTTAATTAAATTTAAAAAACTTTGACAGGTTGAAGACATTTTGAGAGCAGACATCCAAGTGATTCTTGAAAACGTGCAAACATATAAAGTCAAGAGTATTGAGCTTGTCGATGAAGAATACAAAGCGAATGGTTACGAACCACTTCTAGAGAAAGTCGGGGACATATTGGGAGATCTTCCCCTAGTACAGCCAGAACTTCTAGTCATCTCCGAAGAAACGATCGAAATGCCATCCTATATTACTGTTGAAAACAAGAAAGTTTCTGGGGAGAGTAACACAGTTTTGTTTATCGGAGCTAATCTGTTGGGCAGACCAGATGTAAGTAATTCTCTAATTTGAAAATATTATCTATGAAATAACCTATTAAAGAAAGAATATTTAGAAAAATGTTGTTTGTCATTAAAAAAGGTCTTGTTCAAATTTGCTTTCTCATTCGTTTAGATTCTTCAGCAAGCCGTGTCAACACTCCGCGACAAATGCTTTATCATCAGTCGCGAAAAGGAAAGCCCCAACGTCAAAAACTTCGCAGACAAATACGACATCATTACCGTCCAAGACACCGGTCTCGAATACTTTGTGCTCTTTAGAAAGCGAGTCGGTGCTAAGCCGGCTAAATTCATCAAAATCGTCACCGCCGACCAAACGTATTCTTGGATAGACAAAGTCAAGGAGGAACTTAAGGCTGGCCAAAAATTGGTCATTTATAGTGAGGACGAGCATCTCAATGGCCTCTTAGGTCTTGTCAATTGCCTGAGAAGAGAACCAGGAGGTGAGATTGTGTACGGTCTGCTCATCGCTGACCCGTCTGCACCAGCGTTCAATCCGGATCTGGAAATATACGAAGAGCAGTTAGATAAAGATCTGGCTATCAATGTATATCAAGATGTAAGTAGATAATTTAGTCATATAACTGATATGTCGGTTCCGGTTATCATTACCAAATATTATAATAGAATTGTTTATCTACCATAGACCATTTAGGTCAATATTTTTAGATTAACAACCTAGCGTAAAGTTTAGTAAATATTACTTTAAATTTGACATTCTATTAAAGGGCCAATGGGGTACATACCGTCATCTGTTACTTGGTGACCTAGAAACAATTCGCGCCAACCACGCGTTCGTCAACACAGTGACAATTGGTGACTTGTCATCCTTGAAATGGCTCGAAGGGCCCATCAGACCGAACCAGATCTTCAAGAACCCAGAGAGTATTCTGATTCATGTAAGTTATTCGTTTTGTATCAATATTTATTTATATCTATATCTAGTTTATTACATTTAGTATTTTGTTGAGCGCGAGAGTTTTTATGTTTGAATTGAATTGCCGTTAGAATATCACAGTATTCTAACGGAAATTCAAATTTATCTATCTAATCTAAATCTTTCAAAGGAAAATGTGTCTATCCTATGCCCCACATAGGGTAAGCGGGATTACACATATATAATGGGCTTTTTGAAAGTTTTTCAATTATTATATAATACTGTGTATTAGTATTTATGTGTATAATTCTACACATTAGAGAGAATTAGTTGAATTATTATTTCGCAGGTTTATTGTTCAGCGCTGAACTTCCGTGATGTGATGACGGCCATGGGACGTGTCACAGTGGACGCGGTAGCTCGAGGTCGACTCGCCCAGGAGTGTGTGCAAGGATTTGAAGTCGTGGGAAGAACACCTAAGTAAGTGGCAGACGTTAAAACAAAACTGATTAAATGGTAGTCGATATCTCTGAAAATTCTTTTGTTTCTAACGAAACTTGGTTATTATATTAACATTTTTTTTAGCGGTGCTCGTGTGATGGCCATGGTGCCAAACAGCGGTATGGCCAATATGGTCGAGGGAGATCGCGCTCTCGTGTGGAGTATCCCTGACGAGTGGACCTTCGAGGAAGCTGCCACTGTGCCAGTTGCGTATGGTACCGTTTACTACGCCATGGTAAGTTTCATTCTACTATTTTTAATTAAGACTTATTTAGTTTTAATTAGCGCTTTGAATTAGGCTATGCTCCCCCGCCACCACTAACTCTTGTGACTACATTCTATTCCATAGTCTAATTTATACTAGACTAAAGACTCTATGGTTTCTATCTTAATAGAATCAACTTACCTAGGTACCCTTTTATTTCTTGATATAACCAGATAATGTTGTATATAATCGTTATAACGTTAATTAAATAAATTAGTCTGGAGTTCGAATCCAGAAGCTATTGTACAGCTTATTTGTTTATTGTTTACAAGTTATTACTACAACTAAAAAATACATAAATATCTTAAAAATACTTAATACTAAACATATTACCAATAGGGAATTACACAATTAAAAAAAACTATGTATGAGACAATGTATAGGGCACACAAAATAAATAAAAGTAAGATTTTTAACATCCAATTAGAAAATTAAATTTAACGACAAAAAGGCAAATAATTAATTGAGGAATGATATTTTTTTTACTTTATTTTCATATTTTAAGTTATTTATTTAATGTTTGCTAGGTACAGCAGCAGGCACCTTGATAATACATATCGTATTGTATGAAATACTATACCTAAACATAAGCCGATAACGTCTTACACATATATAACTTTACAAGCAGTTTACTGAAGCAGCAAAATTGTTCATACTATTCAGGTAATGGTGGGTCAAATGCAACGCGGTGAGTCCGTCCTCATCCACGCTGGTTCTGGTGGTGTGGGTCAAGCGGCCATCAACGTGGCTTTGCATTACGGCTGTGAGGTCTTCACGACTGTGGGTACGGCTGAGAAGAGGGCGTTCATTAAAAAGCTCTTCCCACAGCTTAAAGGTGCGTGTCAATCTTTCGTTTGTTTTAGATCCCTTATCCCGTAGGTTCACACCTCACCCATTTTCGTTATATATTTTTTTCCCTATATTATTTAGTTATCCATTGACACATTTACGGTACTGTTTGACAGCTGGTTTGAATCCGCACGTGTCATCAAAATATGGATATATAAATATAATATTGTTGTTTTTGGAACAACTTATTAGTTAAAACGGATTATATTCCTTAACTTAGCATATTATTTATTTATTTAATAAGCGATATTAGTTAGCTTATTTTTTACTCTAGCAGCCCCCCGTTTTATATAATCTTATTGGTTGCTATCCACAATAACACATTGGTTCATTTTTTGTCGCACAGACAGCCACATTGGAAACTCTCGTGACACCTCCTTCGAAGACATGATCCGCCGGGAGACCAATGGAAAAGGAGTGGACATGGTTCTCAACTCTCTGTCTGACGAGAAATTACAGGTGATTAAAACACAAACGAATGTCTTATTAAAAGTTTTGTTTTTAATATGTATTTTATTATATCCAGATACAGTATCATCCATCTTGTATGTGTGTAAATTTGAAATTATCACATACTTTGAAATCTACCAGATCTTTCCTCAACAGTAGTTAGATAAGTCTCAATCTGAGCGTAACATTTCTTTAGACAGATATGAAGTCGTCTGTCTTATATAAACGTTTTTATTTCTCTGCTCAAGGCGTCCGTTCGTTGTCTCGGATACCGCGGTAGATTCTTGGAGATTGGTAAATTCGACATCAGTAACAACACGCCCATCGGAATGTACTTCTTCCTCAAGGAAACCTCCTTCCACGGCATCATGTTGGATTACATCTTCGAGCAGAGCTACGAATTTAGAAAGGTATCATCAATGGTTAATAATAGCAACTGTATGTAACTCCATTTTTAATAAAGACGTATTATAAATTGGCTGTTGAAATTGTTATTTAATAAATCGAAGAATTCAAAAGTTATTCTGCCTAGAAGAATGAAGAGGGAAAAGTAAAGATGAGTTACCATAAGGTTTTGAAATTTGAAAAGCCTTTGACGAATCGGTATATTTCATTCAATGCTGTCTTGTTAATCTCTTCTTTGTGACCTAACAGAGTCTGCAAGATCTTCTCTTGACCGGTATCGACAGTGGAGCAGTTCGCCCGCTAACTTACTGTACCTTCCAGAAGAATGAAGTCGAGACTGCCTTCAGGTACATGGCAGCTGGTAAACATATCGGAAAGGTGCGCATATAAGCTGATTAGAGTTCTACTTAAGGGCTGAACCATATTTTGTCCTAGCGCGACGTTAATATATTAACTAACACGTTACAAATATCCCGATATTAAAATAGTAACAATTTTTTTAATAATATATTCAAAGCAAAGCACTAAATAATAGTTTGTTGTTTTTATTATAATTATCTCCAATATTTCATTTATAAGGTACTTCATTTAAGTAATGAAGTTTATGCATGTTACTAAACATTTAATTAAAACGGTTGTAAACGAGAAATATTTATTTTGACAAATTAGTTGTTTTAAATCGCGCCTCCAAGGAGGAATACTACGCCTATTACGAATCAACGGATGGCACTAGCGTAGCCTATTTGTATTTGATATTGGGGACATCGAAACGTCGGATCTTTTTAAGTTTATCGATATGTGTCGCGTTCCAACGTTACAAGCGTTCTATTTAAATTGTACTTTATTTTTAGGTAATCATCAAAGTTCGAGACGAAGAGCGCACCAACCGTCCTGTGAAACCCACACATATACCAATGGATGCGTTGCCAAGGTAACAAGACACGCCAGGAGATTTATGAGAAAATTAATTAATTTCATTGATTCGAGTAAATCTATTTCTAATCCCAGATTGACACCTATCAATTAGAGTTTTGATCTTTCAATATATTTGTAATCAATTCTGACTTCTAATACTAGGTACATGTGTCAGTCTGACATGTGCTACGTTGTCGTGGGCGGTTTGGGCGGATTTGGACTGGAGCTGGCCGATTGGCTGATCCTGCGAGGTGCCAGAAAGGTTCTTCTCACTTCTAGAAGAGGAATCACCAATGGATATCAGTCATCTAGATTGAGGTATAGTAGGAAGTTTTGGCAGCATTTTTTTAAATTTAATATTTTTTGATGTTATGATATAAACTACCCAAAATGTTATTCTTAATGGTATTGTTAGATTTTGAATATACATTTGATCTTTCTTGAGTTTTAACCTCTATCTTTATTATGTAGTTTCACGTTAAAATTTAATTTATTTATCGAAGTCTTCAAGTTTTTTTACGGATAATAAATGTTACGTTTTATCGAAATACTAAATAATAAATACTCTATGCACAAATTTCCCAGAGGTTCTCGTATATATCTAAAGGATAAATAACTTACTTATCCCTATACTTTGGTTTTTAGGGCCTGGGCCAGTTACGGCGCTGACGTCCAAATCTCGACACACGACATAACAACAGAAGAAGGCTGTGAGAGCATGCTCAAAATGGCGTCTTCCATGGGACCGGTTGAGGCCATCTTTAACTTGGCTGTGATCCTCAAGGACTCGATATTCCAGAACCAGACGCCGGACACCTTTAAGGCTTCGTTCGGGCCTAAAGCTCAGGCTACCATGAACCTGGACAAATACTCGAAGAAGTTGTGCCCCAAACTAAAGTAAGCTTTGAACGTTATATTATGATTTAAATTACATTTTTTTTACACTTGTACCAAAAACATTTTCTTTTTAATTTGTAAAAAAAATTAAAAACAATTAGATGTGTAACAATTAACTCTAAGGACTAAGCGGTACACTTAATACATTATTCGGTTTGAAAAAAAAACAAATTAAAGTAGTGGAAAGAGGAATGCCCACTCTTAGTATCTGACGCTAACAATGAACGTCAAATATATTTGGTTCTCCGGTATAACCTTAGAAATCTTTTCCATTACCATATCGATTTTTAAGCGTCTTTTATAATAGAAGTATTTTATATCTAAATTGGTAATGTCTCTTTCCAAATATATTGAATATTCAAATGTTTCAGTTCAATAAATATGTTTAAAATTTTAATAAATACTATCCTTTGGCTTAATGAAAAAGTAAGTAAAAGCTTTTTTGCATTTAATTCACATACGAATAGTTATTTAAAATTGCACAAATAAATTACTTGTGTTGCCAAACTCAAACGATAAATCTATAACAAACATTAAACTGTGGCAGAAAACTAACGTTTTTGTCGGACCCGTTGCTATAAATCATTTTGCTAAAGGTTTCTTTACACTTGCTGGTTTCAGATGAAGTTACGATTTTGCTAAGTACAAGTACCTACAGATTGGGGTTGTTTGGATTTTACAAAAAAAAGCTTTACTTTACTTTGAAATCCTACTTAATTATATGCTTTTACATAGAAACGATGTTTTAAATTTTATTTCATACTACATAAATAAAAATCTGTGCAGGTATAAAATATAATTACGTAATAAATAATATCAATCAAAAATAATTATAGTTTTGACTTCTTTTAAACACTAATTTTAACGGTTTCAAACCTTGAATATGTTACATAACTAGGTCGAAAGATATTTTAAAGTTGTCAACAGCATTCATGGCTTTCTTATGTTTGTTAAGGGACTTCGTGATATTCTCATCTGTCTCTTGCGGACGTGGTAATGCCGGTCAGACGAACTACGGTTTCTCCAACTCCGTGATGGAGAGGATCTGTGAATGGAGGAAGAAGCTGGGATTACCGGCTTTGGCTGTGCAATGGGGAGCTATTGGTGATGTAAGTTCAATCTTAAACATTGCACAATTGTAAGACGCATTAATGACTGCATAATGGTACTTGTTTTGATTTCCATGGACTCACAATCTTTCGTTTTGGTCGGAAACAAACATTTAACTTAATACAATGGATTTGGCTAAACAAGTAACACCGCTGGGCGGTTCTAGTCTTGTATGGAGCGTTCACCCGCAATTCATTCCCCTTTGCACCTCGATTCCTCGAAACTCATTAGGTATAAAAGCCTTTGCGAAACGTGACCTAGATTTCTTTTGTACCCAACACGTCCTTTGCTTTGACATGTTTCAAACGTACTGAACCCTAACGGGATCAATTAATGCAGGTAAACGTTTATTTGTGTACTTCATACCTTATTATATTTCCTGCTTTTAGGACTACTTTTGAAATTAGTATGGAATATATATTTTTTTAATATGGTTGAATAATGTCTATTTATATACTGTCTGCACTTGTCGCGAGTAGTACACATTTAAATAAAACAGTTTCACGGTTTAATACGAGATATATTTTAGTTAAACTTTGTTTGCAAATTATTTTTAACTACGGCCCGACGAAAGCATCCGAAATGCTTTGCAGCAGCCGAGGAGTCTCCCCGTGATTTTCAAATAACGTTAACAAACATATATCGCGTTTTTTTTTATTTAAATGTGTGCTACTGGCGTAAACTACAGACAGTAAATATTTTTGTAAATCGTGGCAACGTTGAACCGAGTTCCATTTAAAATGTACCTACGCTAACTGTAGTTAGAAATTGGTATATACTATGTGATTCGTTATTGCTGTAATTATATGACGAGTAAATATAATATTTTCTATGTTCTACTTATTCACATCGCAGGTGGGTCTAGTAGCAGATATGCAAGACGAAGACGTTCAATTAGAAATCGGTGGAACCCTGCAGCAGAGAATATCCTCCTGTCTTCTAGCCTTAGACAAATTCTTGAAGCAGGACTCTGTCATCGTATCCTCTATAGTGGTAGCAGAGAAGAAGGCTGGAGGCTCCGGATGTGGAAACATCGTCGATGCCGTTGCACAAATTATGGGTAAGTTTGTGGGCAAGAAGAAAAAGCAAGAATAATAATGTGTGTTAGACATAAATTTTTGTATTCTAGAAATGCCTACTTGAAGGATCTTATTACAAATATATCCATATTTATAGGAATCAAGGATCTGAAGACAGTATCCCAGCAAGTGTCCCTCGCTGAGTTGGGAATGGACAGTATGATGGCCGTCGAAATCAAGCAGACTCTAGAGAGGGAATTCGAGATCTTCTTGACAGCTCAAGACATCAGAACTTTGACGTTCGCCAGGTACTTGTTGTTTACTGTAATGTTTATCTAGACTCATATTATAAAGCTAAAGAGTTTGTTTGAACGCGCTAATCTCTAGAAAGTACTGGTTTGAATTGAAAAATATTTTTTGTGTTGCTTAGAAAATTTATTGAGGAGGCTATAAAACATCTCGTTTCCACCAATAGAAGTGAAGAAATAGAGGGAAAAGTGGAACAAACGGGAAAAAATATTCATCTTTGAGGGTTTCCTTTGCGTGTGCTGCGTTTCAAGAAACCAATAATTGTGTATGAAAGAATGATTCCTCTTTAAATGATCTACGAAAAAGTCTGCAACAAGTCCTCGCACCTTTTGAGATTAACTGACAAGCACAGCTAGTTCTATTATATGCAGCTTCTCATTCTATTTGCACGTGAAGATAAGAGCGTCAGATGATTTCAGTCTTTAATCACCTTAATAGCATTTTGTGGTTTACTAAAAACATATTGTTGAGTTTAACATATTACGTCTTCTTGTTCATATATAATTCTTAAAATATTAAACTTATTTAAAATAGTGCATTACCTTCGTAGCAATCTAAGTACATTTTCTTACTGTTAAAAAAGAAGACGTCTCCTGTTTGTAAATCTAAATCTGAAAACATTAATATTTTTCACATGTTATTGCACATGAAGGCACTATATAATTTAAAAATCGAAAATAAATTGAAAAAATGTGTGTGGTTGAAATGTGTTAAGTGTTAAGGTTGAAATTACACTGCGCGAGAGGTGCATGTATCAATAAGTTGAAAAAATTCGACGATGAGGTGTAGGACTCGGTAGCTCAATTGGTAGAGCAACAGCACGGAAAGCTGACGATGCCGGTTCAAGTCCTGCCCGAGTCGAAAATTTTTTCAATTTATTTTCGATTTTTAAATTAAATCTAAATCTTCTTTTTAGATTGGTGGAACTAACAGCCCAAAGAGAAGCAGCGGCCTCGACGTCAGTGACTGCTCAAACCACCGCCCCCGATATGGCAGTCGGTTTCCGAGTTCTTCTCAGGAACTTCGGCGATGAGAAAGTTGGCTCGGAACCATTCATCTACTTGCCAACTATGGTCAGCGATGGTACTGAGGTAAAGATTATTAATAATACTGTTTATTTTATGTAAAATATAGCATTATTATGTTTTCTTACCACATTTCTAAAATAGTGTACTTACTAAAGCTAGACAAACACTCTAAACATTCAATTAATGATAGCAAGTAGATGCACTGTAGAAAATAAAACTTAATACTATGTTCTGCTTGAGACTGCACTAATTCCTATATTATTATGCGCCATATAAATACATTTAACAATCACAGACTGACATAACAATAAACGAAGACGAGAAAGTGATGTTCCTGATGCCGGGACTGGAAGGCTTCGCGGCCGCCATGGAACCGCTCTGCAAGAGGCTCAAGTTCAAGTGCTGCGTGCTGCAACTGGGAATCGAACAGAGAGCGGACACTCTTGATACTCTTGTTGACAGGCTACATGCTGTAAGTATTGCGCTACGCCAAACATTGCATATTTTGACGAGTACCGCACATTTAGTATTTTATTTAATTACATTTTATCTCCACAGAGCATAAAATCTCGACTGAACCCAGGCACGCCTTACCTCTTATTGGGATACAGTTTTGGCACAATTCTAGCCTTGACCCTGGCTGCAAGACTTGAAAGCGAAGGTGATTATACGATCTATATATCGACTATCTTTGTCGCCATTCAACATTTAGATTATGTTGTAATTTGTTTAAATCAAGTACAACATATACTTGGGATGCAATACACATACTATATTTTATACAAACATATATTATTTGTTAATTTAATTATTGTATATAAAAATAGACGTTAACAATAATTGTTATTTCTTTTGGATTCGTTGTCGTAAAGTAGAAATAAATAAAATATCACAGTTTTTTCTCAAATAGATAAAAAGTAATACCTTTATTGTTATCCTTTTCGCACAGGTCACAACGGCTCCGTATTCCTCGTGGACGGTTCTCCCGACTTCCTTTACGCCCTCGTGACCCTCCTCATCAACTTCAAGAACGAAGTCCTGCTGCAGAATAGCCTCATCTGCCACTGTATAGACTTGGTCGCCCCGAACAACGATGTCACTTCCACCCTAATGAAGAAACTGACCGAAATAGAGTCGTACGAAGAGAGAGTCGCATACGCGGCGTCGGTCTGCCCCGTCCAGCACAACTACTCCCTGGAGTTCATTCGTAACATAGCCATAGCCTGCTACTACAGAACCAAAATGATCATAGACTGCAGAACAGAGAATATGAAAAAGATAAAGGCGCCAATAGTCCTCTTGCGCCCGAAGGAGAATCCACCGACGATGGTGTTGGAGGAGAACTACGGATTAGACAAGCTGACCGAGGGCGGAGTCACCGTGGAGTTCTTGGAAGGGAACCACCACTCGATCCTCGAGAACAAGGACTGCGCCAATGTGATCAACCGGATGGTACTGCACAGCGCACCGAGCGGAAAAGACGCCAAAAACGTCGTGACGAATCTGATAACGAAACCGAAAACGGTACAAGTTTGAGTATTTAAACGGTATTTAACTTATTGTAGACAAGCGGATGTTAAGATAATTAAGTTGTGGATCTGTTATTTAATGTGTGATAGTGATAATTAGTTTTAACGTTTCTCCTCAAGGAAGACCAGTACCAAATAAATAATCACTAGGTAAGTTATTCTTTGTTATACGTAAGCAAATAGTGTTTTGTAAGCTTAACGGGGTTAAATGATGGGGAATGCAAATAAACAATATTATTACAAGCGTTACTTTTTTTTCACTCTATATCTTTACCTATTTTTACAAAACAAACAATATAACAATTTGCCTCATTTTAGATTGTACTGCAAAGATAAAATTTTAACTTATTGGTTGAACCCTAAGTGCGATAACGTATTAATATAGATGTTTCAGTCAATGTAATTAACTTTAAATTTTTTAGATTTCCACATCTTTCACAACACTCCACGCTTCTTTCTCTCACGGCTTCGACTGTGCTACATATTTTAACTACAGACAACGCCTGTTTAATATTATTGATAACTTATAATACTGAATAATCCATTCGAGGGCATAACGAAAATCCTGAAGCTATTTGTTACCGAACGCCAATAGAATAACCACATACCGCCATAAATCGCCCTCTCAACAGGCAGCAAGTCGCTCCAGTTTTCTCCACCATAAATAGATTGGAGTAATTTACCCCCTCTGTACACTATAACAGAAATGTGCCCTCTACTACGAAAAGTTGGGTCGACAAATGCGCGAATAGTATCAATAAGTTGAAATAATCGACAATGACTGTAGGACACGGTAGCTAAATTGGTTAGAGCAACGTCACGAAACGGTTCGAGATCAGCCCGTGTCGTAACTTTTTTCGAATTTAAATCGAGTTTTAAGTTGGGTCGACTACTATCAAAAAGATAATGTATTCAATTCACTTTAATTACCTTTCTCTTAATTGTATATAAGCAATTTTTTTTCATTTTATAGCCCTATTTGAGGTTTAAAAATTTTAATTAAATTAGCTTTTTAAGTTACTACCTTTATCTTAATTTTACTTAACAAACAATTGAAAAATAAGACAAACTTTTATTCGAGTTAAACTTCTTAACCGCTATAATATTTCATTGTTAAAAGTGTTGCCTGCAGGCAAGCATGAGAGGTTCTGGATTTCGAATTCTGGAGAACCGATTTACACAGAACACAGTTCACTAGGGAAAAGGGATTTCACGCCGACTTCTCACGTTTCAATCGAGAACAAATAGTAGTGGTGCAAACGTGAAAGGTAAGCTTTGAATGAGTTTGCCTGAAAGCGCGCACGTAGGCCGTTAGAACATCATTACCGCGATACACGTCGTTTACTTAAGAGAGTACGTCGAGGCGCCACTAATTTGTATGAGCCCGCTTAAGTGTCTGACGATGTCGAATAATATCCCTATACCCTAAATAACCACGTGGAACATGTTTGTCATGACTCACTAAAGCCTTCTACGATTGCTTAACAATGTTTATTTCATATTACCTCACTTACCAGCTATGTCGACTTCGTTTTGGTCATCCATATTTGTTTTTGCAAACCTCTTCATCTTAAATAAAAGGAGATAATTCTTCGAGCAATCGAGGAGTTAACATCTCCTGATGATGCCGTCCACACGTGATGGTGAAAGGTCGAGACCCTCTTCTCGCTCACATCAGCGGAACAGCCAGAAAGACGATGATATGCTCTTCATCTTTACAAATTTAAACTTTTACCCACGACGTCGGTCGCGTCCCGTCGTTTTTGCAAGTTAATCTAAATATGGACATATAGTGTCGGAGATATTTTTTGGGTATCTTGAACCGTTATTACAGTGTACGCATTGGAAACTGACAACGTTGAATAATTTTCCCCGTTTTTTTTCTACATTTCCCGCTGTTTCTTCCATTAGTCACAGCGCGATCTTTTATAGCCTTTTTCGATAAGTTCCAACAAACAAACTCGCTTTACAATATAGAGACAGAACCATGTGTAAAGTGTTTGTTAAAATTAGCAATACTCATTGGTTATTTATATTTAAACTAGTATAGGACTCCATTCTGTACTAATAATATTATCATTTATGTGATCATGACTCTCAGTGTCGTTTTGTTATCATCAAATCGACATTGACATTTGTCTGTAAAGGTATATATAATATGCTTTTGTATTAACTACTATCTGTACTAATATTATAAAGCTGAAGAGTTTATTTCAACGCGATGACCTCAAGAGCTTCTTGAAAATATTTTTTGTGTTTTACCCCAAACTATGCATCAAAGGACGATTCTTCTTTAAATAATCTAAAAAATTGTCTGCGATAGAGACAGCTTGACTTTTAAGGTTAACTTACAAGAACGACGGGACGCGGACAAAGTCATGAGTAACGGCTATATGATGCTCAATAACGCGGAAGAAGTCGCGGGCTCTGCCGGTGTTAATTAATAACAGATAGTTAATTTGACATTATATATTACATGGGTGGTAGAAATGTCAAAACTTGATCTACTGATCGCAGATGAAAAATATGAGTTTCGGCTCCATTCTGTGGAACACCCAATATAAACATTTAATGAAGGTGGTAGTCTAAAAAACCTAACACCTGACTTTCTCCTAATTTATTTTTAATTCCCCAAGAACCTACTATGGCCATGGGTTCAAGCGGAGATACATTAATTGTAACAAACACAGATAACGTTAAACGTTGAAATAAATACGTGCTCTCCCTGCGCAGCTGCGAATAGTTTAAAGTTAGAACAATGCGAAAATTACTGTCGTATTCTGAATTTTAGTTTGCCAGGCATTTTGCAATTATCTGAAGGTACGGCTAAGCTGAGGTTTTGCTTTTACGGGTCACCTGAAATCTTTCTGTAATATAAGGCATGGTCCATATTATCTGACACCACTGTAACTCTTTTATAAGACAAGTCACTACTAGGGGAGAAAAAGATGTGTTCGGTAAATAAAATTAACGTCTTCGAGCTAGATCAGAATCGACGAGTGATGAATGTAGTAAGTAAAGTAGTAGGAAGTAAATGTTCTTCACTTCTCTGCGAAGTATGTATGTGGGATCTATATCTTTTCTGATATGTATTATAAAACGGAAGAGTTTTTATGTTTGTTTGTTTGAACGCGCCAACCTCAAAATCAACTGGTTTGAATTTGAAAAAAATATTTTTGTGTTGGTTGGATTTATCGAGGAAGCTTCAGCTATAAGACATCAGGAAGTGACCAATAGGAGCGAAGAAGCAATGGGAAATGTGGATAAAGCAGGGAAAATCATCAATCTTTGAGGGTCGCCCGTTGCGACAACTATAAAAATATAGATTCTATTAAAAATAATTATTATAGTTCTCTAAATAATATCCGCGACAACATTTGTCTATCTTCATACGGCAAAAGAACGGTTGCCGGGTCAGCTATTTCGCATTTATTCATACAATTCATCCATTTAATTGTAAAGGTCCAACCTCTGAAATTTGTAGTTCACAGTGAAAATGTAATCTCAGGTGTCAAATTCAACAAACAAAATATAAGCATAATCAATAAACATGTTTAGTTGAATCTTCTAAGAACTCATGTTATCCAAGAAAAACAACGGAGAGAGGAATTATAGAAGCCATTAATTTGCCTCGAGTTGCTCGTTTAGCAGTTGCTAACTTTGATAAATAAAAGCATTAGTTGTGCTTATTGCACGCTGCCTCGGGGGAATATAGCTGTGTGTTGCCTTACTCCTGTTTATTACAAGCTAATTTCTTTGAGAGGTGATTTGAAACTGTAAGCTTGAAATTATAGCGAAGGTATTTTTTTAACTGTCTATGTAAGTATGTAAATGCAAAACTATTTTAATTAAATTACTTCCAATATTAGAAGAGTCCAGAGTCAACCTGGTTGAAGAATATGGTGAAGTCCCACTATTTATCTCCAATAAAGTACTAAATAAGTTAAGTTAGAAACTAATATATATTATATTAAGGTCGTTTTTGTATTACTGTTATAATAAATATTTACCTCTGTTTTAATTTTAACCGCGGTTGCTTGGCAGAGATGTTTTTTTAGCTATAAAGTTGCCATTCAATTAATTTTATTTTACGTTTTGTTCGTTTTATGTTTCGTGACAATGAAGAATATTTGTATTTGGATTAGTTAAACAAAAGTGCACTTTAGAATGAAGTATCGACTTTTTTCTAGCCCTACTCATAGATAATAGTAGCTTCAGCTCTGAGCCAAACTGTTGCTAAAAAAAATATTAGAAGCGCCGTTTAATCATAGCTTATAGAGGGATTTGACCGCAATAAAGCAATGGAATTAGGTAGAACTTGATTAATGACTCTAAATAAAGAAACACGGGAGATGATTGATGTACGACCCTCGTGTCTCGCCATTTTTGTCTGAGAATTCTTATACCACAGTCTTTGGAACGTTCAGTGGGAAATATCATATGTCTAAAATTTCTAAGAATTATATTTTCTAAGCTATTATAGAAATGTATTTTTACATGCATAGGATGTTATTATTCAATGCAGACAACTTTCATGTTATAACTTCGTAATAGAGAAATTAAAGTCAAACATCTACCTCGTCGGTTCGTGGTCCAGTCCGCTTTTAACGGTCGTGACCACTTGAAAATAATAGGGTTTCTTAATGTTTGTCATAGAACACAATACAATTCTGAATGCTTAGATAACTGCTTATTAAATTTGTTATTGCACTAACTGCAACTACATAACTTTGCTTAACTTAAATTTTTGGTGTGTTTCGCAACGGTCTGAGTTAAGTAGACTGTGGACTTTGAAAAACAAAAGTTACATAAGACGTCATTAGTGGGAGTGCTCTAATGAAAGGGTTGACATGCAGTTTACTTTGCCTTTGCTCGCAACGCTCGCAATTGCTAAGAAACAGGGCCCTTATTAGACCCGAGTTTTATTGTTTTAGTAACGCGTAATAGCTAATACTGTACCATGCAAATATAGTACACATTTAAGTATAAGCTACCAGTAAAATCGGTTTACACTTTTAAAAGTTAACCATCTTTAAAACATATAAAGAGAACTTTTTTTAAACAAGAAGTGATTATCGTTTTAAAATGTGACTTAAGTTGCGTGTTAGGTTATTTTAACTTTAACCAGAGGAGAGACGGGTCGTGGTTAAAATAAAAATTAAGTTTTATTTAATAGTTAATTTTAATAAATAGTTGCTCTTAAAAAACTAGTTGTATACCTATTTAGCCGATTTTAGTAGCACTTTTCATTATACATATTTATATTTTATTATATATATATATATATATATATATATATATATATATATATATATATATAAAACAGGACGACACATTTCTGTAACTTGGGTATTAATAGTTTTCTATTTATTTATTTTCAGGCAAGCTGATAGGACTAATACGGCCACTTTTATCCATTCGTTAATTTTCACTGAATTAATAAGAAAGATGAATTGAATAAAAAACAGCCAGATAAAAATATAATCCTATAAATATAATTAATTGTTACAAAGCCTCCACAGATGTTGGATTAAGCAAGGGAAACAATATTTATAATTGCTTCGAGTACGAGGGAGGTAATGTTGCTTTTGACGGGTGACGTACAAACAATGTCGACGCTTTATTTTATTACAAGAAATGTTATCCTAATTTCGGGGAATGTTTTGCAATCTTAAATGTATTACAAGTTTAGGGAATGATTAGATTACTTTGGCTGTAACGTTAATTTGAATTCGGGGGCACGTTGCTTCAGTAGTGTGCGAACTTTTGTTTACCAACGTCCAGGGTTCGACCACGGATTGTGCCTCTACTTCTCTAGATACATAAAAAAATAAAAATCTATAAACTAAAACCGAAATGCCTTTACGACTTTTTCATTTGTGGACGGTGGTTTGTGTCTCGGACGGAATTTCGATATGCCTACCACGCATTCATTCAGATATCCAGAAGAATTGATTAGAAAAATTGTTGGAACCCGTGAGGATCGAATCTACGATGCGTTGATTATTAGCCATACATTAGTACCGTTACACCAACGGACCAGTCAACAAATATCTAAGTTTACAAAGTTTGGCAAAAAACGGCTAACAGTGCGGAATGCGGGTAGTTTGTAATTAAAACTGGGGTCCTTACTGATTCAAATAACGTGATGATCATTGATGCCCATTGAAGCGATGGATTAAACCGATCGTCGGTATTATGCCCGCAAATTGACAGTGATTAAAATTTACACATGCCACAAAGCACCGGCTAGCGAGCGGTTCAAATCTGTGTTGGAATCAATGCTTACAGGCTCAATGGACACGTTCACGAGCGACGCGTGTAGCGTTTATAAAACTGACACTAGCTCAGTGCAGGCTACAGATAAATACAAAATCACATATGTTTACTTTTATTTAATATGTGTTGTTATAAATGTCAGATGTTTTCTCTTTGTCGAATAATTAATTAATATGAATAATAATCTTAGAAAGAGCTATCTACAGAACGTGTAGATCTTTTCAACCTATATTATTTAATTATATTGACTGTTTGAAAGTGTGATCTGGGTATAAATTGATTTAATATGAATGAACTCTTGCACCTGCTGTATTTTTCTTCATGTTGTTAAGTTATGAAATTTCTTATACACCGTCATTATTTAACAAATTATAATCCTCTCTAATCGCTCATAGCACTTCTATGGAACCTTACCGTAAAATACAATCAGTGGAAATTGAAATAGCCTAGTTCTACCCTTCGTGTTTATCTCAATGGCAGAACCAACCAGTTTTCAAAGCACTCAACCCCTGACAATCAATCAGATATTGGTAATTGAATTTTCTAGCACAAAACCAGGGCCACGTAATATTACAGAATAGATGTAAAAAAAGGATTTCTTCTCTGGTAATAATGAATTCTCTTTAATCCTATATATGTTTAACAATAACAGGGTCGTTCCTGAACCACGTCAAATAGCGTTCTTATTTAAAACACAATGATTCAAGTGTTGGAACTTAGTAGTCTAATGATTGTCCTTACGCTGGAAACAGAACCAGAACAACCAGAATATGAAAGCTGCATTTCCCTATGACAGAGGAGGGCTAAAAATGGAGTTCACTTAATGGAAGGGGAAATCCCTCAACCTATAGCATCTAAATAAGATATGCTGTCGAACTATTTACTAAACTTGAAGAAGTATTAAGTGAATAACTTGCTCGTCTAGGTAAGCACTAACAAACTGCTATTTCAAAGCTTTATAAGGTTTATTTGAACCGTATCGTGGAATATACTTTACCGAACAACATGTTGATGGGATCAAGTGACAGGTAATCCGCAATCAGCGGTCGCCAGTCGGCGCAGGTTTCAATTTGAAATTTAAGGGTTGCTCGCATTAGTTAACACAGGGTCGGATTTAAACGACATTTCGTCGGCCTATACGTTTTTTGTCTAGGTAAAATACGTACCCTAATGTAGGCTTACTGAAACTATACTTATATTATAACGATAAGTTATAAGCAATAGACTTTATGGTTTTATACAATTATAGTAAAACGTAACTAAAAGTAGTATACTGTTATAAAAAATAAAATAAATATTTTACCGGGCGTAAGGTCGCTTTTTGCTTAAACATAAACATATTATGTAAAAAGGGAAATGTTTTGCACCTGAATCCGTCCCTGGCCAAGCTTATTTGTATTTCAAATTGCGGATCACGGTGTTTCGAACAAAAGCAGTATTTACTTACAGCGGGTAAATATCTGCCTACTGTCAGTCTGTGAAATGGCTCTGCTTTGATATGCCTAAATTGAAAAAACATTTTCTATGTAAGTTCTTACTATTTTAGAGTCAATATTGTTTTATGATTTCGGTAAAGAATAAACGACTAAAAGTTGTCCTAAAATGTAGGTATAGCTCTCTGTAACTGTTTTATAGTAAGTTAAATTCAGTTAAAAATCTAGAAGACCCTAAGTCCCTCCAATGTCCCTATTGGTCTGTTGTTTACCGTAATAAAAATAAAAATAAATAAATAAACATTTTTTGGCAAATGACAGTTTTTTAGGGCAAAATAAGAAAAACCATATAAAGGAGATTCTACTGCATTTAATTTTTTGTCAGCCTATCTATAACAAAATAATCTATGACAGATATCACAATGACTGAGACGTCACAAAATGGCGAAAAGCCTGGAGGAGTACACGAAGACTCCTGAGAAACGGGCGCATAGTTCGAGTGAATCCACAAACGTACCACTGCATTTTGCAGTGCATAAACCCGGATGCCACTTCGAAAGCTGCTGCGGCATCTGCAACTTGTTCCCGGGGGTTCTCCTGATCGCCTTTTGTCAGGTCCTCGTCGGGTCCATACTCCTTACTCTTATTCTGACTCATGGAAGGCAGTATGATGATATGCACCATACTCCCGTGTCGCAGTGTAAGTCTAGTCTCCTTGAAACTGATTCTGAGTTACAGAAACAAAGATAGAAAAGATTGTATTTGTAAACAAAGAATTAATTGTTGCTATTAAAAGTTTTTACATTTCTAGGTAGGTGTTCTATAAACGACTGAACTGATGATCTCCAAGAAATTATTTAAATACATAATATTTTATTTAAATTTTGTATTTAAATTTAATTTTGTACCTACTTTGTATTTGTTTCGGTTTTTTTTTCTGTTTTTATGACAGAGGAAGACAGAGAAGCAAGGGGTTTAATCTATGATGGTGGAAGATTGCTGATTTGCTTTTGACCTATTTTGGCTGAGGATATTCAGCAACGCGATTAAACGTGACGGCTTTTCGATCTGGCGAAGATGATTCATGCCCCGAATGGAATTTCGATATTTTTCCGAATCATGTTGGAGCCGCAAGAATCGAACCCACGGCCTGTTTATTAGCCACACGTGGCTGCCCTTACACCAACAAGCCCTTCAAATGAGGGTTTTCACAAGTCCTTGCCATTCAGTCAAAATCAAATAGATGTAGGTACTTCCTACTCGTAGATGTTTTATTTTAGTTATGAGCCTGGCCTCGGGTGCCGTGCTGAGTGGAGTGACGGGTGCTGGTGTCCTCCTCATAATTGTAGCACTCACTGAAAACTGTCGCGCTATGCTCGTAAGTTAAATATATCATAAGCCACGTCAGTTTAGTATAATGTACAAAAACGACCCAACAAAAGGCAAATCCAAAGCAAGTCCAAGGCTAAATACGACACGCTATAAATAACTATGAACATTTTTACACAATCTAGAGCTGAACTATGGTCTCGCAAACATATTTATCTGATATTCATTGTCTGTTCAGGTCTACCTTCTTGTAGCTACTCTTGTCTGGACGGGAATCATCACGTTAGCAGTTATAAAAATCGCCAGGGCCTGCGACCGATTTCATAATGGTAAACATTTGACCCCTTATGTCAATGGTTTAACGACTCTCCTAGAATTATGTTAAGCACGAAACAATCCTAGGCAAACAAAAATTGTTGTTGTCGACTAGTGGAATAATCTGAACAACTACCTGTCTGTAAATATAAACGACTAGTGAAGTAAGTATTTAATTCGAGTGCTTATTTGTTTGTTTTTTGACTAATCTTTTTTCGATAGAAGTTGCTATGCTAAATATTTACTTGCAACTTTGTAAACTTTTGTCTGTAAAATTCCAGCTCCGAAAATTAAGGACGAGCACCACCGACTGGACAATCTAGCTTGTGTTAGTGGACTTTTCACATTTCTTGGATCGGGTTGGTATTGATAATAAATAAACAATTAATGTCACTACTTAAACTTCATACACGATAACCTTTTATTAAAATTTCATATTTTTGAAATTAATCGCTATTAATGCGATGAATCGATGTTGATTTTCCATAGAAGTAGGCGAAAATAGAAATCGAAATATATAACTATGTGGTATGAAAATGTTTTAAAAACCTTCGGGACAATAGACGCTATATGAGCGCTAAATACTTAAAAATGAAACTCAACAATGTTGTGACTATGAAGTCTTAAATCTTGGCATAAATAACATAATGAGGGCATTTAGTTATTAAGCGAGAACGTGCCATTGTCTTACATTCATTATCTCGGGAATATAAATGTACGTTAAAAGAAATGAGGTTAAAAAAAGATCTCTTCGCTTTTTCTATTGTTTGAGTTACAATGTAAGATGTTTTGGTTGCAATTTTCTTTACTCTTACAAGTATATCTTTTGAACGAATAAATAAAAGTGGATTCTGTGTGACTTAGTTTTGAATATCCGTCAATTCTGATCCTGGGTGAAAGAAGTGTAAAGCAATGCATGGTTATAATCGACGGGTCGTGGGTACAATCCCCACTGAGTCCGGTTTAATCAGTTTTTTTATAAAGCATCGTAGGACTTCGTCTGGAAATTTGAATATCGTAATTCCGTCCGTCTCACGAACTACCGTCCACAGATGAAAAACCCGGAAATTAACTATTAATTCACAATGTGGATTTTCGAATATCCAAAGCCGAAATAGAGTGATCTAGTTTAGATGTTATATGGCTAGGCTATTTTACCATCTATCGAGTGAACCGCTTACGTTGATATTCTGTTTTAGATATTTTCGTGATTTCTTTTTTTATGACAAAAGGAGAGAAACATGAGATTTACTTGAAAAGTGTAATCCCCTTTAACATCTAATTGAGATGCGTATTATATTCAAGGTTTATTAAACCATATGATGTGATAATTTCCATTTATTTGCATTTCAGTTGTATATTTCTTCTCGTTTATGATAGTGTTCAGTTTCTATCATTTCCGCTACGTGAGGAGGGCCATCTTGCTACACGAAGCGGAATGTCCATGAATGTAAAATACGTTTTGTAAATAAAATAGATTTCAGGAAAGACCTGGTTTTATTTAAGCCCTTCAAGTTTCAATAGCTAAGAAGTTTTAAAATAAATAAAAAACTAACATAATATATTAACTTTGGGCTGGACAAACTTCGCTTGTGCGGAGAAATATGTAATAGTTCCGGTCTAGCCAAGCATAAGACTGATTAACTACTTGCCTATAAATAATTCGATCAGTAAAACCCCATACCCCACAAAGAGGAATGTCTTTAAGTAAAATCCGTCTTAAGCTGTGTATGAATAGGGCCATTTATATTTTATCATGAAGCGAGCCTCCCTATCTCGACATATTTGGAAATAGGGAGGAAAATAATGGCTCCTATATCAGAAAAGTGGAATTCGCGGACCGCCACAAATCTTCATCGGGCCACCCTGATTTATTGTCACCGCCAAATATTGTGTTTCGACATTAATTTTTTTCAGCCCTTTTTTTATTACACAGTAGGACACAATGATGGAAGGCGAAATAATCCCAAAAATATATTATAAATAAACGGAAACATATATGTATAGTATTATATATAATATTTTTCGCTATGTCCTACGGAGGAAATGCGGGATTTCAGTACAGTCTAACTAGTTAATTCGTCGCAGCTTTCCTGAAAACTGAACTGACCTTAGGGTACGCTGACGATGCCGGTGCAAGTCCTGCCCGAATCGTACTTGTTTTCAATTTAATTCCGATGTTTAATCAATAGTTTCGGGGGTGAGAACATTCAATCAAACAAACAGACTCTTCACTTTCCATACGTCTCGCGGGCCGAAGTTAGCAAATAATAAAACGATATCTATTACCAATTACTATTGAATTTCAATAAAAGCGAAGAGGAATCCTCCATCATCTAATATCGTTCATAATAACATATCCTCGCGCTATCAAGAGGCGGAATGCCATAAAACGATGACAGACATTTTATTACGTCGTAAATACACCAACAAAGGCAATAGTGGGCAGACGCGGCCGACTTACGGCAAATTCGTTTAATATCTAACGTTCCTAATAACGGAATCTCATATTGAATGCATTGAAAAGTATAACTAGCTGAGCACATAAAGGCTGCTCAAATATTTAAGGTTTGCTCAATGCGCTACCATTTCTTGCTCAAACATTAATTTTACTTCAAATGTGTTACGATGTCTAGAAAGCCTTTTGTTAAATCAAATCTATAAACAAACGACGATTAATAAAACGACCTATACAACTAAATAAGCAATAAACTACTGATTCTTAAAATAATCCAAAACGCCTCATATTTTTAGGAACGTAAGTAACGTAAATAGTAGGTAGATATTGATATCACAAATATCAGAATCTGGGTAATACTTAATAGAACTCTAATACTCGTATACGAAAAACTTCTATCTTAACTTCCCTTGCCCTGTGACCACGTCTGTAGGATTCGTTGGATTGAATATAATTTATTAACTAACACAACATTTTTAATCTGTGAATTGTTTCTCAAAGATACAAAAGAACCGAGTTAGAAATCCTGGCAATTCCACGGAATTCCACAGACGATCGAATCCCATTATCACATAGAATTACATCGTAGTCTTTGGCAATTAGACGAATTAATGTGCGGTAACTGAAAACCTTCGGGTTCAGTTAACTACTGTGCGGTCTGTGTGATGGCGATTCAGTCCTGTCTTAAAATCGACAATTGCAAAGAGCATGTTCTCCATTGAAGTAAACATTTGGTCCACTGTTTAGCTCGATTAAACGGATATTAAACATTAAATAACTTGATGAATATTTTAGTCTCCATGTTAGTATGGCTACACAGTATTAAACAATTTTTTAAATTCGCAATATTCAGATATATTCTGTGGAAACTATAATACAGTATTCTGAAATATACGCGTTTATTATTTATATATATGTGTATAAAAAATATATAAAAGGTTTACGAAATGTATTAAACTACGGCCCGACGTTTCGGATGCATGGCGGAAACCGTAGTCAAAGGATAACTGTTTTGTCGTAGTCGCCAACTGTTAAGTGAAATGTCTGATTTTGGTTAAATTAAATTAAAAATAAGTTAACTCATATGTTTTAAGTATAACACAGCTTAAAGTGTTTTATTTAAACTATAACGCCTATGAATACTTAACTAGTAGAGTCCACTTTGAATTATAAAAGAAAAACTTAGAAGTCGTAACACGCTGCTACTTCGACCGCACCCCCGAATCAGTAACTTACCCAACACACAGGAACGACTCGTTCTAATTAACTCAAAATACCAATCAATTTTGTTTTCCCGCCGATGCGATAAATGCTTTTAATTAATTCTACGAATCAAGAACAAAGTTGGAAAATAATTCTCTTCAATAATTTTAATAATGTAGGGTTACAATTTTTGGAAAATGATCGGCAATCGTTTCGCCTTTCCAGGAAAATGGCTCGAATGTACTGGGCTATTATTTACGACGATATTATTTTTATTAGTAAAGAGTGCCATCTCATCAAATATATAGTTAATTCCTAAGAAGTATAATAATAGAAATGTACCTATTATCATTTATTATTCTTAAAATGTTATAATAATCCTTTGGCGTGAACAAATTTCTAGCCCGTTTTAGCGATCGACTTATACATATGTAGTAAGTAGAATGTCTGTTCCTCTGCCCGGGCGAAATGTGTTACCATGGTATTCGAACCCACGACCACTCAAACTCTAATACTAGGCGAGGAAGGCATACTTGAACCGGCATCCACAGCGTTCCGTGCTGTTTGTTCTAGCCGATCGTGCTACCGTGTCCGACACGAATTCTTTCAAGCTATTGATACGTGCACCTCTCGCGCAATACAAAACTGTTAAAGTGCCCACTCCAAGCTGCATTTATAAAAGTATAATGCCCTTTGAATAGCAGTAGTATATCTGATCAGCCGATATCCATGTCACACCCTCGTCGCGTGACTAATGCTCTAGCGTCTATAAATCACCGTTTTATTTACGCGTCGTAAAAATACACCCATTGTCATATTTTCGTAACTGATTGCGATATATCAAGTTTATATAAAAGTAGCCCTCGACAGGCAGTTCCAGAGCTCGTGTGTCTAGCGGCAGCGAGGTATGGCTAATGATCAACGGCTAATGGATACGATACCCGGGTAGGGCATCATTTCAAGTTTATAAAAACGATTTAAAATTTTACTCAATCATGAGTGTTAGGAATGCCGAAATTCCGTCCGGTTCAATAACAACACACAGAACAACGAGAAACAATTCATTACATACAAGAAAGCCGTATAATCAGTTTTATTTTGGTTTTTTTATTATTATAGTTTTACTAATATTCAGAATTTCTCGTTCATCACGAAAAACAGACACCGTATGGTACAAGTTGTGTTAATGCACAACAAAAATAAAATTTAATCTAAATCGGTCGAGCAGATACGACGTGCAATTGTGACTAACATATACATATAGACAGCCTTTATTGTATTGACAATCTTCCACATTGTATTTTATTAAAATAGGGTTACAGCCAGTATCATGACAACAGTATAATTCTACTTATTATTGATTTTTGAGGTGAAGATACTTAATATTTTCAACAGCTTAAACGATTGTGATTTGTAACGCAATTTCAAATAATGAGTAGAAATTTATTAAATCACTTACTAATTACTTAGTATGGAGGAATAATTTAGATTTGATTTTATGGAAAGCTTGGCAAACCCATTTGCTAAGCACTTCTATATTCATTTACTTAAGTACTCAAAATAATTAGTAAAATGATTAAAGTAAAATTTACAGCTTTTATATTGTAAGAAGTTACGTGAATCGAAATTTAGGAATGAATTTGAACTTCTTTAAAACAAACTCAAGTCCTACTAATATTATGAACGCGAAAATTTTAGCTATGAGTTACATATATAGCTACCATTAGACAAATTAATTGTGGTGTGTACCTTTTACTTCCTAAATCTATACTAATATATAAGCCGAAGAGTTTGTCTGTTTGTATGAACGCGCTAATCTCATGAACTACTGGTTCGAATTAAAAAAAATATTTGGGTCGGGTAGAGTATTTACCGAGGAAGGCATTAGGCTATACAACATTACGATGCGGCTAAAAGGAGCAAAGATACAATGGAAAATTATTCATCTTTAACTCGCAAAATGGATAAAAAAAATGCTTGATTGATGCATAAAGTAACTACTCGACGCGGAACAACTCGCTGGCTCAGTTAGTTTTTATTATCTGTACCTATGTGACCGATTTTAGTTGGAATGGTCTTGGTCTTAACTAATAAATCCTATCTCCACCGTAAATTACTTCTCGAATTTGTTGAAACCTTTAATTAAGGTCACTAAAAAGCCGAGATAAAGTAAGAGACAATAACGAAAAGAGATAAAATTTAGTATCGCCTTGAGTAGATATTGGGGTGTTGAAGCCGGAAAAATTTTTTTCTCTTGGGTAAAACCGTTTTAAAAAAAAAAAAAAAAAAATTATTTTCTTTTTTTTCCATTCCTTTTTTTAATTTTTTTAAAAATTAAAAAAAATTTTTTAATTTATTGGTTAAAATGATCCAAAAGGGGTGGGGGGAGTGGGGGGGGGGTTTTTTTCCTACACCCCTTTTTTTTCTTTCCCCCCCCCTTTGTGTGTTTTGGGGGGCGCCCTCCCCCCCTCTTGTTTTTTTTTTGGGGGTTTTTTGTTTTTGCGACAAGAAAAGCAAAATTTAGTATCGCCTTGAGTAGATATTGGGGTGTTGAAGTCGGGAAATTTATAGTTATCTGTGGTAAAATTGGTTTAGAATTTATTCAAATTATTGGGTTGGGGGGGGGAAATTTTTTTTTTTTTTTTTTGGGGGTTTTTTTTTTTTTAGGGGGGGGGTTTTTTTTTTTTTTTTTTGTTTTTTTTTTGTGGTGCCCCCCCGATTCAAATTAATTGAAGAAAGATTTGTGATCTATTATCTGTAGTCGGTAATTCTAAATTATTGAAAAGTTAAGATAATGTATTTCAAAAAGTGTCGACTATACAGTCTTTGAACACATACATACCTATATATCAGAAATAGCTGTACATATTTTTAGAAGGCATATAGAAATATTTTTGTACCATATCTCTTAAATTCTTAAATTAATGAAACAATTAACGGTTTCAAACTTGAAATACATTACGTTTCGGTAGTTTTGCAGCAGCCGCCATGAAACGTCACAACAAACAGGACACTGTAAGAAAGTTTTGTTTTAAAGCTAATTTGAAAGAAGAAAAAATCCAGAGAATTTCCGAATGTCCAAAGCCAAAAAAGGCCGACAGCACTTGTTAAGATCTTAGATGTCTGGGGTAGTTCATCTTCCATCAACAGTCCCATGCTTATATATCCTTCTTTGGCATAAAGACATTGTATTGTTTGGCAAGTTAACTTGAAAAGATAAGCTACTTATACTTTTCGCCCAAACTGTTCAGTCGTCGTAATTGAGAAATGGTTCTCGACGTTTTGTCCTTACGAGTCGATGACGTTATCAGGTGATTCGCGTTCCTCGACAAAGCAAAGACTAAGATGGTACAACTTCAACGAACGACTCTTACGAGCTCCAACACCATGGGTGTCGAAAATTATTGTGTTATGCGATTTAAAAAAGAATAAAAACATATTTAAAGTCAACATATATTTAATTTACATTCCGCATTCGGATCCAATTTAAACGAAATCCAATTTTGGTCACTTCGCATGTAAATTGGGTTTGTGTTCTGTTTATCATTAAATATGTCGCTTAATTGGTCTGTACTTTCCTTTGGGTTCTGTTCCAGTAAAAATAGAACTAAGACTCCGCTTAAATCAAGCACAATCTCAAGAAACGCGAAATAGTCTATAATTTACATACAAATTCAAATTAAAAACTTTTTATTGACATTTACATATTTACAGTAAATTACAACTTATAATATATGAAAATATATATATATATATAATTACATTTTTATATATATATATATATAATATAAATAAATATCTAAGAAATGGCAATCGGTACCAGTCTCAGCTGAGCTGCTCATAGTTGCCACACTCAGCAGCACTGGTTTTCAGCCCGGTCCGGGTATAGAAGGAGAAGAGGGAAGTGTAGTAAATGAGTTTATATAATTAAGTCGGAAGATAAAACATACTTATACATAATATTAAAAATAAACATTATCATTTATTGCTACACATCTGCTTTCCAAGAAAGTCCAGTTTAACATGCCGCATAATAGTTATATACGTCATCCCCTTATACCAACAATACAAAACAATTACCATATATATTTAAAACACTTTCTTAGTAGTACCATTATTATTTTTAAAATAGTAGTAGTCTAAGTTAGACTACTACTTATACTAACGAGGCAATTAAAGCGGTTGTCCACACTTCATAGTTAGGTATGTAATTGTGTCACAAGGAAATCAATATAATCAAAATTGTTTCACACTATATTCAAAATATAGAAGCTTTTCATTGCGAAAGTAAATATTTTTTAGTAAAAATGTTTCGTTTATGCCTAAAGCTAATTTGAGTGGCAGTTCTCGTTGAAGCCTTTATTAATATAATGTTTCGTTTATTTATACTGAATTGGGAATATTTAAGTTTAAAAAACCTATTATTTTCCGTCGACGGGAGTAGTTTTTTACATTAGTCCTAAATATTTTTATAATAAAGGAACTAACATGGAGTTTACGCTCGACATATTATACCTAACATGTAAACAAGACGTGCTGTTGACTAACTGACTGATTATGGCTTCGAACATTCGGAAATCCACAGACTAGACCCGATTAACCTTATTTATCTATGGTTCGTGACGCGGATAAAATTTTAATATTCTCATCACCCACTTAATATCCAAATTTTCCAGGCTAAATACAACATGTTTTATAGAAGTAATAAATTGATTAGTACATGTTGGAGTCGGTGGGGTTCAACCCCACAAGCCGTTGAATATTAGTAATATATTGCTAGCACTAAGATTGCTACACCTACCAGCCCGACAATTGAAGACGTTAGTTATGTTTCCATTTATGTCTAAATCAAAGCTAAACTTTGTTTTATTTCTAGAAGGCTTGACACAAACCACCAACGAGTTTGCAAGAGCGCAACACGCAAACTGCATCTATCTCCCTCGCTCTTCTGGTAATTAAGATCCCTTCCGATATCGTAAACTTGACCTTTTGATTATGTTAGTGTAGATTTTATAATACGCGCGGCGCACGCGCAGACTGTGGAAAAAGTGTATTATGTGAATTGTGTACAAAGGAAAAATGGTAAGGATTGTGTCGAAAGCCTTTGTTATTCTTAAGTATTACCTAATAAAAAAATTTGTTGCAGCACAGATGGGTAAGCTACTTGAGAAGCTCTTACGATGTTTATGTACCTGCTTACTTTGATTGCGTTTGAATAATTGTATTCTTTATAAATTGTTGTATTTCCGAGTTGCTCACTTATGTGACTGACGTTAAGCTGATGTGAATTTACAGATGAACGATACGTCTAGCTTTGTGCCGAATTTCATCAAAATCCGTTTAGCAATATGAAATTATTTTTAACTACGTAACAAGTAAATACTCATAAATATAATAGCAACTAGAATAAGTAAGAGTTGGTGTCCAGTATCATTTTTCCTAATTTCGAATTCTTTCCAACACTATAATACTAATATTTAGTATTATTTCTTAAAAAAATATTTGTTAATAATAATATTAGTACCTATGTGTTGATATACACAGATTTATTAATACCGTTCTCTGAATTCAATCCAAGTGTTACCTTACATATAAACACCACAACACGAACAAGTTTTAGTGATGGAATCTATGCGAATGAGTTTTTTGTGAGTCGCCAACGCATTGGCGATCGAAATCCGGTAAACCAGCTGACGCCAGTGGTATTTCCTCAAAACACTGTAGGCGGTATCTCCACGGTATTATATTACGAGATTAAACAGTAGCAGTCAATCTATACTAGTATATAAAGCTGAAGAGATTGTTTGTACGCGCTAACCTCAGGAACTACTGGTTCGTATTTAAACAATATTTTTGTGTTAGAACATATATTCTATAGATTTATAGGCTATAAAACATCGCGCTGCGGCTAATTAGAGCGAATAAACTTCAAGAAATATGGAAAAACGGGGAAAATTGCCTTTGGGTAAGCTGCGAAAACGGTTCAAGACACCCAAAAAATATGTTTGAAAGAATGATTCCTCTTTAAATGATGTAAAAAACTGACCGCGACACTATTTGTCTATCTTATAAGATTAATTCGCAAAAATAACGGGGCACGGACGACGTCATAGCCTCATAGGTAAGAACTTAAGTTTCAAGTTGTACAAAACGTTTGCAAAAACAAATTTTCATCCCCAAAATAACTATTAATAAATATAGATATAATGCATATCCATCTATTTACTATATCTGCCAAACAACATAAAAGAATAGTCCATTTATAAGCCAATGAATCCTATTACAGCCCCTGGAGTGTCTAAACAGGTTGGGGATGTATTTTTCTACATTAAGGCTTTTTTTGCGTCCTCGAAAGTTCATTAACCCGTGCGCTATTATCGTTGACTTGTTTACTTTAATCTTGACTATCAAGTATAGAGGTACCATCTTTTATATTTAGAAGGGCACACGAGCACTGGTCTCACTTGATGGAAGAGAAACTGAATCATATGACATGTAAATTAGATACGCCGACCATGTTTTGATATTAGACAATCAGATCCGAAACGCGATTATACATTTTGGCTTTTCAACCAAGGACTGTGGTCGTTCCTGCAACCCGTTGCCGATATTACCCGGATTTTCCAGACAAGGTTGATGTTTCGCCAATATAAATATATATTGGACTTGATGAGTTGAACCACTTAAGCATAATTTGCTACCATTGGACTGACTCTCCGTATTTTCAAGATACCATAATTCCTATATATCGTATAATAATTTCGTCCCGGATTCGAACCTAGGATAACTCGGCAAATTGTTTTGTTAACTACATGTTGTTGCTGTACGTAATCTTAAATCTAATAATTAACGACAATTACTAAAATATTCGCACGAGTAATTAATGTGTATACAAGGAAAATATCATTTATTTTTGCGCATATAAATGTTGATTTTTCTCAGAATTAATACGTATATCACCGTGATACGAAGTGTAGTAAACTGAATAGTTTGGCTGTAGTTTACGCGAGGAGAACACATTTAAATAAAACACTTTAACGGTTTAAAACACGATATATATTAGTTAACTTGTTTGCACCAGCCGAATCGTCGGACCGTACTTTAAATAATCTTAACTAAGATATCGCGTTTTAAAAGAAGAAAAAAATTATTGAAATAAAACACTTTAAAAGTTTAAAACGCGATGTGTAAACTATAATGAGCATTTTATTTTTTTGGGACGTGAGCGGCACTCGAACCGGCGACCCTTAATTGTTAGAGTCAGGATCCCACCCATGTCATAAAAGTATTCAAAAATTACAAAAATATATTTTATCATTTAAAATCATCTTTTATAAACCGTAAGTTGCATTTAAAATCGACGCAGGACTTATAACATCACAGCTAGTTCTCGGAAACTTAGGTTTTCTTATATTACTTTTCAATCACGTTATTGCCAAGAATTTGATTGCTAAATTTGTTTAATTACTTTTAAAACTCAGTAGTTTTATTGAACTTGTTAAGAAAGATGAAAATTCAAATTTCCCTTTAATTTTTCACAGAAAATGTAGCAACTATAGCGCTCAGTTAAATATCCGGCCTTCCCCGAAGAGGTTTTAATAAATGGATCTAAAAGATTTCGTAAGGGCGAAACTTTAGCATGGTAAATGTCTTAAGCTAAATATAGCTTCATCTTTATTAATTCAATCAAATAGTTTTTTTATGTTTCTTAATAAAAAGTTCATGTCTTCTTATAATAAAATTCGTTATCTGGCAATAAATATCAACGGCGATATTATAAACCATTTATGTATTATGAAATTTACTAATTACAAATAAGTCAGTAATAAAAAAACATTATTAAAATTCGATATCTTTAGGCTTGTGGTAGTTTTAGTCTTTATTTTAAAAGTATTTATTTTGTTAATTAAGTGATAGTAATATGTACCTAAATTCACTATGAAATAGGTATTCCTCTAGGATCGTTACAGCAGTGTCGCGAGACACAGAACGATACATTAAGGCATAAATTATTTAAAGTACTAGCTAACAAGGCACTACCATGCACCGTAGCTTACAGCTGGACACGGTTTTTGCACGTCGCATAGAATAAAATAGAATGGAGGAATTAAATCACAAGGAGTAAATAATAAATGAATATTTTTGCAGTATGTGGTATAAATAACAAAGCTATAATCTATACTAATATATAAAGCTGAAGAGTTTGTTTGAACGCGCTAATCTCAAGAACTACGGGTTCGAATTGAAAAAATATTTTTTGTGTTGGTTAGAGCATTTATCGAGAAAGGCAACACATTGCGATGTGACTGATGAGAAATGTGAACAAAACGGGGGAAATTTTTGATCTCTGTAGGTTTCAGATTTTTCGCTGCGGTTGGTTCAAGATACCTAAAAAGTGTGTATGAAAGAATGATTCCCTTTTAAATGATTAAAAAAAAAGTCTGCGATGCTATTTGTCTATCTTTTAAGATTAACTTGCAAGAACGAACCGAACGACGGGACGCGTACGGCGGGATACGAATATCGTGGGTAACAGCTATCTACACTAATATTATAAAGAGGAAAGATTTGTATTTTTGTGTGTAACGGATAAACTGAAAAAGTACTGGACCGATTTTAATAATTCTTTTTTCATTAGAAAGCTACATTTTCACTGAGTAAAATAGACTGAGAATATATTTAGTACTAGATTACAATTTCGACACTACATTTCGACAATATTATAGAATATATCAATATCTACAAAAAACATCTCGTGACCATATGTCTAACTATTGTAGTTACGTCACTATAACTACTTTTTTACATTTAACAAATTGATTGAAATACCGAATAAAATCAAACGTGTTTTTTTTATTTAAATAAATAATTTAATATTCAAGACTGTCTCAATAACTGATGATTACTTTTTTAAAATTCCTTTACTTAAAACGTCCTTTTCAGAGGAATCACACTTTGAATGTTTTTTCTACGACGACAGATTAAGTATTCTTTCGAATCGATTCATAATGATATAGGTATTCAGTGTGTGGTTGAAAGCAATTTATATTAAAGCAAATTACTTAATTGAAGGGGAAAGCCAATTAAAATCCCGAATGTCTCATTGGACAAGGATTCTATTGATCTCAGGACTTTCTCGAGCCCACTTTTTGCGATCCTTGAACTTTGTAAAAGCGATAAAGATAATAATTAGATATCTCACAAAATCGGGTGAAAGTTCGTTAACTTTAAGTCGAGTAGGATCTACCTTGAGTGTGTCAAGTCGAATAAAATGTCACAGTTGGGAAACTAACTGAGATGTAATTTATATTTACCCGGCGTCACGATTTGCCGTCTTACCATTATTTTAATCTTTAAAATGAGTGATGAAATAAAATTTACTAAGTGGAGTAATTTTTCAAATTTATGCTACATCTACATTGGTACCTCTACCTTAAAGTGTGTCGCAACATGATGATGTTTATAATAAAAAAGGCATAAAGGTCGATTTAGGAACCCCAATTTTTAAAGTCGGTTAAAGATACTTAGAAATAAAATTAGATTAAAGCAGCTAAAGTAAATAAATACTTGCGCTAAAAAACTCATTCCTCAAAGTAAGCAATATGACTCGGTTTTGGGGAATCTTAGATGACGCACCACACATTGTAGGGTCTGTTTCACTGATTGATTTTATTACAGGCAATTCTTTGATCGGACTTTTGTGCTCTAAATGACCAAAACAATTTATTATTTTTCCGGAATTCGAACTAAAGCAGAGCTAAACGCAATGCTGGGCAATAAAAGGTTACCTATTGAGCTATTATAACCATACAAATAGGTACAATAAAAGAAAAAATAGCCTTCTTAGATATTTAATTCAAACAATTAAAATAAGACAGCAACTGCATGTCATTTTCTTTCGGGCTGTTCGACCGATGTGAGCGAGAAGAGGCTCTCGACGTTTCGCCATCACGAGTGGACGGCATCATCAGGAGATGTTGCCTTCCACACGTTGATCACCTGACTCACATCGGCCGAACAGCCCGAAAGACAACGATATGCTGAACGATACCCGTGAAAGCCTTACACAGTTTATTAAGATAGCAACGCAACTATCGATCGTGGCCATAAATTCTATTTATATTTTTTTCTGTATAACTAGGCATGTTCGCCGTGATCAAGACTATTGCAAAACATCCTAAACGTCGCGCCGTAGTTAAATTACATCAAACATATAACGTATATATATTTTACGTTTTAAACCCTGAAACCGTTTTATTTGAAAATGTACTTCTCGCGTCAACTACAGGAACAACTTTCTTCTGTATATTAATGTTATTCTTTGTTCCAGATTCGTGTATCATCTGTCCTTCTAGTCATCGCTTGCGTGGTCACCACACAAGAACAGAGTATACCAAACTCCCCTTGCCCCAATGTCTTTCAATACGAACAGACTGGCTTCGAACCTGGCCAGTGGTACGGTGTCGTCAACTTGTCCACAGACAGCACGTTGCATTCGCTTTGGTTGAATATCGTGCTCGACAGCAAAGCGAATATTTTGGGGGTAAGTTTTTATAAACAAACAAAAGTATGGAAATTACTTGGGTCAAAAGGGACCTGTGTTACTTTTTTATTTCGTACTTAGGCTAAAAATCTAATTAATATTATATGTATCATTATTAAAGTGTCTGTAGTTTATGCGAGTGTATACATTTACATAAAACACTAACGGTCAATCTCTACCATGGCTGCTTCAAAGAATCCAAAACGTAGGGCTATAATTAAAATAATTTTTAAATAATTTTAACTAATATATATCGCGAAATAACTTCAAAATTCTATTTAGATTGAAAGAATTTAAATATAACAATTTAACGGTTTTTAACTATAATTTTAGTGCAATCATAGTTTTAAAATATTTGTTTAGTTATACATTTTAGGGCGTATGGAGCGACATAATCTAATAAGCTTAAAGCCCATTAAATAAAGCTAAAAACAAAGAAATATAACAAAGGACAAGATATAAACGTTTACAAAGTTTGAATGTTAGTTTTGTTATCGAACTTACATCCCGATTTTAATGAAGAATTTTCCTTAAGCATTTATTAATCAACAGACATTATACTCGGAGTCAGAACTTGACGAAAGTAAGCTACCTTGGCTACAACCAGCAAGGATAAATACGTAACGCTCACATGGTATTTTAAGCTGTTAACATTTTCGACAAAATTAGGCAAATAATATTCAGATAAAAAGTTATAATAGCTTGTAGTCAAACAACTACATTTTAAATAAAATATCTATGCGTTTCTAACGTTGATTTTGCTTACGTCAGTGAATCGATTTAAATCGGTCGTTTTGCATATAGATTTTCGGTTTTAAAATGTTTTGAAAATTGTTGTTTTTATTAGTCTAAAACCGCAATAAAACTAATAATAAGCCGGTACTTCTGTCAATCAGCACTCACTTACTATCCTTTTTAAGCAATCATAATGCTAACCCAACGTAACATCTAAGTTAGACATTTTCGTACTTATTTTATATCTATGCTTCTGTGTCGTGCTCTACAGAAATACTCACCATATTCTCAAAGATAGGATCGTGAGACTATCGCTTTTATAGAAGCAATTATTCTAAAATACTCTACAAAAAGATACTAAATAAAAAAAACACGATTCGCACAGCTTACATCACTATATCCTTTCCAGAATTGGGTCGGCGATGTAACCACTAACGACAACATTGACTTTAAAATCGAGAACACCAACATGAAGATCCACCCCGGTCCAGCCGTGGCCGTCCGCTTCTTCGTCAGATACGACAAACTGAACAAAGCCCCAAGACTCCAAGCTATACGGCTCAATGGTAGAGAGATATGCAACGCGAATAACCGGCTCCCTGCGGTCGACAGACCAGATTTGGTTGGGCAAAACACCAGACCCGTTGACCGGCCGAGTGGAGAATCTAGACCAGTCGACAGACCCGCTGAGAGACCAGTCGAAAGACCGCAGAAGCCTGTGGATGCCAGACCGGATTCGAACAGCCGTCCTGTAATAAGACCCGAAGACAAGCCCGTCACTAGACCAGTCTATGGTAGACCGTCGGGTGATGGACCGGTTTATGTCCCAACCCAAATCGACCAGAGCAATGTCAATCCTTACAGTATGTGAGTGCATAGTATATTTAGAAATATATACTTAGTCTACTTTCTTGTGTAGTTAGCAGATTAGTACTTTATAACATTAAATGCGTTGTTGTCAAAAATAACATAGGGAACAAAGTCATTTTCACTCTTATTTTCCTTTACTATGTATGGTTTTAAGATTTCAAGCAATTTGAATTTATTACAAATATGTTAATATTTGTAGCTTTTCTTTATACTAATATAGAAATAAGAACTTTTAATAATGTTAAAAACTATGGTAATAGTTACGTCCTACAAAATCGAATAGGCTAAGATTATTTTCCTATAAGTTGCTTCAACAATGATCAAAATCGCTCAATCATATATTAATAAGCACTATATTTTTCTCTACTTGGTCTTATATATGATGAAATTTTCGACAACATACAATTTCACATCCGATAGAAATTGGTACTAAATTTATTAGATTGGTTTTAGGATTTTAGCCAAAAAAGAACTTACAAAATATTTTATGGACAATAAAGAATACTCATCAAATTTCTAAGCTGCGATAAAGTACATATAATACTTTTTGTAGCATACTCTACTAAAAATGCAGTTCCTAATAGTTACTGATATGATCATATATTTGACGAAATATACCTACTATATACACTTGGCATGACACCTTCCATGCTAACCCACTAATCTTCAAGTTCTCTTATCGTTAACAATTTTAACAGCGGTGGTGGTTCGCCATCTCAGAGCGTGACGGAGGGTCGACCTTACCAGATCACGACAACCCGTCGTACTAGCATCAGAGATGATGATGACGATGATGACAGGTAAGGTTACTGAAGAGCTTGAGCTTTCTTTGATCACGCATCTATGGCTTATTAAAAAAGTTAAATCCTAGTTGACAAAGGTTACGAAATGCGGTTTAACAAAGTGTAGGTACAAGACAGTAAGCATAAATTACATTTGATCGAAAGTGTAATGTCGTACAACGTACGTAGATATATATTAAATTCTCTTTAAAATTTTAATAGTTATTTAGATAATATATGAATAAATAGATGCCGTCCACAGTCGACCAGACTTGAACCAAAACGCTAATTTTGTGAACGGAATTTCGACGTTCTTCACTAGCGAAGGTATGCGCTGAGTAGCCCTGCCAATAACAATTTGATTGTATTAAATTGTAAATAAGACCATTACTAAGGTGCTATTTTTCTTAAAGCAGGCCAGATCCAAGTGACTACTTTGAGGGCGGTATACCAACTCCTGTAGCAAGCAAGGGAAGCAGCAATAGTAACAATTCTGACAACAGGCGTGTGTCTCGGGTGAGTCAAAATTGACTATTGTTTACTCTATTTTACACTCAATAAATAAGAAATTAAAAATTGCTGTAGATAAAAATATTTACTTCTAATGAAACGATAATGATTGAGTTTACAAGTTTAAGTGTATTTCTTTATGTCTTTTAGATTTGAAGCTCTTTATTTAATACATACTTTTATGAAATTCAATGTTCTGTTATTAGTAAAAACTGAAAGAGTTTTTAAAAGTTTTAATTTCAGAACTTTATCGTACAAGAAGATGTGACTTAGTCACATTAGAATAATTAGACGGTCCTCATATTATATATATTCCAAATAGAACGTACAGCTGAGCAAGAACACAAAGACCATCTTCAGACGGGCCTTTTAAAACCAGTTCGGTCTCGCGGGTAAACCCCGACATAATTTATCACGTCTAGTTTTTTTCCAAATCAAAGAATTACAAAATGGCCGCCTTTCACAATATCAAAATCGCGTCATCAGCTAATTGCTCACCACAAAATAACCGCAAATTATTACAAGTATTGTAGTAATCAATTCATAGTTAGGAATAATGATAAAATTATCAGCAATGCTTATATTAAAACGCCGAAGAGGGGCTTGTTTAGTCGATTGGTCAAGGAAGCTAATCTCGGAAATTACGACTTGAAGAAATATAACAGTCTTATTTTCTAAGGAAATCGATTGGATGGCCAAGTCCACTTACATTGCTGATCATTTCCTCTCTGCGTTTCTTCACATAAACTTATTATCCTACAGAGAAGCCTATATAGCTTATATTTCAGCTTTGAAACAACGAAAGGATGGGAGAACATTATTTCCCTTAAATAATTCCGTTGCATACTATAATTTACTTTAGAAGAGCAGTAAGGACAGTCTTTCATCTAAAGTCATAAACGGTTAATTTGAATTACACGATAAAACGCCTCTGCTACATAATATCTCAATAAATAAGTCCGTTTCGCTGCACGACCCTCACGCAAAATCTTAACGCTCTATAACATACTGTCTATAGTTTACGGGATTAGTACACATTTAAATAAAACACTTTAACGGTTTAAAACGCGATATGTTAGTTAAACTTATTTGACAATGATTTTTAACAGTCTCCCCGTGACCATGGCTGCTGCAAAGCATCCGAAAGGTCGGGCCGAAGTTAAAAATCATTGTCAAATAAGTTTAACTAACATATCGCGTTTTAAACCGTTAAAGTGTTTTATTTAAATCTGTATAACATGTATGTTAAAAATATGTAATATAATAATTTGTATAAAACTATTATCTTATATAAAACTCCCTATAACGGTAAACATTCTCGAGCCTATGTTAGTCGACGTTCGCTCTTTATTCCGTTAAGATGATACACGGAAATCGCCTTGTCATTATGTAAACCGCACAGTGTTTATCTTGAACGCATTATGTTTATCGGACAAAGGTCATATCTACTGTGTTGATTGTAATGTAATTAGAAACGCTTATGTTGTTTGGTCGTGTTTTGTTTGTAGACACCGTGTTTATTTACTTCTTTCTTTTAATACATATTCTATTAAGTCTGGTATTGGCGAGCAAATAAAATGGTCGAAACGTTATATCATCGATGGATAGTTTTTTTTAATTGTTTAATTTACACATCGTGGTCAAGGAAGGTTCCAAAAAGTAAACAAATTTATTAGTTGCCTAAATGTACTGTGCAATTATATACATAAATAACCTGTATCGTTAGGTGCTACTTTATTATTCATATTATAATAATATCTGTATACAAGTATGAAATCTTTTAATCACATTCATTGAAAAACCATTGCGAATATTTCAGGACCAATGTGGTAAGGTGGTCCGAAACTCACCCAATCCCTTAGTGGTGAATGGAAAACCGACCCTCGAGGGACAGTGGCCGTGGCAAATTGCACTTTATCAGACACAGGTATTTAAAATACACTTTTCCACCTGTGAATCCTGGCTTTTGGGCTCCTGCATTATGCGCCAAATAAAACTAATATTATTTGTATAAAAAAATTGTATTAGCTTAGTTGAGAAATGGTGTACGTGTGTACTTTACGAAAAAAGTAATACAATACATCATAATCTAATACTAATATATAAAGCTGAAGAGTTTGTTTGTTTATTTGAACGCGGTAATCTCAGGAACTGCAACTTCGAATTGAAACATTATTTTCGTGTTGGTTAGAGCATTTGTCCAGAAAGGCTGTGACCAATGGGGGCGAAAAAAAGTAGAAAAAAACGGGGACTATTGTACTCCAAACTATATATGAAAGAATTATTCGACTTTAAATGATTTAAAAAAAATGTCTGTGATGTAAGATGTCAACCTAACTTGCAAGAAAGACGGAACGCGACGACGTGGATAACAACTATAAGTTATAGAGATAAAGATTTGCAAAAACAAATTTTGATGCCTAAAATAACTATTCTATGCGAACAAAGTCGTGAGCACAGCTAGTATACAATAAATATGTAACAACCGCCTTATTTATTCTGGTATAGTTTATTCTGGTTTTAGTATCCAATTTTATAATTCTATTTTCATTTCAGACAGTGGACAATAAGTACATCTGTGGTGGGACCTTGGTTACCCACAAGCACGTGATCACAGCAGCACACTGCGTGACTCGCAAGGAGTCAGTTCGAGTTGTTAATAAGAACACCCTCACTGTCTATTTGGGTAAACACAACTTACGCACCTCAGTTGAGGGCGTTCAGATCAGTTTTGTAAGTACCTATTTTTCCTATTTTAACTAAAACACCTAACGCCATGCCGTTAGTGTAGCCATTGAATTATTTTGTGTTTTTTGTATGATATATACCATTTTGACAAGGTGTTCTGTCGACCTAGTTTGGCTTTGAATACGGAAAACCATACACTGAAACCGAGATGCGATTTATCTTCACGCCCGTTTCATCTGAGGACGGAGTTCGCCTTACCACTTCTTCGAAAAGTCTGGTCAGACCCGGTGGGGATCGACCCACGAGACGTTGTTTATTAGCACAATACTACCATTACACCAACGAGTTCGTCAAACTGTGATCATCGTATTTATTAATAAGGGATTGAAACGCGAAATATACTTATTAGTAAAACTTCTTAATCCATATAAACTCAAATGTACCTACCTACCTCCACATTTAGCATGTTTGTTGTGAATATTACTATAATAATGCATTCGTTATCTTAAATCTGCTTACGTTATTTTTTAAACATATGCTAGATTCAATAACAAGAGCTGTACCGAAATCTAAATTGCAAATATGGAAATAAAGAAATAAGTGTAATTTTCTTCGCTCTGCAGGTCAGTCATATAACCGTCCATCCAAGCTATAACGCAACAACGTTTAGCCGAGACTTGGGTGTCCTTAGGCTGAGAGACCCAGTCCAGTACACAGACTTCGTGAGACCAGCATGTCTATGGCCGGACAACATGGTGGACCTGGATAATGTTATTGGGAAGATTGGTTCAGTACGTATAGACTACAGATGAATTAACGATTATACTGTTCTAGATATAGATAATAATTTGCGGTTTTTAGTTAAGAAGAACCGATTTATTTATCTGGTATCGGTCGATAATCAGCCATCTATTGGACGCAACCTAGTTGCTAATAACTTTTGGCTTAACGAAATCTCGCGTTACGGGTTATATGTAGGTATATACAGATTATTTGTTAACAGTCCCAAATATTAAAAAAAATAGAGGTTAAAATATATCTATTGGTGCTTATTTTCGTAAATTTTCCGCACGTAAATGTTCGACGCGACGCATTATATTATTAATACCTTAGCCGCGTACCCGCAATATGCCGCTAATCATTTTAGTAAGTCAATGAAGTAACGTCATTGTGATAAAAATAACTTGAGTATAAAATTTAACGTTGAATGGATATTATTCAATTGATCTATACGTATTTTAGTAGGTGATATTTGAATAAACGTATTTAGTATAACTTCGATTAGGACTTTATTATAAGTGGTTATGAACATGTAATCGATAAACAATTTCAATTAGGTATAATTTTATGACGTACTTGGTTCAATATTTCTCGGGTCCAGGGCCAGACGGCGAAGTCCAGACTTCTGTACATTAATATTGTGGTGTCAGTCCGTATCGTGGGGCAACGCAGCCGATATTCAAACTATATTTGTGTTGCAGAAACGGGCTATACGAGCAATTTGTGGTCGTTCCCCACGAGAGTGTGTTTGATATAAGTTTAAAGCATTGAATATTCTAACGCTGGCAAGTCAATATATCTATAAAAATGTTTGAGGAAAAACGTAGATACCTTTAAAACAAACGGCAGCTTTCATCAGTACACTACACGTAATAAGGATAAAATAAGTGTACCAAACAAAAGGCTTCATAAAAGAAGTAGTTCTTTTCAAGGTAACTGCATACGATAGGTACTTTAATAAAATCCCCAGCGAAGTGCAAGCACTCTCAATAAATAGGTTTAAATCGTATGTAATACAAAAACTGCGTGGAAAGGGTTATTATCACGTTAATCAATATTTTAATGATAAAAATGCTTGGGGTGTGGAGGAACCCGCTCTTACAAGGAAAAATATGTAGTGCACTAAAAGTAAATAAAAAATGTAAAATGAAACTTGGCGATAAAAGGAGTGACGGCGAGTTTATTGCCAGTTCTTCTCGTTCGTTCTACGCCCTTGATTTGAGAACTGGTAGTAAATGTAATGTTAGATTCTTTAATTTTGTGACGTTCATAAGTGTGCATAGGTACCTACATGAATAAATGATTTTTGACTTTACACTTTACCGTAACTGGAATAGGGCGCCCATATAAGAGGTAATATAATTAACAAAGGGGGCTCGGTTACTTATGTCACCACGTAGTAGGCACACTGATTTGACGAATCTTATTACTTTTGAAAAAGCGCTGGAGTCTTGGAAACTACTTAACAAAGCCAGAAGTCTCGCGAACACGCGTCTGTTATATCTGCGCACAAGGAACTCGAGCGGAAAAGCGTCTACCAGGGCGCGCTTGATTTTCACATCTTTATTCCGCACACACATCTTTTGGTTAAAAGTGGGCACCAGTATAAATTGTTTCGATGGCTCGGGACTAAACAAGTTATTTAAACTTTCACATTGTTACGTTAAACACACAATCCACACAGCATCTGCAGAAATAATTTTAAAATACGCACATGGGATGTGTGACGTACGTCAAAGTCAAGTTTCAAATGTCAACTGAAAATTCAAAAGAAAGCCGCCGCGATGCTAATGTACTGTCGGGTGCATCATTGTTACAAATAAAGTCAAAATTTGCTTTTATTTGTTTTGCTGGAAAAAATATTTCCAATTTGTTCTTAATATTTATACGTTATTAAGTCAAGTTTCGTGTCCTAAAATTTGAATTTGTAGCAAAATAATCGTTTAGTTAACAGTAGCACGGAGGCAAAATATCCAACTAACAAGAAGTATGCAATAAATTGTCATATTATTTTCAACCAAGTTGTAATTATCAGGTTTTTTTTTTTAATTATCTGTTTTGTTCCTTCATTACTTTTAAATGTTTTGGATTTTGTTTTTATAAATTTTTTGGTAAGTTTCTTTATTGTGTTTATGTTTTGTGATTGTTTATGCGTTAATGTTATTTAAAATAAATTTGTATACCCGCTTTTGAATATGCAACAGAAACTCATGAATAATTTCCCCCATTTTTTTCGCATGATATTATCTTGCTTTGGAAAAACTACAGGCCAGTAAAGCCAAGTAACTGTGGTTTTGCTACTTTTGTCTCTTAATCGAAGTTATACTAAATACGTCTATTCTAATATTACACATATGCGTAAGGATTAATTGTTAATCCAATCAATTTTTTATTCTCTTAGTATCAAAGTTGTCCAAAATACCGTGCCGCGCAACTGTACGCTTAACGTTTCGTGCTAAATGAATAAAATCTAGAATTAAATGAAAATAAATAGCACCGACAATGCCTGTATATTAAACTCTGAAACACTATACAACCATTCTTCTCTAATTGACGTATTATTATATCATATTTTTTGATGGATTTGAATCTAAGACGTACCGCGCGTATACTACAAATACGAGATTCATTTATGACCATTACAGGACGCTCCTAGTTTAATGAATAAACATTATATGATTCTAATATGTACGATTCATCTACTCAGGTGGTAGGGTGGGGTTTCGACGACACGGGAGTCGCGACAGAGGAATTGACGCTCGTAGAGATGCCAGTAGTGGACCATTTGACCTGCATTCGGTCGTACAGCGAGTTCTTCTCGAGATTTACCTCAGATGACACTTACTGTGCGGGCTTTAGAGATGGTAAGATTTTCTTAATTCTTGTAATTATCTAAATATTCGCGTTCACCTTTCCGTTTCACCGTATGGATTTCATATGGCCCCTAGGTCTATAACAAATTTCATGTTCCATGTGAACTCAATGCGTTTTTTTCCTGTATACAAATGTGTGCTGGCAACGTCCTACCGTCTTCATAGTAAATAAAACTACCCTCGCTTCACCGAAAAATCAATATTGACTACTAACTATAAGTAGCTAGCTTTTATTCACTTGAGGAGATAATAATTCTAAGAATTCACAACCATCGCTTATTTATTGCAGGGTCCAGCAACCGTGTTAAAAATAATAAACGTATGTCATACTGCTTTATGTACCAAATCTTCTCTTTCTTCACTAAGCTCGGGGGCTTTGCTTTAAGATCATGAGGTAAAGGTGTATCAAACAATAAAGCCAATAATATTTCGGTTTCGGATAAAAAGGTTCGGCTTCTTAAGTTGGGGCTAACCTGCTGCCATTTGTCGTAACTTGCAAAATCAATTTGAAAACGTGCTTATACTTTAACTTCATTTCAGGAACATCTGTATGCAACGGAGACAGCGGTGGTGGCATGGTCTTCAAAATGCAAGGAACGTGGTACCTTCGAGGGCTCGTGTCTCTCTCGGTGGCTAAGCACAACGAGTACAGATGCGATACCAGCCACTACGTCATATTTACAGACCTTGCCAAATTCCTACCTTGGATTAAGGACCAAATAAGCGATTATTAGTTACAGACGTCACATAAAGGCAACGCAAAATAAATTAACCAGTAGACTGAGTTTTTGACAAAAAATGCGGTATAAAAAAATTATTACTTTTATCTCTAGAAGTACTTGAGAAAATACTTCAACCTTGTTATTGTAGGCTACATACAGTAATGAAATAAAAATAAATCACCTTTGTGCGTTTAAGACGCGATATATATTAGTTAAACTTATTTGAAAAATATTTTAAGTACGGCCCTAGGTTTCGGATGCTTTGCAGCAGTCGTGGTCACGGGGAGACAATATATATCGCATCTTAAAATGTTAGTGTTTTAATTAAAAATATACTACTCGCGTAAACTAAAGGCAGTATTTAGACAAAAATAGTTTTAAAATATTTTGCGACCCGTTTGTTACAGCGCCATCTCTAACGACACTAGGGAAACTGGTTGATCAAATCAAGACAATTAATTGTATGCAACAATAGTATTTTAATATTGTAGCAAAATCTCTATGAGACTGCATAATTTATTTTGCTCAATACATATTATTTATGTTATGCAATAATGAGATTATTATGTACTTATCTACGGATTGTAACACAAAAAATGTGATATTATATTCGCCAATAAATGTTTCTACTAAAATATTTGTATTTATTATTACACAATTATTTATTTTTATTAAACGTGTATTGAATGTTCTTTGTTCAAGTGTTCCGTATTCAGAACTGCTTTTATACGAGTAAGTTTATATATAGTATCTTAGTACAGATTTTGGTCAGTTCAGATAAAATCCATTTAGAAATTACGATGATGATTTCAAAACAAAAACAAGGGTTTAAACATAAAATCTAAACCTCATGTACAACATGTAATCGTGGTGTTTATTAATCTATTCGGTAAATAGATTTAATTTGGAGACTTCACATGCTAAAACCAACATAAAAATTTCACACAACCATGCACCATAAAATACAACATATCACAAGACACTTTTTCTTCCTGACGATCAGAAGAAAACAACAATAATCAATTAAAATTATATTATTTCACTAAAGAAAAAATACAAGGCGCCGTACAGGCAGGCCAGCAACACATTCACACTGAACATAACCTATTTTTATAACTAACACTAGTGAATAGTCTCATCAGATACGCAAAGCGATTTAAATTCTTTCGACAACAAACTGTCATCTAACAACAATTCTTCGTATCAACATTATTAGTACAACTCATGGGTCACAGATGAAGGAGCGGATTTAAAATCACGTCAGTATTGTTAACCATATCTTAAAACATCTTTGAGTAAAGTATCTATCTTTCCACCGTATACATCGTTACGAGGTACACAGAAATATTCGCAATTATAATATTTGTATGTGCTTTTGAAGCACATTGCTATGACATTTAGCACGTAATAAATCCATCTATACCAGATAGATATTTTTTATGATTAATGTCATTGCCCTAAGCAAGTACGGCTAAAAGGCGTCCTGGCTTTAAAACTGACTAAGTCAAATCTGGAGCAAAAAACACCAGTCCTCGGTGTTCACCCCCATTTGCACTTCACTGCAAAAATTACCAATACGGCCCCGTGGCGTTTCTGCACCGCGGTCCCTTGAATCCGTCCCCTGCGCCGGGGCCCCATGGAAGGTTTCGACCCCTTGACGCTCTGGGGCCAATTTTACCGAAGTGGCCGGGTGGTGGAACCCGCACATTCGCACAGTGACCTGGTCTGCAGCCGTTCCTTGGGGTAGGCGGTCCTCCTCCGAGGAGGGGAGGCGGCGATGGAAATCGATCCCAGATCTCCCCTGGCATCATACACGTTCCACAACTCCAGGGTATGTCACCTGCGAACCGAAGTAATAGGTTAAATCGTGATCAAGATGTTTGTGCCATAATTCGTGTCTAATTACAAAAAATCATAACAAATAATCGAATACAAATACCTAATAGACAATGTTATTCAAATCTACTAATAAATATCCTTTTAAAAAGACAGAAAATTCAGTTATTTAAGCATGTCATAGATTGTGGTACATTATTCTATTACAGGGTTGAATACAAACCGCACATATAATATCATAATATTTATTTATACATAGCAACTACCGGTTTGACCAATTTTGGAAGATTGTCATTTCGTTCCGCCAACGTAACAAACTCGCTACGAAAATTAACTAAGTCACTTCGCAATATGGTCCATGCTATGACAATAAAACGACTACAGGCTAATTTATATTTGGCTAACGTGACCCGACATGATGTATCACAATGATAGCGGTCCAAAACATTTAGTATGTAGACTATAACGGCGACAAGTGTCCGTTTGAGAAACAGAGAACGGCGGATGACGCTGATGCCATTAGACGTTAGGCGAGTCTAAAAGCGCTAGTGTCGTGTCGTTACTCGTCAGATCATCTTTGTCATAAACTGAGTCCAGCATATTGTGTGAGAACATTGAGAACCAATTACAATTTCTAAGAGCAATGACGGTCGTGTTAATTCAAAATATCGTCAGTGGGCATCGGAACACACATATTATAAATATCGCGATACATCACGTCAGTTCAAGTCAGGCAAATGTAAATTCGCCGTGAAAGTATAAAACACGATTATTCAAAGATCGACTGAGCGACATGTTTAAAATGATCTTCACGTACGCTGTTACATAAGTCCTTGTGACTGCGTATGAGATTTGATTGAAGATCCTTAAAGTTAACCAGTACACTGTATCGTCTACGTTACTTTTTTAAATCACATTTACTTTACCAAATTTCGAAGTGATTCGACAGCTAGGACTTCAAATGTGAAACCGATCCGACCATCAAATAAAGCAGATATAACCAGCATATTCTAAACAGTAGATTAATGATAACGTGAGCAAACTTAGTCAATATTAGTAAACAAGACTAAGGCTGTGTAAATAACTGTATTCATATAGTAATAACTAATATTTATCTACCTGGACCAAATTCAATGTTCGGTAAAAGGTCATACTACAATCGATAACAATCAGAAGAACTTTTATATCAAAATATGAATAGAAATATCTAAACACTGGAAAGATTTAATTTTGACATTTTAACGCACGTTTATTAAAAGAGTATTTCAGATTTTAAACATCACCAACACCTCAGTCGCATTGTTTTTATAACTCAGCTACTAAGTCAATCTTGTTTAACTAAATTAATAAAGAAAATTTTGAGGAAAATCTTATTATTACAATAGAGTCACACACATATCATCAATGTACACTATTTAAGAATTTGCTGTCGATACTATTAAGTCTTTAACAAACACAGAAATGTACCAATCTACATCTACCATTTAGCGTTAGATCATTCCTATTCCGATTTCGATAGCTATTTGATTATAATTCAACACATGCGTAAAACTTTAAACAAGCTATTTGATAACGAATTACCTTTAACGATTCCACTTAACCATTAGGTAACAAAATTTATTACAAATATCATAAGATTCCTTTTATGTGACAATGTGACTGTGTATTTTATGAATATAACGTTGGTAGTAGACATTTAATAATTATATATTTGATAGTCTAATGTCAACATTAAACAGAAAATAAATGTTATCGGAGAATTAACAATAGGTGTAACTTCGAAGACGCAAATCAAGACTGAATTAAGGAAGCAATATTAGCCACAATGAGTCTTAAGATAATAATTAGGCACAATTGACTTGGAACCTAGTTCTAGTAATTTATTCCTAGATGTTCAGTGAAAATTCGTTGGGACATCGAAATAAAGCCAAAGTAGCGATAGCTTTGGGAATTTTGAACAATCTAGTTTGTTGTAGACACTTTTCAAGAAACTCTATAAAGGTTGTTTTTGTTTGAATATTTCATTCATAAAATGAATTGGAACTCCTGCGATGTAGTGGTGGCACTTATGCAACGAATTTTCATAGAACCTTTATTTAATTCTAACAAGAATACAAACCTCTAAGCCAGTAGTGCTGGATGAATACCACGACTATAATTAAATTTCAGATAAGTTACACTAACACTAATGATAGTCATCAATAATCAAACTAACGAATTATTATCAATCATGGTATCCATCTTAACGAAACGGCGTCTAGGGGTGGTAACACTGATAAACTTTATAACGTGTACGGAACAATTAAATCACTGTATAATATTGTCGATGTGACGATTAGAACTGCAGTGTACGACCAAAAATGATGTTAATAATACTCAAATAGGCTTTCGCGGCCATTTTGTGTTCGGCTTCTCGACTTTTCACCATCATATCTAAATGGTATTTTCAGGTTATGAGGGTACTTCGGTTAAGTAAAGACAGTCTTCGTTAAGTCGAAAACCCAAACAGCTATATCATTATTTATAATCAATGAAATTTGAATATCTAACCAAAGGACGATAGGAGACTGAAGACGCTAGAAAAATCGTTTAAGACAAACACTGCTTTTCTAATCTTAAGTAAAACCGTGTAACTAACAAAATACGTTGAATATAATAATGTGAAAATAAACTTTCTATTGAATAACTATAGCATCTGTATAAGACGATTTAACTTACAAAATAGAATTTCATATTTGCTTTGTTTAAATATTTCATACTCTGAAACTTATAGTTTGAACTGAGACTAGAAATATTCATTAACATACACATGAACGGGGAAAGCCATTATCAAGCCAAAAGTAGATTTATTAACTTAAAAAGGAACAATCTTGTTTGAGACATTTGGATAGTATCTATTTGTAATAATTGACAGTTAGTGCAAATATTGAAAACAAATTTATTACGTTTTTGAGTTTGTTGGTGATATAAGGGAGTTGCCGGTGATAGGATTTAGGATTAAATGGAGATACTACATTAATATGAAAATAAGTTATTTTAAATGTAAATCAACAACTTTTCATGTAATATAATTTGTTGATTATATACTATATTATATTCAGAAGGAAGACTATTTATAGTACTTAGTATATTTTTCGAACTCCAATGCGCTCACCTTTCCCCTTTATTTGTAAATAAATGTTTGAAACAGGCCAATTTATATACTCTAAAGCTAATTATAAGCTAAATTATTATCACCAATTCGAATAATTGCTAATAGCATTACACAAATCATATTAGCAACATAATACCTTAAATCCATATCAAAAGTTCTTTTCGTAACATCCAATCTATTTGCTAATAAAAATTCATAAGTCTTCGCTAGTTTATTTTGTGGGAGCGAGTGAAATAGTGATGTCTTTAGAAGAGGCGAACGCATCTCTATTTCACCAATGTTCACAGTTTTGACGCTGCAGGATCTACCACGTACACTATCCCACATCGTAACTAGTATAACAAAGATTAGGTTAACGCTTATATCGCCGAACAGTTCAGAGGTCAAAATCCTAAAGTAGACAACAACGAGTAATTTTGTGCGGGTACAAGGTCCCAATGTTTATTAGTAATTCAGTGCTGAAGAACTACGATATACCTAATTTCTCAATTTTACAACGATACTTCAAGCTAACCGATTTTTTATCCTTAAAGTACTTCGCTGTAGGATAAGAAAGTTTAACTTAAAAAAAAATCATCACAATCTGTTTAATAACTATTTACAATTGCCTTGGAACTGGATAAATAACACATTTTGAATTTTGTTTATTTATGTCACGCAAAGTAACCTACAGCGAAAATACTGACGTACAAGCCGACAACTATACTCGTCTCTTTCGCCCACATGCGTTCAGTGTTTTCGAAAACGAGACAAAACATAGCCGTACAAACTGACTCGGCCATTTAACTCTATTAGGATTTAAGTAATTAGTTAAGTACAAAATACGTATTAACGACATCTAGCGAACCCCAACATTTCAGTCTAAACTATCCGTACTTCCTATCCGTTTTCGATAAATAGCCAAATAAAATATAAGACAATTGACAATTGACTTTGGCATCGTTCTATTATCGATTATTCTTAGAGATAGACATAATGTAAGAGACGAACTATCTAAGTGCAAATGATGTCTACACTCTGCAGTGTTGTGGGATTTGAAAAGTTTTATGTACACCAACAAAATATTTACATTATTAATTTAAACTCGTGAAATTGCATTTAAAATTTCTCGTTGAGTAAGGCAAAATACGAAAAATATGAATGATTAAAGGGTCATATTCAAATATATCTAAATATTATTTGCATTAGAAAGGTTGATTTATTAAAAAAAAACGAGTTTTATTCAATGCAAATCCAATTCCAAAAACTTGTTAAAATAATATAGCAAGCTTATTTGTTTATCATTTTTGCGTTTGCGGTAATTGTAGGCTTATTAACCACACTACTGCACGATAGTAATAGCAGAAATGTTGCGAATAACCTATAACTTAAAACACATTAAATAAAGATATTAAAAGGATCACAGGGTATTTTAATTCACGCCGGTTTTCTAAGCATAATAAAACTGAGTCAATAGGAAAAAGGGGCCCGTGATTGGCAGGACATGAACCGTTAGCTAATCACGCCTCCATTGGTGTCGTCTTCAATTCCGTTGAAGGACATTGACTGTCTTGTGTCCTCGTTCTATGTAGGAGATTGTGGGAAAGAGACAACGATCCATTAACTCGTTTTGGCGAATGAGTTATGTATACTTGTAGGTCCCACAACACGCACTATACTAGCGAAAACAAAAGTCCCAGCCTATATCCGCGTGTCGGAGAGGCGAAATTTTTTACAGTAGAGCCCTTTTCAAAATGGGCGATGGTGCGACATATTATACGCCGGTTGGTAATAGTCGCGACGGAAGTGCCTGTTGTTCATGGTGTTGTACATCCCGTAGTTGGCCGCGTAGTCGTGGCGGCTGTGGATCATGTCCAGCTGGTCGAGGCTGTGGTGGCGTTGCGGAAGCATGGGTGGGGCTATCCGTGCAGCGTGCAGAATATATACAATCATATAGCGGCATTATAAATATAGACGTGGTGTCTTTTGCTAAGATTTAACATTGTTTTAAATGTTTTTTGAATATTTTGCACATGATGCCACATAATAACAAAAAAATATAAAATCGATTATAAATTGAAAAACTTTATGACACGAGGACTTGGAACGGCATCCACAGTGTTCGGTTCCGTTGCTATGACCAATTGAGCTATCGAGGCCTACACATCATCGTCAATTTTGTTCAACCTATTGATACACCTGCGCAATGTAATTTGAACCTTAATGCGCAAGTGTTAATGATTTTCAATTTATAGAGATTCAGGATTTCAGTAAGTAATAATCTTTAGATAGAACAAATGTTTTGCTTAGTCAAATGTGGACTTTTAAAAATCGACGATAGACGTATTAATACACAAACAAAGCAAACAGACTAAATAGAACCAGATAATTGCACAAAATAGCTCTTGAAGGATCTCGGCAACTTTAGCGATGACTAAAACTACACGCACTTAAAAATAAAATAAAGAGAATATCACATTATTAAATTGATAATCAACATACAGATTTAAAATCTTAGAATTGGTAGAAGTGGTTATACCTTGTCTATGATTGTCTTTCGGTGATAAATATAGACATAATACAAGATTATATATACATCATAAAAAGCAAATAAATATCAAGACCGTTGGAACCAACTCACCTCGACTCTGCTGAAAACCAGCTGACCAACCGGCGTAGTAGGCAGCTTTCTGTTTTCCATGCTCTTCTGCGACCTAAAAATGAAATATACAATAATAAGAAAAAAACACCCAAACTTATACACCATAAGTAAAAAGAAGATTCTATTTAATGCATAAAATCTTTAGGCAACATACAGATTATGTGTATTGACTAAAGATGTCGCTAACATAAACTGTACGTGTTAAATTTACTTGTTTCTAGGTCTATTTAAAAGAAAAGATTTACACAAGCCACGAAAGCTTTGTCCACACACTGTAATGTTTTATGATCCCTTGGCACTTTTCACTACTAAAGAACTAATCGCCCACAATGTTTATCAGTTTAAGCTCGAGCTTCCCACAAAATCCGCCGCTATTTGGCCTAGAAGCAAAGCTGTTTTGTTTTATTTCTACTTTTCAATGGTTCAGCATTATGGAACTGGCACAACTGCAAGCGAGGGCTATTATGTATTATTATGAGACAAATCTTTTGATTGTTCTTGAAACGTTAAAATAATTTCTTACCATACATTATTAAACATTTTCTCGTTTGATTAAATATTTGTATTTTGACTAAATATTTGTATTTTGACTACTGTTGTTTATCGAGCAAAAGCGATTTCGATAATTATCTATGCCTAACCACACTTTGACATGATTCGGTGGCCGTAGATCTATCGTGGTTGAAGCCGAGCATGCATGAGATGACTGAGTGATATATTAGTGTGAGCACCGTGGTATCGCTGTGCAGGCGCGGGCGACTCGCTCGCAAGCTTGCTCGGCATTGGGCCGCCCTTTCCCCCCACTGCTTCAATACAGACCCCTCAGCCAATTGGTTGCATGCACAATGTTTTATGATTAGGTACAAATCCTGACAAACCTCAACCCACTGGAGTGGTAGATGCACCAAATTGTAATTATCTTATCATAAATTATGTAGTGGATTGGATGGATTAACTACCTCCATTTTAAGAAACTCTATGGAAATCATGTTGAGCTTTTATATTTATATATTTTGTGCTTCCTTTAATATAAACATACGTATATAGCATACATCCAAACTCAATATACCGTTTAACGTTGTATGTCTAATTTAATATTTGCTTCTGTCATAAATTTATATCAAAATCTGTATAATCCCGTATTATTTCGCACAGAGAAATAATTTCATGGATCTTTCGATTCAGTATCTATGATTTTATTTATTTTACCTCAATCTTTATTATATTTCATTCCTCTTTTTTGTAAAAAATATACTAGTATACATAGTCAAGTACTTTGATGAATACGTAAGTACAATATACAAATTATTTTTATAACCAATAAAAAGGAAAGGGAATCATATTTAATATACTTAACGTGAAAGAAAAGGAAATACTCTCTTGTTATTTATAATAATACAGAAATATAAAGAATATAAGTAAATATATAGTATATATACCTTGACACATAGTGGCTCAGTGCCGCCCTCTGGTATCACATTGTTCAGCGCAGCTATCGCCTCCTGCGCTTCTTCCCGTTTATCGAACCTGTAATGTACATACATATGTTTAATTGAAAAAAATTGTCGTTTTTAACTGAGCACAAAAATTACCTTATACATATGGGAGAGTCCTAATGTGTCTGGTTCAAGTGTGTTTTTTTTTTCTAATATTTTATATACATAATGCACATGAGAACTTCTATGAAAGATATTACGAAATAATTACATGAGCTTAATTTATTTTAAACTAAAACCCTGCCTACGCTTTATAGGTGCCGTAGTCATAGTCGTGGTTACTAATATATTTCAGGATTAAGAGATTCGGGTAGCACAACTCCACAGACCTGACAAAAGCGACACCTCTCGGCGAGCCGTTGTTCTTATCGCGCAAGATGTGTTTCTGTACTATCCGTCCGTACTTTCCGAATATCGTTTCCAGTTGCTCTTCGGTGATGGCCCGCGGTAGATTCGTCACGTACAGATTCGTTTCCTTGATATCGTCGCCAGAGGGGCGTGCGTATGATACCTAGAACGTTTAAAAATTATTCCCTTAATTGAGTGGTTCCCAAACTCTTATCTCTTAAACGCCATCTTTTATTAAAAATCAGTACTTCCATTGTACTCTACAAAAAGCAACTACATATATCAGTTGAATTTCATGTCACCACGTCTTAAATGTAACTTAACTTATCATTTCTCATTTATTTTATGAAACTGAATCGTAAGAAAGAATGTTTACATGTTGGTAAGAAAAAACACGAAATTCAAACACATGATTTAAAACGATATAGGCCACATAAAAATGATAAACAATTTTCTAAAACACTACGAGCAGAAACATCACCAATCGATTTTAAATGCAGGCAAGTGAATCCAGCTTCTGTACCCCGCAAGACCGACACAGCTGCGAAACGAAGGCTGTTGGAGCATATATAAAGTATGTTAATTAAATTATTGAATTAATGTGTTGTATATTAACTTACTTTTAACCGCTTATTCCTAAGTTGGTATCCATTGAATGTCTCTATGGCCCTAGCTGCGTCCTCCTCCCGCAAGAAGTTCACGAAGCCGAATCCGTAACTATAACCAGTCTGAAATGCCATTCGATTATTATACATTTAAATCGATTATTACTATCGATTGTCGCATATCTTTGTAATTATATGTTGGCAAGTAATGTATATTTTATAGCATTTTGATTTTGAATCTTGTGTATAACCTTTAAAAACATTCAAGTATTCAGCTGAGCCCGAGACGCCACAAATTTTGCATCTTAAGAATTAGGGCTGTCAGCATGTATAGCTAATAATCAACGGTTCGTGGGTTTGATCCCCGACGGATCCAAAATTTTTCTAATCAAATACAATTTTTCTGAAAATTTCCACCACAATTGACAAAGCCAAGTTGAATCGAGTTTTCGTTTCAGTTCGTGGATTTTCAAATATCCACAGCTAAAATGGGTGGACAGCGCACTTCGTTCAGACGGTATATGGCTGGGATATTTCCCCTACACCATGTTTGTCTGTCCTCGTTTATCGTAAAAAAATAGCTTTCAGCTGAGCCACTGTAGCGTAGTCTACCTTAAAATCCTTCATAACCCTACAGCTCTCTATGGGACCGATAGTGACGAACATCGCGTACAGATCTTTCTCCGTGACGGTCTGCGGCAGGTAGTTGACGATCAGGTTCGTTCTACTGGTATCGCCGCCGGCGGACGATATCCCACCACCGTCGGACATGCTGCCCCAAAATCTGTGCGGGCCGGGATTCGGACGACCTCGGTACTGATGTTGGATTTGCTGGAATCATTTTAATGCACCTAATTATTTATTTATGAACACTTGCACAAAAGAAAAGAAAGAAAATTCAAACGAGACTTATGTACGAAAAAATATGAATGGCGGCCTTATCGAAAACAAACGATTTCTTCCAGGCAACTCAAGATTAAAGAAGAAACCGGAAAACGAGATGTGTGCGATTGAATTAGCTACATATTTTGCTACACCGGAATGAGTGGTGTGCCTCTTACAATACCTAACAAAAGGCAAGTTTAGAAAATGGTCATCCAATGGTCGTATTTATTGACGACATTGCGAGTATATACGAAGATAAAGTGACAGGTAAAAAACCAATATAAATAAACGAGCTATTGACAAATGAACGGTTAAAGCAAATTGATTAGAAATAATATGTAACGGAATTTTAACCCGGAAAACTCAACTTGAAGATATAAAGAATGACAGAAAATACGTTTAATGATGTCGGCTAAAATTTGTAAACAAGTTCAACTAAAATACTTCGCATTGTAACCGTTAAGTGTCTTATTTAAGTTACACAAGTTGTTAAAGATGGCCCTCTGCTAAGTATGTACTTCAACTTCTAATCACTATATTTTTCAAATAGAGCACACGAGTTCTTTACACTTATAATGTATAAAACCGATCGTCTCGAACCAAGCATAATTACCAAATATAAAGCACTAGGACCGCGTTGTATATAGCCCGTACAACTGCTGAAAAATGCACCACAAATGCTAGTATTTTGGCAAAGCCTGCACGATTTTTATCTTCAATTCTTAGCACACATCTGCATCTGAAGTTTTAATCGCAACTAATTCTGTGCTTCATGAAATGCTATTTTCAAAAGAAAAATGGTGTATCACGTAGATTTTTTCGTAAGTAAAATAAATGGGGTTGTTAGTTCGTATACGTTTTTATATTTGTTTGTTTGTTTGTAGTTTGGACGCGTTATTTCAAAATGTTCATAAAAGAAAGCTGACGGAACTCGCGAGTAAGCAACACCGCACAGTTACAAACATTGTTATTATTGGAATTCTTGCCAATAAATATGTCAAGAAACTTGGCTTATTTACCCTACAGCGTGGACCGCGCGTAATTAAGTGTACAACGGAGTACGACGAAGTTGCAAATGGTTTGGGAAATTGGGTCACAACCGAACCTTGACACCATGGCGCCAGCGTTTTCCCGTAATCACTCGAATATCAGCGCTCTGCCAAGACACCAGGGCATAACCGTTAATCATATTTCTCTATAGTTGTGTAATGTGTGCCACTTTTAGCGAAATTCCGTTGTCCCTGTGTCCAGCCCGCCCGATGCAATTTATGGTTTCTTTGGGATAAACTCGCCCTGGTCCCGGTTTAACCAATTACCTAAGGTGTCTAGCATTGAGGCACACTACACAACACAACCATCTCAAAAACAATCTTGTTTCAAATGTTACTTAAAAGTGCTAACGTTGAACGTTAAGTTAAAGAAATTTAATCAAGAAATAAAAAATATGATTTTCGTAGATCATAATTCTATTATCGTGCCCTTGTTTCAATGTTTCTTTTAAATAAGTTAAAAATATATTTCAAGTACATCGTTATTATATTTCATGTCACTTATCTTTGAACCTGACCTAGATACAAGCTTACCTATATTCACAAGACCTGCATGTGCACGATACGAGTTTAATGTGAAAATTCCTTTTCCCAATATGGGGCATGGGGTTGGCACATTGCAGTTTCACTGGAGGAACTAATATGTTTTCCCAAGATTCGAACTAGGGCTTATCGCAATAGCAGCCTACGCAAGCTTAACCGCTTATACAATTTCAGGATTACAGGACTAAATCTATGTTTGAGTATATATTAAGTAATTCATAAAACACGAAAACAAAAATGCAGTTATATCATTAATTCGAACCCGGGACACGCTCACCCCTTAACCGAACACATATAACCATTGACAAGCAACATAGTATGTAATTAATGAAGTCTCGGCGAAGCTATAGCCCAAAGAGGCGTCCATTTGCTTTGGCGCGTCGCCAGCTTTTTGTAGTAAGAACGTGGAGATAGTTTGTATGGGGAGCGGAGATGTAGAACAAAACAATTGGGTAACTTAGAATGCGCAATGACGTTTAGCGCTGCTTCACGTCTTCATCTCCATAATAAAAACAGATACAAATTGTGCCTATACATTATTACATACATTGTATAATTTTTTCTCTGAATAACAATAAACAAACATAACGTGGTATAGAGAACCAATTCTTATCACAATAGGAACACCATCCTATATTATTTTCTAATATAAACATTTGCCTTTTCGTGCGAATCGTCGTCAATTTCAAACTGAATAAATTTTCGATTACTATTGCTTCTAGCACCCTATTTGTACCAAACTATGCCTTTGGATACATTGAGCTTGACAATAAAATGATTTTTAATTGGACCAGTTTCTAAGAGTTTCAAACAAGTTCTTTTACAGACATTAAAAATTATAAATAAAAGTTAAAAAGGCCTCTTACCTAAAGCAAAACCCCAATGCTAATAACAAAAATTAATCAACAAATTCAAGCAATAAAATTAAAAGTTGAAAAATTCACACAACCGAGCAAAGCAAAAACAAAAACTGAGGTATTTTTGTTTAAAGCCAACTAGATTTACAAAATGTTACAGAGTCATTTCACTTTTCATTAAATAATAAAGTAATTTAAAACTAAGACAGTTATAGTGCTCATACTGTTGTCTTGTTTTATAATTTATGTTGACTATGTGCAATATCCATTGTAAATCTTTTTCACTTTATGCATCAAATTAAAAGAAAATACTTTTATGCATAAAGAATATAGAATTTTTATCTACTAAATCCAGTAGGCTCTTTCAAATATATTTAGTTATAAAAATATGTAATTACAAGATAGAAAGAGAAATTGTCGAGTATCACATACATGTAAAAAAACTTTTGTCTTAGATGTGTGAGACATATATTTATATAAGAAGGTGATCAGCTAAGTTGACCCATTTTTTTTATCGAAAGGTAGTGTGACAGGACACGTTTGCATATGGTAGCAGTAAAAATGATATTAACTTTATACAATTAATAGTTTAAGTAATTCATGTAATAGTATTCCCAACCAAACCACGCAGGCAGTTCTATTTCACGAGCAGCCCTTTAAAAACCTTATTAGGCTGCTTGTCTAATATAATATAAACAATGTTAAAACTTACATTTTCCATGTTATATCCCCTATCCCAATTGTTGAAAGGCTGGCCTCCATAGAAAAATGGGTATCTGTCACACATTTGCAATGATTTTTCAAATTTTTTACTAGAATAATATTTTACTTAGTATTAACTGCTTAGAGTCATTACTCTATAGTATTTGTCTCCTCTTTTTAAAAAATTATCTGAAAAGTTTAAAATATTATTTATTATATGAATAACAAGTAATAAACAGTGTGTTGTATGTTGCAAAAGAAACAGAATATTTTAGCAGACAAAGGCTTAAGGAGAATAATCTTAGAAGCATTTATTTCTTAGTTACGAAAAATATTAAAGACATTTGAAACTAGGTTGTGCGTATATTATTTACGTGGGCACTTAGCAATACAGTATTGATTTCGATAATTGAGAATCCCTACAACAAGACTTGTCGTAACAGTAATAATTAACAAATAAGTCTAGCTTGTTTTAAAAGATGATAGAGTTCATTACTAATATCAAATATACTACGGTAAAGTTATAAAATATAAAAGCATTCAAATTCATCTTAAATTTCGGCTGCACATTAATAATAAAGTTCGCATCGCTATAAGCTTACCTTTTTCAGGAATATTATTATATACTTTAATAATACTTAAACTTATTTGTGTTTTCTACCAACAGCAACAATTAATATTATAACTATTCCGAAGCACAAATATCCAGAACTAGAAATCCAAATCACAATTTTAATTTTCTGATTTGCCCATAAAATTTGTCGTTAGCTTTATTTTTGTCACGAAGTTGTCACTGTAAGGTTCAATAAGTGTCAAAAAATCTTTAAAAATGTCAAACCGTAAATCAATGACAATGAAATTATCAAATAGGAATGACATAGATAATACGTTGATTTATAATATATTAATAATTGTTATTAGTCAAACTTTCAACTACTGTTTGAATTATTTAATACGCTAGCTTACGAATATATATTATTAATTATATAAACTGTAAGGTATTATATGGTCTGTAGTGTATACTATATTTTTAATTAGACTGTATGCAGAATTATTTTATTCTACTCTATGGCATGCTGACAGCAAGCGCAATTTTTTGATTTCCTTGCGGCCATTTTGTTTAGCACATAAGCGTTTTCTTCGGATTGTAGAATTCTTAGTTTTTGCGTATGTAAATAAATATAATATGGAATTGTGTTAACAACGTTGTGTATTACTTGTGCTTCAAACTGAATATTTGTCATTTAGAATCGCGTGCTATGTGGACGTAATAATTAATCTGGTAAGTAACCTAAATCATGACCATCATGATTAAAAGAAGTACAAAGAATTAGTTAGGTGATCTTCAGTTTTAAGTAAACATATTATGTGGCTTTACTTTATTGTATTACTTAAAGCGTGGTTTTCGTATTTGTTGCTAGTTGTTTCTAATGGCTAGGTAATTGTTTTTATGTTACACTTATGTTTATATGAAGAGAAACGTGTTTATTATTTCCCCAATTAAAATACCACTTTGCTAAATTTACAAGAACTTACAGCTTGGAAAATAATTTAGTTAAATATACTAAGCACTTAGAATGAAATCGAATGAAAGATAATGGAATCCCTAATGACATTAAGGTTCTGGGTTCAAATTCCAAGTTCACAATATATTTTTTTTAGTTATGTAGGATACACAAGTCAGAACAATTTGTCACTGGTAAAACCATGACTTATACAAATATATGCAGGAGAATTGCACTTTTATACTAAAGATAATAAAATAATGCATGTTTTATAAAAAGAAATATGGACAAAACTTCCCTTTCTTTATAGGAGCTGTAGTGAACATAAACATGAGTGTGATAATAAGACTGCAGAATCTTCCTTGGTCAGCCAATGCGCTTGACATTAGAAATTATTTCCAAGGCCTTTCTATTCCGGAAGGTGGAGTACACATCGTAGGTGGCGAACTTGGTGATGCGTTCATAGCCTTCAGGTAGCTATATAAAAAAATTCATAGACTTATTCATAAATCCTGTAATACCTTCACTGTGAACTTATTACAGATATTGTTACGTAGTTTTAAGTATACTTAAGGGTGTTTTTATTTAATAAATATAATTTCCTCTATAAGGAATAAAGACATTCTACAATTTCTATGAATAAACACTGAATATACAAACTGCTAGCTTAAAAAATAAGGAATAAGTATGAGAAAATATCTATTAACAATTTTCCAATTCAAAATAGTACTTAAGTAGGATACAACAAGACACTTGGAAGAGTATTAGGCATGTTCTAGGTATAATTGGTAATTCTAGTAGATGATTATTTTCCAAATGTTTCATACAGATATATTCTATATCTCTCTTTCTCTATGTTTCTGGAGTAATTTATGGTAAAGGTGTAAGTAAATTGAGTGAAATTACACATGCACATACAGTACCCACACTATAAATTACTTGTATCAATTTTAAAGGCCCTATCAGCCTGTTGGCTGGTGTATGTAATAAGTAACTGAGTAAAGAGGAAGACTGGCAATGGAAGAGACCCGTAATAGTGATCATTTCCCACAGAAGCCAGCTTAATAAAGTTACAAAGCCCAAAAGTAAATCATTTTCCAACTTAGGGTAGGTGGTTATAAGTAAGTCTGACTGTGGCATACTAGAGACTGGAATATTTGCATCAATATTCTTAGGTAAAGAGGATATCAGAGAATAATATAAAATTTCTAAGATGAATACCTGAAAAATGGTTCATTGGTAATTTGATTGAATTACAATAATATAATAATGTATATTATTACCCTAGCTGATCTACATTTCTTGACTGGACTGGATAATTCACCTATGACATTCCACAGACCTATGTCTGTTGCTTTTACCATGATATTTGAAGATTTGATTGATAAAACATATCTTTAGAAAAGATTTTTATACAAATGTACTTTATTTTAACAAGTAATTAATGTTCACAACTCAAAAGCTGAAAAATATCCCACATTCATACAACTTCTGTATGTTAAAGTATGAGGAGTAACTTTTGCTTACAATTTACTCTTTACCTATTACAAGGTAAGTTATGTACTAGTGGTTATTCTTTGTGTTGTCAATATAAGGATTTTAATTGAGGCAAAATAAATAAACACTATTTAGGCAAATAACCCTGATTAATTTAATTGACTGTAGTTACCAAATGCTGAGACTATTTAACCATTAAAAACTAATTACAACAACTACTACAATATAAAAAACCTTTAGAAAAGTAGAAAATATTCTTAAGTTTTAACTGCACTGTGCTGCTCGGCAACTGTTAAGGTTCTAGAATTCTTTATTTATTTAGTCAATCTTATACTTCACTACAAAGACAATAATCTTTTATTATGACATTAACTAATTATATTATTACAATTAGACTGTTAACCAAATCATTATTACTAAAATGAAAGTCTTCATTCTTTGTTCTATTTATTCTTGCTAGCCAGCGTTTTCCTGTTGATGAGACCTGTCATCTAAAGTTTTTTACAATTAATCTACCTTATCAATAGCAGTACCAGCATAAACCATTAAGATAGTGCTTACTTATACTTTTTGATATACATGTACAATCTAAATATGTATGGTAAAAAGTTCGGGCAATAGAACTAAGTTGTAGGTAGGTATTAGAAGACTTATCAAAAATATCCTTTTAAGCTTATTTGAATAACATAAAATTAGCAACAGTTGCTCCACTGGGAAATACGAAAATTTATAATATTCCTTTTTTATTGTGTTTTAAATATTGGACTTATAAATATTTAGTCTGTCGTTTTGACTATTAAAAACAAAACGTTTTAGAACGATTTTGATATAGGCTATACAATATGTTATTGGCCTGTTTTGTGTATAATTATTAAAGTAAATATGCGAAATTAGGGCGACTAGACGTTTAATTTAAAGTGTATAATTTTGCTACTACATTTGCTTGTCTACGGCCATCGTTGGTTTTTTCAGTAAGTACCAACTTAGATAAAAGTGGTAGGACCTCCTTTGATGCGATTGTTTTTAAGGGATTGTGTTATGGCGTATATCATCTTCCACAATTATTTTTTTGACTAACTACGTGGGGCCTTAAAAAGATTCCGAAGGTGCCTTCCGTCCGATTAGGAGCTCCAAAGGAATTTATAGGATTAGGTAGGTATAATTGAGGACTGTTTCAACAAGTTTTATGCTGATCTCAAAAACTTGACTGGTGTATGACGTATGAATGGCATTAAAGAAAATAATGTTGAGTGTCTATGACTGAACATTACGCTTTTAATCGTTATTCTGAATTTCGCTAACTATGTTAGCCAGCTTGGACAAGACTTCAGCCAGTAGTTGGTTCTTACTTCAACTTCTCTAATAACCAAAGATGCCGAGAGACCGACCTGAGCAAAGTACCGGGGATTCCACGAAAGAAATGTACACTGCTGCTTGGCACGGCAATGCTATCTTACGCAGGTCTCAACTGGAAACGAAATAGTTACTAAGATGTCCCGTCTGTCTACTATTACTCGAAGTCCTAAAAAAACTCCTTTCATTTGTAGATATTTTCACAGAACGACTAGAAACTTTTTAAAGACGCACTTTCGCCCACAAAGATACAAATTAGTTTATACAATTTGTTAACTCTTAATTTTCTGATTAATTCAAGACAAGGATGGAATATGTGACTCGAAGTTCGATTAGTTTAGTTGTATGGTCAGGGTTGAATCTGCGAACCAATACTTAGAGATGCTGATTGGATGTGAATTAATTCAACACCAACAAAAACGTTTAATATTTTGGCTGCGATGAGAACTTAAAATATAAGGGTTTAAATGCTAAATCAATTACTATTTTTCAAAAGTGTATGGCGTAAAAGTAACATAGAAAACTTTTTAGCTTTTAATTGAATTTTTATTTTAAATACAATAGAGCGTCCACTTACCCTACACACAATTTTAATCAAATTAACTTATTTTTACGTAATCGTTGCTTGGAAATGTAAACATTATGTTGACAAACTTCGAGATAAATCGACTTCCTATGCTGGTCGTGCATCGGCCGGCAAGAGTTGTATAAAAATGTATCTCAGTTCTGTTGTGTTTAGTGGTCAAATAACGATGGAATGATCTTCTACTTCGCAACTTGGCGACCAAAGACCTATCAAAGATTTAATTTAAATTTCTAACTGGCTTGCACAAAAAATACATTGGCGCTTAAAAAGCAATTTATTATTCTAGTTATTGGTTGTTCGTGAAGTTCGTAATTTCTTCAACTAGGCATTGATGGACTTATTTTACACGATCGACCATAAATGCCTTACCTTGCCGGCCGCTGCAGTAACGTACTATTAAAAGGCGGGGCTGAATGCATTAAACGTATTTGATATAGGAGTTATCATCATAATACTCAACTAATAACATGATATCGTTGGCCACTTAGTCAACGCCCTACTGTGCTTCAAAATCCAATTCCTCGACCTTACAAGTGTTTTGTATGCGCATCGCTGCTGCGGATACCTATGTCTAGATTCGTATACTAGATTATGTCGAAGAGCTCAAAAAATATTTACCAATAAGTATAATTTACTCTATATACTACGTTAGGCTCCCCTAGGTAGGTACTCAAACATTCATATCTAGACTATGATTGCTTAGTTGATAGGTTTGCAACACAACAAAAGCTGAAGGTCGTTTGGTTTGTGTTTTACTTCTTCATACAACATTTTAAGTGATGCAGAACTACTATTTGATCGGTAAGTTTGATCTAGCGAGTTTATTTATTTCTCGAAAGCTTGACATATTTTCACATTTTATTGCACACGATGGCGAAGGAATGACACCGGCGGGGCTCGAACCTGGAACATCACGAGAAAAGCGCAAATAGGATGGACTGAATTCAACGATAACGCGTTACGGTAGCTCAATTGGTAGAGCAGCACAGGTTGGAGTACCGCCCGTGTTTTTGACTTCTTTTTAATCTAAAATAAGCGAATGAATTGAACGTTTGACATCATTTTCATAACGTAAAGAATATGTTTACTTAATTTACTATTAATACTTTGAATAATTAAACATTTGTTACAAACTATAACTTAGTTATAAATTGTTCGTAATAGGTATTGATTTAAATTGATCTGAAGCAGAATATCCATTCTTATCAATCTCACCTTGTATTATATATTATGAAACTGTTAAATTACTTATAAAATAGCCTTACTGTAAGTTGGAATATAAAAGCTGCTTTAGATACTAGGTAGGTTTTAACGTAATTTAAAGTAACATAATCTTACGAACTCAGAGAGAAAGTTTATTTAATTTGATAACAACCGCTATAATATCAATAATAAATCGTCAGTCTTCAGAACATAAATAAAATAAAAGCTTTAACTTCTTAACCTTATTTTATTGAAATCATTTAAAACACTGACCAAATCTGCAACATTTGAATTAAAGTCTACCAAACTGAACTCGCGTTCAAATTGTCTTCTTTATATTGAGTGTCTCGTCAGTGGCGTAGCTAAATGGGCAAAGGCTCGTTTGCATAGAGAAAGAATCGGGACCCCCACCCCCTCTTTCTATGTGGCTTGAACTTTGATTCCCTTCAAAATTATAGATAGGAATAATAATGGAATACAGGATACGGTGGGATGAACTTCTTATTAGTAGGGTAAATCCATAAGTCATCTATGACGGGTAGAATTACTGTGTTTGATAAAAGAAAATAGGATTAAATACGCAACGAAGCACATAACAGTATAAAACATTGATTACCCATATGAAATCAATAAATTCAGAAAACACCGATTTTTATAGACTTCTTGCGCGCTTCAATTTTTGCGGATTCATCTATAGCCTCACTCAAATTAAAGTTTGATGCTGCCTTATTTTCTATCGCACTTAGCGCTAAATTTCGGAGGCGATGAATGTATTCGAGATCTTAAATCGGGAGTTCTTGTATTGTTGATGTTATATTCATCTTAAATCATGAAATTAAAAAAAAAATCTTGCTTGCTTGGGGTCGAGGTTTCCTAGCTTCAGGAGAGTTGGCTGACGAGCTTTTTTCAAAGCTTAGGTTAAAGGGAAAGGGTTGAGGGGGCCCCTTGAGGTCCAAGGGTCCTGGGGCACTTCACCACCGCGCCCTACGATAGCTACGCCACTGTGTCTCGTACGGCGTTTTTATAATCGTAATCATTTTTTTTCAAGATACCGAAGAGTCATCCATTGTAGCCCGGAACTGATAAAATAATTGAATTTCGGAATTTGAAAGGATGGTGAGAAATTGACACAAAGTATATGGTTGGTTCATATTGAGTCTAACGTATGCGTCGAACATACCTTGAGGTTACAACAGGACTAAACGACGATATCTACTGGAAAGGCGATGTGCGTTAGCTCCAGCCATTGAAAATTGTAGCACAGAAAAACACGCAATATGTTCAAAATAACATGAGTTAATAAGACCCAACAGTGTTGATGCGGGGTTGGGTTAATATCATTTAAAAGGCGAATGATTCTGTAAAATAATACTATAATAGTGAGTTTCGTTTCTAAAACACCGTTAAATTGTTAATTGCCCTTTCTTAAACTGATTATAATTGAATGTGTCAAAAACTGATCTAATTAACGAATAAGACGGCATAAATGTGTCTAACCCAGAGAGAAAAGCTGAGAAGTGGATCAGTGGATTTCCTAATGTCCCGAGCCACAGTAGGTCGAGAGCGCATCTTGATTAGATTGGTTGGAGCTTTTTTATCATCAAGAGAACCACATCGTCCGTGTTTTGCTTCGTAATTATATTATATAATATATATGTTATACTATTCAAGACTTGTAGTGCTAAGTTTCTTGCAAACCAATAAGGCATACCACCAACACGAATTTGACGACAACGGTTGTACGGTGGGTACATAGCAGCCGCTGCTGTCGCTTGGTGTTCATGTGTTGGTGTACTCATGTCTACCGAGATCAGATGGAAATGAAAACGAGTCTTTATGCCAACTACAGACGTAACCGTCTTTTACTAAGAAAATTGATTTGCGCAGACTTGTACTTGAACATTGGAAACAAATACTGTCTATAGTTTACGCGAGTAGTACACATTGAAATAAAACACTTTAACGGTTTAAATCGCGATATATTCGTTAATTAATTATTTCATTGGAAACAATTTTACAATCGTGGATAAAACGGTACTCTCCCTTGTAGAGTATCAACCAACACATTTTCCATCGCATTCGTTCCATTTTAAGGTGCATACTTCGCTCGGTCTTATAAACCAATCTACTTTGTATATCTGACGATTTATAATTTTATGATAGCGTGTATTGCGTCGTCATTACCACGGGGTGGTTCGATTTCCGCCCGTGCCAGAAAATGTTGTGCAAAAGCAACAAAATACTCCTTGGAAACAAGGAGTATTTTACTTGTTAAAAAAAATATATTTAGACTATTATTGAAGTTTTTGAAAGTTATTTTCTTTTTTATTTTTTCTTAAAGAAAGTGAAGATGAAGATTTGTATTTTTCGAAAACTGCAATGGCTACATAGTTTAAAATGACAGATTTTGTATTTCTGTTGCCTCTATGACAATGAATATTAGCAAAATATTTCATATTCGTTAAAGGCACTTTAAATAACTCAAAAACGTTACGAAATGCAATTCGTGTGTTTTTACCAAGCCAACACCCTACGTGTATGTCTCGCACTTCTTCAACTTAACGTGATTACTGTTTTTCATTTTTTTATTCGTACGCCTTACACTTAGCAACCGCCAAAGTTATAGAGTTCACATTCTTCAGCCTCTACACTAGAGTGTGGCGTTTGACCTACATATAAAAAATACTCACCTGTTCTACCTACAAGTGGAGACAAACCAGAGAAAACATCACTTTGTTCTTTTATTTTGATATTATATATTTTTTTAAATGCATCTTTTATCAACAAAGTTTGGTAAAGAACAATGCTATCAAAAATTGGATAAATAATTTATAATATCCGTTCGTCACCTTTTTTATTTACCCATTTCTCAATTTATTTAAAACACACTGCAGTAATTACTGCAAATTTAATACCGGCAAGGCTATTGTGTATACTCAGCTTAAACGCAAATAAATTAAAAAGCATCTGTGTATATTTTTTTAATCGAGGTAAAAAATAGACTTACGAGCCTAATCTTTGAGAATCTAGTGGTTAAATCTCTCCGCTAGACTACAAATACATACACAGTATAAAGACTAAGTAAATGTACTATGGGACACTATATTAGCATATAAAAAATATTTTTATAAAGCTCGCGAGCCTACGTCCGAAATCCCAAAACGCCATTGCTTGATATATTTTTTTTAACCCCGCGAATTATTAGTCCGATAATTTGTTAATAGATAAATAATTAATTACATAATAAAAAAGGAATAAATAAAACTACTTTAAACGGGACACTTCGGAGAGACATGAAGACATTGGTACGACCGATTTTTGGCTTGGCGTCTATGAATCCAGCGGATTCCTGTAAATTACTTATTTTTATGTATGTGATGTATTAAAAATCGAAAAAAATGTTCGACTCGGGCAGGACCTGAACCGGCATCGTCAGCGTCCCGTGCTGTTGCTCTAAGCAATTGAGCTACCGAGTTTTTTTTTTAAATTTATTTTCGATTTTTAATCTATATAGTGTCATTATGTGCAAGAACATGTAAACACATTAAAGTTTTCAAATGCAATTGTTGTTGTAATGGTGTAAAATGTTTCTGCGTAGGTATAACAGTGACGTCATAGACATGGCCGCCGGTTGTTCTGTTTATAGTTAAATGCTCGTGTGTGTTATCGTTTTTAGAAAAGTAATTTACTGTTTTCTTCTTCATTCTCGGATACCTAAAACGTAGCTTTAATGCTTTAATTGCAAAATATGACAATCAGAAGACATATCTTTATGTTAAAAAACAGCTCAACTACCAAAAAAATGTTTAACACATATTAGAATTTTACAAAATTTAATTAGCTAACTGTACACATGAAGTCTATATTATTTAGAAGAGCGTCATGAATTGATTTTTGATTACAATAATATATCTTCAATCATTTGAATTTTGAAAGGCAAAAGCGAGATACATTGGTTCATATCCCGAATGAGATCTTCTTCTGAGAATTAGTATGCGACATGTGCGTAGGGGAGAGGTACAACTCAGATATAGGTGGGGTCGAAGGAGAGCGCGCAGGACGCCAAATTACTCGGCCCGGAATGTCGTTTGACCTGAAACCGATACTGCAACAAACATGTAAACATTTCTAAAATGGCAATCAAGAAATACTATGATTTTTGATCTGAATTTTTACAATAATTAAAGTACTCTCTGGGACTTATATCTCCGGAAAAAAAGCAACCTAAACGTGATGATTAGTATAATTAAATTTGGTTTTAGAAAAACCTTGTTTTTTAACTTAAGGCGCGAATTGATTGTTTTTATTACATATAAATAACCTATCGGCAAGTGGTTACCGAAGTAGTTATTGCGGAAATAAGGTATTTGCAATTTTTTTTACATTTATACTTTTAGATGCACAGCGCCACAGGTGCGAGTCTCGACTACCAACAAATAAATAAATAGGTATATTGGTTGTATTCATAGATATTTATTAAGTCAAAATAAAAAAAGTAGGTCCATTGTTGCATCGTTATTATAAAAGCTGCGTCAGCGACTCGTCTGCGTAGATTGTTAGTTTGGGAATCAAAATTTATTTTTACAAACCACTTTACAAATTCCCGTCATTCCTGCAAGTTAATCTTAAAAGATAGACATATAGTGACGTGGATTTTTTATATAATTTAAAGAGGAATGATTTTTTCAGTGTACCAACGGAAACAAATTGAACAATTTTCCCCTTTCTCCACATTTCTTCGCTTCTATTAGACGCAGTTTTTATAGCCTATAACCTTCCTCTACAAAAGCTCTAACAACACAAACAAACCTTCAGCTTTTATAAGTATAGATTAACTAGGTAGCTTTATTTTTAGATTATAAAAAAAAACTTTTATACCACGTATTATTTCTTGGACGATTTTCCACTATTTCTTGCTTTAAAATATACAAAGTCGATTACATTTTTTTTAAATTTGAGCCAGTTGTTTCTGAGATTAGTCCGTTCAAATATCTTCAGCTTTTTAAGAGTAATATAATATAGGTTACATTCAGTATACTATACGATAGAAAGAAAATATATTTAACAGTCAATATTAAATTAGTATTTTTATATTTTAAGACAAATATTGTCCCGTTTCATTATTTTGTACTAAAAATAATGGAAAGTTTAATACCGACCAAAAGAGAGCTGGTATTTACCTACTACCAAAGCTTCTTCTTGAAAAATGACTTCGCCAATTTTGTTAAAATATGGTTTTTTATACTACATAAACTAGTCTACGTGAAGCTTAAGGCTCACTTTGAAGGCGAAATTACCCTGCCATATAACATTTCAGCTAGATGTGTAGCCGACCTATTTTGGCTTTAAATATTCGATAATCCACAAAATTGAAACCAAAACGCGATTTCAATTCGCGGCCTTTTCAACTGTAGACGATCGTACGTGACCCGGATGGAATATTCGATACCCATTTCATATCCAGATTTCCAGACAAAATCCAAAACGACTTGTTGGTTATTATAAGGCATGCATTGCAACCATTAGAACAACAAGTCCGTCGAGTTACATTTATACTGATTTATCCGTAAGCGACAGTCCACGATATATGTAAAAATAATTAATTTAATGACATAAAACGGTATATATTTCTTGGAGATCAATTTTGTTACATTTCCTGGATTCAGACTCAGCTGATATTGCTGCACGTTTTAAGCTTTTTGTCTGTTTGTATGGAGGTATCTACTTACCTCCCTTAACTACCATAACTTTGCAAAATGTATACGTTTTGTTTCAATAAAAACAGAACCCAGAGAAGAAACTTTCGAACTAAGGTCTTCTTAAACTTGAACGAAGTCGGCACAACTAGTGTAAACTCTTGTTCACTCTAGATACGCAATAATTGAACGATAAGGTAAATAAATATTCAATAACACATTCGAGACTAGGTAGATATATATATTTATATGTTAAAACACCCTTAATGCTAAACGTTAATTAATTCAACATATTAAGGATGTTTAATTACCGATCTATAATTAGACCACCTCGTTTCCAGTACCGACGAAGATGCGCGTCGGGCGATGATGCAAGATGGCGGGAAAATTAAGGAGATTCAAGTAAAATTACTACTCAGCTCCCGTTCCGAGATGCACAAGGTCATCGAAGCGGCTCGTCAATGTGTACCCATTATGTCATTGAGTGCGCCGGCACCTGCGCCTGTTATTCCGCAAGTTACCGTGTCCAACCCCGTACCGGCTCCCGCGCCTCCGGTAATCACCCCTTTCTCAGCAGCTCTAGGCAATCATCCTCTGGCCAGTTTTGGCATTCCGGGCCTCGGAAACCTCCAAGAAATCCCTCAGCCAGCGGTGATAGAGCCCCCTCCGCCGCTTATTAGTCCATCTCATAGCCAATCCGCCGAAGAGGAAAAAGAAAAAACGGAACATAAACCCGAAAAGAAGAAAAGAGACGACAGACGACGATCGCGGTCCAGATCGCGCGATAGAAAGGACAGGAAGAGAGATAGGCGGGACCGATCTCGGTCCAGGGAAAGGAGGCGCCGAGATCGGAGTCGATCGAGAGAGCGACGGGAGAGGAACAGAAGTAGAAAAGATAGGAGTTATTCTCGCGATCGCTCTCCGTCCCGCAGATCGCGCGATAAACGAAATGAAAGAAAATCTCCACAGCAAACTTCTCAAGACAGAACGATGGATAGTATGAATGACGCCAGTCGATCCCCGTCGCACTATGCCGCTGCGGTCGCGAGCATTCAAGGCCAACTGGCGGCCCAAATGTCTAATGCCATTATTAAAAACGGACCTCTGGCTGCTTCCAGTCCGGTCCCCAATCGCTTCAACGACCCCTCCGTGGCCGAAACTTTGAATAAATTACAAGAGTTAGGAAAAAAGAGAAACCCCAATGCATTCCAGGGCGAACAGAACGGTAACAAGTTTATGGGCGCTCAAAGTGGCCCTAATGTCCCCAGGGGTAGTTTCCGCCGCGACGCACGCCGCTTTGACAGCCCGGAACATACTGATTGCTGTGTGGTCATCAAAAATGCTCCCAACCACACTAGCTACGGTGACGTGCGTCGCTTCTTCCCCTACATGATCGATAAGCATGGCATCAAAATGATCAATGACAACACTGGACGGAGAACGGGAACCATTTACGTCAGGTTTTGTGACGTCCAATCTAAACAAGCGGCTTTACAGAGAAAAGCGAACGAGTTAAAAGGTGCTAAAGTCATCGTAGAAAGTCTCGACGATGAAGATTATGACGCGGCGGTCGACTCCTTCCTGCCTTACAGAGAAGACAACGAAGAGGAAGCCCCCAAATTAGATCTTCCAAACACCAATGTTATGTCCTACACTATTCTGAAGTTAGCCGACCTCCCGCATTATGTAAAAGAACACGAGATCATAAAAATGTTTAGTGACTTTTCACTTTTGTCCATTATATTGGATGATTGTCGAATGACGCGATCCAAGATAGCGTACGTCCAGTTCGCCAAAGCGGAGGACGCCAGAGCGGCTTACGACAAAAGGGAGAGCTACAAGTTTAAACGGCGCCAGCCCATCATAACACCTATCACCCAAAAGGAATTTGATCAAATCAAAATGAAAATCGAAAACCGAACCGGCCAGGCCGGTAAAACTGGCCTCGGTTTACCGCCATCGGATTTGCTGAATAACCAAGACCCGAACTTACCGAGGGATCCGCGTCAACGGCGCCAACCGACAGATAATGGAATGCCCATGAATCCGATGATGCCAAACCCACAGAACCCGGGATTCTTTCCCAACTTCGCTGCTTCGAACGGCCCACAATTCGGTTTCCCCAACCCAGGTGTAGTAGACCCTAGAACGGCAGCGGCGAATTGGGCTTCTCGTCCTCAATTTTCAAAACAGAACGTGCCTTTCGCTAATCAGGGTCACGGTCCGGCACCTCAGCACGTGATGACAGTAAAAATGGACGATGACCCACCTGACTCGGTCCTCATGAAGGGATTGCCCCGCGACGCCACCGATAGAACTATTGTACACTTCCTCTCCGATACGGGAGCGGTTCCCTCTAGAATTCATCTCATGCTGGACCCCATGGGTCTCCCGTCAGGGGACTGCTTTTGCGAGTTCAGATCAGAACAGGAAGCGAGACAGGCCGCTTCTAAACATGGACATATGTTAAACGGGTGTCGAATCACGGTGGACTTGGTCATGAGAAGCGTAGTCGAAGAAGCCTTGGAGGGCCCGAAAGAGCCAAAACCGAGTATGAGCGAGGGTCTGCTAGGAAACGCGCCCTACTTTGACGCGCAGCGCGGCGGTTTCGGCCCACCTAACCAAGGATTCAGAGGTCGCGGAGGTTTCGACCGCGGTGGCTATAGAGGTTTCGATCAAGGTCGGGGTGGTTTCGACCCCAGTCGAGGCGGGCGAGGCGGTTTCGTCCCGGTACGCGGCAACGGATTTAGAGGTAGAGGTAATTGGACTGAGCGCGGCCGAGGGTTCGACAGGGGGAGGGGTAGAGGCTTCGTACGAGGTCGAGGGGGGTTTGACAACGGCGCTACTCAAAGACAAAACGATGAAGAGCCAGATCCCGGTTTGGAGGACTTCGGAGCGCCGGGGTGCGTCGTGAGCATGGAGAACGTGCCCTTTAGAGCGACAGTGGAAGACATATTAGGGTTCTTCAGCGATTTCGAACTGACACAAGACGACGTGATAAGACGGTACAATGAAAGAGGCCAGCCCACGGGCGACGCGCGGGTCGCGTTCAGAACCGCCTTTGACGCGCAAAGGGCCGTCCAGACGAGGCATATGAACACCATCTTCGATAGGAGGATCAGCCTCACGGCAATGTAGCGAATGAAGGAAATGTAAGTTTCAATTGTAAATAAATGATTAACTTTAAAACGACTACTTTATCCAGTAGATATATATTATTATATGTTCAATATCGATTATCTAATTTCTGCTTAATTTTAAAATAGCTTAAGACTATTTAGGCTTTAGAAATAAAATCCGACTTTCGTAATTATTTTCGTGTTTAATTCACAAAACATCTCGACATTGTAAATTCTTTGAAATGTAACATTTTTAATGCCTCAATTAATTCGTTATAATAATTTTGAAGTAATAACTAAATTCATTATTTAAAAACGAAAGCTGTAATCACAAATAAAGAGAGCTTCCCCCCATTGAATGGTGTTTTTTATTTCAAATACACTCAATGCCTTAATTCACTAGTTTAATAGTGGTGGAAAACTGGTTAAAAGAATTTTAAAAGGCCATTAGACAAAAAATATTTTTTCCCTAGTGTACTCGAATTCATGGTTATAGAAAATATTTAACAAATGTCATTATATTAAATGTCTAAGGGATGCTTCTAATTTAATAAAATTTTGCCAAGTAGTACATTCAAATCATACAACACCCAAGTGTTTCGCTAACACTTAACTAAAATTATTCATTATACCAGTATTACACTCAGACAAGCACTTTGAAGCCCAAGACGATTTTGAACAATTATAATAAATAAGCAATATTTTTAATTATGTCCTTACATCAATAGAATGCTTCTCATAGTCATTCACATAAACCGTGCAAAAAGTATTTTTACATAATTATACAATATTTTTAATAAAAATATCCATTTGAAAAGGACATGTTCTTATCCAGCGATATTTGAGAGTGTTGCCATTACATCAATCCAATTGTAATGTTGCTACATTTGAAAATGCTATCTGACCTAACTATGGTTTTTTTTATACACTTCACTCAATTTCACTTTTTTACAAACATTGAAGGAATATTATTTATATAAGTCGCAGGAGGCCCATCTTGGCTTTAAAAACATCTTAAAGTACAAGAATAGATTTGTATAACCTTCAAACCTTATCAAACACTCATAAAACAACTCACAACTAGCGATAAAATGTAGGATTTTAGTGTACAAACACCTTTTTTAGCATTGTTTTCCTTCAGTAGCGTTTCTAAGCAGCACAATAATTATATTTGGAAAGGTTAGCTCCAAAAAGCAGATTCTTTATCCGAAACTGACAATTTACTGCTAATGTCTTATTACGCGGCTATTTAAAAGGTCAGTCAGCCTAAGAGGTATTTATTTGCTCAATGTACCTGAAAAACCATAAAGAAATAATTTGATTTTCCCTCACCCCCTCGGCCAGAGCAAGCCTAATGTTTAGGAAATTGACATTTAGCTTCCTAATATTGTCAGTAATGGTAAACAGGGAATACATTCCATAAATCCTTTTTAATTATTATATTAGTTGTGTGCATGGCTATACTTAAATGTACGCAAATAGTAGCCTTAAGACATTCCAGTATCCTTCATTCTTAAACTATCGTCAATTTTCTGCGACACAAGCATACATCTAACATTATTTTAAGTTTTTGTTAATCGTTTAAAAACATACCGAACAAAATTATCATGACCACAATGGCTGATAAAAAAAAAGCTTCTATACTTAACAGATATACAAATAATGTCAAGCAAATATATAAAAAAAATACACCACAACATCGCTCTTAATTCATATTATTTGAATTGACCAAAAAACTTACAAGTACAAGAAAAATTGTTTAAAAAAAAACACATTATTTCAAAAATTACACAATAAATAGACTTTGGTATTAATATTCAAAGTGAAGAATCTACTCGGTACTTTTATGATGAATCCATCGAAAATAGCACATCAGTTAACAGGATTATTGTACGCACACGTATAAAAATATCATAGTAACGAGGAATATTTACTAAACATATTTCAGTATATTTTATTTAGGACTCAGAAACCGGTTTTTTGTGACAGTATTTCCGTTTAGATAATCTTTATAGTCTTAATATCGTTACCGGAACCACTTGTAATAAAAATAATGTGAAAGGTTAGTTTAAACCGGTTTCAAACCCCACAAATAACAAAGGCTGCCATATTAATTCCACAGAATGAATTGCCAGTATCTAAGGATCGTACATCTCAAAATGAATACTAAAAATGCTCATGGTCCCAAGTAGAAATAGTATTCAAACGGTTTATTTAAAACACCGACTACAAATATACAAGAACACAAAAACGCCTCTATATGTTTCATTATTCTAGCTACACATCGATCACAGTGACAGACAGACATTTATTTGAAACCTACCTATGTCGTTTGGGTGATATTTACTTAATTATTTCTCGGTCAAAATGACTAAGTTTCTCAAAATACGTTGAAACAAGAAAAATCTTATAGTCTAACGATAAATTATGATGAGTGAATAGAGAAAAAAGTAACGCCCTTAATCTCATTCGTTATTTTTTTTTTTAACAAAATACAACACTTTTAACTTTTTAAGACGCAAAAAAATTACTTAAATTACTTATAACTACAACCTGATGGAATCGGATGTTATCAACAACTGCAGTCATAGTAGATTTCATTTTTTAAATATACTACGCAACACTTTATGTAATTTTACAAATGTAACGTATTTTATAACCATAAGTATATAATATCGAGAGATTATTTCAAAACGTTTAAGTGTTCTTCAGGATTTCAGTTAAATTCTAAGTAAATATCGCCCAAAGTGGACAGTATATAATACAAAATATATAACTTTCGAGGTATATAACATTTAGAATCATCGACATACAAGACATTGTGTACTGACATATAAAATATAACGTGTATATCTAAAAATATCGTTTCGAGATCCCGGTGACAGTCCGACGAGCCGCTTATGTGTTTCTGGAAATCAAACATGAGACCTTAATAAATGGCGGTGTGTCATAAGAGAAAGTGTTAAAGACCCACCACGCCGCTCAAACGGTATGGTCAGATGGTAACAGGAACTAAAAGCTAAACGTGCTCCAAAAAAATCTAAATACGGTACTAAAACTACGCTCAGCTCAGGGTTTAAACCCAGGACAGTCTATTTTACAAACCACTAGACCTACGCGACATTTAGATATCAATTTTATATAAAAGCCATTCCTACTTTGCGAAGAAAAGAAGTAAAAGATGAAATAAAGATCATACTTCTTGTTTCTCCTCCTCGTGGGCGAGCCGTTGTTGGAATGATTGGAATGGTTTGGACTATCGCTCACTTCCGTCGAACTGCGCACGTCGCCGTCCATCTGAAACGGGAACAAGCTCTTTTATTAGCAAAAAAGTAAAAAACAAATAACTTGGATTTGACACTTTCTTGTGTAGTAGTTTTCTGAATTACAACAAACATCATCAAACATGAATCAAAACCAAAATTTTCAAATCAAAATCAGAGATTAATTTAGACATATGTCAATTGTCATGCATTTGACATTAATTAACAAAATATAATAATAATATAAAACAAATGACATTGGCAGAATTCATTTATAAAAGCTAAGCCGAGAAGAATATTGAACTCTGCACAATAATGCATAAAACAGAAGCTATGTGAAAGATAACTAATATTTTGGTATTTCAGGGTGAGTAGGATTTTATAATGAAATCAAGGCTATTTAAAATTAATTAAATTGAAAATTCATCCCTCGTGGGAGGAATCTTTCATAATACATATTACTAATAAAAAGATTTACCTGTCCGGCCTTCATAGCGTTATAAGCTATCTGCAGAATGAGCGTCGTCCAGACGACGTGCAGCACGAGCAGCAAACACAGCAGAGAGTTGAAGATGTAGTATGCTGGGAACATTGGGACGAGTTGCGGTGCGCGGACTAGAGTGCTGAAAAATATAATAAGATTATTTAACTTCAAACTACGCTGAAACTCATTTCTTACGGTAAGTTCAGTAAAAACGGAAAATTAGTTTTTAGTTGAGACTGATTTTTTTTTTTGGCTTGCACGATAAATACGAAAACACACCTTCACGAATTTGCAGACTACAAACTTTCTGAAACTATACCAATTTTAATTCAGCATTGGCTTTCGTTTCTATGCCTTAGGAATCAATTTCGTATAATCATTCCCAATATTATAAATGCGTTCCTATAATGCTACCTCCATATGATGTAGAAGGGGAAAATGCCGACCCTCGTCGATATCCACACCACGATCAGCATCAGGAACAAGGAGTCGCAGAGCTTCTGGTAACTCGCGTACTTCGCGGCTTTGACGGCCTGAAATATTAAGGCGGATTTTATTAATAAACAATATGCAAGCAAAGTTAATTATTTACTTTTACTTTATCCTAGCCAGATACGATCTAAATTCTAAACAATACGCGCCGTCAACCCATTTTTACTTTGGCCGATATACGGAATTGCATCTTACTTATGTGTGGACGTTTGTTCGTGACAAATTCTAAATTACGATTACTAATCCAAAGTTCCAGATGAAGTCCAACATGTAAAAACACAACATATAAATTTAATTGTATAAAATTATAAAATTTTGAGCCCGTTGGGGATCGAACCCACGTTATTTATTAGCCGTACTTTGCTACCCGTCAAAACCATTTATTTCGGTCCCCACCACGTTTCCTAAAGGGTCCATATTTTAATGCCGAAGTAACTCGGGTTACTTTTGGTATCTGTAATTCACGGTCGGATTTATAAACAGTGTTGCCATATACCTCGACGAATATATCAGCGCAGTCGTGCAACAGCAGCACCAGCGTCCCGATCCGGTGAAGGTTGCACACCCACGAGAAGGAGAGCAGAGCGATCGTGGCGATGTGGTGCACGAACATCTGCCAGAAGTCCTTGCGGCGCACGTCCCAGAACTGGGAAATGGTGAGGGACCAGTAGAACGCCGACGAGATCATGTAGTACCACCACACGTCGTCTGTGAGACCCTGGTGTGTGAATGATAAAATAGTTAACCGACATGGTATGAAGCGAGGAGAAATTTAAGGAAACTATTTCTTTCTTTCTTTCACGCTGTTGAACCAAGCAAGACAAAAATATAACCGCTAATAACGTGCGTAATAAAAATGTTACTTTTAAATTACTGTTACAGTTGGTGATGACAAAAGTTAAAGGTCAGGTTCGAGTGGTCTCTCAAAATAGAGGTTCCGTATTGACTAAGTACAAAAATTACATATTACTTTTTTCGCTAGTTTTTTAACCCTTGGTGTACGAAAATGTGAAAGACCAAGTAGCATCCTACGGGACTTGAGCCAAGAAAACAAGTCAAAAGTTACGCATTCATCAATAATTGTCTGTGATAAATCTATACGTTATATAAATGTTTAGTCATTTCGTTGTTGGTCAAACCGAGGGTAATAAATCGAGCATCATTCGATAACGTTAACAATTGTGTTCCGGTAAGCACAAAGACGACACACGTGCGTGCTCTTAAACAATGGGCATTTTTATGAAAACTTCATTAGATACCGATAACTGGTTAAAGAGATATTTTAAGAAGAACAATTGGGGGAATATTTTTACATTTTTATAATATTGAATTTATGTAAAAAAAGGTACCTTTAAGCAGTGAGAGATTAGTGTGTAAATGAAATATCAATATCATTGTATAATATTGCTAGTTATAGAAAATGCAATTTATAATTTTTATTATTATTTATCGAACATTATTTTATAGCTTACATTCAATTCACACTAATATTAAAGAGTTATTACTATATAAATTATTATTATAGGCTATCGGAGAAGAAATATTTCCAAGGATCTCAAAATAGAGCGATGTCAAACAGATTTTAACTTCCAACATCTAGATCTAGGCTAGATCGTTTTTAAACCTCTGCTGGAAAATAACTCGGGTAATATTTTTAACTACGATATCTGATAATCCATGTTTAAACAGAGAGCAGCAACGAATACGCAATGTAATGGAGATCGTAAAAATACAGATGTAGTAGGCTAGTAAGTAATGGCGTTTGCCGCCTCGGTCTATAGGAATATTTCTTGCGTTTCACATAAAACCTAGTCGATAACATAGTTATGGACTTATCGACATCGTAACCCAATTTCGTAATAGATTCGGAAGATTTTCGGTAAATGAAAACATCGTAAGAATATCCGCAGTTCTAGAAATACAGTACGATCAGTATAACGACAGTTCTGTAAGATAAGATAAGTATCTGTGTCCTACTGGACCGTAAAACCACCCTCGGTTTCGTAACAAAATTTGAGTTTAACATTTTTCAAATACATTATACTTATGTAGGCAGAGCAATTCCATCATGCATCATTCTTTTGAATATTTAATGCCCCGATTGTTAAGTGTTATTGTTATTGAGTTTGTATGTTAATTGCTTTTAGTTTTAGTGAGAAGGTCACCGTTAATATAATAAGACAATTCAACAATTATTTTTTAAGTGTTAGAAAAGTAACAAAAAAACTCTTTGGTCTTAGCTTAATGTTTTCTTTATTTATGTCATGTAGTCGTTTGACTCTTCTTTCTGTCAATAAATATTTCTTATACCTGTTGAGGCGTTTGAGATTTATATTGATAAAAAATCATTGTGGGTATAATACGGCCAACGTAACTTGGCAAATGGCCGTATATAGATTTGTCCTAAAAAGTAGACTCCAATATTTTAAAATTATTTCTATGATGAATTATTGGTATCACAAGTATTCTGTTTGTATGTCTGATTATGCACACGTTATTAATTGAATACCATCCTCATCAAAATCTAACTTTAGTATCGTAGTTGTTTTGTAATCGAAGAGACGACGTTTTTATAATGAATAAAGGAGGTTATTTCTTTCGTGGTAAATTGTTTTTGCGGTGAATAACAGTGAACGAGGCTAATATTGCCTCGTAAGCCAAATCGTTAACTTGACCTCTCCGTGCCCTTGAACGCCCAAATGCTTATTTTCATCACATTGTTACATCGTCGAAGCTAATTGTTGAAATTATTTTATCCATTCTTTTGCGTCGAAACCGTTTACTTATTTGATATTCGTATCGCACAATTTAGTTAGTAATTTTGTAATAGGGACTCGTGTAATCTGTCATTTTATTGTCCTCCCACCCCCTTTAAGACCAACTCTAAATGTTTTTTTAAGTAAGTTAAAACAACTAATAGACATAAATTTCATCCATTCAACAACTAAAATATTATGTGTTGAATTTTTCAAGCAAGCAGCGTTTTCAAAAAGAAATAAAAGTTATTGATTGTAACCGAGCCGTCTATACTTTTCATTACGATTACAAATATTTTATCGATCTACCGCAAATAAGAATTTCAGTAAAGCGTTCGTTCATTTACCTCTACCAAATCAGCTGATTCAAGATGCGTTAGTCACATTTTAATTGAAAAAAAAAATTGTGCCAAGTTCATATAATTGGCTCATTTCAAAAAATCTTAGAGGTCATGTAAAAAAATAATAGAAGATTTTTTTGCACACTCAAAATGAACGAAGAATTATTTTTAAGTAAGTCAAGTCTTGAATAAATATTGAGAATGTATACTTTACATTTTGTTCGTCATGAAACTCCCAAACGTTTCAACATGGGTACGACATAGGTAGGTAGTAGTAGACAAGCTTCTTTACGAAATGCTAAGTTTCAAGATACTATTGAAGGACATTATTGATTTTTTTTAGAAAATTATCAGTTGAATATTCCTTTTATCTCAGAACAAAAATTTCGCGGTATAAAAAATTACAACGAAAATAAAATTGATTCCGATATCTAAAATGCGATGTTGAACAAATAACACTATAAAAACAAATACAATAGGTTACAGCCAACCACTATTTCATTACACTAATTTTTAAGTTTTTTGCTGAAAACATTATTATTTTCACATGTTAATAATAAAAATAAGTATATCTTATTTACTTTACTTAAAGCTTACATTTTGCATGACACAGATCAGGTCTTAAATCCTTTACAAATGTATACCTTCCCGTCATTAGACATAGAAACAAATAATAGTCACAAATGGGACACAGTAAGAGAAACAGTTACAGATAATAATAGTAATTTTTCAGCGTCAGTAAATGCGGTTGCAAAGTGTTTGTACATAATATTGCCTAAGTAATACCGTTGCATAAGGCGCGAAGCAAGGCGCTATAAAAACACGCGTTTAGTGATTTATCGAGGCGAAACGTACAATTTCATTCGATAAACTAAATTCAGCAACTAGTTTTCAGTGAGCTATAAACACGTTATTTGGTCCGTAAAGTAGGTACAATTATTAATAGGAAATAAACTTAAATGGTAAATAAGAAGGAAATTCATTTAAAGTGGAGCCCGTGACGAGGGTATACTGCAAGCGTCGGAAACGTTGATTCACATTTAACAGATAACAGTTTAATATATAATTTAAAGTTTTAAACAATTGACAAAATTTAAAATGCCATATCATCTTTTATTTCTTCGATGAAAAGCTACAGCGACTGACCTGATGAGGATATCCGACATAGCACTGGTCGATGTCCCACAGCCATTCCTTGTCCCACAAGATATAAACACCGAAGCTAAAGTTCACGATATAGAATGTGACCTTCCACGCGTTCTCGCAAAACTTGACCAGGGTCGAAGGCTTGTCTTGACTCCTGCGCAGCCTCCACCAGCGTTCCACCTGCCGCTCTGTCATATCCAACTGCTTCCCCAGCCCACATAGCTGTAAGATGTAATAGAACATCAGTCCATATGCTTTATAGCTTTAACTGGCTTTAATATATGTTGGTGAAAGTGTGGCATTCTGCGATTACAAATAGGAGAAATTCGGTGCGTCTTCAACTAACACCAACGTATTGTTTAATTAAAGCAATAAAAAATCAAAGGCCAGTTATTTTTTCTAAGTTTAATTGATTACAAATGCCATCTTTATATTAACACCGTTAAAAATGAACTATTTGATAACTACTGAATAGACCAGCTCAGAAAGTACATTTTACCAATGTAACATAATATAAAACGAAAAACTTTAGAAGTAGTTCTTCGTAGTATTGCGTAAAATGTGTCACGATTTTTTTTTTCACAAAATTATATAAAACAGTAATTTTAGAGAAGAATAAGGAAAGTCACATCTGCAAAGCTGACTGCAGTAGGTAACTTAACAATAAGATTATGATTTCTAACTTACAAGCTACAATTAGTACACAGTACAAATTACAAGTTCTAACTATTTATCTCCTAACCTACTTATTTAATACAAGTTAACTGCTTTGGTTTAACTTATTCAGCTCGTCCTTGTAAGCCGGCAGTTCTACGTCGTCCCAATGCAACGTAACCTTATCGAAGAACTTGACTTGCACCTCATCCAACACCCTCTTTTCCTTCTCCGTCAGTCCCCCGATCGACAAATCCAGGGTGTCAGACATCTGTTTGACATCTACGAAGCCACAAATATTAGTATCGATGCCCGGCTGGTTCAGCGTGAACCAGGTCGCTATGCGCGCCAATTCGACGTCCCGCTGCTTACAATACTCCGACGCTCGTCTGCAAATCGCTTTGACGTCATCGCTCGCCGGATGCCACGGCTGCGGGCCTCTATTCGTCAGCAGCCCCATCCCGGTGGCTGCGGCGTTTATCACGCCTATGCCTTTCTCCTTAAAATAGCCCGTATAGTTCTGCAACCTATTGTCGAAGAGCGTGGACTTCGCATACGAGAGCACAGTCGAGATCTTGACCTCCGATTCCTCTATGATCTCCTTCATCAGGTCTATATCGTAGTCGGCGATCCCTATGTACCGCGCCTTACCGTCTCTGACCGCGCGCTCGAGCGTCGGCAGCGTCTCCTTCAAAACGACGGCCTCGTTCGGCGCGAACGTGACGTCATGCACTTGAATGATGTCCACGTAGTCCAAGCCGAGGAGCCGCAGCGTGTTATCGACCCCCGCCTCCGTTCTCTCGGCGGAGAAGTCGAACATTTTCGCCACATCCTTCTCGTAGCGGCCCACTTTGCTGCCGATGTAGTAGGAATCCCTGGGTACGCTTTTCAAGGCTTTGCCGATCGTCCTCTCCGAGCTGCCTTGACCGTACCAGGGGCCGGTTTCTAAGTAGTTAACTCCGCGCTTCAAGCATTCGTGGATGAGCTCTATACTCTTTCGGTCGTCGAAATCTCCATATATGCTGCTGAACGCGGCTCCGCCGAAACTGACGTGCGAGACTTTTAGCCCCGTGGCGCCGAGATCGTTGTATTGCATGATGGAATGGCACGTTTTGCGATATGTGACCGGTTCGAGCGGGTGATAAACAGGCACTGGGCATGATATAACGTATCACAGATAACATACGATCGCAGTAAATAACGAGATCTTGCATCTGACCCGTCATAAGGTGCTGCATTGTCTGTGGCTTATTTCACTCGGTAATTAAATGTAAAACCATTATCTTGAATACTAATTTCGCATAGAATTAATTTTAATGACAATTTGTAATATGACCGAAGTATAATTGTGGGTCTCTTTAATAAAAACGAGAAAAAGAAAGTTCTATTGTGAACTTTACAAGTTTTTTTGTCTACCCTAAAATGTCTTATAAAAGTGTCAACAGACGAAAAGCCCACCTTCGTACAGCGAAGCAATTATTCTATAGGAAACTAACGAAGATAAAATATCGTAGCATCGTATACGCCTACCAGTCCTCACTTCGATATCCCGACAATGGCCTTGAGAAATAAGCAATAATTTCGAATAAACACGATACTATCGCGCTAATCTCGGTTTCCATTTGAATATTATCAAATCCAGTTATGATTAAAATGTGGGTAATATTTTATTAATCATATTACGGGAGAATTCAACAGCATATTGATAAATGGGTAATGTATATATGTATGATATACATTATTAAAATGGTTAAAAGTAAAATTCCATTTCCGATTTTCTGTTAAAGCACGGATACAAAAACATATTTTTGTATCCGTTTCATGACACGTCGTGCTTAACGCGACGCTAGCTAACGCATGTAATCGTGGACTTACAAAAGCGGTCATCTAACACGAAAGTTTTTTTTTTTTAAGATAGAGTAGGATAGACAGACATGAGCTTCATTCAAGCTTCTGAGGTATACCATAAAAAGAAAAATCCTAGTAATAGTAGTTAGTACATTATTAAAACTTCTTGTTTAAATTGTTAATCATACAATTTATATTACACTTTCTACTGTTGGAATAATTTGTTTATATACATTCTTATTACCTCTTCTTTATGTTTAATGGCCTTGGACCTAATACATATGTAACATAAATGATAAAATAATAATATTAAAAAAATTTAGGGTCTGACAAATATCTTGCCGAGAAGCACCACTCATAGTAATATATATTAATAAAATAATCTGATATATTATGAAGACATTGTTTATCTCAGGTTGAGGGTTCAAGGTGGATGTCTTATCAGTACATTCCTCTATTTGATTGCAACTTTCTTGTTTCTGAGTAATATTTCAATTCACATCTAAACCCTAAAATGTTGTTAAGAAAATTTGGCAAAGTTCAAAAAGATTTTAGTTAATAGTAAGTCAGTTACTCTATTATATGACCAAATAGGCTTATATCCGACTTGCTAAAGAAATGACTGGCAACACAGCATGTATAGTAGGGATTCTTAGTACTATATATCAGATTACTTTGTTGTAGCATAGTAGTAAGAATTAAATATACATAACCCTCTTACCTCTTTTGAAGTCTTTGACCCTGCTTTATATGCTGCTTCTAACTTTGGATTATCTGGCGCTCGCCTTGGACGTGTGTCTTTTATGCCTAGGTTTCTGCCGAGCGGGGCAAACACTATCCTAGAAGAAAATATAGTGATTAAATGATGAAATTAAATGCATGCAATCATCATTTCTATGCACTGCCTTCAGTTGTAACTCTAACACTGTGTTTAACAAAGCCAGTTTTGATGAGGGGAAATTAAAAAAATATTTGATCTGACCATACACAAAAGGCAGCTCATCTATCAATGATATTCATCAAGGAAAAAGACACAATTTGTATATCTTATATGTGACTCTGAGGGTTTCCACTTACCTACATTACTTAACATACATATAAAACTGTGGGTGTATTAGTGTTATAGGTAACCATACAAAACTACTCTCACTGACTGACTCATTAATTATATCTGATATAACTCATATGAGATATATCAGATATATAATTAATGATAATATAATGACATTTTAAAGAATTGACTAAATTGATATAAATTACTCCTTCCATTTGCTATATAATTGCTATTTTGTTGATAGATATATAAAATTAAACTATGGATGCAAAGACGGATCAAAAGGCGAGGACAGCTAAGTTTTAAAAATATATACATGAAAGAATTAGACATTAAGTATGAATAAAAACATTAAAAAAAGGTTTTTGCTTTTTTGAAACCTTCCAATTTACGGAAAGACATTCAAGTCAATTTTAGTTCAGTAAAGCAAAGTGTAATTAGAGAATAATGGGAATATGTTTGATGCTCTTGTATGAGAAGAGTTGGGAAATAGTTTTTAAAAATTATTTATACATTTTTAAATTAATTAATTTATAAATTTAAATATAAAATAAATTATGAAAATATTTATATAATATTATTTCCTAGATATTTTTCAAATTTAAAAAAATATATTTAATTATATAATAATTATAAAATTAAATTTTTATTAAATAAATTAAAATGTGGAAGTGAGTTTAATATTAACAAGATAATATGTAAAATAAATTAAATTTATGTAAAATTTTTGGTTGTATATAATAATTTATTTAATCCTTTTAAGGAAACCTAAAAAATCAATAGTTAAGATAACATTCACATATAGTTGACAATCTTAGAACCCCTATGAGGGTGAAGACGACAACTATATGAATAGCAGTGAACTTTCGGTACTTACCGGTCTAATATATAGCGCAGGCTTATAAAAACTAGCGCTAACGGTATTGGGAAGAAGACATGACGATGATCCGTATAAATTACGTCTTTTTCCGGGCCAGGTGCTATGTCTGCCCATGTTGTGTTAGGCGGTAACCAAACATATTCACTCCAAAATGTATTTAGTACCGTCGCAAGCATAATTCAATAGATTATTATTCACACAACACACCACAATCAGCTACACCGAAGATTTAACTCAAAAATCTTGAAATTATTTAATATCCCGCGGCCAACCGCACGATAGCGAGTCGGTCAGACGGTGCGCGGAAATAATGTTGCCAACTCAAACTGTCCATTTCCTCATATAAATTTAATTACTGCCTATTTGGTAATATTTTTATGGCAGAAACAACTAAACCATGATGGCACACTGTAAAAAAAACTTTATTTAAGCTAAACTTATTTAATCAATGTTCTTTGCTGAAAACAATATCTGTCAAAGAAGATTGCTTGTTTTTAATATTTTAAAATACAATTTTCGGATACGACCATAAGCACCCATTTTTTTAAATTCCGCTGAATTTTTGCACATTGGACTACATTGGCAACATATATAAAAGTCACAGATAATACACTAAGTACAAATGCTGTCAAAGTTACAGATTAAATATAAGATAATAATTATAATAAAATAATTTTATTGGCTGCCTGAAAACTGATGCCACAATATAAAAATGCTATTAAAACACTTGTTAGCCTCAAATTTCTTTATTCTTTTTCACAGCATACATTACTCTCATGTTGTGCAAATCGAAGCAATCACAATCGTATATTTTGGTCATATAGACATTTCACCAATTACGCACATTTTACGAAATTATGACTGCTTAGTAATTTAAAATAAAATTTTTAATAAATCAACGTATCCAACAAAAAATCTACTGAATGTATTTCGACATGTGTACTTATATTTTATATATGTACAATGTATATTACTTACTGCTAGTGGGCAAGGGGTTATTCGAAACTTGGTAGTGTGCAAATTCCATCAATATTTTAATTTTGTATAGCCCCATATGATGTACTTTTAGCTTAAAATTGAATCGTTACTTTTATCACTATAATATATGAGGCCGCTAACTGCATTTCTATGACTTGTGTTATTTATATTTTCATAGTCTAATAATGTTTGACCACAGTGACCGAAAATTGTTAACAATTCTTACACAAATAATAGTACTAATTAATTTTAGCCTGAATCACTTGCGCATTAATAGGCCTCTCTGCCTCTAGCAGCCTCATATGGGCTTGTGAAAATTTCTTAAATTCGTTCCCTGGGTGTTCTTAGTGATAGTGATATTGTCTAACAGTACTCTGTCGATCGAATAGCACACTACAAAGTACATTCATTCGAACGAACATTTATTTAGCAACGATACTCTCACTCTCTACTCTTTAACTTATTTAATGATAACATTATAAAGGCACCACTACATTCCCTAAACAATTCTCGTTCGTATTACATTATGGCGCCAACAAAAAAGTCGAGAGACTTCTCAAAGTATTAAAAATTAATTAAACATAACAGCGAAAATAGTTCTCTATTACAATCTAAACAATACTAATCTGGAAACAGAAATACAATAGATATTTGTTCTACGCACTTAGGTAACTAGAAAATGCAAAAAGGAATTTCGTCTACGCGATAATACAAAAATAATATCTAAATAACTTGTCAGTTATTAATGTTTATAGTACTTTTGCTGAAGAATTAAAGGCGTGGCATTTCACAGGTTATAGATAACCAATAATTTTCTTTTTGGTTATAAAAGAATCGAATTCGATGGCCATTAGTATTGTTTGGGAAGGATATTGGATAATTAATCGACAATAAATCGATAGCATCTTGTAATTGAGATACAGTAGTGTTATGCCAGCTAACTCGATTCTTTAAGACAAATAAGTTATTGAGTGACACATGACCTGTCGCAGAAACAATCCCACAGCAAAACTACCTCCTTTTTAACTAGGCTCGTTTAATATAAAAAGTTCTTTTTGAACCGTTAAATGTTATCTAGTACAACCGTCATATGTATTTCTATATTTACCTAACTAGTTCTATGAAAGCGTCTTTGGGTGATTCGCATATACCTACTTAACTATACAACGTGCAATCATTGATATGGACTTTTTGGTATTAATAAATAAGTAAAAGATGGCTACGGCAGATATCATCAATCGACAAACATTTCAGGTCATAATTAAAACTCAGTAATTTAGTTTTTGTTCACACATAAGGTGTAGTGTAAAACATTGATTCATACTTTACAAACGAGTTTGTTCAAAATTTTAATGCCCCACGGCTGGGCATATTCATCCTTTTACATAGAAGTGGATTTTTAAGAGCTCTCTCGTGTTAAGAGTTCTTTTAACTCATTTAGGTCGATGACATCCTGTGTGATGGGGTAAATGCGGGGCAATTTTGCCATAAATCTCGTTATTAAATACGCACTCATTTACAACAAAACTAAAAAAAGGATAATTGTATAACAGTTATAAATTTACTTTTTGTCAATTCCCAAAATATACGCGTTATAACTAGAACGGGCAAGAGTCTGTTTTACAAGACTCTCGGATATGTGCCGTATCCGTCTTCTACACGCATTAAGAACTAATAACATGCTTAACTGTATGTTTTAAGGGTTAAAATTAACAAATTTGTTCTTACGCCGACATTCGAGTCATAAAAAATAATCATATTAAAATTTAACATACAGCACTGATACAGGGATATGAAACTTGTTGTATTGGGAGTATGTTGTGATTTTAAACGTGGGTTTCCCCTGAGCAAGGAATCACAAAGCAAAAATATTTCTTCCGACTCAGTCAGTGAATAACACGATGTTGGAATACATACAGCAAAACATATATCTCTAATCGATATTGAAGTGCGTAACATCTGACTGTCTCGGATTCGAGTTCAAATTATGTCATAGTTTTATCTTCCTTATTGCGTTTTTTCTTGAAAAACAATAGTAACCGAAGAATTATATCCTAGTCAGTTACAAAAGTAACACACTTTGGTACATCATAATTTTGTTACCATTTATTAGGACACGATAACGAATATGCTAAATAGAATATTTAAATAAAAAGTCTTCTACTATACTAGTTTAAAAGAAAAAAAAACAAACAATGGTCCCTCCATATCTTTGATACTAAATATATCACAATGGGTGGTTACACAAATTCCCAATAAGTTTGTTTGATTGGAGGACTTTTGAAACAAATCTGATTACAAGGATTTAAAAAAAAAAAATTTGATGATGACTTCCTCTATTGATAGCAAACAACAGAAAGTATTTTTTATTTACGACGTCCGATCAAGTTGACAATTCAAGTATCTTTGCAAGAAAACTATTTTAGAGATTGAGTTAAATAAAGATCGTAATGGCCAACCTTATTTTAAGACCACATATTCAACATTGTTGGGAATTTGTGCAACCACTGTGTACAATGATTAAAGATTGAAAATAATCTCGACAAATGTCTATTATTGCAGGCTTATTCAGAACCACATTCCAACATCACTATAGCCATCTCTTTTCGACCAATACTAAACAAATGTGTTAAAGAAGGAAAGATATAGCTATATGAGACGTTGTAACGAGTCTTTTAAGAGTATTGGAGAATTTGTGAAAGAGTATAAATTAATAATGTGACAAAGCGAATACTGTAAAAGCAATCTAAAGATATCAGAAATTTACTAAGATATGTTCATATATGAATTCCGTAATATTACAAGGTAACAGTTGCTATGTTTTGTCTCTTTCCACTACATTTAATTGACTATATGAGGAAAAGAGACGCAACATAATACAGTTTTAGTAAAACATGTAGTGTTTTGTCTCTCTCGCGCATATTTATAATGTGTAAGAAAGAGACAACACTACTACACGATTAATAGACAGTTCAGGTTTTTGAATAAGACAATCGAAAAGTTAGATTTAAAGGTTAGTGTACGAATGTACTAATTGTTAATCTGTATAACTTAGAGTATTGCAATATGTCCATAGATGTATTATGCGTTGGCAATATTAATGACGTCACCGACATTTCTTTGGCGACTTACTTCTCCCTGAAAAAAAAAAAAGAAACGCTCTATAAAATAATAAATTTATTACACAATATTATAAAATATAAGCTAAAATATATTCAAGAACAAGCAATCATACCACAAAGTATAGTAAGATTAGGTTTTAAATTGGCTGATTTCCTACATGCTAAAATCTTTTAAACCATACGCATAATAACAGTATAGATAAGGCATGTTTAACTTAAAAAGTAGTAAATAAGTATCTTTTTACCTTATTTTGATTTTTCTTTCTTGTGTCTACTGCGAGCAAATAAAAAATAACACATGAAAAATCTATCTCTAGAATCCCAAGTCTACTTAAGTCTTTTCACCATAACAAGTTAATAGAGCGGTGTCTCTCTCGAACGATTGTTTACAAAAATGAATCAATAAATGGCCAGTGTTCATAAATATTTCTCCAGTAAGTCGTTTGAGTGAAAAGACTATAGTGATGTTTACTCACTTCTTATTGTTGATCCTATTTGGAGTACTGTGGTTGGATTGGTGGGAACTATCACTCATGTCGGAACTCGAACTGCGAATGTCGCCTTCCATCTGGAAAGTTTATATCGTAACGCTTAATCTAATGTTGAAAAAAAAAAGACACCTTCCATCTTTAGGCACCCCGTGACCACGACTGCAGCAAAGCATCCGAACGTCTGGTCGCAGTTAAAATAATTTCCAAATAAGTGTAACTAATATATATCGCGTTTTATACCATTAATGTGTTTTATTCAAATAAAAAAATAATAATGATAATTCGAAGGTGAATTTTAACCTTATTTTTAATGTAATCCCTTAATGGTTTAACTCCATTCTCTTACGAAAAGGAACAGTATATAGATGTAGTTACCTTGCCAGCATTAATTGATTTGTAAGCTACTTGTAGTATTAGCCACGTCCACACCATATGCAGGCACAACAGCAAACAGAGCAGCGAATTAAAGATATAATAAGCAGCAAACATCGGCAGCAGCATGGGAGCGCGAATCGATGTGCTGAAAGATGAATAAAATAATGTTTAAAAAAGGTAAAAACTACATATTTCTTATTGAAAACATTGATGGCAGTTTATACTAATTTCTACGACAGGCGCCATCTTTCGGAATTCTCAACCCCTTTCTTCCTTTACCTCGGGCACAAGTTGCGATTTAATTCAGTAAGCTTTTCAGGATAGAAAAAAAACTTAGAATGTTAAATAACAAAGTTTAATAATAAGTATTAACTACCTTAAATCTTATATGAGGTAAAAAAAATGTAGACGATATTTCTTTTGTGATAATAATACAAACATTGGAATTAAACCCTAGGTTTGTTGTTTTGAAAAATTTGCACGTGATTCAAGAGTCTCTATCCCGTTAGACTCATCAGTTTTATTCAGAAACAAGTAGTTCATCCAATTTCTATCCCTTGCCCGAACGAAAAGACGATTTTTTTCCCTAAAATTCGAACCCAAGACTACGCGCGCTTAACGTTAATGCTAAGCAACATATTTGACCAATTTAGTTGCTGAAGTGATCGAGATTAAAATATCTCAAAATTATGATAAAATTTTTCCAAATTCTGTTGGCAACAAACTATCAAATTTAAGGATAAAGTAAAACTGACCTCCAAATAATATAGAAAGGATATATTCCTAGCCTGGTGACAATCCATAGGACGGTGAATATGGTAAAGATGAAGTCACACAGCTTTTGGTAGTTCGCGTATTTCGCTGCTTTGGCCGCCTGTGTTTTTTAACAAATAAGAGGAGGTGGTGGGGTGGCATTTGAGTTGTAGCTCTTTCTGGCGGTAGGAAGAGTAAGTGGAGCGTAATAAAACCCATAATAACAAAATAGACAACAAAAAGATATTCATAGAAGTGTACTTTTCTAACTATTAAAGGACTTATTAAAATTTTTAAGTGTTTAATTGCAAGCCGTAATGTTTCCTTGAGTATAAACCTAAACCAAGTCTAGTCCCTATCACAAACGATCGTACCTCTAAGAAAATGTCCGCACAATCATGCACCAGTAGCACCAGCGTCCCGATCCGGTGAAGGTTGCAGACCCACGAGAAGGAGAGCAGAGCGATCGTGGCGATGTGGTGCACGAACATCTGCCAGAAGTCTTTGCGACGCACGTCCCAGAACTGGGACAGGGTTAGCGCCCAGTAGAACGCCGACGATATCATGTAGTACCACCAGATGTCACTGGTGACACCCTGGAAAAGTGAATGTCAACAGGTTAACAAGCAATTGGTTACGGCTACTGTGAATTATTCGTGTTAGAATTGAACCTAATTCAGCCATTAAATCGATTAGGGGAGTAAAGCAAATCTGTGCAAATCATCTCTTCTCGCCAAATGTGAAGCAGATTGAATTCATTAGGTCATTGGTCCCGTACTATGTTGCATTTGGGGTCGGTGTCTGAGAAATGGAATTTAAGGTGATGATTGGTTTAGCCACGAACGCGATTTCAAAGACGATAAATATTATACATTATATTGGATAAAATCACCAACTTATTACAGTGATCCCGACTCACCTGATGAGGATAACCAATATAGCACTGGTCTATATCCCAGAGCCAATCCTTATCCCACAGGATGAATACACCATACGAGAAACTGTAGAAATAGAAAGTACACCTCCACGCATTTTCGCAGAACTTTACGAGGGTCGAGGGCTTATCCTGGCTCCTGCGCAGCCGCCACCAGCGCTCCACTTGCCTCTCCGTCATGTCCAACTGCTTCGCCAGCGCACATATCTGCGAAATAAACACTCGTCTGGGGAAAAAATGACGCTTATCTGTCCGTACTCTCAAATTGCAATTCGCCAATCTCGTGGTGGATTTTTGGCAAAATTTTGCAACATAAAAGAAAATAAGGCTAGCAACGCAGGCAGAACTCGATCTGTACATGATGCGTGATCTTACGCATTCACATAACGCTAAATAAAGTTTAAACAAAGCAAAAGCAGAGAGCTATTAGTGCGGTACTGCTAACTACGAATATGGGCAACGGATTAATGAGGATTGCTGAATGAAGTATTGATAAGGAAGCGGTTTGAGGTCCGGCTAAAAAAGAGACAACTGTCTCGTTGGTCTAATCTAACGGTAGCAATGTATGGCTAATAACCAACGGGTCGTGGGTTCGATCCCTACCGGGTTCAAGAGGTGTTTCTAATTTTAAAATTTATAATTTTTCTGAAACATGTCCGACTTCGTCTGGAAATCTGGATATTAAATATCGAAATGGCATCCGGTCACGAACCACCGTTTAAAGATAAAAAAAAGCTGTGAAATTTAATAGCATTTCGGGTTCAGTCTGTGCATTTTCGAATATCCGAAGATGCTGATGTTCAGATGCTGGACTATTTCACCTCTATGTTAAAAAAAAGAAAGTTGGGTTAATTTTTTCAGCTTTAATTTAAAAATGGATCACGCCATGATAGCGCTTATCGAGACCTGTCCGACTCATTGTGTCAAAGACTCAAATACTAATTTGGGACACGATTAGCTTATCAGTGCGATTATCACTTGCGTTTTTAATCTGTAACGTGTTACTTCGAAGATAATTTCTGGTTAGACGCCAAGACCAAACCCATCCTTTTGTGAAATCAAGAATGTTGAAATACTTAGTGTGTATCATCGTCGGACGAGGAATTTCTATACTGAGAATTTTAATAGAGGACCGAGGAACAGGAAGTGCTAGTAAAGAGAAAATATGTTTTATTTCAAAATGAAAGAGACTAGAAAAAGGTTGTCAGGACTTGACACGCTCATTGTCTGTAGAATCATTTGACTTGCCCCCGCTTTTCGAAACGGGCGCGGCGTACAAAAGTAGGTCGTAAGCCAAGGACTTAAGTGCGATAATTGGTCGACGGTGGTCAGCTCAATGGACGGGCGTCGTGCTAAATGCCAACATTTCTGAACCGCGTAGATTTCAATAACTCTGCTAATTGCACCTAATTTGTTCCATTTTGCTTTGGTACCTCGAGATTATATTGGCAGCCTCGTGGCCGTGGAGCCTTTGTTGCGTGGGACTAGCCTCGCCCCGCGGCTTTGCTCGTTTTTTTATCTTTTGCAGAAAACTAAACGTATACACTTTGTAAAATTACGGATAGTTCAGTCCGGCCGTTTTAGATACAAGTGACACATGAAAGGAAAAGAAAAAGCTACCAACAAGCTAAAGCTAGCAAGCTAAAGTGACCGTGAGATATCGACATCGTCGTTTTATGGCTACATACTTAAATAAAATTATTCGCTACACTTTGATTCCGTCTATTTTGGTGAATAATATCTCACAATAGAAAGACTATTTCACAATGTGTAGCTTAAGTTTTTGAATACAAAATCCCATAAAATAAAACAATATTCCATTCAAACGCGAGTCATTTCAACACGTCTACTTTAACAAAAAACCTATTCACCGTCTAATCGTATAGTGTTATCGGTGTCTCCAACCACAATATTACTCATCGGTTTATTTTAATTTTTATTAATTACCGTATGCAATCGCTGCAAATTCAGGGACAGATTAAGTTGACCTGTCAAGCGACCATGAACCTAAATGTCTCCACTTGCTTGAGAGACATTTCCGAGCCAAGGAAATAACGAAAAGCCTAAATCCTCCTCATGCCAATAATCTTCCACCGAATTGAAGCACAAGGATAATTCCTGATGAATATTAACCGTTAAAGTAGCGTTACATAAGAAAAAATAAATCATTGGAACTATACATTAAATAAATAGTAACAGACTATTATACGTACTGTAGATAGTTTACGCGAGTAGTACACATTTAAATAAAAAAAACTTTGAAAGGTTACGATTGCTAAAAGTCATCTATTTTTTAACCGACCCAGTGTTTCGGATGCTTTGCTGCAGCCGTGGTCACTGGGAGGACTGAGACAGACGTCTACTATATCATAACGTTAAACATAAACATACTTTTTTTATTAAGTACCAAATTACATACACAATTTTATCGAGATGGCTTTACCTTCTTTTAGGCTTATGTACTAAGAATACGATAATATAAGTCGTCGTTATACATATTGATTTTCATAAATTGCTCGAATGAAATGTAGGCCACGAGCATTTGTCGCAGACATTTGGCACGCCTATGTACAGGCTTCATATCAATATCGCACGTTGGGCTGGATTGTTTCAACTGTGCGAACTTCAGAGAATCGGAGGAATGAAAACAAGGTTTTTTTGCCATATGAAGTACTAGCTGCGTCAGCGACTTCGGCCGCGTAGAATAGTTATTTTGGGCATCAAGTTTGTTTTTGCTAACCTCCTGTTCAACTCTATAAATTTAAGCTTCCATCCACGACTCATCTGCATTCCGTCGGTCTTGCAAGTTCATCTTAACAGTTAGACACACACTGTCCCGGAATTTTTTTGGATCATTTAAAGGATAATCATTCTTTGAAACATATTTTTGGGTATCTTAAACCATTTTTACAGCCCTCGAAGATTATATTCCCGTTTTATTTACAATTCCGTGTTACTTCGGTGATACCGGTCGCAGCCCGATGTTTTCTAGCATAAAGCCTTCCTCAATACATGGTTCAAGCAGCACAAATTTTTCAATTCTAACGCTTGAGATTAGCGCGTACAAACAAAAAAACAAACTGGAGCTTTGTAATTTTAGTAAAGATTTGTCACAAGTGCTTATTAAGATAAAATTACATAAGTGTTACGTTTTGACGTAAGTACCTAACATGCATACGAATTGAACCAACGAATGTGTGAGGAACACACGTCTTCAGCAGCGTGCTGTTTCTATTCTAAAACCGGCCAAGCGCGAACCGGACTCGCGTACGAAGGGTTCCGTATCGAGACTTGGGGCATACTTTTAATAGCTCTCTACCATATGCCCATATTTTTATAGCGGGCAACAAAAATGCATTATTCATGATAATTTCAATTCTCTAGCTGTCGTGGTGCTTTAGGAGGTTAACACAGTCTGTTGAGACAAGTCTTTGAAGTAGGGTTTCTTTTATAGTTCGCGATCCCTAAAAAATAATGAGTTCCATCAAATTGCGCTCAACTGTTGTTGCATAGAGAATAAGAATTTTGATGTTTTATATTTCTCTACACGTCTTTCTAAGACGTCGACCTCTTTGAAGACCACGCGTGGCCTAATTTTAAATGTTACAGCAATGCAACGGGCTCATAATTGATGAAAAAATATGGCGCCAAGGCAATGATGAAGAATTCGAGGGTACAATAAAATTGTTACTTATTGTCTCTGGTCTAGAAATCCCAATTGAAGCAATCATCATTACCATCAATTCAATTGACATTATACATCATAGACAACTGATTCTTATTTTGTTTCATATTTGACGGTCAAGACGGTTTAAAAGCTTGTGAGCCAAGAACGAACAAGAATTTTGTTGTATACCTTTAAATAACGATAAACAAAGACGTTGTAATTTAAAAATACAGACTCGTAGGTTTAATGTTAAATAATAACGAATTCGTAGGTTTAATTTCCACTGGGGGTGGGTTTAAATCATTTTTGAAATAAAACACGTAAGCGTCGCCGGTAGGTAAAGCGTTTGGAAAATCTAGATATAAAATAGGTAACGCTGAAAAAGCTATTCAGTGTAATATTTCTGTATGTCCAAAGACAAAATAGGTCGACGGTGCATCTCGTTTGGATGTCACAGGGCTGGCCTATTTTATCTTTCAGTTTATAAGAAGAATCGATAATAATTTTCAGTTGCGTTACGCGTTAGCAACCTTAGAATTGCAATAGTAAGGTCGCGGTCATCTCGATGTCTTTTAACCTTCGCCGAGTTTATTTACGAGGATTTCAATTAGATCTATTTGCACTGCATACCTATTCAAAGAAATATTAACTTCCCGAGATATCTCCCGCGGAATTATCCTTCATTATTGGTACTAATAGCAGTCGAAATCTGATTGTCGAGCTGTTATAGCTCTTTATTAATTATATATCTTTATTTATACTTTATTTACTTCTATAAGTTATCGAGGCAAGTGTTTTTATAATAGGCCAAGGTTCTATGGGTCTACCTGTGTGTCACCAGCGAAGAAAGTATGACAGAGGAGGACAAACAAACATTGGATTCACGTGATGAAACACGTGCCTAGAACATCTCATTAGGATACGTAAAACTGAAACACGCATCTACCTTACGAAGTTTTTTTTGGTGGAAAGTGATTCGTACCAAGTATAATAATAGATTGGTTTTCTCCATATGGTAGACTTGATAGGAAACAAACCCACCAGCGCTAATAGCCATTCATTGCTACCATCGACAGCCAAAGAGCATGTCAAAGAAGAAATAATTAATTATTACACGCCATGCGGGACTCAAATTTTGATTGGTTCAAAGGCCCTATAGTAAAACCATCTCCCAATTATCGAAATCGAACTAATCAAAATATATACGGGCAATCTACGTCTGAAGGTTCAATTTACAATACAATAGCTAGATTATACAGCATGATGTTGAAAATCCTGAGAACAGCAGAAAACATATTGTCTCCGCTGCTGAATTATGTTTTTTATACTCTATTACTACAAAGTTGGAACTTAAATAATTATATAAAGATTGAAAAAAACGCAAAAGATGGCCTGATACCGTGTGCGTTTGTAACTGATCTCTGGCGCATTAAGATCAATCCATGTACAGAAATCTACAAGCTATGCTATTTTTATTCTACCAACTACTTGCTATTATAATAGAACTGATTTGTATATTTAATCTATTATTCATATAATATTATGGCCATGGGAAAAATATGTACGTGAAATAGAAATATTTAAGTGTGCTAGAAATACCGAAATACTTAAAAACCATGTTAGTGTTAAAGCTTAAGATAAATATTTTAAGCATTTTAAGGTCCCAACAATTCAGACTTATATAGAATAAAATATACGTATGTGAAACAGTACGGACCTTAAAATATAGGCATAAAATAGTGTGTGCAAATTACCTGTTCCCTGCTGAAAAACAACTGAAAAGAAAGGAAGGCAAAGTTAGATGTTAAACAAGCCACACCAAACACCATAGACTAGCATACATAAATAGCTATTGAGCATTATATCTGGGAGACTAATGATAATATTTAATAATTAGATTTATTGTTTTACTGGTTCATATACATAATTAGAATGACCACCGATTTTACAAAGAGAGCCCAGCCAATTAATTCCCAATTTTACGTATTTTAAGAAATAATATATATAAATCACCATCCATAAGAATATTATTTCATAATTTATTAAGTTTTACCTCATTTTATGTTTAGGGTAGGAAGATTTTTTTTCGATTTGTACAGGTTCTGAACCCTACCGAAATTACAAGGTAAGCACGCAACTTCAAAAATTTTTTTTAGTACTACTTGTAGCCAAGCCGTATAGAAAATGTTTGTGGGTTGCTAACATTTTTGATTAACTGTTTGTCTATAGCGTATTGTAATAACATCTTCATTTGAAAAATTACTATGATTAATGTAATGCTTGGTTATTATAATTTTTAGAAATAATGTACATGAGATCTTATTTATGACTGTCAAATAAACCTTGGCAATAAAAGGAGTGGCAAGTTTCTTGCCAGTTCTTCTTATTCGTTTTGATTTGAGAATTGGTACTTAATGTCAATTTTGTTTCTAACATTATTGATGTTCATAAGTGTAGGTAGTCACCAACATTATTAAATTATTTTTTATGAAAATACATTTGAGTTATATATAATAATTTGTATATTTATTCCACTTTTCGTTTTAATAAAGCCAACATCAAATTTGAGAGCTAAAATATATATGCAATAATGAATAATATTGCTATAAGGGAATAGATAACCGTTTTAAATTCTTTATTATTTTGCCACCCTATATGTGAATAGTTTGACATTATAAATATGTAAAGTAAAATGTAGCTTACCTGCTTATGTTTAATTTTAGAGCACTCTTGATATGCTAATTCCAGCTTTGGGTTACTGGGTGCCTTTTTAGACCTTGTGTGCTTTATGCCCAATGATTTGCCAAAGGGTGCAAACCAATATCTTAAAAAAATATATTTATATTAACACCACTTTATTATATATGAGAAATCCATTATACAGATATCTAAGCCCATAAGAAATGGGATTTCGAAAAACACATCACTGTGTGAATTAACATTTTAAAAAGATCATAAATCAATATACACCCTCAATAAATGTTAGTAAATTTCTTCATATTAATAGTAAGCACTGGGTTAATATTATGGGGATCATAATATTTTATTTAAGCAGGATGCTGTAGTCTGAACACCTACTTGAAATATATAGGTAGTACAGGAATAAAATAGACACCGAAGTTACATACAAAAATACTAAAGAAACATTGCAATCAGTCAGAGATTATTTTAAATCTTTACAAAATGTTTTGCTATTAACCTTAATTTATGTCTTATGTCACATTTATCATCTAAACCCATCAAAGATACACATGTCATGAAATATTAGTAATAAACAAATTGTTATCAGAGCCAAGGTTTAGCTAACCATAAATGAAGAGTTAGCATATGTTTACCTAGTGAGACTCGTAATGAATTGAACTATTTTTACTGCATGATAACTTATCAATAAGGATACAATTAATCTACAATCAAGTTGATAATAAATGTGACTCACTGACCGCCTACGAACACCACTTTTTGACACACTTAACTTAACTCGTACTCACTTCTCTAAAACGTGCCGAAGCGCAATGAGCACGAATGCCAGGGGTATGGGGTAGAGAAGATGAGTGTGGTCATTATAAACCACCACTTTATCAGGCCCAGGTTCGATATCTTCCCAAGTCGTATTCGGCGGCAGCCAAACGTCTTCGTTCCAAAATTTATCTAATAAATACCGCATCATTTTCACTAGATATATAAGACACTGTTATTGTAAAATACTATTACATAACACCTGGTCAAAGACCACAATAAATAAAAACATTTAATATTTTTTTAAATTATTTCTATATGTACAATTCTAATAAGATTACAACCGTCGGTAACAGAAATGGACTTATGACACAGACTAGCAGAATAACGGCCGTCTGACCAAGTAGTGCATATTTAGGTGTTGCCATTCTCGGTTGTATAAAACTAGCTAGAAATTATTTAAGTTTAAATTAAGTAAACATTGTTGTGGATTTTATCCAGTCATTGTATGAAAAAGATTTGGACTGTAATTGTCCTTCACAAATAAGTATAATTAATTAAGTCATATTGACACTGTACAAAATTTATAAAACGATATAAACTATCGTCAACATTTTGATTTAAGTAAAGTCTGTAGTCTGTAGCAATACTGTGTCTCATTTATACATGTGATTTTGACTTTGACAGAAGTGATTTCATCGCAATGTTGATTTTTAATTTTTATTTCAATGGATCATTGGAAACGTCATTTTGTTTACTATTATTTTAATTCACTTTTGCGACAATGTTTGTTCAGTAATTAGTAATTTTATAGAATTTAGCTTTGAATAGGATTTAATAAGAATGTTTAAAGTTTGAAGGTTATTTCTATCGGTTAAATGTATACATTTTTAAACTTGTAAAAATAATGTTATTTTGTCCAACGTGTGCAAACATTCTTATGGTTGAAGAAGGACCTGAATCAGTTCTTCGCTACGCTTGCAACACGTGTCCTTATATATATAATATTAAGAAAAAAGTATCTTCAAAAACATTTCCAAAGCTTAAGGTTAGTGTATTGCATCACCTTAAAAACGTGTCTGAAAATTATATTCTAGATAAACAAAAGCATTTTTTATTATGTTTTAAAATATCGAATTTTGACAGGAACTTGATTATATTATGGGAGGTGCTGCTGCATGGGAGAATGTTGATTCTACTGATGCAGTCTGTCCTAAATGTGGTCACGGAAAAGCGTTCTTTATGCAACTTCAGACTAGATCTGCTGACGAACCTATGACAACCTTTTACCGCTGTTGTGACCATAAATGTGCATACAATTGGAGAGATTAAGAATGACCATTGTAAAAAAAGTTTCGCGGTTTTTCAGCATTTTAAGATTTAAAAGTGTTACAAACATGAAGCTTAAGATGGCATCAATTATACCTTCTGATGATAGTAAGGCCTGTTTACTTGCTGCACAATATCTGGCCAAAGGAAAAGTTATTGCAGTGCCAACAGATACTATATATGGTTTAGCTTGTAGTGCTAATTGTAGGGAAGCTATAAAAACATTATATGCTATTAAAGGGAGGGATTCTGCTAAACCTGTAGCTATTTGTGTAAGTTCTATTGCAGATGTAAGAAAATGGGGTGAAGCAAGGCACTTAAGTGATAATTTATTACAGCAATTGTTACCCGGCCCAGTGACTATTGTTTTAGAGAGAACAAAATTATTAGACAATCCCTACCTGAATCCTATGACTGCTAAAATTGGTATACGGATACCAAATTGTATGTTTATTAACAGTGTTACAAAAACTCTGGATATGCCAGTTGCATTAACCAGTGCAAACTCTAGTAATGAACCATCATCATTATCTATAAATGAATTTAACCATTTATTTTTTCATCTAGCTGCAGTGTTTGATGGAGGTGTATTGCATCAGGGTTTGGATAAAAACCGAAGTGGTTCCACAGTTGTAGACTTATCTAATATTGGTTATTATAATATTATAAGAAAGGGTATATCATATGAAAACATTGTTCAGACATTGCATGACAACGGTTTGAAAAGTGTTTCATAGTTTTATTTAAATAAATTTGTATTAATTCTGTGTTTACTTAATAGTGTTGTTCTTAAAAAAAAAATTTCCTTATATTAGTCAAAGTCAAAAAAACATTGTTGTTTATGCTTAAACTACTTGATGACCCAGCAAATAATGCTTTTCCATATAAATTATTTCTAGTGAATATTTTTGTATTCATAAAATGTAAAGTACTTTTTATTGTGACTGTGTCTATGAAATATTGGAAGAGTTTGTGCACAAATACTCTGACAGAAACATTTTATATATTCGATTATGTTATGGGTTTGTTACATACATCATTATTAGTCTCTGCATAGTCAAGCTATGTCCTTCATTTTATGATGCCATCCAATTAAGATGTGGTAATATTGATATGCATATACTTACCAAAAGTACCATAGCAAAACGCCTGTTATAAAAGCTTTTTTTTCAATGTACATCATATTGTTAGAATAAAAAATAGTAATAGTTAACAGACCTTTAATATTTACAAGTAAATTTTTTTATAAATTTTTACATTTGAGCAGCAGAGGCAACAATCATTTTTACTATATCAACACCTAGACTAGATAGGAGATCACTAATTCCCTGTATTACTCGGAAATAAATAATGCACAAAAACTACAAGTCAATCACCATTGAGTTGGGTAACTTATTTTACGTCATATCTGTGAGCTTACTGGCATTCTGTGTTCAGGGACTTTAGCTACTAAGGCCTGCCATCTTTCAGGCGGCCAAACTATACAAACAGCTCTTGCATTTACCAAACCCAATGAAATAGGACCAAATGTATTACTATCCAAAGTATGTCCAGTGTGATCGCCTTCTACCCATATATGACCTTCTGGCACACGCACAAACTGGTTTTTATAGCCTAGCGTACTCACAATATCACCTTCTAACGCCACAACTCGTTTTATTATCTTCTGATTTGGATCCTTTGGAGATACTAGAGAAATTATGTCACCTCGTTTTATATTGTAATCTTTCACTGACCACCTTGACAGAAAGACGTAGTCCGTGTTTTTCGATTCAGGATTAAGTACAGGTTGCATAGAGATGCCTTCAACTCTAGCCACGTAACCGACTGTATCCAAGAATGTTACGCCGATTGGAACTCCTAGCAGCATGGACCTCAAAAAACTTCGAAGCCACATTGATGCGTCGGTTACTGTTCCTAAGGCTTAAAATTTTACAGACATACTAGGCGTGAAGGTGTGTGAGGTTTTATATAGTGAACATACTTTTTTATTTTTGTTGCATTGTAATTGCAATTTCACATAATCCGCGATTTATATGCCAGAAAGTGCCCTTGACAGACGTCTCATGTCGATGTGAATGTCATTATCAGACCAGAAGTAATTAATATTCATAAAAATTAGGCTACATTTAAAATTACTCGTTTAATGCGCAGTAGTGAAAGCTTTTAATGATTCTGAAAAACAGTTTTTTCATAACTATATATTAATATTTGATAATCTATAACGATGGCGTTAACTTATTTCATATCTGTACCTTTTGTCGCGTCTATTTCAGTCAAACGATGAATGACCATAGACAAAAAATAAATTTTTAGAACAATCTCTATTACAAATACTCAAAAAAGTGTTGATGCTTTCTGTAGTAAATCACAACCACCATCAACCAAACAAATTTCATATTATTTATTCGTGTTTATCAAGTACAGCATCACATAAAATTAATAAATTAGTTAAACTAGTGTCCGTCAATATTCTGAAAACTTTTAGAAAGGACTCTCTACAGATGGATGTGTTCCGTGGTGAAGAAAAACTTACAACCTGCATAATCAGCTGTCAATGAAATAGATCATCTGTACCTGTAAATATAAAAACTAAAACAATCATAACTCGTTTCACGGTGATAAGTTCAAGTAATGGTTTGAAGGATTAAAGAACAATGTGACCTCGTCGCGTCGTTTGGCAGGACCTGAAATTGACCAGAAATGGGATAATAACCTATCAAGGTTCAAGGAGTCCACCATGGCCGGGCTTCCGTGAGGCCACGAGGAGTGCCGTCAGCGAGAACGTGAATTACAAAGATGTCCGCTGAATTCCCGTTCGCGGCGAAGACAGTGAGTCCATTGAAATGCAACGAGAAGCCTTGGGACCTGTGGGTAAGTGAGATCGGTCACCTGTCTCCGCGCCGGGACAACGATGGCACGTTCACGACACCCGCGGCAGTGGACAAGAGCTCGTCCACTCGCCGCGTCCACGAAGCCCACCCGTACAAGGTCGCAGAGAAGGGCCAAGCGCGATATCGGCGCGCTGGCCTCAACAGGCTCAAGTATGAGAGCATGAGCCTTCACGGACTGTTCCCGCAAATGGACAATCTGAATGCTGCAGTCTGTCACATGTGCGGAGAAATTGTGAAGTGTAGTGCAGCCTATAGACATTTACTCGAATCCCATAATGGTGCTGAGCCAATCCTTCCACCCCCACCTCCGACCGTTAAACTAAAATCGATTCCTAGTAGAAGTAGACATAAGAAGGAACCACCACCTCCGCTTCCTGTGGATATACATCCTTTAAAGATGGAGACATCCCCAGTGCCTGCTGCCGCTCCGATATCTAGGATAGTTCTGCCCCAACCTGACTTACAGTACCTGGAAGAAGCCAGCACCTCATCGGCCATAACCGGTGAAGTGCAAATCAGCATGGAGAGTGGTGAGTTACCCGTAGTCAGTATACAGGATACAGAAGACTTACCACTTGGTGAAAACCTAACTGATGATATTTTCGCCATCATGAACTCTGAAGGTATACAGAGTGCAGATGACATCACAAATGCAGCAGATTGGAAGAATATTATAAAGGACATTCATGAGATTAACTTTCCAATGGCTACAGACAACATACAAACACCTGACTTATATGCTGCTACATTGGACTCATCTTTAGCGGGGTACGCGATACCAGAAACGGATTTAGCGAATTTAACGTTTCCTGCTAACACCCCATCCATGTTAACCGTAGTAGATAATGTACAAAATGCTCAAGTCAAAGCGCCAGTCTCGTCGACCGCGAAAACGCAAACGCGTAAAACGAGTAAAACGAAATTTAATTTACGAGAGTACGATCCTAACAAGCACTGCGGCGTGGTCACCGCCGAGAACCCGAAGCCCTGCACGAGGTCTCTGACGTGCAAGGCGCACGCCTTGTCGCTGAGACGAACGGTGGAGGGCAGGGCGAAGCCCTTCGACACGTTGCTAGCGGAGCATCGAGCATCACGCGACGCGGCCGCCTCTGGGACCACCTACAATCCGCCTGTCAGTCACACTCCCGTCCCAGCCGTGGCGGCTACCGTCCCGCCCGCACCCGTCAACCTCCCACCGCTCCTAGTCAATACTTCGCTAGACCTCAGCCTGTTCAACGGGCTAACGGCCGAACAGCAAGGAACCGATCTCTACGCGAGCTGGCTCAACGTCGAAGACCCAGTGCTACCTGACACGTCGAGCATCACCTCTCTACTTAGTCAACCGTTGCCGACCGACCCCTTTCTACTGCCGGACGACGCGGAAATCCCTGCAGACATTAATTATAGTATAGCACCGCCGGCGCAGCCCACGCCGCCGATCAAAGAGGAGAAGGAGGGTCCGCCGCCGTTGGTCCCCGGCGACGTGTGCTGGTATAGCTCCTGTCCGCGACCGTTAGCTCTCTGTACGTACAATGCGTCTCACGCGGGCAGCGCGGTGACCTTAGGCAAGAAATTCGCGACCGTCAGGTCCAATATCAAGTCTTCGCTGACGCGCTCGACGAAGGCCGGCACCACGAACAATTTCTACGGCCCGAGTCTGTCGCTGTCGAAGACTCTGCACGTGAACAATACTAGTAAATCGAACAAACCGGAAGTGCGTAAACTGATAGTGACGTGTTCGAATAGTGGCAAAGAGGTGCAGACGTTGAGTGATATATTCGGGGGGGAAGTGCGGCACGAGACGCGGATGAACGGGCACTTGGGGCCCTCGGAGCGCAAGGCGCGCGCCTCGACCGCCAAGAGCGCCAAGCGGCCCGCGCAGTCTATGCTGGACCTGGCCTTCTCGTTCGACCCGCTGCTGGCGGACGAGAAGTGCTGAAGCGATAAGCAATCACCGGTTGTGTAGTCACTTATTGTATATTTATTTTTTGTAAATCGGACTGGCATTGTAAATGTTCAATAATCACGAATTTCTATCCCACGACGGAATTTAAAACGGCAACGTAAAATCTCACACCCGCGGGAAGCGAACTAACGTTTGTATTATTTTGTATATTATTTATAAGATTTTTTTACGCGGCCCGCCGCTGGAGAATTATGAAAATAGATTATGCAGAATGGTTGTATTTTTTCGATATGACGTCGTAGACACTGAAGTGGATGCTGAGAAATGGCCTAGGATTAATGTTTAATGTGATGAAAATTTCCATGTAAAAATATAAATATTATTAAAATTAAGTTGCCTCCTTTTCAAAATACCTCATTGAGCTTATTGTTTTAATGTACACCTCATTGCATTTTACATTGTTACATTTTCCCACCGCCTGTGAGAGTTCAAATATTTTTATATTGTAGGTAGTCAAGCAAAAAATCAATCTATTTTTTTTTACGAATACTGTTAAATTTATCTTTAAACTCATTGGGATATATACACAATAACTCAACCACAAGCCAAATTTTCTAGTAAACAGTAGTTACAGTGCTCATCTTATAAAACAAATAAGAATGTATATAATATACTGTAATAAACAAAGATGGTCAGTCTCAGTAAGTAAGTGTACTCAACAAACAAAAAATACTGTTAAGTAGATTTTCTACCGGTAGTCGTTCTGGCTGCTATCATTCGTGAGACTAATAATAAAATATTTAGGTTCTGCAGCTGATAAGTCATACACATTTCCAGATCTCTAAGAATGGAATTGCCATCATAAGGTAAGCAAGGGAAAGTAAAGTATGTATTCTTTAATGTCGTGAGCGAGACAAGAACCTATTATCCAGTTTTTTTATGACAAAGGAGGACGGATAAGCTTGATGGAAGGTGAAATATCCCAACCTTATAACATCTTGACACGATGTCCGTCGACCTGTTTTGGATACCTTTAGATATTCAATGTTAAAAGAATAACTAAGTACCTTATAGCGATGTAAGTATTTTTAACTTTTCCTACTCCTCCTTTTTCTACTGTCATCCGTGAACAAACATGCACTCGGCTGCTGTTTTAAATAATACATAAATTGCAAAACTCCCAACATTTCTTTTTTAAGACAAAAAAATTTACTGCAAAACCTTTAAGGATTCCTTATTTTCTTATGAAATTAATTCTTGTCGCTGAGTAAATGAATAAAAGTGATTTTAATATAAATACTAGCCCTAGAGGGCCCTATAGTAGTAGTAGGCATCATATAAGAAGGGATTGTAGGAGGGAACAAAGATTTATAATATATAACGTGAGATTTATCTATAAATAAGTTTTACTACGCGGTCAAAATAATCTACTTCAAATTATATATGTACTAATTTTTGACCAAAATCATAAGGGACGTTTTTCATGTTTATATGAAGAATAATACAATAATGTTTATTACATAAATATTTTATAACAAGCAACGTTGAACAAAAGCCATAGATGTTACAATTGCTAACAAATTACAATGAATAGGTCCTAACAACTTCTATTTCTAATAATTGCGTCTCAATAATGTAGAGATATTTGAAAAATGAATTGGTAGTCTGAAAATAATATTCGTTAGGATACAGCCTTGTATACAATAAATGAGTCCTAAATTAATTATTAAGATTACAATGAAAACTATATTCTATGAAGTCACTTCCTAAATTTAGACTTTCCTTTTGTCTTTGACTTGACGATTCCTTTGAATTGATGAGATGTAACAGCCTTTTTCCTGTGAAAAATCGTTTTCCCTTAGGTTAGAGTTACCACCGATATTCAAACACAATATTTGCCATTAGCACCATTCTAGGCTATTTTTGTTGTAACTTTAAAAGGGAATAGATGCTTAAGATTGTTGTGTTTTTTATGATTATGGGCCTATTTCTTAAGCGCTGGGCACAATTTGATAGACTCAAAGACAGATTTTCAACTGGGCTATGCACCTCAACAGTTACAGGTCATTACAATTGAATAACTATTTTGATTATAGTATTGACCACATATATTCGCCATATAGGCACTGTTATTAATTTCTAGGTTCGACTCTCGTCTACGTTATCAATTTTACTTATTCCAAATAAAATTACCTCTTATTAAGATTCTTCCTCGATAGCGGAAGGTACGCGTAAGGATCCGGTTTGCCTTTCTTCTTAATATCTCCTTTCGCCTTCTTCGAACGATACTCTGTACCGACTGATGTCGCGGACGCGGCTGCATCTAGCGGTCTGAAATTAAATAACACAATAGACGTTTTAAGTAGGCAAATGAAACCGCTCGTTCGTTGTCATAGAGATCTCTCTTGGCGACGAAGAGAGTTGCACAAACTGCACTGTGCATTATAACCTAATCACCGTAACGAGTAATAGGCAAAGAAATATGACTTATAAACCTTATTTTTGTATGGGGTCGCGGGAAAGAGACATTGCTCTGTTCACTTGTTTTGTTAATTGGCAAAAGTTAATGTATGCACCTGTGGATGCCCTTGCCCCCAGCTTTGTATTTAGATGCCACAGTTGCGGTTGGAGCGCGACTTCTATTCGTCTTTCCGCTCTTAACACTCAATATGTCGTCGTAGCGACGCTTGGCGCCTGTCTTTAGTAGTTTTGACGGTTTTTCTTCTCTCTCGTCATCTGGAACATAGTTTTACACTTGAAGCAGCTCAGTTAATGTTTCTAATGTACTGTGGGAATACAATATCCACAGTCCCAGTTTTATTATAACTGCAACATTTTGTGGATTCTTCAAATCCGATAGTAACAAAGTTAGGTTTCAAACGCAATTATATTCCTAACTACATCGCAACAAAAGACAGTTTTAAACAAATAATAATACTATTTAAAGATTGTACCTGTATCATCGGTATCAGGGTCAATATCTCCGCTGGGCTTCCGTTCATCATCATCATCAGCAAAGTCTTCGTCGGTGATGATGAGTCGTCCATCAGCCGCTGTACGGAAGCTGCCATCTTTCTTCTTTTGTTTTTTCTCTTCTATTGATTTCTTTTGTTTTGGGTCAGTTGCTGAAATTTTATTTGATGATTTCATCACTGATAATAGTGTGCAACTTTGGACATGGGAAAAGCGCTGAACTACTTATGATAAACATTAGGTTGTTTAAATCCCAAAATAATATTGAACTTTGACAGCAACTAAAACGGTTTCGGAAAAAAATCGACCACACACCAGTCGAACACTATAACTGAACGACGATGCCTAAAAAGTGTTATGGACACTTGCTAACTTATTTCAAAGTCAAACCTGTAATTTTCCTAGACGAAGACACATCTGCCAAATCCACAATATTCTCCGGGTCGTCCTGGATCCACGCTTGGGTCCTGCCCTTCTTCGCTTTAACCTTGGGTCTCGGTTCATCTTCTAGACCTTCGAGCTCAGAATCAGAGTCCTTAAGAATATCATCAAGGGTTTTCGAGACGCCCTTAACAGCGATATCAGTTTCGGAGTCCGAATCTTGCCCTCTAAAAAAAGGTAAGGGAATCAATAAAGATTTCCCTACGTTTCCACACACTTACTTCTAATATTTATTTCATACAAAAAGGCGCTAGATTACTTTTTCATTTTGTTCAAATTGTATTTTAGTTTAATTCTTAGGTTGAAAAGAAAATAATAATTTTAAATATTTTATAGCATACTATTTGGGTTACTGGTTTATGGACTAAAATTTAGCTGATCACAAAATTATTGCTTTTATGTAACCTATTAAAATAAGATTCCTAACCTGCTGCCGTCTTTCATCTTCTTCTTCCTATTATCAATCTTCCTGATGTTCCGCAACCTCCGAAGCATCACCTCGTCTTCTCTTGGAATTAGTTTCTGTATAGTTTCAGCACCGAATTTCCGCACCATTCGCGATAAGAAGTACCCAATTTCGGTTCTCGTGTGTCGTTTACAGTCGTCTTGCATGGATGACAATGTTTTGAATATGAGGGGTAAGCTACCGGATAGCGCGTCCTTTGGAATAACTTTCGTGTACACCTAGAATGGTTTTGTTTATTATTTTATGTTACATTGTGTCATATCGTTATAATGATATGTGTATAGTGCATTTTTTGTCACTTGGGAAAAGACCACAAACACATATGGCCGATTTCAAACCATAGAGACTTAGTGGTGCCCTTTTATAGAGTGTAGACATAGCCACAGATGGCATAGGGTTAAAGAAATAAATACATTTTTACGTTTATTTACGTTAATTTATTTTTAGAATTTTTATTAATTTTAGCATGAAATTAGGTTTTTATTGAGTGAATTTGAGCGTTGAATCCAGTGTCTTAACGTGTTTTCAGTGTAAATAAACGGTAAACATATTGTTTATAAACAATAAATAACCTTGTGAAAAATCACGATACCAAGTAAGAAAAAATACACTATTATTGTTCCTCTACGCATTCGCACTGTACCTTCAAGAAGCTCATAGCGCCGGCGACCACTTCCCTATTGGCGTTGAGCATTTCAGCGGCCATTTTCTCCAACAGACTTTGCACAGTCTCGAGTCCCATTTCTTCAGAGAAGTTGAAGAGAGCCGAAGCTATCGCGCGAATCGTTGCGCTGACTATCCTGGGTAAAGGCGCCGTTAGGCCCGACTCCAACATTTCTATGAACGCTGTCATGCCTATAAAACCAACATTTGATATAATTATAAAAAGTCCTTACTGAGTCCTTGCTGAGAGTGCTGAAATAAAATGATTATTTAATCGGAAATCTTTGATCTCCTCCATGTTATATAAACGCGGCGTACTAGCTGATGAAAATTAATGTTATATGTGAACTTATGTGTTTCATTTATATTTTAATATGTATTTACATACAACAAAAAGAAAGTAGAAAACTGATAAGTTCTGAGTATATCTAAATCATTAATCTAAGAACTGTGACATCTGAGAATATCAGCATTTGATTCACTAACAAATATTCTAATACCAACCTCCGTCCCGTGACTTAAGGACATTTCCAACCGTATTGATGAGATTGAAGGCGCACTGCCTGCACTTAGAATTGATGTCCTTCGTGCATATCACAGCTTCCGCTATTGCCGACTTTAAGATCTTGCTCTCGGAGTTCAAATTAGACGCCGACATATTGATAAAGTGTTCTATGCATCTGAAAATATATACATGATCTGTGAAGAGTTTGTATGAAAGCATTAATCTCAGGAACTACTAATCCGATGTGTTATTATAAAAGTTATTTCGTGTTTGAAATGGTTATAAGCTATCAGTTACTGTTCTCACAGAGGACTATGGCAACGCACGTGGGTGTTTTCAAGATCTATAAGATTGGATTAAGCTTATTTTAGTACTAAATAAAGGTGGAGAAACGCCTTGAACTGATGCTATACATTGTTCATCAATACGCGCGAACATAGCGTTGTCTCTTTCCCACAATAAACAGGGACAAAAGTATTAACTGGACACTAAGTGAGTGTGTGACCACGTGCCAGTCCCTAAAGGCCTTACCTCAGTCTTGGCGCTTTGCTGCTATCGGCCACCTTACTGAGTGACGTAACCAGCAGCTGCTTAATCTTCTTATAATTATCCCTTAAAAACTCCTTACAGTTCTCCCTCTCACTTTTAAATATCTCTTCCAAAACCCTGTACGCCTTCTTATGCTCCATCTCTAGCATTCTAACTCTATCTTTATACTTTAACTTGCTGTCGTCTTCATCTTCTTTCTTGACCTTCTTACCCTTTTTAGGCTCTTCGAGAACCGTCTCGCTCAATGGATATATCCATATCTCAAATAAATCTGCTATCCGGGAACTGCTTTGGTAGAAAACTAATATTCGTATGATATCTAGTATGGATTCTCTTTGAAAATGATTGTTTGCTGAGCCTTCTAGTTGATTTAAAGCGTTGTTGAATAGTTCTTCACGCAGTGCCTGGTCGCTAATTGTTAGGTATACCTAAAAAAATTTGTATTTCTTAACACCTTATAGCACAATACACAAGAAAACATAAATAAAATTATTTTATTAGAACAAAAAAAATTATATCCTGAATCGCACACACACGGCTTTACCGTTACAGAGCGTCTGAGAGAGGGGGAAAATGGAAAGAAACTAGTGTTATCTGTTTTGCGAGGTGTTTTAAACAAGGGAAAATTCGAGTCCTACATTACATGTAGATGTAAAGTTACTTTATAAGTTTGCTGGAAGACCTAATACTCGCATTCAAGTTAAGTCAACTGGGGACCTACAACTCACCTGTATTGTCTCCAACGCCGCCAGCCTCTGCCCCTCCGCCGTGCTACCTTTCACGGGCGTCATGTATATATTCAACAGAATCGGCACGTAGTTCTTCGCGTATCTAGCCAGTTCCGCTTCGTCCTTCTCGTTGCCCTCGCAACTCGCGATCAATTTCCTCAACCCCGCCATAACAGGGGACCGGAACTCCGGATTATCTTTCAAAACCGTACCTAGGACCCTGGCCATTATCTTGAAATTGCTTATATCCTTCGGGTTATTGCAGAAGCTGGGCAATAAAGCCCATAATTGGTTGCACAAAAGATCGTAAGTGTGCGAACCGGCTGTATCGTTCGCTTCGGAGAGTTCACGCGATTTTCGCCGACAGAATGTGGCCATTTCTAAAATTTCCGTCGCGAAGAACTTTAGCGTGGAGTGGGTTATTTTTTCCTTCAGTACGGGCAAGAGCCAGCTTCTGTCGAGGTTGATAGATTCGCCGGTGCGTAGAGGGATTATTTTTAACACGAACTCCGGGCCTAGAGATTTAATTGCACACCCCGTAGCGTATTCCGCCTCCTTTTCGTTGAAGAAGTTGTGACTTTCCCGTCTGTCGTTTAATTTTCTTAACAGCGGTCCGACGGCGTCCGTGACTTTCTCATTTCCTACCTTTAAAAAAATCAATAAATGACTATTTGTAACAATTTATTGTTGCAATAAAGTACAAAAAATAAGTTATTTAGGTAAGTTCAATTCCAAATCTATACTTTTAATTTTATTTGGGAAAATACAACGTTGAAAATTAAAAATATACTTAAAATACCATTTTATATGTGTATACAAAAAAAGGAAAATGGAAAATTCCTATTTAAGAGCAAATCAATATGTAACCTCACCTCGAAGCACACAGCAATCGTCAATATAACGTGCTTTATGGCTTGATTGAAGGGATTATCTAGACCGGTGCCTATCGTTTTAAAAACTTCGTCAATAAGGGCTTTGTGCCGCACCAGTACATCATCAGACTCCACTGCAGGCTTCACGCAGTCAAGTAGTATGGCCTAAAAAAAGGAAAGTAATTTTAATTATTAAATACTCAATATCTTTGTTACTTCTTACATTACTAAGTCAACTAATAGTTTAAACGCCATGCTGCTACAAGTAAGCTCGTCTTTAACAACTACCACAATTTGTATGTAATGACGCACGCAACAAGAAACTTTGTTAGAAAGATTTCAACTCAGGAATCGAACCCAAGACCTTGTGACCTGCATTGCACTATGTTAGCTAACAACTTTGAACTATCGGAAGTTCGGACTCACTTTCAGGGCGTTGGTAGAAGCCGAGTTGACCTCAGCAACGTCTGAGAGCCACAGCTCTGACACGCAGATGCCCACGAACGGAGGCAAGTTCGGTATGCACAGGTTCAGGTCCAGGCTAGAACAAAAGGAGGTTAAAGTTACCTCATGGCTAGAAATTGAATGTCTGTTTAAAGACAGAGTTTTTAAATAGCACATAAAACATTTAGGACCTTCATATGCTTCCCTAGGTGTTAAGTGTGTTATCTTATCTATAACTAGCGGTCCTGTCCCGGCTTGGCACGGGTAGACATAAATAAGTACAAATATTTAAATTATAAGCATGCTAATCAAAACGACCATGAATCACTAAATTAGAAAAAAAAATGTTTTGCGCGTCCTCTATGTTAACGACCGTGGTCTATCTCCCTGGTACAGGAACCGCTGCGAGCGTTCAGTGTTAGTGTCCCGTGCACGCGTTCGCGAATTCCTATCTCTATTTCCTTCAAGTCGCTGCGACGATCTTGCATTTTGTTCTGCAAGACGAACCTGAATATTCGACGATAGATATTCTGGCTTGCGATTGGGACGCGTACACTCTAATACTTTCCAGACGATCATGTTAGAAGACTCTCTAATACGACGACCTTTTGCTAATCTCGCTTGGGGACTATTCTTAGATAGCTGCGGTCTTCTTCTTCTAGGCATATTGCTAGGAAGGATATTTATTTTAAATCAGAGAAATTAAGAATAAGAAAATAGAGCCCCCTCTATCGTCGAATTAGATATTCGATGCGCCGCGTGGCGGCCGCAATGTATTTTTATTTCATGATATCTTTTGAACGGCATGTCCGATTTCAATAACTAAAAAAGCAATCATCAGGTATTGAGATAGTCTTGAATATTAAATTATTTATTTAGATAAAAATTTATAAATGGTATGGATAATACGGTCTGATTTTGATCAGCATTTCTATTAATTTGTTCAATGTAAAAAAGTAGTTATAGCGACGTAACTACAATAGTTAGGCATATGCTCTCGGGATGTTTTTTTGTAGATATTGATATATTCTATAATATTGTGGAACATTTTTTTGTCCTATCATTAATAGTTTTTGCAGCGTATGCGAAGAAAGATATTTTACGGCTAATTTTTTTACGCCTTCCGTTGGTTTTAGTAAGAATTTCTATAGATGTTTATGAACACACACACAGATTGAAACTGCAACAATTAGCCGTACATTGCTACCATTAGTCAAAATATTAAATATCATAGTTAATATAAATAAGACGTACTTCCCTGATTGCCTGTTCTTTAAGTTTTTATAACAGATTTTAAAAATTCACTTCATTTGCTAGTGAATCTAGTCCAGTCAGTGAATTAAAGATATAAGATGTCTTACCTGGCTAAACACCCATACCCCTGCTGCATGACAGTCGTCCAGGCAAGTATTTGTCCAGTATCATTAGCCGGTGGGCGCGCCGCCATCAGTGCTCTGGTCAATTGGACGGTTAGGTTTGCCGTTATATTACAAATGTCTCTCGGAGCGGCGAACACAGCGTGCAATGTTTGAAGACAACACGTCTTTATGTACACGTTGTTGTGGGTCATTAGTGACAGTATGGCTTCGCAAAGACTCTGGAAAGTTATTATACAGGTTTTAAGAAATTTAATAAGCAATTACATATTACATTTTTGCTAAAATCTACCTATAATTACAATACTTATAGATCTTTGTAACATCAGTACTACAGATAGTTCAAAACCAATGGAGCAATATGACAATACACAGTTTTGCATATATGACAAGCCCATGGTCACGTTGTGTAAAATGTATGGCTTATTCAAGGGGGGTTACAGTTCCCATTCTATACAAATGTGTCATAAAACAATAAAAATGAAAATAATAATATTTATTACAAATAAATTAAGATTATTAAATAGGTGTTAGACAAATTAAAAATCTATGAAGGTGTTCTTCAATAAAAATTTTCCTTTGTCCACAAACTAAATTTGAATAAAGTCTGGTAGGATACTGAAATCCTAGGATATTCTCACTTAGAATTCCTAAGGTAATTTTTTATAATAATTCTGTTTATACCTTAATATAATCCTTAGTGAAAACTGGCAACACATCACGCAACAAAGTAAGGATGTGCAACACCGTTCTGTGCCCCGACAGAAGTGCTTCTGGCTTTATTTGCAACAAGCAATACTCAGCGACTCGATTTGATGCTGGGTGTACTTTCAGTACCTATTCAAAATTGAATACATAACATTAAAATGCAGAAATTAAAATCTTAGAAATTATTGTTCCATTTAAAAAAGAGTCTGCTGTTATGTAAATTATATTCCTCTATGACAAACTTTACAGGAATATACATATATCAAATATATGATATTCATCTATTCTCTTACTTTACTATTATCTTCTGTCGGAATCATGAAGCAGCTACCTCGGAGAATGGAAGTCACTCCATGCTGGGCTGCTTTCCTTACCTAATATGTAAAATACACAGAGAAAGTCAAAAATAGAAAGAAATAATAAATATAGCCAAAAAAAGAAAGTTTTTTTTTATTTTTTATAAAAAATATATATTAATTAAACTTACTTTAGGCTTAGAATGCAGTGTAAACGCCAAAACACTGTCAAACACCTTCATAGTAGAGGAATTTGCCCACTGCGCATACTCCTGAGCTCTAAGCAACACTGACAAACATCCAATGGTACTTCTTAATAGGGTACCATTCTCTGATTGAGAGTTCTTCTCTAGGAGATCAGTAAATATACTAGCTGAGTCGGAAAACTGCTTTCTTAGTACTGCTTGGGGTACAGATTTAATGCCCATTGATAATAAAGACACAGTGGCAACAAGACTCTCTTCACCTTCTGAGGATTTGAGTGTTTGCATCTGGAATTATTATAAATAGGAATATTATAAAAGTTTTGCTGTAATACACCATTTGGAGTGAGACTGACAACAAAAAGACCTAATTGACATTATGTCTATAAACATCTATATATAATAAAGAGTATAATATACATATTATGAGACATTAACTTACCAATGCAGCAAAATATTCAGTTGTACTTTCTTTGCCCCCTTGTTCCTTTATTACCTCTGTCACTGCAGCTAATACGGCTAGCATTTCCTTGTGCACTATGTTGTTGGAATCAAATCTGGTTAGTAGCCTACATAGACATAAAATATATTAGATACAGCTTTTACAGCCAATCAATTATCGGATTAAATATTGATAGTTTTTATGTAAAGCTGCATTGAACATCAAACAAATTAAAAACCAGTGTTCACTTAATAATGTGTCATGCACCAATTTAATAAGATACTTACTTGCTGAAACTAACATTTGAACACTGACTCCAATCGGATGCAAATGTTTGAAAGGTCTTAAATGTTCCAGATTTCTGTGATGCAGAATATTCAGTTTCCGTATCATCGCCAGTGCGAACAGACATACTCTCAAACTCTTTTGCAATAGAATCATCATCTTCAGATTTCTTGTGCCCATAGAGTGTCATGGCATCATGTTTTTGTAGTGCTTGCTGTGTCAGGCCAGTTCCTCCTTGTAACAACTTATAAATTAACGTTCTAACAAAAAGAAGATCCTTGCCAATCATGTAGTTCCAAAAGTGATCACAATCAAAATTTTACGGATATTTGGAAGGCTCTAATACCAGTTTTTGTTTTAGTGTAATCGAATATTATGACAGAAGAGAGTGTGACTGAAGATAGATTATTAACAAGGTTAACTAATAATAAATAATATTATATTGAAGTAAATAATGTAGTAATTAATATAATTTGTTTATCATACCAAGATTTTCTTGAAAGAACCGGGATTTTGCTATTTCTCTGTACTTTTGAGTTTTTGGGTTTGAGTTTGATGACTGCCCTTTTTGCCATCTTTTGCCTTTTGATTTACCCTTAAGTTTTGATCTAAATTTGGCCATATTTATTTTTATTTCATTTCACCTCTACACCGATCAAAACACACGTGGGTTTGGTTAACTTTATATTTTTATCCACATTTATTTGACTTTGACAATTGACATGTCACTGCGGACACCGCATACAGATTATGAATGTGATTCAATTATGAAAGTTCCGAAACTGCGTGTTAAAATAAATAGATTTTAGGAATAATTTTATTATGTTTTATACACGAATGAAATTTTTGAACATTGTGTATACCTACAGTAAAGGAGTCTTAAGTCAGGGACTGAATTCATTATGAATCAAGTTTTTAATTCTAAGCAAGTTAACCTTTTTATTTTGAACATCACATTATTTTTATATTCTATGGTATCTATAGCTTACGTCTGTGATACCCCGCTGATAATAATAGGTTTTTCATTCACGTCACTTTCGGGCATTCTTGTTTAATTGACGTGCACCTTGTTTGTAAATAATAACCGCTGGAAATAGTCCATAGTGTGAAATACACGCATTCCTTAACCGGGTGCACATTACGTAAACTATTGCTAAGCATTCTAATTTGTGTTAATGTAATCCTAACCTTTAGCTCTTCCATTTGTGTTTTAAGTGAAATGTGAATAAATAATGCCGCCTTTTAGAAGGAAGAAGACTTCCAAGTCGTTCCCTGTTAAAGTTTGCACGCTCGATGCTGAATTAGAGTTTAATTTGGAGGTAAAAGATTACAAAGTCGTCTTATTATAGAAATTATTAGTTACCTGTCTGTGTATTGTTAATATCAAATTTTTTCAGTGTGAGTCATGCAGTGTGCACTGACCTAAGGGTCAAATAATTCTACTTTGCAATTATTATATAGCAGTACCCTATTTCCAAATGTATAAGGAATGTGGCAATGTTCATTAGACAATAACATAGAAAAAAGAAATGAACTCGACTATAGATATAGAATAGTTCATATAACACTATAAAACGAATTATTTTATAATAAAATTAATTATATTACAGACTATTCTACTATTATACTTTATTCTATTGTAAAGGGAGTTTTGATTACTAAGTATCATATTTTATCAAAATATGTAAATAGGGTCATTCATAAAAGAAAGATATCTAGGGAGATTCAAGCATTAAAATTATTCTGGTAGTATTCAAATTATTCTTATGACTATAAGTTATTAATTCTAATAGGAATTATTCCTGCATATATGCAATACTACTTTTTCAACTATAGTGATATTTCTCTTTAATTCCAGTGGCGTGCAACTGGAAGAGATCTATTTGACTTAGTTTGCAGAACTATTGGCCTGAGAGAAACATGGTTCTTTGGCTTGCAATTTGAAGATACCAAACATTTTATTAGTTGGCTGAAGTTGGATAAGAGAGGTATGTCATGACACTATGTAAAAAGTGAAACATTTTTAGAAACTTAATTAATAACAATTTACTAACCAAGTTGTGTCCCTATTTTTCAGTACAAGACCAATGCGTCTCCCAGATGCCTGGTACTCCATTCATGCTGCTTTGCAAGTTATATCCTGAAGATGTGGCTGAAGAACTCATACAGGAAGTTACCCAGCACCTTTTGTTCCTACAAGTGAAGCAAGCAATTCTTAGCATGGATATTTATTGTCCACCTGAGGCATCGGTTCTCTTAGCGAGCTATGCTGTCCAAGCTAAGGTCAGTTGTCATATTATATAGAATTGTAGGCCTATCAAAAAAATGGTTTACAAATTTTAATCAAATCAGACAAAAGGATATAATGGATTCTTGAGATTTATATTTGACTTATTGTATAGGTGACAATCATTAATAAATTGTGTCTATTTACAATATTTCAGTATGGGGATTACGATGAGACTGCATACAAACCGGGGATGTTAGCTAGTGAAGATCTTTTACCTCAACGGGTGATAGACCAGTATCAGATGACTCCTGAAATGTGGGAAGAGAGGATTAAAATATGGTTAGAGCTAGTTTTTACCAACAGTTTTAACCTTACATTTCATTTACCATATAATATCCAAACAAATAAATAAAGATAAGGTGTGTTGGGGAAAGCGGAAAATATACAGAGCTAAATAACAGGAGTACACTGAATTGCCAAGTTCAGTGCCATCTGTAGAATCACGACAAACAGACAGACAATCGAAAAAACAAAATTGACGAAATGTTTTTTTTTAATTTTAAAGAGAATAAAGTATATTTTATTTTAAATTCATATACCAAGAAATACAGGAAAATACCATATTGGCATATTATTCATGAAATGTTTCAGGTATGCAGACCACAAAGGCATGTCAAGAGATGAAGCCGAAATGGAATACCTCAAAATTGCACAAGATCTGGACATGTACGGTGTCAATTATTTTGCCATAAATGTAAGATTAATTATTATGTACTGTCTTTTTTAAATAACTATTGTTACAGTATATGTTACAGATGTCCAGACGAAACTCACTTTTATTAATAATATTTTCAGAATAAAAAAGAAACCGACCTCTACTTGGGCGTAACAGCGCTCGGCCTGAACATTTACGAAAAGGACAACAAATTAACGCCGAAGACAACTTTCCCGTGGTCGGAAATCAAGCATATTTCATTTGATGACAAGAAATTTGTGATTAAATTCGTAGACAAGTCGGCCAATAATTTTATATTCTTCTCGCCGAAGGGAATGAATAAGTTGGTGAGTATTTCAATATTTCATTATTTTTTAAATTACTATTTAATTTATATTAATTTTTAGTCTTGTCTGAAATGTATCATTATAATGTACTTTTTTTATTTTTCTTACCTTTAAAATCTATATTTCAGTTAATATTAAATAAAATGTACATTCAACATTGAAATATGTGAATTACTCATACTTTTTAGATTCTGGATCTTTGTATCGGAAACCATGATCTGTACATGAGGAGACGGAAACCTGACACCATGGAGGTTCAACAAATGAAGGCTCAGGCCAAAGAGGAGAAAGTTGTAAGTTTGGATATCTTATATCACTAGCATCTAAATGTTATTGTATTGTAACTGTGCACATTTTAGTTAAACATTTTTATCTTTTAATATGTATTTTGGAGTTATGTCATTTTCATTTAAACTTTCAATCTCTCTCAATCAAGCGACGTCAAGTGGAAAGGAATAAGTTGGCGAGAGAGAAGCAGTTGAGGGAAGCGGCGGAAAGAGAAAGAGCTGCCATGGAACAGAGGCTTTTGCAATACCAAGAGGAGATACGGCTCGCTAACGAAGCGTTGGTATGGTCATAATTAAAATGAAAACCAAAAACTTTTATGTAACGTTAATATCAGAAACGACATAAATGACTAAACCGATTTTGACGAGAATATCTGTTATAACTACCAAATCTAAATAAAAAGTAATTTGTACTAACAGCGACGTTCCGAAGAAACAGCGGAATTGCTAGCTGAAAAGGGCAGAGTCGCTGAAGAGGAGGCATCTCTTCTGGCGCAGAAGGCAGCTGATGCAGAACGGGAGAACGCTAGGCTCCGCTTGTCTAACATACGAACGGAAGAAGAGAAGGTACTTTTATCAAAGATATTCAAGATTTATGAGTATTCTCTATTTATAAGTTCTTTTGATCTACTTTTAAAGGTACACGATTTTCATATTTTTTTGAAATATGTTAGACGTTTGGAAATATGGATATTAAATTGGTGGAATATCGAAACTTGGCCTCGATCGAACTTGGTCACAAACCACAGTCTACAGATGAAACAGCCGTTAAGTTTAATCGCGTTTCGGTTTCAGTCTGTGGATTTCCAAATATCCAAAGCCAAAATAGGTCGACAGTGCATGCTGTGTAGACGTTATATGGCTGGGGTATTTCGCCTCCCTCCTCCTCTATCATTAATAAACAGACTTGTAAAGGTGCACCTAGAACGAAAGACTCGCGAGGCGGAATTCCTGACGGCGCGTCTCGTGGAAGAGTCGGAGAAGCGAGCGGCCGAAGCGGAGAGGCTGAAGTCCGAGCTCATGACTGCGAGAGTCGCCGAGAAGCAGGCCAAGGAGAAACTGCTAAACTTCCTCAGCAGGACCTCCACGGGGTCCCTGCCTCAGGTGAAAGAGGTTTTTGACTACATGATTTTCAATTATTGTCACGATATTAACAAGTCACATCTCTGCTCACAGATGAAATGTCTCTTTATAGCCCTATGCAATAAAGTATTACATTTAAGGATTTTCTTTTTAGGACTGTGAACTAATGAGAAACACAATTTTTTCTACTCTCGAACCCACTTAGGAAAAACTGAACTTTCTCTTTCAAACTAAGATTTATTTCTATACAATTTCAGTCTTCCACCGTGCCATCATCTCTTTTCCCGTCGACGTGCTCCCTACCTGCTGAGCTCAGCAGCGACGGTGTGGGACCCCTACACAACGGCGGAACAACCCCACCCGAAGCGGAACTCAACTCTTACCAGCTCGTACCTGATGATTCGGATCCGCACATACACCGCCTGTCACTCGAAATTGAGAAGGAGAGGTATAGTATATAACTTATACAAAATAGGAAGTCAGCGCATCTGGTTGAGATGTTATATGGCCGTATTACACCTACCATCAAGTGGTCTCTTATCATAAAAATAAAATCTAGGTGATACGCAGAGTCTTAGACTAGGTAGATTAATTACTTGTGTTAAGTATTTTGGATCTAATCTTGGCCTGGATTACTAATGGATTGATTTTCATTTCCATTATATTGTTTATTATGCATATTTTATTATTAAAAAATAAATCTTACCAGAGTGGAGTACCTGGCGAAGTCGAAGCATCTCCAGCAACAGTTGGACGAGCTACGTTGCGAATTTTCCGTCTTACGCGTGGAACAGCAGCCCGGAGCCACCCTGGACAGGCTGCACGAGGCTCAGACGAGGGCCGGGGACGACAAATACTCGACCTTACGACGCTTAAAACAGGGCTCCACTAAGACCCGTCTTGCCTTCTACGAGGAGCTATGAGGTATTTTTTTATTGAAATGCTTAATACATGCCATTATGCCAATGGAAGACTTGGGAAGTAGGAGGTGCCCACTTGATATATTTGTTTTTTTTTCTATTCACAGGTATAAGTACAACAAAATGTCACAATTCCACAAGAACTTGCATAGTTTAGTAATAACCAATATTATTCTATATTCATTTTTGTAGATTACACTGTTCCTAAATTCATAATGGCTTTAGAATATAAAATAACAGCAAAATAGATAATGATAGCTCTAAATGTATTTAAATTTTTATTTTTTTAGGACACTATTTATGTAAACGAGCCCTCATTCTCTATATTTTTTCGGTTACAGTTCTATAATCATTATTTAGAATTAGGTTCATATTCTACCTTTGTCGTACTTCAAATTTATCTTGCTCTAAAACAATTTTTTGAGGTACGAAAATTTTTATTGGAGTTATTCTTACTTCATCCTACATTCTAGCTGATCTCTTTACATTTTATCAAGACAATAAATTCAATTGACCAAAGTCGTATTTTTAAACTGACACTTTACTCGATAGGCATTTGTCTATTTACACGTAAAAACCACATTTTTGATATTATTTAAATTGGTCGATGGAAACATGCTAAAGCCGTTTTTGTATTACTAAATATATTACGGTTATTTATGTGCCTTTAGGTTCACTAAAAGCTGCATAATCATTCATTTTAAATATTTTACACTCTAAAATGTGCTGTCTTCCATATACTTATATAAAAAAACATCGCGACCTATAAATAAAGAACAAATATAGTTAAATGTAAATTTCATTTTAAGTTCGATTTGATCTGTAAGTACCTGTGTATTCTGTACTCTGTAGCAATATTTTTTTATGACAAAACAATTCAATGTGATGTACCTTAAGGTTACAAAATCGATGTTCAACAATGTGCCTTGTAGTAGTATATTTTAGAAAATGATTTTTGTAAATAAATACAATTTTTACGACAGTTATTTTTATTACTAAAATAAGACACTTAACCGTTTAAAACGCAAAGAACATATATTAAGATAGGAAGTCCTCTCCTTACCAGGATTCCTGCATCCGAGACGAGATTAACCTATACATGTATATAGCCTAACATACTCCGTGTTTTAAACCGTTAGGAGTGTCTCTTTATAATGTGTACTATTTATATAAACAACACACTTTTTTGAAGTCATATAATATCTTTATGTTCTTTAAGCTTTGAAATAGAGTCGATCAGCGTAGAAAGAACAAGAACTGGCAAGAAACTCGCCGCCACTTTGTTTGCCGCCAATGTGGGGTCAAAGGCCTGTACGCGCTAACTACATACAATCTAAATTATTGTATCACAAACACAAGTCTTGCCACATTGCTCATTTCTATAAAAATGACAACGAGCGGACGTAATAAACATAAAGTAATATATAGTTATAATAAAGAAATACTTTTCATTACGCCTTGAGAAACTTACTGTAATAATTAGAAAGCCACTATTTCAACATCAATCATCTTTTATTCACATAATAATAATAAATTACAACATTTGAAACCATTGTTCGACAAACAAATGTTCCATGGGAATATTATTGGCCAAATAACAATTATATGTTTGCCCTTAACAATAAGGTTGACTTTCCAAAAGACAATCAAAAGTTTTCATAGAATATTTGTTTGTATGTTCAATAATGAGCCCTGAGGACTATAGCTTCGTATATATACATAATTTTATGCATGGATAATAACGATCCATATATATGTATAACAAGGTTTTTATAGTATTTACATCTTAAGTTACATGCATTGTTACACGGTATTTCGGTTATAAATTGTATCATAGTATATTTTTCTATCGGTGTTAATCGGTTATTTTTTACAAAATATTGCAAAACCTATAATACAGACGAGACTCGAACCTACATTCACCTTAGCTAACGTATCTCGCCTACATTACTGGTAATTTGAAATCTCTTATCTTACAAAATGCTTGTTGCAATTTCAACCTTAAAAATGCTAAAATTTAACATTTTGCTTTCGAGCTGAAATAAATTTTAGTGCAATATGTTGGTACTCTACTGAATTTAAAACCACTGGAATAAGTTATTTAAATTAATTGCAAAAATTATTATTCATTGCAAATTGCAATTACCTTAAAATATATTGTTTTATCCATTTTCGGTAAAATGGTCAAATTATGTTATGTAATTTTACTGTAACATAAAAAAGTAGGCTATATTATTAATGTTTGTGATAAATGAACTTATAAGAATAAAATCTTGGCAGTGTAGTCTTGCCAATGGACTTGTGCCAAATTTAAAATACATAAATTATAACTACATTGTGCTTATAAGGTACTAAACCAATTTAACACTTGTGATGTTACATATAAAAACTACATTTTGTTATTTTTATAAAATTTACAAGAAAGGTCTTTTGAAGTATTTTCAATAAATAGATGAATAAATACTGACACTTCATACAGTTGTTGTCTAGGTGTAATTTAAATGACAAAATTGCATATTTTTTGAATTAACTGTAACATATAATTTTCGCCTTTTTTTTAAGATTATTGATGGAATGGTTACTATATTAATCTATTATCTGATTTTCACTTCATTAGTTGACTTTTCACTCTCTTCACTAGCTCCAGTGCAATTGGGCTCGCACAGCAACATACATGTAGTATGAGATAGGCAATAAATAATACTCAGTCCGCATAGTCAACTTAAGCTTTGTTGTAAAGCCTCTTATAGCTCACATTGGTGCCGCTATCACAAAACTCATTCATGATAATCCTACAAAGGAACAGATGGAAAATCACTATCAACAGTATAATAGAAACCCAAAACAGTGGGTTAAGGCCACCCAAACTGTGACCGTGTTTGTGTAAAGCGATCACATGTGACTCGTGAGGGGGCGCTTCCATAACTTCGTGAACATGTATCGCGTGTTTCAAATCTTCCATGTGCTGCTTATCAGCAGTTATATACAGGATCGCCGTCAAGGGCTCGGTGAGTTTCACGGGGAAGTACTTTCTGTATGGCCCCAATTGGACTGCAGAGTCCAGACAGCCAGCATCACAGGCATAATAAGTTTTATCAGACCGATCCAATGCTACAAATATGGCAGCTTTGTTATCTTCCTGTAGAATAACACTAACGTTTACGTGGGTCAAGTTGCCATAGTTAATCCTTCTAAATAAAAAGTCTCTGTGAAGTTTAGAAGGATGAATATTATACTCCAGATGTTGGTTACTAAACCTAAAACTACCAAAGCTTAATATCATCGCTTGGTTAACACCACTCGCGCCTGCTCTTAATAAATTGTGGCAACCCTGTTTTTCTAAGGTAAGCATCCATATACTGGCAACATTGTTTAGATTTTGAAGAGAATTTAACGGTTTCCATAAATTAAATGCGTCTAATGTTGAGTAACCTCCATAGCATCCCTCTGAATAAGTTAGGCTTCGTAAGATTTCAGCTTTTGTGGCTGGTTTTATGTGATTTTCGTGTTCATAGCTACGTACCTGAGATAGGATAGCATATATTGTCGCATTTATTCTGTCACCATTGATAACACCTGCAGCTTTAGAGTCTGAAATGTAGAAGCCAGTGTCCCACAACCCCTGCCACACTCTAGCATGGTTGTCCCTCAAAGAACTGAGAGCTGTATGATCTCCTGTTAGAGCAATAATCTTCTCCATTTCATCGATAGCTTTCTTTTCTACTATATCTTTATTTTTTGCATAATCTGCTTGCTTGATGGGACGGCTGTATTGTACTGTAGTAAATATGACAAGGTCTAAGCCATCTCGGGCTTCTATTTGTATCTTATTGCTTAGCTTACGACAAACAATAGCTGCTGCAATCACATTCTCACTATCAGGTATAGAAATCATACCCGTTACCACTTCATACTCCTTTGCATCAACTCCTTGGTGAAGCTTTATAACTTGTTTGACCGATGTTGGCCAGTCAGACAATCTAGGGACTGTCAGGTGTAGTGTTTTTGCCACATTCAAAGGATTGCTCACTAATATTTCCTGTACAAACAGTGACGGTATCGTTCTATGTGCGTAATACATGTATGAAACTTTAATTCCTGAAGAGCTGCACTGAAATCTGTGTACAATGCCGTTTTTGTAGTCAACTAAAGTTGATTCCTTCATATCATAATCATTGACAATATATAATGGGTGATAGTATACAGGCAAAGATAACGTTCTAACATACTTAATATTAAGATGTGAATCATGTTCCAATGTTATTCCTATTAGACCATTTCCAACATAAGGCACGTAGTTATGACTCAGTGAAGATAGTGTGGCTGCTGACTCTAATCTCAAATAAGCGTCGTATTGGTTTAGAGCGTCTTGAAAGGGGTTTATAAAGTTCCTATGGCAAACAGTCTGGCTGCTTGCAAGAGACCCTTCGCTGCTAAATATAGAGTTTAATATTGTCGGTCCCAGGTATAGTATGAGAAACACTATAATCAAGAATAAAACTACTACCTTTTTACGTGTCATAGGACCATCCGCTATTCTGTTTAGGCGGCGAAAGATCTCCCCGGCTCTCCGACTCATTTCGCTGTATGTTGAGGACCTTTCCATCACAAAATCACTCAATACGGGTCTGCTCAATCGTTTGTAATATAAATTAATGCTGTACCAGCATTTTGAATGATTAATATACTAAAAACAACACAATATTGTTTTTAAAATTGTTTTATCACAAGTCACAGGATAACATTATCACAAAACGAAAATATGTTCAGCTGACATTTTGACAACTGACACTCACGCAACGTTAACAACTTCCGGAAGTCAAATGACTGACCACAGATTACAGAGGAGAAATTGAATCAAAGGCAACCTTTTATAGAGCACTAGCTATAATCAAAGCTTAGTAGCTTCACGGTCAGAAACGATAATCTACATTTTTCCACTTCGGTGACACGATTCATATTTATATCTAAAAATCCTTAATTAAATACATACCTCATATTTCACTTATTTTATTTTGTCTTATATTATAATTAGATACGCAACAAAATAACCAAATAGATTTTTTTAACATTTATTGTACCTTAAAAATATAAAATGTCTATCACATAATTACCCCATTATAATACAAATAAAAGCAACATGATTTATCTGCAGGTCTTTGAAAATATTGCTGACGAGAGATTCACGTAGTGCCACATACAAAACAATATCAAAATACTGAAAATATATATTATATTAGCAACTATACGCCAATATTAAAGTCATTATACAAATAATTAATTTGATAATAATATAATACTCATTATAGAATAACAACAGCATACATTTTTAAGTTTAGTACGGCCAAATATATTTTTTACAATAAAAAGATTTATGTTTAACTCTTGGTACACAACTTGGTAAACTTTGTACAACATTAATATTTTATGATTGATAATTAATTATTAGGACGGCGACAATAAAAAGTGACATCACATAAACAATTAATACGATTAGAACAATCTTTTTTACTAATTAAAATAGAAAACACCGAACGTTAATAACTTATTATGTACTTCATAGTTTAGGAATACAACATTAATACAAAAATATGCATAAATAACTACAAAAAATATCGTTCTTTACACACTTTGGACAAATAAATAGTGGTAATAATTAAGTGACGAATACTTGAAGTAAATAGTTAAAAATAAAAAAAAATATGTATAGAATAAATACATTATCTGGAAATGATATTGGAATGTAGTAAAATGCAAGGAATAAATAGCAATAAAATAGGAACAAATCATTATTTTACAAGTTTTACAATTAATGCGTTAATAGAAAAATATGATACTAATTGGAATGTTTTAATTTGTTTTCCAAAAATATGTTCAAAAATGTACTTATGCGTTATTTGCATATTTCAATACTTAGATATTTAACTAGAAATTTTACTTAAAGTCACAATTATTATAGTTTTAAAACCTGTTTTATATTTGATTTATATTGAGTTACTATGTATACTTATTCTTGTTCTATAGTTTTCCACTCTGAGTCCGATCTTAGAATGACCACCTCATCTTCCGAGTCGGTATCTGAAGGTGGAATGTCTTCTTCGTCGTAATAAGGTTTCCGAACTATATCTGAATAGGAAATGATGACATTATTGTGTGATTTAACTGGTTTATGATTGGCTCTTCAATGGATCATCAAATACTTTTTATAGAGTAAAGTTTAAATTATGAACACCGTCTGTAGTACGCGAGTAGTACACATTTGAATAAAAAATCTTTAACGGTTAAACGCGATATATATTGGTTAAACTTATTTGAAAATCAATGATCGATGCCGTGACCGTGTTTATCGGTTAAAACCGATAGTATTTTATTTAAATATGAATAGCGTATTAATGTATAAATTAACACAGGATCAAAATTCAAAATATGCAATTTTTAATAGAAAAAAGAAAGGTCAACCGGTACTTACCGTACGCGTTATCGTCGCACAGCGGCCTCTTATCATCAGCCGGCAACTGGGTGAACAAGTAATCCCTCCTCGAATCCTTTGAGCGTTCCCGACAGCTGAAGCACCAGGCGCCGAGTGTGACCAAGCCCACGCCTATTATGCCCGCCACCATGACGAAGATCAGTCTCGGCATCCCCAGAACTTTGTCGTCGGGTTCCAGTTTGAAGAGGATGTTCGGCGTCACGTTTTCACTACCGCTGACCTATATGAGAAGCAAAGGTTACCTAGAAGTTACGTAGAAGTGACTCTAGTCCAAGTATACACTACGAACAAAGCAGACAAAAATTATGCAGATTCGGATACAAGACGAATTGCATTTATCAATTGATGATGTCATCAGATTGTTGAAATGGTATATTGTCGTTTGAAAACATAATAATATTTTTTACATGTTATTGCACATGATGGCACTATATAAAGTCAGAGATTTAAAATTTAAAAAAAAATAACACGTAGGGCACGGTAGCTCTATTGGTTAGAGCGACAGTACGGAACGCCGTGGACGCCGGTTCAAGTCCTGCCCGTGACGTAATTTTTTTTCAATTTAAAATCGATTTTTAATTGATAAATTGTCATAAGGTGGGGTATTTTTAGAAACATCTTTCATCGTTCCGCGTCTTTCACTCACCTTAACGTGTCTACTTATAGATATATATCCATCACTCTCTGCTAAAATGCGGACTTCTCGGCCCATATATGTCACCGGGAGAGATATGAGGAATCTCCCATTACTGTCGCTAGTGTTCACCGCAAGGGGACGCTTAGACTCGACTGGGTACACTTTGAGGTCCGTCGGTAGAGGTTGGCTGTTGTAGTCTAACGCAAGACCTAAATAAAAAGAAAACTTTTATATTTAACATAAATGTCAGTAATACTTTAAAGGGAAATTTTCTGTGTACGGAATCCTAAAATACACATAGAATACTCATTTTTTGTATCTCATTTTAAAAATACCTAAATGTTATTCTATTTATTTTGTAGCGTATATAGTATTAGTAACCACGAGATCTTCTAGACTATCACTACATATGTTAATACACTTACAAGGTACTAATAAAAAGCGAGCCTTACGTGAATCGATATTATCTCGGTTTTCAGGAGCAAAATTACGTCGTCAATGGCATAACATAAGTCCATTTTCCTCAGAGATAAAAATGTTACTAAATGTCTTACCGGTAATATATACGCTATCTGGATTATTCTGGATCGGTATCGGCTGCAATGAATTCGGTACAGTGTCGGAATCGACTCTCTTCATGATCACGTCTTTCTGCTTAATGACACCCTCCACTACGCGCCAGTTCAATATCTGTAATATAGATCACAAGAATGTTATTCTAATGATTGCTTGTACTTTACGCGAGTAGTACACATATGAATAAAACATTTCTAACGGATCAAAAGTGAATAGTGTATTTGTTCTAATTTGGCAAATCACCTTGATGATGATCTTCTTTTTTAATTTTTATGTTATTATTATTATTTTACTCGGTGTTTGTGACGCTTTTCAGCTATATATAGCTAGCTATAGGCAAGATAATTTATATTTAACTGCGGATGCGTTGCAGTTTGTTTTTTGCACTATGTTACCTGATCCCGGTACGGGTGACAGCGAACTATGACGCGATAGTCTCCCGGGGGAAGTAACGCGCGGTATCTTGCAAGGTTGGGCGAGACCCGGTACTGCCTCGAAGTCCCCGTTATGGCTAGACTAGCGCCCCTCACTGCACCGCCCTCTTCGTTCTTCACATACCCGACAACACCTGAAACGAGATTAGTTCATTCTATAAGTAGAAGAAGCTACACACAAAAATGTACAAGAGATGTCTCTTCCTTTGTCATTTATATATATCGTAACTTTTGGGTAAATTGAGACAATCCATAACATTCGAAGCTAAACCTCATCATGAACGCTCACCAGTATTGGCGACCTCCACAAACTTCATAATCCCTCTCAAATTGTCCCTCCAGACCCACGCTATGTCCGCATTTGACGGCATCTTGCAGCAACTCAAGCCGACTGAAATTACCGGCGTATTAAACCGTTCGAAGAGCAGATCAATCAGATTCCCGTGGACAACGTTGTTCCGCGGCTTGCAGTCGTACCGATCGACGAGAGCCCTATTATCTCTATACCTCGCGGCGAACTGTTCGTGAATATTCTTCGAGAAATCTGGAAAAGCGACATCTTCTGTCCCGGACGAGAACTCCAGTACGAGATCGAATTTCTCGCTTTCGAGGAGCTCCACGAAGGCCTTCTCGCGACTGTAATTCGAAAGCGGGTTTACGTCCTTCTTAGTCAAATACCCGTAAAGGCTGTCTCCGAATTCTTCTTCTAACAATTCTACGTCGCACTTTTCATTGCCGTCGAAGTTTCTTAAGACTTTCTCGTACAAGGGGTCTAGGTTCGGTATAAAATGGAAGACGGCGTTCTTCAGGAGCCTCCGATGGACCGGTTCCCCGATTTGGTACGCCGTGGATATGTGGCGGGCGAAGTTCAAGAGCATTTCTTGGCCGAGCGGCTGAGAGCCGTAGAGATTGCTTATCAATGCTATGTGGAATTTGGTTTCTTCCGGCGAGCCAGCCTGGAATTAAACATGTAAATTAAAAACACGAAAAAATTAAGTTACAATATATAATAATGTATTTAGGTATTCAACACTTACAACTAATAATGACATTTACAATTTCACGTGTAATTTAACATTGATAACGTTGTGGCCTAACTAGGCGTATTGTAGGATTAATAACTATTGTACGTGTCACCAGCCCACCTCGACTCGAGCTCACTATAATATAATTTATATTCTAAACAAAATTTAATAAAAAATATTGAGTTCTTATGTTTTAGTGTCTTAATCCTACGGGGTATGTGGGAAAGATAAATAGCAAGGATTGAGAATAATATTTAGCGGACATCTAGCCAAGCGATAAAAATTAGTTTTCATTCTCTTTGTTAATATTTTATCTAATATATAAAATAATTGTTTCGGCCAATATAGACTGATAATTTACTATGTTGTACATTTTAAATACAAGAGCCGTAAACTTACATCATCAGTGATCTTCAGTTCGTGAAGAGTGGCGGTCTTGAAGCTGTCTCCAGCGCGGAACTCGGCTATGTCTGGGAACCTGTTCTCTAGCTCGGCAAGTGCAGCATACATCTCCAACGGTGTGTGGTAACGCGTGTTCACTATGTTTTCTAGTACTCTACGAAAAATTTTCAATTGTCAGTTTTTCTGACAACATTTCGGGAAATCGCTCTTATGTTTAACGTTGTATTGCCTAAGACCACATAAAAGAAAAAATAAATATTAATAAATATTACGTAGGTAGTATTTATATAAACATAAATACCTTATTTAGTTCTTCTCATCGTATGTGTTTAATTGTAGCTTAACTTGTCAAAAAAGTTAAGCAAAATATATAGCAAGTTTTATTAGAAAGCGGACAGTTAAAGCGAAGACAAACACATCATTAGTGCATAAATTCATTTATTATAGAGTGTTACAAAAAAGCCCGTAGAAAGAAGAAAATATCACAACCGACTTCGATTAGTAAATAAGAGTAGCAAAATCATTATTACATATACAGGGTGGATTACTTATGTCACCATGCCAATATCCTTAAAATGTCTAAACAGTTTACAAAAGGCCTAAAGAAAAGATGAAAGAAGGTAATATACTAAAGATAATAATTATAGTTTCGCATAAAACGTTTGTCGTAACTATCCTGTTTATATCCTTAATATGATAATATATCCCGTCACCCACATAAAAGGCACGAAAGTATAAAAAATAGCTATCTCAAATATTATATAATAAATATTACAATATTTTATAATAAAGTATTACGTATAAAAGAGATCACAAACCACTATTTTCTTAATAATAAATAAAATTACAAAAAAAAATATCACTGGCATTTACAAAGAATAATTTCCTCACCAAGAGATCAATAAAGTCGAATAAATTTTCAAACGCAAATATAACAAATTTTTAAAGCTTATAATATTAATTTCACAAAATGAGCATCGTTTAACAAGTGGAAGCAAATATTAAATTGAAAAGCGAGGCCATAAAATTCGTTTGTAGTAGTGTGATATGCGTAAACAGTAAAAAGTGTTTGCTTTCTCATTTCTTTGTTCACAAGTTTTATATACAAAGCCTTTTTAACAACGCCAGTAAAGTTAGTTTGATTTGCGGGGGGCGAGTTACCCCTGGGTACGCCACATGTATGTACGGTTTCAATAACAAAAAAAAACATTACTACAACGTTGGAGAGCAATTCTATAAAAAAAGTAATATAGGATTATCAGGTCAGCGTATATCTTTTCGTCTTTTCGTTGAGAATTGCCCTCCGGCTTTGGTCAGATATTAAAGAAAAAGCAGAGAAGATTATTACAAAACACACAATACAATCAAAAATGTCGGAAGTATAGAAGAGACAAGGCGGTGCCGGATATTGATGACTCACCGGAAGTCGTACGCCGACGACCAGTGTTGAGGGTCGTCCGGCATCAGGGTGAAGTTGAGGCTGATGGAACCGTTCTCTGGCACCGTCACTTGTTCTGTCACGTTCTCGTAACTGTAATAGCAAAGTGTGTTTGTATTCACGCTTAAACAGTTCGACTGTATGTAATGACATTTAGCGGGCCATTTAAGTCCAAAACTTAAACAACATTTGGGCATTTGATTATCTATGAGAACAAACTTCTATGTTTTGTCTATAAAAAAATGGGCATGACATTGTTTACAGGTAATGGATTTTCATACGTATAAGGATTTCTCGGATGAAGCCGACAATTCGATCGGGCAAAATTAGTAATTTGAAACGAGAAGAACAAACTGTTTGGAAAATAGGTGCAAACGATAACTTACCCATCCTTGCTAACAGAGATATTGTATGTTCCCGGTACTAACAGGCGGTAGTAGTCCCCGAAATGCGCTGTCTTCACGTTATGTCGTATTCCCCCCACACTGACAGTGGCGTTAGCCAAGCCGTGGCCGATGTGACTGTGCACAAAGCCGTGGACTCCATAATGTACCTTAGGTGTAACACAACAATTGAATAAGAGAAGTAAGATGAAGCTGTTACTGCTACATCCGCATAATATTTTCACATCGTAAACAGTAAACATTTAATTTAAAATATCCGGGTCGAAGGACCAACAGAGGCATTGCTTAAGTTTTTATTCAACTATTATACCGTTATTCAAATTATTGTGGACACAGTTCTTAAAGAAATAATCATTTATGACAGTTGTGTTATGCTTTTACCGACTGTCTATAATACCAAAGTAATATTTTGCATTTTGTTTGCTACCTGTTCAATGAACGCAATCAAAGCCTCCCTGTTGTCGTCCCAGTAAGATGGCAAATCGCTCGCCGGTGGGAACTTGTAGCAGCCGAGTTCCAGCGTAATCTCCATATCGTTTGTGTGAAGGTAGTTCCAGTCTTGCATGCCTCCAGCTAGGGTATACCTGAAATTATTTACAAATTCGACTACTAATTTGCTTACATATTCAAACAAACTAATACTTTAGTCCTGGCCATGTTTAAACTAAAGCTTATGCAAAATTATATTTAATTCCTAACCCTAAAATATTTCGACTAAATTAAGAACAAATTTCGTTTACCTTTGTGGTACTATTTCTTGAAATTAGTTTAAAAAGTATCTAACGCTATTTTACATACCACTTTGCTCCATTCGTAATTCCTTCCGGAAATCTTTCTAGACTTCCTCTGGCGCACGGCTGACCCAAATGCATTTTGTGATGCGCCTGAAAGGAGAATTTTATTTAAATGTAGACTTGTGTATTTCATTTGTTCCAAAAGTACATTATCTTTTAAATCAAAGTTTTAAAATGCGAAATATATTAGTTATTACAATACGAGCTTTCTGTTTGTAGCAGTCGAAATCAGACTCCATGTAGGTGATCAAGGTGAATTAATATATTTCGAATTTTAAAAAGTGTTATTAAAATATATGCCACTTGTGTAATTGAGTATTCTGTAGTATGTAATTATTATCTAACAAATAGTTAACTGAAAAGCGAAAGTTAGTGTTGATAGCTATTTAGACGTTTAATTTATCTCAATTAAATCAGTATAATAATAACTGGTTACGGTCAGTATAGTTAGACTTACAGGTCTAATAATACTTTGCCAGTTAATTATACCCTCGTTTAGCTTTTTTTAACTGATGATGTGAATGCCTTATACACGCCCACTGCAGGCAAAAATGACATGGGGAGTGTGGTAAATCCTACTACAACCTCCTTGGCGACCGAGGAGTATCTGACCAGAACCACTAAGCACACCAGCAGCCCGCTATGGTGATTTCGAGGGAGCCCTGGGAACACGTTAGTACGACTCCAAAGCTAGCTCTCGTTTAACCCAAAGAATAATTTAATACATACATCGGAATACACATGAGCCAAATGCAGAAACACGTCGTTGTCCGGCGTCAGGTTCTCGATGCCGTCCACCATTCTGGAGTTGGCATCGTAAGGGTAGTTCGCCACCAGGGACCCGCCGTGAAGGTTAGCCGATAACACGAACGGAATGGACTGCGACCAGTTCATCACGGCTCGTGTTTCTGGCTCTTGTTCCAGATTATCCTGGAAAATGGATATTATTGTTAATATAATGTATCTTAATATGTATGTAAATATCGAGAAAGATTCTCTGCAGTACTACAGACAGATTGTCATTTTTTATGTTATGCTTTCTCATATCGAATGTAATATTTCTCATTATTATACTGAATAATAGTAAAGAAGGTAATATGCGCCAAACGAAAGTTGATCCTGCCTTACTTCCAATAGAGACAACTGTATTACTTATTTATGTTTATATAGACAGAGAACTTACCGAAGTGGGTCCAAATTGGTCTGGGAAGTTTCTGTTCAAATCTACGTCGTGAGCATTATTTCTTCCACGAGTGCTCTTGTAGTCACCTTCAACAGATATCAATACATAAACTTCTTTTTTTATCATATTTTTTTACTATATTATTACATGAGTCTCCCCGTGACCAAGGCTGCTGCATTCGAAACGTCGGGCCGAAGTTAAAAATAATTTTCAAATAATTTTAACTAATATATCGCGTTTTAAACCGTTAAATTGTTTTATGTAAATACTATTGTATATTGACGGGCCCGTTGGTGGCAATGGTGGCTTAATAATAATCAACGGGTCGTCGCTTCCATTCCCACCAATTGTATTTTTTCTGAAATATGTTAGACTGCGTTGGGAAATCGGGATATTAAATAAGTGAATGAAAATTCTGCTAACATTACGAGTCGACAGATGAAACAGTTAAAATTGTAATGTAATTCGGTTTCAGTCTGTGGATTTCCGGTTGTCCAAGCCAAAATAGCTGGCAGCTCATCTCTTTAAGGTCAAGTTTCCCTAAATGTCAAGGAAAAATGGTGATGGAAGGACATACGTAATCTGGAATGTTCGTATCCGTCGGGGTTCATCGACGGCATAAGGTGAATTCTGGTGGTGTTCAACAACTTCTGGATTCGCTGGTCGCTGGTGTACTCTTGGCAGAGGTACTTCGCCAGTAGGAGCAACATTTCCCTACCGACCACTTCGTTGCCGTGCATGTTAGCTACGTACTTGAACTCGGGTTTGCCTAGAATATAAAATTAAAGTTTTTCATCATCAACAACTTTCAAATGTAACACTCAGAACTTTTTTTCTATTATATTTTAGATGTTTACCAAAATTAATCGATTCGCTTAGCAGTATCTTGTTCCTGATCTAAATACTTTTTAAAACATTAAATATATGTTAACTTATATATATTTCGTAGGAAAACCGTTAAATACTTTAATTAAAAGATTGCTTTTAGCATAAACTACATAAGACGCTTAAGATAATCTTTTGATCGCAATAAAATGAATGTCTTAACAATTACCTTTTTACTCCTCTATCTAGCCAGCTTTTAACAGAAGAAAAAATCATCAACATCTATAATGTAGTATTTTTTTAATAATTTCAATGATCTTAGTATGTGAAGATCTCCAATACTTACCAGCTATGTGGTGGCCGGGGTCCTTAGTTATCTCGAGCACATACAAGTCCCTTCCCTCCACCGACTTTCCTATACTGGTGAGCCGGGTAATATCGAGATACTCCGCATTGAGGTCTTTGAGGAACTTCTCCATCGCTTCGTAATTGTGGTGGAAGAAGTCTGGTGGGGATAAACCGTCGATTGTTTGACGTACTCGCCTAACCTCTGAGGATTTGCCAGTTTGTGGGGGAAATGGGTCAAGAGTGCTTCTCTTTACTTTTGAAAGTAAAATACAATGTTTATTAATACATATAAGAATATTATTATTTACATATTCAGTTAGTATTGTTATCAACTTATTTAAATTACTTGAAGAGGCTTAAGGCGGTACATTGAATTGACTTGAAAAGAAATAGCCTAAATTTGGATAATGGAAAAGAAAACCACAAAATAAACTTATTTTTGTATTTCAAATATTTACATATTTACTGGGAGAACATTATATCAATTTGAAACATCAAATATTAAAACAAGGAGAAGAAAATAAAAACAGATAAATAAAATAGGCAAATCGTCAAAGAAATAGGCCGGTGTGAAAGAATAAAATAATAACCAAAAAGAGGAGAACAAGAAGCATAAATCTTAAACTCTATATTAATAATAGCTTAATTGACTTGAAACTAACACTAACTTACATTATTTTACAATTTTTAATTGTTAATAAATTAACTTAACATAATAATACTGTTGGTTAGACTAGGTTATATGAGGCTGCTAGAGGCAGAGTGGCCTAATAACAAAAAACATAATTTTCAAGGAGGAAAAAAATGCTTAATTACCTTAGGCTAATTTGTGTAAAAGTTATGTTAACAAACTTCGGTCACAGTGCTCTTGTAGATTAAGAGTCAAGTCAAATTGGAAGTAAGGCTACTCTGCCTCTAGCAGCCTCATATATATATATATATATTAAGTATAAATAAAAATAGCTAAAAGTTAATATAACGGAAATTATAGGAGTCTTCTTATTCGTCAATTGTATTAAAGAACCCATACTAAGACACCAATTAGCAATTCTAACAATAAGACACCTTCACCATACTTCCTATTCTTATCCTTAAAGATGTCAATCGAGTTATTATGAGATTAAAATTTGTTATAATTGTTGAGGCAATTCTTAATAAGTAATTATTGAAAGAATTAGAACCTGTCTCACTGTACGACATCGGCGTTAAAAAGTCACTTTATTGAGAATTACCTCCCAATAGAAGTTATCTCCGTTTTCAACAGTCTCATATCTTTCGAAACTTATTGAAACTTGCTGACGGTTCTTCGAAATTTTATGTGAGAAAAGGTGTAATGGATAGAGTAAGTTATGCTTTTAATTAATAACTTCATTTTAATTGTTAAAACGTGAATGTATAAAAACCACCTTTGCTATTGTGTTATGATTTTGCAACAAAAATCAATATTGTAAATGTATTTACATATAAATTATGTTCCTATTAGGCTCTGTTACTCTCAACTACACTCAACAATTATAAAGTTGAAGTTTTTCAGCTTTTACTCTGGTTTCCCACGAAACACAAAATACTTTGGATATTGGCTGATCAACTATCTAAGTCCTTATTGTGTAAATTATATCACAAAATTTAAAACATTTATACCGAAATTAGACTAGGGCAGTGAAGTAACAATATTAAAAAAGTTGAACAATATAAATCTCCATTAACGTTCGTTGAAGTAATCAATAATTTTATAACATCAACTTAGATACATTATCTTCATTATTGACACTAGGCGCCCTTCAAGCCCTAATAATAAGCACCAATAACAAATGGAGCAAGAGCCAGCAGTGGGTGACCGTGACGGCTGCGTTGTCATGGTAACGCTGGTACTTACCATCTGTGAGAGTGCGCGGGCGCCGATGAACGGTCAAGTTCAATTTCATAGGACTTTCCGCTGTCACATGTATTGTGGAGGGCGGTGGCGTTGAGTATCTGGGTGGGATAATATAATTATTAACATTAACAGCTATTATTTTAAGCTGCACTCTATTAGGCGACAGCCTTAAGCTGTGCCACTACGGGGAAAGTGCGGATAGTGCGCGTATTCGATACCCGTGCGATCGGTATGTGACGCTACTGACGACGTACCCATTTTAGTATAAAAAAATAATTAGAATTGTCGCAAGAGTCGAACTGGTGTATCGTGCACAGGGAGACAAGTAGGATTAAATAAATATTTAATAGTAATATTTTTTATTAAATTAATTATTAAGTAAATTAGTTTTTTTACAATCACCGGTGGCCACTAACATAATTCAGGCGTAAACTTTCAATGTTGACGTTTCTTGATGTAAACATGGGCCACAGAGCATTAGCAAGGTATATCCAGTGCTGATTTAAGTCATGTTTGACTTTTCAGTAAATGGACATAAATACTGTATTTTTATAAAACATTTACTAAATATCACACTCTTGTTTACTTACCCAGCAGCAACGGCGGTGATATTATATTCGCCGGGCAGCAGCAGCCTCCAATATGCGCCATCTTTAGTAGTTTTCACTGTGTGGTTGATACCTTGCACTTTTATCACTGCATTCTGAAATCCGACATAATGGTCTTATAACAAGTAATGTTAGTTATATTTTCTCGTCTACACGGGATAACGCCGACCCTCGGAAACTTGGAAGCTTCTAAACATTCAATGTTTAAAAAGCTATACTAAGCATCAAAGCATACCTGAACTGGATTCCCACTCTCGTCCAAAACGAAACCCTGTACTCCGATATTGGTCTGCTCCATATAGGCCAGCAAGGATTCTTTGTTCTTCTTCCAAAACTTGGGCAACTCGGAGGCCGATGGGTACTTGCAGCAGGATAGCTCAAAAGTCACCTCGAAGCAGTTCGAGTGGAGGTAGTTGAAATCTTGCATGCCACCTGGAATATTAATAAAAATAGGTTTTTGATAAATCCTATGTATACAAGAAAAAATAAAATCTTATCAAAGTTTGGCGGTACAAGGTTTGCTTTTAGTTTCAGAATGCGCTTGCAGTGAAAACGGTGAACCTCGATAATTTCAAATAAAATTTGAAGGTAAAGGTCGAAAAATAGCCCTAATTTTACAATCATTTGAGTGTTATTGGTTGAATTTAGTACCATTTTTAAACTTTACTAACAGTTTTTATGTTACATGTGTGTTTGATAGTTTTATAATTATGACACTTATGAAAGAAAAATAAAACTAGAAACGTTCAAGATTTTCACCTTTAACGGTATACCAAAAAGCGCCGTTAGTAAGACCGTTACTGAATTTTTCCGGTTCGCAGGCGTCGCCTTTGTGCATATCCTCGTTGGCCGAAGCGTACACGGACGCCAGGTGCTTGAATACTCCATCATCAGGAGTTGTACTTTCCACGCAGCAATCCCGTTTTTCGTCAGCGCTAAACCAAGGTTTAAGAGGAGCGACATTAACTAAAAAATACATGCTACCATTGCACCCATTTTCACCTGAGAAAACAATAACCTACCTCGAATCATAAGGATAACTGGCGACTACAGCGCCCCCATGCAAGTTGGCTGACAGCGTAAACTGCTTGCTCATGACCCATCGCATCAGCGCTACGGTCTCCGGCTGTCTCCCACCGAACATGTATTCGTCATCGTTTGATTTGTTCTTATCGAATTGATCGGGAAAGTCCCTATTGAGGTCCACGCCTTTTGCGTTGTTTCTGCCTTTATAGTCGTTGAGTGTTTCACAGGAACCTTCCTAGAATAAATATGGAATAATTGTTGTTACCCACGTGATTTACTTTATCACTATAATGCTAAATACTATATTACAAAATCACATGACTACAGATTAACTTTGGTAAACTTGATGATGAATCACAGTAAAATAATATCTGGTTTGATGACAATTCTATTTTAATATTTGAAGAATCTGAAGACTTTGTTTTTTTTTATACCCGCTTATCTGAGGAACTTCTAGTTTGAATTGAAAAAATATTTTTGTGTTGGTTGGACGACTCATCAAAGAGAGCTTTATGTTAAATAAAAATTTAAAATAAATTGAAAAAAATCTCGGAAAGGACTTAAACCCGCATCGTGAGAGTTCCGTTGCTCTAAACAATTGAACTACCAAATCCTACACAAACTACAGTTTTCAAACAGAGAAAAAAAATATCTTTGAGGGCTTCCATTGCATGCACTCCAAAAACGTGGAAAAAACTTAAATAATATGTATGACAGGATGATTATTTTAATGATTCAAAATAATGTTTGCCAGGTCAGCTAGTATTATATAATCAGTGAGGTATGCATTATTTGCATGTTATCAAAAAATAAGAAGAACATAGTATAAAAATTGTTCTTCTGAACAATAGTATCTTCAGAAGTCATATGATGTCTGGACAAAAGGCCAAATGTTAAGAGATAATATTAACTAACCGAAGGGCAAACTGCATGAGATATGCATGTCGTTCATTTGCCTCTTATAATTCGCAATGTTTACAAATAAATTGTGATTATTGCTTTCCTTGTTTTAAAAGCAAACAAGATGTTGTAAATAAAACTCCCATTTAATTTATTGGCATTCTATTCAGTTTAGTAGTTGATCACACTTCTGCAACCAAACTGAAATCTGATTGTATGTAAAACTGATTGAAAAGGGTTATTATGACGTTAATCAATAATTAAATGATACAAATGCTTGGGGTGTGGAGGAACCCACTCTAACAAGATAAAACAAACACACAAAGAATATACAATTACAATAAAAGGAGTGACGACGAGTTAATTGCCAGTTCTTCTCGTTCGTTCTGCACCCTTGATTTGAGAACTGCTAGTAAATGTAAAGTGACATTCTTTAGTTTTGTGACGTTCATAAGTGTACCTAGTTACCTACAGAATAAATGATTTTGTACTTTTAACTTTTGAAAGTTTTTATTCTTTCCCAGAGCTCTCCACTTCAGACATTGTTTTAACTGTGAATCGATGGAAGAGATAAAAATAAACCTTATTTATGGATTTTATATTTATGTGACACAGCTCCACAGACTGATCTTGAAATAATATTATGATACAATTACATTTAGCATATGTATATATAATAATTAAAGTAAATCCAATATTAAGATATTAAAATTACATATTTTATGTCATACAATGATGTAGGTAGTTTCATATTACTTTTGTATATTATAAAATTAGGTTCTGATTTAGACATGGCTTTTTTTTAAACTGTACCTAAATATTTTAGTGGTCGTTTTTAACTTGTGACTTACCCAACTAGCTTCAAATCCATCTGGATTGAGTGAAGGCATCAAATGGATATCTGTCTCATTTAATAACTTGGTGATTCTATCAACTTTTCCATAATTGTAAAGTAGATATTGAGCTAAGAATACAACCAATTCGCGCCCAACGGATTCGTCTCCATGCATATTCGCGACAAATTTAAAGGAAGGCCTTTCAGAGTGTTCATTTTTAATATCAGTACTGATCTGAATAACCAAGAGTCGGCGGCCTTCAACGGACTTCCCGATAGAATAAATTTTAGCAAGATCCGGGTATGTGGTTTCCAGACTATCAAACAGTTTCAATAATTCATCATACTTCGTATACTTAGGGGCTGTAAGGAACGGCTCGTTTTCTTCCTCTAATGATCTAGACACACATTCACTTATAAGAATAGTAAATAAGAACAATATTAACTTAAATCTCGTAGGCATTGTTGCAATACGCTTTTGCGCTGTGAATTGGAATGTATTGTTTTCTTTTTAATATTATTCACGAGCTTATATAATTGCAAACATTGTAGTTCGTACACGAATGCACCATTAACCGTATATTAAGCACAGCCGACGTCCACAAATCACGACAATGCATAAAATGAAAGTAGATTTAATAAAAAAGGAGATCAAACAAATATTGTAAGTCACAAATTGACACAGACAGTATTTTTGATTAGTGGTCCATGAGTGACATTTAAAGTTCTCACATATTGACACATCATTTCTCTGTCAGCGATAGCGTTATAAACTGTGGTGTCGTCACAGATATTTTAATAACGTTCAATATTTTGACTTTATTATTTCTTACTGATTAATGGTAAATATATAAATAAATAATAAAATAAAATTGATGGAGATCTACTATTATTAACTGTTTCTAAAATTTAAAGAAGCATTATAATGTAATTTCAATTAATACACTATTTAAAATAGTTACGAGTGGCATTACAAAAAGAAAACACTGAAAATGAATGGCATATATTTCGACTCAATATAATCACAACACATAAACATTTACAGGAACTTATTCTAAAAACGCTTACTTAAGTAACATATAATGGATAACATTCTTATATATAGCCAGCCAATATATATTATAACTTTGAGACACAATTTGCCAAACTGAAAGACCAATTTGTTGAACGGATTGAGGAAAAGAGACGATTTATGAATAGTATTTAAATACTGTACTTTATGACTGACTATACAAATGAATGATTTTAACAAAAAAGTATATGTCACCACTGTTTCAACTAAAGTAATATTGAAATTAATCTAAATATAAATAGCTTAATTATGAACACAATTAAAAATGGATCAAAAACGCACTTTACTTATAACAGGTATTTAGCTAGTTTAGTGACGATCATATAGAAAAAAATACAATTACCGCTTCAAAGTTACCTATTTTATCATTGTAAAATTGAAATGTAAAAAATAGAAATGAGTAAGGCACATTTATCAGTACCAATTTTAGGCTCATTTTAAAAATTAAAGCACAAATACTTTATATAATTAATACCTTGTATTATTAGCTGCCACAATAGTTGTGCGTAGGATACTTATGCCTATTCATGGACAATAATAATATAAAAGATTTTTTTCTAAACAATACTGGTACGAGAATCAAATTAGTTATGGGGATATTGTTTTTAATTAACTGCTGAGTAATAACTTTGATGATGGTTTCATTTTGAATACATCTGTCAGTACTCACTATCACTACATTATTGCTCGAAATGGAATAAAATTATCATCAGGACCGTAGATTGACGTACTACAACAGAGTACTTCTCTTCTTGTCTAGTAACTGGTGTGTAGACGAAAGTTCAAACTGTGATTTTATTTTACGTACTTATATTCCAAAAACGTTTGATTCAATTATCCTGTGTACTTCACAGGCACCAAATTTATAATAAAAAATACTTTACGTAACCTTAAAAAATTGCCTTTAAATCTAAAAATAGTATATTTGAGCGGAACATGAATGCGGAATTTACAAAATAAATTAATATTAAAAAACAGGCACTTATAGCAATACTTAAAAATTCCAAGTCTTCAAACATTAGAAAATCGTATCTATCAAAAGTACATTGACAAAATTGTGCGCAAGGTTATCAAGTTCACCCGCATAAAAGACTCATTTATAGAATGTCAGCCGTGGCTAATTTTGAAATAAGCTCGAGTACAAATTCACTAACGCACCAATACCGACACATAAGAGTATACACAAAATTGTATAACGGCTGGTTCCATCTTTCTCACAACAATTCCGTACCGTCAAGAAATCGATAATCCGTACCGTCAAAATTTAACTAAAACTGGTGGGCTGACTTTGTACGACGTCAGAGTCAGCAGACCAGTTTTAAAAATCGTGTATAGACATTAACATCGAATCGTAGTTCTAAAATGTATGACTCTCAATTAAGTAAACAGTACGGTGTTTGATTCCTTAAAAGGAAATGTTACTCTGGCTCAAGGAAATTGATAAAGCCGTTCAGTAATTATGTAGGGGGACGGGGACATTTTTAAAATTGAAGTCGAGAATGAAATAGGGGAAATTCAGATTTTTTTTTAATTTTAGTCACCTAAATTCGATCTTTTTTGCGCCAAAGTGAATTTGTCAATCATTTGAACGGTAATACATCTCTGGTACTTAAAAGTTTAATCACATTGAGATCGTTACAGGAATCTGGACTCCCAGAAGATATTGGCAAGTATACCGGCAATCATCAATGAGAAGTAGAGGATAACCGCCGCCCACCACAACCGCTTCTCCCACTTTCTCTTCTCGAGGTTTCTTAGGACGCCGATGCCGACTAGTAGTCCTAAAGAAGGGCAATAATATTAGTATAAAATATAGCAGTAAGTCCCTCCGTTAATGCCTCTTTTAATTACATACTAAAACAGCCTCGAGGAATATAATTAATTGTATATAACAAGTGTTAAGACTTAACTACTGTGCATTCTTCTGAAACCCGCCCTTAAGAGTCGGGGCATTTTTTTATGAAAAAATATTTTACGAGCTGCAATGAAATTTAAATGTACGCAAAGATTTTTTCATTAGAAAGATAATAAATGTTTTAAATAAAAATATATTTAGCATCATCATAAAATTATGTAACAATAATTTAACCAGGCTCCATACCAGCTATGGCCCCTCCTAGATGAGCCACGTAACCGATGTTCTGCTGTGTGTGCTTCCAGTACCTGTCGTACACCGCCGTTCCTACATCCACGGCGGCCAGCAGAACGAATACTAACAACTGTATTATTGCAAACTCCATTTCTGCCCAGTTCTGAAAGTCATTACAAAAATATTGTCATTTGTCAACATTTTACGCGAATAGTAAAAACAAAAGCCACGTATAACAAATTAAGAACACCCTCCCTCCCCCCTACATCCTTTTTTGATAGTAAGATGTTTTTATCAACTTTAATAAGCTGCATTTATTAAAGGGCTAAGAATGGTTTGAATTAAAATTTTAACTATTTCATCTAAAGAATTACAATTCCTTGGAATGTAAACAAAAAACTTAAAAATAATAATAACGATAAGAGGTACAAATACATGCTGATGAAAAATATTACCATGATAATAGTTGCTATATGAGCCGTGATCAATGCATAGACACCCCCCGAAGCTCCCGCTAGGTAGACCTTGGGGTCGGCCAGGCTGGTGGCCAAGGAGCCAGCTGCGACTCCAGCCAAATACACCAGCACCACTCTCCACCATTTGTGGACCATCTCCAGTGGCACTCCAAGAAATAGCTGCACCAGAAGATTGACTAGAAGATGTACTACACTGAAATAAGAGAACGATAGAAAATTACTAAACAAGGAAGGACTTTAGTTTATACCAATTGTTTAAATGTTTAACCATTTTTAGGAATAAATGCCCATTACTTTACTAGAAAATAAATGAACTTTCCGAACGCAAAGTGTACATAATGTAAAAATACCCACCATTGAAGTCAATGACGTGTGAGTGATTTTTTTATTAAATAGCGGAAAATAGTGAATCTATACTAATACGAAGTCGCAGTCATCGCTAGTGGAATATAGATTCGGCTAAAATATTAGTGATTAATATAAAGGCAAACAATTGTGTCACATTAAACTTTTCGTAACTTTAAGAAAGGGGTGAGTTTGAGCCGCTTTGGCTCATTATGAGTCGAATCGGAGCGTTATATTTATATCCGTCTATAGGAAAGAACTTTGGAACTAAAATATAATATATTCAAATTAGCGCATTAGTTCACTATGATTATCGTAAAAGCCGTTACGTTTGACGCGTTACGATAGATGCTAAAAAGCCTCTGTCGAAAGCTAAGCCAACCAAAATAGTATTATATCATAAGTACTCACTTAACATGCACCAGCATATATGTCAAAAACCTCCACGCCTCGTGCCTCTTCCTCGGGTTGTAGAGGAACAGCTTAGCGATGGGTCCCGTCGCAGCGGTCTTCCCCTGCGCCGCATCATAGCAGAAGAGCACTATTTCCACCAGAGAGATGATGATCATGGAGACCGCGGGCGGCCAGCAGGTGTACTCCTCCTCGTAAGTGCCGTCTGTGTACGTGAATACTGCCTTGCTACGAGTTCGGACTGGTTAACGCAACACAAATGGGATAGGGGAAAAGGGGGATTGGAAAACATACAAATTGCAGCAGAGGAAAGCGGGGTAAGTAAATATCCGATTAGGGATGTTATCCCATTTTCAGTGAAATAATATTTTAGGGAATAAGCAATCAAAATTATAATACGTATGGAATTAATAGCAGATGTTTTGTTTCACTTGCCGAGTGTTGCAACATTTTGTGCAAATTACCCGCATAACACAAAGAATTCAGTTGCCACAATCGATAAAGGTTATTTTTAGTTCAAAAAGATGGCAACAATAGATCAGAAATAGAGCACGCGTCGCGAGTGTGACCATTACGACATAACAGGACGCATTAAGTCAATTAAGTGGTCGCGTGTTGAAAGGGCGAATCGCCGTTGACAGGGTAATTGTGGCGAATTTTAGTTTTTCGATCGACCACAGTAGCAGGAAAAAACAGCTTAGTTTCAGGAAAATGGCGATTAGTGTGCAATTAAAGATACTCGGTTTAAACGAGTAGAAAAATGGGAAAAACACACAAAAGTGGTTATTTTTCGGTAGAAGAAAAGCGTAGGTAGATTTTGGGATACACAAAAACAGTAGGAGGGGATCGGAAAAAAAACAACATGTTAGTAATTCATGCATTTTCATCAATTAGCGGACCGTTGAATATGGAAAGGCGGGCAAAAAATATAGTGAATTAACGTTATTATTGCGCTTATTAACTTCCTTATTCAACGGTATAGCTGTTAGCTAATGAGGACACAATAGACGGTGTCCTCGCTAAGTAGACGATTCAGCATGCATCGCAACATCTGTATCCCTTCACCTTGTGAACTAGTGACAATGAAAAGCGAGCGTGAAAGGTCGTTTACAAAAAACATCTGTTTAGCGACGACCGTTTCCAGGACAAATAGTTTCGGTAGCAGTCCTTTAGTGTGTACTATATATAAAAATCGTCATACCGAAATAAGCCAGCGTCTGTTTGACATAGCGAAGCACAGTTCTGAACGACCACTTGCAAACATTTCTACTACTTTTGCACGTTCTCATCCACATTTTCGCACTTTCACCCCCACCCCCGCACAACAGCGTACAATTATTTTATTTTACGTGGAAGCATTCGCTACTGCATTGCTATTGCAGTTTTCGCGTCATCGCTCGTCGAGTTTTCCCGCCTTAATCTCGTTTTCCAATAATCGTGCACGTGAGGTCGACGAGAGACTGAACTAGTGTATTTGCGAGAGGCGACTGTGCTTAGTTAAGGGTCGCGATGGCGCCAGATCGCGGCTAATGCAATCGTGCGCTGTACATAATTCACTTCCACAAAACCTTTGCGCAAAAGCTGCGGGACATTATAACGTATCATTATTACTTGACCGTTTCGCTGTACTTAGTAGACCGATGTAGATTTTTATTTTTTTTATGATTTTTTTTTCATTAATGTGTTCTGACCAATTTGGCTGATTACACGTTACGGTTGTTAATATGAATTTACCTGTCTAAATTCCTAGAACCAGGAAGGAAAATTAGCAAAAAAATACGGAAATTAATTTTTATTAATATATTTTTTTGGCATACCACGTCTTATTCTCTAAACAAAAATCTTTATTTAATATTAGCTAAATTGTAGACTAGAATAACATAAGCGATTGTTGACGACCATTAAAAATGGCTGCAATGCCTATAAATGCTGGCACATAATTTCTAAACAGATTTTTTCAATGTGAGAATTTTCCAAAGATAAAGCAATAAGGTAATTTGACCATTTCGTTCACGAGTCCTATTGGAACACGAACGGGACAGGTATTTGACCTAAACGGGGTCAGATGAATTGTACGGTCGAGGCCGATTTGCTTATGAAGCTGAGTTGATCTAAAAACGGATTTTGGAATTTGAATAGAACACTGAAATGAGCTTTTTATTTTACTCTTACAATTGAAGAATAGCTGAAATTGCCGAGAAATATATCTATATCTATACTAATATATATAGCTGAAGAGTTTGTTTGTTTGTTTAAACGCGCTAATCTCAGGAACTACTAATTCGAACTAGGCTATAAAACATCACGCAGTGACTAATAGGAGCGAAGTAACAGTGTGAAAAAATCGGGGAAATTTATTTATGCTTGTAAAAAATATGTATGAAAGAAAGATTATTCTTTAAATGATCTAAAACAACGTCCGAGACAGTATATGTCTATCTTGCGACCAATCTTTTATCTTCGTGGGCAACAGATTTAGTCTATGGAGTTGCATAACAAAAATTGACACCCCAAATAATTGTTCTACGCGTACAAAGTCGCTGACTCAGCTAGTATTATATAAAAATAGTAAAAAAAATATACAGAATAGTAAATATGTACCATTATTTGTGTAATCTGTTGCTTCATGGAATAGAGAAGTATGAACTATCTATTGTTCTTATTATTACGTAATCCTGTAAAACTCCGTTTTAATTTCTACTTCATTTCATAGTATTTGTCACAGGTTACGTAAAATAATAATGGTTCATAATATTGTCTTTCTGGCGGTCAATTATTATCTATTAATTTTTAATTCTCATTTTAAAATTATTAATTAAGTTGATTAATAAATTCGCAATTCCCACATAGACGACATTATCATCTTGCCATCGGCCTCCTTCGAAACGGCTCGACCGTTTTTGATGAAACCATATGTATATATTTTGGTATTTCGATAATCGGTCGTAGGAATTTTTTTATACCCTAACCGAATTGTATTTGGATAGTGATTATTTAAGTACTGTCTGTAGTTTACGAGAGTAGTACACATATAAAAAAAACACTTTAACAGTTTAATTGATTACTGATACTTTAAGTGATTATTTGACAGTCTTGTCAGTGTAGAGTCAATTTGGTCGTAATATATAATTAAGTAACAAAAAAACTTGCTATCAGCTGCGTATTCTTTATCTTCCCTTTACGACGAATTTGTGTGTTAATAAATAAGTGGATACAAAAAGCACGATTGTCGATATAAAATTGATAAAGCGATAAGATAACATTACAAGACATAATTTATAGATTGTAAGTTATGGTTGGAGATTCATATAAACTTCAAATTCCAACCAGAAATGATATATTTTAAAACTTTGACACAGAAAGGACTTATTAGTATTAAAAATGTATGTTTTGTTTTGCCGGTACCTCCTTATAATTACTTTAATCTAGTGTACGTAGCGTAGTAAATAATATCGGCGACCTTCACTGGACAACCGGTAATGAGTCAGGCTATACTCGTATGTATACACTGCCTGCTTCTTATCACTCTCCGTGATAACATACTATGTACTAAACCCTGTATATTTTTATTTAAAGGTTAATGGGATTAGGAAATATTCTAATCCATCTTGCAAATATTAGTAATCATTTGATGCTTATTCACAATTTTTATTTAGCACCTTTTTGGGTCTTATACTTAAGTATCTGGCAAAATAAATATATTTATTGGAACTTGTACGCCAAATTGCTATTTATGTACCCAACTAAAGTTACCTAGAAATAAAATCTATCCTACCATATAAATATTTATTTTAATTTTTAAGTCATAGATACGTCTTGCGTCCGTTTGCTAACGTTTTTCAGACGAAATCGACGGAACTAGCTGTGAAAATTTGGAAATGACATTAGGGATGCCCTCCATCTTCCGTGTCCCCTTGGCCATGGCTGCTATTAAATTTCCAAAACGTCGGGACGAAGTTAAAAAAATAAGTTTGTTTAATTTACCCGTATACTACTAGCGTAAATTGGAAATTCAGAACTTTAAAACTAATTACGAAGTACAACAACTAATAGGAATATTTTTTACGCGCCAAATTATTTTTTACATTAACCAGCTTTTTATGTGCAAGCCAAATCGAAATTGTAACTAAACCTATGATAAGTTACCTCTTTGGTCGCCATGTTGTGCAGTAGACCAATCCATTTTTAACATTACACGACAAATATGATTTTACATGGTAATTTATTTGGCCGCTAAACATGACAGATATTAATTTTCATACAACTATTGCCAGTCACCGTTTGACCAGTATAGCAAGTTCTATTTTCCCAAATTAGGTTGTCAAAATAATGCTCGATTCCAAGTATGTTTGAGAGAATAATATTACTCACATTGTACCTGAACTCTAGGAATTCCAAAAATAAGCAGAAATGTAACCGAGCCATCTGTTCATGTCTTTATCGAAGTTGAGTAATGAGAGTTGAGCCTATGATGTGTGCGGTATACCTAGTTTAAATTATTAAACTAATCAATGGTTCATTCAACCTGTACGCTTGGCGCTTAATTGGTGGTAAAAGCAATGTAATAATGTAAAATATAGCTTAATTTTTCGTTAAACATATTGTATAAAGAACCAAAATCAAACTCTACTCTTTGGCTTTGTCGATGTATATTAAACATATGATATATTTACTTTGAATTTTTGAACTCATACTCAAGCCTATATTTAAAAATATGAAATCTTCTCTTATTAAGACATTTACAACTTTTCAAGTTCTCTTTAGCATCACGAGGAGTCAAAATTACTATCACTAAGCAAACTTGAGTCATAGATTCATACGTTTTTTTTTTGTGAGTTTTAAAATCATCCAACAGTCACGTTTTATTTGTTAATGTGATATTGTCGAAATAAGGTAAAAACCAACTTTTATTAAAGGAAAAACGTATTGTTTTAAGTCGCCTTATCCTCTAACTTCCACCTAAATCTATAGAAAATCTAAGATCAAGGTTAAATCGAAACCTTGTGCTTATCTGTGCAATTTAGCCTTACTTTTTGTAGGTATTGGGCATTATCAAAGTATATATAAAGGAATACCCAAAAAGTTTTAAATGAACACAAACCAGCAATAATTAGTAAGCATAACTGCAAAAATAAATGTCTATGACAGCAACAGAAAGAACTTTTAAAAGTTAGTAGACCAAACGTTGAGTTTCGTTCATTATTTTCATTCGAAAATAACATACGATTTTATTGAAGGTATTGTAGACATTTATTTCAAGTTACGAAAGTAAAATTATTAACTCCAGATGACAGCACATTAGAGTCGTCAAAAATCACGACACAAATCAACTTAGTAACGACAAATGTATGAATTTTGAATGACAAGGCGCATGATTCTGGCCACGGACAAAACACCAATGATATAAAAATATTAAAAAAAAGTACCGCCATCTGAGGACGAGACTGGCTGGAACCCTGACCACCTTCCTACACCAAAACAAAACACTTGTAGAAATCGATCTCTGATAATAATAAAATATTAATTAAGGAAAGAAAGACACTATTACGTTTTTTAGTCTATACAGATGTTACTAAATCATGCTTTTAAGTAAAGAGTTAAGCTAGAGCTATTTACAATGAAAATTATTAACGTGCAATATGCATTTTTACAGAATATTAATAGAGAACAGATAATCTTTTGTAGTATTAAAAGTGAATATAAAACTAAGTAGGTGACATCGAGTCGCTAGTGAGTTACCTTGAAACTCATAGTAGGAGTATCCTATGTTACCTGTAGTATCTACTGGGCCTCTGTGAGGTATGATGGAGTGGATGTATCTGGCCACGAAGTGTCCAAACACCGCCTTAAAAGCCGGGTTGTGCATCATATCCACGAACTCCGCGAACTCGAGGTAACCAGAATTGTCCCTGTCAGCCAGCGACATGATCTTCTCCACGACATTGTCCGGAAGGTCGTGGTCGTACTCCCGGGATTCGATTATATTCTTCAGCTCCACATACGAAATTCGACCGTCGTTGTCTTTGTCGTACTGGAACAGTAGTTCAAAAATGTTAGCTCATGCGTTTGAAAGAAAGAAAATAATATTCATTTGCCATCATACATTACATAACTCAAATAACTATTCAAGTTATAATAGTCTTAAAATTCTAATGCGAGCGGAGATCTAGATGACAAAAAGGGCCCCGTCATCAACAAAGTGGTGTTTTTTAAACGATACAACGGTTTTAAGCTCGCGAACTGGCGGTTGTATTTCGGCGATTGGTGGGTCGTTTTTAACAAAGTTTAACAGTAACTCAGATAGTAGATAGTATAACATACCCATTATACTTATTTTCCTAAGAAAACTCTTAAATAAAAAATTTGATTCTTTTTTTTCTTTTTGCATTGTTTTATTATTGAAATAAAATACTTTAACGGTTTAGAAAGCGAAATATATTAAACTTATTTGAAAATTATTTAAACTACGGTCCGATATTTCACATGCATTGCAGCAGCCGTGGTCACGGGGAGACACCCCGGGACCGTTTTAAACCGTTAAATTGTAGTATTTAAACGTGTACTACTTGCGTAAACTACGCGTTTGTTTTATTATTCTTAGTCTACGAGGGCATTTTTATTGAATAATTAAATATTTATGGATTTCAACTATTGATTGTACGTAAATGTTTTCACTCGATAGAAAATCACAAATCACAATGTATGCTCTCAGAGTAGACTACGACGCGAAAATTGTATTTTGGGATGTGTTTGCTTATTCGATACGATTAGCACGTATTACAGTTTAACTGATTTAACCCATATATTTTGTTTAGCTAAGATCTGTTTGCACTTTCAACTATAGTTCTTGCCTAAAGTTTAAAGTTTAGTCTGTTTATATGAAACAAAATATCTTAAATTACTCAGTATATAAATCGGGCGACCATATTTCTGTATACGTAAAAGGCAATATAACATGTGATAACATCAATTTTATCAATGGGTTTTGTAACAAGCGCCATTAAATACTGCAATTCGATATATTTCGATTGATTGTAAACTCTATTTGTAAAACTTCGGCCAGTGAAGAATTATGACATAATTTAACATAATTCTTCGAGCAATCGAGGAGTTAACATCTGATGATGCCGTCCACACGTGATGGCGAAACATTGGCCGAATAGCCCAAAAGACAATGATATGCTGAACGATGGCCGTGAAAAGCCTTACACAATTTATCAAAAATGCTTAGTTTAATTAAATGGCGAATAGGATTTGCGTCGATATATTATTTTTATATTCTAATAGTATTCAACGGGTTTTTCTTGTTTTCCTGTTAAACATTTTTTTGGAACTCTACAATACACAGACGTATCGCTTCAAATCGATGTCAAAGAAGGTAAGAATCCACATTATATGTATATTTGGACACCTTGAACCATACCAGATTGCGATTAGATATAGTAGTGTAGCATATAGCGCATTTGGTCTAATAATTTAGTAAGTCTTAGATTAGGTACGAATATATATTTAAATATAAATGACCTGTTATTAGTGCCGTCTTTAGTTTTAACCGAGAGAGTACTGGACACAGCTAAGACACCTGATGACCGAGGAAAGGAATTTAGGAGTTTTGGCTCTATAAATGGTCGAGGACGCCTTTAGCTCCAACATGAGGATGCGACCAAAAGGAGCGAAGAATTTAAAAAAGGGGGAAATTGAGAGGGTTTTCTTACTGCCAGTAACGGTTATATTAAAAAATTTGAAAGAAGACCATTGTACTTATATGATCTAAAAAATGGGCGCAACAATATATCTATTATCTTCACCTTCTTGGATTAACTCACAAGAACCGTTTTTGTGGTAGTCGAATTTCGTCAAAATACTTCGCAAAACAACGTTGGCCAGGTCAGCTAGTTGTGATAATAAGAGGGACCAACGGCTTAACGTGCTATTGAGTAAACATCGTCACTGTGAGGTTGGTGACATCTACTCTTAGCTACGCACTGGTAGATACTACCTTTCGTCTCTGAACAATTTGGGTAAATCGTAACATATAAGAATATTTTCTTATAACTTCGTGAATTTCACCTTATACAGCAAACGTTACAGCGTGATTTAACACTTGTGTTATATATACATATACGAAAGTGATTCACCACTTACATTGGCGGAAGAAATTAGAATTTCCGTGAGTCATAACAATATGTTGGGTGAATTTTAGCTTCCAAAGCCACAGGTGATTTAGAAATATTGTAATTCAAATCAATCTGGTCCTAGCATCTCTAGTAGGTCAAGTTTTATTTTGAAGCCAACAAATTTGGCATGAAGAACTCCAGCTTTACTTTCTTTTCTAGTTTATATTTGTACTTAAAATAAAAGTTTGCACAAAGCAATATGGATTGGATAAAATTACTAAATTTTGTCTGAATAATTTGTTTTGGAAACAAAATTAGACAGAAAAATTTATGTTTATGCATATTCAAAAATGACCATGTATTAATTCTTGACTTGCCAACTACCAGTCTGAACACTTTGAAAGAGTAGCATTTTCAGTTCCATGAGTAAATAGCATTCTACTCCGACTTTGTCATTATGTTATCTTAATACTAGTACAACCCAATTGGCAAAAATTCAAAAAGCAGGTCATTTCTTTAAATATGTTAATTTAGCACCGATTTAAAGAACAGAGAAATTATTGACCTCATTTGAAATTCAAACAAATGAAAGTTTGTGTACCTCATGGGAGCAAATTAGCTTTTCCTTAAGTTTAGTAGATGTTGAACTGTCCTGCTTTCAAACTTTTTGTGTGATTTAATATAGTAATTATAGAGACTAAAAATATTATTATATAATTAGATTAAACCAATAAACAGTTAATCAATAATGTGATTTTAATGGTAGACTTTCTCCAGTACCTTTTAAATTCAATTAAAATTGTATGTATTAACTGTGTAGTTAGAATAATACTTAAAATAAATGTGATTAATTTTCTATCTCAATCTACTTATACCCTATATTCATTTGCCATCAATACTGTAGTATTTATTTTGTACTGTATTAAGCACTCAATGTAATATCACACATAAGAACCCAATAAAAATAAACAGCATTGTTTGGATACATACATTAGCTAACCATCCTTATTTTTATTAATAGATATACATATATTTATTATTATTATTTGTATTAACTCTATAACGTTAGAATTCCAACATAATTTAAAATTAAACCACACATAACTTTGACTATAAAATAAATTATAATATTAAAAGGCACACCTTGTTAAAGATCCTTCTCCAATAGAGATCCGATCTCGTCGGTGTAAGGGGTATGGAAACAGCGGTTTCCCTCTGAGCGGCCTGCATTTTCACAATTTTTTTCGTAGCTAGTTATGTAAAACTATATTTGAAAATACACTTTCACAGACCGGGGACCATGATCGATTTATTGCAGCAGATAAGATTTCAGATACCGTTAAATATAATTCATCCGTGTTTATATTTTTGATAACGCTACCATTTAGGTGTGCCGTAGGTATGCCATACAAATATGTATTTTAGAAGTTATGTACGTTATTAAGCGTAAACATACACGTAACACGAGTCGCTACACATTAATACACACAAGCGTTCACTCTTCGTTAATAAAACCGACACGAAGAAAACTTCAAAACTTGAATTGGTGTTTCCGAAAACGGTACATTACCCTACCTACGCTTCAACAAAATTAAAATAATAACTCGGCAAAGCCAATAGCAAGTCCCTGTAACGTAAAAAGTGACATTGACAGAATCTGTCAGCTGTCTTATATTTCACAAGCATTTTCCTTACACTAAAATAAGACAGTCTATTTGTTATTCTTCGTTGCTATAGTAACGGCGAACCATAAAAAGAATATAAGCTCCAAAAAATATTAGCGCTCTAAAACAATAATGCCAATAGTCTGCAATATTTATGTATATGCACTATAACTTATAAGGTGGTCAATTTAGGTGTTTATCTGCGCAAAAACTATTGGTATTGTGGGCTTAAAAACGGGAAGAGCATTAGAAAAGCAATGAAGTAAATATAATACTAAATTATTAAAATAGTGGTACTTAGTCAGAACTATGTGTGACTACATAAAAAATAACAAGAGTTCACAAGTGTACTGGTTAAAAGAAAATTTAAATGCTCTGAATGTTAAGTAAGTGTTATAAACTAAACCCATACTTATCAACATAGGAAAAATAATATTGAATGAAATGCTTATGAGAAATTTTAATACGACCAATTAGAGTCATAATACTCGTAGATTTAATATGATTATTTTTTGTACATGTTACCTTCATCTTATACCATCACTATTAATTACATATTCCAGAATAACAATAAAGTCCCAAAGAAATATAGCATTGTTACCAAGTTTCGAACATTATGTTAACTTATTAGAGGGTGAAAATATACCAAATACTATTAACAATGAGGCTCAAGAATTTACTTTTAAATGGCAAGAGAAAGTTTTTAGTCAGCATGACTATCAAAAATACAGTAATATCCATAATTGTATCACAGAACTGGATACTAAGTTATACGAGATGATAGCAAACAATGATAAAACACCACAAAAAGTTTTTACTTATATACATGAAGAATTTGTACTACCATTACCAGTAGTAGATGTTTCTTTAAGTGAAGGACTGCTGAATATTAATTCATGTATGCAAAAAGTAAAATTAAATGATAAACTGGAGACTGTTGGTGGTAAAACTATTTCAAGACAAAATTTATTTAAGAGCAATGATACTCTTTCTAATGAAGAGGACTGCTGGGTTGCTATGCATATATTTTATGATAATTCTGAATATGATGAGTATGTATCATTTAATATAAGAAACATAGCAATTAACTTATAGAACGCTTTTTATGTTACATTTTTTTGATTGGTGCTTTAAGTAATGACACAAGGAGGTAAATTGCCTTAGTCAAATAATATGCATGTTTTGTGGTCTCTCCATTACCTTTCTAACTTGATATTCCATCCATTAAATTAATGTCCATGTTAGCATTTAATTTAACATGTTAAAAAATCAACTTCAGAATTTGGAGGATGAACCATGTGATCTCTAAATATTGACTTCTGTTTACTTCTTTTTTCAGGGAGGTGAATACAATTTACAGGGAAGAATGTCTCCTCTTATCCCTATTTTACCATCCTGGGTATAATTACCTGATGGTATCGCCAGATATCAATATTTTAGACTCCTATGTTGTAGAGGCATCTTCAAGAATGCTTGATTTGGAATATTTGGTGGATATAGACTTCGGTCTGACATGTTGTGGTGACGACCTGGTGGAATTTGTAAGATTTTGTTTGTCATAACATAAAATATTAAATTTATTATCTACCAAAATAACTTTGAATATCTTATGTTTATGATTTATACTTAATATGAAATCCATTACCCCTTTTTGTTACCACTAAGTTCTGAAATCTTTTGCAGCTTGCCCAATTGTACAAGAAATTAGAAGAGAAGAAGAAAGCAATAATTAATTTTGCTAAACCATCTCTTGGAATCAGGAAATGTTATGTGTTCTTCGAAATAGCGACGGCACAACATTTTGATATGGATAACATATACATTGAATACAATATTAAGGTATTATGTACTTTTATTTAAACTTTGCACATTCTCTCTATGGCCATATGCCATAGCTTGACTAATGTTGAAAAAAAACATTAGATTCCAGATAACATACAATGTAAAAGCGATCTTACGGGGAGGACCCATGTCTCAAGATCGCTTAGCGACGAAGACATACAAGTGTGGACATACGGACATAATATTGACTTAGAACTAGATGTGAATACAGGCATCGGTATGCGTAAATAAGTATTTATAATTTAAAATAATAATTATTATTGATGGGACAAACAGTTTTGTTGGACAATTTTATTTAATTCAACCCTCACATTTTAAACCCAAAACCTGGTCTTTATTTTCGATTATAGTTCTAAAAATATATTCTTATCCTTTCAGATCAACCACACATAAAGATATACTTCGAAGCAATATCGCAAGATCGTTGGGGCCGACAGAGGACTGAGGGCTATAGCTATCTCACTCTGTTGCTTCAGCCCGGGTACTATACCGACCATCTGTCTTGCTCTCGCCCAGAGGAACTGAATGAGATAGACGCTGAGAGCCGGCGATTCTTCGTCGGAGGTTGTAATCTCATTCACGATATGGAAGTGATTGAGAAACCACAGTTATATGTAAGTTATATAAGTATACTTATAAAAATAAGTACTATGCATTTCTTACTTAAGACGATAAAGTCAAAGTCAAAAATCATTTATTGATGTAGGTACCTATGCATACTTATGAACGTCACAAAGTTAAAGAATCTAACTTTACATTTACTACCAGTTCTGAAATCAAGGGCGTAGAACGAACAAGAAGAACTGGCAATAAACTCGCCGTCACTCCTTTTATCGCCAAGTTTCATTTTACATTCTTGATTTACTTTTACATATATGATATATACACTACTGCGGGTTAGACTACCGCAACTATTTATTTTCTCTGTTTTTTGTTTTCTTCTATAAAAAAGAGAAGGCCTAAACTTTAACAAATGTAATATTTTCAGGCAACCAACTTCAGATTCGTGTCTACTGGAGCAATAAAAGTTACTTGGACCACTATGATACAATCTCATTTCCCTGGCAGTCCGTCAACAGAAACCCTGTACCCTGGTGTTTCATTACTGCAGGGCGCTGACGATGTGTTAAAGCAGTATAAACGAGCTAAGGCTACACTGGATGCAGCCACTAGAAGTATTAGTGAATCTGACTCAGATTAAGAAGTATCAGAGTAAAGATTTCTGGGAGAATTGATCATTTCTTGATTATATTTTATAGATAGAATTAAGACCCAAATAAATACATACTGCTAATGTAATAAGGTATGTTTAATAAAATTATTCGTTACTATTTAGATTTAATTTTTATTTTTGAGGTAGGCTTTATTTTTAAGACTAAACTAACTATTAATTAACTGACTATACCGTAGTTGGAAATAAGTACACTATTTTTTATCTTCTTTTTTCTACTAAACTTAAGGTCACCTAGAACTGGTAGATTATCTGTCAACTACAAAATACCAAACAAATCAGAAGCCAGTACCGACAACAGACCAACTCGGCCTAACTTTCTATTTCTATAATCTGTGGTCAGCACTTTGAAATTTAGCTATTCTTCACCGCGTCTCGCATTAGCTCTGTGGCTGCAGCTATCTGTCTCGCTCTCGCACGCCGTTTGTCCATAGCGCGCGTCACTCGCACACCTCGTGCACGCTTCCGTGCGTGTTGCGCTGCGTATATGGTTCGACGGGCGACTTCTTCCGTTGCAAGTCCATGTCGTTGAAGTGCTGTCTCCCAACTTGTTAGGGCGTTGGTTATTGTTACACGCTGAAAGTATAGCCGTTAAGGAAATATAGCTCGTAAATAACGTTAGTATTAATACTAATATTATAAAGCTGAAGAGTTTTGTTTGAACGCGCTAATCTCAGGAACGACAAGTTCCAATTGAAACAATTTTTTTATATCGGTGGACCATTTACCAAGGATGGCTTTAAAACATCACGCTGCGATCAATAACCGCTCTTATTGATCGCAGCGTGATGTTTTAAAGCAGTGAGAAATGTGAAGAGGAAAAATAGAGAGAATTATCCATCTTTGAATGCTTCCGTTGCGTCAGCTGCCAAAATAGGGCTCAAGAAGGATGATTCCTCTTTAAATGATCTAAAAAAATGTCCGCAATGGTATGTGTCTATCTTTTAAGATTAATTCACGTCACTTAAGATTAAAGTTTTACAATTGGTGGTATATAGAGAATGAATCTTTAGTAAGGCTCTCAGATTGTGGGTACGATGCCTAAAAGTCCTGTTGCCTGCTGAGAAGTTAATTTTGAGTTTTCATACGCCCTTATAAAAACAGACTGCAATGGGCTTTTGTTTATATCTTTGACACTTTTTAGCGTCTCGATTTTTATTTATAATAGCCACAATAGATTTAATTAACCTTAGCTGTATCACGTAGTATATTATGACGCCTCTGTCTTGCGTCATCCTCCTTTTTCTGAGCATAGTAGAGTTCGGCACGTCGACGCAATGTTTCAGCCGTTTCGATGCGCGCGCGTCGTTCCACCGCGAGTTGTAAACGCGCTTCTTCTTCCATGGACCTGTCTATCATTTTCATGATCTGGCAAAGCAGATCAAACCCTGTTCATGACTAGTTTAAACAGTTTAAAACTATGTAAGCTGCTCCAACGCAACAATAATAAGCAGAAGAAAAAAGCAAAAGACAAAGAAGAGTAGAGACTTTTACAACAAAATCGGACCTGACATGGATGGCTATCAATTGATATGTTATTAACAATGAAACGAATCAGCGAACGTCATACCAAAATGACACTAACCTGCTTATCATTCTTCTGTGCTTTTAATAGAGCACTTTTCTGCTCTTTACGACTTATACAATCGAGCAATTTCCCTCTACGCGCCTGTTGTTCTGCTGCCTTTTCAGACGATCTGAACTCTTGCCACCTTCTCTCTTGACAACGTTTTTGATGTAAATATCGTTTATATTGTTCGGTTGTTTCAGCTTCTACCTAAGTTAACCAATGAGAAATTATATTTTAAAAATCGAAAATAAATTGAATTAATTGCTCTCAGAGCAACAGCACGGAACTGACGCTGACACTGAGCTGACGATGCCGGTTCAAGTCCTGCCCGAGTCGGATTTTTTTTTTTTATTTATTCTCGATTTTTTTAATTATATACTGCCTTTATGTGCAATAACATGTAAAAAGCAATAAAGTTTTCAAGAGAAATTATATTTTTATATTATAACCAATTTTTTACCATTCAAGGATATGTTATTAAAAACTTTAGTACAACATGGTAAAACTAGTAAAACTTATTAGTTCTAAGAATTTCGATCTCTTTCAATAGTTGTCTCTTTGGTAACTGAATTTCAATATATATTTATGGTCAGATAATTTAGCCTAGTAAACATTATATGAAAGTTACTATCTTATTATATACTTTATATATTAGTCTTTTAAGTCCGATAATAGTTTTTCTCGTCCTTATTATATTTATGGGATACAAAACTCACAATTTCTCGTTCTTCTTTTTCCTTTAGCCACATCTTCTGAAAGTGCTCTGCCAGTTTTTCCCTTTCCGCGCTCTCTTCTCTCTTTCGCGCTAACGCTTGGAGTAATTTAATGTCCTTTTCAGGAATCGAAGTCCAAATATCACTGCGATAGGTTTCATAGTCCAGGGTACCAATGAGATCGGAAACTGAACTCTGAACTGGAAAAATTGTTGTTGCTTCACGAATTAATAGGTAAGTATGCTTTTTATATTCCATAGTTTACAAAACAATATAGGGCAATTGTATAAATAAGCTAAATACGAAAATGTACGTATTTTTTTAGTATCAAAAGCAGATTATTCTTTAGGAACGTAGGCCAAAGTGCGTTAAGAAGTTTTCAGATCCTAAAGAACGTTTTCAGTTAGTGACGTATATATCCCTTAATTATTATATTATATTAACCCTTAGTAAGGTCCCTGTTTATGTTGTCATCTTATATCGTTCTACGAGCCTCCAAACCAAGCTAGTATTTAATTGAAATTTATAGTTGAACTTTAAAAACGCCTGTTAAAAATTTAGAGCAAAAATCTCTTCAATCGATCAATTTTACATTTCCCATGCTTTTAAGAGTGTGAGTTTTAATTGTAGTCAATAAAGGCCTTATTGTAACGAAAAAGTCTAAATAGTGGAATATTTCTCTTATAAATGATACTAATAGTAATTATCTCACCATTTGAAAAAGACCTCGGCGAAATCTTCTTGGGCGATGCACAACGCGATCGCCTCGGCGACTCTGTTATAATTTTGTAACAAAACACCATTATGCACACTTCCTCATTTACTTTTGTGTGGGAAAATACAGGTTATACTTTCAATATGAAGTAATTGTTTAGTTTATACTCTTATTTAATCACACATCAGAAAAAAACACTCTACAATAGTATATAACATGTGCTCCTGCAAGCTCACGTCAGCCGTGTTCATGGTTGCTATGATGATATTGATCAAGCTTTCCTTCATTGCATACATTACATTGCATTATATAGACGGCAAAGAAATGTAAAATGAAGCTTCACGTAATATGAATTTGGCACGAACTTGAACCCGTTAAAATGATTAATACTATTAAATTTGAAACAAGCGCGTTTAGCGTATTGTACGGGAAATAGGAAACTCTGTCGTTAATTAAATAAACGGTTAGCTTCTGCGTAACTTTTAAAAGGACTAACTTTCATATTATGCAAGTAATTTTAAATCTCCTTTAAGTATATTCACCATCGCGTTGCCTTTTAAACAGTGTTAATATCCGCCTTAGTTATTCTTCTTATGTAACTTGTAGAAGTGAAAATTGTTGCATGTTATACCTATCTATCGATATTAATAACTACTTTCAAACGATAATTCTGTCAAAATGATACAACATTTATGAGAGCACCATATCAGCGTTTATCAGTTAAGAGATATCACGAATGCGATATGTCAGTTTAAAATCCGCTGCTAGACAGTGATGACGCATCTAAAATGGAAGACAAAAAGACTTTTGTCAAGAGACCCGATGTTCTGAGGAAGCTCAACGCTGAGAACCTTCATCTTATCGAGAGAGGACTGCTCGGTGACCTGCCAGATAGATTTAAAACGCCAGTGATACCTGTGCGAGGCGACTGTAAGGATTTAGTGGTTTCCAAACCTCAAGGATTCCTATCTTCATGTCTCCCGGTACCGGTCCTCGACTCGCCGTGTTCAGAGAAAGCTAGCTATTCAGACGAAGAACGCTTCGCTCCACTAAAGAAGACGTTCAGTTTCCGAGAACGAATCACCAAAATGAACTTCTTTTCCAAAGACAGAAGCCCAGAGAAGCCGAAATGGAAAACAATAATAGAAGAACACAAAACGCACGCAAATTTTAAATCGGACATTACAAAAGCGTTGAAGTATGAGAAATTCGAACACGATTGTAAGTCACATAAACGCTTTTGGTTCTTTAGAAATAAAGAATTGGTCGAAAAGAGAGCGAAATCGGGCAGACCCTCTTACAAGCGCAGTAAGAGTTTCGAGTTTTTGCCCAGGGCCGCAGAGGATTCGGAGGACGAAATAGAGGGGAAAAAGAAACTATCAAAGATCCAATCCTACGCATTCGGGAGTAGCGATACTATAATAGATTCGTGGTGCTCCAACGAGAGTCTGGATCAGCTAGCTAATGTTTACTACGACAAAATCGATACAGTACACTTGACGAGTATAAGGGAGATACCGCAGGATTCAGACCAGTTCTCCAGTACCTCAGCCACGTCCTCCAGTGGTTTAGTTGTGAATATTATGAAATCCGACTCGGTCCAGGACCTTTTGGACGAGTTCGATAAAACCGTGGATATGTTTAGTGAGAATTACCTGAGTGATTGTGAGCCGTATACGAAATCGTCAAATGCTCTGTCGGTGAAGGAGAGGCGTAAGAGCTCCTCTTTCAGCACCTTGCCATCGCCGAAAATTGTTCAAATGACGAAAATCAATAAAGTAGATGACGGGTTCAAATCTGAACTGGCTAAAATGCTATTGGAAAGACAAGTGTCTAGTGTCAGTGATAGGTCGGTTAGGCGGGGTTCGGTGACCGATTGGTTTGTTTTGGAAGAGAATAAGCCAACACAGGAGCTAGCAGAAGCGCCGGTCGAGTCCGATAAGTACAAAAGGGCGCAAAAGAAGCCGATGCAACGTGTTAGAAGAATAAGTTCAACGAAATATGTAAGTGCTTAATATCTCTTTGTTGCTAAGCCGCACAGTCACGTATGAGGCAATGGTTTTGAGTAAATAAATAATGCTCGTCTCCGCGTATTTGATACTATGTATTAGTTACTTTGATACGATGGTCTTTAATCGGTCAGAGGATAATACATTTTATACTCAAATTTATTGCATCTATAACGTAAAAATTCATTACATACAAGGATTACATAAAATTATGGTGCACGCCATATAACAAATCTCTATAATAATACAAATATTATTATTAATACAATTAACAAAACCATCCCATTTGTTAAAACCCGATTTAATTGTTATTTAGAGCTCTACGTAATTGACTAAAGAAATATTTTAACATTGATTAAGAGAACAAAAAAATGTCGCATCCTTAGAGAAATAGTCTATCCACTGTACTATTATAGAAGAGGTGAAATTTTAGGGTACGCGAGGGTCTTGTTTACGCGAGATACTTATAATAAGTCAACTAGTATTCGCGCTTTAAACCCTTAAAAGTGTTTTATTTAGATGTTCAAATGTAGATAAGTGCGGCAGATACCTGTATGTACATGGCTGGGTCCCATTCTGTTTATTGATAATACAGTTATCTCTTGATAAGTTTCTTGGTATAAAGCACGTATTGTTAATGTATACACAAATCTTAAGGATATCTTTAATGTTATTTTAAAATGTCTTATCTGCCGATCTGTGTGGCACAGTGGGCTTTGGCCTGGTCACATTACCTCAAACGTTCTACCTGGGATAAGTGCCACCCAAAACTGGCCTATAAACTTCCGATGTCTCCCCGTGACCACGGCTTATGCTTAGGAACATCCGAAACGTCGGGCCGTTCTTAGAATATTTTTTAAATAATTTTAACTAATATTCGCATTTTAAACCATTATAATGTCCTGTTTAACGACTTAGACTTGAAGATGTCTTTACGAGCAGAAATCTATTGACCATGTTTTGACCCAAAACCTCAACGGCTGAAAATTGAGTGGCTTTAGGCAAATCTCGCTCATTTGGTCAGAGCTAGTATATTGACGTAGCCACATTGCGACGGGTTTGAGTCGTATTTAAAAATAACACAATCACACATCATGATAAAATTACACCGTCTTGTTACATTGTCAATCCAGATGTTGTTTTGATTGATGAAATTTTGTATATATAGAAATAAATTCTGACTCTCTTTACTTATCTGAGGAAATCTTGTGTTGCAGACACTTTTAACCAGTTTTTCAAAAGAAGGTTCTGAAGTAGATATTTTGTATAGTTTTGTTTGTACTCAGTCAAAAGTTGTTCGAATTATTAAAATGTATTTTTTATATGTACATATCTATTGTATGTGGTATATGTATATAATAATTGAGTAGTAAACTTCTTCTATTAAAGTTTTAACGATTAAATTGAGATATAGATTTTTTTATAAGTCCTTATTATTATCAACTAGTCACCGATGAAATGTAATATTTAAATAAAAAACTTTAATCGGTTTAAAACACGAAATTATTCTTAACTACGATTCAACGTTTCAATGTACTTTGCAGCAGCGACCTAAAGTGTTTTATGTAATATAGCGTTCGGGAGTTTTAATTAATAAATCATTTGACAAAACTTCATTTTTCAAACCATTTATCATTATATTACCCGTCATACATCTGAACCTCAGTAATGGACCTTCGAGACCGACCTAAACAAACAGCCACACCTTCCTCATAACATTATAAATACTGGAATCGGGTTGAACTCAAAATGGCGCGTTGGCTAATCACGGCTAGAAGTGAAATGCCAAATCGTTTGACCTTTTCAGCTAACGTATTTACAATTGGAGCAATTTAGCTTTAATGGGACTGATAAATGACTGTTTCACAAGAGCTAAAGTTACTTATTAGGACTATTGTGCTTTTATTAGATATGTACAACTATTTAATTATGATATTCGCCCTCGTCAGCCAACCTCGACAGATAGGCCAACGTACTCTTAAGACAGTTTTTCTTTTAGTGAGCCGGGTTTTTTTTACTTATCGAGTAGACATAGTCAAACAAAAGACCTACAATCTTAGCCATTCCAAAAGAGTTTGAAATGGTATTTTAATAATTCATATTATTTTCTATTTGCGACCACATTATCTTATAATTATTTCACCAATTCTTAGTGTGCTCCTTCCGGTTCCCTTGCCATTATTTTTCCATTTGTAATTCTTTGATATTATGTTCTGTTAATTAGTCAGAACCCATGTGTGTGTGCCTTAAATTTTAAGTATATATAACGTACGTAGATAGAGATCAGTGAGCTATATAATTTAACCGACACATGTAACCGATTTCTTTGTTGTTGCCATCAGCACGTAAAACAAACGAGCTCTTCAGTTCTGTAATATAAGTAGACATTTTAGTAGAATTACTAGATGATTTGTTTAAATAAGTATAAACACAAACACCCGTGAAAAGCGTTAGCTAGTTATATAAACCTCTTGCCGTAACGATGCTCACTCCAGATTGAACCTACCAGGAACGAAATTGTCTTGTAAAAGCGAAACCGACACAATCAGAGCGGAATGCGGCCTTTCTCTGCGCATACGCAGGGCGGAACATGTAAACATTTGATCTCGTCCTACATCGGATATCTTGGCTGTAAATTATACAGTACTTTCATGTATTCAAATGCGCAAGGCCCTTTTACAGTAGAACCCGTAATCCAACGTCATGGTGCTTTTTAGCAGCTATGGACATCTATATTTATTATTATAGACCCTACAAAAAACGTAACAATTGTTACTATAATAACGTTATGAAGAAAAACGAATAATAGTGTATCTATAAATTGGTAACAATTTACAAAACCGAGGCACGCACACTTGATAGTTCAGATAGGTTGTGAAATACAACTAGCCATATAACATGGAATTAAGATGTGTCTATGTGATGTCAACCTATTTTGGCTTTGAGTATTCAAAAATCCACGGACTAAAACGAGGATTATATAAATATGTTGATTTATTAATTATTATAAACCTGTGGGACCCGGTGGGAGTCGATCCCTCTACCGGTTGATTACATTCAACGTCAACGAGGCCATTCAAATTTTCATTACCTACTAAGTACATGCTAATTTTTGTACTCTTCACATGTTATTCTACACGATGGCACTGTATACATTTTAAAATCGATGTTTACTTTATAAACATGCTAGTCACTTTTCCGCGCAAGCAAAGTCCCGACAAGGCATTCTGGCTAAAAGAACTTTGAACTAAATTGGTATTTTAATAACTTCTTAAGGAACTATTGACAAAAAGACACACGTGCGCCAAGAAAACCGGATGCACGTGTGCAGTGTGCACTAAGCTTTTTAACTAAAGAGGAAGTCAAACACAACCGCGATTTATTAGAAAGTATAGCTGAAGCTAGCCTCCTAGAAATATCATAACATTGACTAATCCTCATCGTTTTCGATTTAGCCGTTTCTAGGAAGTCAAATTTTAAACATCAACATAATCACGGGGACGTTATACAGATTATGTTATCTCTTAAGATAACTTTAATCTTCTTAAAAATGGGTCTAACCAAATTCTAATAATTAATATTGATTTTATTTTTACAACAACATTTATTATACCAGAAAACTATTGATGACTGTTTTGTTCGAAAAATCGTTTTGATTAAAAACAACATGTCCAGGAGCTCAATGGTGTAATGAGAGCAATGTATGGCTAATAATCAAGGGGATTTAGGTTTGAGCCCTACCGAGTCCAACATATTTCTGATCAATTTTTTTTTACGCGTTGGACATTTGGAAATATGGATATATATAGAAGTACTGGTAGCAGGTGGAAAATTGCGTCCGAGTCACAAACCGCTGTTTACAAAAGAAAAGACCGTGAAGTGTAATTGCGTTTCGGCAATTTGACAGCGCACCCTGTTGAGATGTTATATGGGTGGGGTACTTCACCCCCAAAAAAGTACCCCTGCATGTTCCTCCTCATAAAAATTAGAAGAGAACAATTAAGAAGAATTGGCAAGGGTCTTCATCAAATTGTTGGCTATGCTCCAGTTACTGGATTGTCTGAATTGTTACGTATTGGAAGTTAGGTAATTGTATGTATGTCTGTGCGAACCGCATAACGCACTGTGGAGTAGTGAAAGTGCCAAACAATGGTCGTGAGAAAAATGTCCCGACTGGGGAATCGAAATCACGATTGTCTTTTGTTAAAGGCTCGTGTTACGAGCCGAGAGCGGGGTAAACGACACTTCTATGAATTGGTTAGCGTTTGTTAACCAAAGCTCTAGGGGGCAATTTCCCAAGAAATTATTAAAAAATTTTACTTTTATAATCGCCTTTTTTTCCCTACTTTCATAAGTTAACAAAATTCACGACCCACATTAGCATATCATGCTCGACATTTTGTTGAAAAATGAAAATTACATCAACAACCACGGTACATGCAACTCTCACACAATTTAATATTTCTAATAATTTGATGCAAGCTTATTTAAATGTGTTATAGAAGGACATAACTGTATACGTTGAAATTTCGGAAGCCTAATAACATTATTCGCTTTTACACCACTAATACGGAATGTTTAAAAATTTTAAAAATGCCACTATTTCCACCACATTTGTAAATCGCAAATTTCGTTTCTTCTTTTTCCAAAAATGAAAATATTTCATCTTAATTATGTTATCGGCGCATGTAAACAATCCAATAAAGGATGATGAATGTAATGTGGTACAATAAAGTTAAGTTTTTAGCAAAGATTAATGCTACAACGCAGTGAATGTGAGCGGATTAGACAACCTTGACATAAAAACTAGAAAAATAATTAAAAAGTATAATGAGCGAAGTCAATAAACCGATAACGCGTTATAATAGTCTATTGAATAATGCAAATTTAAACGCACTTAACGGTTATTGTATGGTAATGGCCTCGAGGACAGCTTTGCTCGTGTACATTTAAAGTTTCTTTCATACGAGGAATAGTCCACATAAAAATGTATTGCAACCATTACACTAATGATACCTATCGTCAAAGATAACGCAGCAATATAACGCAACAACAGCATCTTCACGTCACGGCTGATCTGCAAGCGTGCAGAATTCTTGAGATGGATTGTTAATAGTTTGCGCCATTATTTATGGCCCAAGAGCCCACGACGGCCAGACCTTCGTTATTTTATAAAAGTTGAAATTTTCTCTGTATATGTCTCCTATACAGGTAAGAACGACCAGCGACTATAGAGTTTGGGTTGTGGTTACTTGGGCAGGTAACAGGTAGTAAAGGTGTATAAAATAGTACTTAAAATTTGTTAGAGCATAATGCTCAATTTTTTTATATTTTTTTTCGGGATAACTATAGAAATCTCGTCATCCATTGCCGGACACTTATGACAGTTGCTACCCCTTGCCAGACACCCCTAAACTTTGATAAATTACAATTATACTTTCATTATAGTATAAAAGCTCAATTTTATATATGTTACTTGGGGACCTATAAAAAGATGTTACCTCAATAGCCGGACAGTTTTTGTGGTTTTTACATCTTGCCAGACACATTGAAAGTCCACTGTGCGAGCGCGAGGTAACAACTATTCAAGCGGGTGCGAGTGAGATAAAGCACTTAGTCAAGTGCGTTCTTTTACTGCGCACAATCTGTTATTTAGTGATGTATTGAAGTGTTATGTGTAGATACAACCAACGTTTTATAATTATTGATATTTGTGCAGTTTTTTGTAAATATAAAAGCATAATTTTAGTAAAAAGTGTTATCATGGGAGATACATTAATTTGTTTCGTTGGTAATAAAAGTGATGGTAAAATAATATTGTGCTCTTCAGAAAAGGAAAATTAAGACCATACAAGATATTAAAAAAAGATCCAGAGTACCAGGAAGCTTTCAAGAACTTCGGCAACAACGAATTAATTGAAAATTTAAATTATCAACAAAACATCTTTAATATTATTCAGAGATTTATATGTAATGTCTACAATGTCCCTAATGTAATTGATGTTGATGGCGCTAGACTTCAAATATTCATCGACTCGTACACAGTCTCCGATGTAAACGAAGCTTTTGACCGAAAGAAGTTGCGAAATTTTGACGCTAGCAACCTACCGCCTTGCAAAAGCGAGCTACTGCAGCAATTTCTGCGAGCAAACTATGTATGTACCATTTGGAATAATGCTCATTTGAAAAATCCAACCACATATCAACCAGACAATAACGGCTGGGTATTAAAAGATGACAAATACCAGTTCAAATGGTTTGAAGGGGATCAACTACCGAGTTATGTTAGTGATTCGCTCAAAACTCAATCAGGTATATAATTATTATGACAAATTATGATACATAATTTTTTAATTATTCATAATTGTATAAACTTGCTTATTTTTCTTTCAGAAACTGACGAAGAAGGTGATGTTGAGGACGATCATGCCATCGATTGGAGTAGTAGTGATGAAGAAAATGAAAACATCGACGACAATGCTTAAATTAATAAACAAGTTTAAATATTTTTTTTACCTGTAATCACACTTTTTATTATATTTTTATGATATTAAACTAATATTTTTTACTTTATACAACATGGCTATGAACGCAATAAAATTATTTTTTATTAAATATCTTAAAAAATATTAATCGACTAAGTATTCGCTCTCGCACCTACAGTGGACTTTCAATGTGTCTGGCAAGATGTAAAAACCACAAAAACTGTCCGGCTATTGAGGTAACATCTTTTTATAGGTCCCCAAGTAACATATATAAAATTGAGCTTTTATACTATAATGAAAGTATAATTGTAATTTATCAAAGTTTAGGGGTGTCTGGCAAGGGGTAGCAACTGTCATAAGTGTCCGGCAATGGATGACGAGATTTCTATAGTTATCCCGAAAAAAATATAAAAAAATTGAGCATTATGCTCTAACAAATTTTAAGTACTATTTTATACACCTTTACTACCTGTTACCTGCCCAAGTAACCACAACCCAAACTCTATAGTCGCTGGTCGTTCTTACCTGTATAGGAGACATATACAGAGAAAATTTCAACTTTTATAAAATAACGAAGGTCTGGCCGTCGTGGGCTCTTGATCTATTAATAAAGGAAGTAAGATCTGAATTATACATTTAAGCCGCGTACGCACGAATTTTGTGTCGACTATTCACATCTTTTGTATAAACAGTTCAACCCTGCTTAGGACCGATAATTTTCATCGGAAAATTCTCAAAACCTAAACGAAAAAAAAATAATTGAAGTGGAAACAATGACGCTCTAAACGTAATTTTCTGGTATTAAAAACTGGCTTTAACGTCTGTTAACAAAAAATAACATTAAAGTGACATTATATTAGTTAATACCACTACCGGAAATTTGACAGGAAATTTATACTTTTGACAAGAAGCGTAATAATACAAAAAGAAAAAAATAATAATTCAGACATTGAATCTAATTTTACAAGATTTCCTTATTATATTATTGCTAAAAGGCCAAGCAATCTGTGAAGTAAAGAATTGCAACCGAGAACTGTGTTTAGCCTTTGCACGTTGTTGTGTGGGGGAAATCCTGCTAACCCTCTGTGGGACGTGGACTTTGGGGCGTCCTACAAATCGTATGGTTTTTCCGTCATATATAATAAATACGATTCACGTGTGACGTGTAGGACACGGTAGCTCAATTGGTTTGAGCAACAGCACTGAACGCTTCAAGTCCTAGTTCAAGTCCTGCCCGTGTCATATATTTTTTTCAATTTATAATACAGTAGCTGTGTCAGCAACTTCGTCCGCGTAGAATAGTTATTTTGTTTTTTTTTAGTTAATTTAAAGATAAATCATTCTTTCGGTCATATTTTTGGGTATTTTGAACCGTTTTCGCAGCGTAGGCATCGGAGATGAATAATTTCCCCCGTTTTCTTTCTTTATATTGATTAATGCGAATGACAAGAATCAGTATTTAACATTGCATTGAATTGAGTTTTATTTTACATTTATATATTCGCAAAGACCTCTTGACACGTCGTGTTCTAGCCTAGTTGTCATTCGTCACGCTATTGTCGTCACTAATTACGGTGAAGCTGTTAACTTCGTTAACTCTGTGCTCGACGACATCGCTCCTAAACTGCCGTGAAGTGTCTGATTTGAAACGCCATACGAGAAGAATCCACCGCAGGTTCGAATGCTGCAGAATATTCTCTTTGTAACAGAGAAAGATAAGCAGAGTTCATTAAATGGACAGTCATTTACCGTAGCCATATAACATCTGTAACCGAACCGTATTTTTACCGGTACACATAGACTAGACTTTGCCGCCAATGTCTAAAAGAACCCAATGGAAATGGAACCGGCCCGTTGAATATAATTCTTCATACATTACTAACGATGGACCGATGATTGTTTCTGAATACGAGAAACAAGGAGCCCGCGTTAATCGTAAAGAACAACGTTACACCGTGTCACGAAAATGTATCAACGTCATGCCTATAAACATGGGAGATTTCACGCTGCTAAGTAAGAATGATATAATCCCGATATTTCACGCGGTATTTCTCCCTCTAAAAGATTTAAAGTAGATTAATAGGACGAATTGTTCAGTTGTTATACGGTATCTCGGATTAGTACTCGTTATGGACAAGTTTAAGGTCATGTCGGGTTTATTTACAATTGCTAGGGTTTCATTAATTTATTTTGAATTCACGTGGTTTCGTAACATCACGAAGGATTTTCCCTTAACAATACAGTGAAAATTTCAACCTATCATGTCAAATAATTTCTTTACTATATACCACAATTACCGAAATAGGAACTGCTAGAGAATCAAAAAATCTATAGTTAGGGAACAATGGTAATGTTTCGTTTGTTTATATAATTTACTAGCTGTGCCAGCGACTTCGTCGGCGAGAATCGTTATCTTCTGCATCCAAATTTGTTTTTGCAAACCCCTTCATCTTTATAAACTTAAGCTGCTATCACGACTTCTGTCGCGTCCCTTCCCGGCGTTCTTGCTGGAGGTTAATCTTTAAAGATAGACTTTGATCGTGGTGGCCTTTTTTTACATCATTTAAAGAGGAATCATTCTTTCATACATATTGTTAGGATATCTTGAACCGTCTTAGCAGCGTAACCCTCGCAAGCCCATCATGATGCATAATTTTCCCAATTTTTTTCACATTTCTCGGTGTATCTTCGCTTGTATCAGCGACAGGGCGATGATTTATAGCCCATAGCCTTCCTCGAAAAATGCTCTAACCAACACAGAGTTTTACAATTCGAACCCCTAGTTCCTAAGATGAGTGCGTTCAAACATACAAACAAACTCTTCAGTTTTATATATTAGTATAGATATAGATAGATAAACTAAAATATTATTGTGACCGGCTCGGTAGTCTAATGTATAGCTTATAATCAACTGGTCAAGGGTCCCAACACCACCGTGTCTAAAATGTTTTCTAATCAATTTATAATTTGTCTGTGGATTTGAAAAACTGATTTTAGTTTGTCTGTGGATTTCCGAATACCGAAGCCAATGACGGTCAATAGCGCATCTTGTCTAGATGTTATATGCCTGGAGTAGTTCACCTACTCTTAAGAGCTTGCTGCTTGTAAAAACCGAGTGTACATATAGTGTCTCTCTTTTGCGTAAATGTGAAGGTAATGTTTACGTGTTTTTACAACTAGTCTACATTCAGTATCTTTTGAAATAAAATTGGTAAAATATAATTCACTTAATCAATCATCAAAGAATATATAAAAGTACAGGTATATGGCAAAAACATGTACTTATTAGTGATTTTATTTTATCCAAATTTACTGAATGAAAGGTATAAATCGAATAAAAGGCTGTCGTGTGAGTACATCGTGGGTTGAAGTCCGATTTGCAACACTATAAACGGATAATAATTTATAGGCGTCCTAGGAGAAAAACTTGTCGCGCAAAGATTAATCAAAATACAGTAGATACAGCATCAGCTCAAAGTAATATTGCAAATAATTTATGATATAGGCATCGAAAGCGAACGAATCAGGCGAGTTAAAAATATGATTTTAAAGACTATAATAATATGTACTGTGTATTTAAGATTCTAGTATACTATATTTATAAAATTATACAGTTTAATACTTAATTAAAAAAAATATATTGTTTTGCATTAATTCTTAAATTATAGTTAATCTTTGATAGTTTTTACACGCATTTAACCGTTAGGAGATGAGCTGAACTGCCGCTTAAGCGTGATTTGCTCGTAGAAAGTTGCTAAACCTGACCTTTCGAGGTTCAATAAGGAAATTGGGTTACTGTACTACATACGCTTCATATCTATCGTATCTAGAGAGAGATAAATGTTTACAATGTAAAGTTTTTCTGCCACGATGGCTTATAGTATGTTTACTAAAGATACCTTGATAGTCTTACTTAATTAAGACAGCTATAATAGGCGGGACTCGATTTAGCGAACGTTACGCGTATTGTCTGCAACATTTGGCATTTGACCAGTGGTTAGCAAGTGATTTAAACGTCGAAATATTTAGCAGAGCCGAGAGTCAAAGACGCAGCCCTCGTTTGTTTTTTCGCCGTTCTTGGCAGATAACGGCTGACCACACCACCCCATCGGGATAGTGCCTTGTATTTGCTCGGTGGGAACGGTGTAAAACGATGCCTTGGGAGTGATCGTGTAACTCGATCGTTGACGTAAAGCATCCGCACCTTTTATCTACGCTTGTGGTTTCGAAAATCAACACTCTAAATATATATATTAATCAATCTAACAATATTTTGACTTTGGTCCGTTCTACTTAAAGTTTTCGCTGGCACCGAAGTCCGATTAGTATGAATTTACAAATATTATAAACCTTTTTTTGGTGAAATTTGTATTTTTCGTCTTCGTTCGATAATTCTTTATCCAAAACCAATTAAGGTATATTAGCGTTCTTGCATTACTAATAGTTTAAATAAATTTTACCCATTTTCACGTTAAAGCCTTAAAACTGTATGAATAACGCAAGTCTGAGAAGTGGACAGAGGTAGACCGTGGTAATTGCATTACCTGTCACTCTAGACGCACCTAATCCAATAAGCAATTCTTAAGAATGGTAAAACGAATATGACTTTTATAATAATAGTAGGAACATTTTACTTAAAAATATTTATTATTGTAGTAACACTAGTTATTACCTGGTCATTTAAAAGCCGCAACACAGCCTTTGAAACGTCGGGTAGTGGAAAATAAATAGGTATTCAACAGTGATAAACTTTAAAAATCGAAAATAAATTGAAAAATTTTTCGACAACATAACAACATAAATTTTCAAAGTAATAAAATTGTTTTTTTTTAAACCGTTAAGTGTTTCTATTATTGTAAGTCGTTTCGCGTTTAAAGGACTACAGTATTTTGTAAAATAAGGGACTTCTATAAATACAAATAACATTATGTATTCAATGTGGTAATGCTATAAGTGGATGAAGCGTGTATGGAGAGGAAGCCATACCGAGGTAGTTATTTTATGACATATTCTTGAATAATACGACTTACAGAAATCATTATGGACTAATGAATTATCCTGGCTTCATTATTATATCATTGTTATTGGTTATGGATAGCGCTTACAGAAGTTATGATCTAAATAATAAGGTATTTCGTCCCAAGACCTATTTTTTATTTCTAGTGCAAGGGACTCTAGTTTAAGGAATGAGTTGTAATTAAACTATAAGTTGGAAATTGAAGCACACTTCTATTCAAAGCATTCTCGACAGGACGTCACGACAAACCTTTAAAATATAATTATTCCATTAAAGTCGATTTAAAATACTTCAATCATACCGTCTGTAGTTAATGGAAATAGGTTTACATTAAACGGTTTAAAACGCAAAACTTATTTTTAATATACATATTTTTCCGACGTCCCCCCGTGACTACAAATCATCTGAAACATGTAGCACTAGTTAACTCATATATTTCGGGTTTTATCGCTACGAGCGCTCTATTTAAATACTTCAATAATATTTTTTACTCGACCGTGTTAACATTAAAATCCACAAATCCATTACATAACATCCTGTTGATGAACGGGCAACGATCCAAGGTTGAAATAAAATAATAATCCAAATATTATACGCAACTAACCGCAGAAACTATTACGCAAGTATCATCCTATAACATGGGCACTAGATTGCGCAACACATTAGCCCTGTTATGTAATCCCACTGCTGGGAAATAGAGCTCGGTTTGTATACGCCGATCGAGAATGTTAGTGGTAGGTGGATAATACTGGATGTACTCAACAAAAAGCGTAAGCGAACCTCAAACCTGTGGCGGTATATTTAAGTTTTAACTAAGCGACGACGCATGTTGTATTTCGAATTGTTACGATGTATAAATGCTACTTTAGCCTTGAATCTCTTAAATGAGACAATTTTAAAATGCTTTTCAAAAATCTTCAATAAGTTGAAATTTAATTGGAATATTTCGTTGCCGCAAGACCAAACAATGGACCAGAATCTGGGTTACCCAAATTTTTAAGCATTATGTGCCGAAACGATAGAATAATTCTACATAATAGGTAATGCAATGATAGTTTATTTTGTACATCCACGTTTGGTACAAAGGAATGGCGAGCCATTCTGGCCTCGTGGAATTGAGATTTAGCATGTAAAAATGAATTGCGAGGAAATCGAAACATACGTGGGCAAATGCTATATTATATATAAATATAATTATTTAAATACAAAGCTTTTAACGGCTTAAAATATAAATTATATTACTTAGCTCAATTTAAACTATGTCACGACGTTTCGAATACTTTGTAGCAGCCGTGGTCACGGAATGATTACTTTCGCGTTTCAAACCGTTTATGTTTACTTACAATTAATGTGTTTCACTCGCGTAGACTATACTTAGTTGTTATACATTCTCAATAAATGCGGAAAAGCTTTCGCAAGAAATTATTGCGATAGAAAATGTAAAAAAAAGATTATGAAATATTTAGAGGTTTATCGTTTGTCAGTGCTGTAACACTATGTAATCATTTCGAATTTCGAACAATAAGTACAGTCGCGACAATAACTTAATGCATCATTGTATATTCCAGCCGACACACTTCCGGCGCTTTCACTGCGCCCGCGCAGACATAAAACGATTAATTACTAAATTATTATTACGTCAGACACGTGCGAACATTCTGCATTGATCACTTTTTAATTTTATTAACATCAATTGCGCAATCTATGTTCATAAGTGTACATCAATAAAAATGAGTTATATAATTATCTTTTCCACTCCTATGCCAAATTGAAAAGTTTATAATGAATAATGTAATGGATTCCAAGATGGTTAGTTTCGAGGGTTGGTTCCAAAACTTGAGAATTCCTAAATTATTGTTCTGGTCAGGCAGGCCACAACAAGTCTACCCGCAGCCTCATATAAATCCCGCCAGTGCAACGAACACATACAATTCCCGTTAGCGCACGGACATTTCCGTAATATTGTTAGTTGTTAGGGAGGTTGTTGATATCATCCAAAGAAGATTATTTTCGTTATTATCGGCGTCTACGTTTAGTCGCTTGGGTTTATCAATATTTTATATGAAAATTATTAAAATAAACATCTAAAACGCAACATATTCGCTTGTAACAATTTGGTGTAATCGTGGCCAAGGCTGCTGCAAAGCATCCGGAACGTCGAGCCGTAAGTAAAGTAAACTGTAAATAAGTTAAACGATATTTATCGCGTTCTAACTACTAAACCGTTAAAAGTGTTGTATTAAAATGTGTACTTCTTGCGGAAACCACAGACAATACTTAGATGAAGACAGTGAAGCGGTCATTTTATAATGTCTCCAGAGACTATTACTGGTGTTACATGGTGTTCTACCGTCAATGCAATGCGCTTAACATTACATAATAACTGTAATAATCTGAGGAAAGTGGGCGATCACGAAGCCATCGGTAATTTCTCGTGTAAATCTCTCGATTGCGTGATCTTCGATACGTAACGATCCAAACTGTGATATTGCAAAGTTATTTTTAAAAAGCGCGAGCGCATTCACGTAGATGCAAATACTTGAAACATTCGATGATTTATTAACGGAGAGACGAATAAAGTGGTGTCGATAACTTGGGTAGTATATATATACCAGGCAATTGCGGGTCGGATCATCCCACAAAGGGTTCCGTACCATTGAGGCACACAAATTTTATATTGAAGGATTTATTTTGTTATTTCAAGTACCTGCCCTTTTGCCATTAAGTGATAACGAGCAAAAATATGTATGTATACTGTATTTCGTATTTGTTGTTACATAAATAGACAATTTGTTAAATCTTTATCTCTTCAGTTATCGGATTTATTTTTGAAAACTTTTCTTTGGCACATTTTTACACAGTTATTTTAGGTTTTTTACAATTCTTGACGCCATTTTGTTTAGATGAATGACGACAAAAATAAATATTCGGGACTTGTCACGGTACTTTCGGGTATTTTTTATGATGGTCGAGGACAGACAGCCAGGGGGTTCACTCGATAGAAGGTGACATACCCCAGTCATATCATATACTAAACATTTAAACAAGATGCGTTGTCGACTTCGTGACCCGGACGGAAAATTTGATTTTTCCAATAGAATCGAATAGGCAATGTATTAAAATCGAGTGGGTAGATTTCTTTCTTTCTGGACTTGCGCGAGCTCAGTGTGGCCGAATTAAATGGCGAACACATTTCACAAGTAAATAAATTAAAACAATTGGTTTTACTTAAATCGAACGTACATTTAATGTATTAAAATTCATCCGTCAGTATGAAAAAATTGCAGTAGGCCAAACGCGTTCGCCATATCAGAAGAAAAATGTAACAAAGGAAAAATACTTATCGTCTCTCAATATGTCAAATAAGATTGTCGTTCGCTCTCATTACATAAGCGGAGGAAACGCTGCGATTCTAACGAGAAATGGAACGTAGATGCGACAAAGATTACATTTTTAATTCCTTCGATAAGATAAAATTCTGCCCTAATTCCCAAATCTAGTCGCAATACCTTTTCAGTTGGGCAAACGCCCCAAATAGCTTAGGCTTTCGGATTAAGCTCTAATTCTATAGATACTCTCGCTTAAGTGTAGAATTTAGCTGTAAAAGAGCTTCGTGAAATTCTAAAAAGCTTAAATCTACAGTGACCAATCTGTTACGGATTCGAGTGTCGTCTCTATTTTACGCTGTTATATGAATTTTACATTTATTATCTTTATAATAATTCCGTTCTAACAATTGCTTTTTTTTAAATAGGTCTGTATTATTAAACAATTTAAAGTCTAAATACCTAGCTACAATTTAACAAGCATTGGCAGATGTTAAATAAGTTACCTGAGCATGAGTTGTCGATGTATAATCATCAAATCAATCGCTGAAATCCTTTTTTAAATTTAGTGAAAATCGCCGCAATAAATTCAACTTTTCATAAAATAACCTAGTTGGGACCTACTACGGTAACTATCACGTTTATTTTTAAATTACGTGTTTTTCAATGTTTATTGCCTATGTCAGGCTATGTGTTGGTAAAATTATTTGAAACAATTGTAATTATGAAATAGTGCCGTGTAACGCAATTCTGTAAAATACAATTAAGCTACCTATAATGTGTGTGTGTGTCAAAATGTGTCGAGATTACAATGAACATATGTTTGATACAAATAGGAGAGTGAGCTTATAAAGGCGTCGAAGATTTAATTTAATGAAATGCTTTGCTTCTACAGCTACGAAATCAAACACGATCCTTCGTAAATGCAAGTTCTAACTTGTTTAAAAGGTCGTAAGAATACCAAACCAATCAAGCAATATAGAGACTATGTTATGTTGATGAAGAATAATAAATTAGTTATACACTAGGTACTAAACAAAATTAAGAATTATTTCCATTTCCGTCAAATTAACACCGTCAATATGCAGTCTACGAGCCTTTTATTGAATAAAAACACCATTCGAATCGGCAAACGCCGATTTTGGAAACTAAACGTATTAATTTCACCGACTACATCTCATTTGACCTCGATTAGATTACTAATTAGACGATTTTTTCAACGCATCTATGCGCTTTAGTCTTTGGCCTCGCCTCGCGATTCGCGATTCGAGCGCCAGTGTGGCTCCAGCGATGGCTGAGCAGCGACGTGTTAGTGTTGTGTCGTGAACGAGTTGTGTGTTTGTGATGATGGCGAATTTAACGTTGAGATACCTGGATGAGTTGTCGTATGTGCTGAATAGTAGGAAGCACCTCGCCAACCAGGCGAAGGCATCCTCCGTGGGCGACCTCCTCAACGCCGAAGAAGAGAGATTCACTCCGGTATGTTATGCTACATGTACTAGTCTCACAGAAAATTTTGACATTGACACTGAATTTTTTCGATTGGCAAATGCCAGTTCTACATACAGCCTTTTGTGAAAGGCGAACGACAGCGTTGCAGTACATTATTGTTCTTTTATGTGCACTTTGAAACAATGATACACATTTTTATTGCTTTTTAATTTGTCTTTTAGCAATATTAGGGAATGTAATTATTAAATCTCTAAACGAAATAAGTTAAGCGTCTGGCTAGCGTAGGTGCAAAGTCAATTCCGATTTCTATCGCAAGGACGCAGCCTTGTCTTTTCACGGATACCAATTAGTGGTATTATTCACAAAGTAATTATTCAGGAAACGTAAAAAAAGTTTTTCTACAGATCTTTTGAAGCCGATAAAAACTTTGATGTAAAGCTGTGGAGTTTTGAATAGTTCAAAAGTACTTTCCGATTAGAGCGTTAATCACACAATACAATCCGATAACTTTCAACGCTTTTGTTAACTTTATAATAAAAAACTAACTAGCCGTTCTCCAGTCCTAGTACATATTTTCAACTGCTGCAAATATGTATGTATTCTGCTGATTATTAGATTGTTACTGATTCCAATACGTGTAGTTTTAACTAGTACATGTTTATCGTATATGATAACGTGCCATTATGCCTTGATTTTCGTTCTTGAAGTTAGAGTGCTCTCGTGATGGAGAATAAGAACCCACTTCGGGTTTGATAGGCTTGTGGCGGAGTAGTTAATTCGTTGATGTTATAACAATTGGGCCTCGAACAAGCGAAAACTTCGATAAGTTATTGGTGTACAAACGGTCACTGTTTATGGTTACTTTATCTTTTCCCACCTTCCTCAAAAATGGTAAAATGTTGGACATGCAATTACAAGTACAACTAACAATAATATATCTGGAATCTGTAGTTTAAACGAGTAGTACCTACACAGTAAAATAAAACTAATTTAAACGAGTTGAAACACAGTTGTGTTTGTATTAAATATAGATTCTTATCTTATATTAAACAACTACGACTAGACATTTCGCCTTAATTACATTTATTTGCAACAACATTCTAATCGTTTTTCTTTTTAATTATAACACAATACTTAATTTGTTTCACAGATGGCGTTTTTACAAATCTTTCATTTTCAACTCGAACAAGCGCATTCCCACACTATAATATTCACTCGCATACAACGGATTAGCTAATAAGAAAATATTAGATTCCCACGTTTCTACGTAATCTTGTATAGTGTATATGTATCGATTTTCTATGTCAATGCACTGTAGTTTGAGCGTTCAAAAGTTATCGTCTTAGAATTAACTCTACAACACATGCTTACGACCCCTACATAGTGCGGTAGAGATCACGGTCAACACAACCTTATATTTTCTGAAACGCATCCATACTAAATATTATTAACACTAAAGTATGTTTGTTTATTTTTCTGTCAAAAGAGACGGTTAAACTATAAGGTCTAAATTCTTGCTCCAGTTTCATTTCCATACCCAGACCACCACAATCGTTTTTTCAATAACGTATCGGGCTTCATGCAAGTACCTTCAATAAAGTATCAGTTGGCGAGAGGTGAACCGGAAAGACGCGGTCCACTGCCTCTCTGTAGCGGATATTTTAATTTTATTTTAGTTTTTATCTGCGACGTCTGTTGCGGTACCGTAGCTTATAGGAAAATTGCACGCGTTTTATACCGTTTATTGCACCAATAAACTTTTTTTACGTAACTTTACATTTGGATACAGAAAAACCATCGAAACATCAACATTTATTAATAGAAAGGATTTCTAGCCAGTGGTTCATGTATTATTAAATAAGTCCCATTTTGTAGGGTAGCTGGAGGTAGACGAATTTTCTAGTCTTTTCCACCCTTAACCTCACAACGCACTGCTTGAAACCCTTTTTCATTCGGGATTTCTTTTTAACGGAGTTGTTATAATTAAATATACAATTAAGGAATAATTATGTTCATCATTTAGGATAACTTGAAAGAAGAAATGGGTGGAATGGTCAACAGACGATGTGGACTGATCACCCGGATCATTGGTATCCCTGAAAGAAAATACTATTAAGATACCTTTTCCTTACTTAAATTTAATATCTATTTGAAATTTTAATAATTAACGACACGGGCGTAACAGACATCTACAGCGAAACATCTAATCAACGGAACTAAGCTACCGTGTCTTGTCATCATCGAATTTCTTCAACCCATTGATACATGACCTCCTTGAGTTGAAAAAATCTCCCCCGTATAGAAGATGCTGCATTTTTGTAACAATAGAGCAGATACACGTCTTTCTCTTGTACGTAACAGTTTGCCAGCTGAGTCACAAAAGTCGGTAAAACGAAGGAGACGGGCAGATAACAGCTGGCCAAATAAACAAACCGCTTGAAGATTGTTAACGAGTTAATTGTTTTTATTGACACAACCAGCACACTTTTAACACTGATACACTGATAACACAAGGTCGTTTGACACTCCCACTTCTAATCTATTAGTTTTTCCCGAGACTTTGCTGGCGTAATAATTTCTTGTCGCATTTCTCTACGTATAAAAAAAAATATTAGAGCAAATGTGTCTCACTTCTTGCGACTAACACAATGCCGTACAAATCAAGTTTGTTTGCTTAGAAAGATAAATAATTTCATTAAAAATATTGCCTATCGAGCCGGACTAGCTGACTTGGCGAATAAAAACTAATTATCGTGCTTCGGATGCTTGAAATTCACTTTTTATCCATCCTTTATTCTGATAACTATTGCGAGACACTATACTTAATTATCTCTATACTCTATGCTCACGTTTTACACTCGGCCGAGATCAGAACCTGTCACTACTAAACGTCGTCGTCGATCGAATCGGTTCATTAGCTGAGGCAAAAACTGAACAGGAAACGAGTAACGCCGCGTGACATAACTCGCGTCCGATTGGAAAGCGGAGTAATTAAAGCATTAATTAATGCAGGTATGTGATGCGACAGACATTCCTTCACGTCCGAAGTCTGCTTTTGCGCCGTGATGCTGCTGAACACTTCTATTCGAGAAACATGAACGATATTCTGGTAGAGTCAGATTGGAACAATTACATGGACCTAAAGAAAATTTTATCTTCATATGAAAGCATAAAGCTTCATAGGAAAACATAAAGAAATAAAATATTTTTCTGAAATAAATACACTATACAATAATACAAATAAAGACAGAAATAGATAAAATCAAAAATTAACCGAACTCCAAACAGTAAATTAAACATAATAACATAAACATACTTTGGCAGAGTAATATGACGTATTTTAATTTAGATAAAAAGAAATTATTACTTTCTTAGTAATTACTTATTATTTTTAATGAAATTCACACAATATTCAAAATATGTTGGAATATTGTATAGTATACTTTCCATCAAAAAAGGAATTTATCCGGAAACAAACATAAAACAGCATACACATATCTACAAATCGACTTCAGAACCTTCTTTTTTTAAGTCGGTAAAAAGACACATTTTATTGGCATTTTCTTTATTCCAACTTCAGTTTTTAAGTTTCTAAAATTTCTTACTCAAACAACTAACGAGTTTTAATATAAAATGTCTCTGTATGTAATTGTAAAAGACGATAGTGCGTAAATTCAAGAACGTGTAAAGGTATAATATAATTCGTTATTATTTCGAAGATAAATTTTGCTACAATCGCAAAATGCATGAAAAGAACTTGTAGCGTTAAGTAAATACATATTTATTTATTTTTTTCCGGATTTAATACAGTCGTGCTCATAGTCTAAAGATAAAAACCACCGACAACGGTCATAAATAAAGAATTAAATTAAATCACCATTTATCATCAGCATCAGTTATTTCTATAGCAGCGTCGGGCGCGTCCTTAAAATAAACTCTATCGCCCACACCTTAAAGGTCACCCGCAAAGTGTGGGGTGCGTACAGGAAGCGTGCATGACAGGAAAGCACCAATTGTCTGATCGCCCTTGCCAGGGATTATCCTGTCTTTTGTTTACGTTGCAAAGACTCCTTGACTTCCTAAAAACTGTTGTTTGATCGTCTAGATCTCATAAAAAAGGCTAGTTGCAATAAAAGATAGAAACACAGATTTATTTTTTTTGATGGTTTTTTATGCCTGTAATTAAAAATCGATTATAATTTGAAAAAAAAAATGACGACACAGACAGGACTTAAACCGACATCCATAGCGTCCCGTGCTGATGCCGTGCCCGTGTAGTAATTTTTATTTATTTATATCGTGACATTATGTACAAGTGAAAAATACATTCTTCCAATAGCATACTTTTTGTCTATAACGCAAAAGCGATAAACATTAGGAGAACGAGTGCAGTACGTATATCGTCGGACTCTGACGGTCGTTTAATATTCATAATCTTTTTTTTTTTAATGAAGTTATTTCAAAAACCTAATCCACTATTTCACTAATCTCATTATACATAGCTAGAACAATCTCTTTCGAAAATTACCTCGTTACATTTCATAACGCATTTACTGTTTTCGTTTCATAACGGAGGTATCATAGTTATATGTTGTAACTCATATACTTACCATATGTGTAATCTGAGATACATATTGTAAGGCTATGGTTTCCTATAAACAGATTTTAACTACATAAGGATCATTTTCTAACTCGATGTTTACTGTACCATTATTGAAATAACTGCGACGCAAATGCTCAATTCGACCTACGCCGTTTATAGCACACTGCAGCCCAAGTAAGTACCCCTACTGGACTGAAATTGTAAAAAAAATATAAGTATCCGTTTATAGTCTGTGGTTAGGAACAGAATCATAAATTTTCACATTTAAGTCGTGGGGGTTTTCTGACAGTTATGTTAAGAAAACTTTGATATATTTCACATGTTATTATAGATAATGGCACTATATAAATTAAAAATTGATTACAAATTAAATTTTTTAAATATTGCTGTCGTGTCTTTCTGTAATTATTTTAAACAATTTTTTTACATATTTTAAGTTTGAGTTACATATGTTAGTAATTGTCCTAAAATGTCGACAGTTCTTATCTAATAAATAAAATGACGGCACTACATAAATTAAAAATTGATTACAAATTGACAAAATTTACGACTCGGGCAGGACTTGAACCGGCATCCACATCGTTCCGTACTGTTGCTCTAACCAACTGAGTTCAAGTCCTGCCCGAGTCGATTTTTTGTTAATATGTATTATGTTATTTTATGGGCCTCGTAATCAAACTCACGACATGTTGGTAATATATATGACTACCAAAAGACCAACGAGAGCTCTTTTTTACGAAGAGACTGAGAAATGTAATGATTTCGCAGAAATCACGAGAAAGGACGCTGGAAATTGTAATTTGAATACTGATAACATTGTTGTGTAGGTTTAACATTGACATTTATCAGTCCAAGGTTGAGCGTAGGACATATCGCATTTCAGTTGGGTTTAAATTTTCAGGAGTGGGTCGTTTATTGGGTTCCGTCAATAAATAGAGACACGATTGGGTGTTCGCGCACTTAGATATTAAATCGTATATTTACGTTGATACGCCTCATTAATGCTTGTACTACTCGTTTGATCTTTAAAAATGTTTTTCGACTTAAAACAATTAATGAATAATTTAAAAATCGAAAAAAAAATGGAAAAAATTTTTTTCCCCCCGGGGTTTTTCCCCCCCCCCCCCCCCCCCCCCCCCTTTTTTTTTTTTTTTTTTTTTAATTTTAAATTATACACCATTAATTTCTACCTTAAACGTTTAAGTAATGTTTTTTGAAAAATATTGAAATAAATTACAAAGTTTAAGTTTGAAAAATTAAATTTTTCAAAATTTTTTTTTTTTTTTTTTTTATATTTTTATTTTTTTAGAAATATTAATTAATGAATAGTTTAAATAAAACACTTTAACGGTTTAAAACGCGATATATTAGTTAAACTGATTTGAAAATGATTTTTTACACGGGGAGACATTCCTCCCCGTGACCACGGCTGCTGCAAAGCATCCGAAACGTCGGGCCGAAGTTAAAAATCATTTTCAAATCAGTTTAACTAATATATCGCGTTTTAAACCGTTAAAGTGTTTTATTTAAATGTGTACTACTCGCGTAAACTATAGACAGTAGTTAATGAATAAACTGAAGTAGAGTCTTTAACTTCAGATCCTAATGTTCTTATGATTGTCTGCAACATATACTTGTTTATTTATGACACCATTACAACTTTAGATGCAAAATTACAAAGCGTAAATTTTGATGGCGCCTCTTATTCTTTACTTCAAAGGACATATTATCAAATAAACCTATGTTCAATTTAAGGATTGCCACCGATTGCAACCGACCAAATGTGTTAAAAAAGTACTTCACAGAAGTCGAAAAGTTCTATAACTGGCAACCCCGACACAATCTGGCAACACTAACGCGAGGGGGATGTAGTGCTGCATCGTTATGTAACAACCCTGACCTTGTGTCAAGGTCGAGAGCTTGTTACTCTCAACGAGAAATATTTCTATTCTCTTTAACTTCATTACTGTTTTTCAACTTTTATGTGGCTTAGTCCAACAGTCGCTCTGAAATATTAGATAAATATTGTATATTTTAAGTTGATTTTTGCATATAAATAATTGACCGTGTGTCTTTCAAATTTTGTATTCATAATGCGAGTTTAAAAACGCATGTTACCAGTGTCGTTCATAGTTGTTAGCTTAAACATCTACCGCAAACAATAATACCCTCGAAATCACACTATCCTTCGAAGCGGCTTAACCGTTGGAAATATTTTAAAGCCTTCTGGGCCTTTTTATAGCCCAAAGTGATACAGATTGTCCATTGAGATAAAACACTTATAACGACATAAAGCGCAAAATATATTCGATAGCTTGGTTTAAACGTAATTTAACTACGGCCTGATGTGTCGGATACTTTGCAGCACCAGTGTTTATAAGCATTTAATTATTCTTTTTTTCCTTTTCTTACATATAATGAGGTTGATTTTTTATTAATATATAAATTTGGCAAAACAGTTTCCGTTCATATCTTCGTTATTTATTTTGGCAATAAACTTGCCAAACAGTTGTGACAGTTACGGGTTACGGGAGTTACGTGGACATGCTTAAAGGTCTGAAAAGTTAGACCTTGGCCGCTATCCGTCGTGGGTACGGATCCCATATATCGTATCCTCTTTCAATTGTGTGGCTGTAGTGTAAAAATTATAAAGTTTCGAATTCTAACGATACAGTACAAATCACGCCTAACCGAGTGTTACCACGAAAATAACTTTTCTGTCCGTCTTGTTGCGTAAATGCCATTCAAGCGGCAAAATTGATAGAGAAACGCCACTAACCTACATTTTAAATAATTCGTTGCCAAGTGCTACTTACTGTCGTTGTATGCGATTTCGTTAGCTTCTTTGTTGAGTTTTTAGTGAATTATGAATGTGCATTTTAAATTTTATTGGTAGAACTAGCACGTGTGTTCGTAAGGTCGGGTCCCTAATTTTACGTATTAATATATTCGAGTTTTAAATGTGTATGATTAATGTTCTGTGTAAAGATGAGACGAGAAAATTAAAGAATTACACAAAGATTTCGGTTAGGAATATAATTGTACTTATCACAAGAAGGCCTTTTGAAATACAATTCAGATTAAAAAAAGTCGTAAGTCGGGTTTAAATAAATATATTTTAACCTATTGTAGCATAAAAAATCAAACGGTTTAAATCTGTTCCGACCTGACATGAAATGGTGGAAGGTCACACGCACACTATTCTCTTTTGATCGCTCTGCTAACGATACGTACAAGTAAATTACGAAATTAGTTTAATTCATTTTCGACACACTTGCTCAGAAGGTCTCAACTTACTCACTCGCACCGCATCTTGACTAATAAACTGGGTGCTAGGAATATAGAAATTCCGCCCTGCTGACGAACCACCGTTCACTGATGAAAAAGCCGTCAAGCTTCACGTTTCGGTTTCATTGGATTTCCGAATATCCAAAGCCAAAAAAGGTCGACAGCGCATTTTGTTTAGATGCATCATCAAGTGAACATGCTTGTTTGTCGTCCTCTATCTTTACAAAAAAACCTTTGTTGGAAATTTTAAGAATTGAAATTCAAAAATCTACTATACAACTGCACTTCTTTATTACATGTATACCTATTAAATGTGGAGTTCAGGAAAGTAACTTGCGTTTGACTTAACTTTAACATAATTGCTTGTTTGCGGCTGTTTAGTTTCTGTGTTTGATTATTAATCCTTTATCTGTGAAACGTTTGTTAGGATGCACCATATTATATACTTTATTCTTGTTTCTGTTATGTTTCTTTCTTAGAATTAATAAATAAATAATGTAAACTCATAGAAAGCAGTGGCTCCAACCTCGAAAACGAAAATTGAATGTCCTTGGTTCGAAGCGCGCCTCTGTTGACTTACTAATCATGGAATTTAATGACCTAGGTTTTCAAGATCATTGTACATTGAGCTACAGTGTCAACTGGTGCCCTTGATAGCCATATATGGTGCTTATGGTTCCGTAATCGAAGAGTCCTGTCCTGAGTTTGGGTCCTAATATGAGATATATCACTCTGTCATTCGTCTCTTCATAAATTTTTCTCATCTATTGCCGCTTTACATTTATTCGGCTGCACAGTGTAAAGTAGATGTATAAGAAATATCGTTTTAAATGTGTTTGTCTGACAACAGACAGGGATGGGTAGCTATTGGTAGGAAAACTGTTTAATAAAAGGATGACTTATGTATTGGACTGATATCAAAATAGAGCAAATCGGAAATCGGAGTCAAATTCTGTTCATAAATAAAAAACTCTTAAATTCATTCTGTGTTATACACATATCGTATATCTATATATACGTATATCTCACGTGTAGTAACTTATTGTTACGTTTAAAATAAAAATATTTATTTATAATTCTATAGTTACTTTAATTGCTGCGAATGATAATTATTTCTCACACTCAATTTGCAGCGACGTGACAAAAATCAATAAGTTTGTTTACATGAAACGTCGGCGTAAGGTGATCGGCCTCCTCAGCGTTACACTTAACTGTAATTTATCGATCTATATGAATTCATTTTCTATTTTTAGACATAACGGGTTTAGTAAGTTCAAGATATCCGATGTATAAAATAATAACCTCTTTAAACTAACTTTAAACTTGCAAGCGGCAAGGCGTCGGGACGCGACCGACGTCGTGGGTTCTATATTTTATAAAGATGAGGAGGTTCGCAAGAACACATTTTGATGGCCAAAGTATCGAGCGCGGGCGATGTCGCTGATACCGCTAGTGAAGTTGTAAAACATCTTTGAAAACTATACTTTGTGAAGACATTTTGCTCTCTACTCTTTGTGCTCGCAACCAGCTCAATAGAATCTGATAAAATCACTGAAACCCTGGAAGAGCTTAAATATCTAGTCAGGCTTCCCCTTCCCTCTTGGTGCACTAGACAAACTTTCCCTGTTCCGTGAATAGCTCCCTCCACTCCTTATTATCGAGTGTTTTTGTTTTTACGAGAGTAGGACATTGCATACTTTATCGGTCGAGTAACGGGATGGACCGGCTCACAGGTGCTCGCGTGACCCTTGCCGGTGCATTCAGTTCCTTACTGATCACGTCACCTGCTTTTCAGAGGCCCAAATTTTGTATAAAATTTTGAAACATGCAATTCCTTATAAGTCTTGTGACATGCGTTTAGTAATTGTCCAAAATTCCATATTCATATATGTATATGTCCATATCGTAGGCCCCATATAATTATTAACTCCAACTGTTGAGTCCCACACTTCCTGTGTGAGTACAAGCCTTGCCTTAAGGTGCTGAGCGCGTTTTCCTTTATCGTGGAGTACATTTCAAACAAAAATAATATTTGTTTAATTCACGAAATATATGTATAGCAGGGACAAAATAAATTCCTTTAATTACAATTTCGGTATAATTAAGTTTACCAAACTTAATGGTGTTTGTAAAATCCAGTACGTTCAGCGCTGTTTTAGTTGTAAATTGTGATTTAAGGAGTTTTATAGTATATGCGAGTAGTTCACTATTAAGCAAATTATGTATATTTTTAATTAATTTCAACTACGGCCCGACGCTTAAGATGCTCTTCAGCATTTGACCACTGCTGACTAATAATAATCTAAGAAAATACAGTAATACAATAAACCACAGTAAGAGTTTTATTTAAGTTTGGTTTTAATGAAGATTAAGTTAAGTCTGTATTTGACTTTCTCAAAATTACAGTTAAATGGACTTTAAGGAATGCAGTTATTCGTATTCTTAGTTATTTGAAGAAAATAGTTAGGTATTAATAGTTAGTAGGCCAGACAGCTTGGCGGACGACCAACACGGGGGCAATAATATAGACAATGGGCATCTGAAATGTCTCCTAAGTGACATATATAATATGATCACTTTATAAGCAAATGTGTACATTAGAGATATAAAGGGGGTTTTCCGGATTTTTTTTGGAATATCGTCTTCATCCGGTAGTTTAACTATGATAGGACCTGGGCTCATATACAAATGACATTAAATAAAGGAGATTTCAACAAAACACCTGCAACGAATAGTATATTCGGCAGAACACCGAATATTCGACAAAACTATTCGGTCAGATTTTGGCGCTTAAGTAAAAGCTGGTGTGTTTGTTTTAATTTTTGAACCAACCACTTCCTGCTACCCTCCTTGTTTTAAATAGTTGATGACGCTAAACTTTTTTCCAAAAAAATGATGACTATTATGATTTTCTTAAGGTGCAAAGCATAAGCCATTGAACCCTAATTCGCAAGTGTTAAGATTGAAATTTTACTGCACGAGAGGTGCAAGTATCAATTACTTATTTAAGTCTCAGTGTGATTTTCTCAAAAAGTAACTGCCTGCACATACCATGAGAGTAAGTACTTATTTACAGTTGACAAGCCATTACGGGCTATTGTTGTGCAGTGTTTGACCTGCCTTTATGGCTTTGCACTGGCACATTTGTCCATATGAAAACTAATGTTATAGAAATAATTATTTCCTTTTCTGTAAAACGTATTTGTTTCATTAGTACAGCACATGAAATGCCTAAACTTCCGCATTCATAGTTCCATTTAAATTGCACTGTTTTTTGTAACGTAAGCCATTAAAGAGCTCATGAATATGTAGCCAGGTTCTTGCCATTTATTTCAGCCACCAAGGTCATTTCACAATATTATCAGTTTTTGTGCTAGTTATTAGGACTTGTTTGGGACATTGTAGACACAGACAACATTATATTAATATTTATAGGAATAGATGTTTAATGTTAATGAAGGAAATGACAAACTTCGTGGGAAAATCGGTGTTTCATTTTATACCACTAATAGGTATTTTATCTCTGTCGAGGTATTTTTTTCGCAATACAACCTTAATACTTCTCTTTCGTTTGAACGTGTACAGTGCCATCTATGGACATACTACGAAACGAGTCACTTTCAACAGACTATTAATATAAAAGATGAGTTAGTATAGCATTGCCTGAACAGATGGCGCTTTTATAAATACCTAAATGATAGCAATTGTACAGGTTTTCATTACTAAAATAAGGATTGTATTGAAAATGCATATGTTTTATCGCTTATAATCGCAATAATATGTTTTTTATCTATTATGAAAATTAATACATTTTCTTTGATCATGAAAGCCTTATATTTTTGCAGATTTCTTTTTATGACAAGCGCCGGACTGGAACCGGGTATACACAGCGATCTTAGCTCTAACCAATTGACCTACTGTGTTCCATAAGAGTCCCTCGTGTTATCGAATTATGTCAATCTGAATACATTTTTAATTTTGTATTTTTCTGTCCCCATCTATTACAATTTAAAAATCACAAACAAATTTATGAAATTAAAAAAAAGTATTATGACACGCTAGCTAACACGGGAGGGAAGTAATATAACAATAATTTGAATAGCTTGTCTATTTTAAACTTTTCTTTGATTTGTTCACCGGAACACGGATACATTATGACAGTCTGTTTACATCATTAATATTATCGTGCATCATAATAATAAAAGAGGCGACGGTTAATAAATAGGAAAGAAGGTCAGAATTTGGAGCCAGAAAGAGCGAGAAAGACAACACGAAAAAAAGGTATTGTCAGTTGGGAAGAATTAATCTTCAAAACAAGGTTAGTTATAATTAATTTAACCATAAATATTGTTCATAGACTGTTTGAAAATTATAACACATAAATGCTATCAGCATGGAATATATTTGTTTCGACTTGAAGCACGTACTTCTTCACGCATAGTTTAATAAATAAACAGCTATTTGCAAAAGTCTAACCATTATTATTCCGGTCGCAGCATGAATTATTGAAATGAGCAAAACATTGATTTGTTTGTTCTCAAGTGGAACATGACGAGAGGCGAGCCATGGCGCATTAATATGTATGTGACCGCTATAGGGTCCCATTTAGGTTCTATCCATTTATACTCTGTGGAGATTTTAACTTTTTTTTTTAATTGTTATCTGCTAGAAGTAATATCGTATTAGATCGATTTTAAAGAAATCGCTATAACTAATTTTCATTTACTTAATCTCTGCTCTGCATTACTTTTATTAGCCAGTATGAAGAACATTTTATTCAATTCTTAACGGTAACCATTGACAGTGTCATATTCACACCAAACAAATAAAGAGAATGCGTTTTTATCAATTAGTTAACTGTCGCGTGTGTATCAATTTAAAAACATTATTTAAGCATGCGGGTCTGTGCAGCTGTTTGTATCTATTTTTTATTCGACTCTATAGGCCAATGTAAAGCTCTGTTTAATTTTTAAAGCTACCTACAATTTAATTACATCTATCGAAAATTATTTCTTTGCTTATTTACGAAATTAATTGAAGTAAAAAGAAATGTATATCATACATTAATTTAATCATAAAGACAATTAAACTCATATATTATATTCACTGCGATGTTCGAACCTAGCTTATTTCATCTCACTTTCGAATGATGTGTCTTCCCCAATGATTCATCAATGTCATAAATCAATAATTGTATATGACTCATACACTTTTCGTAAACAGTCAAACTAATTAATTATTTTGAACAATCAGAAAGGTTTTAACTGAATTTGTAAATTTATAATTTCGCGTCTAACAAACTACTTTCTTTATATAGCAAAGCGGTATGTATAATTTTGATCCATTACTATATGTACCTAGGAAATTAAGTTTATTATTAAGCATTCTAGACTTATAGTCTCTTAAAAATATTTACGATGACTTCATAACTAAGCAAAACATGGTTACTTTGTGTATACATCTGGATCATTATAACTCGAGAGGAATTCGTCATTCCCATGTTTTTACATATATTATTTTAATTTATTATTCGCAAAGAATTGACCGTAAACGCTTTCAGTCGAATGTCATAATCCTTCGATCGATAGTGAAATGTAATTGTGTGATTCAATATTAGGATCATGTAGGTATAGAACTATTTCAAGGGGCTTTAGAAAGTGAAAAAAACCAGCAGCCTAATGACGTGTCCCAAATGTGAGTTCAGACAATTGACAGCCCACTTTAATGACTTTAATGGCCAATTGCACCCAATGGACTCCAATTTGTTGAATGAATGACGTTTTTGTAGCTATTTCTGAACTTCACAAAAGTATTCATGAGGCGGTTTTCATTTTCATTTTTTAATTTTATTTAAGTAAATATAAAACCTTTTCAATCTCAACTACCTATTCTGTGTCTGTAATTGTATTTTTGTACGTTTTAGAATAATATTGCTTGTTCTAGTTCGTAGTTCATTAATAAAGTTAAAAATAAATTTCTCATTAGCTAATGAGAGAGCTTTTCGTAATGATAATCGGATTACATTGTGTATACTGTATAGCATACTTACGATTACTGATACTTTGCAAAAAAAAACATGCAATGTTTTTGATTTTTACAATATGCTTATTTAATTTTGTAGGTATTCGTTCACAGCCAAAGTAATTTTGACAGATATATAATAATGACTTAAACTAGGATTAAGTACATCAACAAAGAAAACCGCAAACTCCGTTGTGAGCATCAATTTGAGCATGAGAATAATTAAGCGTGTTTTCCTCCATTAGTCATATTCATTAATTAGGAGAACTATAATACAAGTTACGGGTATTTAATATGCGTCAAAAATTATAAAAAATATAAGGCTACCAACTCGCTATAGATCCACAATCGATATGGAATGTTAATGTATGTAATGCGAAGATAATGCATTCGCCTAATGCTTTCAGTGCTCAGCGGTTGCGCCACGGCCCGCCCTCAAAAATAACACGGAATATCGGTCACAGACTCCGCGGAATGAACGCATCGCATTAATTGGTGCTCTGTACTCGTACATCACTATCGCGCTGGACGTGCCGCGCGCGGACGCTTCCGTTCGATTTGAATATGGAAAACGCGCGAACGTAATATCAATTGCCCGTTTTGTTTTTTTTTTTAATTCGACGATCGAATCGCACAGATTACGGCGATCGTAGCCCCCGGGTCGACGATGGGTGTCCGCGCGAGGTTTTCGAAGGTTCACGTTCGGAAGAAAACGCGATAAGCAATCGCGGCCGAGTGCAAATGTCGTCGATATCGAACAGACGCTAAATTAACACAATCGGTACAGTTACGGTGTACGATGTACTGAGGCTCGTCCCTTCGCGGAATCCCGATCGTTGATTCATACACCGGTTATCGTTACGAACAGAATGGTTGAGGTCACGAGTTGGATTCCGCACGCCGTAGTGGAGACACTGCGCGATCGCTCCGCGCAGCCCGTCATCGCTTGGCTCACAGCGATTCGCGGGGCCACGGAGGAATACGACCCGATGGTGGTGGTCCGGCCGCCGTCTGCGGCGTCGCAAGAGTCCGAGGCGGACTTCGCCTTCAACGAGATACTATCGCAGCTGGGCAAGGAGATATACAAGCTAGATGAGTACCAGAGACACCTCGCTCCGTCGCAGGCGCAGATATCGCACAGCATCCTCGACATCTTCGACGAGTGCCTAGAGGACATGAGCTTGCCGGAACGGCCAAAGATGGAAAAACTTAATAGTGAATCTCAACCTGTGACGAGCACGCCTAAAAGCGACCTTTCTTCCGAACCGCCACCCCTCCCGCCGCGGAAAGTGACAGCTTACGACAACACCGTTAGCGGAAGACTGTCGCAGTCGTCGGACAGCGATTCGGAGAGCACGATATGGAGCTACAAGGAATGCGATCCGGAGGAGGTGAAGAAGGACACCTACGCGGCCGTCTGGTCGCACTCGACCGGCTACCACAACTCGGACGACATACTCCGCAGGGTGCTGTCCCGCGCGGAGCGGCGCGCGACGATATCTCGCCTGTCGTTCGACACGGCGAGCGACTTTTCGCCACCTTCGTTCTCCGTGTACGCGCTGCACGAAAGCGACAGGTGCTCAGTCGCCGATATGACGCCGGACAAGCCGTGCGACGACGGCTACGAGCCGGTGCGCGACGCGATCACGGACGAAAACATTTACGAGGAGATCGAGTACGGGTACAGTTACACGGACGAAGGGTGCTCGTGTGGCGGCAGTGGCGAGGTGGACAGTTTGATAAGTGCCAGTTCGGGGCTGAGTCGCGACAGTCCCTTGTACGCGAACTTGAGGGACAACGACGCGTACGCCATACCGCCGGATGTGATCTTCTGGAAAAACTCGCTCTTGGATCCCTTTTGCAACGAAGATGAGGAGGACGAGGTAAGTGGCGGACATTCATCGATGTTGACAAGTAAATCTGCTATTCTCCCGAATGTAAATAGCATTTAATCAAAGGATACTCGTTTGACGTTCTCGAAACTTTATGATACAAGATCGAAGGTTTCATATCTAAGATTATCGTCATATAATTATTTTTATTAAAGTAGACATAAGTACTTGTTTATACATCCTAATAGCTTTGGCGCCATTTTTATCGCATTTTGTAGGAAAACGAATATGAGTTACTGCACGTCTTATCAAACTAATTTGCCGAGAAACTAAGATACTTTGTAATACTAGTAGTTGAGTTTAACATAATATTTATTAGTACACGAAGAGTACGTCAAGAATAATTCTCTACTCAATAGTTTGTTGTCGTCAATTAAGATCGTAATTAATAAATGTTGCAATTAGGTAAGTAGATGAATATAAAATTGGTATTTTTATTGTGTTTTACTATTATTAAGCTATTTATAGCTAAAGCGGAGGACTTACATTATAAATGTACTTTTTACATAATTAAAATGGTGACTATCTGACATGCTATATCGTATTAATGGCATTCAACTTAAAATATACTGTCTGTAGTTTACGCGAGTAGTACACGTCTTTCCGTGACCTTTCGGCTGCTGCAAAGCATCCGAAACGTCGGGCCTAAGTAAACAATGTTTTTAAAATAAGTTTAACTAATATATATCGCGTTTTAAACCGTTAAAGTGTTTTATTTAAATGCCATTCAACTTTTAAATTGCTATTTGTTTAAAAGTATAATGTAATATTAAAGATATGATTTATCACAAAGTCCGATTACCTTTCGTCACAATCGCGTCAGTTCATTTCGAACGTTGCCTCCCATATCTTTGAAGTACTGAATTACGGTGAACCGTACAAATAAATACGACAGCGATACTTTAGCAAAGTCAACGTTGCTTTGTTAGCATAATGATTAACATCCTGTTCGATCATCACGTTGCGGCACCCGTAATGGCCACCGAATTAATATTCTAATAAAATGCGGCCATATATGGTTCACCACCATATTGCGTATACGCAATGAGGTTAAAAGGTGCGATTCTAACAATGAATCGTTTTGAGGCATGTCAAAGTTATTATATTATGCGGTTGAAGTATCAAAACCGTAACTCACGTGGCATTTGATTGCAAAACATAAGGACGTCTTTATTTACCCGCGGAATCGCAGCGAGGAATAGATAATGATTTATTTAAATATGTACTTTAAAAATCGGACACCAAACTTACAATCAATGCATAGAAAATATAATCAAGTGCTTGAACACCTAACACTAAATTTATGCGGTGTTGAAGACCTGAATTGTAATACCATGTAGTTACTTTTTAATAAAATACTTATAACGGTTTAAAACGTGACATATATTAGATTTGACTTTGTCGTTCGGGACTTGATTTGATATTCAGTCCCCTCGTGATTACGCCTGCTAAACTAAATTAAATAAATTAAAAATAAGGTAATATTTATTTTAAATGTGTAAACTACAGACAATACAATGTTACTCAAATTCTTGACAATATATTCTTCAAAATTTTGCAATTAGCAATTCACAAGATTAATATTTATTTAATAATATCAAATATTCAAAATACACATCGGTGTAACAATAGCCTTCTTAACATTTCTGAGATTATGTAAACAGTAAAAAGTTCCTATAACAACCCATTGTTTTCCTACCTGTGTGAGGTAATTCTGATATCTCTCTCATACTTCAAGCAACGAAAAGGGACAGGTATTTGATGATATCTCTTTCTACGTGTGAGCGAGATAACAATAGGAGAAAGTTTCAATGAACGGCCCAAAGTTTTCTTGGAAGTATTTTACAAATTATCAAGTTGTGGCTTTTGTGAATTATGATTAGTTATCGTGAACCTTTAAATTTTTTTAATTAATAATGAGTCTTTATGTTATATCGTGACGATCAAAGACAGTGAAAAGAAAGTTTCGTGTACACACAAAAATTAGCTTGACTTGACATGTTATAAGAATTACGTCTGTTTTAAATATGATTATTCTTAAACATAATAGTACGTAGGAGGTTTGAGGTAAATGTAATATTGTGTGGAGTTGCATTACACTTATGTTATGGCACACATTTATCGTGTTATTAGGTAATACTTTCGTGCATTCACCCTGGCCAATACTAGATTATCACAACGAAAAAGTTTTTAGTGCAAATCAATTATTTTCTAGTTCACTAAACATGCACAACATATGTATGATAAGCCTTCGTGTTAATACTTCCAATAAAATGCTAATACAAATTTAAAACTGGATTAGTGAACATTCTCTGATTACAAAAAAAAGGGTGTTTTATAAATTGCCTCGGGCAGGACTTGAACCGGCATCCACAGCGTTCCGTGCTGTCGGTCTAACCAATTGAGCTACCCATACACGTCCTCGTGTAATTTTTTCAACCTATTTAAAAATGCACCTCTCACACTTGCGCAACGGTTACTTCGATTTCATCTTAAATACATAATAAAAGATACTTCCTTAAACTATTAAGTAAACAGACACAAAGGAACATTAAACAATAATTGCAGTTAAAATTAATTACCGGGACTTCATTTGGGGGTCAAACGTAAAACATCAATATTTTTATCTGTCAGTGCCACAGATAATACAAAGATGAATAGTTTTTAGGTCAAACTTCCGTCTTCACCGTTTTAAATCATTGTTATCATACATTTGATTTAGGCTAAATAAGTATTTTTATTTTAAATTTATACTTATGACTTGTTCAAAGTGCAATACGGCGTGTGGACGGTTTAAAATTACTTAACCATATCTAGTATAAATGAAATTGTATAATTGATATATGTAACCATAGACCAATGACAGATGTTAAATAACACAATTTGGATCTCAAAAATCTAAAGAAGATTCTATTTTGAGTTGTTGTTTATCTTGTTAATTTTTTCGCAAGTTTGGAAACATAAACAACTCTTCAATTATTTACGTATTATATAATATAAAACTAGTATTAAACTTTTGGTTGTTTGATAGTGTAAAGTGTTTTCTTATATTAATAAATACGCACTAGCTAAAATGGATTGTTGCAATAATGTTACGTAACATTTACTTGCAAAAAAGTAACTGTTCACATGTCTAACGCTCCTCCATAAATAAAACATCACCGATTAACTCAATCGCGAACGAGCACCATTTACAGCAATTTGTAATGTTCATTAGAAAAGAACATTCGCTGCTGTTTGCTGACAATTCCAAGAGGACGTTGCTCTTCTTTTCAACGATTCCGTAGATTGCAAAACTATAAATGTCGTTTTTTTATTTTAAAATATCATCGAAACACTTCCTTTTGCTAGGACTTTCGTGATGATTAAGCATTAATTCACCACTATAGCTACGTGTAAACATTTTTAATTCAATGTGTTTCTTTACCATATTGCTCAAACAAATAAAAATAGACAATAACTATTAGCCTTGTCTATAGTTAACGCGAGTAGTACACTTTTAAATAAAACACTTTAACGGTTTAAAACGCGATATATTAGTTAAACTTATGTGAAAATGATTTTTAACTTCGGCCCGACGTTTCGGATGCTTTGCAGCAGCCGTGGTCACGGGGAGAGACTCCCGGTTAAACTAATATACCGGTTTTAAAACCGTTAAAGTCTTTTATTTAAACTATTGCCTTGCCATGTTCACAACAAAAAATCTGATCAGTGCTAACTAGAAAATTGAAATGGTCATAAACCCGTCGGTCCTTTTTGCACCATCGCGTCCTTTTCAATAAAACATAAGGTGGTTAGAATTTTGCGTTTTCTCTGTAAGGGTTTTAAAGGGTAATAATAATAAAAAGTAATCATTCGCGTACAAGATCTATGTACTATTAAATGTGGAGATGGTGTTCACTTTTTTAATTTTTCCTTCCCGTTTATTACTGCTAAAATTTCTGCTGCGTCATGCAAAGACCGGATTTCACTCACATAGTCGGTTTTAACGAACGTAGTGGTGAAGACATTCGAAAGTTATTCGTTATTTCTATAAGAATAAAATCGCGAATGCTTAAGTAACGTCCATGAAACTATGAAACAACCTACATTAAAGCTTCACTGGCTTTCCTTTTTTTACCATGATTGACTAGTAGGGGTTCTGAATACTAAGTAAATGAAGTGGTTTTATAAGCGGCCCCCCCCCCCAAAAAACCCCCCCCCCCCCCATTTTTTTTTCTAAAAACCATTGTTTTCGCTTGTCATGCATACACAATACTCCTGCAGAAATCAATATTTGTAAAATATTTATATAACTTATGCTACATACTCCTTCTTTGTCGGGCTCATTGGTCTAATGGTAGCAATGTATTGTTAAAAATAATCAACGGATCGGTGATATCCTTCATCAGGTCTAAGTTGTTCGTTCAATCCGTTAAGAAATATTCAGAAACATATTAAGACTTCGTAATCTGGATGTGAAGTGGGATTATCAAACCGGTGTTGGAATACTCGGACAGTTTAATCGCGCTTCGGTTTCAGACCGTGGATTTCCGATTGTACAGAGCTAGAATAATTGAACAGTACGTCTCGGCTAGATGTGCTTGAATGGTAGCAAGTGAGCCTCGTGTCTTTCTGTCCTGTTCTCTCATAAAAAACCTCAACACAATTGTGCCATTGTCGACAACTACGCGACGATAGGAAAGTTACGAATGATTGTTTTGAACGCATTTTTCTCTCACACGTAAAAGCACATTCCCGATGGCAGATGGCCTACACTCAGCTAATCTTACGATTTATTGATCCCTGTTTCAATAATATTTATATCGTATGCGCTGCGATTAGTTTTTAATGCATTCTGTTACATAATCTGTGCGCTACCATTAATATGTGGTCCTTTTACTGATGCCTTATAGTTTAATTCGAGCGTATCTAATAGAGATGGGCCGAGTATTCGGTTAATACTCGGTACTCTGCGTACTCGGTTTTAATAACGAGTATACGTTGTTAAAGAAAATCTATATATTCAGGTAGATATAATTAAAACATCAGTGTTAAGCCAAAAGTATTCATTAGTAATTTAGGAAATCTTTGAAAATCTTAACTAATAAAATCAAAATTATGCTAATGAATGAGTAGTGATGACAAAACTACGAGAAGATGAGTGCGAGCCGACGTCTTGACCGGCGCGAACCTGTTTGTACTCGTGTACGTGGGCGAAATGGGATTTGATTAACGATTTTTGTCAATCGAGTAAAACTCGGTAGGTACTTGTTACTCGGCAAAAGTGTCACTCGGCGCATCTCTAGACTAACTAACACGCTTGGTGTCTGTTTAACAGCAAAGTAAGCCAAATCGTTGGTTTTTCGTCTCTAGTCTTAAAATAATAAGTACAGATTGCAGTTATTTTTTTTCATAAACCTAAAATTCAAATATTGCAAAGATATAATTATTTCTAAATTCAATTCAATTGTTCTTAAACTAGTTACAATATTGGAGTAAAGAGAGGAAAACTTACAAATAATTCTTTCTCTACATAGATGTGATGTGTTTTGTGCCACATACTTTGCAGTATGTTTATATATTTTATGACCACTTAATCAGTTATTCGACTGTTATCGTGTAATTTACGAAAATATACTCAAAATAATTTAATTAAAGCTTATCGCTTGCCGAGATAATTATATTCAAAACAATATTTCTTCTCAGTAACGAACTAATGACCCGCCTTGCTCTTCTAGGGCTGTCAGGAAGGAAAATGTGAGCAAGTTACGTCACGGGGCAACGTTAAAGATTCGTTAAGTGTTTCATAAATGTACTCGCGTAATGAACAGGCGATACTTGTGTGAATGTCAAACTATTTTATGTACCCTACCAATATAACCAATAAGTTTCCCACCGCTGGGACCCACACATTCTCTCTTTTTCTACCTTTTTGGATTCTTCTTTCTTACATTCTCTCATATGATCTTTCGTAGGTAATCAGAAAGTACCCGTACTGTCTTAATTTGCATCATTCTCATATGAATAAAATGTAACTTTTGCCAGCCATATTACTTGGCAAACACATGCGCGTACTTCGATTCCCTTGAATTGGGAATGTTTTATTGTTTTTACTTTAAAACTTCTCAAATCTCCATTTCACATATTCATTTATGCATATACGGACTATGAGGTCATTTATTTATATTTGATGCTCAGATACATGTAAGAGGTACTTACCGGTGTATCTAATATTTTTGATTCGAATACAGGCTTTTTTTATACCATCCACGGTTTACCCCACGGCGTCCCCCGCCCCCCGCCGTTTTTGTAATTTACCTTAAAAAAAAAAAATTTTTTGGCGGGGATTTTTTTAAATTTTTTAAAAAAAAAAAAAATGTCTCATGTACTATATTTTTGGTTTTATTGCGATTATGCATTGCTCGCAATTAATAAAAATTGTTCATCTTTGAGGCCTTTAAAGAAAAATAATTTTCCCTGTTTTTTTTTCATATTTCCATTGTTTCTTTGCTTCAATTCATCACAGCCTATGTCAGCCTAAAGCCTTCCTCGATTCATGATTTATCCAACAAAACAAAAACGAATTCGAACCTGTAGTTCCTAACATTTGTGCGTTCAAACAAACAAGCGGTCTCATAAGCGTTAAAATATTAGTATAGATGTGTAGTGTGTACATATTAAAATACAACAAGCTACTATTGTTATTGTCCCCTCCACAAATGACACATCTATACCCTATTAAGGTACAATAATAAAAGTGATAGTACAACAATTGAAATACGGATGAAAAAAAAAACGAAGACATGCAATATCTCATAGAAGTGACACATAATAATCAGCAGCAGAGCTGGATTAGTAACTAAATGGCGCAGTAGGTTTGAATCTTTTACAACTTCAGTTTGAAGAAATCTTACAGACGTTCGGTAGATAATGAGACGCGGTGACGCCCGTCACCACCTCTTTATGGTAGCCTGACTCATTAGTACACCTGACTATACAGATATGTGCATACAATATGTAAATGATACGTCTAACAATGCATGCTGTTCGTGCAATACCAATCGATGTAAGTACAAGTTATGTTATAACTTGCTAATTAAACATTAAGTACACAATAAAAGACAACATTTAAAGTCTGTTGCTAATGTTGAAATATTTTTTTAATAAATTGAGATAGCTACTGCAATATGCTTCTTCAGTTATATCAGGCGTTAATCATTACAAGCTAATTACGATTAAATTTAGAATTTCAATTTTTATCATTTTTTACGCATATTGTCGCTGTCGCGTGTCGCGTGATTTAAATATCCTAGAAGAAGCATACTTCTGAGACAACAATATTTATTAAAGAGAATTCTATAAAATAGTGATAATTTCCCAAAAATCGTTCTGGCCCAAAAGAATAACTGTGTGATTGGTCTGTGTTGAGTTTTCTTAAATAGTTTTATCGTGCTCTGTCTGGCTCGCGACTTCGCTTCCTCGAAGCAAGGGAATAAAGGAAATAAGTTTATAAATAAACCTTTATAGATCAACAAATTAACGCCGCACTAGCAAACCAATAACTCTATATGTACGTAGGGATCGTAAAAATCAACATAAACGAATCTGGGTTATTTTTATTGATCCATTATTACGCCATGCATTTTATTGAGTTCCCAATTGTGGGCCAGTTTATTCACTGAATAGGTCAACGGGCATTGTGCTGTTGCAACTACGGAACTTTAGACTACTTGGTATTCATTTTATTAATGGTAATTGAAAGTACGCAAAGGTAAGTAGTACTTAGATTATTTTAATAACAAATGAACTTGTAGGTAACGCTTTTTTTCATTTATTTTTAGCTGTTTGTAAGCATTTGAAATACTGCTAAAATTATCAAGAATCTATAGAATCAAGAACGTAATATATTTTATTATATTAATTTACCGCATTTCCTTTAATTATTTTAATATGTTAGTAGTAATGTAGTAATTGTTATCTTCTTTATTATACTTCGTTTCTCTATTTTATTTTAACATGTCAACACGTCGCTTAAAATATTTTTTTCTCCATTTTTTATGAAAATTCGTTTCATTTTTAGTAACGTATAGCTACGGCATTATAAAATAAAGTCTTTTTGTTTAAGTAGTTTCCTACGCAACACCTATAGGAAAATACAAATCAATAAACCACTTAACTTGCGCGCTGGCATGGATTCCGGTGTATTTATATCGTAAAAAATTTATTACCGTAAAAATGGGAAGTAAATCTATAGACGAATTCATAAATATTATCTTAACGCGGCCGTCATATGCCTGTCTATAAAAATAGACTTCCTGCCTTGTATTACCAAACAACGGGGTTCCTACCAAAGGAACTCGAATGAAACTAATTGCTTACTTACAGTCGAGTGCAGACTAGCTTGTTACATCTTACGATAATCGATAAGATATATGTTTAACCAGTTTTATCAGTTACAGAAGGTACAGCTTAAAATTACAGTAACATCTAATTTACTAACTACTACTAAATTAAAAATCTGATCTAGGTAGAGCTTATTTTTGTAAGTGTTAGAGTCACGTGACGAATTTGTGTTTGACGCCTATCGACTTGAAAATGAGCTAGATGAGATTCGTAAACTCGAAGTAGTGGTAAGGTCAGCGAAATTTGGGTTGTTGTACCGGAACGTAAACACTCGTAGAACGTAGCTGAGTCACGGTCTTACGGCACAACGGCGTTATCTGTTGGCTAATTAAACGTGAGAAATATTAGGCAAACGGGTTACCGTTGCGGAGTTATCACACAACACAAACATAGCCTTCGTATTTACTTAGGCAGTTCCATGTTAGAAGGCAAACTATTTGGTTTCATAATAATAAGCTTTCTTATCTGACTTTGCATTGAGTATTCGTTGGTTTAAGTTTATTTTTAATTGTATAATTTCAGTTTTAACAAAACACACACATTTTTTATTTATTTTATCTACGACACAAGCTGCAGCGAGCCATCCGAAGCGTAGCGTGCCGTCGGATCGTAAATATTTAACTGATATGTTTCACGTTTTAAACCGTTATTTATTTTTTTTGTCTTAATCATTAATAGTACTTTTGGCTCCTAGCTATCTAATTTAATCATCAGATCCTATTATTTATTATTATTATATTAGATAAAAGATTTTGCCTTCCAAATTCCTTGTGTTACTTGTGTCAAAAGAGTATGAAATATGTGCAGTTCTGTGGCTAGTACATTCCCAGGCATTTATTTTCATTACGCAACAAAAAGCACGCTTTTATCTATTTGCAGTTTCAACTACCTTTAATTGATACCGTCTCTCCCTCCCTCTCAGACGAGATTAAATAATCACACCATCTCGCTCGCACGCGAATCGCATGCAAGTGGCGTACATGAATGGTTAGTTCATTCACGATGCCAGAAAGGTCAAATGGTTGATTCAACTTGATAAATTAAGACCAACTGCTGCCGACCATGCGTGAGGAGAAATTACTGGCAAAGCCGGGTACACACTAGCCAGCTGTAATAGCAACATTTATTATGAAATTTGGCCAAAACGGGCTCCTTATTTCCAACATTAATGACACCGGCGGAACTAGAACCTACATTGGTGGTTATATTCCTTCATGTCCTAATTAAGATGTGAATCAACTTTATATAGAAGGAATGTACCTCCGTTTAGTCAAAACAAGACACTTGATGATCTTTTATTTTAATTTAATTTTAAGCTGAGGTGCGATCGGGTGCAGCTAAAAGATAGTACATATTATAAATTACACGCAGATTGAAAATGTACTCTCGACGTTCTCTCGAGAATGTAATGACTTTCCCTGTCATTGTCCAGGAAGACGGCTAGTTCCGTATAGATTGTAATTTCATGTAAAATAATGGAAAACTGATTTCTATGTAAATTGCCATAACGACCGACGACGCGTGACTTATAAAAAGTGCTGTTTCAATTGAGAATAACAGCCGCACGAGCAAAACAAACCATTTATTGCGAGAGACAATACGACTTGTGTGTGTTTCTTTGGCATTTTCATGAAGAAAATACTTTCTTGTCGCTGGATCTTCAACATTTACACATTGAGATACAATTACAAACTACAATATATTGTCTGTAGTTTACGTGAGCAGTACACATTTAAATAAAATACTTTAACGGTTTAAAACGCGATATATATTAGTCAAACTTTGCAGTAGCCGTGCTTACGGGGAGACAGTCTCTCCGTCACCACGACTGCTGCAAAGCATCTGAAACGTCGGGCCGTAGTTAAAATAATTTTCAAATAAGTTTAACTTGTATATGATATATCGCGTTTTAAAACGTTAAAGTTTTTTATTTAAACTACAAAATAAACAAACGTTTTTGCCAATTCTTTCTTCCTCGTCATTTCGTTTTCCTTAATTTAAACTAGAAGTACGAATAAATGATTGGCATTTATAAAAATCGCTTATATATTGATTGCATCGTAAACTTGAAAGTATAGCAAACGTTGAAACATAAAGAAATAGGCCGACATTGATACTGCAATAGAGAACGGATTAAAAACGAGATCGTCTCACATGCATGCGACTCGCATAAGAACAATCGCCGAACAAACAAACATACGGACGGATATGACAACTGTATTGTTTTGTTTATGGCCGCTTGTTATCGTGATTTATTGATTTTTCGTTACAGACAGGACGGCGGTCGCTCTCGTAAAAACATTATCGACCTGTACTGTAGGTAGACATTATTTTCAAAGTGGTTATGTCTAAGATCATAGGTAAAGAAGTTACTACTACTATTATTGTTTTGGCCGTCTAGGTTAAGCGTCTTAAATGCTGAGAAATGCTTTAATAAATTTTAAAATTAAGATTAAGTCGTGGATTACTCGAAGCGATTAAATATAGTTAACAGAACCCATCTTTTTCTCTTCATAACTTTGGTCATCGTGTTTGCCCCGATCCGTTCCACTCGCAGCATTGAGCCCTCAAACGGGACTTACGAAGCGTTGGATCCTCATTAGCATACCAATAAATACATAAATGAATGAATCACGCGTCTGCTCTTTCGTGACTGTCCTTATTTCATCTCCTTGACATCAATCAAAGGTATCATCCGCCCCCTATCACTTGCTTTAACATTAGAGTGCAATTACCGAAACATCTCAGTTTTGTCAAACTGCACGTAATATGTAATAATATTGGTGTGATTTTTCACAAGAGTATCAGTTATTGAAATCAGTCCTATAAGTGGGTGAACTGTAGAAATAAATATACTAACAGACAGACAAGACGACTTTAACACATTAGAGCAATGGAATGTGCCAACTTTAGAAGTTGGTGGTATCTCGCATATTGCAATATTCGCTTAACCTATTATACCCCCAGTACACGTTTGATATTTAGGACAAAGTTGGAATTACCCTTCTTTCTCATCGTGGTTTTATTCTTTATTTTATCACCTTTATTGTAAGCTCATAGAAAACTAAATCCGGAAACCATAGAGCACACTATTTTTACCAACTTCAAATTATGCTTTATTCTTATTCTGCTATTTTTCGAACTCTCGGATTTCAGATTAGCGTTAATCTTGAAAAAGTTGCTTGTAGTACATAAATAGGGATAATCGTCAATTTTCAGTTTTTAGCAACCTGTAATGTAGAGTCGTGTACGCGTAAGGCATTCAAATTATTAAAAGACTACATTCTTCATTATTCCGACCGAAGTTTGACTTCTAATTTGCAACGTCATTCGAACCCGGAACCGATACGTTGGCGTCACCCGCCGGAAACCACCGAGTGTTATTATCATTAGGTCATCTTATGACATTACGATCGTAATACTTCTAATGTCCAATCCTGCAATGAAAGTTTATCATTTTGTTTAATTATGTCAAAGTAAATGTTTGTTAAGTTACATATATACGAACGACGAACGAGTAATAGCCCTAGTCAATACAACTCGCATAAGACGGAAATGTGGTAATTCTATCCGCTCCAGACAAACAGACTGTTATTGATGCACAGATAACGTTACGTTGCAAATTGACTTCCTTCTTGTTCTGCTTTTAACCTGCCCCCTTCGATTATATACGATTTTAGTTGAGCTGAATTATTGGAAAATAACCCATACTTTGCTTACTTTACTCACTTAGATCGTACACATATTTTTAGATATAATAATCATTAGTATAACACTTTTTTATATTGTTGTTTCTTTCTTTTCAGTGGATCACCCCAGAAGAATGCGAAGTATACTCAAGGGAGCGAAGGCCGCCCCTCGTCATCCCAAGAATCACGCAGTACCGCCCGCCCAGACGAGATCAGCGGCAGCATTATCAAGAGGTTTGCTTTCGCTTCTTTTCTTAAATTCATTCACACAATTTTAAAGTAGAATAGTAGAACCAGTAGTTGATTTGAACATACTACGTGCCACGTTCGGCGTCCACCATCCTACAGTCCCCGGAATAGTACAAAAGATGATTTGCAAACTATGGTCGAGGCGGTCTTTCGCGCCAAAAGCGCGTGCTAAAACAATTACTTTTAATTATGCGCGCGAATACAATGCTCGCTTTCAAGATGGCGGCGCATCCGGCCGTCAATGATTGAATGAATTGATTCGAATTTTAATGTGAGAGTCGTTCATTGAATTCGCTTTCTTGTCGATGGTCACTTTTTAAAATATAGATTACATAGTCTATAATATTTAAAACTCGTCAATATTATCTTACGTTAATTTTTGTATTAATTACGCGGTTATACAAATACTATTTAGTGTATAAGTGAGAAAATCTATAACCGACGTTACTCTTTAAATAAATATTGAATTGATTTCAATAAAAGTTCGTAAGTGGTGACTTAATATTATAAGACACACGAGGCAAGACTCCTAAGAGGCGGAATCTTGGGGAAAATATTTTGTTAAATATTTATTTCCTAAAGTTATAGATCTACTTATTATAATTTAACCATAGAGATTATATACACATGTTTAATAAATGCTTTTACTAGTACTGCATATAAATTAAAATAAAATTATAACATGCATTGAGGTATATCGGAATCTTGTGCGCAAAACGGTTGAGTCACAGACTGGCGGGCCTTATCTATTCTAATAAGTAAGGCCCCTTGTGCTTGCTACATATAGAGCGTACTATGCGTTGTCACTATTTTAAACAAACATAGAAATGTATGGGGGATCGGTAATCTACTAATTTCACAGTAATCGTTTATCCTTAACTGTAAAACGAAGCATCGAAGGGGGTTACTTTGTATGGAAATAATGGAAAAAGGGATGTAGGACAGTTTTTGTTGAAAGGAAACTCTCAAGGAAATTCAATATAACGCAAGATAAGCTTAAATACTGGCTCAAAACACCACGTACTTGAACTATACATTATTAGAACACGTATAATTGCAATAGTTTCAATGAATTCCGCCACAATCAGAGAACGTAATAAAACGTGCGATAAGAAACATATTTCCCAACGAATCGCCCGATAATACAATACTGATAGTGATGTCAAATATCGATGATTTAATCGATGTACTCATTATATTCGATACTCGCTTTATACTAGAAATTATTTACCTATGTTTACTATTTAAAAAAAATCTCGTTTCTTAAAAAAGTTTCGAGTGGAACTGGAAATAATGTTTAATCAAATTTCAAATGTGTCATTAGCTACAGACATTGTTGTTAATATTGTCTTGTAATAAATACAAACACATTGATTGTTGATAATAAACACTTTATGAGGAAAACCCATAAGATGAGGACAAAGTGAAATACCGAACTATAGTGATTGAAGTGTTCGTACCATCGATATGTTTAAAATAAATGAGCATTAACAATACAATGTTGTATTTTTTCAAAGGAAGTTTTTCAACGCAGTCTTAGAAGTTATTTTATTTGTTTTCTTCGTCAAGGCTGATAGAGTTTGAGACTGTCTAAAACCGAAGACGATTTTGAATAATCGAATGAAAAAGGTGACGATTTTAAAGAAAATATTCAATGACCATAGATAATACGCGATAAAATATACGATGCAATCGTGTGCACTAAATCACCACTGAACGAAGGTAATAAATTGCGAACAATGAACTAAATTTCCAATCGGACTCGTTACGACTTTACGACATCCAATTATTCATCGATTGCGGACGAAACTATCGACTCGCCTGAGTTACAACACTATTCATATCATTAGGCTACATGCCGCAATGTACGTGTGTCACGCTGGACGTTGATTTAAATAATTAATAAAGTTTTCCTATAAATTATTGGCATTATGTAGTGATTGTGAAATTTTAAAATGTGGACACAGTGTTGATAATGTTAAAGCGAACTAAGACTTGGTTTCGAGAGGTAAATTTCCTTTTTATTTCCGCTTTTAAGAATTGTCGTCGTCTCGCAATATGTTATATATTTAGAAAGAGACAGATATGTTTTAACTTAATGCATAGCACTATAATATAACAACACGGTTCAGTGGTTAAAGAACTGGCCAGTACCTAACCATACGACTACGACGACGGTAGCTGTTGTAAATACTTATTAGAAATGAACATAGAGGGTAAAAGTGTTAAATAAATGAGATGACATAATTTCCGAGTGATAAGGTTCAAGTCGTTTCAATTTCCTTTTCCGATTGTTCGGCCAGTGTGGGATGTACGTTTTGTATTTTAATTTTTTATTTTATTCAAAGAGTAAATTTTTTGATTTAGTGTTGCCCAAACAAGAACAAGACGAGATTAGCAGTCTTGGTCTTGGTCTTAGAAGAGTCTTCAAGTCTGCAATTACTATAGTCTATTACTTTTATTAAAGTTTACTTTAAATCCTAAAAATTTGAATTGGAAATTGTGAGCTTAATGAATATAGCATAGTAAAGATCAAGCAGATAATAAATAACTGAAGATTTGATAAGAAATTGAAAAATAAACCTATATGTCGTTTTCCATCAAGTAATTTTCTTAATAAATTTATGATTTATAAGTTAATTTGTAAAACTTAAAAAAAAAATTAATTAAATAATATTATTTTAAAGAAATACTATCTGTTAAAAAGAGATTGAACCTCAATTAATCAATATGTCAAATTTATATTTCGCTCCAAATTGTTTTAGATTTCAAAAGAACCCGGCGCTTATCATAACCATGTATTTCCGAAAAGCGGAAATTTCTTTGAGACTTTGATGCCGCATTATCAAAGTGCCGATGTTAAAATATTCACTAGTTTGATTTTAATAATTCTTTTATTCGCTATGTTTATGGTATTAGTCTAATGCGATAGGTCAGTTTTCATATTCTTTGATACAGTTTTTGCGTCTCATAGAATTCCTAACTCCTACTATACACCGAACTTTACACCACTCAGTGAAATAGCGCTAAGTCCAGCTGCAAGACGCAAGAGTCTTGCAGTATGTCTTGTTCTTGTCAAGTCTTGCACGTCAGTCTTGGTCTTGGTCTTCTAAAAATACGGTCTTGTTCTTGGTTTGGTTCAAAAACAACCAACTGAATTTGGGCAACACTATGTGAATTGCCAGCTCAGGCCTAGGTTTAAATTCCGTCTATGTTACATAGAATTACAGTCGGGCAGCGTAAGCATTTTTTGCTTTTAAATTACACATATACCGAGAGGAAGAGTCTTCTCACAAGTTTCGTCTAAAAATTAGTACAATACTGCAATTCAAACATAAGACATTGAACTTAATAAGCAAGTGTTAAGGTTGAAATTACATTCGCGCGAGGTGCATTATCAATAAGTTGAAAAAATTCACGATGAGGTGTAGGACTCGGTAGCGCAATTGGTAGAGCAACACACGGAAAGCTGACGATGCCGGTTCAAGTCCTGCCCGAGTCGAAAATGTTTTCAATTTATTTTCGATTTTTAAATAGTACAATACTATCAATCTCGTCTTTGCAGACGCACAGCTTAAAAGACGTGCCAGACCAATCATGGAACTGGTCCCCGACTTCCGAAAGGAGTCGCCTTGGCGTCGAACTCAACTCCAGGTTACAAGACAGTCCTCCACTATGGGTCAACAAGAGACTTGGTAAGTGAGAATTTCGAGAAATCTATATATGTATATGCTAGTAAGACGAAGAGTTTTTGTATGAGAAATTGTGTGTAAACTAATACAAACTAAAAATAATTCCAAAAATCTTCTTTTTTCTAGGTGGGTCAACCGAAAATCTTTTGGCGGGGAACCGGCGTCCGAACCACCTGCAGCTCCCAGCCTCCTCGTCCGGAGACAGCCTGGACGTGGAGGTTCGGGAGAAGCCCGGGTACAAGAAGGAGAGGAAGTCCAGATCAATGGTGGCCACCAAGCACAAGATGCAGCGTCCTCCTACGGCCTCGCCGCGGCCCTTATATCCACCGATTGAGGTACCTAGCCTTTTAACACATAATTTTAAATTAAACAAACGCAAATGTGAGCTTTTGTCTGCCATCTAGACTATATCTATTTCAATGTAATTTCCCAGTCAGTGGTTTGGACTTTTGACATTATCAATATACGCTCGTCGAAAGCTAACTTCGGCAATATTTTTCTAGGCAACAGTACTTTACGAAGCGCCGGTAAAGCGTACAAAGTTTTCCGAGGGTGGCAAGAAGAGTAAGAAAAACTGGACGGATTGCTATATGATCCTCACACCGACGGCTCTAGTGTTTTATAAGGACCAACGGACGTACTACGCTACGGTAAGCAGTAAGCTAACAGCCATTATTTATTTATCCACGTATAGAAAACTTACAGCTAGTAGAATAGGATGGGATAAAAAAAATATAATTATATCACAATTTAAATAAAGAATAAGTTTAACGGATTAAAACGTTCCTTTATCGTTATTGTCTAAAATGATTTCAGAAACTGCCCAAGCCGCTGAACGCTCCCCCCAGCCCCACCGCCCCGCGAGCAGAGCTAGTGTTGCCTCTGCTCAATGCACACGTGCTGCAGTGCATTCAGATGCACACGAGACGGTGAGAACTTTTTCTAGCCGAAGCCAAATTAGTCATAAACACGGAAAATTATTTTTAAAACAATTTGCTATTTAAAATGAAAAAAAAAATGTATATATGTAAGATTTGACTGCTACTTCCTCTTTTAGTTCTTCCATTTTTTGTTAATTTTTTATTATTTTTTTTTTGAATAAAGAATATAGACACGGCGGGACTGAATCCTCAGCATTTCGTGCTGCTGCTAACCAATGGAGCTACCGTGTCCTATACGTTATCATCGAATTTCTTCAAGCCATTGTGAAGTGCAACTCTCGCTCAATGAAATTTCACCTTTAACACTTACGTATCAAAGTTCAATCTGTTAAGCTTTGCTTAAGAAAACAATGAATTAGAAATTACAAACGTTTTCATTAACAGGTCAAAAATTCACAATTCTGACCAACGTATATTGAAGCTGGTATCCAACAATATTTTGAACGAATAGAGTAACATTCACACATATGCAATTAGTGACAAGTTTATCAATTTTCATTTATTTTTATCAAATGGCATTCCGGTTTAGAATAGTACTTTACCACGTTAGAAACTCAAATATCATAACAAACAAGCCTGCGTCACGACAAGAGACCACCCCGTCGTTGTATTGACAAATCCGCGTCATGAAAAGTGAAAGATGAGGCCTTGATTTGCGTCACGATTGTATGAACCCGTCATTTACGTATATTATGAACGTAAACCTTGAGTTACTTAGTGGTTGGACCTACCTTTAATTTAATATACATGGAAACTAAATGTATCAAATAATAATAGACTAATGTAATCAAAACAAGAATAGGTCGAGAAAGAATATCTATTAATATACTATGTCATGGACAGATTTACTCGTTCTCTGGTGCTGACGGTGGAACACGACCAGTACCTCCTTCAAGATGAAACGGAAGAAGGTGCCAAACGGCTTCTTAAATGCATCCAGAATGTTATTTATAAATTGGTAAGGGAAAATCATTGCATTTAATCAATAACTTTTTTTTCAATTTTGGATAGTAGAATAGCTTATAAATTTTTGTCTATTTAATTTTATTGTACTGGTGCATAATGTGCATATGCTGGCCAGCTTGACTTTTTGCTAAAAAAATGTAGTATACACACTGATTTTTTTAAAAATTGCTTACAAACGAATATCTACCCTAATTGAATCTTTGGCAGGGTCCACCAGCGCTAGACGATCGACCGAGTCCCCAATACCAAAGCAGCAATACCGACTTGGAAAGCCTCGGACGAACTCCGCCTGTCTCGCGGCACGCCACTAGGAACAAACAAAAAAGTCAGTATTCCCACTTACTTATACTTTTTTTTCAGCTAACATATTTTTTTTAGTTTATACCGGCTTAGGTTAGACCTCGCTGCCGTGTACGCGCTGGCTTGGATTAACGTTTTACACAATACGGGTTCCATATTATAACATCTGGTGTGAATGTACTTAGAAATAAAGGCAGCATAGCTTTTTAAATAAGTTTGAACATTTTTGTAAAAAAACATAAAGGAGAAAGAGAAGGGGTTTTTTATTATAACAAAAATCCCACTCATGTTGATAGAAATTATAGTACGTACGGTTGTAGCATTACAGTGTGTAAGACCGACGATTTTTGGTAGATTTTTTAAGGTTTGAGAGCAGTCCTTTTATTTATACCTTATAACCAGCTAGGCCTCGGAACAGTCTACGGTGGACGTCATGTTCGAGTGTATGTAGTGTTATCTCCGAGCTAATGAATCAACTTCCCGGTAAACCTATACTTAATTACGTTTTCCTCTTCGACCGCTTCGGTTTTACTCTCGTGCGAACTTCGGAGCGAGTGCTCGCGTCTAACTCAACATATTTAATCATCTCTCGTTTTTGTCTGTGACGATGGTGACCTAATAATGATTATAATGTCTTGTGGCTGTGTAAATGGATTTCGTCGTTTGCCCTCGCGTAAGATTTTATCTAACACAATTCAAACTCCACACTCCACAGATTGTGTGCAAATTGGTTGTATGCATGTGCTTAGTCACGCCCTTTTTCCAAAATGGCGGGATTTCAATCTGTAAAATACAGATCCTAAATGTTTAGGATTTTTAAATAAAATAACAAATCACTGTACTCATTTTTTAATCCCTATTGCATTTCTAATCACACTTTTGCTTCATCTAAACAAAGTACTTATTTTTTAGCTATTTAATTAATTGTTAACTACATTTATAATAAAGAAATTGTTAGTATACTTGTAAACAACAAAAATAAATGGTTTTATAACTTTACTCGCCAATAAACAAACAAAAGCTCAAAACTACATTTTTAAGTTTGTAGCTTAGAACGAATGACAACAAAAATTGTCCTGTGTAAGTCTTATTTGCCACCAGCATTTATTAGACTAATATTAAAAAAATAACTCAAATAAGTGTAAGGCAAGTGAATGACAAAGATAATGCAAAATTATATACCTCTCTTCTGGGTGAAATATTACTAAGACACAATGTTCGAAAGGGTATTTCAAAACGGTTCGTGCCATCGATATCTATACTAATGATAACAAATAAATTACTGCACCAGTACCGCTTTATCAGATAATTCATTACTGATACTGTTTCTTTATTAAACGTTAGTCCCGTTACGTCGTCGGCGACACACTCGTGCCTCTCGAAATCGAGAGCTGTGTTACCTGGATTGTCGCCTCTAGATATCCGATTCGGTGTTGCCACCGCATATGATGGATTATTATATAGTGCGAGCGGTTTCAGAAATCGGCAATTCGGATTTGATGGCGAAAAAGGGGAAAGTGCAACAGTCGAAGCTGAAAACCATTTTCGGATCGCAGCAACTGACTTACGTCGTCCAACGTAATTGCGCGCTCTAAGTGCTCGCGTAGGATTAGGTTTATCGGCGATGCCCAGATACCTGGATTGAGTTTAAGCGTGATTAATGGTGCTAAATTTCCGAAGCATCGTTAGAATCGTGTTCAAAGGTAACTGAATGGGAATGTAATTTATCTATAGTCGGAGTTATGGACTTGCGTTACGCTATTTATCTTGCGATATTAACGATAACGTTATCTGCTTTTTTCGACGAGTTGACAACTCAGTCGTAAAAGTTCCTCGCGGTAGTGAGAGTATCCCTAGTTCCAAATTTGCGTCACAATGAAGAGGAAAAAGTCAAGGTAAATGTGAAGATTTACCCTGGTTATATGTGAACGGTACGGTCGGGCGCAAAAAGTGTTCAACAGTTTTAGGCTCCAAACCATGTTAGGTACGATACCTATACATACTACCGTAATATTGGAATTTGCCGTGATTCATTTAACCTTTTTCTACGATTCAAGTAATGGCAATTTATTCCTAGTCGAACAAATAAGGAAAATTCGAAGTTTGGAATAATATTTAAAACGGTTGAACACTTTTCGTCTTCAACTGTACTTTGGAATGATGCAGTGTCGTGATTAATTTCTATGTGTTTTCATTGCCTAAAGGCGAAAATATTGTGTTAATCGTAACCAGATCTTCCACTTCTCTTTTCTCTCGTCTGGGACGTCGGTTATTCTTCTCCTATTCTCTACTCTAGCTTATCTCTTATGACTTTGCTTAGACCTTATCGTTTCGTTTCGTACTCGGTAATGTTACCCCATTGCTTATTTCAGCCGGAGGCAGTAGCAATGAGGATCTTAGTGACTCGACGGAAGTGTCGATTCACAAGTCTCACGTCCGAAGTAGACTGAAGAAGTTCTTTGCCAAACGGCCGGCCATGGAGGTACTCGTCAAGAAAGGCATCTACAAAGGTTGGAATAAATTTCATTTGGAGTTTGGAACTGCACTGTTTTAAAGCTTTTTTTGCACGCGTTTTATCGCTTCCGCTAATGATAATGTACATTCTAGCACGTAAGGTAAGTCGGAGTGTATGAACAAAATAGAATAGAAGTAAGGTAGAGTGTTTTATTTTACCTAGATTAATCCCTTTTCCTAAAACGGTGGACGGGTTTTTATTTCGGGTGATATTGGTAAGTCGCAAGAGATGAATCTAATCCTACAGCGAGCACTTAGATAACTATGATTATAGATTTAATTAGATTTGTAAGACTTAGTAATAGTAATAGTGGACTACTAATTAGTATGGTTTGGACTTGTAACAATTAATGGTACTGTTATGCTTTTCGTAGCTTATTCAGCCAAACGAGTCAGAGTGTTGTCTCTTTCTTGCATATCTAAGCAAGGAACATAATACAGAATGCACGGTTACAATGATCGAGCCTTCGAATAACTCATTCGTTGAATAGGCTGTAGATTATGCAATAACGAAATGCGTGTTTTTCTCATTTGGTGTAGAATTGTGTATCTACCTTAGCTGTAGGTAATAATTTGTATATGTATTAGTAGTTTGGTAATTGACTTTTCTTACTAATGACAATTCATACACATTATGTATTGTGAGTGTACTCGAAAGTCAAACTACTATATCATACATTTTAATGAATCAATTGATAATGATATGTTCAATTAGTACGAGGTAAGTGGAAATGATTGTTCCTTAATTTTCAATCTATCCACATTTACATTGTTACAAAGGAAGACTATCTATTTAGTCAGTCGTTTGGGTAGAGAGCTGTGCTAAAGTTTTAGACTGTACTTATATGTATCTGTATTTTCAATGAAATCATTATCAAATTTGTCCTTATGTAATTACAACGTATGTATTTAATATCTGTAGCTACAAAAACATATTCGTCGTACAAGTTATTCTGATGTAATTCTATCTGAATGGTGCCCACAGATGAACCGGTTTTTGGCCGCGAGTTGGAAGAGGTATGTCCCACGACCGGTCCCCGTGTCCCCGAGTTCGTCAAGGCGTGTGTCCGGGAGATCGAGAGCAGTGAGGAGAATATGTGCACAGATGGGCTGTACCGAGCGAGCGGAAACCTAAGTCAAGTTCAGAAGATCAGGCTTGAGGTGGGGTATCAGTACTAACTATAGTTGGGCTACAAGTATGATATTGTATGTATTGAGGCAGAGTAGCCTAACTGCGATTTTGTGACTTGACTTATTTATAGTTTTATAGTCTAAAAATGTTAATCTACAAGAGCACAGTGACTTGATATTGTTTACATAATTCTCACACAAATAATAGTACAAATTCATTTTTGCCTAAGTTATTAGCGCATTTTTATTTTCCTTCTTATTGAAAATCATGTTTTTCGTTATTCGGCCTCTCTGCCTCTAGCAGCCTCATATATCATAATAATTTTAAATTGTTTACAACTATAATTAATAAATCCTGTGGTGGAAGAATAATGGATCATTACGTTTAACATGATTCTTTTTTTCAGTATAATGTGACATAATTTAAGTAATATCGCATGTTATTATTGGAGCAAAATTGTACTCCATAGGTATTTACGAAAGTTTCATTCAATGCCGCCTTAAAATAGATTGTTAATAATTATCTATGGCCCTCAGGTGGACCAGAACAATTTCTCTGTGATAGAGAACACCACGGACATCCACGTGCTGACGGGTTCGCTGAAGCTGTTCTTCCGGGAGCTCAAGGAGCCTCTCATCCCTTGTTCGATGTTCGAAAGGGTTCTTGCGGCGTGCTGTAAGTAAAGCTTTTACTTGACCGGTCGAGGCAGAAATTTTTGAATTCGTTCATTCAAGCCTACGTTACTGCCTATGTGATCTAGGAAATTTGAAGTTTATGAATGAAAATATATATAAGTGCATATATGTAAATATTAAATAAATATAGAAAGCTAGGATAAGAAGAAAAAACGGACAAAATGCCCGCCCCTTCTTTATTTTTAGCTTATTGAAAACAGTGACTTGTATGGAAATGACCAATGTTTTTCGTCGAGAGTATATCGATTAATTTGTATGTGATCATATTTCCAGCTATTCGACCGAGAGAAGCAAGAATCAAAGAGTTCCGGGATGTTGTGCAGGCGCTGCCTCAATGCAACCGGGATACGTTGAAATTTATACTCGAACATTTATTAAAGTAAGGAAAACATGTATATTCTTACGAATATTTTTTCTTTTTGACAAAAAAGGGAAAGTTTAGACCAAAGGTTCTAGTGGTTGTTAGTGTGTAGATCACGAAACGGACGTAAACATTCCTTTGAGAAATTATCTTGAAATTTTAATAAAGACCTATTTTTTGTCGGTGTCTTAGCATTTTTGTTTTTACGTGAAATATTAATTTTTGAGGTTCATTAAAATATAATATGCATTACATTGTTAATAAGTTATATTTAACCACGAACAATGCTCCTTCAATTGCAGAGTAACCGAATACAGCGAACGCAACAGAATGCACACAGCGAACCTCGCCATCGTCTTCGGCCCCACTCTGTTGTGGGCCAAGGACCTGGGCAACATCGCCGTCGACTGCATCCAACAGAACAACGTCGTCGACATCCTGCTGAACGACTACAAGGAGATCTTCGCCGAGGACAACACAAAGGGCAAGAAAAAGGCGTGATCGATGTTCTCTTCGCAGAGGTGATAAAAGACTGTCATATGGTGGGACTTCTAGTGGAGTGCGTTCGCATAGAGTATAGAGAAAGTTAATATATTAAATCTTTAAGGCTGTATAACTTCAGAATACGAATAGTATTTTTATCTGTGACATCAAAATTATATTAATACATCTAAAATTGACATAATCTGTACGTCCCCGGTATTTGAAGAGCCGGTCCAGTGCTTCCCAATATTGTACCCTTTTCACGTAACGTGCTTGACGCTTTTAAACCGGGGCAAGGTATCACATATTACGGATGACTGTCAGTAGTCGCGTTAATGTATCCGTGTACGTATGATCTCCAAGGTCGAAGCAAAAGCCACAATAATTCCTCCGAATGCCAAAGTAGCCGTTATTCGACTTCTGAAACAATCGCGTTGTGATTTTCTGCAATTTACGAAAGACTGTCAGAGGCTAGGGGCGTGTTCACGTGTGATAGATTAAAGAGTTTATAGTTTCGGGGCCAACGATGTATATATCCTTGTTTACAGTAGGCTTGAAGCCGGCCGTTTGTGCCTTCAGCGATGTCATTGTACATATATTCATCATAGATGAACGTATTCGTAAAATTAGCGTTTCTCGAGTCCAATTGAAGACACATAGGTCTAGTCGTCGATAGAGTTAAAGACAAAATTCCTTTTAACTTTTTCAACTTACAAGACAGGTCGACATTGTTACAAATATGTACAACAAACGTAATCTGTTTTGTAGTTCTAATCGATATCGATTACCTAAATTTTGTCTAACAAATGCGATTCACGTATAAATCCGAACCGTTGTTTGATTCTTGCGCGACATGTATGGAACGTCTGTCTTTCTAAGCTAGAAACCAAAGTTGTGTATGTCGGCCGATAGTTTGTAATCAATATTATTTGTTGTTTAGATAATAAGAGTACTTGAAATATTGCTTGACATAGACAAAAGTTACATAAAATAAAGTATAAATATAATGTGGTTAAACGTCATTTCATTTGCCCCGTTTCAGATTATCCTCGGTATTCAATGTTTACTATTGTCTAATTTATTACGCTTAAGTATAATGTCTTGGAACAAAATTTAGGCCTTGTGAGGCCACTTAATGAAATTAACATCTTGAACAACAAACCATAGTAAGTAAGTATATGGAAAAGAAAACATGCTACTTGATAAAAAAACGCTTTATTCAAAGAAATTGATGTTAGTAGTTTTACAATGATGAATATTTTGTTTTTTTTTTATAAAACAGTCTTTTTGAGATACAACTCTCGAATTTAAAACCGAACAAATACGATCTGAAGGAATGTCATCCAACTTATACTTAACACAACGATAATATAACTTTAAAATGAGTATACAGTGGATATTCTTACACCAACGACAACAATGCACTTAATTAAACAATAAAAATACAGATATACGTAATTCCCAATGAGTTGTCGGCTGTGCTGCACCTACATTATTGTAATCTATATGTACATATACTAGTCATAGTGTTACACGTGTGATTCTCTATTACGAAGCTCATCTTTTGCTTAGCACTGAAAACGTTTCTTTATGTTGAACGAATCGCTTACTTTAATTGGCAGTCCGTCATAATTAAAATCATATTAAAAACCGAGAAGCGGAGACTAAGCTTTTTCTTTTCTTACAAAATTCAGTTTATTTCAATCGCAACAGCACAAAATATAAAAACCTTTACTGTATACAAATATATAAAAAGTGCTTAAAACGTTCCAAAAATGTGTCAACAATCTATTTTCTACATATGTACACGATGTATATCTACATAATATATGTATTTGCAAATAAACGCAAACGTCGAATCTTTATTAGTACGTAACAATCTACGTCTACTCGTACTTACCAAACACTTAATAAGCTCCGTGACAATAACGCCTATATTCACGATCGGACTACGTCTTATGCATGGCTCGAAAGCGTTTCAGCTAAATTCGGGTATGTGACAACGAAATTCCATCTTTTTAAAGTCAAGGCGAGCCGTAATATGATAAAGTTGGCCTCGAACGGGTCACGCGATTGTATAATACAAAGTGTACTTCAATTCCCATGTCACAGTAATTTTTCTCCGTTAAGCTTTTCGCTATTCGGGTCATATTTAATCTCGTTACAATTGGTTACAAGGCTCTTCGACCGCGTCTAACGTGCGGCGGCGGTCCAATGAAACACTCCGAACTAATTAGGAACATTTAATACAAAACAACTGTTAAAAATGATCAATCGGTCAACATCGCTATCACTATACTCGTAAACATATGAAAAGCCTCGCAGTCTGTCTCATCACCGACCATGTGTCCGCTACAAATAAGTTTTCGCTAAATCTCGTCGGACTCAGATCTGATGGAGTCGTAGTTGGACGTTTTGCTTCTGAGCATCCTGAGGAAGGAGCCGACGGCGAATATCGTCCGCCGGTGCCTGTGGAAGATACCCTGGTACAGAGCCTCCCGCAGCGCCTTCCTGTCGTCCGACATGGAGGGCTGCGTGCTCAACGCGATGTCGGAGTGCGCCACGATCGACTTCTGGTGCCGGAGCGCGTGCTTCTTCTCCAGCGACTTCTGATTCGGAAGACTCATCGTCGACTCTATCGACGAGTTCTTGGTCTTCCTCAGGTTCAGTATCTTTTTTCCCGACGACTGGGAGTCGGACGCCGATCTTACGGGAGCCAATTTCGATCTGTGCAGAGGGTTGTTGAAGCTCTCCGGGTGGACGGTCACGTCCACGGACTTCTGACTTATGGCGCTGGAGCGCGTCAGCGTTCGCTGCGAGCCGGACGGCTCCGTCCTCGGGGCCCGCTCCTCCGCCGCTCTCGGCTGCTCCGGCTCCAAAGCGATCATCGTCATTAATGATCGAACGGTACCGACGGAGCGACCGATCACATCATAGGCGGGCGGGACTCATCGGCGCTCTCGACCGCGGGCACGGCTAGGTGAAGGACGACGTTCCTATTATTCGGGATGTCGATGCGCGAGCGGCCTTCGCAACAATTGCTGAACGTTATTGTCGGCACATTGCTGTCGCAGTCGATTTGGACCGTATTCAAATTGTGCGCCAGGCGCTCGACGCTCGTGTCGCCGTCCACGGAGCCTCCTAGATCATCGGAGGGCGAGCTCATAGTCGGACCGAGCCATGCCTCGGCGTCACCGCGCTCGTCGTCCGCCGAGGGAGACGGGCCGCGATCCTCTCGATGCGTCGGAGACGCCGCGTCCCCATTCACTTGCAGACCGAACAACTCCGCCAAATTAACATTAAAAAAATTGCGCGTAGTCCCCTGTTCTTCGCCGGCTTGGACCTCTTCCGTTATAATCCGGTCCGTGATCGTCTCTATCTCTTTTTGAAGGACAGGATCGTCCTCGTAAAATTCCGAGAGGTCTCGAAGGTTTTCGAACCAATCGGTGTCGAGTAAGCTAGCAGACGGGTCCTTTCGATCGTCGAGGGCGTCTCGGCGGTACTCGTCTATGAGAGGTTGAAGGGACTCTTCGTGCTGGCGAAAGAGATAATGGTAGGCTTGACTCACAGCTCTGAGCGAGTAAGCGGAGCGCGGACGAGAGCTGAGCGACGGAGGCGCGGGCGCGAGGTTCCTCCGCCACACGTGGCCGCGTACTCGTGAGGCCGCTCGCTCCCACAGTATTGCATTAGAATTAAGAATCCTTTCAAAGTCCGACACTTGTTCGGCTTCGCTGATCTGCAGCAGCAACTTGTTTTCCGTCTCTTTCCCGCAGACGCTGCGGCACAGCCTCTTGTCGCCGACCTGTTTGGGATTAAAAGATCTATTATCGGATGTGGCATTGTACGGTTTGCGTTCGGAGGTTGAATGGCTCGTTCTGTCGACGAACGCGACGGGTATGGATAAGTTTTGAATGGAAACTGCGCACGGCGTTTTTGCGATCGCTCTTCTCTTCTGCTGTTTCACGGTTACAGCGCTGCTATGTTTTCGCTGTGGTTTGGCGGTTTTAATCGGCTTAGGAGCGAGATAAGCGTCTCGCTCGGCGCAACGCAAGGGGTCGGAGTCAGCGCTGCGAACGTTGCGTTCATATTTGGGACGAGATCGTTCAGCGAGGCAGACGCTCTTAGCTCTGAGCGAGCTTTCGAAGCGGAACTTTCGTTTGTCTGCCAGTTTGACGGGCGCAACCGTAATATCGAACGACGAGCGTCCGCCGAGGAGAGCCCCGAATGACTGCCGGTAAATCATGCATCGGTTTCTTTGAAAAGTCTCGCTGAGTGAGCGTAAAAAGTAATTTATCGTGTGGCGTGCTTTGCCCGATCGATTCGCGAAACTGTAAGACTATAGCGCTCCTCTACATAAAGATGGGCATTAAATTCGCGAGCACGCTCGTAACATGAATTTTTGGTAACGCAAAGCTATTGTTTTCAAAACCCACATACAGCGTATCTGCTATTCGATTTGTACTACCTACGTATTTGTCTACGCGACGCGACATGCTTCCAAACAAAAATCTTAAAAGAGTATAAGTCAATTTGAAGACGAAACATGTACCTAATTGGAAAATTACATAGATATATCTTAGTAGCGAAAATTGTATATTTTCATTTAAAAGAATTCCTTATCGAAAGAACCAAACCGCTTGCAACTACTATCTATACTCATATTATAAATGCGAAAGTAACTCTGTCTGTCTGTCTGTCTATCTGTTCGGCTTTAACTTCGAAACTACTGAACTATTTTAATTGAATTTTGGTACACAGATATTTTAAAGCCTGACAAAGAACATAGGCTACTTTTAATACCAAAAATAGTTGATAGGGGTTGAAAAGAGGATGAAAGTTTGTATGGAAATGCGTGATTATTGAAGCTAAAACAATGAAACTTTCTTCTTTAGCTTTTTGGGAATAGCAGTGGGAGTGAGAGTGTTGCGGCCAAGTAGCACTTACAACATAGCCTAACATTAAACAGCCTAAATAATTAAAAATTCTACCCGAGTCACTATTCCACGCGGACGAAGTCGCGGGTAAAGCTAGTAATACATACAACACGAACAACTAGTATAACAGAGTGTTTGTCATCCACGAGTAATAAGAATCTCAATTAGGACCTATTTGGCATCGATTGGGCGATTCAATTCTTTTAACCTCTAAATTAATATTTCGTACATGCGTAAGCGGTTCTAAGCGACGACACAATTAGAGAGGCCTTCGGAAAATCTACTGATTGATTGGTTTCAAATTGATTCATTTCTTTATGAATAACTAGGCTTAATTTTTGAAAACATTAATATTTTTCACATGAAGGCACTATATAATTTAAAAATCGAAAATAACTGACTCGGTAGCTCAATTGGTAGAGCAACTGACTGTGGCTGAAAATCTTGGATGAGAAACTTTCGGGTGTTCGAATCGTGGTCGACTGGTGAAAGTTTACATCCGTGTGCTGAGAATCGCCTTACGGTCTATATTTTCCACCAGCCAACACGCATTAGTGGGATTTATGAAAAGGCTACAACGATGCACGTTACATAAAAATCTAGTTCCGCATCACTCTTGACCCTTTTGCCATGAGAAAACTCTATCCATCTAGGTTACTGCAGTCTATCAATTCCACACCTGGAAGATTGCCAGGCACTTCTCATTAAAACTTGTTCTTCGTTTATCAGTAATTGCTGATAGATGAAAATGCAAAGCCTTTTAATTACTTAATTACAATTTTATTTACAGAAAGTGATATAGATAGTAAATATATCTTATTGTAACTGTATTCGTGTCCATTGTGTAATAATATAATATAAAATCCCTCACTCACTCACACTCGATCAAATACGAATATTGGAGCGGACATCTAGCGCATTTACTGACTAGAATTTTTATTGTCCGGTCCTTATGAAGAATATTGTCCCAAAGGGACGGCTAAGGAATTCCAATTTATAGAAAATGTTCCTTTAATTGTCTGGGGTCAAGTAAACAATAGTTTACCCAGTAATTTAATAAAGGGTTCTTACTTTCAATAAGATGAGAAAAAATGTTGTTTTATGTAATTTACTCATTTTAGTGTATTATTAATGTATTAAATGTACCTTTGTAATTAATAAATACCTATAGAGCATTGTGCCATAACCGAGATCTACTACAATATTTAAAACATTCTAAAACATCAATTCGTTTCGATAAGAATAGAATAAAAAAAGAAATTAGTTTGAAAAAAAATACGACTATAAATAAAGGCCTGGACTTGTCGTCCGGCATTCACAGTGTTCCGTGCTGTTGCTCCAACCGATTGAGCTACCCTTTCCTACCGTCGTCGTCACATTCTTTCAACATTGATACTGCATCTCTAACGCAATTTAATAAAAGTAAAATTCGATTAGAATAAGTAATTCCAATATTGCTCGTCTTTACCCTCCATTTTACGGCCCTTTGTCCTATCCATTGTGCCCTTTCTTTGTCTTTGTTTTATAAGGCACATGTCGCCGAGCCCCGTTTTTGCACTTTGACAATTGCACAGTCACTAATATTCTTAATTAATCCTTCGTAAACAAAGCGAACGTAATAATTGCAAGGAACCATTACAGTTTCAATGCGGTTGCGTCAATAATATCTGCGAATAGACAAGGTATATCTGTTCATTGTGTGTAATCTTCTTAAGTACGTACTTATCGCGAAAGTACGTCATTACAGTGTTGCATTGTCTTTTTAGTTTCTTAACGTCTTCAAAGGCCGTTGTAAATTTAACAGATACCTTCCTACCTACTTGATATAGCAAAATATAGTTGCAAAATGTAAAGCGTAGCAAAACCTAGTAATGAATCTGGCTTTAGTAGTCGGTATACCATATTAATTAGATATTATCATTTATCTATTTCTGGCCCGGGGTCACCGCAAATAGGCGTGTTCCATGTAATTAATTAATGGAACTAATAAATTAGTCTTGAAACTACAAAATCGACCTTCATAGGTCAGTTACCTATTGCTTCCCAATTAAACGTAAACGTAATAAATATTTGCTGTCTTTTTCTAATTATGGAATGGGACTTTGATGTCGTCTCCTAAAGGATGTTAATTTATAAACACAAAAGCCTGTACAAGTGTAAGTACATCTCTGTAACACAACAGACGCTAAGCCTATTAATCAATAAACAAATGCATCGTATTCGAATATTTCAATTTGCTTATAATTGTAATCTATAATCATGTTATAAATCTAGAGTTTGTTTAAAAGCCCTATATGGCCTTTGAACATAATAGTGGGAAATGTGGAAAAAACGGAGAGACGCTTTCATCTTAAAGGGTCCCCGTTGCGTGTGCTGCGAAAAATGTTCAAAAAACCACACAATATGTATATGGAAAATTATTTTCCTCTAAATGATCTAAAAATCAGTCCGCGCCAGTATATCCCTATCTTTTCAAATTAACTTGCAAGAACGACGGGCCCCGAACGAAAAAGTGGGTAACAGAATGACAAAAATGGTCAACAACGCATCTTGTGACATGTCATAGGGTTCTTCACCTTTCAACACAACCTCAAGCTTGTCTGTTCTTCTCTATAATAAAAAAAAATTCACGTTTCACGAGCCATACCTACCCCTTAATAAAGGACACATTATTAGAAACTTTGTTAGGCAAAGAAGGATTTACAAACTGCTTTAATTTTAATACATATATATTTCATTATATTATGATGATGCATATAACAACTACAGTGCTGTTGTTTGTAGAACAAAAAAGGTCGGTGTTTTATTAAAACTGGTATCAGTTATATCACTATCTTGGCAAATGCATGGTCTATACAGATCGAGCAGAAACCGCGGGATTCCTATCTCTCCTATTCTTAAATATAGATCATTATTTTGATTGCAAGGGCCTTGGAACTCGGGTTTAGTTAAGGAACTGCGCACAATATAATATAAATTCTTCGGAATAACACGTACCTATTATGTTACATCTATCACTGCAAGTACGTTTATACATATTTTTTAGCCGAACGCATTGTTCACAATTCGGTAGGATACTCGTGTAATATTCAATATCCAACCATTCAAATATAGGTTGGGTTGTATATTACTCTATTTAATTTTACTCTTTAACCAGAGAAGCAGTGAAAATCTGCACCGGTTTCCCATTCCAGCATCACGACTCCATGTACACAAATGTGCGTTGTTAGTAGACCTTGAATACGCTATCAAGAACGGAAGTTATATTTTCTCTCGTCGGCGCCGGATCCGAAATGATATCGATAAAAACACTTTTAGATTTTTGGCGAGTGACGCAAACATGTATTCGCATTCTTCTGCATATTATTTCTGTACGTAGTTATTTATTATCGGGAGAGACTTACTTCGAGATTTCTCGCTATCCTTTCGAGTTTGCTTGAATCCAAAAACGTTAAATTTAAGATAAGGAAATAAACTAATATATGCTTAATATTGCAACGTCAATAGAATAGGGCTTTACAATGAAAAAAGCAACAAAAGGAAATGAATGCATCATTATCTGATAGAGTAGTTTGATTACAATAAAGAGGTTTACATTGATATTCAAATTGTAAACATTTAATTAAGATTACATCGCATTCCTTACCTATCAATATCCTGTCACTGTTTAGGGCAATAGGAGCAAGTATAAATGTGTAAGTTCAACAAAAATACGATGAGGCGACCTCAAGTGAGCTCTACCCTATGACGATGGTCATTTCTACATAATTTCCGTCCGCTAAAAGTATCTTGGTCAAGATTACACCGCTCTGGACATTTCCCGAAAACCACTCGCGCTTTAGTAAACAAATCGAGCCATTCAACTCCTCACCCACAATCCATTCACTGAAACACCCCAAATGAAAAACATAAACACAAAAGCGCGTTTCACGCCCGTTTCAACGCCTCGCGTTTGCCGCGATCAATTAAACAATTGTACTCACCAGAAATGAACGATCACTAGAAGGCACTGTTATTCTCACTCAGGTGGCTTTTGTGAGGGAAATCAATACGTTGAGTCGTGAGGGTGACAGCGACCCGTTTTAGCCTCCGTGCCGTCCATTCAATACTGGTGGGAGACATGCGCACTGCGGCGCACGCCATTGACATTTTACTTCGTAAGGACCGCTACACACTATCACAAGTACAGTGCACAGATAGCATTATCAAAAAACAGTAGCACAAACACAATGAAATCAACAAAAAATGCTTATCCGTATGAATTCAATCTTCTCACCTGTAAGTTCTCTTCTAATAAATTACTGTGTTTAACAGAAAATAATTCTTCACTTATTTTTGCGGGTATGTGTTACGTGACACTAGCAAGAGAGAAATTGGGAGCCCTATAAAGTCACCGTTTGTTTTTGAAAGTTATTAAAATCTGCCAGTTCTAAAAACTGTTTGTCAAAAGAAACTAAACTACACAGCGAAAAAGTCATTAATGAAAATTAAGTTCATAACAGACTTACATAGCACAGTAATTGTAGGAATTGTTTATCAAGCCTAATATCTAAGGATTATTTTACTGAAGAGTGAAAACAAATAGTTTCTCAATATTTGATCAGTCATCGTACGCTTTATGATTCCTACTGTACTGCAATATTTGTAAAACTCTCAATGCAACTTCTTATCACCGATTGCTGTGTTATTAAATAATCCACGATTATATATTCCATGATAAAATAATTTATGTATTACTATTTAGTTTATATCGAATTAGAGTTAGTATATTGGCACAAATACATATAACCATTCATCAAACTTTCTTACTTCTATTTTTACTCAGAAAATTTTGGTTGTTGTTTTGGCCCAAAAAGGGGGGGGGGAGAACTTTAAAGCGCAGGAACATACCTACTTTAGCAGCTTATTAATCTGTTGGTCGTATCGCATGCAGAACGATTATCCAATCAGTTGGCAATTGTTCTCAAGGTTGTTCGACTAATAAAAAATATTGTCCTACTGATATAAATCTAATAAGCCAATGTCAGATATTTCAGAACTTATTTTAAATATAATTCTAATATAAAAATAATTAAAATATTTAAGACGCAAATGTAGTGTTATTCTCAAAATATATTTAATGTCAAACTTGTACAGGAAATAAATAAAGATAATTACAACTACTTTAATAATTAGGCATGATACTGACTTAGATTTAACTAACAATGTTTAATTATTACTTATAAACATTTGAAATTAGCCTTAAGAGTAAACAAATGAGGTAAAGACATACTTTGGACATAATTTTGCATTAATATGTTAAAAATATAATCTAACGTTTTTGGTAAATGAACAGCTAATCTGTCTGTCACATAGTATAAATAAATATAGTAAAATTTGTGGCTAAAAGATTTTATAAGGCCTAGACAAATCCTTTCATGTGTTAAAAACAATTCTATTGCTAGGAACCAATCACTTTTCAATGCAAAAAATGCTGTGACAATTGCAACCCACCATTATCATATTAGAATTAGAACAATAGCTTCTGATTGGGAATTATAGAGAAAATGTTAGATAAACTTTTACATATTCTGTTGAATAAATTTTCTCTCATTGATACAATTTTCCAATTCATCATGATATCTGTCAATTTTGGCATCAAACCCTGGGCTTTGTATGTCACATTCAAAACTATCACCAGTGATAATCTTTTCTCTATTAAGTGTTGAATCAAATCTTACCTTTTTACCAGGTGTATTCGTTCTATTATGGGATAAGTCGTTGTCATTAGACCTTTCCTTTAGTGGGGTTACATTTTCATTGAGTCGAGTGTTCCTAATAGTTTTAATTGTTTCGTATTGTTCATCTTCATTTGAGCTTAGCTCTTCAATTTCTATATCATCAGAGTTATCAAGCTTTAATGCTGGATTTTCTATTCCTGAATTTTTCTTTTCCGACTTCTCCTTAGGCGGCTTTCGAGGAACTTCATATGGGTTTAAAGTAGTATTAGACTCAACCTTTTCAGTCTTGAATGTTTTCTTCAAGGTCTTAAATACTTTCTTTGATAACTTATTCACTTTTAAAATTTGTTGTTTTAAATGCTTTTTATTATCAGTGGAATCACTTGTATTATTTCCATTAGATATTTTGTTTAGATTCATTATGTCAATTGCATTGAACTTGGAGACGTCGTGACCTAAAATTTTACTCTGCTTGTTATAATGAAATTCGTCAAAGGTTATTTCGTCTATGTTTTCGTAAATAGGACTTTCCGATCTGAATTCAACATTTTCGTAATCATGGCTATCCCTTACAGACTGTTCTTGATCATTCACAGTGGATATTGTACTATTTGTATCATTAGCAAATAATCTTTTAGGCAATAAATTATTTCCTGGCTGTACTCTGGTTACTTCTGCGTTATATACAGTTTCATCAGGGCCTTTAGCCAAGAATGGATTCTGTACCTCTTCTTCAACATTGAAATCTATATTGGGATCTAAAAAGGGATTAGTGTTCTTTCGAGACAGAATTTTCTTTTTTGTTATGATAGTAATGGTTTTTATCTCCATAATATTGCTTTCATTCAAGTCATCATCGAGGTATAGAGACTGATTTGATGTTTGTGGGGAGTCTAGAGCTAGTCTATCTATAAAACTTAGATTTAGATTAGCAGAGTTATTAATGAAAACTTGATTACTGACATTTGTTTGTATGTTCATGGTTTTGTTAATGATAGATAGGTCATTATTTTCCAGTTCATTAGATGATTTTTGTTCTAGAATTGATATTCCTGAATCAACTTCGCATGTGCTGTTGTTTATGTTGTATGTATGTAGACTTTTGCCACTTGGTGGGTCCATTCGAGGCGGAAGTGGGGGAATATCAGTAATATTTGCATATATAGGTTCACTTTCATTCGTTGCAACAGGTTTTATAGGGGTTTCATAAGGTCGAACATTTTTGTGAACATTCTGGAGCTCCCTTACTAGGAATTCATTGACAGCGGCCTTACTTATGCCCAGGTCTAAGGCAGTATTTTCAAACGCTGCTATATCGCAGCTAGTTGTCCTTTTTCTTCTCTTGTTTGGTGTGACTTCCATAGCCGTGTTGCACATAGGATCTTCGTTAACTAGAAGATCCAACGCGGGGTTAAGATATACGTTGGGACCAGTTTTGACCTTTCGCTTTGCTGATTTCACTTCAAATTGATTGTTGTCAACGGGGTTCATTATTAACTGAAATTGGTACGTGAAATAATTACAAATTTGTCATTTTTATATATACCGAATAATAACGAAATATTATACGCATACAGTACTAGGTTAGCCTTTGTTTAACTCGTTAAGAAATTGGTTTTGTGGTTTCGTTTATAATGCAACAATTGTAAACAAAACTTACCCATTTAATATGTTTTAAATTCTTGTTTTCACCACTTTCACTACACAAAACGTTTCGACTGTTTATATGACAGCTTATGAAGCACAATTTATTGTAAATAACATTTCTTTTAATTCATAATTTTAATAATATCGATGCCTTTAAACGGCAGGTGTTGAATGACGGTTATTCATTTGACATTGTATACTTGTTTTCAAACTTAAAGCAAATTGTATCTAAAATCAGTTCACTAAAGTTCATTATAGAATGTTTAAAATAATGTTGCCAAGAGGAAAAATTATTTAATTTTTAAGAGTCATACTAGATGGCGCTAAACCAAATGACAAATAACGGGCTTTCAGGGTTTCAGCTGACCTAACTCCCCGTTAGCTTGACACTAACACTTTTTTTGGCTATGTGTTCGCAACCATCGCTATTAAAAAAAGAAGCACGGTTTAAGCAATTTATTACAAGATGGCGGAAAATGTCAATTCCGATCGACAACAAAGAAAAAATGTACATGTAGGACATTTTAGGAATAAGGCATACACAATATCAGTAAAAAAATAGTATTACGTTTTAAGCTTAAGACGCATACCTCCGGTCCAGTAACGGTCTTTGATGACATCTCAGATAATATATGATGGCGCATCGTGTTACGGGCCCCCACAAACGAGCAACAGGAACATTAAACATTTAAATAACTGCACTATCGATGTTTTTAGGCTTTAGACACTCTGACAATTTTATGAAAAATAATATCACAATTTATTAGACTGTCACCTTTAACTAGCGGTGACACGACACGAGACACGAGTTACGACGCCGCGCCGCGAGCACACAACTACCCTAATTTTCTACTAACTGATTATATTTTGTAACTACCTTCATATATTACGATGATTGAAAAAACACAAATAACAACAAATTAAATAAAAATTTAATGAAATCGATAAATACGCATACATAGGACAACCTATCTATATTCCAATTCATTAAGTCTAACCTTCACCAATATTTAACAATAAAGCATTTATGCCGCGGGTCATTCAAAATTCGTTCTCTAACAGAAATGCTTCACAAGTACGTTTAACGCTTGTGGCAATTATAATAAGATTTAAGGATGCTAAGAGATAAGGAATCTTAGAGATTTTTTGAGCTACACAATAACTTATTTTTATACATTTAGTAACTAACCAAGTTACGTTTACTTCACATTAAAATAGATCAGATGCGTATAAAAATACGTACATTTTGTTTGTTTTTTCTTCTTCTAAAAATGTAATTATAGCTTCAAGCTATAAAGTATGTATGTAGATACACCAAATAAACTATAGACTTAATTAAACCTTTACTGACGTTTAATTTCAGAAATTTGTTTCATACTCACATACATACTGTAATGTTGTCTCTTCCAAATAAGTACACATAGGCTAAAATATAATTGAACAAACACATTGAGCCTTTTACTTTACAAATATAAAAAAACTTTGTGTAGTATTGCAATTTAGTCTGATGTTCGTGGATTTGATTGTTAGATGAAACGAGATAACGAGAAATGTATTAAAAAAAGATAAAATGCACCATTTCCCTTCAAAATCTTAGAGGTTTTTATTTGTATTAATACGTATTGTATTTCTTGTGATATTTAAATGATTAAAGTGATATAGAGAGTCTGTCGGATTGTCCGTCATAAATTTGAAAAGGTAGTGATAATTTGGCCAAAGGGCTAATGCTTTTTGTCATAAAGCCTCATCAACTTCACATATTATTTTAGACGAGTTGTTATAAGAAATATTTTTAAATATGTATTTATATTTTTTTAAGATGGCTATCTACCTTCGACGCTTAATTTATCGTAAAACTATCTTAATATCACAAATTTAATACTAAAATATTTAAATTCACACAAAAAAAATATTATTTTCACTTTTATCTAACGCACAGTCATAATATACAATCACGAATCTACAAAGTGTTAATAAATAAGACATAATAGCTCTTCTACCATCGAACTTAGGACCTTTCAGGCAAAAGTATTTAACAATATCTTACAATTTCCTAAGAAGACCTTGAGTAGCTTTGTGAGAAGGAGGTTTGACGACCAGTCTTTTTCTTAACTAACTCGTCGCGGCGATATACAAAATGAGGCAAATCTAGTAATTCTTATAATAATGACTGTAATATTTACAAATAGGTAAATATAATTCTAGTCGTTATTATGTTTCTCTCGCCACAAGAGCGATTAAAACATACAATTTTAGTATATAGTGTATAGCAAACTAAAGTGCCAGTAGATAATACACCTGATTTAAAATAGATATACAATTGTCTTAATCCCTAACAAATGCATAAGCAGACATATATACATAAAAACAATAAAAATGACAGGAAATAAATTTAAATATGAAAGCATTTTACATTCTTTACAGTTTACGAGGAAATAAGTTCTAACTAATAATGGCTGTGCTGCAACAAAAGACGGGAAAATAAGTTCCTTAACACCTGTGAAGCAGCCTAATTGCAATTTTGCTCTCTGAAGCTAGACTTCCTTCGTCAGGAATCTAAGCATATGTGTCTGTAACAATACAGGTCAACTGTGTCAAAATGGACGGCTAAAGAAAGCGCAAATTCTACTTAAAGAGTTATTAGACACTTGTTTGTACGCTTGGCTTAAATACTTTTTCTATATCTTTTAATAATTTAAAACGCGATATTATTATTTCAATGTGTACTACTCGTGTACACTAACTAACTACAGACAGTATTTACTTTGAATAATTACAATTAATACACATTCCCTCCCCTATTGACATCTGACATCTGTGAATTGACACTAAAGTCGACCTAGTCAATTTCTAGGTTCTTAAACGCTCTCTCCATGTGCTTCTCTCTTTTCTTGTCTGGTAGAGCGTTGACCCGCTGCTGCTCTTCGGCTGCGAAGTACGGTTCCATTGCCTTGAGCTGCTGCATACATTTCTTGTGGAGGGTTTGTGTGTCCGGCAAAGTTCCACCATGGTCGGGCGGGAGGGACGACCTCGGTACCACTGTTTCATAGAAATTTTCTAAATCTTCGTTTTTGGCGTGGAATTTTATCTGTAAACATAAATAACACAATTAAACTAAATGACACAATTCAAAAATAGTAGGAGTATTGTGTCACCGCAAATGTTATGAAGTATTTGGCATCACTTACACTCAGTTTGCCTATTGGATCTACAAATCGCGTTATTACTTAACTTATAATACTCACCATATCAAAGAATTTCTTGTCCAAAAACGGTCGGATTAGCATCATCAGCTTGTCTATGATGGGCTCGGTATTGAACACGTGAATCTCCTTCATGCGCACGGGCATCGCTTCTTGCACGTACTGGAAGAATTTGCGCAGAGCTCTGGGAAATTTATGAAGAGAGTTATAAAAATGATATGAGAACATTTTTCAGCACACGATTTTACCGCGTTTTCCTTTGTTTTAATAAACATCACAAGTTTATATACTTTAGCTTTTACTTTAAACACTTCTACAGTTAAATCATCACTAATATTATTATTATTATAAATAATCTATTCGTCTATCTAGACTTTATTAAATATACCTTCCATCAAATATTTCTGAAATCTATAAAATAGAAATTAACATATACGTTATTGCTTTTTTTACGACATTTCACGATGATACTAAATATAATACAAAATTAGTTTAAAAAGTATTAGTTTCGAAAAACTGAAAATGTAAGATATACAAAAAATATACATATCACAATGGACACAAAGAATATTTGTGCAAAGGGGCGATTATTAACATGTTGTCGAATGCGTGCGAACAAAAAGGCAATATTGTGGCAACACTTTTCCTCTAACCACAGACAAAAAAAGCGCGAAATGTGGCGCTCAATCTCTTTACCTTTGCTTGTCCTTGTGGAAGCTAGAGACCGTCGTGTTAAAGAGGAGAAAACTCTTTTAATTAGCACATACAATATGATTATACAGTACATAATAGATAGAGATATTTTTACTAACGATAAAGTAACATATTAAAAAATATTAACGGCTAACAAAATTAATACAACTTATCAAAGATAATTGTTGCACATAAATATACATTTAATGTACACATATGAAAACGGATATAAATAAGTGTGAAGATTAACATAAAAAAAGAATTATAATAATATTAGCGATGTCTGCACATGTTTGCATGCTAATGTGTGATATAAACTACATTTCAAGACAACCAAAAACTATCTGTCCGGTTTTAATGACATTTCTTGGGATTAAACCATACAACCCAAACGCGATCTTAATTATTTTATCATAATTGTATTGTACTAGAAAGGTCAACTCGTCGTTAAGAAAGAAAAAATAAGAAAATATTGTAATGAAAAAAAGGTTTAAATTGCGTGACCACGGCCGGTGCATCTGAAACGTGGAGCCGTAGTTAAATGAAATGTAAATTAGTTAACAAACATATTTCACGTTTTAACCCGTTAAAAGTGTTTTATTGAAATGTACAGACAATACACGAAAAACCTGTTAGAGTGGAGAGTTATTTAGAGAAATGATGGGACTTTGAAGATTTAGATGAATCTTAATTACAGCGAACCTATTTAAGATTTCAACGAACTCAAGCGAACCTCGATAACATGTTTTGGCTCCAAATAATACAATTATCGCTTTAAATGTTTAAGAAATTCCTAGACTTTTAGTTGTTCAAATAACAAATAATTAACCAGAATACTTAATTCGTTGGCCCTTTTGCCATCTTGTTTTACATAAAATGCATACGAAAAAAGGTTATACGAGGTGAACAGGAAGGTACATTTGTCTTTGAATATTCAGTTCTCAGAACAATTATCGAATAATTTGGTCACTTACGTTAGACTGACTCTCGTGATGTGCCCGAGTTTGACTCCGCGCATGTCGAACAGAAATATGTAGCCCGGCTGCGGTCCTTTCTTGTATAAACACGAATCTGGAATCAAACGTATGTTTCGTTATTCTTTGCCTCAATTGGAATGTCCATAACGGGCCACAGCCGGACCACCGGTATATATGTGAAAAATATTAAAGCACAATTTTTTTTTAATCGATAAAACTGAAAACATTTAGGACTCGGGCAGGACTTGAACCAATTGAGCTACCTCTTAGGTTAGAGCAATAGTACGGAACGCTGTGGATGCCGGTTCGAGCCCCGCCGGAGTCGTAAATGTTTTCAATTAACTATCGATTTTTAATTTATACAGTGCCATCATGTGCAAGAAGATGTGAAAAATATTAAAGTTTTCAAAAACTATATTTTTATTACGGGCTGAGTTGCTTCAGAGAGTCCTCGCGGTCTAATGAAGAATGGGACCGATTCTCGCCAGCATAATCTGTTTGTTGGTTTTAGTCCACGGACAGCAACAACAGGGTACCGCGGCGATAGTAAGGATTTCGGTGAAATACGAATTCACGTGTATACGCAACATAGTAACCTTACAAGGCGTTATGTCATCTCCAGAAGGCCACACACGATAAAACATAGTAAATATATACAGTTAATTATCAACCGGTTGTCCGTTCGTGGCACCCGTTAGCCTCGCTTATCGATCTCCCTTAACTCGTTACGAATTATTTAAATTTGTACACATACATTATTTCAGATTCGACATTGTCGATAAAATACCTCTCCAGGTAACTTATAGATTGTTTTTTTTAGTGGCAGGGGAGGGCAAACTCCACTGTTAACCTATTTTGGTATCTTTTGAACACTGCTATCTTTCGACAGTTCTTTCGACCGAAAACATTTTTTCTCAAGTATTAAGATCCATCGAAAGTCACGATAACCAAAAAACGGCCGGACAAATTTAATTAAAAGTAGCTTTTAATGAACGACACGTTTTCACGGTTGGAATCAAGGTTTAAACAATAAAAAATAACTACACTATTGTATATTTATGACAGACAGTTGACGAGGACATCAGATTTAACGATAACCTCCGGAAATAATGCAAGAAGAATTAACTTATTACCTACTTATTGCAACTTAGATAATGATTAGATAAAAATTTAAACAGTTTAAACAAATACCCCGATTGACTTATAAAGCGAAAGGTACTCGGTTCGTTGGCGTATGAAAGTGTTTGTGGACCGAAGCGAAAGGGATCGCCCTGTCTCAATTTCAGGAAAAAAAACGCATTAAATATAAACTGTTAGTTTTTTTAAGATGGCTCTCTCTGCTGAAAATTCTATATCACGTGAAGCTTGACATGAGCATACCTGTTTCATCAATATTGAGTCATGCGAGTTTGAATAAATACAAGTTTTAATAAACTTAAAGTAAATACGTCAACTACAGACGTCGGATTAGTTCTCAGACGAGATTTGAAAATGTTGCAATCGCTGCTCGCGTATTTAAATATTATTTTAACTACTTTGCTAATTGTATTTTTCGCAAGCTCTTTATGTGTGCGAAATATAAGGTCGAGGCACAATTTAGTTCCGAGCTTTGGTCTAAAACCGGGTTTTGTTACGTGCATACGTGTTCGTACGTGCTACCCTCCCTTCAAACTACTTTGTTCTTAAAAAGAATAGGTACCTTAGTTCTTTTAAATAGTCGTCGGATCCATCTATCCTACATTCTTTGTGTTTTCTCATTAAGATACTTAAAAAAAACTGCTTACCAACTGTCATAAAGAGTATTTTAGCTCCGTACTCGAAGGTATACCTCGCAGGGTCCGTGATGTGCAGCCGGTGGTAGATCAGGTCGTAACCCTTACAGGATTTACCAGGAAGGACTGAGTACTCCCTGGAATTAAATAAGAAAGTATACTTAAAATGAAATGATAGAACTGAATCGTTTCCATGATTTTTCTAGATTTTATATGTAAATCATTTTTTAAGGTATATATTTTAATTAAATTTAAGATCAGCGTGTCTATCATCACATTTCGTCTATTTCCCAGCATCGGAAATGTTCTTACGTATTTCACTACACAACAGGATCCTCTCGAGTTTTAATAACCGTAATTGGAAGTAATTCACTCGATTAGTTTTCCTTATTGATCTTATTATCTGATCAGTTGATGTTATCGCAGTCGGGGCGATAGGCTAGGGCGCAAATATATGTCTGATACAGGCGAGAGACACGTAACTTTTTTTTGGGAAGTGTGTTAATCAGAACCAAAAAAAATATTATAAGTCTGCTATACATGTTCCGATTTATAAAGCCAGTTCACACTGTCGTCACTACTCTGAGCTATGAAAATTAAAAAAATCTTGCGTAACTGTTGCCTTTGCATATTAAATTGTTATTATAACACGATCAAGTAGTAAAACCGGTTCGCGTAGATTCCTTTATGGCTTTATGGAATCGGTAAATTACAGCTCCGAGTATACTAATATGTTTCATTTTGATTCAAACACCTCATTAGTGCCTAGATTTCCCATGCCATTTGTTTAAGGTAACTGCCATAATATGATTATTCGACCAAGACTCCAACTTCCAATAGTGTACATTATAATTATTCCTTTATCTTGTAAAGCAATTTGCAACGCGTGACATTACATGCATACATTACGTATAACATTTAATGCGTTTGAGGAATTATTCTTTTAAACATGAGACACCCGAGACATTAATATTTCTGTCAGCCTCTAGACAAGTACATAAATAAGTCTCAACCGAATAAAGTAAATCTAATATTTAACATAAAAAAAACGTTATTAATGTGAAACACTATTAACAATGAATAAATTGATTTAAAACTACAAAAAATTCTCAGTTCATTTATTATAAATATAAATATATATGTACAGACTGGCATGTGCTTTTTATATTGATTTCACTTCTGTTAAAAAAGGCAAATACCTCTTATTTATTACTAAATTTTAAATCGCAATTAATTGCACAAAGGGCAGAACGCACATAATTTATTGTACTTAAAAAACGCCATTTTGCACTTAAAGAATTTAATTAATGCCTTTAATTTATTATTATTCAAAACAAAATAGTATTTCGGTTTCTGTTGTATTTCAGAACAGAAACCGAATTGTCTCAAATCGCTATTTTCAGTTGTACCAGTCGATTTTCAGGATGTCGAGATAAAGATTTATAACTTTACTATCTGTCGTTAGACTATACTGGTTATGCTATGTTACGAAGCGCGTAAATATTTAAAATCTATTTCTAATTGACTTTTAAAATAACCAACCGCGAGGCGACCTTGCTTCAGGTCGTTCTAACAACTTTGAAATGCAAATAATCACTGTAAATGTTGCAACAAGTACAAATTGTGATTTTTTTTGTTTACCCTTAAACATTGTCGAGTTTTTGTTGAAAAATATGCTACGCACTAGAATAATTTGAGTTATTTTTTTACAGAAAATGTATTCCTGTTTTATAGAAGTACATAATATCCTTACTAATAAATGCGAAAGTAACTCTGTCTGTCTGTTTGTCTGTTACTCTTTCACGCCAAAACTATTAAACGGATTTGAATGAAATTTGGTACACAGATGGTCTAGACCCTGAGAAAGAGCATAGGTTCGCATTAAACGAAGGGGGGGGAGTGAAAGTTTGTATGGAAATTCGTGGTTTTTGAAGCAAGAACAATGAAACTTTCTTCTTTGGCTTTTTGGGAATAGAAACGGGAGTGGGACTGGGAGTGGGAGTGAGTGTAGGAATAAGAGTGGGAGTTAGAGTAGGAGTGATGTGAGGTGAGAGTGTTGCGGCAAAGTTGCACTTACAACATAGATGGGCTGCCATAAATGCGCCCTTACATAAATTAATAAACAGCCTGAATAATTAAAACATCTGCCCCAAGTCACTATTCCACGCGGACGAAGTCGCGGGCACAGCTAGTAATTATATATTTCTTGACATCGACTGCACTTGCATCAAACAAAACTCAGTTCGAAACAAATAACTACAACTCTGCATACATACATACAATATCTATTTATCTACTTAAAACAAGTAAGGTGATAGGTCGCATTAATTAAATTAATTTAATAAAAATCTAAAATATTTGTCTGTCTGTTCTGACTTACAACTATATCAGAAAGTTATTTTATTTTTAGACTTACCCATGATAATATTTTTTAAAGACAATAGATTTTCACACAATGGCAGTTAATTCTCTAATGAATTTGTATGAGTCATTGTTTTACTATCTATAACTTTGAAAAAAACTTTCAACAATGTAACTGAAGAAGAAATAAAAAATAGAGAACAGCAAGATTAATCTTGATTAAATAAAATTATATAGTGACTAACAATAGTTGTAATTAATTTGTGTATAACATTATTATTAAAAATAGTAATGTTATACATTCAAAGGTTGATGAGAGAAAGGTAAAAGGTTTACAATTATATACCTAATTGAGTAGAAGTTGTTGTAGAAAATATATACATACAATGTAATATTTACACAATGAAATAAGTTATATGAAAATATGATGTCTATTGTAAGCAGATAGTAACAGCGCTACAACATTAAATATGTGCATATCACTAAATCCTAGATATATTGTTTGAAGATGGAAAATCAAAAGGAAATTTATAAGGAATTATGGTAATAGGTAATTTAGTTGAATACATTTTAAAATGTTGAGATACTTTTTAAATTTACCCTTTCCTGAAATCTGACTCATAATATGAAGTGCAGTGATAATTTTTATTATCTTGGGTAATCTAGGATATTTAAAGATATGTTTTGTATGGTTACTATGTTTCTTATTAGCTATATACTAATTAGTTTCATGATAAATTAAAATTGTTTAATCATTATCAACGTAATAATTTTATGATGACCGCTTTGTTTCAAATTATTACAAGAATTATGAGAAAACAATCTGATACGATATAGTAAATAGTAGTAAGTTAAGATATAAAAATTACTCACAAGGCTTCGATAAAAGGTTTAATTTCGTCCAGCGAAAGTACCCTGTTATCGAATAAGTCTGGCGCGTTCTTTCTTATATTGTAATATTTCTCCATACACATCTTCGTCTTCTCCACATCCCCGTAGCAAGCGTTGTAAAATAAAAGCAGTTGTTTATTAGTTAGGTCTCTTGGCACATATTTAGATTTATCTAAATTTTGCGTCCATTCCTTTAACTCATCGATGTGCTCTTGGGAAAAAATATCCATCGTCGCCGCGGCCTCTTCATAACTGTACTCCATATCTAAACTCATTCTGATTTATTTAATTTCAGTTAACTTTCGTAATTTTTCACTATTTTAATTTCAACGTTTGATCAATACACAAGCGCCTGGCGCGATATCAGATATCAGTTTGACAACTGTGAACTGAATTAATTTTGTTTTTTCAAGTGTAGTTGCAAGTGTGGATACAGGGTTAATGCAGATTATAGATGGCGCTTAAATAAAAATACCTATAAAACAATATCATAATAAGAAACAACAATGAATAAAATAAGATAAAATCCGAAACGTGACATATGATATGACGAAATATTATTAAAAATCTAAATAATATCCTCATTATAAACAATTTTAATTTGGCTCGAGCTCACCACATAAGAATATAACGAGATTAGATATCATCTGTGAAAATATGTTGCCGCCGAAAGGACCACGCCACCTACTCCTTACTACAGTACTTAGTATTTAGTACAACAGGAAACGAATTTCAGTTGCAATGAGTTTGCAATCTAGGGGGCTTTAGTTTATTTTTCATTTGAATTAACTCAAACCAAAATATACAAAAATCATTATTATTTCTTTCATAATCTTACTTCTTACTTTAATCAATGAACATTGAATTAATTCCGTTAGTTTTATTGTCGCATTTATCGTAACTATGCCATGACGTGCCGGCTAATTGCGTTTTAAAATAATTTTAGAGATGCTGACACAGCAGTTACTTCTAGGAATAGATCTAAATATACATTCTGTGAAAGGTACTGGGTATTGCTTATAGTAATATTGACTCCTATTGTTTTCCTACCCGTTGCATTTATAGGTGACAATAATGTAAGTACCTACACGTAGTTTTCGTTTAGTAGTCTAGGTAGTCTGTGTAATGAACAAGTTTTTTCAACCTTTGGTTTATTGCATTTGCGTCAAAGCCGTTTTATTACGATATCGTGAAGTAGGTGTGAAAAATAATTATTTTATTTGTTGCCAGGCATATTTGTGTTTTTATTTATTTCTTGTAACAGCTGTTTTTTGGGTAACCAACATTATCAGTCAGAGCACAGTCTCGTTACTATGGTTGGCTTCAATATTAATGATTTCATCTCTGTTCGACGTTAAGATTTTAACAAAGGTAATGTGGTTGCCTAAGTTCACTCAGATTCTGTTTGTTACCTTGACGGTAACTCGTTAAAAGTTACAGATCTATATACGCAATCAAGTTTTGGAGACATTTGGCGTGATGTGTCTAATTGGGGCCATTGAGGACTGTAACATCCATAATCGTACTGCCCTAAGATGTTTGACAATTTTTGGATGCTCTCATTATAAGTAAGAACTTTTATACGAACAATTTTTAGAAGAAGAAGAGGAAGCGGATAGCATCTTACTTACAATCATACACATCTTAGCATCTACGAACAATCTTGATAACAGAATGGCCAGCGTTCATATCTTCTCGCCTCATTTTCAGTGGGCAGATTGCAAAATATTTAAATACATATTTTTCTTCCTTTTAAGTAGAAAAAATTAAAAATAGCTGTTAAAAAACGTAACATGTAACTAATAATAACTAATACGTTTTTATCATCTCCCTAAGGTTAAGTTTTCTCATTTTCTTTACGACCATGACTTTATCCATGTGGTTTTCGAGCACGACGGTTTGTGGCTTCGTGATGCCATTGGTGAAGGCGATACTGGTCGAGTTGGAAAAAGTTAGATTTAATATTGCCTTAATAATTAGTTCTTATCAGATAGTGTATTAGTTAATTTTCTTGCATTTTGGCTTCTCATTTCCCAAATGTGCCAGCGAGAACGTGTATCGTCTTAAGTCTTTTCAAATAATTAAGCTATCTAAATAAATTTTCGATCATACTAATTCTTTGCCATTATTCTAGCTGGGTATCCTAGAGATGTTTGAAAATATAAATGAATTGAGAATGGATGTCGCAAAGCATCGGTACTTATTTTTTATTCACTTAATAACGTTTGAAATAACGTATTACATATTTACAGTAGTTATGAATTAGTTTATTTTTCTTTTTAGCGTCCGCGCGCCAACGGATTTGACTACATTCTACTTCCTTGGTGTTGCTTATTCCTCTTCAATAGGTGAATTACTATAACTTCCTCTAAACTACTTTTACGCTTTTCGTAGACAATCGCCTCACGATGTGTTCTTTAGGAACACAACTTATAGCTTACTTCTCTCAATCCTTTCAACCTTTACCAAAACTTTTACCTTTTTTTTTAATTGCGAGAATCAGTCTTCCCTTAGTTAAGGAACGCCGAACAATTTCTCACTTACGACGGTGTATTTTTTCTCTTCAGGTGCTATGACAACATTGATTGGAAGTGAAACTAACCAACTGTTAAAACGATTCACAGACTTGTAAGTTGTCTTTTTAATTACAATTAAATAGATTAAAAATAATTAATTTACGACAGCCATGAAATTTAACAAAAAAACAACCTTTTGAGGATATTTCCGTTAAGTCCGCCATTGGAGTTTCCACATTTCACGCTTTTGACTTTGCCTGGGGTACTAATTATGGAGTTCTTTTTATATTTTTGGTTGAACTATTACTTTCTCGGAATGTTTAGGTAAGTACTTAAACCCAAAAGTATCGTTCTGAGAGATATATTTCGTGTTTGTACAGACATAAGTAAATTATATTTTAGGGTGCAAAATAATCCTATTTTACAAGGCGGAATGTCGGAAGACGAAATTCAATATGCCCTCGCCTTTTTGAAAACTGAATACGACAAACTGGGAAAATTTTCAATCCATGAAATGGTGCGTTGCAATATTAATGATTTATTTCTCGAGCTTTAGTTCACATTAGTGAAAAATTACGCTCACCAAGAAGTTATTTGTTGCGTATTCGCTATTAATTTCGTAATATTAGTCAAATGCACAACTCCTGTCCATAGTAATTAGCAGAAAAATCTTAAATAAAGAATAATTCTAAAAATAACAATTCTAATTGTATTAGGTTGTTGGTGCGACGATAGTTTTGACATTGCTCATACGAACTACAACTAGTTACCTGTTTCTAGTCGGTAAAAGCTCTGAGTAAGTTAGTTTAAAATAATATCGTATTATGATTTGTTGTCGAGCATAAATTATTTAAAGTGCAAATCCGGAGGAGTAGGTATTTGGAGCTCGACCCTTATCCGAGTCCTTGTATGGTCTCTTAACCTGGAGAGCCTCCATTGACTCACAATGCGCAATCTCAATCGGTTAGAGCTCCAGCATAGAACGCCGTGTTCTCAATTTTTTTCAATCTAAAAAGAAATTCCCTTTTCAGGACAGTCGCGAAAGTGTGTGCTCCGACAATCATCTCCGTTGCCGTCCTGTGCGTTGCACCGAGAGACTTAGACTTTTTCAAAACCTTTAGAAATTCTGGTGTGCCACACTGTTCACATCGTATTATGTAAATTACTTATGGCTTACGTCCTCTGCTTTGAAATTAATATACGTATGTACCTTAGGGACATTAGGAGGCCGAACCTCATACAAACCTTGTCTTACGTGGAATATTTTGAGGAACAAGATATATTGGCATATTCTGGTTGTTATCGGTACGTTCAGTACGCCAACTATTACTTGCATTTAATAGATCATTTCAGCACATCCAATTCTAGTTCTTATCGTGTTTAACATTACTCGTTTAAATAAAACACTTAACTCTTCTGTTTTTGACTATACGCAGCTTAAATAAATGGTAAATAAGTTAACTTAAATATTTCACGTTTTAAACCATTAAAAGTGTTTTATTTAAATGTACTATGATTACAACTCGCGTAAATTACAGACCGTACTTAACTCGCCGCTCGTACAAAACTGTCATGGTTTCCCGAGAGTCGATACTGAATTTACTATTTCAGAACCTATAAGTTATTCAATTTAGGTACTTAGCGTAGACAGCCACTTACTATAAATTATTATAAGTATTTATTATTCAATATCTGCAGTAAGTAGCGACGCGATTTTCGAAACATTCCAAAGAAATCATATGATGGATGAATTTGAAGAATTGCTTCTACTCTTCAAAGGTGTCAACTCTGTTTGGGTCGTAACTACTGTAATATTATTATGCAAAGTGTTAACAGAATTCGTTAGCAATTCAACCCTGGTGTACTTCTTACTACGCCATGTCGCTAGAGTGGTAAGATTTTATCATTATTAAATTAATTCAAATTTATAATTAATTAGACTTTTGTACAGCTGGCATTAATTAATTTATCTATACTAATATTATAGTAAGAGGAAAGATTTGTATTTTTGTATGTAACGGGTAAACTCAAAAGTACTTGACCGATTTTAATAATTATTTTTTCATTAGAAAGCTACATTATCACTGAGTAACAGAGGCTATATTTAGTACATGATTACTATAGGCATCTATAGACATTTTTACTAAAACCAACGGAAGGCGTAAAAAAATTGCCGTAAAATGTCTTTCTTCGCATACGTTACGAAACGTATTAATGATAGGACAAAAAAGTGTTCGACAATATTATAGAATATAATTCCTGAAACCAAAAAGTGTATTATCCCTTTACGAGATGCAGGCGTTTACAGACTGGATTGTGATTGTGGCCTAATATATCGCGTTTTAAACCGTAAAGTGTTTTATTTAAATGTGTACTACTCGCGTAAACTATAGACAGTATTTAGCATGCTTATAATTTAAATATCTGTACCTATTTATGTCTACCCGTAGCGTAGCCGGGACAGAGCCGCTAGTAATATTTATAAATAAAAGCTGTATTTAAATTATGACAAGAAACTGTATTCACGGAATAATATCACAGAAAATACATTTGTTTCAGAGCGTATTCTTAAGAATACACCCCCATTTTTTAATGAGCAGCGCCGTCCTCGCAGCTGCCTTGCCCTTCCACACCACTTTGGGCACACCGGCGAACGCCCTCGTTTCGACGTACGTGAACATTCCTCACAGGAAAATGGTAAGTCATACTGTATAAGGAGTTTAATAGTCCATAATATGTACTGTAGGCAAATGGGATAATTTTAAGATTTATCATTTATTTCCTTGTGTAATGTAGCTTTTCGCCGGTTCGGGGCTATCGTTGCTAGCAATCCTCGTGGTTTGGTTGACCACGGCTTTATGGTCGAGGGTGATTTGGCACGACATCTCTGCGTTTCCAGCTTGGGCGAAGACGTACGTCGTAAAATATATCGATGAGTAATAACAAGACATGCCATGTAGCCCGACTGTTGCGGTTAAATTATATACGACCATTTACGTCTCCAATTATTGTTTGGTTGCAAAATCGTATATACGTAGCTAATTATATTTGTTTTTATCACTCTCCCCCATTCTTCAAGGAGCTCCAAGAAAACACTGATAAAATTTTATATATTTTATTTTGTAACAATTAACAACTATTTACACAATGACGTAATAATTATTTACACTTTATCTACACAATTCGACGAGAATTTTCATTTTGAACTTTCACTTTCATATAATTTTACTATAGGCTTTGTAGGAAATGAGGGAAAAATGTTTAAAAAATATAAGAATGTCTCGAAATGCTGGTAAAACGACATCGTATAATAAATAGATTCTAAATATTATTGCTATTTAAACCCTGTAGAGATAATCTGATTATGAAGTTCCTGTAATTATGTTCTGTATTATTTATCGCCGTAAATGCGCCGTAAATCGTTTAGTCAAACGACATTCGACAACGATGTCGAAATCCAACCCTTTGGTCAAATCACGCTTAACTGTAAATATTCGCGGGCGTATATATTATCTCTATACCTACAATTTAAAAAAATAGCTTACAATTACCATTAGCCAGACAATTATTTGGTTCGCATTTGCTTTCCACCACAGATTGCAGAATCTACAATTAATTATAATCTGACATCAAAGTAGAAGAAAACTTAATGTACAACTTTGTTTATGTATATATTGTTTCGCTAAATTCGATAACAGTTAAGGTACAAGCGAAATTATGCTTCGCTTAAATCCGTGAATATTTCTAAAACGTTAACCAAAACCAAATCAAAATGGCGACAACTTTGTATTCTTTACTTTTATTTACAAAGTTATGATAAAAAAAGATTTAAACTTCGGAACAAAATGGCAGATAACGCACCTGTCTGATTCAAATGAGTTTTTGCATTAAAATCAGTTGACCTCCCCCTTTTCGCTTAAAAGAAGCGAATTCAGATCCACCCCTATTTTTGAGTTAACCCGACTGGACTAAAACGAATATGTTAAAATTTGTCAACGATATTGAAAGCAACTCCCGTTAAATATTTAAAATAAATAAATCAATAAACTTAACCTAAAATAAAATTAAATTAAATCTAAATCACCTAGTCCGCACCCGTTCTCCCGAAAGGTAATATTTTTATACTGGACAAGATATCTAAGGGACATATACCGAAAATCACAAGGTAGAGATACTTTAACAAGGATCTATCGAACACTTGAACATCTATTTCCACTCTCCACAACGAAGACGGGGACAAAGCGTAGTCTTTGTGCGTTTGTCCCAATTCATTTTCATTTTGCTCAATCAGTTCTAAACGCGAAATATTATTAAGCACGAAATAATAACGAGCAAAATGTCCGGTATATGTCACTTTATCGCTCCTCCTATTTCGTTCGAACCATACGTAAAGGCATACAGTAAATGCGTTAAAATATGAATGTATTTACATCCTTCCGGATTATTAGAGCTTATGAGTTCGGTATTACTCGCCAGTGTTCACGTAAAACAAAATCAAAATTTCGAGCAATTTTGGCACAAATCTATCACTAGCGCGTCCATAATATCACATTGCTTGTATAACTAAAGGAAAGATACGCGCCGAACAATAAATATGGGACTGACAATTATGCCATCACCCAAAAATGCCAAATAGTGCCCCGTTGTCAAATGTGGCCCATTAGATTGGCTTCACAACAATTCCATATCCCGCAGCACCAAGTATTATTTTGTTGTTTTAAGTTGCGTTAATGCTTATAAGTTCCTAATATTGTGGTTGATCCGGCAGAAATATAGACTCACTTTAGCTTGCGAGGCTTTTTAACAATATTTCATTTAAGTATTTGTTTAACCCGCAACATAATTGAATGATTCGTGCGTTGAATGAATCTTTCTCGTTAAATTAGATTCATACAGAACGCTTCGTTTGCGAGTTAGGAATAGGCGTGTGAAGAATAATATTAAATTTGAGCATTTCCCCCACTAATAATAGCAAGCATTAGAGATTCTTATTTGGCGATTAATAAATAATACGGAGTTATTTGGTAACGAACAACCGAGTTGTTTATATCTAAGGCGTTTGGGGCGAAAGGGTCCCAGCAGTTGTCACTGGGGCGCTAAGTGCGGCGATATCGCCGGGTTTGAATATGAGCGAGCCCCAAGTCGGGTAGGCGCCCCATATTATAAGAGTGGTGATAATTTTGGGGCCGATACCGCCGATTGCCTGAAAATAAACAGAAAGTTTTGAATTGAATATTGTCACAGTGAATTTGACAGGACTTATCCATTAGAAATAAAAAACAAACAAATAGTAGGTATTGTTATACTAGTGAGGTATTACGGGCTGCAATATATTTGAATAAGATGCTTACCATTTTCGAAGTCGGTATGTGAGCGACGCCAGCCACGATAGCGTTCGGTGGGGTCCCCACGGGCATGTGGAAGGCCATCGAGCAGGCCAACGTCGCTGGGACCATTAGGTAACGAGGGTCCATGTCTAGAGTTCTCGCCTGTCCAAGGGAACAGAGAACACCACTTTAAACGAAGTACACCAAAGCTAAGTTGTCATAAACAGCCACAGCTTTCCTTCACTTTGTAATTTAAAAAATGTTGTTTATTTTTTGTTTAAGTGGTACCCATAAAAATGATTATTTATACTATGTGTTACCGAATCCGTATCAAAACCGTGTACAAGTGGGGTCGTGACGTCACTACTATTTTTATCACGTGATATTAAAACAGACAAGGATCCGCTTACCATATTCGCCAAAACTGGCAAAATGAGATTGGCGATGGCAACATTTGAAGTAAACTCGGTGATAAATTGTGTCACTAATACGACTACTAGCAACACTATCGAGGGATGCAGGCCGCGGAGGCCGATCAAGGAAGTCCCGATCATAGAGGATAGACCGGTCGCTTTACTGCCTTCAGCTAACGCGAAGCCTCCACCTGGAAAATTACACCGTTTACATTCGTTTTATTGCGAACAAAGGACCATCGCTATAAATTATTTTAACTGCAAAAGCTAAAAAGGGTTTGTTTCTAAAGTAAAAAGTAATAATACCCACCGAGCAAGAAAAGCAGTCCCCAGGGTATTTTCTCCTTCAAAATGTTCCACGTGACGATACTCGGTGACGGCCTGTACTGAGATAATTCTTCGTCTGGAAAATTAGACAAAAACGAATATGATAAAAGTGTTGTTTGTTTAAATTGTTTTAATAAAATAGATGCTATCGAAAGTAAGCACTACGCTCCTTACGTATGCAAATTAAGCTAAATTAAAAAAACTCACAAGAAGACGACGCGGAGAAGAACTTGAGGCAGTCTACGGACATCGGCAGAATAAACATCAGTATCACTATGAACATTGATACTACGCCGTCTTTCACCTTCCTGCAACCGAAATATTGTTCATTAAATTGTATTAAATTGTATATTAAGGTATTAATCCTTCCAAAGAGTGTTGAGTAAAGATCATTTTTGTAACTATACTCTGTGTTATCAATACTTACATAGTAGTAATAACGTCGGCCCAGCCGAGCATGAAGCCAGGTTTTCTAAAGATGTACAAAAACACAGCCAAAATGAACAGCGCTCCGGACGCCTGAAAATAATAATAAAAATATTTATATTTTAGATATAACTACAAATATCTAATCCTTCGTATTTATTATGCGTTAAGAACATATTGCATTAAGGTTGTGAGTTCAATTTTACTAAATTACGTAACTACCTTCTCGTGAAAAGTGACAGGACCCAAGTTTTTGTATTGCTCCCGAATCACTTTCATGGTGTTCTCTGAGCCCGATGATGCTGCGTTCACCTTCTTAGCGGCTTCGCTGTTTGGCCTTTAAAAGAAGAAAAAGGTAAGAGTTAAAAGTTTATTCGTTGTTATGTCGGTATTTTTATTTTTTTAAATAACGACGAGATGAGTAATCATCTCCTTTATCTATAAACAAGAATCACTTCAAAATAAATCATTCCCAAACAAAATGTGTATTTTTGTGTTGTTTTAATTCTATACTCGGTAAATAGTCGGTACTTATGGCTTATCAGTTACTTGCGTATTTTTATTATACTTCTTATTGAAAATCATGTTTTTTGTTATTAAACCACCCTGCCTCTAGCAGCCTCAATTTTGAGACAGTAAATCCGAATCTTTTCTCCTCAGTCAGCGTCTCAATAGAAACAAATGTCTTACCGGAATAGTCCCATGAAAGTGACCTGCAGCGCAATCCAGACGAGCATCTGCATGAGCAGCATCGGCGGAGTACTGTAAGCCATGAACCAGAAGAAATCCACCGCTCCAGATATCTCTGGGAATTCTCTGAAAATTTTTGTAAGTAATTATTTCTTAGTCCTTTTTTTAATATAACCTCTCTTGCAAGTTAGCAATGTGTGGTAGGATGGTTTAATTGCAAATTATTTCTTTGTGGTATTATGGACCAAGTTTATTAGAGTCTTCGTTATCTCTAAGACATTGTGGGAAAAATATGTTAAGACTACTAGAGGTTACTAACGAGTCAAAGATCCCTTTGAACGCGGAGTTAGTAGCCGTTCCCACGAGGGTACCACAACCTCCCAGCGTTGAAGCATACGCAATACTCAAATAGTAACACGTAGTGATATCGCTCGGTATTGGAGATCTGCAAAAAAGGGTCGGTTAAGTTAGGTAGTCTAATCTTATTGCCTTTTGTAAACATAGCATTACTTATTCACAAAATTCTTACTCTTCCTCAGTGGTGGGTTTTTGTATTTGTTTGCCATTTTCAGCACTTTTCTTCTTATTGATGTAGACGTCTCCGAGTCCTTGCTGAGGAGCAAATTAAACCATTAATTGTCATCTTAGTTAGTTACATACTAAAGAATAGAAATATCCAAATCTGGCTGGGACACAGAAGTGTGATAAATTAATAGCTTTTAAATAAAATCAATCAGTATTAACACTTATGTGCTCGCCCCATGCCCACAAACACTCACAGCAGGATACAGAAGTTCATACACATGTTTTATTGTTAAATAAAAAGGAAGAAGATTTAATCCAGACCTGCTCGAAGACCTCTAATATAGCTTCAACAATGGGCACCATCATGGTGGTAGCAGCAGCGTTGGACACCCACATGGATATGAACATTGTCACAAATGTCAGTCCAAGGTTTAATCTGAAAGTAACAGAAGGTAATGTGTTTTATACTCTGCTGTTTGATATAAGTGTCATGGCTGTAGCATAAAAAATCTACTATCTACAGATTAAAATGCCAGCTTTCTCTATTAATGCGTATATGTTGTCAGTATGTATTGCTTCTACATATCAATAACCATAGTTTAATATTTTTTTATTGTAAAAAAAAATCACATACCTTCTATGTGAGCAGCCAACAACTTGAACAGTCCATAAAGCCACCCTTTTAGGTAATTTAGAATGCTGCACTCCGGCTGCTATCATCAAACCACCCATAAACATCATATTTGTCTCCTTCATATAAGCAGCACATGTCTTATCCGAGTCCAGAATCCCAAGGGTGGGAAACATGACTATTGGCAGCATGGATGTCACAGGTAGGGGAAGTAACTCCAGCACCCAGTAGGTGGCCATTATAAGGACGACATACATGCATTTGAAAGCCTGTAAATTATTTAAAAAAAATTACGTAGAAATATAGATATCCAAATTAATTTCTTCAAAGTATAGACATATAAATAATAAATTGTTACTGTATTCCTTAGCAATTATTCATAGTACTTTGGAGTATTAAGAGAAAACGATTCAATCATGAATGTAGCTAAAATATCTAAAAATTATAAAAATAAAAAACATACCTTAGCAGATTCTGATCCAGCATTTATTATAGGTATTGGTAATAGTATAAGAGGTGTAATAACAACAATGAGGGCCTTCCAATAAATGGATATAAATAGATTTATTCTTTGCCATAACGTCGCGCTAGTACGTCCCTTTGAGAAGTAATATGTTGTACCCCTGCAAATAACAAAAACATTATTTTATAAATGTTATAATGTAGATTTTTTTCTTTGATCTTACAGTAGAAACTAATGTTTTTCTTAAAATAAGCTAAAATTTGATATTAAAAATACAAAAAGCCAAAAAATATATATATAATACATTTAAACTTACCGGCCTTCGTCGGCAATTCCGTTTTCAGCAGCGCCGGTAGTAGACATTTTTAAAGTTTGTGAAGGAGGATTTTCTTTTTTCTTACTCTACCACATTCTCCAACAAATCTATAAGAATAACAATCAATTCTATTTGTAAGAGAACATAATAAATAAGAATAACAACTGAATAGCAGAAATTATTTGAAAATAGCGGTTTTCAGGGATTTCCACCATTTGCAATGGATTATCCTTCATGATTGTCAATTTATGACAGCTGTAATTTATTGGTACACATTTCATAATAAAATATGTATTTTGTGTAGTTACCGATGTTATAGCGTGTAACGGAGCTACCCTAAATTAATCCATGTCAGCTGTCAATGTCTTTATAACGTGACTGGCAACTTGACAGTGACTCCTTCATAAATGCCAAATTGGAATATTGTGTTGTTTTTGCGGTAATCATAAATAAAAATATTAGAAATTGGTATTAAAACGTTACATTTCTTCGTACATATATATAATATGTTTTAATGAATACAATAAGGATTTACCACCTCTAGGTAATGAGTCGTAGCCTAGTGTTTCTAGTGTGTATATAAAGCAGATTTAACATGAGTAAACATGATAAAAAACCGAACAACGATGGTAAGTGTTTTACGATTTTCTCTTTTTTTTTCTGTATTACGCATGTTTGGCTGAATTAGCCTTTATATGTTTCGTTTATGTTTACGTGTCCTTTACGTCCTATTTAAGTTGTGTAGAATAACCTAAAATTTACTTCAAATATTTATTATGTGGATCTTTTTTATTCGTGTTGTAAACGTAATGTACACTAGACGAAAAATTCGATGATCGCTGTATTCTGACTGGACAATGAGGTTTGTGTAGGGTAAAGGTTACAGTTAGTGCTTAGAGTTAGAGCCAAGTATATAGAATGAGAATGATTTACCGTTCTACCTCTAAAAAAGTTTTAAATTTTTAGCTTTAAACACTACTTTAAAATAGGCTGAAAATAAGACATTTTATTTGACTAGAACTTATGTTTCTATATCATATTAGAGTTTAAGTTTTTGAAATGAAGTAAAAAAAATAAATAAATGAAAAGATTTTTCAAAAGAAAAGAAGTACTTATTTGTTTCTTCTTCTTCTTACATAGTTGCAATCTCTTTCAGTATAACGTTAACTTTCAGCAAGTGATACCAATGTATTTAAAAGTTGTGTCGATGTATCTAAATGTTTTCTTTGGTCATGATATAATGGTACATAGTTTGATCAAAGAAGCCAAGATTAAACATATGTTTTTATACATTTTACAGACGTGTTTTAGGATCTCTAGATAAATCTAGATCCTCTATTGTGTACTTTTTATTATAAACTGATTGATTAACACTAACAAGCTATATTTTCTTTGACAAAAACCACTATTTACACTGCGATAACAATAAACATTGAAAAATCAATATGTTGTGTGTGTCTTTTATTATTAATTACAACATAGCACTAAAATTTATTTTATTAAAAGTTGTAGTGGTAGCTATTTACTATGTACATTAAATATCTTAAGTCAACAGTATAGGCACATTGCATATAAAATAATTATTCCTTATACAGTATATAATTGTAGTACACCATTATTATATTACTATTAGTAAAGCAGTTTTATTATGAACAAGTAGATTAGCTAGATGATAATAAATTATGCTTTACAACATACCAATGCAAAACAACAATATTTTCCTAGAGAGACACAAATATTTATCTGAGTAATGCAAATTTTTAACCAGTTATGAATGTAAATTATATGTTTGTATATCCATGTGTGTATTATTATGTTTTTTGCATTATTCTAATCTCGGGTAACTTAAATTCAGATGTCTCAAATATAACAAACATGTTAGGCTGGCCTCTACTTTGTTTTAAAAATAAATACTTAACCCCTTAAATATTTACTTAATTTGGCTCTTGAAATCACAGGTGTATCCAGTCATTATGTGTACGAAACTTTTGGTGCATGCATCCGATTTGCATACGGCCGATTTATTTTTCCTATACCATCCTTACGTGTGAATATCAAAGAAGTTTTGCACTTTGTACGAGCATAGTACAGTGCAGTCCTTGAAGCTATTACATGAGACATTATAAACATCGTTTAGATGAGAATTTATTGCTGTGTCAATATTAATTACGTAAGGTATGCGTACATACGCAAGTGCGAACGTCACCCGGGCCACTACGAAGCCATAATATTGTTCGTCAAACATGTCAATATTCTTATGGGGCATTGATCCTACAATATGGATTCTAGTCAATGCATCGATTTATAAACTCTAGTCCCACTTGAGCTTAATGTGAATTTCCGACCATCATACATCTTCAATTACCTATATGTTTTATGTTTAAAGCTGACAAATGAACTACATACTACTACTAGTAGTCAAATTAAAGCTTGACTTATTTTTATTAGATGAAAAGGGGTTTATTTGCATAAGCATTGAAATTTAACAAGTCGAACTGCAATTCAACGTTTTGTCGGGCGTGGTTGTCAATTCATCATAGACTGCTAATCTGTTTATAAAACGCGACATATTATTATAGTTCACCATTCTTATAATATATTGCATTTTCATAAACTAAAAACCTGTTCTACTCTGATTTAAAGACGAGGCATACAAGTTCCAATTTTAAGATTTGTCAATAATTATTAACTGACAGCGCACAGATTACCAGATTCTTTCTCCAGAGGGTTAGCGGTGTCAAGTGAGGAGTTAATTCTTTTGATAAGTTCCGTAATTAGTATGGTCACGTGCGGGGTTACGAACCCGCTCATAAAAATCATCGCACTTTGGACTTTCTCAATATCGGCTGTTTCGCTGATATGCCAAATTCAACGCAATTTTATTTGCAAATATAAGAAGCGACTGTAATAAATATTACGATTAATTAACTTTATATTCATATGGCTTTCGTTTTCTGTATTATGCGACTAAGTAATCAACAAAATTGCAGTTCAAAACCTACCTAACTAAACTTTCAGCGCCACTAAATATTCAACAAATACCTACATAATATATATTCACGTTTGTTTTTATGACTTTAGACAAAACTTCGATTGGCCGCCAAGGTTAGGTGTTTTGGCTTTTAAATAATAATGCACACATTATTTTTTGGTTTTAAGCACGTTATACATCAATATATAATTGTGATCCAGCTCGATAAATATATGTTTTGTCTGATTGTCGCTTTTCGATCGGTAACCCGAAATATTGAAACGAAGACGGAATTGGAACACTTCGCAAGTCAACACTGTGTCGGAGTACGCAACACGTGCGACATTTCCATACAATAGTGTCGCCTTAGCCTACGACCCATCTGACGTCGTTCACATGGACAGCTGCGACAAATGACCAATCGTGGAGATTTTATGATAGACACTCCTCGAACCTACGTCTCCAATAATAATTATCGATCAAACAATACAATATAACACGAGAACTGAATTGTAAAAGAATTTTGGATAACTTTAAATAATCGATGACCGGCGCTCGAACCCAAGACCATAAATATATATCTAAATTATGCACTTCACGTCCCCTTTTCCAATAAAAAAAAAAAACAATTATTTCTTATGTTGTAACGACGATTTGTATCATGAACTGCGTCGAAGTTGTCTTGATACTTTTGTCAACAACGTTTGTTGAATCAATTCCCAATGGAGGCATTGTCTCTTTATATTATGATACATTCTTAGGAAAACGAGAACTAGTTAAATTGTTGCAACACTCGTTGGCGATGTGGATAATTTTTTTCTTATTGTCGTGATAAAACGTTTAGCACCTTAGACATGATTATGCTGTTAATAAAAATATTTTATATGTTAGTACTTTACATCTAAGTGTGACTCTGTTTATATAATTCTACATCCTTTTAGATACAAAAGAGGAACATACCGCTTAACTTCTTTACGCTTTGCGTCATAACGTCGAGTAATAATAATTCTTACTTATTATAAAATATGAAATACATACTAGTTAAATGTGTTTTACTTTATACTTTTTATGCTCTAACAATGTTAAGTTACAATTTATCTAAAAAACATTCATATGACAATGACAGATTTAAGTTTTACTCACCCTTAAATTATGTGCAGTTGTTAAACAACACATTTAATATTGAGTGTTGGTTACGCGAATACTTCACATTTAAGTTAAACACGAAAGCCAAATTCTTTAACTTACTTTTAAATTATTTTACCGCCGCCCTGACGTTTAGAATGCTTTGCCGTAAACCGTCAAAATTGTTTTATTTCAATTTTCTAAACTGTATAATGTTTTTGTCATTTATAATAAGTAAATGTTAATTACTATTGTTTTTATTCATATGACATTTAAATTTTAAACGAAAATTAGTTTTTTTGAACTGCCAAAGTTATTTCACTCATATAGTGATAACTCGATAATAAATGTACGCGGAGGCCAGAGCCCATTTTCAATTTATCACGAGGTATTTCAGTCTACAAATAAAAGTGTATGAAATAAAAATATTATTTCATTTCTGGCTCAGATTCAAATAACGCGCTGCAAACCGGTATATTTGAATCCTTGTCCATTAAAAATACAGACAATTTCCGAGTCGAGATGAAAAACATCGAATAAATAAATATACCAAAGTCCAAGGAAACGCTTTTACGTAAGAGTGACGCGTTTGGGGGTCAAACATTAGGGGGCGTGGCTTGCGTCACTATCCAACTATTTCGAACGCGGTAGCCTGTTGTCTGGAATAGATCTCAACAAATATTTGCCGGCGGAGTACAAAGGCGTTGCAAGGGCAGACAAGTCGGAATAAAGTGGGAGTTTTCAGCAGAAGATGTAATTTAGTAGTGCCTAGTATTGGCAATATGATAAACGAGTCTAAGGATACACAGAACAATAGGCACATGAAGTGTCTACGTTAATTACAAGTAATATATTGATGTAGAAACTATAGACGCTAAATATGGAATCGTGACCACAAATTACAGTGTAGGAAATACTGGTTTGGCTATTAAACGGATAATACTTCAATCAAGGTATCTGATCAGTCAATGGCCATAAGTAGGACTTCAAAAACTTCCTTACAATGGGGTTTGTCGAAGAAGAAAAGCAGACATTTGGTAAAAAAGAAAGTAAAAATGGATGTCCGCTTTTACGCCTTTTTGTACAAAGGTCTGGCTCCAGAATTCAAAGTAAATAATTTACTTTGAATTCTGGATTTATTATTTCTTTCTTTTTTGCAAACAGCAACTTTATCATTACCTAGCGCTTGACATACTATTTTTAGATAGTACTATTCTTAGTTTCGTCAGTAATAGCTCATTTACATTTTTTGGATTAGCGTAGAACGTATAATTATCTGTCTATACATTTATGAGGTGCTACAGTCTCTCAGCTCTTGTTTGCGTCAAACATAGTGTCTCCAGTTCCTGGCTTTTCGAGTCACGCTCGACGTCATCTAGCCAACGTAATTCTGGCCAAGAGTGGCACTCTTTCGTGCACCATCAGGAAACACCTTCGTTAAACGTCTAACTACCGTTATAAAATAAGCCTCATAGATTTTTGTAACTTAAAATTTCAAATATAATAGATTGCACAAGGTCATAATCATAGTATCAGAGAAAATGTAACTTTACAATTAAAAGCGGAAGTGCCCGAATGGAATATAGGAAGTCAGTCGAGGCTAAATATCCAGTTGTGTGGAAGTAGCAATTGATCTAATATTATATTCCAACCAGACCTTGCGACACTCCCAGGCACTAATTAGGGTCTAACCTAGAAAATGATTTTATGCGATGGCGGCTCGCGTAATTAACTAGATGCCAAGTTTTATTGCTTCTACAGTCTCGTTTATATTACCTACTAGCCCTTGTATAGTCTTCGTATAAAGTGATTCTCACTTAAATAAAACAGTTTAACGGTTTAAAATGCGATTTATTAGTTAAACTTATTTGTAAATGATTTTTAACTTTGGCCCGACGTTTCGGATGCTTTGCAGCAGCCGTGGTCCGAGTCGGGCCAAAGTTAAAAATCATTTACAAATAAGTTTAACTAATATATCGCATTTTAAACCGTTAAAGTGTTTTATTTAAATGTGTACTACTCGCGTAAACTGTAGACAGCATTTGAAGTGATTCTCTTTCATAATCTTTGTCGGACCAGTCCTAGCGTATTTTTTGTACTTACGTCACCAGAAAACCTAACTTCAAACCCCGCTAACTATATTAACCCCGCTGCCGCAAATTCATTGCAAGGTTGCAGGTACTTCTGTGCCTACAATCAAATCCATCTCGTTCTGAAATAGAACAAATCCATCTACATATCGCACTGCTGTTCAAGAGTCCCGTGCCTTTCGGCGCCAGCGGGCAAGATCGAAGATAAACCGCACGAATAGTCCGGCGAGTCGAAGATTACGCGCTGACCTTGATTTTCGTGAATTATTTTTGTTGCTGATCTCACGAACTGGCGCCAGAGGTTATTGAAAACACGGGGAGAGCATTTTCCGACGTTTTTGTTCTTGAAATGTCGTAAGTCCGACTCTTTGCTTTCTCAAATGTTATTGTATTTAAAACAGGAATGCCGTGGTCACAGGGAGTGTCTCCCCCACCACGGCTGCTGCAAAGCATCAAAACGTCGGGCCGTAGCTAAAAATAATTTTTCAATTATTTTATTGAAATGTGTACTACTCGCGTAAACTACAGTATTTAGGAATTTGCTACCTAAAAATACCAATTAAATTTTCTTTTGAACGAGGGGACTTAAAGACCTGAAAGCCCGATTAAGAATATTTGGCCCTTAACTTCAAAATGTGATCCATTATTCAAAAGCTTCGGCTCGAATGAATACTTTCGATATGTATGGCCAAAGCGTTAAAACAATTGTCGATCAACTTGACAGGTGGATAAGTTGTGTTGGATAAGAATTGGGAAATGTCGAGCGTTCTCGAGTCATTCTTGAATAAATCTTTCAGACAGTTGTCAGAAGCTCATTAAGTCAAGGTCACAATTTGTTTCCGGTATCACGGGCGCGCTTAGCTAACTTTGTTTATAAACATACCGCGAACTGCTCGCAACAATAATTCGTTATAATTTGTTTTTTTTTTTATTAAAATAAAATACTAATTTCTGATAAAAAAATATCAATTTGTATATTCATTACTTCGCTGTCTGTCGGTCTCTCCGCGAGATCCACCATATATCTCTGATTTAATTTTGTCTACCTAATCAAATAAAAAAATAACTTCACTGTCCATGTCTTTTACATTTGTGCCCTGGATTGTCTCAAATCTTACTTGATCGATGCTATAATTGAGGCTATTCTGAGTAGTGGCAATTTAGCGCAAGACCATTAAGTTAAGGGTTTCACCGTTGCATTACGAAAATAGGGTTTTTTGATCTCGTGCCAAATATGCTACTAATTACATTCATTGACCCCTGACATTGGATCACGACTTTACATTAACCAATATATATCAAAGCTAAAACGTTTCTGTCCAAAATTAGTTTAAAATTGACTAATTAATTGTGACTGTTTTTGTTTTTAAATCCTAGTAGACTGCGAAGTAACTATAATTAAAAACAAGTAGGCATGTATGTATGAGAACGTCCTCTCATTTGTTAAATGCGCTTGCACCAATTTATTGTAATGTTCAGTAGGTATAAATTAACAAGACTATTTGTCCAATTGGCATAGACAGACATTGTTTGCTTTCTTTTAAAAAACTACTTTAAGACCACGTGGTAAAATACAATTTGCTTTAACTATTAGTAAGTTAAAAAATAGTAAATCACATAGTTCTATTAAATTCACACAAGAAAATGTTCTAAAGATAGTAATTTCCTTATTGGAATTAAATATCTTAGTTCCTTATTCCCGCCGTGCATTTGTTATTTGAGTTCGTTTACTCGATAATACCAAAGTCTGACCTGACTCACAGTTTGCCTTTGTTTCGGGAGGTTCCTGAAAATATTCTCCCCGACATCGCAAATAGCTGCATATAAATTGTACCTTTCGTGCGTCTTAAAAGCATAAGTAATTGTGGTCTGCTCCTTTGTCACACAAAATATATTTAAAGTCTCTCTTTTAGGTGTAATATTAATAATTCAAAGTTGACGTCAATGAAACACAAGTCAGAAATTTCAATGATGTTGTACATATCATTTCAATCATAGTAATTGACGTCTATTTCGACGACAAAATGGCACGCGTTGTCCTGACCCACTTGTGAAATGGATCACTATGGCTTCCTATACATATTGCCCCGAACGTGTTAGCGTGCGTGCGCGCAAACAAACGCCGAAGACATTGTGCCGTGTTTGCTCTAGCTCTTTAAACAACTGTCCAACGGTGTAATTTCAATATTTATTATTTAATTCTTTGTCTTATGTTGGACATGATAAGAGTTACGTTTCAAGGTGTGTTTAATCTCTCACTCTGTCATTTAAGTAATCTAGGTGGCTTTACTCTACTAAGTTATTTTCTGATACGAAGTTTTTTTTTGCATTCTGTGAAAAAACGTTTTGAATTTTTAAATTGAAGTTTTAATAATTGTTGTATAGTTTCTGCTGTTTGGGAGTAGAGTAGATCACCCTCAAGAAGGAAAAACAATTAAACAGCGATGGAACTTCCTCTCGGTAAAGACGTAGAACTTATTGTTAAGAGTACTTTACGTCACCAAAGTAAAGGACGTTTTGTGTTAATTTATTTCACAAACAGAACCGGCCAAAACTGAATTTGTTATCAAACTTCTCGCCTGTTAGCACGAGCCTTGTGACCGTGGCGAGTTCTAATATGTACCATTTTGTACATTATGTTGTGCAAAATAAAGAAATATTATAGGTAAATGGTTTTTACACCTGCCGCCTGCAACGACATGTGTAACCCGAGTTTTAAGTTGAAGCATAACATTTGGACAGAAGTTCCCGCACTTCTGTTAAAATGTTATTTATTCTCCTTTCTTGGTCAGTGTATTCTACATAGGTTGGCCGAGTCTCGTAAGAAATTCTCACACAATCAACGTTTTTGTGTTGTTCTTGTTTGTTTACGGTTTAAAGCAATTTGTGGCTTGTGACCTGAATTAAAGCGATTGTTTGGCAAACGCCACCTTTTGATATAATTTAGGAATTCAAGTGTGTAGGTATTTCTACTGACTTTGAAGGTTCGCAATATACACTTATATGACGGGTTGTGGGCATCTTAACATTACTCTATGAAACACAAATCTCCGAGTAAGCCTTTGATATTATTTTTTTTTTATAAAAAGAAATAAACAATATTTTCCTCGTCGTCTTTAAAAGTTGTTATAATTACTCGAGGAGTGTCGCAAGGTCATTTTCACGGTCATCGGAATTACTCGCTATTGTTTTTATACTTGTTAACAGCTGTCATGGGGTATTCTATTAAACTGTAGCATTTCCCTACTACGTTAGGGGTCTGGCGTGGCACGGGGTTTCTTTAATATCGAAATAGTATGCACATTATGCCATCTGTCTTTTACCAGTGACCCAAAATCGACATTACAATTCAAGACATAATCACCGTCGCCGTTATTTAATATCAATTACAATTTCCACTACCGCTCATTTCTTACGTGAATCCTTGAAGCGTTGAAGGAGCGCGAGCCTTAGTTATATAATATTAATGCTGATTAAGCTTATCGAACTAATGAGTTGACGTCTTCATTACAATGACGTGTGACCGCTGCCCACAGACCGGCACAAAACAAAACTGCGTTCACCACATTTGCCGTCTATTTTTAAATGTGATAAATTCTTTGCGGCTTTATTTATATCTTATTGTACTATGGGCCTACTGTATCTGCTGACGTTATGGTGTGTCCGTGTTCCTGCTTTGACACGCCTCCAGCTAAGACTTTTATAAAATAACATCAGTTGTTAACTTGCGTAAAAGGTGGCGAAGTGAGTCTTAGTACTAGTTTAATATATTGATAGTTGATTAGTCCATTGCGTAATATTTGTAATTAAATGAAACAGTTACGTGGCTGCAGGCGAGAGGCGGCAATGTCAAGGGTAATTGGAGACTAGGCGTTTTGATCCCTCGACATTTAATACAAATATGAACGTGGGATGTAAATGTCGATATTCACATTCAAGACAAAAGACATGTTAAATAAAACTTCTATTAAACATATTATTGACTAGGGCCCGACGTTAACAACTTCGTAACTTCGTTCGTAAACGTAATAAGTCGTATTTTGTTTTATGTGTATTGTAATATCGATATCGGCTTGTGTCAATTCTCTAATCTTGTTTTAGTTAATTGTCAAAATTTGTCGCCACATTTGCTGATTGAATTTGGCCGGAGTGATTGATGGAGGCCCAAACTTAGTAGGAGTCGCAGCGGTAGCATGATATAATATGCCTACCTGCTTTTAGAGTCAGCTAGCTGCTCGTGGGTCCACTAATTACATGCGAAAGCAATTTTCTTTGAAAGTGAAACCTAGGCTCGCTCTGTGCTTACCTATTATTGTCGATATAATTGCGAACACATTTGAAATCTAGTTTGCATTTGTATATTGCATTTCGTAGTTTATAGTAAAACTAACTAAAGTGAAAAACTAAATTTTAACAGTTTCCATTAATTCGACGATGTTTTAGAGTTTAGAGTTTATACGGAATTATTTGTAAATTTCAAAATTTAGTACGATTTTTTCCACCGAAACATTGGTGAAGTTACTCCTCTTTCTTATGATCGAGTAGATCACGAAGATTCATCGATAATAATGGAATATTTATCTAAAGGTTGATAACTAATTGCCAATACATCAAGTAATTAGCCCAGAATATAACATTTCAATGCACAAATACTTCAAACGCTGGACTAACGGCGATCGTATGTCACTAGTTCTTTGAAAATGGAGACAATGAATCAAATTTCATTGACATAAATCCCACCACAGAACATTGAACGACCGAAAGACGATGCAGTCTGCCCGCCGGGTAGGACTACTCCAAATTGGAGTGGTCGGCTACTTTTATGTAATCCACGAGAACGCGACTGGAAATCCAGTTTTTAATATGCTAATGACCATTTGAAATCGTTACAAGTCATAAGTTTGACACAGGTCAAAGTAGACCGATTTGTGCAAAAAAGTCTTTCGGACACAGCGCGCTGTGTGTTACCTTCTGGAATTATCAGTACCCTGGATTTCTCACAAGCATACTATGAGAAGCGTTTCTCACGAGTATCTCCACGTCATTGTTATAACAGGTAGGTATTAATCGACGGAATCGGTCTTTAGGATGTTATTAATTTAGTGACGATGACATTTTTAACACTCTGTCGAGATTTGGGAGATGTTTAGCGCGATCTCGTGACACACGTACAAACAGCTACATCTATAACTCGCAGCGAAACAGTGAGACGAAATTAAGGACCCATTTAATAAATTTAAATGTTAAGCACGTTCAAAGGCACTAAAACTATCGTATATCAACTGCAGTTTTTTATAGGATCGATCGGACTTAAAACACGAGGTTTTTCAATAGACAATTGTTACTTTTCGTTTATGCAAACGAAGACTTTAATGATACGTCAATAATTGGTAGGTCATCAAACTTTCGGGTGTAGGGCGCGAAGAGTGGGTTGATACTGAACTCTGAAAGTCGTGCAACAAGACACCGATACTAGAAATATGCAAATACCGACTCTGGCCTCTCAGGTGCAGACCCTAATTCGTTAGAACTACAGTACGACACTGCGTTAATCGAAGTTGAATTAAAGTAATGTTAATGCTCGCGTTGTGTTTATGGTAATAAGCGACTACGGTGAACGTTATCGCGACATTCGTGTCTAGGACTTTTTATTGTCACGGCACAATCTAAATATTTTTATGCATACTGTTTTAAATTTAAATTAATATGTATTACGTGTCCGACCTATTCACCTAAATTTGAACAATTCCACGTATTAGCCGCGCATTTCCAATAATAATATTTTGACAACACAAATATTAGAAAAAGTATTATAGGTATACCAAATTTGTTGCAAACACCAATAATTGCAAAATTCGCTTCGGGGTGGGTTTAAACCCGTGGCGATATTCATTAATTGAAAATAACTAACCGAGCAGTGGAGTTCTTCGTTTCCTCGTCCACGTGAAACGCGAGTGCGCACAGTGTAACGCGGCGTATGGTCCGCGCGGTTCGCGAACGCAGACTGAAGTGAGCGTGCAGTCGGGAGTGTCCCGAGAGACGCGTTTTTCGAAATCAGTGCGTTCCCGCTTCGCTTAAGGGAGCTCGGAGTTCCGCGTTGTGAGATTTGAGAAAACCGGTTCGACGCACGTGATGGCGACGGGTTCGTGTTTGTTTGTTTACTTTTCTCGTGTGCGATCGCTCTACGGCTACCGAGCTGAATTGTTTGCCGTAATTGGATTATGATCCATATACAAATGGCTTAAGGCGGTCTCCAGTGCCTTCATTGAGCAGAAAAACTCTTTTAGTTTTCTCATAAGGCAACTGAGCTGAAAAATGCTCGTCATTTCTTTTTTTTTTCGAAATAACTTTTCATTTAGAGGCTATAGGCCTCTATAATTATTAAAAGATTTTCCCAAAGTGGTAAGTATGACGTGGATATTTAGTGTTGCCCAAATTCAGTCTTGGTCTTGCAGTCTTGGTCTTGTTCTTGCGTTTTTGCAAGACCAAGACCAAGAACAAGACCGCGTATTTTTAGCAAGACCAAGACCAAGACTGACCGTGCAAGACTTGAGCAAGAACAAGACATAGCCTGCAAGACTCTTGCGTCTTGCAGCTAGGACTTAGCGCTATTTCACTGAGTAGTTAGAAGTAACAGTTCGGTGTATAGGTAGGTACGCTTAGGAATTCTATGAGACGCAAAAAACTGTATCAAAGAATATGAAAAACTGGACCTATGCGCATTACGACTAATACCATAAACATAGCGAATAAAAAAATTATTAAAATCAAACTGAGTGCATGCATAGTTATGTTTTAACCATCGGGACTTTGATAATGCGGCATCAAAAGTTTTGTACTTACTTCTCAAAGAAATTTGCCGCTTTTCGGAAGTACATGGTTATGATACACGCGCCGGCGGCTTCTTTTGAAATCTAAAACAATCGTTGCCGCCACGCCGAAATCATAACATTTGACACTATTTGATTGCCGCCATAGGGCGTAGGTATACTCATGCAAAATAATTTCGAATTTTTTTACACGCTTTATATTATTGTTAACATAGAAATAGGTTAAGTGATGAGTCAGCCAGATGGTTACTTTGTATTAATTCTTGGTCAAAAAAATTGATATAAAGTATCATAACCTAATGATAAAGCTGTTGATTTGTGTTGTATTTTATTTTTTATTCAAATAAATGATAAATCGTAAAACTAAATACTGTCTATAGTTTACGAGAGTAATACACATTTAAATAAAACACTTTAACGGTTTAAAACGCGATATATTAGTTAAACTTATTTGAAAATGATTTTTAACTTCGGCCCGACGTTTCGGATGCTTTGCAGCAGCCGTGGACACGAAACGTCGGGCCGAAGTTAAAAATCATTTTCAAATAAATTTAACTAATATATCGCGTTTTAAACCGTTAAAGTGTTTTATTTAAATCGTAAAACTCTTTTATTAAATTTCTTATAAGTTGAGGGTTCAATCTCTTTTTTAGACAGATAAGTATTGTTCTTTAAAATACAGTCAAGTTATTGTAATTAATTTGTTTTTTTACATGTTTTAGCAAATGTAAGCTTATAAATCATAAATGTTTATTAAGAAACAGTTACTTCCATGGAAAACGACATATAGGTCAGTTGATTTTTCGAATTGAAATTTCGATTGTTCCAATTCTAATACGTTTTTCTAGGATTTAAAGTAAACTTTAATAAATAGTAATAGACTAATAGGTAATTGCAAGACTTGCAAGACTTGCAAGACTCTTGCTGCAAGACCAAGACCAAGACCAAGACTGGGAGCGCAAGACCAAGACCAAGACCAAGACCAGGTGTATTGGCGCAAGACCAAGACCAAGACTGGCTAAGTCTCGTCTTGTTCTTGCGTTTGGGCAACACTATGGATATTGCATTAGGTTATCGTAAATATTTGTTTCGACGACAAACTGGAAAATGAAATAGGAATTGATTAAAAGAAAATGTTTTGCATTTAAATTTAAATATATTATAAGTATTTAATTTCGTTAATGCTACATACATTATACATTATAATATTAAAGTGTTTAAAGCTCAACGATACTGCGATTAAGACAGGCGACAAAAAATTAATGATTGCCTTCGAAAAGGAAATTGTTGGTAGTTTAACTTTGCGTGAAACCAGAATTACGAAACGGTCATACGATGTGACGTAGTCTTAGATACGCATCTTAAAACATCGACATCGAAGCAGAAATATCCTACTGTGGTGTGAGTGCTTTGCATTTAATAAGAACCAAATGCCACGAATTTGACTTTGTCGAATATAATGTCTATTAACGGTTTAAAATGCGATATATTAGTTAAACTTATTTTTAATGATTTTTAACTTCGGCCCGACGTTTCGGATGCTTTGCAGCAGCCATGGTCACGGGGAGAAGAATAAGTTTAATATATCGCGTTTTAAACCGTTAAAGTGAGTCATTTAAATGGCTACTACTCGCGTAAACTATAGACAGTATTTAATATAATATCTGTTAAAAATCTTCGAATCTCCGAGTACAAAGGTCGCTAGACATCTCGTATGAAACGTGTTTCCACATTTTGTATAGTGTGGTTCTATGACACGATCAAATTAAGTCAAATCTTCAATGTTAGAGACCCGACATTTTGCCCACGTCTGCCGGGCGTCTATATTCTCTTCTACGTCCGTATTAAATTGTACGGTACATTGAGCGACGCAGTAAGAAAATTAATAACGATTATTATATCGGATGTCATTTGCGTCGTAATCTCCGTTACGTGCATGATTGCTCCCAATTAACACTTGCCTCGATACCTAGTTGACTTATGGCCCACTTGATTTGTGCACTCTGGTGCGACTCAAGCCATCTCCATGTAGCCACAGTTGGGCTCCGGGCGCCTCCTTAGCAGATGATAGATGTCATCGAGAGGAGTGAGGAATCGGAAAAGCCAAAATACACGATAGTTCGGAAAGACTCCGGCGGAATCACCCCATTTCTTTTCCGTAGCATCGAGGTATCGATCGCCAAGCCCCCTCTGCATAAAACGCAATTTCACAGATAGGGAGGAATAAATTATTAAGCTCCTAACAGGAAAATTAACTGAACAAACTCGTAATATTAAATAACTCATTTCACATTCGCTTATTTCTATTATTTTTAATTTGCGATGACGTCACACCCGCCTTATTAAATGGAATTAGCAGTTTTTAAACGGATTTTTTAAACTTAATTTGATATTTGAGATTTATAAGAGAATATTATTACCAAAATCAATATTACTCATATTGATTTTGGTAATAATAGTACCGAGTTATCGAGCGTAATTATTCTGCTTCAGTTAACTTGAGCCTATTAAAGACTTAAACCCATGTTTCTACCTCGAATAATGTTATGCAGGCTTAACGAACGTAGACGATTTCATACTTATGTCTCAATAGAGGACCCCCTTTTCCAATTTATGAGACACCAGTTAATTATCAAATCTTACGATTATTTCCAGAATCCAGCCGAATGTGGGCCAGTGCATCTTTCGTGGGCGTTCTGATCATCATAGGAGTTCCACTATGGTGGAAGACTACGGAAGTGTTCAGGTATTGCCGACTGCCGATTCATATTATTTGGTTTCTTGAACCGTTATATAGCCTAAGACCTTCCTCGATAAATGGTCTATGGTCCACCAACACAAAAAGAATTATATAGGATAGACCGGCCAAACAAGCAAACTCTTCAGCTTTAAAATTTTCAAACTCGTAAAGCCCGCCAACGGACACTAGAGAAGCGTTGGTTACTCCCGATTGTCGTATAAGAGCGGAGAGATTTTCATAATACAGAGATTAAAGCAAATATATTAATTATTACATACATTTTTGTTAATGCCTTGACATGACCTCGCTTATCCTTTCTAAACCCGGGTCGAGTCTTCTTAATTTCTCGTCCTATAACAATGAAACGCTTGCGTGGCTTGCGCACACGACAATATGCTATCATCAGTGTCTGATTTTTCCATCTCCCAAACCCACTGGGTTATACACTATACATATGTATTTACACTAAAATAAACAAATTTCGGTTCTTTGGTGTAATGGTAGCAATGTACGGCTAATAATCAACTTTTTTCTAATTAATTTATAATTTTTATGAAACATTAGTCTTCGTCTATCCGTCGAAAATCTGTAGGTACATACATCGAAATTCTGTCCGGGTCACGAACCATCGTCCACAGATGAAAAAGCCAATTCATCACGTTGTGCTTACAGTCTCTGTATTGCGGAATAGGTCGACGGCTCAACTTGTTTAGATGCTATAGGCTTCTATACCTATCATCAAGAGAATCCCATGCCATGTCTGTCCTTCTCCATCATTAAAAAGATAACGCACAGACGCAGGTGAAAATATGTCATACATATCGTATGTGTCAGCTGCAATAAACGTGCGTTCAAACACGTAATAGTGATCAATGCACAATTCAACACTGTTTATAGTTTTATCAGTTCGTGATCGTTATGTAAGCGAGCATTTACTGTCGGGGTGAGTCCGGTTATCGCGGGTTCGACGCCGTCCGGAAACTGACAAGGTCAACTCGAAATCTGACCGGACAGAATCAGACAGACGAGTTTTGATCTGGTAGACTAAAGAAGTCTACTCTATGCTACCTGCGTGTTGATAAAAATCGACCAGTGAAGTAAATGTATTATATCTAAGTATCATCTCTTTTGGTGGCAGGAATAACGTAGCAAAAGACCACAACAAATATGGCCGATTTTAAATCTAAGAGAACTCGTGATGAGCTTTTATAGAGTAAGTTGTTGCCGCAGAAAACACAGGGATAAAGAAATATTATCCAAACGACCTTTTTTAACTCGACGTTTGTAACGCTTTTCAGCGATCTTGAATGAGTGGGACTTCTACCATCTACCGTCGTTGACTTTGCTTACATCGTGGAATTGTACTTTTTTAATTTAATATATAGTCCAGTCTCTTTTTACGATTTCATGTAAGTTGTGTGTTTGTTAACAGAAGTGCCAAGTTAGAAAAAATACAATATAGCTAATTATACTTAATTTCGTACCAGGGTGTCTCTGCCGTACGATAAGATCAATTCTTTCGACTCCGACTCACATTACATCTCCACGGAGCTAATCATCTTGGCTAACGATGCGCCGACTGCGGACGCCATAGCGAACCACATTCGCAATTCGCTGCATTCAGGTTCGTGTTTTTTTTTTTACTGAAACGAGTGATAAGATTGTTGTATCGCTTCCACAATCTCCTACATCGCAGGGCATCGACAAGCTGACTGTCTAAATGCTACTTACCACCTATCACGAGCCAGTAATTTTTTCCTTATTAACTCGCTTAGGCGAGTAAACTGTTGCATATGTGTCGGTCTTATTGAGTCAAAACATTTTATGACATATATTAAAATCTGTATTTAAAACATAAGTTTAATTTTTACAATTACTTTCCCACGGTTGCACTACATTTATTGGAGTTATCTAAAGTCAGCTAATATTTAGCATCTTTCAAGGCAATAAGTCTGTTTTGTCGTGAAAGAACAACAAACATTCATTCACCAGCTCTGACGAACAAAATTACTGTGTTATTATGCACACTTCATTCGCCACGAACACATTGTTGTTAATCCAATTAATTCATTTTCCTTATAACTATTTCCTGGTAACAAATGAAAAATGTAGTGTTATTGTAAAATGTGACCCATTTGGAATAAATGGTTAACGATAGATATCAGATAGGTGCGAATTGAACCTGGACCTCAGTTGTCGGAATTATTATAATATTAACTTTGTATACTGTGTAATTCAATTGTTCTATCACAGATAATAAACTTTTCCTTTCTAGAGTTTCTTGCTAAATCGTCAGCCGTTTTGTGTCCACAGACGTGATCGAAATCAACATTACAAAGCAAATCCTACCTGATAAACTTCGGGAAACCCTGGACGCCGTGGCCGAAGAGCAAGAGGCGGTGGAGGAGATCGGAGGCATCTTTGATCTGAAAAAACATAACGCCTTCTATGTGGTCCAAAGAAATCCACTGTTCCAAGACGTCTGGATCGGTGGAGAGAGGCTGGCATTCTTCAGGGATGGAAAAGGTGATAATGCCAGTTTACCTCTGGTTAAACAGCAACTAGAACGCGTCGTGTCATATAATGTTTCTTACCCTAATGGATATAACTTGTGTTTTTTATAACTAAACAAGACTTGTCTCCATATTTCCAGCTGCAAATAACCTGATGGAAGCACTCAGGAAATGGATCTATGAACCGTCCGTGCTGCACGGTGCAAGGTCAGAAACGGCCGATACAGCGAGGCAAGTCCGCTTTCCAGCAGGCAACGGGTACCACGTGGTCTTATCTGTGGTGAACCCGAAACCTCAAAAACTGAAGGTGGAATTCGACGCTGCTGAGGCTGTAGAAAGTGAGAACTTTGTCATTGTATGTTCTTAAGTATTATCTCTAAGGGATAGATAGTCTTCCATAAAAAACGTTTCACCTGTTTCATTTTAGATCCTGTCGGAGTCTTAAACTCAAACCACTATACCAAAAAATTTAGAAGAGTGCTTGTGAAATGGGAAATAGCACTCGGCATGAGGCCAGCTAAAAGTAGAGGAGAAGCGCCGGTCTTCAGTGCCCTCAAACTTATTTTTTTTTCTTTGAATGTTACAGATTACATCGGTTCGTTTGTCGACGAGTTGAAAGAGCTCCACAACATCACGATCAAGTCTCAGTGGTTGTATTTGTTGGACTTCGACTTTCAGCCGAAAAAGGTACTCACTTTTGCGCTTAATATTATCAAAATGCCGCTTACAAATATATATCACTAATTAATATTGCTTGTTACGAAAATGTCACTTGTAAAGTCCAATCCAATTAAATGCATGGGTGTTCATTTACCGCGCGAACTAAAAACAAGTGATGATGAAGTAATTGTGTACAATTATTATGTGAATGTTCTTTCCACACGTGAGCTTTCATCGTATTACTGAGAAATTAATTTTTCATATTTTCAGACAGCCGATACTACAAAAGTCGGCTACCACTACGCGATCCGCCACGAAAGACTTCACCTGCTGCTCACGAAGTTGGAGGAAAGGGCGGCCACACACGTGTCCGAGTTACCGACTATCAACCTCGCCCTGTACGTGACACAGTGTGACATGGCACCGGCTTTTATTTACGATACTCGCGGTAAGTTGGATACATTTAATATTTTCACATGCATTACGCGAGATGGCATTATATAAAAAACTCTTTTAGACTTCAGCGTATTCTTTTCATTTTTTTACTATTCAACAGACCTAAAAGTGGAGTCGTTAACTCAGGCTTTCATGTCTCCGAAATGGGGCGGAGTGGTGTTGGGCAGCCCGACCCTCGAAGAATGTGGTGACGGGACTTACAGACCCCGCGTGGCCCCGATTATGGGAACTTTCTTGGCCCAACTCCGAAAACTTATTGGAATCACCGATAAGGTTGGAAATTATTGGATACGTTTGAAATTAACGAAAGTCTCTTTTTTATCGTCTCAAACCGCTTTGAAATAGAAAATATTGCTCTCATTTCTAGGCACCGATCCGAGGGGGGTACTTAGAAGTGCTCCGATCGGTCTCGCCTCGCCGCTGGGAGGTAGACGCGCTGCTCAGGTTACGAACTTTGGAGCAAGTCACTTCCGCCGAGAGAAGCTTAAAATCTTTAGCCAAATTATTAGGTTGGTCAATTTTCTTATGTATCGGATTCAATTAAGAGAAGCTATTTTTAAAGTCTAGATGCAAATGAAGGTAAAAAGTACCCTTCAATTCGTCCCCTCTAGAACGAATGTTTGCCTCTTTTAAGAGTAAACTGCGCACCGTTAGAAATTTGAACAAACTAACGCGTGTCTCTAGTTTACGCGAGTAGTACTCATTTAAATAAAACAGTTTAACGGTTTAAAATATGTAATATATTATTTACACTTATTTACTAATTATTTTATTTTAAATGCGAACCGACGTTTCGGATGCTTTGCAATAGATGTGGGTATGGGGAGCACTCTGTAGAGAAGTTTAACTAATATATTTCGCGTTTAAAACAGTTAAAGTGCAATATTTATACTAACGTCATCTGCCTTTTATCTTTGTATTTTGCCATAAGTTACATTGTGTGTAATGTTCGTAGGTGAAATTTCAAATATTGTGATCAACGAAGACGTAGGGGCATCTATAAACACAGCGGTCGAAAACATCCAGCAGGCCAGAGATTGGATGGCGGCTGGACGGCTGCTAGACGCGTATAGGGCGTCGCAGCGCGCATTCCTAGCTGCGGACACGGCCTTCATGGATCCCAGCCTCCTGGCGTTGCTTTACTTCCCCGACGATCAGAAGTAAGAAATTATTAGTATCAAAATCAATGCGACAGCAACACATGCAATCGAACTTGTATACTTATAGCGTAGTATACACTCCTCTCAAACGGTTCACGTTCCGTTAAATGAAGTAGGTTCGGAAGGGCCCCGTTTGATATTTCGGGAAATATCACATAGTAGTAAAGACATAATTTCAGGGTTTTCAAAAGGTTTAAATTCCAGGTATGCCATCTACATACCGCTGTTCCTGCCCATCATGTTTCCAGTCATCTTGTCGTTGAAAAACCTCGTTTTGTGGTTCAGAGGAAAGACGCCCAAAGACAAGACTGAATAATACAATTACATACTTGGTAACTTATTAAAAGATTTATATATTTTGTCTAAGATTCCTTTTGGTCAACTAGCAGACGTGACGAGCTTTATAACCTTTTCTAAAGGACAATCCGATTTCGTGTATTATGCTCTGTGGTAAAAGCATTTTCAATAAAACGCGAATTGCCTGATCATTATATTATATTTGTTCTTAAAGTAAAACATTGGTTTTTCATACACAAATATTTCTTAATTTTCACTGTCCCTCGGAATGGAAACCGACTAAAAAGTGTGTCGAGCGACACGGGAGCTCAAATGGTTAGAGCAGCAGCACGAAACGTTTTTCATTCTAAGTAGGTTTTTAAATTTGTAAAATTCCATCATGTGCAAGAAAATTAAATATAATGGGGGTAGTTTGATATGTGCGTCAGTATAGGTTATAATTTATCGATATATACTACAACAAGGCTACACATCTCAATATATGTCTTACTTGCTAAAACCTTACAGTTGTTAGGCTCAAATATGGTTAAATTAGTGGAGTTTGAGCGCTTTTGAGTTTGACCTTTTCGCTATTCTAATTAACGTAAAAAAGTAGTGGACTTGGCATAAAACAGGGTTTCTGAAAAATGTAACAAGAAAATAATTAAAAATATATTTAAAAACATTAAATGTAAATACTGTCTATAGTTTACGCGAGTAGTACACATTTATATAAAACACTTTAACGGTTTAAAACGCGATATATTAGTTAAACTTTTTAGGAAATGATTTATAACTTCGGCCCGACGTTTCGGATGCTTTGCAGCAGCCGTCTCCCCGTGACCATGGCTGCTGCAAAGCATCCGAAACGTCGGGCCGAAGTTATAAATCATTTCCAAATAAGTTTAACTAATATATCGCGTTTTAAACCGTTAAAGTGTTTTATTTAAACATTCAAGGTATCATGGTACGGCACGGTGTAGTCGATCGTTGGATTTATTGAATGTATTTTTAGAATCAGATTATCAGCAGGTGATATCCCTTAAAGGGGGCGATACCTGGATCTATCGCTCTGTCGTAAAGTAATAGCACAAGGACGCAAAGTTTCGAAGTAAGTCGTAAAACCCTTTACAGTAATCGAAAGCTATTAAGGTGCACAATGCTTAGGTAAGAGTGTGTGTTGATATAATGTACGTTACGTATTATATAACCTTTACATATATTTGGCACAGGAAAAAGGTTCCGACTATGTGAGTAGTGTCCAGTGTGAAGTAACTAAGATGCGTACAAAATAAGGATCGGAAAGCTTACTTACAAGTATGCAAAGAAGTTTTTAACCAGGTCCTCTGTAAATATTTTTCTACGTACAATACAAATCTTGTAATCGCAATTAATGGCATATTTAAGGAAATTCGCACGAGCAAGAAACATTTGTACATCGGCCATAAACAAAGACAAGACTGTTTGTCGTGAGCCGTTCACGCCTCGACCCAATCGGTCTCCGTGATCATTGCCAGGTTGTCTCCCTTCCCGGGCATATACTCGAACTCCCACAGCGAGTTACTCAGAACCAGCGTTTCACTCTGCTTCAGCTCGATTCCGATCGGACTGCAGACGCTTTCGCACGGCGTCCGAGGCTTCAGCTGAATGTAATTCTTTCCCTTGAGCTGTGACATGATTATCAATCCGATATCGAACTCCAAGTACTTGAAGCGTTGCGTATCGTAATTCTTCGAAAGCAGCAACCAATTGAAATGAGAAGGCGGAATCTCAGGCGATAGGAAGTAAGGACGCGGGGCGAGGACTCTAAAAGTTTTAACGGCGCGAATGTCGCAGTTTTGGAAGTGAATGAACCAACTGGGTATATTGCTCTCGGTGATGCGGGAGACGATTTCCTGGAGGTCCATCGGCTGTTTCCCGATGCGGATGTTGGTCAGGATGCGACAAGGCACGGACTCGCGGAGACGGTCGTCGTTGCTGACCAGGCCTGTGAAGTTGTACTCGCCGGTGGCCCATTCGTTGTACGCATCGGTCACTATGACCGGGGCTCCACGGAGAAGGTGGTGGTTTAAGACCTCGTTGTGATCCGTGTTGGAGATGCGAGCTATGTCCTCTGAAAATGGTAAACATTCATTGGCTCATTCAATCAATTGTTAATTCGTTAATATTGTGTCTGTATTGTATTGTGAATAGTAAAAAAAATGATTTATCATAGTTTTTTATTCGGGAGGCGAACCCCAAACCGAAGTCAGCATTGAGTTCATCGCTTATTTAACACTTACGAATAGCTTCGCAGGCAATACAGTCGTTAGAAGACACCGGCTCGCCGTCAAAGTTCTGCATGGGGATTCTCTCCACGACGCATTTGTTGTAGTACAAGGGCATCCAATTCCAAAGAGGCAACAGCTTGATCAAAGTTAAACGGGTCACGGCCGCCACGTTCCATTGAAAGACGTCGGTCTGATACACTACGTAACCGAATGCCATAAACACCGTGCAAAGTAAAAAAATTCTTCGCCATCTTTTGATAGTCGCCCTCCTCACGGCAGTCATGAGAGGGCGACATATGACATCCATTTCGTCGTCGCTCATGCCCACTTCTTTACAATATTCATAAAATGAACGCACTTCTGAATTGAGTAATTGGAATTTCTCACGCTGCGACATGTTTTCCATGTTCTTTGTATTCATCATTTGGCTTTATAGCGGGCTTTTAGCCGCCGAACGATCAATATTGATCTTAAATAAGGTGTTGTCGCGTAAATGAATTTCGCGCGCGCGCCTTAAGTTTCTTTCTCTTCCTGTCTACAGAGTAAACGCAATGTATTTCTACAGAAGTACCAAATCTATGTAGCTCATAATTATATTCCAATCCATAGATAAAATAACTAATATGCTAACGATATTTAACAATGGCTACAGCAAGACCATTAGATGCACATTAATACAAAAAATATATTATATACAGGTTTATTTAAATTTCAGTTAAAGTTATATTAGATACCAAGTAATCATTATATAATCTGTGTAATCACTTATGCAGATGTCACCATAGACAAAGACATGCAATATACTTCTGTCATAATTGAGAGCATTTTGTAGTCTGTACTCAACCGCCATATTGAAAGTTTAGAAGAGAAAATTAGTCAAAGGTTGACCTTATTAATTATTACACCATTAAAAGTAGAAATATAAAAGCAAGGGTAGTGTAAAAATACTATTTATATTTTTAAATAGTATTACCTATTATAAAGTGTGTAAAAAACGTAATTGGAGCATTTTTGCAATCCTTTTGATGAATACGTCACAGCGCCATGTTGTATCCCTGCGCTGATTGCAGGCACGAGAAATCTGCCAACCCGTTTATTTTTTGGGATTAGTTCCCGAGAATAAATCGAACAGCGATTTTGTACTCAAATATATTTGGTTTTATATTTGTTGGCAAATGTTATAGACTTTTAGTGAAATCGATGACTCCTTGTTGTCTCAATTCAAGTGTTAACTCCTAATTTCAACTGCAGTTTTGTGCATCCGCGAAAGTTGAAAGGACTGTGTTGTAAAAGAAAGAAGTGATAATTAGCCAAAATTCCGGTCCCTACGCGTAGACGAGAAGGTGCCTACCCGCCGGGGCAGTCGGGCGAAGGAGATATGAACAACAAGCGAAAAAATCGCCAAGGGCCACCGAGGTAATCATAGTTTACGTGCGAGACACCAACATTCTACGATAGGACGACATGTCTATGCCTTTGTTTCTTCGGCCAGGATCCCGTAGGCACAAAAATGTAGACGTTTCTATTGTCAGATTGACAGGTTTTCCGATTGTGAGAATTGAACGCGTGAAATGTAAACAAAAGTATGAAATAGAACGGTATTCGGCACGCCACTAGATGGGAACAACGCACGGCCGCTAACGTGTTGGCTATAGACATTTGGCCTACTTTAGTTGTGGACTCGCCAGTCGCAATGATTAATTTAGCCCTGTGGGAACAGCTGATCCCTACACTGCAAATTAAAGCTCTCCTGCCATCTTGAACACTTGATAAGGTTATCACGAATGTTGTATCTTCGTTATTTTTGAAATTTGTTTAGAATGTCATTATGATACTGGCTAATTAGTTTTTAAACCACTTTACAAGGTACAATGCTAAGTGTTGGCAAGGGTCCAAAGTCCTTATAAATCCAGTTGGAATTTGGTACATGTGTTTATGCTTCAATCTTAGTTGCACTAGGTTTGCATAAACATTCTTTATTGTTAGTTTGCTGATGGTGTCATTATTTGTCAACTTAATTATATTAGAATTGGAAAATTCAGTTACTTATCTCACTTAATTATGGCCTTTTAACAGCAGATACAACAAACTAATCAATCACTTAGCTGTTTACTGTGTTATTGTTGTCAAATTGAAATCCCTAATATGTTGTTGGTTATTTATTTTTTGAGTTTTTAATTAACTCATTATTTACATAGATATTTATGTCTAGTAGCATCCTTACTATGGGTATATGTTATTATATATGTAAGTTTATTTTGATAATTGACAATTAATTGTTAAAATACTTGTACCGTAATGCGGCAACAAATATTTATTACGCTAGAAACGCCCTTCTTAATTTGATAATTAGCACAGAAAAAAGATAAATACTATGCAAGACTGGTCAAATATAATTTCTCCACATTAGCAATTCAATAGTAACAGTATACTGTGGTGCTCGTTTGTTCCTCTCAGCTTAATCATTTCCATTGCAAATCATGTCTTGTGCCACTTTAATTGGAGCTTAGGTAGGAAATTGTAGCATGGTTTCATTTTAAGTAATACACTAATATGTTATTTAAATTCTATTGATTTATGATTTAAGTTAGTTAAATACTCCATATACAGAAGTGGTTGTGTTATTATTATGTGCATTATGCAGCAAATACTTTTTTTAATTATTTGGTGAAGATAATATTGGTGGTGGAAGAATTAACTTAAATGATTTCAATGGTGTGGCTTCTCTCACGTGACATATAACTTTCAGCCTAATAAAGCCAGATTCTGTGCACGTCGGCCTCTTTAAATGTGAAAGTGTTATGAATCTTGCAGATCACCACGGGGCCGAGTAGTAGCGGAGGGAGTTTACAACAATGCTCATTTCATGCACGCAGCTACCTCACACGTGGGGGATATTGTCCAAGTGCTGACCCAGTCCGGGAGTCTGTGGGAGGGGGTCTTCAAAACTTTCAGTGCTCAGTTTGAGGTTTGTTTTATTTTTTGTTATGTGTAAGTGAAAAATTTCAAGTTCAAAATTTGGAAAGTTTATGCACTGCTGTGTTTGACTAGACTTTTATCTATTGAACACTGACACTTATTTTATTGTTATTATTTTTTAATGCGGACACTGATATAAGGCGGGATGATCAGTCCACGTTTGCTGCTACCCTTTTCACCCATTTTCTCTTTCGTCCTTTATGGAGGACATTGGGTATCCAACTAATCATATGAAAAGTATGTTTTTTTTGGGATTTTAAAAATATGTATGTGTAGTTATTTAATAGTTCAAAGTAATGTGTCACCAGATGGTCGGTGGCAATTTAAGTACTTTTGAGGTTAATCAGGTTGAAAGTTACTACATATGATGATAAAATGTTAACTAAAGTTTTCCCGTTTTCCAACTTATGGAATGATTACGAATAAAATTTCGAGGATTTAGAGTTAGCAATTTTCATCTCGTTTCCTAATATCAACAATTAGTAACTGTTCCTTGAAGTAGTCTCTGAATACCTCCTAAAGTCATGACGTTATTTTTAGTCAGAAGACGGTTTGGGTTTGCATGACGCAACGCATTATCAAGATATGGCATATTGTAGCGCTGTGGGCTAGCTTTCTAACGCGGCTATCAACTTGTCTACGTAGATGCACATAACACACAACAAATCAAAGTATGTGAATGTTTGACACATCTTCACATATCATGTCTTTAACAAAACATGTCGATACAAAAATGAGGTTTTTGCTCTTTACTTTTTCTAAGCAATGATGGAAAATTCTGCCTAAAATAGAGTAGAAAAAGCCGCGCTAAGGCGGCCGTCGTCACGTGGACGGCATTGATAATAGCGCCCTTCGTGCGGGCGAAGACTGCACCGCCGCGTTATCTACCGAAAGTGCAAAGTGGGTCGAATCGATATACGCATTGTGATCTCGCCCGTTTTTACGAACGCCCGTTACGACACCCGTAACAGCTATTCCATCGTCGTCTATCGCCTGCCCTCGCGGAGGCTCGAGACTCGTTAACTCGCTAATCACATTAGCATATGCGACGTCCATTGAGAAGGGGCACGTATTCCGACTCACATTCTTTCCACTTGCGTAAATAAACGCAACCTTTAGTATTTTATCGGAATCGCAACCCGAGACGATAAGGCCTCGCGTAGAAATGATCAATCCCTCGCCTCTAGATCCAGGCCGAGCGGTCTCGCTGCGTCGTATCGTAATCGTGCGACTCACCGGAACCATTCATTCCTTTCACCTCTTGGCATTTTTGCCGAAGCGCCTCCGACATTTCCCGTCGTCTGAGCCCTTCCAAGCCGTTAAGTGTAAATAAATATACCTACCTAGAAAGCCCCTTTTTCTCGTGTGATGAACTTCTTGACCGAACATCGAATCTCTAGCGACCTAATTTAAGGACTCAAATGACTGTGTGAACACTTTGTTTTGAATGCGCATCGAGGGCCCTATGAGGCCCACGAAACGCTCGTCAACACCGTTATCCATACATGTCATAATTGCTCATGCTGCGCGTCGATTTTTAACTAATGCTAATAAATTAATTATACATATACAATCGTCATGTGAGTGTTTCTTTTACGGAAATTTCGCCGTTCTGACATTCTTCTTAAGGTTGGCTTTGTTGCACATTGTTTTAAATCGATGTTGCATAGAGGTTCGGAACATTTCTGATATGTGATCACCTGTCCATGAAAGAGATTTGACAAAGAAACAACCATTGCACTGTCTTATTTTCATACAATAACGATAAGGATAATGTATAGTTTTTATATTGTGGTACAGATAGAGATCGAAAACTATATTAGACATTAGTTAGTGCAATAGACATTATTAGGAATCATTTCACTTAAACTGTAATCGCGCTATTTCACAAGTTGTAGAAAAAAAAAATCTTTAAGTGGCTATATCTTTCACAGGCCTTTTGTTTTCTTTATGAGACTGAATCTACAGGTCAATTGATTTATTTTTTATTGCATATTAGAAGTACCATGTTCTAGGTTACCTAGTAGATATAAAAAAAAAAAAACAATATGTTATAATCTAATTAAATATAGCTGCAGCCTATAATTAAGAATGAACTATAGGCTGCAGCCCTACCTTGCTATTCATACGAAGCGTAAAAGATTCGGTGGCATCTGAGCATATGATCCGGCGATGAATCATTTCGCCTCGCTTATCTCCGCTGACTTCCTAGTGTCGCGGCCGTATTGTAATTTATCATTCGACCGGCTCGATTAGGCTTTAAAATTATGGTCCGAGTGGGGAGAAGGGGAACGCCCAGCCTAAACCAAATATCGACATGTGTCAACTTTTATTTCACCTGTTAATTGAATATTCCGCAATACGTATCAATTTTATCCATTAGATTCATAAACCCATGACACTGCTGTGTTTTCCAGGTGGTACTAGAAGTAGCTCACAGAGTAGACCAAGACGGTGTGGTCGCAGTCGACTCAGTGGTGGAGAAACTGATCTTCAAGCCGCAGGATGTGGTGTCGATCCGGGCCAAGGACTCGGACCTAGAATACGCGACGCACGACGTGTTTCAGACCGACAGTGCGATCTCTAGCAAGTTTAACGGTAATTGTCTCCGATCGCTCTTGACCTATCAGGCTAGTTTGGCGGTGGCGAGAATTTCTCGTATGTTACGCGAGGTAGTACTCTACTTGCGCACTGAACGTGTATCATCATGGTTCAGGCGTTATGTGTTAAATGTGAAGCATCCGAGCGATGCTTTTTTGGCCACAAAATGGAAAAAGCAATATATTTATTTGTTTCCCATACGATATGGGCTAATGTTTAGCCTTACATCTCATAATATCCTCTTTTCTTGAATTATTTAAGCAATCCAAGATGGAAACGAAAACAAAAAATCTTAATACAGGAGTGTACACCTACCGTAGTTTTTATAAGCTACATCGTCGACCACTAATTCGACCTATAATTTACGTAATGCATTTTTTATGTCCGATAATTATCAATCGCTCTGGTACAACGTCTGGTATTCGTTTACAATTGCAAAGGCAACGGACGGCCGGGCGAGGAGCGGCAGCTGGAGCCGTGGGACGGATGCGAGGGCGAGGCGGGGGACTCACCCTCGCTCAACGGGGACGCGCGTCTCGAGGACCTGGACCTGGACCACCGGGCCAACGGCTGGGACGCCAACGACATGTTCCGGAAGAACGAGGAGGTGTACGGCGTGCACAGCACCTACGACCACTCGCTGGCCGGCTACACGCTGCAGCTGCAGCGCAAGGACACGCAGGACTATAGGTTCGTCTCACGCGTTGCGAAATACAATTGCTCTTTGCATTTCACGCTATAAAGAATGAATCAATAAACAGGGAGGCCGAAGCGAAAGCGGAGGAGATAGCCGCGGAGATAGAGGGAACGGCCACTTACAAGGCGCGCATCGAACTCGAGAACGGAGATGAAGAGGAGCGGTTTGCGGCGGTGGTGCGGCCGCAGCACGAGCAGCCCAAGTACGTCATACCTAACAAGAGGAAGAACGGGCAGGTGAGTTTGTAATTCGGGGCGTTCTTATTCATGTTTAAACGTGACTCGAGGCGAGGGCGAGAGGGATCTTACATTTGTTATAAGGGCAGCGACATTGAACATTTTGTTTCGTTAACTGTAGCAACAGCAAACGAACAAACCTGCCAAGTCAGCCAGCGGGGCCGGGTCCCCGGGGGGTAAAGGCCCGCGGGACAAAGACCCCCGACCCCCGAGACATCACCTCACTCCGCCGGCGCCCGCGACGGATAGGCGAGTCGACGATCATATGGTATGCGCCTCAGATATTAAAATAAATTAGCGTCGATTTTTAATGTAATAAATATGGTTGTTAAACGTGAAATGTTTGCACAGTCCGGGAGCAACCCGAGCGGCAGTGCCACCGGCAACAAGAGCTACGCTGCGCAGGCGGCTGGGCATCACCCGCCACCGTTCCCGCACCACACGCACGCCCACGTGTCAGTATTCGCCTCATTCGTTGCGAAGTTAGAGCGGTTACCTTAACAAGAACCCTAAATTAAATGACATGAAATTGTTTCAGAGCGCCAAACAGCAAAATGAATGGGGAACCCCGCTCGGCCACAGGACCGCGGCAAGGCTTCCCGTCACATCACCATCACGTTAGTGGACTATGTAACTGTGTGATACCGCACGCCCTCCTATTTTTATGTTAGATTTACGTTGCGCATACGTAGGCTGTAGGTGTGGGCTGGAGAATTTTAATTAACTCAGTAAAGCCCTGTGGTAGACCAACAGCACGATGCCTCGTTGCCGTCCCTTGTTCGATTGTCACTATTTTATCCCCTAATGTATAGAAACTAATATATAGAACATATAAGAATGATCATCGTTTCAGAGCGGTCCCCCGTCGGAACCGAGCGGCCGAGGTCCTCGGCACGGACCGTCCGACACGAGGGAGCAGCGAGATCCCAGAGAGCCACGAGACCAACGTGACCCGAGGGATGTGCGGGACCAGCGGGAAGCCCGAGAACCGCGCAGGCAAGACGTCGACCTTCAGGTGAGAATTTTGCTCCTTTACTTTACGTAAAATATATGTTATTAAATAAAAATCCCCAAAACTGTATTCACAAAACCTCCCACCCATTACTCTATTGTTTTAAAAATGACTATTTAAAAATAATAGACTACTTCTGTTTGAAAGGATCTACGCAAATTCCACCAAGACTTCAAGTTGGTGGCTTCTCCCGCGCCGGCGCCCGTCCCCCAGGTGCAGGCGCAGCCACCTCCGCAACTGCAAGCCCCGGCCCAAGTGCAGCCCCCCGCGCAGCCGCCCCCGCAGCCAGTCCCCTTACCCCAACCGCAGCCGCCTCTCGCGCACAACCCTCAACCACCGGTACTATTCGTCACTTCTCTTTTAGCTCTCGATATTAGCTGACAAGGGTTTTATATGAGCGATATCGATATACATAATTGGATGTTCAAACGCATACATACAACTCATGTACTTAAGGACCGCCTCTCCTTGATTTTTTTTATTGATTTGTTATCCCAGTTACAGGTACAAGCGTGTCCCGTGCTACCGAACCCTCCAGAGGTATCGGCGAACGTCGGACCTCCATCGGAGCCCCACAAGCGACCCGCTCGGGCCCCAGAACACCATAAGCCCCCGCCGGTCCCCGTCCCGGAGGACGCGGAGGAGACGAACCGCTCCCCCGAAGCCAGCTCGCCGGGCGTGGAGAGAGCTACTGCGACCCTCAAAAAGTCTACTCTCAATCCCAACGCGAAGGAGTTCAATCCCAGCGCCAAGATTTTCACACCGCGGAGCCCCACGACTCCGTCGCACAGCAGGTGAATACGACGTAAAAGAATCAAAGATAGACAGATCAAGTGAGCTAGCCAGGAGCGGAAAGTGTATCTTTACACCAAAAATTTGGGCCAACTTTTCACCTACCCACAACTTGAAACCTATTATTAGTTATTATTGCCCTAAAATCGACAAATTGAATGTGACTGACCTTTTATAATAGATCGAAACTATATCCGACTCCCGTACTAATATTCCGTATTACTTATTATGATCGTTGTCTATTGCACCTATAGACGGTCGTGTGATCCGCATTGTCTGCCTGACATATCACCCGCTTTCCCATTTCCTCCCCTACTTTGAGACTGCGTATATGACAATACACTGTAGCCGAGTTGATCTGTCTTGGCTAGTTTTCGTTTATGTCATGTGACGTTACGTCAAACGTTACTTTTCGGTTCTTATTTTATCATTCCGGGATTTTGATTTGCTGGTGTAAATTAGACATCGAATATAATTCGTATAAGAATATACATACATATTTTACGTTAGCATAAATAAGTTTTAGGGTCGGCCATTGGAGTCGGTACCCATTTAGATCTCACTCCTTTTGTCCTTGATGTCCTTCATTCAAAGAATATGTATATCATAAAATTGGTCTTGGCCTACAATTAACATTCAAGTTCTTAAAAGAATTATTATTTTACAATTTATTAATATTAACTTATTTGAATATGTATATAAATGTTTTCAGGCCGCACACGCCCGGTACGCCAGTGGGCGTAACCAATATGGGCGTGGCACCGGTCGGCCTAAACGTGGTCGGTGGGTACGTGCCCGCTCCGCCACCTGGCCCGCACATGGTAAGAGGCTCTTCTTTATAGCCCTGGCCGACATCTTCCTTACGGTTTAGTTTATTTTCCAAATTTGAACTCTTCCAAACGAGCGAAGCCTATACATATGTTAATTACGACGGTCCGATGATTTGACATCAATCATTGACCAAGTTTGCTGCAAAGCATCCGAAACGTCTGGCCGTAGTTAAAATAAATGAAACATAAGATAACTTAATATATTTTGCATTTTAAACCGTGAAGCGATTTATTTAAATGTGTACTTCTCGTGTAGTACAGGCAATACTTATATCAAATACGTACAGATCCCGGCGTACGCTGCAGTGATGGCTGCCGCTGCAGCTGCTTCGCAGCAGCCGCCAGCCTATTTGCCGCACCCGCATCCAGTAAGTTCCATGCATTCGTATTTATTTAATAAAACTTAGGGTTTAATACTGTTCATTTGATCGTCTTCACTGTCTGCTAGTACGAAGCATAAGTCGTAGTTAGTGATTTTGTCGGATAAATGAATATGGAGTAATATCAGTTCCACCTATGTATAGCCACCGAACGGCCCGATGGAGATGAGTTGTGAATGCCGGCAGTACGGTCCCCCCATTCTGGTGCTCGCCGAAAAGAGGGATAGGCACGACGCGGTGAGGAGTTTGGGGGAAAGGGGAGAGGCAGCGAGTGATCAGTGTTCAGAATTTCATTGTACCTGAACCCCAGAACACGTAAAAGGCACTGGTCACTCCGAAATATCATTTCCGATTTTTCGTAATACATTAAAACAACAATTAACGAACGAGTGATTTTTTTGGTGTTTTAGTGTTTCTAACATGTTCACAATAAATAATATCATACAACAACTAATTTTCGCTCACACTTATTCTCTTTGGCTCCTCGATTACTTCTTCCGGTTTCAATCCGACTAGTTGTTCACTAATGGCCCAGAGCTTAGTAGCCAACATTCCGTTCTCCGCCTTCGCGCTGGGCGCCACCTGCTTGCAATCCTCGAAGTACATTCCGGTGGCGACGTCGCAGTCGTTCGAGATCGCCAAGTACACGGACGTCTGCGCGCCCTCCGCCGGCGTCTTGAAGAAGAAGTACAGCACCAGGGTTCGCAACTTCTCTAACAACGTGGAGCTCCTGTACAGCGACGTGTTGACTTGGCCCGGATTGAGACTGTTGACGACGACCCCGGTTCCTCTGAGGCGCCGGGCCAATTCCTTACTGAACAGAACGTTGCACAGCTTGCTGTTCGCGTACGCGCGTATGTACCCCGTCGACTCGTCGTTTAGGTTCTCGATCGTCCCGAATCTGTGCCACGCGGAGGACACCAGCACCACGCGGCTGGGCGCCGCTTTCTTCAGCAGAGGGACGAGCAACGTCGTCAACAAGAACGGTCCGAAGTGATTGATCTGCATGTCGTTCATAAGCCCGTCGTCCGTTCGTCGGCGACTCGCGCACAGTGCACCCGCGTTGTTAATTAGAACGTCCAATTTGGCCTCCGTGGCCTCCAGCTCCTCCACGAATTTGCGCACCGACCGCAGAGACGAGAGGTCGAGGTGAACGTAACGCACGCGCTCGTTCCTGGTCAGTCGGCTGATGGTCCTCACGGCTCGCTCGCCTCTCGCGTCGTTCCTGCACGCGACGATGACTTTGGCGCCTCGTCTCGCCAGCTCCAGGGCGGTCTCGAACCCGATACCGCCGCTCGCCCCCGTCACCACCACCACTTTACCTCGCATCACGGTCTTCTCGTAACATCTCCCGGCTCTCAGTTTCCCGATCGCCTTTATGAGAAAAATCGCGCCCACAAACCACAGAAACCACATCGTACTCGAAAGGAAGGACAAAGTCTGATTTGTAATTTAATTGATTCGCGTTATCTCCTTGATAATCGTAATCGAACTAACTCATTAATCGTCCCGAAGTCGCCTCCCGCGGCACGAGCAGAGCGCCGAGTGCATATCGCACGTGTTTACATTCATGTTATCGCTGAGGTCACATCCAGGGCGTCGGTTTTACTATCGGCTAAGTGTCTTGCTCGCAGTATTTGGTGCCTTCTCTCGAAGAGGAATGACGAGTTTATGACTTACGTATTATTAACACAATTGTTATTCCAGAGTGCTTGAGCGTGCTTAACAGATTATGCCTTCTCTAAAGAGAGTTGCGGCCAGAAATAGAAGTGAATACATAATGATTCAATGGCTTTTAGATATACGGACCGATGCCTGGCGGTGCGGCGGTGGCCGGCGCCGCGGGGCAACACGCTCCGCTACCGACGCAGCCGCGGGGGAACTTCAGGAAAGGTGAGTTATGCCGACACCGAAAAGACAAATTCGCCAGATGACTAGTCTGGTCCCAAAACCATTTTTAATAATGGGCCTCGGTTTTGTTGCAGGAATGCCAGTCGCGACGGCGACGGGTCAACCCTTACTGACGGGTGCGCCGATGCAGCCGTTTGTGCCTTACCCGCACCCGCACCCCCACCCCGCGCCTCCCCAACCGGCTCTCCAGTATCCTCACATGGTGAGTTAACAGGGGCGTTAGTAATGAAATTGATTAGTTAATTATACACTGTGTCACTGAATCGGTGCTTTGATGTCCATACCCAGTCATTCGAAAAGTATTAACTCATGAACGTGCGTAGTCCGCGGCAGAGCTTTTCTGGTCGTATGAGTCGAGCCAAACCATCCTCAGATGAGGTATCGCGATCGCTTCGCTTACTTATAGGTGAATATTGCAGGTGCGTATGTACCATCCGAGCGGCGCAATGGGCGTGGGCGGGTCCGTCGGAGTGGGGGGCTCTGTGGGGGGAATACGCGCCCCCCGCGGCCTCTCCTGCCGCCGCTTCGCCTGCGCTCTATCCCCCGCCGTCGCCCGCGCACACTCCTCACCCGCACCAGCATCAGCACCCCCATCCACCGCATCATCACTATCAGCAGCAGCCCTTCCAGGTATAACGTGGTGGAACGATGCGTTCATTTTAGAGTACATTAGCCGCAGCGTATGTAGTAAGTTAATTTATGTATTTATTTAATTGATGATAAACGATTGATGAGCAAGATATATAAAAAGGTCTCATTGACGTGAGTCGAACTAAAGTGTGACTGCGTCGTGATATCAATTTAAAAAATGGCAGTCCTGATCTAAGCGCGAAACGCTGCGCAGAAACGTTCTTTTGGATGTTAACGGTGGTAAGAACGAGGGGCGCGGGACGAAGATCTAGTGATTGACTTAGTGTCAACACAATCAACCGCTTATTCTATCAAATTTTGTAATCGATTTAGATTGTGGATTTTAAATCGTGTGAGATATTGTACTAAATGGGTTGATGAACACAGTGAATGGTGTTCTTAATAAACAATACCATGATTACCTTTAAGGGAAAATAAAATCATTAAAAACTTTTTTCATTATTGAACTACCTGATTTAGTTAAATATGAGTTGTTATTTATATAATTACTATTTATACCTTCTTTAGGGTTTTTTATAAAATTATATTTTTACGATCCAATTTTATCTATATCAATAGGAATCGATTAAACGACACTCTCAGGGATCGCGTATGGACATCTCTATTTGGTTCTTTCGTTAAGCTTCGTACAAATTCGGTGAACAGTAGTGCGTCTCAGTCACTCGTTGGTGTTAATTTTGTTATCTCTGTCTTGAGCGCAGTCCGTTAGAAAAGTGATTATTTATTGTTAAATTTAATATTATTATTTCTCTTTTGTTATATTTTTGTGTTGTTTCTGTATTTTAGTGAAAGAAGCCCTTATTCTCTTTGAATCAACTATTGGTATGTCACTTTTGCTTTCTTTACGTAAAATTTTTCATTTAACTCAGTAACGAAAATGAAGGGCAGTATTAGTTTTCTTTAAGAGTGTACATGCGCCAAAGTTAATCTATTATCTAACCTCTGTTCAGAGCTGGCAAATTACGTCGACCGTATTATAAAGTGAAGTACCTCTATTGCTCAAATAAAAAATATCAGTAAAATACTTTTAATTTTAACGATCTATACTAAGTAATATATAAAGCTGAAGAGTTTGTTTGTTTGAACGCGCTAATCTCAAGAACCACGGGTTAGAATTGAAACATTATTTTTGTGTTGGTTGGAGCATTTATCGAGGAAGGCGCATTGCGCTTCGCACTATATACAATAATAGAAGCGAAGATACAGCGGGAAATGTAAACAAAACGGTTCAGACGGTTCAAGCGCTGCGAAAACGGTTCAAGATACCTAAAAAATGTGTATGAAAGAAGGATTTCCCCTATCTTTTAATATTTACTTGCAAGAACGACGGGAAAGGGCACTATCGACGTCGTGGCTAACAGCTTAAGTTTATAAAGATTTTCGATTTATATATTATAGTGCCACCTTAAATTTCCATAAAGTAATTATTGGGGATAATGAAAGAAAATTTTAAAAATGTAGACGATGATGAGAATTTTTTTATTTTTTAGTTTGTCCAACAAATTAATACGACTACTTCTACTAAGAAAAATAAAGACTGCATTAAATTTAGAGTTCGGAAACAATTCGCGATATATGTGGCAAATTAGCCCTTACTTAGTATAATTATTATATTAATAAGGTCACGGTAACCATAAAGTTAAATGTTTTTGGAAACAAATACTAGTGGAGACCGCAGTGAAATGTTTCTTAACGCCTTCCTCATTTACAAAATGTTATTCCAGTTTGCAGAATTAAATTTACAGAACAACAGAAAAAGACATTTTTTATAAAATAATAGGATTATTATTGACTGGCATTTCCATTTAACCTAACTCTCCCACTTTCAATATTTTTTTAAAGTGGAAGATTTCAACAAATTCCACACTTAACATGTTCTCAAATCTGTTCCCTTACGTCTTTTCAATATCAAATCGCTGTGTACACCAGTAATTGGGTCCTACTATAGTTCTATTTACATAAATCTACTTACATAATTAAGACTACAAGTTTTTGTTATGTTATATGTTAGACATTCACAATCATTCAAATAACAAGAATCCTACTTCAAACACTTCCCTATTATATACGTGATAAATAAATAACAGGCCCTTTGAGCGAACGTTTAGCTTTTGCTTTGCATTCGTTTCTTATGAATCGTTTTCGTTTCCAGTATGTGCCGCAGGTGCTTTGCCCCCTGATGGGGCCCGGCGCTGGGCCGCACCACCACCACCATCACCACGTGGCGTACCTGAACCACGCGCCCCCGACCGCCTCGCCGCCCCACCATCCCCACCATCCACATCACCACCCTGTGCAGGTGACTATCTTTCGCTCTATCTGAGAGCAGTAGACGCCACGCGATCCCAATAAGATATTAAACTTAGGAAAAGGAGAAAATAAGAATGTCTGAATTTCAGCAAGTACTTCTACCGCCGCAGCAGCCGTCCGGGGGATCGAGCACGCCCGGCGTTCACTCCACCCACCCGTAAAACGAGTTCGGCCGCACACCAGCGAGCCGGCCGCACATCCGCAACACCCGCCCGACCACCCGACCGCCGTGCTAAGCGCGCCCGCCGTATAGGCCGATAGCTGAGCTACGATGACGATTTGCATCTAGATATTTCTAAGGAATATTGTGCAAATCGAATCCGACATTTCGGTGGCTTTGCGTATAATTGTCACACCTCGAACTCCAAACGCGGGAACGAGAAGACGCGAGCGGGCTTAGCACGGCGGAACACGGGCGACACGTCAACATATGTATACACTATCCGCTTCGGTCGGATCTTAATATAGGTAGATAAATGTAATCCGGGCCGGGGCATCGCGCGGGGGAGATCGGGGGGGGCAGCTATACAGGGGGTATATATCGTCGTTACATTTTCGAACACATTCCGCGAGAACAGCGACGTCTGCCGACCTCCACCGCGCTCTGCCGACGTCCGCGACGTTTCGACGCAGTGTTGCGTCTATTTATTTATAATCGTCTGCGTTTTCTACGAGTCAATTGCAACTTTTGCGAAACGCGTCGGACCATCGGAAGAAGCGTACGAATCTGAGCGCTCTCGGCTCTCGCGTCAGATGTGTAATATAAGCCTTTACTATTTAGATGTACAATGATACGAACGGTTACTGCCTCACTGAGTCGCGCGGAAGGAGCGAGCGCCCGGCGACGGACGTTCGTGTTCGGGAAGAGATGTGACAATAAAACCTAATTCTTTTCGCTTCGACTTCGCGTTTCCGCGTAGGCTCGTCGTCCCCCGCGCCCTTCGCGCCTCCCGCCTTCCCGCTTCGACTGAGCCGAGACTGAGACGGAGGAGCGAGTCGGCGCGGACCGAGCGAGATGTATGTTTGTCTGTTGAATGAAGGGGGGCATAGTCCATGACCTCCGCGCGGTGCTCCCTGGGTAGCGCCAAATGTGGACTCAATTTCACATCGTAGAGCGCTCTGATCCATTTCGCATTGCCTGCTGCGGCCTACTGCGGTGAAGCAGACCGCCGAGAGCTTTTGTGTCTCGTCTCGGAAAGACCTCGAAGGAGCCCGGCTACTTCTTTCTTTCGCTTCTTTAACGAGCCGGTGCGTGCGAAAGTATCTCGCTCCCAGTTCAGCCGCAGCCGAACTCGCCGTAAACGAAGTGATCCTCCTTAGATGTAAATATGTAAATAGGAAAATGTAGAAGTCCCCTCCCGAACGGCTTATATGATTTCTGATGCATAAAAATGAGTATTGAAAAATCCCAAAAAAAATTATAGGGAAGGGCCTAATGGGCCGACAGCGCACCGTCGACGCTTCGGCGGCGCGCTGCGGACGGCGTTGATTTTTTTTGTTTTCTTTTTTTATTTTATCGAAGCGTGTGTGCGACCACCGCGTGATTGTTGTGAGTGAGATATTCTACGCGAGCGTTGATTGTTGATTCTTGGACGAGGTCGTTTCTGTTATTGTCCGATTGTTATGTCGCCGTCGTCGACAGCGTTCTTCGTGGCGGAAACGTCGAAATTGTGTCTTATATGTATTTATTCTCTTGTCGGCCAATGAATGAGAAATTTAGTTTCGAACGACACCGGGCGCGAAGTATGTATGTATTCGTGAGAGCTGTCGACGTTAGTTCAGATGGTTCGTGGAAGTAATCTGTTGACTTAACAATCGCGGAACCTGGAATTATGTTTATACTGTGTAATTGAAATATTATTGTATTGTCATATTTCGGTTAAGTTTTACAAAAAGTAGCCATTAAAGTCCTGTATATAGGATCCCAAAATCACAAAACTGATGAATAATGTATGAATTGTGCAAAATTTACGAAATGTAAACGTACGGTAGCAAACTCTCAGAGAGAAAGTAAGTGAAGTTTGCTACTCACCAGGAATGTCGCATTCGTCTCTCTACATTGTATATTGAGAATGATTCGTAAATAGTGCGATAACGCGCCGAACGGCATTTTACAGAATTGGGCGTGAATTGCGCCTCGTATTGATTTTACTCCACCTTTGCGCTCGTCACTACTTTTTAAACGGATTCTTAATTTATTGAACTTTGCCTAGCTGGCTGGCCTTTGTTCATTTTGCGTAATTATTACAGTGTATTTTTTCTTACCTGGCATTTTTGTAAACTGACACAATTTACATGAAATCGTGAGTTACGAAGAATATGTAACTAATGAACTACCTTAAAGTACACATACTAAAAACCACAATTTCATGCTAAAATTAATAAAAATCCTTAAAATAAATTACGTAAATGCACAGATTAAAATTTATTTACTTTGTCATTTACATAATGATGGGACGTAAGGAAAGTCAACGACAATAGATGGTAGAAGCCCAACTCTTGCTCGATCAATGAAAAGCGTTACAAAGTCGAGTTAAATAATAATCACATAGCAAATTTACAAAAAGTCGCCATAAAAGCAATTATATGTCTATATAATGGGTATATATGGTATGGTATGGGTAAAGTTAATAAATAAATAATAAATATATCTTTAACCGTGTGTCATCTGTGGCAACGACTACACTCTTTAAAAGGTCATCAATAGTTCTCTATGTGTTAAAGTCGTGCATAATAATTGTGCTCTTTTGTCAAGTAAGAAAAAATACACTATATCTATAGACCGAGGCGGTCGCCACTGTCCGGGACTGCCTCAGTGCAGCCCGGTGCGATTTCACGTGGCGCCAGAGCCCGCCCGACGGGATGCGTTACACCGACTGTCCAAACCTCGGAACCTTCGAGAAGCAACGAAGAAAGTTTATTTTTATAGAAGCGAAGTCGAGCGGACGCGGGAGGTTCTGAGCGGTAACGAAGACTGAACGTCTCGTGTAAAGTTTTGTAAGCGATATTCGGAGCCTAAATTAGCGTTGTGCGAGGTAATGTCGTGAGGCTTAGGAGGGCGCGCACATCGGCGACCCTTATTTTTCAATAAAAAGTAAAAAACGTGTTTCGAACACAACAATCTTGTCTTTTTATTTCACGCTTTCGATTACAGAAACATCGAGTGGGTTAAGTATATACTTCAATCTTCGAGAACACTGAGGCTAGACAGAGAGAGAGCCCTTAAACATTTCTGATGTGTCGCGTGTGCATCCTTTGCACTCCGTGCATTGCGCTCCTGACTTCCTCCAAAAAGGAGGCCGAATTGTGTACCGTCGTTCCGCCTAGGATGACCTTCACGCCGGGGTTCGCCCGGTTTATCTGGTGAACGCACAACGCCTCTTCGTACGTTGCGCCCCCCACGACGAACACGATGACCTCCTGGGGTCGCCTGCTCGAGATGTCTTCGCCTCCTACGGCGGGGTATAGGTTCTCGCGTAGCTTGCCCTTCAGTAGATCGTCCAAAGTGTCTTTCAACAGAGGTGTGTGTTGTGTGTAGATGTTTTCTACGCCGCTCAAACCCTGCAATGCACAGGTCGTATCAACTAAGTACTAATTCGATGCAAGAGTAGACTGCCATGCTTCAAGCGAAAACGAAAACGAACCTTAAAGAACCTCTTAGTTATTTTAGCCGCATCCTGCAATCCGAACAAGTCGCTCTGCCTAGAATGCGCTCCGGCATACTCCAAGACGAGCACCGCCGCCCGCGCGGCTGCCTCGCCCCCCCGCGCGCGCAACGTGTCCACCAGCGACGCCAGAGCGTTATTCGAATGTTTCTCGTAACGCAAGGCGTACAAGGCGACCAACTTTACTAGATCGTCGATTCGCACTTTCTCGTTGCCTAGGAGAGCCTTCACTCGCTGAAAACGACATCACATTAATACCCATTTCGGTAGATAAAGAAAGGAGGCCGACATTATTTTCCCTTTCACTGTCTGTGAACGGAGGCAGAACTCATTTATCGAGTACGCAGAGCTACGGCACCGTACTACGTTCTATCTAGCTAAATACAACAACACGAACAAGAGTCTTGTTGAACATATAAATTGAAGACAGAGAGAGAGTAACCTGCAAATGCTTAGCGTGGTCAGTCTGACATGCCAACTCTTGCTCCAGTTCGGATACTTGCAGCAGCTCATGTCGGGCCACGTTGGCAGACAGCTCGCCCACCACCGTCACGTGCTTGGTAACTGTTCCGCACATTTTCTGGAAATTAACATTCGTCGTAAAAAAGTGTTGCATATTACAAAGAACTGACTAAAATTTTATAGAATAAAAGAAATAGGGACTTTTTATATATGTATATCACATATGTGGTCGTAGTCAGGTACGATTTGGCCGTCAGAGTTGATTTCAAAAGTTACCTTAAAAAGAGGATAGGTCTCAACAAAGTTCTTCATATCGGCGATGCTCTCCACTTTCTGCTGACTCTTGGCCTTTTTCTGGAACTCGTCCATCAGAGATTTGATTGTCTGCCCGATCTCTCCAAAGTTCGAGTATAGATTCTGTCCACAAGGGGTGTAAACTTGGTACAGGTGGTTTAAAACTCTTTCTTACAAAATGCAATAACTAAAGGGCAAATACCTTAGCGTAGAAGTCATCCTGTTCAGCAGATAAAACCACTTCCCTCAAATCTTTATGTACTTCGGGTACGTGTGCCAGACTCACACGATTATTGTTGATCGTGAGAAGTTCGTGCACCATGGCCTGGTATGTCCACTGCGACAGATTTGCGAAATTAAAAACAGTTCAAACACAATTAGCTGTAATTTCCTAAGCCGGAGGCATCTGGTTCGCCGCGAACGAGGCGGCTCGGTAAACACACCTATTCTTTATATCATTGTCTTTCGGGCTGTTCGGCCGATGTGAGCGAGAAGAGGTTCTCGATGTTTCTTAATTCTTCGAGCAATCGAGGAGTCAACATCTCCTGATGATGCCGCCCACACGTGATGGCGAAACGACCTATCGGCCGAACAGCCCGAAAGACAATGATGGCCTTACACAATTTATTACACCTATTCTTTGTTAAGAATGCTGACCCAGGGATGCAAACCTGATGTAATAACGGCGTCACAGGGTCGTCTCGCCTGTCCAATATTAGTAGCTGAGGAGACACGTCGGCGTATGGTATGTTGTTATCCATGAGCGCAGCCTCGCGTCTCACGAGCTCCTTCACGCGTTCAGCAAGACGAGAGCAGACCGTAGACCCTGTGGCGTATCTAATGATGGGACGTTTCTTTAAGGACAAAAACAGAGCAAGCAAGCCTTGGGAACATCGCTGAAGGTGTTGCTGATTCCATGACGTACCTGTAAGAGCAGCATTGGCATTACGCGTCTGAGCTAGGTATATACACAATGAATTAAAGCATTTTATTAGATTTGTCCAAAATAGTATTTCATACCATGTAAACAGGCGGGTATATTGAAAGAGAAAAGATGACGATCCACAGCTAAATAATCTGCAAAGACTTCTTGTACCTCTCTCACAGATTCCTGCTGGTCACATTCTGCCAGAGTCTTTACGTCTGACTTTGATATAACATTGCTGAAATCTAAAATGCACTACATTAACTGCCATGAGTAATTAAAGAAATAAGTTGTGACTTATTTCTTTTCTTTACTTTTTATAGTTATAAATGTTAAATTCCATTAACATCTGTAATTATATTGTAATAAAACTGAGCTACACTTACAAACATAATAGACTCCATATTTAGGGCATCTCAGCTCTCGGCAAAATAATGCCAAGTTCTCAGAGGTAGGACGCAGGAAGACTATGCATTTCATGTGTTTTAAATTGTCCCATTTGGTCACACTGTCTATTCTTTCAAACAGGTAAACTTCTTTTTGCAGAATTTCAGACTGGCTAAACACCATGCTGACTATACTTGTCTAGAAAAACAAATTATTAACTGTGACCACAATTACATTAACAGGATATTGTCTGTTTAAAATGGCATATAATCTGCAGCATCTAAACAATATATCTGCCCAAAACTAAGTAATAGTGGGCATAAATACTGAAACAAATATTGAAGAAAATTATATGGATGCTGTAAGGTACTTCATATATTTTGCTAGCTTCTATGATAGATAGAAAACGTTTCTCAAAAGAATCTACAATAAGCAGCTTACAAAAGCAACTTTGGAATTCTGAGGTATTATAGTCTCAAGATACTAGTATTAAAGAATTTGCCAAGGAAAGACAATTACGAAAACTGGAGACACTTAGCACACTATAGGCCATCATGTATTTTCTTGTCTATACTTGGCCAAGGCCCAAGAGGCTTTAGGCTCTTACACAGTGAAAGATTAAAATGACACGATTGCATTCGCTTACCGTCTCCTTATCCATTAGTATCACTTTCATTCCCGGCCCGCTTTCCTCTGTCATTTTGGTTATATACATTTTTACTGCTTGTATCACGTTCATTTTGAATTAAACGACTGCAAGACAGTATGCGATCAAACATTCAATTATAACAAGTAAAATTATATTTCACTCCATTAAAACAACATTTGATAACAGGGAATCTCATACGGCAAAGAATTCAGTTTTTAGTATCACAGTAAGTATTCAATACTAAAATAGATTAAATAAGCCGTTCTTTTAATCCCAATTCCCAAAACTACTTAATTTTTTCTTAGATTTCAATTTTCAATAACATTTATGATAAAAATTAAAAATTCGTAATTGACACTGTCATTGTCAAATGAGTCTTTAGGGAGTGAACCGTCATGTGTCACTAAACTTCATAAAAACAATATTGCCAGTTCTATAGCAATGTCAAATGATATCGATGTCGTTCGTCAACTAGCAACACATCAGTTATAATCGCGTAAAGGTCGGCCGGGTCGTGCTGAATAAAAATTAACTCTAAGGAAAAATCTGACTGTACTCCTTATTAATTACAACTCTAGCCATGTTCTCACGCGCAATGAAACCTTTAGCGACGGTGGCGGTTCAGAATGGTGCCAAGACTTTCTCCACTTCAAGCCAGGTAATCCCCTACTTCGAAACTTGGATTCCCCAGCTTAACCTTGAATTGCGTTTCTTTCCTATATCTAATTATCACAAAACGATGAAAACCTTATAAAACCATCTGAATTTGTAATCAACATTTGATAAATTGGTTACGTGACAAACTGAATCTCTTATCAGAACAATTACAAAGTCGTGGTCGCTGGCGCGGCCGGTGGAATCGGTCAGCCGCTCGCTTTGTTACTGAAACAGAACCCCTTAGTCTCGAGACTAGCATGTTACGACATCGCCCCGGTGACCCCTGGAGTAGCAGCAGATCTTTCCCACATGGACACCCCGGCCAAGGTCACCGGTCACAAAGGACCTGAAGAACTGCCCTCGGCCATTGAAGGTACCTTTAATTTGACAATTATATTTTGTAGGTTATGATATTATTACATAATATCTTTTCCAACAAATTGTGGATAAGTATACGTAATCTGTTCACTGAGTTCTCAAGAGATGTAGAATAACAATATCTCAATGCTATATTGCAATTATGGAATGAGTTGTTCTGTCATTACTGAAGGATTCATTTATTAATACTGATCGATTAAGTTTTTAAAGATGAATCGTTATTATACATATATTTTAAGTTGGTTTTTCCTATATATAAATGTCTGTTAACATTTTAGAAATAATGTTAAATGGCTTTAATTCTGCACGATTGTCTGAATGTAGACCACCCTGTCCGTAAGGTGTCTTTAACAAACATTGTTTAATATTATTTGTAATAATATTGTTTTAAAATATATTACAGCAAGTTCTATTTGATAAGAGTAATATCAGTGAATGTGTCACTTCTGATAAGACTACTGACCAGGCAAAAATGTTGTATTTCATCACAACTCCCAGAATCATCATATACGGATAAATAATGATAAGTGTATTAATTTAAGAAACTTAAATTCTTATCAAAACCTAAGCTAAATACTAACTTATACTTGCTATATATGAAATGGATTTAATAACTTACCGTTTTGTTACAAATTCAGCCCTCCATTGTATTTTTAAGGTGCCGATGTAGTTGTAATCCCTGCGGGAGTACCCCGCAAGCCCGGAATGACCCGTGACGATTTGTTCAACACTAACGCGTCCATAGTGCGCGACCTAGCGCAGTGCGTGGCCTCCAAGGCACCTAAAGCTCTTCTCGCCATCATCACAAACCCAGTTAACTCCATGGTCCCTATTGCTTCAGAGGTTCTTAAAAAGGTATGCTATTTTTTGCACAAATGATTTGCAGCCTTTTGCAGGTTTAAGACATTCAGGTGTCGACCTACAGAATAAGATTTCCATGCGGCTACCGTCTTTGTATGTCGTACAGTATATCTATCATTGATAATTCCAGGCCGGCGTGTACGACCCGAAACGCGTGTTCGGCGTGACCACCCTGGACGTGGTTCGCGCGGCGGCCTTCATCGGTGAGATTAACGGGGTAGACCCTCGCTCTGTTACCATTCCTGTCATTGGTGGTCATTCCGGTGTGACTATTATTCCTCTGCTCAGCCAGAGCCAGCCTGCCGTAAAACTGACGGACCAGAATAAGATTGACGAGCTCACCAAAAGGATACAAGAGGCCGGAACTGAGGTACCTCAACTCAACTCTGATATCAGATTCAGAAAGCCTTTAATATTGTATTTCTTATATACTGTTTCTTTTTTCAGGTGGTAAAGGCAAAAGCTGGAGGCGGTTCGGCAACTCTGTCGATGGCATATGCTGGAGCTCGGCTCACTAACTCACTGCTCAGAGGACTTAACGTAAATATCTTGACACTTGTGGCATATCTATCTCGACAATGCTTATCAGATCTTAGTAGAGGCAAATTCTTACGACTAATCTCTATTTAAGGGAGAATCAAACGTCGTGGAATGCGCGTACGTGAAATCGGATCTCACCGAGGCCGCCTACTTCGCAAACCCGGTGCTGCTCGGCAAGAACGGATTAGAGAAGAACTTGGGCTACGGCAAACTAAACTCTTACGAGCAACAGCTGCTCAAGGCGGCCATGCCTGAATTGTTAAAGAACATCAAGACCGGAGAAGACTTCGCAAAGAAGTGAAAAGGCCCGGGTGAGGGCCGCCAGACCAAGATTTCGGAATTAGTCAAGAGAAGTAGACTTCAATGATTGTCACCTTGGAAAGTAGAATGTCGACGAACGGTCTGGTCATCGATAGAATGATTTAGTGTAAGAATTGTAGTTGAAACGTCTGCTCTGTATAAAAACAATCAAAACTATTTATTTTATTTTATTTTTGTATTTGCATTTTTTAGAATCTTTTCCTGCCGTTTCGCTTCGTCACAAAGTGGCGTCGTGAGTGTTTGTATATATGTACGATGTTTGGTTAAATGGTTTGAGTGAAATTCTGAATAAAGTGTCTTTTTAAGTCAACATCTTTATTTTCCTGGATTCGCTACTGACATTTTATTAGTCTTCTACATAGATATAGCTCCGATGAAATCACACACTTTTCTGTACACCCTAATGTGAGATTGATTTTCGTAAAACTCGATGTAAGTTTCGATCACTAGGAGCACTAAATATGCGCAGAACACTGTAACTCCAGTCCAAGTCGACCTTAGTACCGCCGCAGTTGCGTCGCAATCGACGGCCGACTTCCATCTTTAAGTGATATATTTCTAAATATTGAACATCTATTCTGGTTGCGTTTTGGCTCGCGCTCAATCATATGCGCAGTCGCAAGATTACTTCGTTGGCGACCTTTACTATAAGGCTACACTCAGATGACAAGCGATCGACGAGCGTTCACAACTACAGACATTTAATTCTAACCGTATGCGCTATCGCTCGGCGCTATAGGATCATTAGTTAGACAGATGAATTTTCGGACACCGGACGACCGTAACAACTCGCCGATCGTAGTCTGGACGTAGCCTAACAAAGCACTAGAAAAAAAACAAATACCAACATAAAAATACAATAAAATACCGAAGCAGCGAAGAATAGGTTGTGAATCATATGTAAAGGAGCTGAAACAATGGTAGACGTTTGATGTCGGCAGCTGTATCTGTTTATTTGAAAGCATCGATTAGGGCATGTGGCCGAATGTCGTTACTGCACTCTGACGAAGTCGCGGGCGACCCTTTTTCGGAAATTAAAGAAAATAACAAAATACTCTGATTCTTATTTATTGATTTGTCCTTTCCGTACTTGAAGATCGGACGTACATGGATTATCTTTCCTTTCGTCTACTTACATTACATTACAAGTTTATAAGAAATCACAATGTGTAGCCGCGAGCCGGCCCCGCGCCCCGCACGCGTCCGCGATCGAATCGCAGTAGATCAGTCGAGTCGAGAAAGGCAAACGTAACGAAAGTAGTAAGTGGCAGTGACGTGTTTTCGCATAACAATAACAATTCGTGAAAAATCGTCTATCGAGGGTAGTCGGGGCGACGCGTGCGCGCCGGGGCCGCGGACGCACACACCAACACACATAGCCCGCTCGCACACGTTCAGACTGACTCCGACTCAAAAATGTCTATCGAACTTATATTTACCTGTATAATTACAAATGCACAGTATGTATACATAACGATGACCTTACACTTTTACAATATGTATAGTTTTAGCGTCGCAACACGAGACGGGCCCGCGCCGCGGCGCCGCTTAAAACAAAAGAACGATGCGCTATTTACAGGAACGTGAAATGAAAAGCTACGCGTATACTAACCGTGTCGTGACGTCATCGCTGCGCGGGCGCGTCCGACCCGCGCCCCGAGGAATCTGCGAATTTACAAATGTACAAGCACTCGGCGCCCTCAACGGACGATCGTCGGCGATCGTGATCGAGACGGAAGACTTGTTTCCAGCTTACTACCACTCTACGCGCTACGAGTACGGGGCGACGAACTGCGCGTCGCTCCTATTATCACTAAGGGCAGATTCCTCTCGCGGCAGTCGGGCGCGGCGGAAAGCACTACTTCTACGGAACATTATATCACTTGAGAAAGTCTTATAGAGTAGAAATTCGTTGAGATACACAATATCCAAATTCACCGCTTCGAATAGATCTCTCGCACGTCCGCACCATTCCAATAAATTAATCCGCCTCTAAAACGGGCCGAAGCGCGATCCTATCTATGTACAGATTTCACTAATTAGGTAATTTCATGTTTAATAATACAGTTTAATAAAAACTTACAGAATAAGAATGTACAAATTGTTTCTATATATATATCGTTCGAAGCGCGAAGAAGCGTTCCTCGTGCGAGAAACCTACCGCCGCCGCTCCTCACTTCCGCGAGAAGCGAATGACGCTCGAGCGCTCTTCGCGCGATCCGGCGCCGGGCTCCGCCTCGTTCGCTATGTTGAAGCACTCCAGCTTGAGCCGCTCCTTGATGCTGAGCGGCTCCTCGGAGGCGACGTAGGCGTTAGCGCTGGTGGTAGACCTCTGCAGGTCGGTAATCTTCTTTACTTTAATATATCTTATGTTATAGCATTTAGCATTCGAGTTGAAATGTCTATTTTCGCGCCTCTTCGCACTGGGTTCGTCACGTTTTCGATTATCCGCTCTATGTACATCTCGACGCTCTGCGGCAGCGGCACGCGTGGCGTCGGCCGCTTCGCGAGAGCGTCGTCGACCACTGCGACGCGCTTCGTTGACGTCGCAGTGGCGTCGAGGGCGCTAGGAGTCGGTGGTGGGGGCGCGCGCCGGCGGATGTCAGTCCTCGTCCGAGAGGGGCTCGTACTGCGCCGACATGAGGGGAGCCGGCTCGGGCGCCGCCGGCCCGCTCGGGGGCGGAGCGCTCGTCACCACGCCGCCCGAGGGAGGCCCGCTGCTGGCTGTTAAGTTGGACATTTAATTAAATGATCTATTCACTATTACTTGTACAAATACTACTTATTAAAATATGTCTGAATTAACTGTTATACTGCTCCTTTAATTTGCTAAAACACTAAGCTATAAACAACTGATCGATTACTAACGGTCGGCCGGGGTGGCGACGTTGAGCGCCGAGTAGGGGTAAGTGTAGGGCGTGTTGAAGGGCAATTTGGTCTCGCCGCTGAAGGGCAGCTTCGCGTCGGAGTCGTTTCGCATCACGTCTACGATCCGCGCAGTCACGTAGTCGTAGGCCGTCAGCACGCCGCATCTCACGCCGCTCACCCCGCTCACGCCGCTCGAGAAATGTCTGTTGTCGCTGCGGCTGAAACACATTCACTCGTTTTCAGAAGCCGTCCTAACGTACAGTATTCGACCAAGCGCTGTATAGGGCCGCTCGTCACCTGGCCGGCGGGTTGTCGGTGGGCGAGACGGGCTCGAAGTAAGAGTGCTTGTTGTCTCTCCGCCACTCGTCGACCGAGTTCGCCGCGCTGGTGACGACCGCGCCCGGTCCGCTCGCCGCTGCGCCCGACACGCTACTGGCCACGCTACTCGGTTGGTAAGAGTCTGCGTTCGGGAGTAGCCGGTTACTGGAAAATAGATCAACTTAGCTTAGCGAATTCAATTTCCATCATAACGTGACACCCAAAGCCGGATCGCAAGTCGACGTACTTGTGGTGAATGAGCGCGGTGGTGTTGGGGCTGCTGAAGTCCCTGACAATGATGTTGGAGGCGAGGTCCCCCAGCTTGATGCTCGTGGTGTGCGCCGCGCTCGTCATCGGTTGCTCGTCGCGCCTCTCCGTCCCCGCGGGGCCTCTCTCGGGCTGCTGACCGCCCGCGTCGCTCTCGCGAATTATCTTTCGGAAGCGACGACAGTTAGGAACGCCAAACATTGGACAAAAGCCTAAAAAGGGCCTTAAGAATTAACACTCACGGGAAATCTCTGATCTGAAGTCTGACTGATCTGATGCGTGATAATAGCGTTTATGAGCGACGCAGCTGTCAGGGTGCCGTCGGTCGCTCGGCCTCGTTCCGCTACGGGCGCACCACCGGGCACGGGCGGTCCGGCGGGCGCGCCGGGTGCGTTGCCGGCCACGGGAGGCCCGCCGCCCACACTAGAACTGCTAACTGTCGCCGCGCAACTCACTTGCGGGCCGCGGCTGCAATCGGTGGAAAGTAAAAGTAGTATTAAGCATGACCGACCTTTTTCACAACGAAGGAAGTGCGTCTGAACTCACCTATCCTTCCTTTCGAGCGTTTGCGCGAGCGCCGCGCGCGGTTTTCCCGCTATGCTGTACGCTGCGCTGTTGTTACTAAATCGTTTGTCATCTTGACTCGAAACTACCTGCTGTGAAAATCGTGTTAAAGCGGTATTTAGATGTTATCCTACGTAAGTATTCATCGCATGCTATCGAAGGGGCCTCAAAGTACCTGCGGATGCGGGTGGTGGTGGTCGTGCATCATCTGCGGGTGCGCGGGTCGCTCGTCTATCACGTAGCGCCTCGTGCCCATAGACACCAGACGTTCACGGCTGCGTTCGGAAACGAGGTTCGTTAAAGCGAAGTTTTCTTACTAACTCGATATAGGATAAGAGTTTCGTTACCTATCCCTTGGCGGCTGTTGGGACTGTCTTTCTCTATCGTATGGTCTCCTCTCCATATCGGGCGGGTAACCGGCGGCGGCGGCGCTTGACCCCACGTATTTCTGGTTTGTCGGAAACTCTCTACTGTTCCTGATTAACGTATCAAAATATTAACATAATCTATTGATGTGCAAGAAGCAATCAAAGTCAAAGACTGCATTGACCCACAAAAGGATACCATAAGACATTACACTATGGAAGTAACTGAAGTAGACAAGCTTGGCTGTATTTTCATCAGTAAGCTGTCGTATCTTCTTTACAGCAAAGGCTGCAAAGCTTAGTTAGTTCGAAAGATGTTTAATGTGTTTACAATCGAGAGTTATAACCAATGCGTGTTCATTATTGGTAAAGATGCGCACTCACCTGATATCGTGATGCTGTTGGTGTTGATGCTGCTGATGATGCTGGAGCTGGTGGAGCATGGCATCGGAATCCGGTTCTCGTGAGCGGGGAACCGGCAATGCCGCGGCCGCCGACGCCGCATTCACCAGAGAAGTGAACGCTTCGTGACCTGATTCGGGAACAATGAGAACAATCGATCATTCAGTTTCTTTCGAACTGACAATGAGCAATAAGACAGGAGACACACTGACCGGGCGGAGGCACGGGGTGCGAGTACGTATGCGAATGCCTCTGAATGACCGACACTGCGTCTCGATCCCGCCTGATCTGGTGTATTTGGTGCTGCTGCATCGGTTGGTGCTGTTGGTGTTGATGCTGCTGATTTGCTGGTGCTGTTGGTGCGTCTGGTGTTGCTGGTGGGGCTCTCGATCTCTTCGCGCACCCGGGTGCATTTGTTGCGACGTAATGAAATCCGTTAACATTATCTGGCGCCGCTCGAGGCCATAGGGGCCGCGCGCCACCGCGGTGTTTGTCGGCTGCAAATGACACGTTGCACATTACGATATGAATGAAATAATGAAGAGTGTTTGGTGCGATTGCCGTACCGTTGAGAAGGATTGCGGAGACTGGGGTCTCGGTTGATTGGCTGCCCCGTAGTACCCTCCGCCGGGACTTCTCCGCCTGTCGAAGTAGCGTTTGTCCGGCAGATGGTGCGGAGCGTGTACCGGAGTCCCCGCCGTGATAGAGCCGGTCTTAGGATCCGGCGGGGTCCTCTGCGCCTCGAATCGGCTTTCCACAGGGGTTCCGAGGGTGATGGAACCTTTAGGGTTGGGGAGTTTCATCGCGGGGCGCGGAGACGCGACCGGCTTGGGTTTTGCATTGTATTGGGTAGGCGACTCCCGCTCGGGCGGCGGTCGGTAGCTCGGCTGGTACTCCGTGCTTCGATATGGCTGAAAATGTGTACCAAATATTACGACAATGCTTTGTCTGTATACACTTAACCTTGAAAATTTAATTTCATTCTACAAATGTATACGTACGGAAGGCGTTGGATGTCGTTCGAGTCGCGGCCTCTTGACCGTGAGATCTAGGAGTGAGTCTGCTTGAGTGGCGTTAGGGGCAGAGGCGGGCGGTCGTTCCACTTGCAGCAGAACTAATTCGGGAGCGCTCTCTGGCGGTACTGGCGTGATGGTGGCCCCTCGGGGCGAAACAGCAGCGTTGCTGTGGTGCGACCCGCTCACCACGGTCAGAGTGGCCAGTTCATGGTTGGCCTGCTGTTGCGGCTGTTGCTTAGGCGGAAGTGAGTGCAGGGGCGGTCTAGAGTTCTTCATTAGGCTGACCTCGATCATGTTCGATACTACGTCGCGAACTGTCAGCAGCGGGTGTGCAGTTACACAAGGAGTCGAACTCGCCACTGTCACCGCGCTGACTCCGCTAACTGCGTTTACAACGCTCGCCGCGCTAACTCCGTTCGCGGCAGTCTAAGGTAGGAGAAGAGGTTACAACATCTGCAGCTAGGATTCGACGGTTTTTGATTTGTGTTTAAACTCACCTTCGCACTGGGCGCTTCGTTTTCCTCGTCAGCAGTCTCCGTCGCGGAGGAGTCGTACTCATCTCTGCGGTGTCTCCTGGGGGCCACGGCGTCCGTCCGCGGTCCCGGAAGGGGGGGCGGCCGAGGTGACCCCGCGCTCGCCGTGTCCGTGTCCCCCGAACTGACGAGACTGTCGTCCGAATCGCTGCCCTTTATCGGCTGTCTCTCAGTCAGCGACGTGTCGAGCTGGAGTTTTCTTCTATACGTGAAGTAAAAAGCTTTAAGGCTAGCGGGCGGGCGACCGCTGGCGGTAGCCATCTTGTCCCAGGAGGTGCCATACTCCCTCAGGAAGCCCTTGAAGCGAGAGATCTCCTCCTCGGTCGGTTCCGGCGCTCCGCCTCCCTCTATCGCGTCCAATCGTCTCGTTATTCGCTTGAAACACGTGAGACAGCATTTGCTGAGAGTGCTCGGGATTTCTGAAAGACCAAATCCCTCGTTAGACCGCAGGGAAACTTATGCTCCGCTCTGTTTCGTCGATATGTGATCGTGTACTCACTGAACTCGTCGACGATGGGCTTCTTTGCGTCGAGGGACAAGTCGTGCCACCGGGGCGGCAGATGGCGGAGGCGCTTGGTGCGCGGGTTGGAGCACGTGCGGACGGTGCACCTGCTCCGTCTCGCTCGCACGAACTGGCAGTGGCAGCCCTCGCACACCTTCTCCCCGGCCGAGGCGCCGTCGAGGCCGTACTGCTTCGCGTTCGACGGTGTGACGCACCTCGTGGCGTTCGCGGTGAGGCAGATGGCGCAGTCGCCCGCTGACACCGTCGTCACGGTGGCCGACGTGGTCGTCGACGACGGCGTGCTCGTGCGTTCCACCACCGCTGTTGGAATCGAAAATTAACAAAATATAAGTACCTACACAACAACTAACTACACAACAAACAAACTCTGTACGGACGCAATATTAAGGTTCCCGGCGGGCCCGGGCGCGATCGGCTTCGTTAATTATTCCGCCGTAATTCTATTGCAGCCGTCCCGTTTTACCCGAGCCAGGTTCAAACTGTATAGTAAATATCCGTAGTGAGCTTTGTTTAATTCGCACAGAGCAGCGGATTAGTCAGCTCGACTGCGAGTTTATTGAGCTAACCGCAACGACTGCAGTTCTCGAGACGTTGCTTGGCAAATTAGCAAATTAGCGATCGAGATGAGAATCGTACGGAAGGGCGATACAAGAGCGACAGAGCGACCGTTAATCACGATTATAGCGTGTAAATGCACAATAATGAATATTTGAATCCGCCCGCAACGAGCCCGGGATCATCCAATTAATCTCTCAATTAGCGATGTTTGAACAAGAGCTAATTGGATCCGGCTCTTTGGCTTCGCTCATTAAACCCGCCACAATTCAGCACTTATTCCGACGCTGTTTGAACAAGATTAGCTAACCGTTCGCGTCCACTAAACGTTGTCTTTACTTTGCCATCCGACGAAGAATCCATCAGCGAAACTTTTGACGATCACATTCAACTACAATGGCAAAAGGGCTCGCTCGTGCGAGGGTAGACAGACGCGGCGACTCAATTCTCCGATAGAAGCCGAGAACTTGGAATCGTCGCTTATTTGCTTGAGCCGCGGAGCGTGACAATTTAACGAGCTCTCGCAGATTCTGTTTATTCTGTGAGCAAACAGCGGAGACATTTCGCAGATTAAACGCACGAGCCGCTCTCCGCTAGCGTTTCGTGTCGTACGATATATAATAGAGACGGGTGCGGGCGATCCGTGCGCGCATTTAAATCGAGATGAGACGGCAAAGGGCGTCCGCGCGACGTTAAGCCGGCCTGACGTTGATCCCGGCCTCACAGAGAATAGCTGATCGGTCGCCGAGCGCTCGCTAATTGGATTGCGTGCATTATTACGATTGCGGTCCTTCATCGCGAACAATCGTCCTCGAGCGCAAAGACAGTGGAGCGGGAGCCGCCGCGGTCCCGCGGGCGCGAGCGAGGAGCCCGCGGCGAGGGACATCTAAGTGAATTGAGTGTTTGCCGAGAGAGGAATATTTCATAGCTCTCCGGATCTTTTGAAAAATTGTCAAGCTCCATGTTTTATTAATGAGCTCCGAGCGAGACGTTTCGCTTCGCGTCGCTTTCATTAAGCGACGGTACATCGCTTAACGATCGATTTTTCAATAATCATCCGAATAGCAGACGAATTCGTGTAAACCAACGGACGGGACATCGTTTAACATTTCATGAAAGCGGAGGCACAACCCTAGTCCGCTTTCGAAGCCCGGCGCCATCCCTGATCGCGGTGAGCGCACATATAAAGCGCCGCCGAAGATTCCCGCGCTCAGTCCGTCGCCGCCAGGCTCGCGAGATGCTGTCCCTGTACCGCGCGTGGCTCGGGCCGAGTCCGTGCGTGGCGCGGCCGGCCCCGCCGCCGGGCGCGCACCGACCAGTGCCGAGGCGGGCGAGGGCGCCTTCGCCGCCGGCCACGCCGCCGCCGCCCTCGCCCTCTTCCTCCGCCTCGAGCGAGCTGGACGTGGAGCGCATCGAGGCCCCGGAGCCCCCCAAGAGGCAGACGGCGGTTCTAGACGTCGCGTCGTGCGACGGGCCCGTGCGCTTCAGCCGCGTCCCGAACGCGGCGTGGCGCGCGTCGACGCCCGAGCGCGACTGGTCGTGCCGCCACCGCAGAGCCGCGCGCGCCTCCATCCACTACTACCCTTGCAAGACATGCGGCTCCAAGTTCCCCTCCTACTACTTCGTGCACAAGCACAGGAAGAGGTGTCACGCGGACGAGGCTACGCGCGAGTCGCCGGAGCCGTCCACGTCTAGCGCTTGAGCGCTGTTTGACGTGACCAGTGAGTGTTTGTATCGTTTAAGTGAAAATTACCTCTTTCTTGTGCGCCGCTGCAGCGCCGGTCGCGTAGCTTTTACGTTGTCGTAATTATGAAGGCCAAGCGCGTCGATCGTCGTTAGTCGTAGTTAATTAATTATTGAATTACGTTCTATAACAGTTACGTGTCGACTTTAAAAAAGGATGTCTGAATATATGTTATTGAAACTGAAGAATTGTTTTATTTAATTCTAAAAAACAAGTTAATTTAAATGAAAACACCTTAACAAGTCGTCACACAATATACGCATATGTACTATGTAGGTTTACAGTAAAGTGCTAAATCATCGCGTCACGTATACGTATACGACATTTGTTTTAGGCGAGCTCTAAAAATGTATATTATTACGAGTTTTACCATTTTTTAATGACAGAGGGGGACAGACGAGCATGGGGGGTTTACTTGACAGTGGCTATAATAGATAAATAAATAAATAAATTGCTACACTTAGACCGACGAACCCGTTTCATTCTTAAATTGGATTCTTACTCGTAACTAGTGACAAAAGAAAGAGATCAGGACATTGGAACTATTCCCTCAATACAGAAATAGAGTAAATTGATTTTTTGTTTTATTGCAGAGTCCGATAAGGATAACACCGGACCTAATGATGGGCTGATTTTTCATTTATAGGGGTCGCATTTTCAATCATATTTGAAAACGTAACGCGTGGCGTACAGAGTAGTCATTTAGGGCATCAAAATTCATTTTTGCAAATTCCTCCTCATCTTTATAAATTCTAGCTGTTACCCACCCACGACGTCGTCCGCGTCCCGTTATTCTTGCAAAAGTAAGCTTCCAAGATACACATATACTGCCGGGGACATTTTTTTGATCATTTGAACAAGAATCATTGTTTCGTACATATTATTTGTGTATCTTGAACCGTTTTCGTAGCGTACGCCACGGATCAAAGATAATTTGCGCCGTTTTTCCACAAACAGTTTTTTTAATTCGAACCAGTAGGAATTAACATTAGGTTTACATTATTATTTAGGTTTTTTTTACCAAGCCATTTTGTACTCTTTTAGATTTTAAGGGTTTTTTAAATATTATTATAAATATTTCTTTAAATTTGTCATTATTTATTCAATTATATGTACAGATAGGGAGATTCATAGTCGTACAACATATATTTAGTAGTATTAAGCAAATTGTAATTTTTTTTTAAAATCTTAATTTCCTTCTTTTTCCTTCTCATTTCCGTAAATTAACCCGTTATAGCGATGGAAGCAATCTGTAAGTGCTATGTAAGGCTGTTTGATTGTACGTTCAAAATAAATAAATAAATAAAAAATATTTGTACAGTCATAGTTACTTAAGTCTGAAATAGTTAATTGCGCATAATTTTTAGTTATATATAAATTTAACGTAATGTTGTACGAATTTTAATTAAATAAAAATAAATGTAGTTCCCGAGATTATCAAACCGCGTTCTTTACCTTAATTTAAATATTAGTGTAGATGAACATGACATTACAGTGTTTTTGTAAGTAAATTAACTCGAATAAATAATATATCGGAAAGAAGCTTATATTGGTTTCATATCGTTCGGTCGTATCGCAAATGAGTGTAAAGGCTAGGGCAACTTACCAGGCTCGAGCGTGGGCGTGGGCGGCCGTGTGGGCTGCGGCGTGGGCGGCGCACTGCCCGAGACACTCGCTCCGCTCGTCACCGCACACACGTTTGAAACTTGACTCGACGTTGTCTGCACAGTAAGCATTCGTTACTCCTCCGAGAACCTCAAGTAAAATTATGTGATAAAGATTTTTTTATTTAGAGTGATTTGCTGGGGAGAGAAAGACGTTGGGAGTTTCAGAGGAACTCCAGAAAGGGAGTTCCTCGCGTACTGTCGTCTTAGAGCCTAAAATGCGACAACATTCCGTAGTCGAAAGAAGGAAGCGCTCCGTTGTGAAAATCACTGACCGTTATGACCGACGTAGGTGCCGTCGCGTCCGTGCTGACGGGGCCCGCGCTGTCGAGGGCGGGCGGCGTGGCAGGCGGAGGCAAGGGGCTCCCGGGCGGCAGACTGATCGCGCTCACGCACACGCCTTCGCCAGACCCGCTCGCCACCGTCACTGACAGAATGCTCTGCCCACTAGTCACTTCACTCACTGGCACACCGCTGTTCGGAGTCTGTCCGCCGGTCTGAAGGGGCTCCGGCCCGAGGGCCGAGTCGGTGAGGGGCGGAACGCCCGTTAGACCTATGCTCGTGGCCACGGGCGCAGGGGGTGCCGAAGACGCCGGCGGAGGTGACGGCGGCAATGGAGGCGTCCGGCTCAACTCCGACCTGGCAAATGTCGACACTTTTACGATGTGTTTCCCGAAGTATACGTTTAGTTTATGAAATTAGCGAGGCTCTCTAAATTAGTGAGCCTCGGGCCTAAGGGCGTTCGTCGGTAAGGAAAGAAGGCGCCCGTTAATAGAGCGGTGGGTGGTAATTACCTCCGGGGCGAGCGTAAACAGTTCCCGTTGCCTCGCTATTCAATTAATCCCAACTTCGCCGCATTAACGTGGCGTTAATTTATTTAACTTATTTGTTGCGACGCACGCGTGACAGTTTCGTTATTCACTTGTGGGAACGATTCGAGCGACGTCGGGGCGCAAAAGGAGTGAATCGATGCGCAATATCAATAGCAAAGCGGGATTGAAAAAAGTGAATTCGGTGGGTCGCCCCCTTCTACCTCTTCCCCCTATCGGTGGGAGCTTTAATTAAGGCAATTAGAAAGATGGGCTGCAGCGTGTTTGCGTAAAAATCTAAACAAACCGCGTACTGCGAGAGGCTAGTGCTGGCGTGCGAACTGCGAAGATATGTCGATAAAATGAGCTTTTATATATACACATCGGCGCCATTCGGGGATAGGCATTATTCGATGTGGAGTAACTGAATTGTATCGTTTGATCCTATTTAGATAGTACCGAAGCGAAGTCGATCGAGTGGCAAAAGAACAAAGTGAATCATCGTGCATCGTTATCGTTGCGCGCGCGGAAGGGATCCGCCCGCCCCGGCTGCATCTCCGGGGACATTTCGACAAACACTACCGGGAGTGATTGTCAACACACGCACGAATATCGCGCCATTATTGTATTATCTCGTCCCGAGGCATCCCGCGAATCCCGCGGGACGTCGACAGATGAATGGACCCCTTTTAATGCGGAATAATATGACGTAATATATAATACGACGACGAGTCGGAATGGAAAATCGAGTAAAAGTCGCAGACGGAGAATTCAATAAGAAAAAGTCTGCAGAGTGGATCGGTAGAAAAATATGAATTTTAAAAGATTAATGAAATGGAGATCCTCGAACTCGTAGCGAGAGCGGAGGGCAAACAAACTGCCCCTCGGCGTGTGTTAAACACCGCGTTCTGACGTTTTATTCAAATTGCTTTATTTCTCCGACCTTCCGAACTCGGGTTTCGCCCGGACTACCCTCGCGAGGAGGTCATACCTTCGGGATAGTTGAACAACTCTAAGCGCAATAAATAAAGGGTTCGTGAATCACTGTAGCGATACGAATCGCGAGTTGAGCCCGAGCGCAGTTGTTGATACAACTGATTGAATTGCGTGTTTGCGCACGATATTTAAACTACGAATATGGATTTCATTTTAATGATATTTGCACTTTGCACTTAGCGCTAACCACTGTGCGGTAAACAAATCGTGACTTAAATCTGGAGTAAGCCTAGAGGGCTTTTTAGATTGACGCGCGTGTCCGATAGAGGGCGCTAAAACGAGTTATTATTAGAATACTGCGATAGTAATGAAATCGATGCCATAATTCTACTATACCTGGAAGGGTGCGCCGAGGGCGGTGCGTGGGGAGGCATCGGGATGCCGTTGAGGTCCGCCACCACCACCTCCTCCATAGGGGGCTGGTCCTTGTCCACTACTCTAGCAGAACCTGCGACGAAAGAGAAAGGATATGTAGGAACTCACCGTAGCGCGACTGAAGAAAACGTCGTCGTAACGTACCTTGCGATCTCTGCAAGCGGGTGGTGACCCCAGTGGAGACGCCGTGCACTAACTCGGGCTCGGGCGGAGGCCTGGGCCTCGCGTGCCTCCTGGGCCGAGGCTTTCTGAGTAGCTGCTTGTAGTTCTCGGCCTTCTTCGAAAGGTAGTAAAATCTGTGGGCACGAGCAAACGTTACCGATACGTGATATAATACGATGGCATCCTCTAACACAACCTCTGCGAGGAATGTGGCACGACGCGTACCTGACGCAGTCGCGAACGGTCTTCCTGGGCAGGAACGAGGCGATCTGCCCGAAGTTCTTGGGGTGTTGGAGGTACTTCTCTCGGAAGGCCTCCCTCTCGGCCGCCGTCCACACGTTCCTCAGTTGCAACTCCTTGTGCTCCGTCTCCATGTCTATGCAGCGCTCTACGTGAAGAATTATTGGCAAACGACTTTAGTAAATTCTATTTCAATCATTTTAGCCGTTTTGTTTCTAATGGTGTAAACTTTTGCGTACACTTTCGTTGCGAAGTTTAACTCGAACAGTTAATTCCATTGGAATTTTCGATCCCTAAGATTCCATATGTCTAAAATCACTGGGCCGTATGAGTGAATTCCAGTTTCACTCAATATTTCTATTATTAATTGTAAAAGAGTAACGTTCGGGTGTGCCTCACCCGATGTTAAGTTAGCGGTCTAAATTGTGTTTAAAGAGTATTCGCTCGGAGAGACTGACATGCGGAGAGAGTTTGATTACAGGTTTGTGTTAGAAGGGACGGAGGCATTCACCAAAGAACGTACAACAAACAACGAACCAGGGTGTGTACGTGGGCGCACGACATGGGACTAGTCATTAATTATGATAAAACAAAACTAATGCATATACATTCCTCGCGACTGTCCTATGACCTGGTCCCATGCGTGCGATCACACTCACATCAATGTCTCCATACGCAGAACGATAGCAGCGGCCAATGTAAGTGCCCTATTCTGGAATCTGTTGCCCAACATACCTACCTAGGCCTTAAAATAGACAACAGATTTACTTGGAAACCGCATGTCACGTTTGTTTGTGAAAAGTTAAGAGCAATATTGTCTAAATTAAGTCTGCTTAAGTCCAAACTAGAATATACGACTTTAAGGCTTATCTATAATGCGCTAACCGATTCAGTAATCGGGTATGGACTCAGCAGCTACGGCAGGACCTACAAGACCTACCTTAATAGTATTTACAACTTACAGATCAAAATATTAAAGACGATAGCACCGAGGGTCTATAAAAATTGCAATAGTAAACATGAGTTATTTGAAAAATGCAAAGTAATGCATATCTTCAACAAATTTAACTTTTTTTATTTATGCGAAGAAATAGGTCATAGCCAAGAATTAGAAGTTAAAAAAAGACCAGATAATTTAAGACCCCTCCATTATTTGCCTAGATATGTTCTGCCCCCATTTAACAATTGCCCTTGCTTCTGAACGAGTTAGATGAACACACGTACAGTAAACTAGTAAAAGATCCGGGAAGAAGCAAGACAATTCTTAGGCCGTTTTATGCTAGGTAGCTATAGACTTAATTTATATATTAGTTTATATTGTTTGCCTTTTTTGTATTGTTCATTTTTAAGTTAATTTTAGTTAAAATAAGTTAATATTGGTGTCTATATGACCAGAGTAGCAGATAAAAAACCGTTATAACGGTTTAAAAAAAATGTTTTTAAATTGTATTGTATTGTGTTGGTGTACACAATAAATAAAAATAAATAAAAAAAAAACGGCTCAGCAGTCATGTGGATCGACGATAATTCCCGTAGTACGTATTTAAGAGAACATTAAACTTCTTGTTCGTAATTGTAGCCGCCCCAGTGTGCACATTAATACAAATACTCACTGTTGACGTCCAGGTGGAGCGGTCGCGGCTCCTTAGGATCCCTGAGCAAGGGAGGCACGACCGTGAGCGACCTCATCTTCTTGTCTTCGTGCTCCTGCTCGTGCAGGCCGTCTGCGATCTCCTCGAGCTCCGCCTCCGATTTGACTCGAGCTCCGAGGCGGTTGAAGCGCTCCCTTTCTTCGCGCTGCTTCCTCAGCTCGGGGAAGACCTAAACGGACAGAACGGACAGACTTTACTGGCACGGGTTCCTCTATTTGACAAAACTAATCCTGGCTTCCAATTTTCATAACGAAATTGTACTGTTCTAGACGAATTTGAAAGAAATGTAAAGAAAGAGAAATTTTTCAGTACTTTTAAAGTTTCGGAAGGTTATAAACCGGCGTTCGCAGCGCTCCGTGCGGTTTGCTCAAACGAACCGAGCATCCCAATGATACATAGAATATAATTTCAATCTTGACCGTGACGTGACAACCGGTAGCGGCACGGAACGCTATGAATGCCGGTTGGAGTCCCGCCCGTGTCGTAAGTTATTAAATAATTCCTCACAAATAGCTTTCATTGTTACTCCTAAGAAATAGAAACTAAGCGTCGAGTTAAACATAAACTTTAAAAATAATGACTCGACTAGACGTCCTTCATCTTCAGAGTGAAGAAGGACTCACCTTTTCGAAGAACTCTCTATTCCTGGCATCCTTGGCTTTCCTCTTCTGCCCCTGTTCTATCCGCTCTACTCTTCTCATCCACTCTGCCGCTCGTCTACTGTACGCCTCGGTCAATGCGTCTTCTCTCTAGTTAACAAAATAGGAATATTTAAGATTAGAGTGAAAAGAGCCTTTTCAGGACTCTCCAAATCCATCCAAAATTCGAGTCCATTTGACCGATTTAACATATACGTTATATTATTTGCCAGTGACTGAAGCAATAATGAGTTACGAATTTTGTGCAGCTCTACAATGTGCAGATACGTACAAATATTTTGTTGTCGACTCGAGGTCGTACCTCTAATGTTCTAGCAGAGAATATTCCTTGCAAATTTTCCTTGGTATGAATCAAAAATTGTAAAAGCTCAGTTGGATAATTTAAAGTCCGGCATAATTATTTTTTGTCACGGATGGCAAATTATCGCCAAAAAAAAACACAAAGTTGTCGAACAATGTTTAGATTTTCAACCGAGGGCAACTGTTGGAACAATGAGTTACTACATTATACTGTATTTTTTATGACATATTATGACGGTGACGGTATAGCAGTAGCTTTATATGGTTATGATCACTATATAAATGGAGAACCTTGTACATTTTAGAATTATCCCAAACAGCGACAAGAGTATGAATAATGAAGAAAAACATTTTAGAAGCAAGGTGGTGCAAACTGAGACCCTAACGAGAAGTCTACTTACACTTCATCACGCTTTTGGCATGAGAATGCCTATGACCTGCAACTGGTTCTATTAATATGAAGAAACTGTATAATAGTGATTAGTTCTCTACAGGTGTTGCATGCACAAATGAAGATATTAAAAATCAAATGTTTAAAGTATGCTTACATACAAGTGTACATACCACATTATTATTATTGTTTGAAAAAACTAAATGAAATAATACATTTTCTGAACTTGAACTGAAGACGGTTTTAACCGCCGCATTTCACATTATTTCATTGTTAACTTAAGGAAAGAATCCATCGGAAAGACTTCGTCTACATTAGACAAATACACAATAAAAATCGAATTGAACGACATCCTCGGTTTAAGGCTGTTTTCTTCTTCTGTCAGATTTTACCGAATCGTTGTCTATTGTCAAATTATTGGACAGAATTTATAATATATTGCAAATAAATCACATTCTTGTTATGTTAATGTTGTTGTCTGTGATTTTATATATGATCTATGACAAGTTTTGTATCTTCTTACATATAAGGAAACTTGGATTAAAAATCAGTTTTCCGTTGCACATATATAAGTAATTTAATTCCAAAATCCCACAACTATAACAATTAATGTAGATGTTATGAAACTAGGAAGCACGGTGGTGTACGGCACTGTTTATGAACTGATTTATCAGGAAAGTTTTGTGTGCCGTGACTGATGTTTAGAAAAGTAAAATTTTATTTACGGATATTTAATTAAAACAATAAATATTTTTAACATATTCCACCGTTTAACTTTCTCAAAACTTATACCTAAAACTGACTACAGTACTAGGCGCTATATTAAGACAAAATAGTCTATGTTACATAGTTGGGGTATCTCATCTTTCATCGAGTGAAACATATAAGCTTGTCTCTTTCCCTCTAACAAGAGTGGTTACAAAGTTTTTGTAGGCACGGGCAAAATTAGGACGTGAAAAAAGGACCAACCTTTCGTTTTAATGCAAGATCGGAACGCTGCATCAATCATGCGCGACATAAGTGCAAGATCAGTCATTCCAGATATATTTTTAATCTATCTTTGCATTCCACTAAAACGGGTCTTACTTTCACTTTTAGTGCGTCATCGCGAGAAACCTTCTTGGCTATTGAAACTTATTCCATAACAAAATCCAGATTTTCATAAGAACGCGCTATTATCGGGAATTAGTGGTTCCAATTGAAAAATTAATTTGTGTTGGGTAGAGCGTTTATTAGGGAAGGTTCATTTTTTTGAGTTTCCGATGCGTACGCTGCGAAAACGGTTCTACATACCCAAAAAATATTTACGAAAGAGTGATTCCTCTAAAAATTGTTTTTAAATAATGACCGGGACACTACATGTCTGTCGTTTAAGATTAACTTGCAAGAGCGACGACTAATTGTTTAAACTTATAAAGATAAACGGAAGGTTTGAAAAATATCAAATTTGTACGCCCAAAATAATTTACGCGGACGAAGTCGGCGACACAGCTAGTTATTAGATAAATGTTAGACCCGGCGAAGGTCGAACCCACTACTTCTTGATCATTGGCCATACATTGCTACCACTACACCGTCGACCGTTACGACGATTACCCACGGAGCCACGCGGTGGCGAGACAGTTGAGAGGATGCCATTACCTTTTCAGCTTCCAGTTTGAGCGCTCTGAGATGTTCCGCGAGCCTCTTGCGAAAGGTCTTGTGCTTGCGAATGTTCTCGTGGTAGACTAGCGTGTCCTGCGGCTGGTTGTACAGGGGATACGTCACTTCCGGGCCGAGGTGCGCGAGCGCCGCGTGGCCGGCGGCCGCCTGCAATTCGAAGACACGATCGTCTCAAATGCGAGATTCACGATACAAACGAAAATGGGATACGTTATTGTTGGAGGTTATATATATTGATTAAAAAGGATACCCAGGATTAAATTTGAAAGTTGTCAAAAGAAACTAGTGTCGTAGAGAGATAGGAGAGTGTGAAGATTTATAGGTATATTTTATGTTGTGTACAACATTATATAGAACTAAAAGAGACAAGGGTAAGCAACAATTAAGGGGTGGTGTTTATTTATCAGTTATTATAAACAATTAAGGAGGTGATTTGAAATAGTATAATGGTTTAATTTTTGTTTTATTTACAGGTTTTTTTTTTTAATCACTTTGTCTCTTTTCTAGTTTATTGTATTGTTGTTTTTTTATTTAAAGGTCAGATTTTTATTTAGGGAAAGGGGTAGTCAAGTAGTTTTAAATATTTTAGTTGGAATTTGGTTTGAACAAGATAATTTTAAGGTGATGTAATATAATAATAAGTATTATGTTAAGCGGTCGAGAAGAGTTTAAGATACTGAAATGGGTGATATAATGAAGTTTTAATGTCTTATAATTTTAGGTTTGGTTGAAGGAGATACAGGTGCTGAAGTATATGGTAGTGTTTGAGATGATGTGGTTGCTGGTGTAGTAGAGGTTTGTGTATTGCGTAGTCATATATGTAGAGAGTCAAGTAGGAGTTATATGTGTATAGGTTCGAGGAGTTATATGTGTAGAGGTTCGAGTAGGAGTTATATGTGCAGAGGTTCAAGTAGGAGTTTTATATGTAGAGTTTGAGTAGGAGTTTTTTAGTAGTAGTAGGTGCTGTGTGTAGTAAGTTGAAAGTAAGATATGGTAGTTGTTTAATGTTATGGAATAGTTAAGTTTGAAAGCAGTTTGTTGGTGGGTTTAGTTAGGGATATCATTTTATTGTGGGGGAGTTTAGTTTTGGTATGTCAAATTAATGTATATGCAATGTTAAACATGTTCAAGTGTTGAGGGGGTGTGTCGGAGGTTATATATATTGATACTGGCTGGCAACACTTAAATTAAAAAAAAAGGTAAAGGTTTTAAAATGTTCTATTCTGTTTATTTGAATTCCCAGGATATTGTTTTATGACGCAAAACTCTTGACTTCTCTTCTCGACACGCCGGACGAAACACGTCGGGTTTTTTTTTATATTTATTATACAAAATTATATCAACAGTGCAAATAAATATATGTGATAGTTTTAAGTGGGTGTGTTTTAATAAATATATATAATTATCCCTGCTCCGCCCTCTCACGAGCCGAAGCTTCCACGAGGGAATATAGTAATATTCCAACAGTTATGAATAACAGTAAATCTCTTATTTGAAAAGTCACGGAGAGTTAAAATAATTCTCAAATGGCTTTAACTCATATATATCGCATTTAAATCGTTAAGTCGTAAGTGTTTTAATTGAATGTGTACTACTTTTAAGTCTTACCAATTTTCTGTTGTCTGCGTAGATGCATTGCGCGAGGCTCCTGTGCCTCGGAGGCGCCTCCTCGGGCTCGGCAGCCGCCGCGGGCTTCGAGGCGGACTGCTCCAACTCCTCCTGCTTCTTCTTCAGCTTGGCGAGTGTCGTCTCCGACAGCGCCATTTCTCGATCCACCTGAAAATTGTAACCGAAACCGTTAGCCACTACTATCGTCGTGTTCATTTCGTCATCATGTCGTAGGCCCTCGAGGAATAGTGGCGACAGTGACTTTTGTGACGTGTGACACGTCTCGATAACACGCCTCAGGCAAATTGATGCTGCCAGTGTTGCCAGATTCGTTCTCACCCCCGCCTGTTTGCGGCATCACTTAACTTAATTATTTATTCTAAAACGACATGAGATGAACAGGACCTTAGATATTTGCTGCAGTAGGTCATCCTTGGTGGTGCGAAAGTTCTGGTCCTCAATGGTAGGCTCCGAAGGCGGGTTCGGTGAGAGCACCTCCACCGTGTTATAAGAGTTCATAACGGGCTCCTGAGGAGAAACGGAGAGGTTAATCAGTCACGTCTCATACTCTCGCAGCTGGGAGCGAAAAGTAAACGAAGAAATGTATCTACTACCATAGGCCAAAAAACATAAGATTTGTTACTCACTCTTGTGTCGACCCTGAGGGGCTGGTGCGACAGCGGCTGCGGTCGCTCGGCCGAGAGGCGGATCTTCTTGAAGGGCGGCGGGTCGGCGGGGGGAGGGTGGTGCGCCGGCGGCACCGGAGGGGGGAGGTACGCCGACCCGAGCAAGGACATCCTCGCTCCGGACCGGTATTCGCCCACCGCACCGCCGCTGCGCCCGTAACTGGACATTAATAAACGCTGTCATTGGGGCCACACCATCGCACAAATGGCAATGCATGAGCTGGGCACATTGGGCCATTTTTAACTAGTCAAACGTCTATTTTATTTCCGAGATAAAGGTCCCACCTGTCCACAATCGAGACTGACAGTGGAAATAATTGCAAATCGAAACTTTTGGAAAGTGTAAAACTGAGTTTCTAGGCGAAAAATTTATTCCAAGTTTATCGTTGGTGTCAAAATCGTGCTTAATTAAATATTATTGTCTGTACTCATTACACGTAACTTTCTTTCAAATGACAAGTAAATTGAACACAGATTATAAAGACTACTTTAGAATACGTCGACCCGATTGTAATTCCAAGTTAGAGCGCACGCGTCGGTACGAAACAACATAAGCGTAGAAAAGGAAAAGGACTCGTCTAATTTGTCCACCGAAATAACGAGCGCACAAAAGCTAATTACGGCGTGGGTCGACGACCTCCCGTATCGCTATCTGGCGAGTGACGTCACCAAGATTTGTCGCACGGGTCCAGATCGGTCAAGTGAGTGGTCATAAATTAACAGTCCTTTATGATCCGGAAACTTAAGTAACATGAAGGGATGATAAAAAAATATTCTTTAAAGTAAAATTTTGCGCATACAAATAAAAAAAAAACTTATCAAAGTTTGTCTGATTTTCGTGACTTCATATTCTTCGTGAGTCGGGACAATATCAATGTCACTTGATCGAAACTTTACAGAACTATAAGAAATCCTAATAGCTCACTGGATATGGAAAAAGCGTTGAGTTACTGGGTTCATAGCCTGCAATAATAATATAGAAAAGAATCCCAGCGCGGCGTGGGGCGGACAACCGATGCGTCCGCTGGCAGGGCTGTCGAGCATCTCTGCAGTGGCGTCTACTCGTCGATTTAAATCGCGAGCTTAAATGTAGCTTAAAATTATATACTAACTGAAGAGAAGTAGTGTCCCAAAGAGTAAGACGTATAGAATACTATCTAACGAAGGGAACCGGGCTCATTCTACAGAAAGTTCACGTTAGGTGGCAACCTTGCGTTCGGAGAAATCGCTTCGTCAGTGGGTTGGGGCCGGGAAGGCCAAGGTTGCGACGGGCGGGGGCCGGATAACTGTACGGCGCGGCTGCTCTGTTTATTTTTTATCATTATTCAGCGAGCGCGACGCGGACACGTGCTCGCCGACGCGTCCCTACGCCCGCGGAGCGCGGCTATTCGTTTGCAATATACGGTGCGATGTCGTATTCTCCTTGCGGACTGAGACATTTGCTCCGTTCGGCAATGAGCGCCGACCGAAGAGTGTGAAAGAATCGCTATTGTATAGCTATGACCGTTCGCGCAGGCGAAGCCGAGGCGCATTACTAGCGAAGGAGCATTCTCGGAAACGTCGACTCGACGAAACGTGATCGCGATGTTGTTCGTGTCATGTTTCGACATTTACGTGACTGAAGGAATTCCTTTATGCGGCATTTCTACGTAGGACCACCTCATCGCACTTTTGATGAGGCTCTTTTTACTTTGATTAAATAAATGCCATCGGAAGCACAAAAGTAGATCGGATCTACTACTACCTGATTCGAACACATTAATGATAGAATTCGCCGAATTCCAGGAATAAAACAAACTTTTTTTGCCCCTCTGTTATATTAACGTTTAAACGAAGGAACTACCATGCCACTTAATAATAATATTTCTAGCTTAAAAAAATACACTTTCTACGTAACAACAGCGGAGAATCGTTCTTTGTAATGACAAGTTCATGTTATGTTAGAACTGAGAGAAGTCTTATATTTCTATTTTTTAGTGTTTCTGGAATTGACATAAAAGCAATGAAAAGCAGAGAATTGCCCAAGGGCCAGCTTCGATGCAATGAAAATTGTTGAGACCCGTTTGAATGAGCTACGCGCACCCCACGACATATCGCGTTCCAGTAATTAATGTCGACGATGCCCGTGCGGAGTGCCAAAAGTCTGGCCCCGCTAGCGGCGCCGCACTAACCGTTTTGCAGGGTCTGGCCGCGCGCCAGAACTTATGAAAGGATAACTTCATTTCTTCATCTGGCACTGGCGCGTACGGTAATTTATCAAATATCGGAAGCGCCTCTATTTGAATTCCTTTCGTATTAATTTTATTTGAAGCTATTTAATATACATGCGAAGGTACCTGTAGAGGGGACCGGAGCCATAGCCGGTCTGATGAAGCCGCAGCTGCGCGGGCGCATAGTTGGGGGCATAGGGGGCCGCGGGCCGCGCCTGCGCCACGCCCACCTGTTTGCCGCCGTACGCCAGTGCACCGTGCCCGTGCTCAGACTGCCCGGGCCTGGAAAGCAAGAGAAGGCCGATTAGTGCCTCCGAGTTTCGCTCCTTCTCCGTTTCGGGCCTAAGCGGCGAGCGCCATTCGCAAATGCGACGTCGCGCTTGACGGCTTGAATCACGCTATTGTTGCGGCCGACGCGAGTCGTCTCGACTAAGTAAGCGAAGCGATTCTCTCGGTTTATCGAAGGTTCGGTATCAATCACACGTCTACGCTGTATTGATTATAAATGCAAGAATTTCGGGGCCGTTCTGGGTCTCGACTCGGTACGCAACGCGAGTGCGTTTCTATCGGTCGAGTACATCGGTACGAGCTATGGAAATAGACACGATCAAACGTAAAATAAATAAACTCAATGGTAACGTAAACGCGGCGTGAACGACCGGACGAGGTGATTCGTTTTCAACTGAACAAGTTAACAATGTAACGTTGCGTCACCAGAATCTCATCCCGTTCAATCTAGAAGGCGTTCCAATGAAATGAAACGTAACATATATTCGGCATATAAAAAAGAAAAGTGCAACCGATCGAATCGAATACATGAACGATAAATGTAATGAAAATACAATATTAATGCGTGTAGACAAATAAAAAAAAAATAAAACTTCCTTACTTTCAATTGCAATCTGAGTCAAGCAAGCAGAGTCAACATCTGAAGGCGCCGTGTTTTTTAATAACATCCTTAACATACGAGTTATTAAACAACTCAAATTGACCAATACCTACACATTTCCGTCATACACACACATATATATTTTTGGCTGACCGGTGATAGGCAGTAAAACAAAATTAAAGTTTTATTTTTAATCTCTGTACTAAATTAATATGAAAAGTCATGTATAAAGTATATGTAAATCTTGGGTTTAATCAATAAGCCACAGCATTCATCGCGGATGTGGGAGAACCGGTATTTTTCGGGCACTCGAAAGTAGAATTGCGAAGCCAACTATACTTCATAAATAATAAGCTAATAGGCTAAATGAAAGAGAAATATCATTTCATAGATTTACGATCAGAGAAAGCATTTGTTTATTCCTTTACTTAACCGCAGTGCACTACTCAATCGATCAGTCTATGACCTATGTATACGCGAAAAGAAAGAGATTTTTGCAAATGGCGGCCAAGGTTGTTTGGCATCGAAGAACGCTCCTTTGTATCGGTGTGACATTAGACAATAATTATATCTGGCTAAATCTTGTAAAAATCGCGCACAAGATTGAAAGTTAGTTGAACTTTTAAACTCGATAAGATATGGAACCGATGACGACAGACTAGCGCAGACGCGTCTTCCCCGCTCCTCTGCTTCCCCGCACGACATGAATTCACGCAACGAGCATAACGATTTCGAATTAGGTTAGTCGTGGTACTCTTCTTCTAATTCCGAGTTCGATTATCGGTCGCGGAATGAGGGCACAGCATCGTGAGAAATCCGCCGCTGACTCCGCACAATCTTAATTTTGGAGGAAGAAATAATTGAATTAATACGCCATTCCTACATGAAGGAGTTTAAATCCCTTTGAATAAACCTTACACCGCCCTTGGCGTTTCTATCTATGGTTCCGTACCGTCTATCTCGGATCCAGCTGCAGCGCAGCGAACCGACATAGAGATCTCTTCGGCGCAACGAAGTGTGTTTTCGATCGGTCAGACTCGGCTCGGGGCCACTAATGCGTGAAACGTAAAACAAAGTCGTAAGCAAAAGGCGTCGAGATCGCGAGGACTCTCCGACATTGAAATGTATTTCATCGCTCGTAAGTCACGCCGTCCTCGAGCGAGCGGCGAGTGCGATTCGTTCGCGTGTCTCGAGCGCAATATTGTGTCCGATGCGAGTACGCGGACACGGCATCGAACCCGATTCCTCTCTTCGTAGAATATCGCTCGTTTCGTGCAAAGCGATAACTTTCAATAATATATGATAGACCTGTACCTGTACCTGCGTCGACCGCTTCAGATGGCCTCTTACATAAATAGATGGGTCGTCGACACCTAGCGGCCATTAATGAATATTAATCAAAAATGTATCATTAAACGAAGCGTTGTTACGCAAAGTAGTACCGCGTTCACTCATAGAATAGACTCGTACACACTGCATGCGACATCGATGAAAGAGCATCTTTATCGAAACAGCGTCAACTCTGGTTTGGACTTTTGTTTATCTACCTACCAAAACGATAACCATCGTATTGATAAGGGACGAAAATTGTAGCCATAGTTAATCGCTTTTGAAAATACCTTCTCTTTTGGACGGAATTATTTTTTTCTGCTTAAGTTTGGAAAGGCAAGGCAACACGACGATGTTGCGCCGCCGAAACGTCAGAGAGAGCTGCAGATGCGATGCGTCACACGACGGCCGAGCGGGTCATCGTGCCGCGGCCACTCCCCGCGCCACCCCGACAGCCGCGATTCGAGACTTTCCTTCGAGGGCTAGTTGCGGATTGCTTCTGTGGGATTTTCCTCCCTCAGCTTGCAGATAAGGTAAGATATATGGGCGAAGCTACATCTCGATTAGATAGTAATACCTACGCTCTCTAACGTTTCTTTCTCAAATTTGCAGTTTTATATATTTCCAGGACCAAGATCGCTTATTTCTAAGCGCGGGCGCACCACAAGATGGAAACCGGTCACCTCGAATGGATCATTTACTGTGCCTATTTAATATAGCCGATTCCCAATGACGATGCTCTACCTAAGCGTTTTTCAATGTTGATATCGCAACATATACTTACACGCGTACGTTACTTATAAGTACGTTCAATATAATAAGCTGACCTTTGACACGTGAAGTACTTCTATTGCAGGGTTGTAACGTTATGCCTACATCGGCACCGAAGGCGGACTTCGTTGTTTGGCAGATTAATATTATTCTTTCGATAGCGCCTTAACAAATAATTAGTAAAAATTCATTCGTTTCGACCAAATCTCATAACCAGCCTTGCAAATACTAATATATAAAGCTGAAGAGTTTGTTTGTTTGAACGCGCTAGCAGTTCCTGAGATTAGTTTTCTTTCAAAAAAGACTACTACTTTTTACTAATTTTTGTATTTATGTTTTAAAATTCATATTACAGTGAAATAGTTTTTAAATCCGGTTAAAATGTTTTATTGAGCAGTAAAAACATATGAACTGATGATATTGTTGTGTTTACTGACAACTACGCCCTTAAATCTTGGACAATTAATTTAATTTTGTATGAAATAAGAAACACTACTATACGATATATATATATATATATATATATATATCTTTATATTCTATTATATTCTTAATATATATATATATATATTGTTTTTAAAAGAAGCTCATTTTCATGTTTATGGGTACTAGAATCAAACCCTCGGTGACCGCATAATTATATAATATTGCAAGGATCATGACGAGTTCTAGCGCTACAAATCGCCTAACTCACGCACACAGACTCTTTTGCGTCTGTGTGAATAAAATTCGCTCCCAAATACCTAAACTTGACATCGCGCGAAAGGTGTCAACACTCTTAATAGTCGGAAGCTGTACGTGAACATCCCTGTATGAAAATATACGTTCTAGCAGCCCGTACTAGCTTCGTACCTTTTTAATTTTTTTTTTGTTTCATTACATTAGGTATACCTTATCTATGATTATTAAAACTATTTAATTTTAATATTATTACAACAGTTTACATATTATCTGATCCTACATAGTATTTTCATTAAAGCTTTATTTAATTATATAGGTTGTTATTTTCATTTTAGTTATAAATTGTTCAATGAAGGTGACGTCTCGTGCGCAGGACGACGGCGAATGATATCCGAACATTAAAAACCTTTCAAGACAATATGAAATGAGTATGAAAAACAAACTACATAATATTATGTTCTTCCGTAATTCCGTCAACCTCTAATATGTAAAAAGTTTCTTTAGTAGTCATTGACATGTTTCCGTAACTTGAGCTTTTCTACTTGGAAAGACTTTTTAATTCGCCATTTTTGAGTTGGTCTGTTTATGATATCAGTATTAGATTAGTGTTAGATTATGCTTAATGTTGCTGTGAATGGACAGAGCTAAAGAGCGTATAATGAAACCGGCCCTTAAAAATAGCGATTTTTAAAAAAGAAGTAATTTTGATTTGAATCGTAAAAATTACACGGTGGAAGTTGCACCTTAGCATTATTTTGAAACATTTTAGTCTAGTTTATTTAAGCCAGAGTAAAACTGTGATTTGCGTACAAATCAGTTTGTAGCAAACAGAGGAAATCGAGTTGAACTTCTACGGCTCTGGACACGTTCAGTTGCACTATACGCGCTTTCGCTTTATTTGAACGTTGAAACCGTAGCTACGATTTTCTCCGTAATATACCATTTCTGTACGGATACCTAATTAGAGTAAATGCGATGTTCTCAGACTCTGGCAGGTTTACTTGCAACGGTAAGTGAAATTTATTATTTCGAAAGACGAGTGGCCATAGTTCCACTGGACTCGAATACTGTGCTAGGGGGATGATAAAGATTTTTAAATGAAAATAAAACGACAAATTATGTAATGCAGTTTCACAAGTTCCGCGTTTCTCGTCACTCGTCAGGCTAGGCCTAAATCCAGACTGACTGAATCCTGACGTCCAGAATCAGTTACGGCTCAGAGTAAACAATTTCAAAGTAAAAACCCATGTTTCAGTCGAGCGATGTGTGAAGTCGGCGACATCGCCGTGACTCATTGCGACCGAATGCAGCCCGACTAGTTCGCACTCGCAGCGCTAGATACGAAAAATTAACAAACAATTACACAACCGATGACCTAAAGTCATCCGGGTCATCGCCCTCACACGTGTGACGATAAACTAGTGCATGTTCAATTGGGCCGAGATGGCTAAGAGTACACGAGGAGCCTCATCGAGACTTTTTTCACTGTTCAAATTCGCAATGGCAACTAGGTGACCGAGGGTTACTCAATCGTCCTAAGCGGCTCGACCGGTGCGCTAAGTCCGATCGCAGTCCCGGCCGAAACATCCTAATGTGCGAAAGCCGCAACAAACGTGAACGAAATCAGTATTGCACCTAAACTTCGCATATTGTTTTTCTTAAATCGATGAGCGACAGGGAGGCATTCGAAGTTGTAAACTATTAAAGACTTTGGATTCCAAAACTCAACTTTCGATCGGACGCATCTCGTGGTGCCCGTCTAATGCTTAATCTGGGACTTAAACTGTGACCGATAACCAAGTTTTGGCTGATCGACGATACTGGCAAAATATTCAAGGTTCTACACTCCATTGTTTGGTTGTTATTTTCGTTGTACAATCGCTGAACGACGACCAACTGAAGAGAGATTCATAATATGTAATATAAATGCGTTTTGAATTAGAAACGACAAGTACGCGATTGCCCCTATTAGCAAAGAAAAAACCGAAATCGTTTGACCTTGGAGAAAATGGAGCTTATTTTCTTTAAAGGCGGAACGATTGCGAGATATTGCATCAATGCAGTATGCGTATTAGAAAATGTATTCCTCACAATCGTCTGTCGCCGTTCAGAGAGAGTACGGGATGGGTGGTAAGAGATAATATGAGTCAACCTAGTGATAACATGCATGTGTAAGTTCTTTCACTACGTACAGCCGTCAATATTCTGAATAAATATGGCCCGACTGCAGTCGGCCACGTCACGGCTCTCGGGCAGCGAAGATACCTTGAAACGATGTCGATCAGGACCTCCCCCGAAGGCGCCGACCACACCATAATCCATTAAAGCACCACACAACACCGAATCCGCGCGGGCAGCACCATCACATGGATGACGTACGAGTTCCCGAATGATAACGCGACCAAACAAAAAACCAGGGGTCCTAAGAAGGTCGAATCTGTTTTTTTTTTCTCTGCGGCGAGCTGGCAACGTCGCTGGAAAGCCGGACGGACGCGCGTTCAGTCCGCGCACAGCTCATTGGCCGAGTGCGACGGCGGCCATCGCTGAGCGCCAGCCGCTCGCCCAATGACGTCGCTCCCCGCGCGCCCCGCCCACTCCCTTTTCGCCTGTTGAATGAACCGCACGCCAGTCGCGTACGACACCTTCACCAGCCGACACGCTCACAGAACCTAATGCAAGCTGAAGACTCACCCGCGATCAGCAGTGTTAAAGCCTTTATATGAGTAGGTACTACTAAAATTTACATCACATTGAGTAAAATAATCGAACGCGGTAGTGTCTTCCCAAATATTTTAGATCTTTCATTAAGTAGGTCCTATTAACTTAAAAAAATAGGGACGTTATAATAATATAAATTTAAGTGCATCAAAAAACATTTTAGAGAGCACGTTAGGAGCTCATCCAAAAGGAAACTTAGAGCAGATCTTTATAAGAAAAACTAAGTTAAGTATGATTATGGTGATGTGGAATGGGAATGTTGATTTATTGAGTCTGTTTTGATTGATTATTGATGAGTTTTTAGGTTGACACTTTTCTCGTTTTCACATTTTAGAAAATATACAATCGATTTGTGACTGGGCATTTATGTGCTGGCAATTATTAGTTGATAGACTAAAATCTTTCTATTACATAAATAATTATTTTAATACTTTCTAAATAGAAAAAATAACTACATCTGCATTCAAGCTTCTAAAACCAACACACTATCAGAGACACACCATTCACCTGCCCGTCTGATGTTTAGAGAAAACCCTGGTCTGTAGAGAGGTAGCGACCGTTTTCCAGGCCTCCTTTCAACAAGCTTCTCACAATAACAATAAAGGCAATGCGAGGGGCAAAAGAACGGTCGCCGCGTCCGCTAGTCCAATAAAAAAGAAGATCCTCTTCTCTCTTGGACTCGCTTGTGAATATCAAAATGTTCCTACCGCGGCAAATAAAATAATATTGAAATACGTATGTTGTAGGTGTTAACTAAAAAAACAGCTTCGCGCTTCCACCTGCTCCGCACCCTTCTTATCGTCCGTCAGATGACAATGAACTGGAACGTTCAGAATTGGTTTCCGCCCCAAATGACATAGATGACGAATACGTTGTCAGAATCGTATTCTGAGCCCAGAGAAATCCATCCACCGAACAGATTCATCGAGACAGAACGGGCGAGTACGAGGCGCGAGGTTGCCGCACCGCCGCGTGGAGTTAAAATTCGGGGGGGGGGGGGGCCAGTCTTAAAATAAAAACAATGTTTCTCTAATAAATTGCGCGACTGATAATAAGTGTGGCCAATGTAATCGGTCACGCCTCGACGGCCTCCGTTTGTAAAGCCGGAACAAACACTGTTTCAGAAAATGATGACCGCGATCCTGGAGTCGAAAGCCGCGACTAATTAGGCATGTACTTTGCAATTTTAATTGAACTTTTAAATTTAGTTTCCTACACAGTTCATTCTTTCAAATTCTGAATAATACTTAAGCCTTTTTAGACAAAATATAAACATTGTAACAACTTTGCAACACAAGATAACGAATATTAATAACTATATATATAATTAACCTCAAACATACACAACTCAAGCATTTGACTGATTTGTTTTCAAAGTGATAAAAGTAGACACCTGAAACTCGAAGGGTTCATTCCTTGTATGAGGAATGGTTTTCTGAAAATGAAGCTCGGTGAGGCGGCTTTGCGCGTCAACTACGATATTTATACTTCTGTACTAATATATAAAGCTGAAGGAAGAGTTTGAGCTGATGTTTGAACGCGCTAATCTCAGGAACTAGGGGTCGAATTGAACAATTCTAGTTGCAAAATTGTTTATTTCTATAGGCATAAACTAAACAATAAAACATAATTTATTTGTATCGTATAGGTGAACGGGGATTCCTTGTGAGCGCCAATAAATGCGATGCAACAGAACGACGAATGTAAGGATCGCGTAATCTAGATAAATGAGAAAATCATGAGCGAGCGTTTCATTACATTTTTTACAACATCGAGCCGTCATTGTGAACTAAACACGAAAAAGAATGAACACGTAAGACCCATGTACAATCCACAAATGTTTTTGTCAAGAAACTATGATAAAATGAATTGATTAAATTAATATACATTCACCTCCAAATATGTAAGTCATCGTCGGTGAGGGTTTTAATAGTAATTTAAATTGAAACTCGATTTTAAGATTGAAAAAGAAATTACGACACGAGCAGGATTCGAACTGGAATCCACGGCGTTCTGTGATGGTGCACTAACCAATTGAGCTACAGTTTCCAACAGGTGCGCGATAGGTCGAATTTTTTAACCTATCGCGGAATGTAATTTCAATCTTACTCTAGTTTTATAAGGTTGATTGTTTTGGTCTTATGTTTTGCAAACTTGATATTTTGTGAAAAAAATAATGAGTGTCCAAACGTTAAACTGTGTAATTAATTCAAGAAGGTAGCGCCTCGGTGGTCGACTGAGAACAGCGCTAAAATCGGACCGAATAGTTTAGCCGCCTTTAGGTCAGGGGCGCACCGAATATACTATTCACCGTTACGGAAATTCTATAAGGAGTGTAAAAGGTAAACGGTCAGCGAGATCTCAGATTAAGAAATAATGATAAACAAAACTTACCGTAATTTAATTTCTTCTAAAAGGTATCAGACTGAACTTGTGCTCAGCAATAGCAATGCTTGTCCTTTATCACAAAAAAGTAGATGGGAAACCCGCCACTGGACTGAATTGCAATCTCAGCCAAAAGAAGGCGACGTGGAAACGAATATTATAAAGCTTAGGCCATAGCAAAATAAAATACATCGCGCGCCGTGAGTCACGCATATGCTATTCGACTCGGCGTGGTCACGTAGCTTCTTGTGGGTGAGGAGCAAACTCTTACGAAAACACATGTTAACGGAGGTAGGAATTATGGGAAGACCGCGCTACCATCGCACATGGGTAAATATGATAATCGATAAGCCTGTCGATCTAATTGAATGTTGAAAAGGTAAAAATGTGACTCGAAAATTATTTTTCGGGTAGAGAAATAATTGAAAAAGTATTTCGCGGTCAACTTCGGATTACAAACTCATGGCAAATTTAGAAAAACATTGACAGAATAAGCTTGCTCGACCGTTACACCTAGTTTTATCTAAAAATTCAGTTCAAATCAAAACACTTTCAAATAGGTAACAGTTTCCAGGTAAAGAAATTACCTACGTACCAAGAGAGACTTTATGGTGGGCTAATACTTCGAAGGTTTTTCTGGTTTATTTTAAGGCAGTTCTGATTTCTGAATGAAGTCTCGAGCTCAACATTAAGTGCGGCAACGCCGAACGTCATAAGCGCGGCAACGTGGCGCCACACTGGGCATTGTCGGAGTGCGGCGCGGCAACGTCGCCTCTGATTCAGCAGTTACTTGATTACAATATCAAACCCTGTGTATGTGGCGAAGAAGCAATTTTCACAATAAGCAAACCGTACATTACAAATACACCGACTTTCCCTAAATCAGTAATTTTCATGAAAAATTATAGCTCAAATAAGTTTAAATGTTACTATAGATACTTTGCCTTTATATAATATTTAAAGTCAGTCGATATTTCGATTAATAGGTAATAAGAATAAGAATATGCGAATGTAATACTAAAAAGTCAAAAAAGGTCGACAGCGCATCCGGTTTAGGTGTTAGGTCGGCGGCATATGACTGGGGTATTTTACTTTAATTTATCGAGTGAATACGAACGCGACGCGTGTGTGTCGTCCTCTTCCATACATGGGTATACTTAGATATTTGAAACTGTAAAGAGTTCAATGTTGCTCATAATATTTGAAGCTTATGTAAGACTTATGAAAGCTCCCCAAAATGAGTGTACGTTCGAACTCTGTTAATGTAATTTAAACGAAATCTAGAAGCAGACTCATTTTCATGTTTCAATGTATCATTTTGCCCACTCAATCAGGTGGCAGCAAAGCAAATTGACTTATCTAGAAGAGCAGAAGCACCGCGGAATCGAAGGCGACGTGATTAGGTTCGACGGATGTGAATTATGAGTAGCACGGACAAGTCAGTCTAATAGTAGCCATGTAGGGGCATAGCTAATAATCCACAGGTCGTGGGTTTGCGCTTTGGAATCGCATCTTGTTTTGATACATTTCATCTTACAAGGGCCAAAAACCGATTTTAAATACGGGTCGGTATAAGGCTGAAATTGAAGGTGCGTGTATCAAACTGATTGAAAAGATTTGACGATGACGTGTAGAAACCGGTAGCTCAATTGGTTAGAGCTATAGATGCCGGATCGAGTCCTGCCCGTGTAGTATTAAAAAAAAATTGAAATCGATTTTTAATTTAAATAGTGCTAAGTATAATGTGCAACAACTTTTCAAATCAAGTAATTTCACGCTCGTCTGTTCTCCTTCACTGTTATAAAAATATACACAAAAATGGCAGATGGATAAAAACTTTTTTGTACGACTATGTACAAGTGGACCTCCAAAACAGAACAGATTTGACCTACGTATCTTTTCGGGTTTGTAGAGAAAGATTATGCCCGGTTTGGGGCAACGAACGAAAATACCGGTGTTGTTATAAGACGTACGTACTAGATATAAAAACATGTAAATATTACGTAATGGCTAAAAGTAATGTGGCACTTTTGAAATTAAAATACTTCTACTGCTCAACAAATGTGTCCAACATCAAAAAGAGTAATAATGTTATTCTGGCTCCGAATATAGATGTAACCTTGAATAGAGGAGTAGGGCACGCCACGCGCGCGCCCATCTGAGACAAACAAAAACGGAGTTCGCTCGTTCAGGTGACGGAAGCGCCGCGGCGATAGCGGCCTTATCTAAAAATCGCTACTAATTTAGCGATAAACAAACGAACAGCGACTTTGGCGAGCGACCGCGGCGTTGCCGCGAGGCGCCGCTCGTAGGTGCGGCAACCCCGCATAGCGGTACCGCCGGCCGCGGCGGCACAAGCCGAGCGAGGTTGCCGCTCCGTTCCACATCAATATCTTGTACCGCGCGATGTATTTTAGGATAACACACCTCACAACTTTAATATTATACAAATACAAATAATTCTCACTATAAAATTATCGGTGTAGTCTCGATGGCGGAACTAAAGCTGATCAAAACACCTACTTACCTAATACCTTCTCACGATAAAACCATTCCTATTTCTACTTCCTGAGTCGAAACAATCGCCACAGATGTTACACATTAGTCAGGTGTTAAGAGTCAATGTAATTTGCAAACGTACTTCTTAGTCGAAAAACACTGACTGGCTCGAGTGTGGGGCCGATGTGCCTATTTTGCGACTCGACTAACGAGTGGCCGCGACCAATCGCAACCTCCTGGATCGCAGCCGCGCGCGGCAGTTCGTCGCTCCAACTGAATGAGTGCGCGCGTTTTTTTCGTCGCATTGCGACCGATATCGCCAGTTACACATTTATAATTTTTTGATTGAAACGGGGAAAGTTACACTTGTCCGATAAAATACGATATAGAGAGCGACCGCATAAGTTCCGAAACCTATCGTAAATTTATTACGTTACCGTGTACGGTCTTCGCCTCCGTTTTAGCTCCTCCATGGGTCGCAAAATGTCCCGAAAAGACTTCGCCTTTAACCCGGTGCGCCTGATCGAGGAAGTGAAGAAGCGGCCGTGCCTGTACGACCAGTGGGCCCAGCCTCCCGACAAAGGGGAAAAGCTGCAACTGTGGAAGGAAGTGGGCGCAGCCTTGTTTCCAGATTGGACCACGTACGACCGCGCCACGGCTTACGACACGGGTACGACGGACGACTGCGGTTCCGCTCATTTCGACGGCGAATGTAACGGGCTCGCTTTTTTCTCCAGTGCTGCAGCTGCAGAAGAAGTGGCGGTCGCTGCGAGACGCGTACAACAGGGAACTGCGATCGCGAAAGTCGGGGGTCCGAGTGCATCGCAGAGTCTACGTGTACTTTAAGAAGCTGAAATTCCTCGGCGGATTCGATGGCGTCGTCAGCAGCGACTCAGAGTACGTGCCGGGGTAGACGCCGATGCGTCCTTAGCGTTTCCCTTAACTCTTTCTTACCGATACTTTAACACAAATTTCAGCGACGAAGACGACCGCACGCGCGCAGTCCCCGCAGAAGAAAAAGAAGAGGAGGGCGACGTAGAAGAAGACGACGTGAAAACTGAGTTATTCGAAGAAGTGTGGGTGAAGCCTAAGACGCGCAACCGGCGCTCTAAACGGCCGAGCTCAGCGTTGACCCCCGAGAGAGCGGCCGCGCCTTCGTTCTCGGGGGAGTCGGCGGACGAAGGGGACAGTGACAGACTGTTCCTCCTCTCGTTCCTTCCCGAGATTAAGCCACTCCCGCCGAACATCAAGATGTGGGTTAGGGCCCAGATCGCCAGCGTCATGGAGGAGGCGGTCGCGGCCCACATGAGCGACACGCAGCCTACCGCTTCCTTCGCCAGAAGACGACCGATCAAGAGTCGAGGGTCGACTCCGACCGGCCTTCACACCTGAACGTGTTCTCTTGTGGACTATATCCGTCGTATGCACCACGCAACTAAGTTAAACGTTGTGCGAGTTCCACTAGCCAAACGATGTCCAATTTAACATTACCCTGTGTGATACCCAAGGGAATGTTATACACTCGTATATATTTTTTGTAAAGGACAGACAAGCGTCGGGTGCGCTCGGTAGGTGAGCTACCCCATATCACACCCTGATATCTAAACATTCGGAAATTCAGGCTAAAACAGAAACGCGCTAAAACTATAACTTCAAAGGTCTTTGCTCATCTGTGGCTGCGTGACGTTTAAAGGGAGTAGTAATAACATAATGTTAAACGAAAAATAAACGGCTTTAATCAGTAAACGTAAAAGATTTGATTTTATGTGTGTGCTTGTAATGAATAAACCGAAAACCTATTTTTCGCTTTTTTTATGGTATATATAAAATTGCACCTATTTTCATTTTGGATACAATTTGAAATGCACGGGCCGAAACTGCGCGAATAATCTTCAAGGCTTTTTCCTTCGTGGACGGTTGTTTGGGACCCGGGCGGAATTTTCAACTATTGAATGTCTAGACGAAGTCCCAAAATGTTGCAGGAAAATTAGAATCAAATATTTACTAGCACCAGACCAGACCGATTTAATTACGTACAAAAAAGGCGACAAACGTATCTGAACTATCGATGATAGAATACAAATGTAGTACAAAATAAAAATATCATATTCTACAAAGAACTTCGTGATATTTTTATAGGTAGCCATTAGGTCGACATTGATACGACCTATATTACCACGTTATTCATATTCACGCTTCTGTTGAAATGGTTTTTAAAAATAAATTTAGATTCATTTGTGAATTGTTCAAATCGTATGTGCACCACCGCCGTAAAAGAGAAAAATAAACGCCTTCGCACGCATATAGTTGCTTTTATTAATCCTGCTCCAAATAAATAATCTTGTATTCTAAATTGTTTGAAAGATATTTAGAAGCTTTCAAATCGTCAGCAGGAAGTGGTAAGCCAGGATTTCGCGCGACAATTATTCTTTTTTGACCATTTCAATTGCAAAAACATAAATGTCCATTGTCCATCAGGTTGGGGCGAGACGCTATAACTAACTAACATGCATTTTGAAACCCTAAAACTTTTCATAACTTCATAACCACGTTGCCGGGTCAGCTAGTATTTTTAATCGACAAAAAAAATTGGCTTTCAATTCGATTTTTATATAGGTATTTATACTTTTATTGCAACTTTACCGTTTATGAACCGATTGATCAGTAGGTAAGCACGGGGGGACACGTTCTTTTTCCAGAAAATGGCATACCGCATAACTAGAGGACACGGGGAGTCAGTTCTGTAATAATGGCCCAGCTAGTTTCTCCACATACCAACTACGAGGAAACAGATGGCGCTAAGGTAGAAATGTCATGTGATTTTTTATAGAAAGTTATGTACACACTTCTCGTCACTCTTCATAACGTATGTTACACCTACCTAACCTCAGTTCAACGAATTACTTGATTTAATGAACATTTACTTGTTCCTCCCCGTTTTGCTTTACCAAAGGCTGTGCTGTATAACGTATTTTAATAAATACATTTTAAAACCCTACACAAAACTAAACAAAGTCACCTTTACTCAACCTCTCGCATCGAGTAACAACCGCTTCTAGTGTTGCAACATTATACCTACCTACATAGTTGAAACGTTTTTAAAAGCTGTCACCGATTTACAAAATTAGCAATGTATACATATATAGAATAACTGAAATCGTTTTTAATTCGTAACTTAATGCACCTGCGAACTTAATTACTTAAATCTATAGTGAGAAGGTATTTCAAATGATAGTCTGTTTTAAATTTAGATGTAAGTCGTCGTATTATCTAGCGAGACTTCGAAACTGCGGAAGGTCACAGCAGAAAAATCCACCATCAGCAAAGTGCAGAACTAGAAGTGTCGGAATACGCCGAACGGCAACAAGTCATAATACGAGAGAAGCAAAGCGGGGAAAGTTGCACCGCGCGGCAACCTCGCGATCGATACGGCTACAGAACTCGGAGACCCTCGCTGCTCAGTTCGTTTCGCCACAGCCAATTCTATTTTGACGAAGGAAGACAAACACACAGACGGACGGACGGACCACGAGAACGGCCCCTTCTATAAGATTCGAATTCGACCCAAACGTTGCCTCTAACAGAGTTAGATAGAACATCTATTGCGATAAATGCGTAAAAAGGTTTCATGTAAGGATACTTGCTTAAAATATGAATCCGTATTTCACAGATACTCTATAAATATAAAGTGCCCGGCATCTAAGGGACTACCTAACTACCCGTGCCGCAGCTGCACGGAGAGGACGTGGTTTCGTATCCTTACGCTGCGAAGACAAAACTATAAACTATTTACAATGTTTCGATACCTCGTAAACCCTTCGTCGAAATCGATTACTATTTACTTAATACATTCGAGAACTTCTTATGACTTCGTAGAAGTTCGTGACGTTGCACTGCTGACAGATTTTTTGATGATAGAGGCGGCCCAACGAGCCTTTCACATCAAGCTGGTCACTCGATAGAAGATGACGTGCCCTGTAACACCTCAACGTGATGCGCTGCCGATCTAATTAAGTTTTGGATATTCGGAATTCTCGGTTGTTAAATCCTTGTCACGGTTCCGTACCGCTTTATACACCGAGCGATAGCATGAATTTTAGAAGTTAGCGAAGCGGGAATGAGCTAGGGCGTTATTTATATTTAATAACAGCTGTATCAGCGACTTCGTCCGCGTTGGATAGTTCTTTTGGGCATGCAAATTCGTTTTTACAAACCCCTTAATTTTTATAAAGTTAAGCTGTTACCCACGACGTCGGTCGCGTCTCGTCCCGTCGTTGCAAGTTAATCTTAAAAGATAGACGTATAACGTCGGAGACGTTTTTTTAGATCATTCTCTCTATATGTAGAGTAGTATCTTTTTGGGTATCTTGAACCGTTGCTGCAACGTACGCATCGGAAACCCACAGAGATGAAAATTCTCCTTCCTCGATTAATGTTCTAACTAACACAAAAACAATTTTTAATTTGAACCAGTAGTTCTTGAGATTCGCGCGTTGAAACAAACAAACTCTTCAGCTTTATACATTAGTATAGATTGCTGCTATTAGGTTCGAGGGTGACTGCTAAAGAAGAAACTAAGAAGAGTTCAAGAGTTATTTTATTCATATGGTGTATTTTATTACTTCTGGGATTTCGAGTGCTCTGTTTTGTGGGCATAATTGTTTTTATAATTAATTTAAATCATGCTTAATTCACATTTAGTTTAGCTTTGATTACGTCTGACTGCGTTTAGTTTTGATTGCTGGCTTTAGATCTCTATCCACTAATTTGAAAGAAATTATCGTTAAAACGCGTTGTGTTACGACGACAACTGTGCAATCCAATTAATATTTATTGCGATGACCTCTCTCTCGCACCTTTCCAACGGATTCCTCGTATACGTAGTACGCTAAAAAGTCAATACCGACAAATATAGTTCTTATGAAAAATAGAACTTGATAGTTGAGTCAAATTGTTGTTGAAATAAATTATTGTAAAAAATATTGGAGGTTCGTGCGAGCCCGCGCGGCAACGTCGCGGCGGAGTGGCGGATCGATAGCCGAGGCGGGTCGCTCGTATTTCTGTGTACGGCGTCGGAAAAAATAACCCAGCATACACTTGGCGAAGTATATCGAGGCTTCTGTGAACCGCGCAGTAGGAAAAGAAGGAAGTGTGCACCGATCTTGACTGAGTGACAAAATGAGGAAAAGTTTACGTTATATCGGTACGGGACCGTTACTGCCGTTTCGTATTTAACGAATGCTTAAAAGGGCTTTCGATCGCAAACTTAATACAGTTGACAGCGGAAAAGAAATTCCGCGATCAACTTATCCGTATTAAAACGTACTAAGTACCTTCTCGTCACATGCTCTAGCACTTCAAAAATCTCACATAGTGAAAGCTAGCGAATAATTTGGATTATCTGTCGCGACTGGCAAAAATGGTTAACAGAGGCTTACTAAAATTCAAAGATAGGAGTATAAAAAGAGACAAAAAGTTAGGAGAGCACTGTACTTACACTCTAACCTGGCCTATTTAGAAATCATTTTACAGAACGAGGTTCAAACTACCATAGGTAGACCTGGTCTAACTACGGTAGTAACTTTAAACTTTCCCACTCTCGGGTTCGATGCCAAGTGTCAAAATGGAATTTATTCTTTTAAGTCTGCCTTGTGGGATTTCATTAAATATGCAATCTGTTTTGATTAGATATGGAAAATATTGAAATAAAAGAGATATTACAAAAGTCACGCACACAGTTTAGTCGTATGAAATCAAAAGTTTTGCAGGAATTTAGTAGATCTATTTATTGTAAGAACCTATAATAAACGGAAAGATTTCTGTCTCAGAAAGTGCAAATTATCCGTGCGTTACGCACTGAACTAACCGGGCTGGACATAACTTACTTTTCAGATCCAGAGCGATTAGCATCAATAAACATGGAGGTATTGTACATTGTTATTGTTAACACCAATCCGAAACGGGAATTTCCACCTTATAACCAATCTTTGGTATTCTTCACTTACATTTAGTATAATATTTTACTAGTTATACGATGTCCATGGATATATTAGAAGACGGTTCATAGAAAGACCGACCTTTAGTAGGAAGTGGAATACATAAGTTTTGAGTGCAGTATAATAAGATTGAAGGGTATATATAATCTTATTTCAAATGGATGTTCATTAGTGTAGCCGCGAGGTTAATTTATGCAAACCTCAGAAAAACTTGAATAAGTGAAGTTCATTTTACAAAATTTTCAGTACGTCCAACAGTAACGTCCAAATCAAATACTTAAAACAACATTTTACCATTGGAATACTCATTTCGTGGCCAATTGACTTTAACTTTTAATCTTCTCAATAAAATCTCAAGACTTTTAATTTTCATTGATTAATATATATTTCAGGTGCTTGGTTATGCTTGGTTATACTTGGGGGACGAGGCGTGTAACAAGTCCAGCAGTATAGACAGGTTAAACATTTGATATTATTGTAATTAGGCTTATTGAGGGGAGTTGCTATAGAGTGTGGGAATAATTGTAATAACTAAATTGTCATGCCAGTAACAAGTGTTACTTTGAGACCCAAATAAATAATAAAGATGGAAATATTGGCATCGTGTTTTTTTATTTTATCCAACAATCATAACCCTGTTTTTTCTTCGCATTTTAGGTGACCGCAAATTCGCCTAATTAAATCGACAACTTCTTGCTAAATTAATAAAAATTAAATAAACGGACAGATTATGTTTAGCAAATTCAACGACAATAGAAGGTAGAAGCCCGCTCATGCACGATCGCTGAAAAGCGTCACAAACGTCGTATTAAATAATAGTGACATAAAAAATGACAAAATCCGTCTTAAGTGATTTTAAATATTGAGGTCGTTTGATCTACATATAACCGATGTGCCTTTTCCCGTTGTCATCTGTGGCAACTTCACTCTATGAAGGGAATTTAAAAATCGAAAATAAATTGAAAAAATTTTCGACTCGGGCGGGACTTGAACCGGCATCGTCAGCGTTCCGTGCCGTTGCTCTAATAATTTTTTCAATTTATTTTCGATTTTTAAATTATATAGTGCCTTCATGTGCCTTGTGTGTGTCTTTCCCGTTCTTTCTTATGGATGTCAAACATGGGCACTATCTCAGGAAATGACACACAAATTAACTACATGCCAACATGCCATGGAAAGAAGCATGCTCGATATCACAAGATCAGACAGACAAAAGAATAAAGTAATTAGAAGTAAGACGAAAGTAACAGACTAGTAACTAAAATTAGGCGATTGAAATGGAGATGGGCTGGGCACACAATCAGAGGAAAAGAGAAATGAAGTAAGAAAGTAACAGAATGGTATCTCAGGGAAGGGAAAAGGAAAAGAGGAAGACCTCGGAAAAGATGGGAAGATGACATTAGGAAAGTGGCCGGAGTCACGTGGAATAGAGTAGCCCTAGATAGAAAGGAGCGGAAAAGGTTGGAGGAGGCCTTTGCCGATCGGCACACGGATCTATTATAAAAATAGAATAGATAGAAAACTATTACAAAATAAACATTGTAAATATAAGTAAGAAACCTTTTAAAATTGTAAATTCCAAAGCGTAGTATTCGTAATAAAAGGCTTTTTATTTTATTTTATTATCTGTGCTGATTGTTGAACAAATGTCCTAGTTTAGGGCTTTAACCTGGACTGCGTAGTCCTGTTTTTTTTTTCTTTTTTGTAAGGCCGATAAGGTTGAGCTTAAGGATTTTTAATTTAAATCGTCTCTTTGAAATGATAACTTCTTACGTGAAGGTAGACAGCTTCGTTGCGGCCTGTTTTTGAAACTCAAATGTTGAAGAACCACGTAGTTATTTACATCGGTCGAACTAAATGCAACTCCGATAGCAAACTACGAAAAAATTGATAATTATCTTTCTTGCAGACCAAATTTATTTAAAACGCGAAAATATTTCAAAGAGTAGTCCAGCTGACGATTTTTCGACACATTTGTTGGTGTCTATTATGTTTTTCTTCACACGGACAAAAGCGACACTAACATTCATGACTCATTAGATTCCAGGTCCATTTAAACTTAGTTGACATACTTTTACTTGGCAGGAATTTAAGTGTTAAAGTGACTTTATAGAAGTGAAGACTCCCTCTTAATATGTACATACACCATTTTGGAAATGACGATTATCCTATCGATGACATTCGCACTATCTTGGGGAAAAATTTCCTTACTCCCTCAATACGGTGTTCGTTTCTGTGGAAATATGATTTGCCTCAGCCGTCGCGGTGGAAAACACCTCAGTGCTCCTCGCCGCTTTCGTAGACGGAGCGGCAACCTCGCCCTATGTATGTACTGAAGGACGACAACGCCGCCCGCCGTCTCGCGTGATACAGTTTCGTGATCAGCTGTATGGCGGCTCACGCTTTGCGTATTAATGCGGGTTGATATATTTAGTTTTTACCCTTTGTTACGATTCGAGATTGAGACGAGACGTTACGTAACAAGCTTTTATAACAAACGTTGTTATAATAATTGCCAATTGGAATTAACCATAAGATGGCACAATTCATTATGACCGACAAAAACGAATCTAGCGGTTTCCGTTAGCGTCGGCAGTAAGTTGAAAAGCGGTGAACGATTCGGAAATATTTAAATTTACTAATATATAAAGCTGAAACGTTTGTTTGTTTGTTAGTTTGAACGCGCTCATCTCAGGAACTACTTCGAATTGAAAAAATATTTTTGTGTTGGTTAGAACATTTCTCAAAGAAAGCTATAATAGGCTATGAAATATTGCGCTGCGACAAATAGGAATGACGAAACAGCGATAAATTTGAAAAAAACGGGAAAAAGTACTTTATTTGTGGGTTTTAATTGCGAAAACGGTTCAAGAATCCCAAAAAGTGTATTGAAAGAGATCCAAGTTTCTTTAACTTTTAATTTTTTTTAACTTCTTCTTTTGCCTTACCTATAGTTACCAACTAGTTCTGGGAGTTTTTCGAGCCCCCGTTCATCCCCCTTCCTTCACATCCAACTCCCTCCCCCCCTTACCCCCCTTAGCGTAGATTATCCTATTTCCTTTTCCCGATTCCTTCCTAAACCCTTCCTTGTCAGCGACTTTGTATTGTCCTTCCCCCCACATCTTCATTAGCCTTTTTTAATTCTCCTCACCCTTCACAACCAAAACCTCCGAGTACTTTCCATTCTGCTCCTCCTTTATCCCACCCCACAAATAATTCTTAAGGACCGCCATTTCGCCAAATACCAATCACGAAGCACTAGCAATTCTTTACTTTGACGTTAGAATCCTCCATCTTTAGTCTCCCCGTACACGGCTGCTGCAAAGCATCCAAACGCGGGCCGAAGTTAAAAATCATTTTCAAATAAGTTTAACTAATATATCGCGTTTTAAACCGTTAAAGTGTTTTATTTAAAAGAGAGATTCCACTTTAAATATTTACGACACTATTATGTCTTCTCTCTTTGCAAAAAGGACGAAACGCCATTGACCTCGTGGGCAATAGCTTAAATCTAGACGGATGAAGGGGAGATTTGCAAAAACGAATTTTGATGCCCAAAATAAGTATTCTAAGCGGGCAAAGTCGCTAAGACAGCTAGTATCTTATACAGCCCAATAACTAATCTAGCTTAGATCGGCCCTTTTCACACCGTCTAGACGGGTCAGTGTATTTGTAGATCTAGCCCACACATCTCCACTTTTAGATTTATTTAGTATCGAGAATTTTATACAACGCCATTCCAAATACATTTTTAATGTTCATATTAGAACAGGCGATTCCGCTGACACAATTCTGTACGACGGCCGAGTCTTGGCGAGATGTTCTTGAAAGTCCCTCGTACGCGAAGAACAGAACGGACCGTCCAGTGAACAACCGACGACGCCAATTACCATAAGACAATACAACATGTCGCGAAGGCGTCACAAAAGAATTTACGCGGAACGCGCGAAGATAAAAGGTGCGTCGACCGCGCATTTGCCGCGGCCACTATCGAGACGCCACAAGGTCACTCGCGTTAGGCGAGGCGCGCGGCTCCTCCCGGGTGAAATCGATTCGAAAGATTTTTACCTCGCAACTTTTAATGGTCCTATATCTAGTAAAAATGTCAAAGGAATGATTCGCCTTTACCTGTGCATCGGCTGAGTCCGTGAATACTGCGCCATGACACCGCGGCCGGCATGGCTAGCGGATCGCGCGCATTCCGCCGCTAGCTAGCCATCGCGACACACACTCTCACAACACTGCACGCTCACACACACCGCGATCACCTGGAACAAGAGACACCGATTAGGCGCCGTGGGCTTTTCGTGGCCCGCGAGGAGCGGCGAAGTTTGACGTCGCTCGGCGGCTTCGATTAAAACGAGCGTCGCCCGACGCCGGTCGCATCGGCCTAATACTCCCTAATTGGATATGCTCAGCGTCGTCGAGGAAGCCCCGAGCGTATTGAATCACTATAACACATTGTAACGCTGCCGCCGAGTGGAACCGAGCTCGTTTGCGAATTCTACTTCGGGACGAGAATCACTTCAAAACGCCTGTTGGGAATCGGTAAGATTAGACAAAATTCCGTCCGGGCCATTGCACCGAGAGAGACCTATATTAACATATTTACAAGTCGGAGCCTTATACCTTATGAAAGAGTAAGCATATATTATAGAGGCCCACCTATTATTTCAATATTAAGTCGATAGATTAATACGTATATACCTTTAAAATTATAAATGGAGCTGTAGATGGCGAAAGCGTTACACGAAGGACCTTAAATACTATTGCAGTCAATTAAAGTTTAATAATATTTTTTTGGTCGAGAGAAGCATTAGTATTAGCGACGACGGTTCTCTCGGCACAGTTAGTGCGTGCTTCTTTCACGTGTCTCTTATGTGAGTCTAGTCGCGGAAGACCTAACGAATGATGCTGAGCTGGAGAGAGCAAGGAGGGCTAACGTGTCGTGCTCCGTTGTGCGTCCAGCTCCGAACCGAGCTGGGCACAGCACCAAAAGCATTCTATAGACAATAGTGATTGTATCTCTGCTGCACGTAAACTACGACACGCCATGCGAGTATCGCGGTGGTCTATTTTGGGTTTAATTTTCTAATTGCAGTCGCTGACATACACTCGTAATTATACATAACACATATCTTATATACTGCCTGTAGTAAAACACTTCAACGGTTTAAAACGCGATATATATTAGTTAAGCGTATTTGAAAATTATTTTTAACCACAGTCCGATGTCGATGATGGAGGGAGGACGTGCAGGACGGCCTCAAATTATCAAACACAATAAAAACTCTAGATTCCAATAAACAGCATAGCGGCAAACGTGAAGACACCGTTAGTCAGTTCTGCATAGACCCGGCCAGTTTCGCCAAATACCAACTTCGACGGAACAGATGGCGCTAGCCCACGCTAGCGTAGCAGTCCCCACGTTTCCAGCATGTCGTGACCACGGTTGCTGCCATCCATCCGACACGTCGGGCCGAAGTTAAAAATAATTTTTAAACTAGTGTAACTAATATATATCGCGTTTTTAACCGTTAAAGTGTTTTATATATCTTAAATTTCTACTATCTATACTAATATATAAAGCTGAAGAGTTTGTTTGAACGCTAATCTCAGGAACTACAAGTGAATTGAAAAATTCCTTGAGGAAGGCTACAGACTATAAAACATCGCGCTGTAACGAATAGACGCAAAAATTCAGCGGGAAATGTAAACAAAACTTGTCACATTTTTCATCTCTGTGGGTTACCGAGACGTATGCTGCAAAAACGGTACAAGATACCCAAAAAATAAGTAGAAAATAATGATTTCTCTTTAAATGATCTAAAAACAAGTCCGCGACGCTATATGTCTACGATATATATCTTTTAAAATTACTTACAAGAACGACGGGAAGTAACGCGATCGACGTCATGGCTAACAGCTAAGTTTATATAGATTTGCGGGGTTTGCAAAAACTAATTTTGATGCCCAAACTAATTTCAACTTGCGAATATTCCAAGTTTTTAAGATATTCATTTTCGAAAACTTAATTAACATATGCGCGATATACGAAATTAATAGTATTTTAGACTAGGTGGTATGCTCGCGACTTCGTCCGCACGTTGCGTCCCTTCCTGTCGTTCTTGCGGGATAATCTTAAAAGATAAACATAAACATAGCGTCGCGGACCTATTTTTAGGTCATTTAAAGAGGAATCATTCTTTTCTACTTATTTTTTGGGTATCTTGTACCGTTTTTGCAGCGTACGTCTTGGTAACCCACTATGGTGAATAATTTTCGAAATTTTTGTCACATTTGCCGCTGAATCTTCGCTCTTATTAGTCACACGATGTTTTATAGCCTTCCTCGATAAATGTTCTAACCGACACAAAAATAATTTTTCAATTCGAACCCGTAGTTCCTGAGATAAGCGCGTTCAAACAAACTAACAAACTCTTCGCTTTATATATTAGTATAGATTAGGATTCACATTTGACATCATTATTAGTTACGTTGATCGCCCCACTTAGAATTCAAATGTCTCAAAGTGAACATAAAAGAAATCAAGAACTATGACTAACACATGAGCGCTGAGAACGAAGAAAATTTCATCAAGTTCAGTCAAAAAAAACTATGAAGAATCGACACACACCCCTCACCCTCGACCCCCTCCACCATCAAAATCCAATGTATGCAAAGTTGAGCCAACTAAAATATTACAAAAGTTAACTCAACCTAGCGCATAATTAATAAGATTCATGTCAATAAAGTAATAAACTTCTATGTCATGGTAGAATTCATGGAGTGGGTTTTGAAGGCCGGTTTAGATATTAAGTATATATCTAAACCAATTTCGTTCGCATATTAATACGGGGTTATTAAACGGTTTTATTGATAAACATTTTTTCTACATTTCCTGACAGTAGGCTGTAGACAGTAGCTACAGGTACTTCGAAATGTGGTAATACAGTGTCTAGAGCGATCGAAAGTTCGAAGATCTCATTCGTGAGCAAAATAAAGATGTTAGTACTATTAATTAATTAAATAGTGCATTTTACTTTACAATTTCATTAAACCTAATTCACTGCAAAATTATGTTTTTACTTGACTCCTGAGACTCGATTAATACGATACAAGTTTGTAAGGGCCGATTTAGTATAAACACATAGACGTATAGACATATAGACGTTTTACGAATAAGTTGCTTTTCATCAACGTTATATAAGTAATATATTGTTTGACAACTTCGAAATACGTATTATGTATCCGCGGCTTTTTTAGTAACAGCCTGCTTTAACAGAATGCTTTGCAGCAAGTCACCAACCGTGGTTACAGCTCTGGCGTCTGGGACACGTGGCCGCGTATTTAAACCGTTGAAAGTGTTTTCATTAAATATCTCATTGTTTTAGTTAAGTTTTACATCTACCTTCAGAGATTGTAGCGTTTTATGAGGTTTACGTTTCAACCTTCGCAACGTAACTTATACGATCCAAGTAGCTATATCGACTCGGCGAGAGGAAATGTCCTTGGAAGCCAAAGGCAGTTAGTACAACGTTGGCCTAACCGCTCCCGAGTGTCGGTCGGTGTCAATTGCAGTTATTTTAGCCACCAAAGAGCATCGAGATAAAAATAAAACGACCACATCACGATTAGCTTGTCATCTTACATAACTTCGGCACGTGCATCCGACGACCCTGGTCACAAAATCGGAACAAATCTACTAACTTAACACCGCTGTCACCTTTTTACGCAGTTAACTATTTCACCGTGATGACGAAATACGACGATTATTGTCAAAGTCAAAGAAACACTTTCTAGGATGTGCGGCCATTAGAAAACATTTTTCCCGACTGCTACTCCTCGGTGGTATCGTGTTAAACTTACCTTTAGAGACAAAAACGAAGAAGAGGCTTCCACGAAACGGGACTTCGTCACGATTCTCACACGCGGACGTAATTATCACTTATCCAGCACAAAACCGAGTAAAAGGCAAAATTTTAACGACACATTCGTAGGTTAGCACGCTTTACACAGTACTTTATACGTTTCAGGATTTACAAAAGTCCATTGAACCGTTTCCGATGAAATTTACGTCTAGCAAAATTATAAGTACGGAGTGGCAACGGTGTATAACTCGTTTTGCGAAGCGGCCGCCAGGCGGCGCGTCGGTCGGAAGAGGGGCGGAGCCGAGCCGAGGGGGACGCGGGCGAGCGAGCGGGACGGAGACACATTCCACGTAATCGTCGTCCGTAGGAAACGTTTTATACCACGGCGTATTTATGGGACAAATTGTATGTGAATCGACTGTTAGCGATAGTCAGGGCATAGGGCTAAACGGCGGACAGAGAGCGGTGAGTTGGTGACCTTTTCGCGGTATCGCGTCACCGCGGGAGGCGATAACACGAGGTCGTCGGTCGCGCGGCGTTGCCGGCTCGGCACCACGTTAGTTCCACGCATTACAAACGACCGAATCCCAGTACCTAGCACCGACCTGGTTAAACAAATAATAATACGAAACCCACACCTTAGCAACATGGACATCATAATAGTGCTTTGTATGCTATAAATTATGTTCCAAGTCCAGCCGAGACCATTCCACTATTTCCATCGGTAGGCTTATTAAGTAGGTAGGAACCTACGTACCTACTTTTTGATAAATTCTTATAAATTCGACCATGAGGTTAGCGTCAAGTTTGAATGTATAGATTGTCGTGTCGTGGAAGACGTGCCCATGCATTATCTGAATGTGTAAATACCTACCTATATTAGTTTTCAGAGTGTTGGGTGATATAGGTAGTAGTATCGCCTTTCCATGTTCGAGGGAAGCTAGGATACTACCTACTACACATTATTGTTTTAAATTAAATTTGTTATGTTCAAGTTCTACCTATTTAAGGTCTTTTAATAAAGTTATAAAAAAAGATATGACATCTACTTACCTTCTTCCAACTAAGAACGATTCAAATGAAGTCAGTACGTAGGTAGGTATGCAATTAATATTAAAGTGAATTGCTCTTGTGCTCCTGTAAACTTAAAGGCTGCCGAATGAAGACCCCTCTCTCAAGAATCTCTCGAGCTACATTTAATAGTAGGTACTAAATATTATTAGCCGTGGAAAGAGGAAAAACTTTGTTTAATTTTTTAAAATACGATTTCGGCGTTACGCCACGAATTATTACAAAATAATTAAAATGTTTATTAAATTTTTCCCATCATGTAATTTATTATCTGTATCTATGACCAGTCAGTTGGTGTTGCCAAATAATAAAAACAATATACATTACTGTTCAATTCTATTTTAAATATTAATAGGAATATGTTTTTCAGTGTATAATTTTATTCTTTTTACTTTTGTTATAAGGGAAAGACTGAAAATCATTACTTATGTAAGTTTATAGTGCGTGTGCAATTAACAAACTCAATGGTTTTTCTTCGTTCTCGACGGAACTCTGTAACGCCCACAACATAACCAGCGAGGCCTCCGTAGGAGAAAGGAACGTAGGGTTACACCAGGAAGTCGCCGGAATATGAATTATTCCATGAAATGTACGTAAAATTCTCTTTTCTCTTCCAAACGGCTTTAATTCAAGTATTCTGTAGTAAATGAGGAAGCACAGAGTATAAATCTAATTTTGATTGGTTTTTCTATTAACTAAAAAAAACTTCTAAAACTTAATAAAGAAACGTTATTGTGACACAACCGTAGCCTAGCCTAGACATATAGTTTTTTTTTGTGGTTATTGTCACTTTCTTTAAAACATATTGTCGAACTTACCTTTGTTCCATTATTAATAGTTACCGCAGCGCATGCGACAATATTTCATGACATTTTTTACACTTGTATGTATTTACCTCGTCTAAGTTAGGATCTTTAATCCTTTTCAACAACCAATGTAGTACATGTTAAGATGAAAAAAGAAAATTGAATTTTCTCTTTGACTTCTTGTATCACGAGACTTTTGTTGCTTCTGGTATGCATATAATGTTTTATTTTATAATTTTGGCATATAAAAGAAACCAGTGGCGTAGCTATCGTAGGGCCAGGTGGTGTAGTGCACTAGGGCCCCGGAATTTAGGGGCCCTCTAACCTTATATTTAAGAAGATATAACCGTAGAAAAAAAGGATTTGTAACGTTCCTGTTGCTATTTATAATTTTGAAGGTTCATTCAATTCGAGCTATGCTAAAAGAGCAGCCTTAGGATTAAGTAGACCGGGGCCCTTGTTTACCTAGCTACGCTACTGATAATAACACGTTTATTCAAAAGCAACACTAAATTATATACTATTTTAATAAACATACGATAAGTGAGAAATGCAATAATATTACATACTAGCTGTGCATGTGCCTTCGTCCGTGTGAATTTAGTAGTTATTTTGGGCATCAAAATTAAGCCCTTAAAGGTGAAGAATAACTTTTCCTGTTTTTTCCAGATTTGCCTGTTTCTTCGCTCCTATTGGCAGCAGTCTGATGGTATATACTATATACCCCAAAGGCTTCCCCGATAAATGGTCTATCCTAAAATTTTGCAATCCGAACCGGTGGTTCCCAAGATTACCACATTCAATGGCATAGTTCCATGCTTCCTCAGAGGCAACACGTGCAAGACAGTTTCACATTTTCTCTATAATGAAAGAACTACACACACACACACACACACACACTTGCAATTGAATATTTTTTTCTTACAAAGAGAAGTATAAAATATGAAAATTATGTTTCCTTGCTAAGTTCTATGTACAATAAAAGTGTCAAGAGTACTGTTATCCTTTGGAAGGGTTCCTTAATTTATCCTTCGGACAGGATCTCCCAGTATAGGTATACCTATCTACGAAGAAAGTGATCGATACGCCAAGTAAGAAGGGTTTTTATCAGTATGTGTGTGTGACTTTCGCCGGGGTACGGCTCAACTGCTCTCGGAAACATCAGGTGCGGTGAATGGCTGGCGGCACTCCACGTCCGCGCTGCACATACAACACTGTATACATATAACATAGTACAATAGTCAATACACTCTGCGGCAATGAATGCGAACGCCGGGAAGCGAGGCAACGTCGCACAGACCCGTAAGGATTACGTTCCACTTTTATACATTTTTATTTTTATTTGAATACCACCTAGGACTTGAAGGACTGCGAGCTAGATGCGTCTGCCTAATTCTCGTATAATTTATTTATATTTTATATATAATAAAATTCAGTAATTTTACCTAACTTACCTACTTACTTTAGCTGTGCTTAAACACATTTATATACCTACCTATTTTTTTGTTATACTATAAAAATAGATTATGTCTATACTAATATATAAAGCTTTGTTTAAGAGTTTGTTTGTTTGTTTAATCCCAGGAACTACCGTTTCGAATCGAAAAATTCTTTGTGTTGGTTGGAACATTTATCGAGGAAGGCTATAGGCTATAAAACTACACAAATTATTACTACTAATACAAGCGAATGAACAGCGAGAAAAATTGAACAAATTTAGGGAGTAGTAAATTATTCACATTATAGGTTTCCGTATTTGAAAGATGTTTAACTTCGGCCCGACTTGCTTTGCAGCAGCCGTGGTCACGGGGAGACCCCGGGCCCCCGGCCCGGCGCAAAACGGTTCAAGATAAATGAAGTGCAAAAATTAACAAATTGGGAAATCATAAAATAATGGATTTACGCTCTTGATAAAAATATCTTAAAAAAGTCTCCACGACGTTATATGTCTATATTTTAAGATTAACTTGCAAGAACGACGGGAAGGAACCCGACCGACGTCGTGGGTAACAACAAAGACGATTTTGGATGCCAAAAATAAATATTCTTAGCGGACGCAGTCGCTGAAACAGGTACTTAAAAATATAGGTAAGAGTTGTAGACGTTGACTTAATGATTTTGCCACTAACACCAATAAGTAGCGAACAGAGCCAGGTATCGACGTATACTATAACTTATTAATAGTAAGGTTAGGCTGCTGACTGTCGTCGGCATGTGTACTTACATTATTTTTGACTACACTATATATATAAATAACTGGAGAGCGGCCGAACCGAGTTACGGTGTAGATAAGTTAGAAGTGGGACGCGGACCTAAATTGTTTTTAGCGGAGTTGACCGCGTTCCCGTGTGACATCATCTATTAGAATTTGGATTCTCCCTGAACCGCAGTCCGCATCCACAATATCGCAACGTTTCCATAACTCCTATGACGTGCGATGAAGTACTCACACGAATAATTCCATTCCTACATCCATTAGTGTTTAAATATGTACTTTGTTTCCGATCCGTCTCGCACGCTCCATGATCACAGAATCGTCTGTTCATAGATCGGAAGACCTACTGCGTCGCCGGTCCTTGGGGTCTGATAATAAGAGCATCTATGCAACAAAAGCCACGACCGTGAGTGAAGTATTATAGGTGTGAGTTTATCGTGTTCACAGTGGAAACGCACGGGTCTCGTCGGCCGGCGTAAATGGAAAAGCGCATAACTTTCACATTCGTTAAAACACGCCAGTAACGAGTTCGCATCGGGTCTCGCGCGCCGAGCGCTTCGAATGCGCCTTTCACGCGCGCACCGGAGAGCGGGTCGATAGAGCGGCGTTGCCGCGTCGCCGGGCACGCCACTTGCGGTTCTGTTTATTTTTACTGTTTGTTGCCAATCAATTACGCGACGGAATAATGACACCTGCGATTCGCTCGGCGCGTCTTAGCGAATCTCTAAGTATTTCTCGATCGCTTCACTTCTCTCGCTCGCCGTTTAGTGTATTTTTAATGAACATCAATGCCCTCAGCGCGAGCGCCGATGATGAGTTGTTGATTCGTCAAAAATCAACAACGTAAATGAACGGCCATCGCAAATTGACCGGGCTAGCTCATACCTACTTATCTAATTGTTAAAACGTACGTGTACGACACGACATAAAGCCTTCACCGGCGTCGAAAGAAAAAAAACACCGGAAAAAAGGAATCGCAAAAAGCAGCAGTTCAGGAGTTACTCTCTACCGTTTTCTACTCTTCTCCTCTTAGTATACTTATATGTATACAGTTGGATAAGAAGACAATCTATGGACCGATCACAGTAGGCTAAGAAATTAACGAATACACGATCGAGCCTTAATATCGTATTTTGCAATGTTTTTTAAACAAAGTTTAAATTGCTAACATTTTGGGCGCGTAATTTAAGCCTTTCTAGTCTTAATTTACCTTTATTTTAAAATTGCACCCGAAAAAGGAAATTTATGAGACGATTTTGGACATCTCAGTGGAAATAAATAAATTATACTTCTGCTCTGACTTTATACCCTTCCATATGTAGGCGCCACCCTGAGTCTTTTTCGACTACATACAGCGTACGATCGCATTATTCTGTTTGTTTTGAATTGTGCTCCCTAAATAGGTATTATGCTAGTAATGTCCCTTAGATAAGGCTTTTTAAAATATTTTAGATTCAGTTCGTGTTACATACCAGTTTAGACAGACAATAATGCGAACTATCGATTGACAACTTTTCTAATTCTAATTAATGAGACCGAATCGGTTTTCACTCGTTTATTATGTGTACGATGAAGTAATACAATAAATTAGACTAACTTAAAAACTATTCGATTCTTTAAAATGTACTTAGATATACGCTCGAGGCACCATTATGTGCTATGTCTATATTCGTCGTTCTAAGGAGCAGTCCGTGTGGCAGCAGTGTTGTTTCGTCGGGCCTGTGAGGTTATGTAAGTGGAGGGGTGATCGTGGGGAGGTCTTTGTAAGCGGCCCGGCGGTGGGGGCGGCGGTGTCCGCGTCTGTCCGACCTGGAACCGGCTCGGTGGGACTATCAGGTCCTGACGAGGCGGCATCCCTGGAATTATACAATACTTCTTCAGCTGAAACGTCCTCTCTCGTCACTCTGTCGTTTAAGCGTTACAAGAAAGTGCTACTCGTTCAAAGAAGGGATGAACCTCGGTCGATTTTTAGAGAAAATCGATTTTGTTCACTTCTCAAGTGATAAGATCGACCCAGAGCCGTTCAATTACAACTTACGTAAACCCGGCCGTCTTATTTTTTCCCAATAGAAATATTATTATCGTACAAAGACAAAAGATTCTCATAACTCACCCTCAAAACGATGTTATTTCCTTTTATAAAGTGTGCGTTCCCACGAATTTAGAAACTCTTAAAGTAGTGCAATTCGCTCCCGCCCTTAATCGATCCGAGAGGACCTGATTACTTCTGGAAAACGGTTATTTGAACGAAATTATGCTCTTATGCGTTTCATATCATGTCAATATGTTTTTAAACTGAACGAAGTTTATCTCCAGATAGCATATCTGGCTTATCAAGCTCAAAGACTTCACACAAATATTCTAGCGAACAATCTGTAAGTCGAGTTGATAAAACAATTCATATCTCTTAACACCGATGCTCATACTTTTAGCCAATAGCCGAAAAATAGATCAGAGGGCATTGAGCGCCTTTTAATGCTATATATAAATAATTAGTACGCCCAGTATATAGTCATCGTAAAAAGGAGGTACATTTAAACAAAAACATCTCACGATATACTTAAGGTATATCTTCGCTATCTATTGATTAGGAAACTACATATTAAAGCGTTGAGATTACTTTCTTATTAAACAACATTTTAATAGCCGGCCATGTAACTGTACATTTAGAGGACAATTTCGTACAATAAACACCAGCTTTAGCTTTAATTTTGTGTTGTAATTATTTTAATCACTCGTACATTAGAAATGAAGCAGGAATTAAGTAGGTTACATTTGACCGTTTACCCATGTGCTGCAGAACCCGGTTCGTGATAATAGATGAAATTTCTAGTGAGCTATGACTGCTATCGGTGGTTTAATCCCAGAACAGTTGTCAAATGACAAATTAATTTTATACTATAATACTACTTTTTATAATCAGTAATATAGACCTCATGTTTTCTTTACCAAAAAACTGAACTGTGCAGTTATAGGTACTTTACAGAAGAACTGAAAAGTATATTGTAAAGTGTATTGTATAGGTAACTGCTCAGTTGGTATACATTTGAACATTTCACCATTTCCAATAATTCAGTTTGACAGTTGAAGCATTGTTAGACAGGTAGACACTATGACAGTTTAGAAATATTTAGGCAGTGTTGCCATGTTCAGGGCTCGGTTTCGCTGTTTGCGAAATATTTAATATCTAGACAGCACTTTGGCTCAATTATATAAAAGTTCCGAATCCATTGCAAAAGAGGAAAATCAATGCCGATTATACCCTCATAAAGTTGACGTGATTCACTTTGTTATTTTATATTTTTTATATACATTATCATATATTTAAAAAATAATTTGTTTTTGGATTTCTCATCAATGTTTGCTCGTAATGATCTGATGATCAAAAGATTTTTACTTATTTTTAAGCTTTGGTGGTTTTAAGAGTCGAGTCCATTGCAATGCGAAACGTGACGTTCGTTGGCAACACCGTGCACCACTGTCATAGAAACGATGAAATTTCTACCAAGTACCATTACTAGTGTGAACTCTGAAAATATTAAGTGAGTAAATATAATGACTTCTAAGTTTTAACGTCTGTAGTATATTCTTTGGTTTTAATTTTCTCGCCACTGTATTAAAAGCTCGAATTTTAGAAACTTCGTTAAATTCAGTATTAGTGGCAAATCGATCAGCGACAAGTTATAGCGAGAGTCTGAGTTATTTTATTTGGCCGCAAACAAAACCACCATAATACGAGTATACGTTTTATTTAGAAACAGAGCTCAATTGCTAACCATAGACGTTGCACAATGGACCAAAGTAATGAAAATAGTCGTGCTCAAATATCTGGTGCTTTGATGCCTGCCAACGATCGTGTAACGCCAGGGGTTGGTCTTCCACGCGTGAGGAATTTACAGGTAATTATTAATTAATTTATTTTATATGTATACTGTAACTTCACATCATAAATTTCTATTATGAACTAAGTTTTACTTAACAAAGAGAAAGACATCATCAGTATTTTTGATGTTTGGCATATGCGTAATGTGTTATGAAATAGTAATGGACACCGTCTATTGCTTCATCACAGTATAGATCAGTGATTACCAAAGTGGTCTATATCAACGTCTACGGATCTATGACACAAAAAAGTTTGGGAAACTCTGGTATAGATGCTCAAAATAAAAGAAAACATTACGACTGCAAAAGAAATTACTTATCCTACGTTGCCTTCCATCTACCTATCTATCGTCTTTTGAATTTCTATATCTTTATGCTGTTTGCATCTTATTTTATTTTTATTTGACAGGGTCTTCTAAGATTTGCAATGGAAGCAACAAGAGCTGAAGATGCACCAGGTGAATCACAGTTTGGACCAATGGACGAAGAGGTAAGCGAACTTGACAATTAGACTGCACTGGACCCAGTAAAGATTTTCCCTGGTATAATTTTATATTGTAAAAGCCTAACATACCTCTTAAGCTAAAACTTACTAGGTAACAAATATGATTTCAGAGACGGAAATTTCTTGAACAGGCTCTCAAAAGTATTACCGTGAACATAGCTGAAGTTTTACAAAATGCCATTAGAGTCCTCACAGATGTGGAGAAAATGAAGAGTATCCAACTCGGTGAAGAACTGCCTGAGGATGTGGTTACTGCATTTGAAAATATATTGTCATATATTGACGATTTGGATGTCGCCAATGGTAGGTTGTGGGCTAAATTGCTTAATGTACAACGTGTGATTTAACTCAACACATCTGCACCAATTTCAATATTTTCTTTTCCTGACATTTGAAAAATTGGGTTCATGGGTAAACGTTTTTATTCCTAATGATAGAGAAGGACAGACTTGGGGTTCCCTTGATGGTAGGTCATATACGCCGATATATTGGCTTTGTGGATTCGGAAATCTACAGACTGAAACCAAAACTTAATTAAAATTTCACGGCTTTTTCATCTGTTGGCGATGTTTCGTGATCCGAAACGTAATAGAAATTTCTATTATTTTCATTTCCTTTCGGTGTGTTATACTTACTAACTTCCCGCCAAAGTAACATATTTGCACTATTTAATCTCTGCTTTTGATAATTTTCAGATTTTTACAAAGTGGGTGGTTTTGCCATATTCCCTGTCTGTTATGGAAGTGAGAATGAAGAAGTTAGAGGCAGAGCGAGCAGGGTCCTCGCAGAATTGTGCCAGAATAATCCATTCTGTCAAGCCCGAGCACTAGAATGTGGCCTACTCAACATTATTCTTCATATGCTCACAACAGAGCAGGGTCCAGCACTGGCCAAGTGTGTGTCTGCTATATCAAGTAAGTATTTAATAATTTTGGCCCTTTTTAAAACTTAATTCAAAGTATTTGCATACACTAGAATTACATTTAATAGTGATGTAATAAGCAAAATAGAAAGTAGTTAAAGTCATTAAAATGGAGTTTAGTGAGATTAAAAGTTGAGCTGAAAAATATAGATTTTTATTTGGTTGAATTGAGATACTTTACCAATCTCGATATTTTGAGCTATTCGACCGCCGTTTTTGGGAGAGGAAATATCTCCATTACCCATGAAGCTTCCTTGAATTTTATAAATAATTGAAAACAAAAATCTATTTAGATTAAAAGATTAGATAGTTTGATATGTGGGTTGTTTTGTGTGCACTACTGTTAAACTAATAATTAAATTTTCGCCTTTCCATATTCTATACTAATATTACATACTCTGTAACCCTTTTACTTCAAAAGATAATATATACTCTGTGATGTCTCTATCATACAATAAATACTCTGATTTCTGGGTACAACGAGTGTAATAGTTTCATTTTAATTCCCTTAATACGTCAAATGCAGGTGCCACCAGAGAGTTCGAGCCCGCCTGCCGAGAAGTGGTCGTTCAGGGCGGGTGCGAAGCTCTGTCGCGGGTTCTGTCCAGCTCGGATGACGTTTCCGCTAAAACCCGAACTGCTTTTCTAATGACGTATCTTTGCCATCACTATCCGCCGGCGAAAGGTACGTCTAGCATGCCTATCCCTGAGTACTTCTATCGGCCTATTACAATTTTGTAATTTGTTTTTAGAAAAGTTCATCGAACTCGACATCGTAAAGGTGATCGGCGAACAGCTGAGTAAAGGCAGAGACGAGGTAACGGAACACCTCCTGAGCATACTCTTAGCGCTCGTCGAAGACCCGAGAGTAGTTAACCAGTGCCAGAACTCATGTCGCGATCTCCAAAGCGCTATAGAGACGATCCTCAGAACGCCCGAGTTGGAATCCTTCCAAGAAGAGAAACAATACTGCCTAGCCATGTTGAAGGTACTAGAAAATTGCCCTCGAGCAGAGGGAACGCAAAGCGAAGCCGACAGATAAGAAAAATATGTTTATTGCTTAATAAAGAATTTGCACGTTTCAAACTTTGTATAATATAATTGGTCTCCAAATCGACAAGTTACTGTGCAGTTGGGCCTCGAGGGCTATAAAGCGCGTTTTGCAAATCAGCCCTCTTCCAGTCGAAATCGATGCCGGTGATCTCCTCGAACCATTCGTGGTAGTAGCCGGGACGCACGTAACCTACGAATCAATTGTTACTTTATTTATTACAACATCAATGACCGATCTTTTTATTTAAAAAAATGCCTCGTGTCACCTGAAGGAAACGGCGAGTTACAACCGGACCTCGATCCAAAACTGACGATGCCGACCATGGTGGGTTTGCCGTCTTCGTCCAGTTCAGTCAGCGGACCGCCGCTGTCTCCCTGCAACGACACGAAAAATAATTTCAACTGCTCGATTAGGCGACAGGTATGTAGCCCGACGTGCCGTCCGTCGCTATCGAGGATGACCCGCACCTGGCACGAAGACTGCGCAGTGTCGTTGTAAGACTCCGCGCAGAGGGTCTGCTCGGCGAGGGCGGTGCTCCTCGGGTACCAGAAGCGGCACTCCTCGTAAGTGATCCCCAGCAGATACACCCACCTCAAGACCTCGGACGCTGCACCACCTGCCCAAAAGTAACCGACATCGAGTGAGTAGTCCTTCGACCTCCGTTGCGGACCGTAGCGAGCATCGAGTTACCGTTGACTCTGTCGTCCGTGAGCCCGAAGCCGCTGACGGTGAGCCTCAGTCCTTTGTAGTCGCGGGCCTTCTCTTCGCTGCTTTGCAGGCGCACGGGCTGGACGGTCGCTGCGGACAGAACGATCACTTCAACCTCTTCGTTCGACGACGCCGATGTACCGATTCATATGAAGACTCACGTCCGTAGGGAATGGCCCGATCGATGCCGAGCAGCGCAATGTCGTGCGTCTGGACGAGCCGACTGCTCTCGACGTACAGGGGATGAAGGAAGCGCCTCGTCGCCTCCACGATGTACTCGGGCTCCCTCAGACTCGTCACTCCGAAACGGACCACGAACGTGACGCGGCTGTCGATTTCAGTGCTCGTCATCAGCGGTCGAAGAAATAACATTTTAGAAAATAATAAGCAGATTAGTTGTTACTTTGCGAGGCAGTGGGCGGCGGTGATGACCCAGTTGTGGTGGATCACGGAGCCACCGCAAGACGCGACGCGGGCCTCTCTGTTCACCATTCGGATGCTGATCTGGTGCGGGATTTGGCCGTCTTCCGCCTCCCAGCCTGCCACGATGCGCCCCCCGGTGGCTGAGGAATGGAGACGTGCGTTTTACATTTAGAGCGGTCACATCGCTTTTGGCCGGTACCGGCGCAGTACTCACTTTGAGCTTCAGACCGAATCGTTTCGATGTATGCTGGCGCGACCGCTGCGAACGATGCGCCCTGACAATAGAAGATTCGTCATTAAGCTAAAGCGTCGTCCGGGCGACGGCGGCCAAAGTCAGTATAAGGCTTACCTCGACGAGCTTCGCGACCAGGGCGAGGAGCAGGAGCGGAGCGAACGGGTGCCTCGAGGCCATTTTTGCGACTAATTACTCCGATCGATATTTAATTGAAATTGATTACGTTTTAATCGAAGATTATCACACAGACACGAGATAAACGCGGTTATATCGACATAATCTGTTACTTCTGAAGGATTTCATTTTCAAATGAAAAGCCGATTGGTCGCATCGTTTTATTAACATAAGTACTAATACACGTCTTAGGTACAAATATCACAACAGTTCATTACACTTAATTAAGTTTAGTAACAACATCGACCCTAGGGAACCTTTAATATTCACTTAATCAAATGGAAGACTGCATGTTACAAAAATATAATTTTAAATTATTAAATATTAAAAACCTCTACACTCTTGGCGACGGAACGTTAATACGATTAAATAAAAATTATGTACGAACCGTAACGAGCCACAAGGACAAATATAAGTAAATATTCCAATTTTCAGTTTCACATTAAGTAACGCAACAAAAGACCGTACAAAATACTTGTTCTCTTTGGAGGAGGCACTCGGTGATTAAATATTATATCCTTACAAACGATATTTTCATAAAAACTATCTAAGTACTTCAGTTTCATCTAACAGAAGCGATGGCACATCGGTCGAAGGAGCCGGGATCCGCTATCGGGCGGAGACGACGATGGTGGGTTCCTTCTTGGCCTCGAGCATCTTGAAGTAGACGACCGCGTCGTGCACCGTGGGGAACGTTTCCAGTTGCAGCTGTTCCGATTCCAGCGAGTTGTACCTCTCTATCATCTCTAATACGGGACCTGGGGCGGAATCGGTCAGGGAGTAATAAATAATAGTACATCAATACTTAATATATTTAAGATTTACTCAATTATAGTCACCGTTAGCCCCGGCCAAGAGTACGGTGATGTGGCTACTGAGCAGCTCTTTCTGCGCGGAGACGAGGCTCTTGATTCCGGGCGCGTCCACGTACGACAGAGCGGTCGCGTCCACTATCACGCAGTTTATCCTCCTCCCGACGGTCGAGTCCCACTCGTAAGACTCGCTCTTGGTCAGGTTGTCCTCTTCGACTTCCTTCAGGTACCCGATCTTCCGGAACAGTGTCGCTCGGAATAGATTTTTGCTGGCGAAGTTCAAGCCGCCGCAGTAGTGGAATATCTTCACTCCGGGAATCTCTTCGGCCTGGAAAAACATTTTTTGGACTTTAGTATATAGTAATAATACGTCTAAGTTGAGAAGTCGTAATAAGGATAGTGGTGGGTGGTCGTGTACCACAGAGCTCAGTTGATGCACTGCAGTTTCTTTAAACTACTTTCGATAAAAATATTCCAAGCGACATAAGGTATAATTAGTATAGATACATGTATTTATTTATATTAAGAGGCTCTCTGACCTAGAAAAGCGGAGCGAAACTGATTGTGGAAAGAATCTGACAGGCCGGTATGGTCATGATGACGGTTGGAATTCATTGGAGCCAATTAAATGTTGTTCGAACTATATTTATATATGCAATAATCGACTCCGTTACATTTTGACAAAATAATAAACTTAATCGAGAAATTATTTGGAAAAAAGAAGTAGTTCCTTAGAAGTAACTACTTCTATTTTTCCAAAGCTCGCGAATAATTATTTAATTATTGCAAATGAAGAATCGTTACGTGTTAATTTTAACTATTCTGTACTTGTCAGAAGTATACTTCTCTATTTTTACTTTTTTTACTTTAGCCTAATAAAAATAGTGCATCACATAGCATGAAAGAATTGCAAAAATCCGTCCAGGACACGAAACCTTGTTTTAAAACCAGCTGTCAGTAGTTCAAAGAAAACTCAAGGCAGGCAGGCTAAAACTTGTCTCAAAGGCTTAGAGTTGACTCTGTCTGAATTCCTAACAAAGAAGCAGCATTCGTATTCATGGCATGGACTAGGGACGGACGAACTTTTGTTATAACTGCTAATGGTTCCCCGACTGACTCCGTATCGAGGTTATATCTCCAGGGAGCAATTCTTCGAGTATGGAACCCTCGCCAGATTTTTAGAAGAACTTGTCACTCTATGTATAATTAATTTTACTGTTTGAGTTTAGTTTAATTTTGATGTGTTCTGCTAATGGGCGTAACTCCATTTCTGTTAGTGCGTAGTTAGTCTGCAGTTGTAAGTTTTGTTTTAATGAGTATATAATTTGTTTTAACGTTATTGCATAATTTGTTAACCGCATTTACAGATTTCTAGCATTGCTCGCATTAAATAATTAATATCAGTAGGGATGCTCGATTAACATCGATGTTCGATGATCATCGATATTGAAAGCATCGATCATCGATGTTAACTTACGGCCTCACCTCATGACCAAAATTACTTTGCTTTCAGTCAATTAATAAAAAATATTGGGATATGTCATAATTAGATCTGTTGCTTAATAACTTTCAAAGTTATACATTGTGTTTTATTTCTTTGGATGGATTTACTTTTATGGATCCAACCTCGATGTTTTTTGAATATCGAGCATCCCTAAGACATTGAAACGTCACGATGTTAATTGTCATAATACGAGAACCACAGAGTGACAGCAAAACGTTATCTATACTAATATTATAAAGAGGAAAGATTTGTATTTTTGTCAGTAACGGATAAACTCAAAAAGTAATGGACCGATTTTAATAATTTGTTTTTCATTAGAAAGCTACATTATCACTGAGTAACATAGGCTATTTTTAGTACTTGAGTACTATAGGCATCTATAGAAAATCTTACTAAAACCAACGGAAGGCGTAAACAAATTAGCCGTAAAATTGTCTTTCTTCGCATACGCTGCAATGCCGTTCCAAAATATCATGAAATAAAAATAAAAATACATGGGGGCGGAGTATCTAATTCGACGATAGAGGGCCACGCAGTGGGCGCGAACGACATTGAATATTTCGATATTTTTTTTATTTACTATTTTCTTTTGTATTATTATTAGTTTATTCTTAATTTCTCTGATTTAAAATAAATATCCTTCACAGCAATATGCCTAGAAGAAGAAGGTCGCAGCTATCTAAGAATAGTTCCCAAGCGAGATTAGCAAAAGTTCGTCGTATTGGAGAGTCTTCTTCCCAAAATGGTCGCCTGGAAAGTATTAGAGTGTACGCGTCCCAATCGCGAGCCAGAGAATCTAGCGTCGAACGTTCAGTTCGTCTTGCAGAACGAAATGCAAGATCGTCGCAGCTATACGAACGGCAGTCAAGCGCCGAGCGCTCGCAGCGTCTTGAAGGAAATAGAGTTAGGAATTCGCGAACGCGTGCACGGGACTTGCATTATGCCGGATCCAGATTCTCGCGAGGCGCCTCCTAGAGGCTCTCGCCACGAGTCTTGGCGAGCGGAGACTGCACGAGTGCTAGTCAGCCACACTCTCCATTTTATTTAGTTAGTCGTCGCGTCTAGTGCAAGATGGACGACAGCAGTCAACAAATAAGTATAAAGCGAGCGGGAGAGTGTGGTTGACTCCCTCGCCTCACGCTTTCGCGTCCTTTGACTCGCGCTCGAAATACTGACAGAAACCGGAGCGCTAGAGAGGCGAGGCGAGGGGACACGAGCGCACCGTCCACACTCTCGCACTCGCGTTCCCTCGTATCGCCTCGTGAAGAGTGTGGATCGGCCATAACACTGAACCCTCGCAGGTTGTTAACAATTAGGAGGCGCAATACATTTTTTTCTAATTTAGTGATTCCTGGTTGTTTTAATTAGCATGCTTATAATTTAAATATCGGTACATATTTATATCTACGCTAGTATTTAATAAGACGTGTATTTTTTCTTACTTGGCACTTTTGTTAAACAAACACAATTTACATGAAACTGATATTATCACAAGGTTTAATTTGTTTATTATTGATTCACATTAAAACAATTATATATTAGATGAATGAACTACCGCCAATCGATTTGCGGTATTGATTTGAGGTGAATTTTAATTAATCAACGCAAATGCAAATTTACATGTAGGTAAAGACAATAGAAGTTAGAAAAGCCACTCATGGAGGAACGCAAAAACTGTTACAAACGTCGAGTTAAATAATTATGATATAAAAAAGAAGTCGTTAAAAAAGTTATTTTGACGTTGTTAACAATAAGTGTACTTGTTATCTAGTAATGATTTTGTTAAGCAGCAGAGCAGTTACAGTGACGTGTTGTTGTATTGGTATTCTCGTCTAATGTCACACAGGATTGCGTGACGCCAGCGTGTATTTGACATTTTGCTGGAGTGCACCACTTGATGTGAAGCTGTCAAATTAGGAGAATACTATTCGACGCTAAATCGAAACGTCACTAAATTAGTAGAATCGGTCTGCTGGCCAACGCTGATTAAATAAAGTGACTGATGCTAAAATAATGCTGTGGATGATAGGCAACTCACAATTTTGACTTGGCGGTGGATTTTTTCAATGCAGTATTACTTGCTCAGTTTAATGCTCTCAACGTCTGATGTTAGCAATAAAGAGTTTCATTATTGTTATTATCTTTACGAATGTCCATCCAGATCAGAGTCGCGCCTTTAGGGTTGGATGGTAGGGATTGTGGGCGCGAGGTTCAGCGCCCTACCGGCGAGTTTGACTTAGAATGCAATTACTCTAAAATGTGCAATAATGACTCACCGCCCTATATCTCTTGATGTCCAGGTACAGATCTGTGTCCAACACTCGTCCTAGAAGACACGTGTAGGGCTTTTGTGAGCGAACGAACAGCGCACCGACACTCGCCAACAAACCTGCGCCTAACCTGAAATGAGGTCCGAATATTAGTATAGACGAGAGCGAGAGAAGAAGGGCGACTCTACAGCGACGTGCGTCCTCACCCGATGTCGATGTCTATCAGAACCGTCGTCAAAAAGGTGGCGAGCCACACGACGGCGTCCAGTTTACTCAGCCTCCAAAATCTGAAATATTCAAAGCTCCTTGTGCTTAGGAATTCACCAGTACACTCTCAGGTTCCTCAAAGAAAATATGACGATGAATGGTGGGGGGATAGGTGTTTTCGCAGTCATATAAGGCATATTTAAGCCAATTTACGGTCGGAGGTCTGCGTCTATGACCCGTACTCACTTGGCCAAGTCCAAGACCTGCATGAACATGCCTTTGAGCGAGACGGTGATGATGGAGGCGAGGACGCAGCGCGGCAGCAGCTCGAAGAACGGCCCCACCCAGAGCAACACGCACAGGATCAACGCGCTGCTCACAACCGACGTCAGGCCCGTTTTTCCCCCCGCCTGGTATTGAATGTAGGATCGTGAAAGACTGGCGCACATGGGCGCACACGAGAAGAAGGCGCCGAATACGTTGCTAGCACCCTGGAATTTTTATGATCAACACTATTATACATGAGCCGCGCCATCATATATATCTTTGCCTATTTGTGATTCCACTTTATGAGAAAGCTCGAAAATCCATTTCACCGTCCTTTTTTAAATCATTCTAACATTGGACTCGATCATTGTTAAGGTTCTCTACTAAAACGATTAAAATTCGAGAAATACTATATAATAAACACTCACGAGCGCCAAAAGCTCTTGGTTGGGGTCGACTTCGTACTTCTCTTTGGCCGCGAATATGAGCGACATCGACATAGAGATGGTGTAGGTGACCATCGTTATCGTGAACGCGTCCAACGCCACTTCGGGGAGGAGCTGCAGGGGCGGCACTTCCGGCACCGGTAGCCTGCGAGGGTAGAGAGTCATTCACCGCATTGATAATTTTCCTTTGGCAGGACGACATCTAATGATGACTCACCCGGTGGGAATAGTTCCGACCAGGGAGATCCCGTAGGTAGCCTTAAGGTCGCAGTACTTGGAGACGAGGGTGCCCACCACTATCGCCAGAAGTTCGATGGGCACGGGGACCCTGCTGCGTTTGCTCACCCACGGCTGAAGACATTCAGGTTAGCATTAGGTTACGGCGTAAGCGATCTGTTAACTAACCACTTGGGCTCAAGCGACGCTCACCTTAAGTACTTCGTTGTTGAGAGAGATGATGAGACAAGCGAGGAAGGATATGACGAAGGCGGCCCAATTCAAATTGGATATGTTTTTGAACACCTCTATTACAGTCTGAAAGGGTAAGAAATAATTTGTGAACAATTTTTAGCGGTCGCACGCGACTATGAACTACGGTGTAAAAGGCGCCTGTATACGTACCAATACCACTTTGTAATTGCTGCCCAGTTTGGGCAGCCGTATCCCGAAGAGATCCTTAACTTGCGAGGCGAGGACGTGCAAGGAGGCGGCCGTCGTGAAGCCGGAGACCAGAGGCTCCGACAGCAGAGTCGAAACCGCACCTAAGCGTAACACCCACATCAGTACCTGAAACGAGTCGGGACTCCGGCTCAAACTTCCGCTACTTTTCAAACTCCGTCAGCGTGTGCGACTCAGGAGTGAGTAAAACTTTGTCCCTAGACTCTCAAGGGTGCTAATGGAACTGTGTCTACCTGCATAAGTCCGACGGCCAGCGTCACTATGCTGAGCACCTGAACGGCCGAAAACTGTGGACCCGCTTGCAACGTGGCTAAAATATACGGAACGATCGTTAGTAACGAGACTGGCTAAACAATGAGCCCTCGGCGCACAAGGAATTACATTACCTTCTGCAATGTCCGTTCCATTCAGAGGATAAACTATCTGATGAGTCGCGTGTTCGGACACCACCTGCAATCGAATAATACATGATAAACATTGCCAATCAATTAATACGAATTAGAAAAATACCAGTTCTCAAAAAAGCGCCGAGCTTACCTTTCCCGCCATTAGACACGCGACCGCAAAGGTTCCCATGGACACGTGAGGGGAAGTCCCGAAAACGACGTACAAGAGCACCGGAAAGAAGGCCATATACAGGCCAATTATGGGAGGGACTTCCGCCAGGAGTGCGTACGCCATTCCTGGAAAGTATCCGAAAAAAAAATGATTGTTTGCATTTCGGTTGCGTGTCATATGCCAAAAACGAATGCCTCTCAGCTGCGTAGAGAGCTCACCTTGAGGAATGTGCATGACGGCCGTAGTGGCCCCGGCCACCAAGTCTCCCACCAAATCCCGTTTGATGTTGTAAGCGGGTAGCCATTTTACGACGGGCACAGAATTCAACAGACAGTCGCCGAAACCACAACTCTGCACGGCCTTCTTCGCTCTTTGGCCCACTGGAGATATTCAAATCATATTGAACTTTGCCTGTACATATTTATTTTCAATTTGGAAAAACTCAACCAAAAAATAAGTGGTAGGAACAGTGTTGCACAAACTGAGACATAGAAAAGACTCACGAGGCTTCTCCGGCATTTGGTAGTCGGCGTCCTTGTTGAGCACATCTTGGTGGTAGACGCGCCGTATCACGTTGAACTGCTGGCTCGAAGGCGTCTGCAACCTGAGACAAACGGAGAGCGGTGCTTAACGGCAAATTACTGATATATATATATGTTTATGAGAGTACGAAGATAAAAATTCCCGAGAAATGCAACGACTGAGGTATTCCTTTATTCACTCGACTGGCAAATCATCAGTCTACGATTTAAGAACCGCCGAATTCACCAAAGGTCGTCGTCCTCGAGCTCTTCTTCGTCCCGCAAGAGCGGAATGTCTTCGTCGCATCGTCGCACCGATCGTCTCGCGAAGTCCTTCTCGAACAAGAGGAGAGTCTTTTTCATTCGCATCGTGCGAGTCGTCGGGCGACTTCCACTTCGATATGACCTGCGCACTTTTGACCGAATTTACTGCCGATATCTCTCCTCATACATTTCAAAATGAATAAACGGAATAGTCAACACAGTATCTGTATACGACGTTAAATTCACTGTTAAAATTGAGAATATCGACTGGCGGTGTCACTGAGTTAATGTATAATTAATCGATTTTTAACGATTAAACAAGTATTGACCGCGTTTAATAATTTTTCCTGTATAATTGAACCCGGGTTCGCAATAAACGTGATAAGCGCGAATGGCCGGCTGACTCCGCGGACGCGCAGAAGAATCCGACCCTTCATAGAGTAGAGCTCGGCGAGATGGTTCATGTCGATGGAAGTTTGGACAGCGAAGGATAAACAGAAGGACGTCATAAATCGTGCGGGTCCTAAACGTGAAGTGAACTGAAACGCGTGATATAATAGTTACCTCTGAGACGACTCTCAACGAATAAGTCTTTAAAAAAAGTTAGCCGCGCCACGGGTTTATGTTTCCGGACTTCTTATCGGAATGGCGACGGTTATCGTTAATGTAATTCACGAACTTACGTAGTCGGCCAAGTAGCCAAATGGCTTTTGGTGCTAAAGATCCTACGTCTACTATTGCTAAATTTATCACCACCCCTTTGTGATTTGATGCCTCGGTATTTTTTCTTTACTACCTAGGTACTAGACATTTGATACAAAGACTTTGTTTGTGCCACGCAGGTTACTAAAACCCTTGCTTGCATAAACAAACATGTATTTTATTTCATTGTGCAAAAAATAAAATACATATTTGTTTGTGCAATTATTTAACAATGTAGTAAAATTTTATAGCATATAAAAGTCATCGCTTTATGTAATGATTTCTCCCAGTCTACCTTCGTGTACAGACAAGAGAAGCCAACGAATAGCAATTGACGAGGAAATTAGAAATAATGCAACAAATTTTATCTTACAAAGAAACAAATCTTTAAATAATAAAGGTATTTAAACCATTCATACTATCAATGCTGAACCATGCTACTGGGAAAATATGTTTGACTTTATGAGAGCCTAAGTTAAGAATACAATTGACTTTTGTACACTAAACAAGCACAGAACACATTTACAACAGACGGAGGGTGGCAAAACAAAAATTGATACCCAAATAACTATTCCACACATACAAAGTCGCTGACTCAGCCAGTCTAGTGCTTTTTTATTTATTAATAATGAAACATCCGTCTGACTAAAGTTATTGGTGCTCGTTGGGAGCATACAAACCCATAATTAAACATTTACCAGTTTTGTAGACTTTCTATAAAACACTGGAAGGGTAATAAGAAGGACCTACCTTCATATTATAGTCACACATAGTCTGAGGCGCCCTCATAGCTTGTCTATACAGTTTTCCTAGTGATGGCTGATTCGAGCGCAATAAATAAAAGAAGAATGAAGAATTTCAACTTGTTTGCACAGCCAAAAGTATACCAAATAGAGAATGACATGTTTGGGCACTCCAATTGTAAAATGGTGTGTGTAATATAGATTGAAATACATAATTATAATCAATATTTGAATGAGAGTCAGAGTGTGCGAAATCCCAATTTCCACTTTTTAACTGACAAATGACAACTGACATTCGTGACAGCTGTAGGTTTTGTTTCCATTATTCAATAGGTATTCCTTGTATTCGCACTAATCAAATATAATCTATACTAATATATAAAACTGAAAAGTTAGTTTTTATGTTTGAATGCGCTTATCTCAGGAACTACTGGTGGGAAATGAAAAATTATTTTTGTGTTGGTTAGAGCATTTATCGAGGAAAGCTATGAAATATAACTATATAAACATATACAATACAGTGTGCTTAGCTTAAGTATTTTAGTGTTACTTTATTGTTTAAATCTTCATTTTATCGCTAATCATTTTATTTTATTTTCTATGTTGACATTTGCTTCTTTACTGTAATTTTCTTTTTGTTATTATTTCTACACGCCAAGGTGGTCTGGAAGAAACGACATAGACGATAAGGCCGTCTTTTCAGCACAAACATTTTTATTTTTTATATATAATTTTAAGTGTCTTTGTTGGTGCAATAAAGAGTTTCATTATTATTATAATTAGGGAGCGTAGAAGCAGCAATAAATGTGGAGAAAACGGGTAAAATCGACGTCGTGGGTTAAAAATACAATTTATAGAGTTGAACAGGAAGTTTGAATAAACAAATTTCGATGCTCAAAATACGTATTTTACGCGGACGAAGTCGCCGGCACGGCTAGTATAACAGATTAAGTTACCTGAAAAGGGCATCACTTTGATTAGGATAATTAGGTGGTAAAATTAAAGTTCGCACGTTTTTGCCCGTAAATTTTCATCAGGCGAAGGCAATATTTATCCGAATATTTTACCGTCCACACGTCATCAATCACTCGGAGGTATTAACTAGGACTACATATCTTAATTCTATATAAACGAATATATAGCATTGCATAATTGCAAAAAAGGACCAAATTAAGTGCTCTCTCTAGTTTACTCGTATGTTTTGCATATTTTATGACACGGTCGGTAGGACAAGACTTGAACCGGCATCCACAGCGTTTCGTGCTGTTGCCCTAATTGAGCTATCGTGTCCTGCGCGACATCGCATAATTTCTTCGACCTTCATTGATAAATGCACCTTTTGAGCGATGCCTCTCGTTCAAGTCCTGCTTGTTGTGTTCAAAAAAAATCCAAATCGATTTATAATTTATATTTCGTATCGTGTACAATACATGTAAAAATAATCAAGTGTATGAAAAAAAGTTCTCAACATATCCCTTTCTTAAGTTACGTCGTTCTTTTAAGCTAAACGAACAAACTGTCCAGTGAACAAGAAAATCCACGTGCTCTCGTCTTCGCGTGGACAGTTTAAGGTTTTGCCCTCGTTTCGAGATTGCACTTTATGAGAGGCCAGTCGTTTCATGGTATTTTTAAAACGACAGAGAACTTTTTTACTTCAATTTATTTGACCTTGTGCCGTACCGGTCATGAGAGTACCTACGTATTCTTACATGTATATATACACTTTGTTTAATTCGTTTTCGGAAGAATTGTGATAAAAAGAGTCTCACCATTCCGATGGGTTCAGCTTTTCCCGCTCAGCCTCGGTTTGCTTTCCGTTGCCCATCTCTAGTCGGCTCGCGACTCGCGACACTAGTTACACTCCACTCTACACTAGAATTACACTTCACCATTACACAATCTCGCAGCGAGATACGCGACTGAGATTTTCGCGGATTTTGCCTTTATCTTAATCGGTTTACGTCTCTCGCACTTCGCGTGCGCTCTGTGAAGTCGAGCGACTTTACGACACCCGAATAACAGAAAAAAGCTCCTATCACCGTGCGGTGTCCATCTGAATATAAGTCCTGACGCCGGAGCCTATCGGCAGAATCTATGATTTTTTAAGAACGCATCCGAGACGCCTGTCGAGCGGCGACGCCGACGCCGGTGGTCCGCGGAAGCGTGAGCGCGCAATCTATCGATAACGAACACGAGTCAACAGCTTGGCGACAAATGCCGTTTGGCGGTGACGAGATACTATCGCACTTATTGACATCTAACAAGCCGAACGAGCCGATATCGCGGCTCACTGCGCGTTCCGACCGTCTTCGGCAAAAGTATAGAGGAGTAAGAGATATCTCCCTGCATTATGTCTCCGAGCACGCTCGCATAAGTGCGATGTTCGCTTTGCTTCGGTCACCTTGACCGACCATTGCGTAACTAATACAAACATTTGAACCGTCTAATGATATTTTATCGTTTGAGTCATGGAGAGCGAACGGCCGCGGCCGACCCTGGCCGTGTTCCTATAACACTTCTATTATGGGCGATCGACAATGGAGTCCACTTATAACGACACGTTCCTAATCGACATCAGTCAACAATTGCAATTAATTTGCAAGACGAGACGTAAAGTGAAATATTGATACGTTTAGAGGTAAATTAGCGCCTGCCTACGAGTGCGATAATCGCTTAATTCGATATTCGCTGATATTATTCACTCCAGCATTTAGTCGCGTGACATCTCTATCGCAACGATTGACGGACACAATCTTGTGACATGTATTTTATCAAAAAGAAAGGGATAAAAAAAAGAAAAAAAAACTGTTTCCACTTGAGAATGGAAATTTGATTAAAATTGGCTACAATAAACCATGTAAACGGCAAAAAGTATAAAATAGTTACGGATACTTACATAATAAATGTCGGAATTATCAATAATCAAGCGAGACTAAAAAGCCAAAAAAGAAGTAATTAAAAAAAATCAAGTCCACCCGGCGCCCAAAGGCAACTAGAGAGATCGAGCGAAGGAACGAATCTCTTATAGAACTAAATCGCAGTGATAAGTGCGCTCGAGGGATCCTGAGAAGGACCGTAATCGCGCGCCAGTTTACGGAGGCTTAATTATGTTTAATGATTACCTTTATTAATCCGGTAAGCTTAGCTCACTGCGGAAGTCCACATCAGAATCGCAAATACGCGAATTCGCAAATAAGCTCCAATAAACACCTTATTTACCCGGTGTTAGTTCGCTAATCGGAAATTTCAACAAGAAATCGGCGCTCACCTACGGAACGGCTGTTACCTACGAGCCGGACCGAAAGTTAACGAAGTGTTTAGCCGTCGTCGCTGTCTTAGTTAAACCGATTAATTTATGGGTGAACCTTAAGAGTTAAGAACACTGCTATGCTAACGGAAGGCCTGAAAATTTACGACGACTTTTTGTTTGCTCCTAAAGTTTATAGTAAAACAAAGATCACGCTGACAAGATAATAAATGGCCAAAGGCTGCGCAATAAATAATCTTCACGAGCGCGACCTCGCCGCAGAAGGAAAATACGTCTTCTTCAAATTGGAGACTCCCGTAACGTACGACAACAAACAATCAAACAGTTCTCGGAACGACGTGAGCCGAAGGTAATGCTTAATTCTCATTTCTGCTGCTCTCCTGACTTTGCCTTTTACGCGTCTTTAATGCCGATCGCGAAACGATTATTATAATCTCTGTGTACGACACGTTATTCGTCACGTTTCCGTGAATCGCTTTTGGAGTGTTTATCACGTAGACGCTAACTGCACCGCTGTTTGCTCTCGCGACGGCCATCATCGCAAACCAGGATCATTGAAAATATTGTCTGATGCGGCCGCTATCAATTTTTGCAAGAGAGTTCGTATTCGTATACTACGTTTTAAATAAACCTTTCGGTTTAAAACGCGTTTTTTTGTTTTTTTTTTTTTTTATTGGTCCCCTTGGTTCCCGTGGTTTGGGGGGGGGGCGGTGTTTTCCCAGGGTTCGGGGGGGGTGGGGGTGGGTTTTTTTTTTTTTTTTTTTTTTTTTTTTTTTTTTTTTTTTTTTTTTTTTTTTTTTTTTTTTTTTTTTTTTTTTTTTTTTTTTTTTATAAATCGATATGTTTACGAGAGATCTAATGTTGATGTAATAAGATATAACGATGATTATGCATCGACTTATCAGGCGCCGGCCACTGGGATGAAACGTGCGGCTTCGTGACGCTTTTTTCTCTCAGTACCTACGATAGATAGCGACTCTGTATTATATGCATATTATAATGTAAGTACTTGTAATTTTCCTTGAAACCTTCGCGATGGTATATATTACGATTTTAACATGAAGTACGTTTTAGTGCCGTATTCGTCGATAACATAAAATGCCCGCGTATCCTAAGGCAATTCATTATTTGTAAGCGCCGTTTTTAACAGCTATTTTAAGAATCTGCTAAATCATTCATTTGCAGCGATGAGAAAAAATATTTGACGAATCGACAGATTGTTTAGTCGATCATCGGAAAAACCGAAGAGCACGGTGCGGTTTGTCCTGTTGTTGAACTACTGTAAAAATATATCTACATCTACTCCAAAAATTAAAAAGAAAAATATAATTTCAAATTTTGTCTAGAAAAATGAAACACCGAATGGAGGTAGGCTTAATAAGAAAAGACAAATATTTGATGTAAGAACACTTTCGTTCTCAACGTCATTAAGAATGTTGTAACTACGTAAGTGTCATTTATAAAAATTGTCGCCAATTCATTATTATTCTAGTCTACATAACATAGGACATGTCAGCATGTTATTGCACCGACCGTATCGCACTTGGAGTGATACTTCACTTCAATATTTGGTAATTACCATTCACACCGTAACTGTACACGAAAAAGAAATTGAAGGTTTTACTGCCGAAAATAAATAAACAGCGACTACCTCTAATAATCATTATTATTGCAATTGATACAACTTACGATATATTTTTAGCCCACACTTGTCTTCTAATTTAAATCTTGTTTTTTAAATCAATATAAAACGTTAATAAGCCCTTACGCGAAACCTCACTTCGTCTCTGATTTGTTGTTATTTTTTCCGAATTTCAGGATAATAAAATGTTGTGTAGCGGTTTTTATCGACCGCGATTTCCCGCACACTGGATGGCACTGAGCCACTGAATTTATACAAAGATGTAATGTTTTGACTGAAGCGAATCCGTCACTGTCACTGAAAACGACGAAGACTAACAATTAGTATTACCACATAATGCAAACGAAACTTTGTCGTCATTTTAAACTAATAATCATAGTCTGTCAACCTTCTGCCAAATCAAACCTAACAATTTTATAAAACCGATTAGGTACATTATTCGAAATCTGTCGATACGGATTTATTTAGTAGTTCTAGCGTAAATGAGGGTGGATCAAAGGTTGTGCCTTTTTAGGCATGGCAAGACCGCTTCATTGATTTTGGAATCTTCACATTTGACATTCCCTAGTCCCCACTTTGTCTGTGGCCGTAACGCGGGATTTTATACATGTAAATTGAAAGATAGTCGATTTCAAATTTAAATTGATTACTTCACATGTAAGTGATTTAAGTAACAAATTGTAGTAAAACCATTTTATTAATACCGAAGCCACCACTTACCATTACAAAATATGTATTAATGACAGAATAGAACGTTTCCCATTGCCGAGTTATTATTATTAGTTTTGAATCCATTCATTATAGCTGAGATGTGAACTGGAGCACAAAATAAAATTATGAGTGATGGCCGACTGTGAAGTGGATTTGTTCCGTGATACGTGGGTGCGTTACTTGGGTGAGCTCTCATTGTGTAAGACGTTCCTCATCACAATCCGCAGCAAATAAGATGTGATCGCTATGATGAAAAAGTTTAAAAAGTAAACATGTTTTAAGCACTGTAAACGGCCACAACGGTAGATACGTTTTAGCGTCGTTTAAAGTGCGTCAGTTACAAAACAAAACTTCTTCAACACTCACCCTTCATCTCTGCTAATGTACTGGTCACTGAAGAGGTCCATATTTTAAGGTTACGCTAATGAAGTGGGTGAGTCGTTCCGTTCCCTGGTGCCCGTCAAGGTGGTGAGGGCCAGTTATGCCGTTGCATTTGCTTATGCTTTTGCTGACACTGCAGATAAAAGTTGGAAGATGTTCCAAGTTAGTTAAGAATCAATTTTCAATAGCAATTGGATATTAAGTGAAATACTATTTAGCCTCTGTGGGCACGGGGGACATAATTCTTGTCTCTTTTACTGATAAGTTTTTCATATATACAAGTGTTTATTGCCAAATTTAAACTGGGGACCTCGTATGCTTAAAGCAAGACATGTTTTATTCTTGAGGGCGATTCAAGAGAGAAAGCATAGTATATTCCATAACAATGTTGTTTGGTATTCCTATTTGTACTATATTAGTGTTGCCTAAAATGCAACGCTTGCAACACAGTTTTCTCTCTTTGCCATAACTTGTATGATTTATTTAGTCATTTTGTTTGTTATATTTTTAGAAAGATGGACGACCAAGGAAAGTTCTCATTGAAACAGGGGACGCCCTGTTGTGGCAAACGTTAGCTTCCGTTGTTATTCCTGGACTTACTATTAATAGGTAAAAACAACATATTTTGATTGCTTTTGAAAGATTCTTATTTTTACCCAGAGGACAAATAATTTCAGGATTTGCTCATACACCAATAACTTTCTTCAAAAAAATGCCAAGAGGATACCCCTCACTCCTCGAAGTCTCCTCACAGTGGGTGCTGGACTCGTCTCGATTCCTTTTATAGTTCATCCAATTGACAATGGAGTTACATTATTTATGAATATAACTTATCGTCGGTGGGTCTGTTAGATGTATTCTGGATTCACTTACTGTACAATGTGAGTAGGAAACAATAAGTTTGGCAATAAGGATTTTGTGGCATTTTAATACAATTCTACAAAATTCTGTAGCAGTAGTTGTGACCAAAACACACATGCATGCATGCAAATGGGGGTCGAACGTAGCTTGTTTTTATACATAAACTTTAGGCTGTGAGGATATCGGTTGCAATGTTGATAAAGTTTATAAAAAGATTATAATTTGTTTTATTTTACCCTAACAAAACGAGGAATAAAACAAATTTGTTTCGTGCACTTATTGTAGAAAAACGCCTGGCAGACTATTTTGGCACTGTTTCATACTAGACTAATCTTACAATATTAACCGGCTCCAATCCATGCGGAGATCTTTTCCTCAAACCTTAGCTTTTTCTCGTGGGTTTCTAGTTTAAAAGGTAAATTTCTACTTAATATCGGACTTAAGCGGTCTGTAAATTCGTTCAGTAAATTAAAACGTGGTAATTATATGTAAAAGAAAATAGAAGTCAATTATTTTTACCTTTTTGCATTATTTTATTAATCAGTGTTACTATTGAAAATGTTTATCTTAATGTACACTCGTAAGAATTTAAAGGGAGAAAATAACATTTTATATGGAATATCATAATATATGTATACGAAGCAACGCCAAAAAGATTTATTAAAATTATAAAATAAATATTGATTCTCAGAAAATTTTCCTTCATTTATATAGCAACCCCAAAATAGAGATGATGGGCCGATTCGACTGACTTGTTAGTGATGGCATTTAGTAATCTGACAGATGTATAATGTAAAAAATTAAGCTTATGTTAGATTAAGCCTTAAATTATCGAAAAACTGCACATTTTCTTCTATAGTTTTAACGAAAGCCAAACCAATTCAAGTAACTCGATATTCGTTATTCTTGTTTTAATTGATTGAATCCTAATATATTTATTGACTGGATGCCACTAAAAACGAATATAAACTCAAATTCTTTTCACTAGTTTGGAATTTAAGGCAATTAACAGTGAATTAAGGACTTAAGTTACCGACTGGGTAAGTGACTGTACTTAAATTTATATAATTCACGGGATTTCTAGGAAACATTATATTATTATAAACAATAAAACTCAGACTATAAACAATGGTAAATGTAGGAGTAACTAGTAAACAGGATACATTTGTGACAAATTTTTGTGAAGCATTCCGATATTTAGATGGAATTATTTTACGAAATCCGTTTATTAAACTCGTGTATATGATTGTATACGCCACTAAAACAGCAAGTACCAAATACAAAAGGTTGACATGTTGGAGGTGATAATTTTACACATTTCGTTTTATTGGATTTCAAAATTGTGTTTCGTTTCAGACACGTTACGGCGCCCTCACGGCGTTACGGAACGGTTAAGAAAATTTGCTACTTGTTTTATTACAGTACTTACGTGGAACTAAGATTTTTCGATTCAGACAAATGATTATTTCAAGAGTCTCTAGAGGGACTACTTGCTATTGCTAAACCTCTTATGAGGAAAATGTAAAAGTTTTCAGAGAACTCAATTTACATCTAATTGTTTGCTTAAAGAGATAATAATCGTTATCGAGACTGCCAGGAGAAGCACATTAAATATGTGCTATTTACATATGTCACAATTATTTCATAGTATTTCCCCATTTCTCATTTGTAACAACGAACTTATGCCTCCATACTATATGGTTATGGCTTTTAGATCTGGATTATACCTGAATACAAGTATTGTTTAACGAGTGTTTTTTCGATAAATGGACCAAAATGGACAAACTGTACAGGCAGGGAGCCTTTACTTTTTCCGCTGTAAATACGCATAGAAGAAATATGTGAAAGACTACTTCCTCTAAGGGTCCGAAGAGTGAGGTCGACGGAAGCAAAAAGTATTCAAAACAAAAAAGAATATAAATTAATTACTGCAGGTGCATCAAAGTAGAACAATGCCATTATAATTACGTAAATAGGGTTATCGCTTGAACTATAATTATTAATTTAGCTGTGTTAACAGCATTGAACGAAGTGATTTTGGCTTTGGCTCTCAGGGGTGGCACACGAGCAATAACGCCGGTTATTGCTCATTCTAAGGCTTACAAATGACGTCGACGGTGTATTCTTTTCGGAAAATGTTTTGTTTGAAATATGTTAAATCTTGTTGTATTGCAACACCTCACGAATTAATTAGTCTGCCATGCGGTCCACCTTGATAACCCATCGTTATCATTACCGAAGGATTCTTTAATATTATTCAAGACGTGCGAGGTTTTCGGTAGACTGCGGAAACGAGAAAATAAATATAGTATATATAGAACCAGAACTCGCTACGTCCGCGAGAGATAACGCAAGAGCCAGACGTAAGATGACAAGATCAAATATTGTTTTACAAAATCATTATTGATTACCTGTATCTAATGCTGAGGGTGTCTTTTTTACAATATCCTTATCAATGACGCACGAAGAAGACTAAAGTACTTTCGATTAGTACCCCGTCGTCTGGTAAGCGTAACGTACTCGAAACAAAACAAACTGAGAAATCGTCGGAGACAACATATTGCTTGTTTCATTGCAAACAGCAAAAAAAATGTAGGTACGTTGAACTATATATCACAATGTTGGTGCACTTTTGTGAAATCCATTGAAACATTTACCAAAGTCAAAGGTTGCAAAAAAACTACTTTCCGGCCGTGTCAAGAATACTCTGTTGAATAAATAAACTCACCGCGATTTGGTCTCAACTTTACGCAAAATAGTAACAATTGTCGATGGCTTAATGAGCGATTCAAATCGATCGTCTCACTCGATTTGGTTCTCGACGAAAACACTTTGTGTGCCTACCTTCTAGCCTAAAATATACGTCACTTTTTGTATATTATATAAGTATGTTACCAAAGAAAGTGCCTTTTAATAACCGAAGCCATTATATCTGTTACTTTATCTACGAAACGATGGATCGTCAAATATGGACAAAACTTTTCTAAGCTTTTAAACGTTACATTGATCGTATTTCTTATACTACACGACAAAGAAATTGTACAAACATTAAAGTATTGAACCTCCGTAAAATGAATTCATCGTGTTTCTCTATTACGAGCGCAATAATATTCATATTATATATTTAATCTCTTCTGTTTGCTTTTTCTATACATATAATTTTAATTAGAAACGTTTGTTTTTGTACGCGTGTTTGACAATAAGACATTCATATATTTATGGAAGTCTTACCTTCGGAGTCGAGACCGAGTGCTTTTGAAACGCCGATAGGCACTCACTACACGGTATGTGTCTGATGTATTACACGTCTGTGTTGAGACAAGTTGGGGTGTCAACTGTGTAGGTGGGTCGCTTTTGATATGGCGTTTGTTGAAATCTCGAGATTATTAGTACAAGTGATGGGCTTCGAGCGAGTTCACGTGCCGATGAGTCTCGACACGAAAATAGGCACATAACAAACATATTTTGTTGTACAAAATGAAATAATTTCTCCCTTTCGGCTAATCTAGTTCATTAGTGGACGGAGATTGCATTGGCCATCTTCGATGAAGTAGTAGGTAACTTAAGACGCTTTCTTGAGTAACAAGTATTCGCTTAATTGCAGAAGAAAGAGACTATCGATGGGAGATGAAACACCTGAAAGAGTTGCGCTGACGGTTTATTTTACGTTGGACGTTGTAGTTTGTATTGAATTATGCAGAATTTTAGTAAACACACCAGTACGGACACATAGCTGTCCGTTTTCTTAATGAATAGAATGACGGGTACGGCGACACGATTCATGCCCCTTAGTGTCATTCCTATATTTTTTTTTAGATTAGAGCAACAAAATATATCGAAATCGACAATCGGACGCCAGAAGGTATCGGCGACGGGTACGGTCGTTTAAATATTTCGTACGCGCCGAGGCTGGCAAATAACGAACGATAGATTTATTATTTAAATATACATTTAAAATGTATTCAAATATTTCAGAAAATATATTTTACATACAAAGACACCGGCAGAGGCCAGTGCGAAATAAATTAGAGGAAAATTAAACAGTAACGTGTACTGTTAGTCGTTCTGTCGATTTATGCAAATCTGAGCGTTTCGGATATTATGCGAATTGAACCTATCTATTGAAACGAGTTTCAAACTAGATTCTGTGACATTTACTCACGTGATCCGACCGAGTGACGTGCAATAAATAAAGTATTCATATATATTATTTCAGAGGAGTGTAGCGGATCTGAAGGACTGTCGCTTCCGAGGGATGTTTCGGCAGGCGAGGCGACAAACTTTGCCGAACGCGAAGCGTTCCTAGGATAATGCTGTCACCCTGTTCTAGTGCGTGGGTGCAGATGAGTGTCGAGGTGTAAGTCGTGGTGGTGCCCGCGGCGACTAGAGCTTCTACCTAGCTAAAGATTACGCTTCGTCTAGTTGTAAGATAATTAAGTGTTTTTTTCAACGTTAACCATTTCTTTTATTAAGAATTGCTATCTACCCGCCACATTCGGATTTTAACGATTACCGTCGTCGTTGTCATAGTATTAGAAGTTTGCTCAAAGAAATTTGCAGACCGGCGAAGGGTGATCATTATCGATTAGTTTCGTTTTATCTTAACCGAATCCAATGATATCTCATTGGATTGTAGGAAACATGTTTATCTCGATCGTCGGGAGCGCGACTGCTGTGACATTTATCGCTCCGCTATCGAACGGCTTTTCCGGTCCGCCGTAATCCTAGATTTGAGGATTCGTGACTGCGACGGGCGACGAAAATAACGAGGATCTCATCGCGATTTTTCATACTCGCGGCGGCGGAATATTGGCAGAGCGGCAGATAAGTGTCGAAGGCGAGTCCCTGACGGTCGACGGCGATTACTACTCCGTGACGCTATAGATAACTGAATTTCAGGTCATAAAACTACCCGCGCAATGTATGTATTTCGATAAGAACTCGAGGCTATGGCAAATAAACGCATCTTAGAAAAGTCTGTCGCCTCTCTATCCACGTCGGTGACGAAAGCCTTGTCCGTGTTTCAGATACTCTTGCTAGCTTATATATAATACATATATCGAGGAGCTCATTTCTGCAATGTCATCTTCGAGGCGCGACGATCTAAAATCCCTTTTATAGCCACTTTAGTCCTCTAACGCCCGACTAAAAAAACACATTTAAATAAATATAAGGAGAAGCGCACCTAATTGTGAACGAGGCTAGAACCATGATTCAGTAGGTCAGCCACGAACCTGAGAATCAAAACCCAAAAACCCTGAAAAAGGCGTCGGTACCACTTTTGTACGTAGCACAGTACGTAATACGTGTTCAGGACGATGTAATATCTTAGTTGCGAGGGAACATTGTCAATTTATATGCAAATTATAGCGGTGAAACACTGTAGACGAGCCGAAAAATAAAGTATGACATTTAAACAAATGTCATACTTTATTTTTACATTTACTTTAATCTGCTAAAAGAAGTAGGGGGACGAGAGTTGCCTTAGAGTTCAACAATAGCTGAAGTTGACTAATCGTGATATATTTATCGCACCATCAATGTCCACAGTGATTTCCAAAATAATTAATTGATACGTAGTTAGGTTAACGGCTAGTCTTCATAAAAACTACTAAGTTATTTGGTGACTGCGATATAAAAAAAAAATAACCGTAAATAGATAATTATTAAAAGAATAGATTTAGGAATATGAAACTCCTGTACGTATGAGTCAATCAATATGGACAACGATCACAGCAGACGCGTAAGAGAAAGGTTAATGGATGGTTCGAAAAAGGACTCACCGAACCTCGTCGTTGGAAACGTAACGTTTGCGTAGCCGCATAATGTGATCCCTCACAATATGTGCACTGTACCGGCGCCCTTGCAGCGTAAATGGGCAACAGACCGTCCATTTGAGCACTCATAGTTGAGTGTTAGGTGAGCAATGAAGTAGAGTAGGATTAGGATTTTACAATTAATCGTATCTACCCTTATTGCCCACACTAATGGCCTAAATAGCCGGAAAATACTAAAGAAAGACATTAGGACTGCAAAGTTTTGCGCAGGTAGGATTCTCTCCTGGAGTTCTTCGGCTCTGGGCGTCTTATACGAGTGATTGGCAACAATATGTAAATCATATTGGCAGGCAGCATTTTTATCAGCTCTGGAATAAGTCACCTCTGTAGCCAAATGGTTAAACGTATCGCCTAGCTTTGTGTTATGCGCGAGAGGTCCTGGGTTTGAATCTCAGGGGAACGAAAAAGTTGTTCCGGTCGGGTAGGGCACAGAAGTCTGATCAACTACTTGCCCGTTAAAAAGAACTGATCAGTGAAACGGATATAGAAATGTGTTCCCGTGTCCTAGAAGGGGGAAACGGGATTTCACTGGAATAAGTCAAGGTTCTAATCTTGAACCTTTAATTTTTTTTTCACTATAATATAATGTTCTTATGCCTGTTTGTGCAATAAAGAATTGTATTCTTATTACCAACAGAAACAGAGCATAGCTACTGTTTAATGCTTTTCTATAGGTCAAATATGAAAGATTGCAGATGCTTACAAAGCGATATACGGCTGGAGTCCGCAGAATAGACTTAACTTAGGAAATAATTCAGTCGTTAGTATTACACGCACGTGTAAACCTGTAAAATACGATTATATCGTAGGGACAACCCGCTTACGGAAAGAGACTCAAATCCAGAATCTGATCGTCGTCACCTTTCGGGAACATCCCTGGCTGCGATGAGGATAAGTACTATATCACTCAACAGTAAGGCACTCATACATTGGAATTTATATATATTTTATCCTTGAATGTACCCCGACTCTTTTTATATTAGGCATGTTCGGGTACAATAAACTGAAGGTACCGAGGGACTTATTACTTGTTATATTATATCTGGCTAAGGTATTGCGGGGTCGAGAGTTGAGTCCAGGAGTACGACAGTCCTTACACTTGTCAGTTCCGGACCGATACGTGAGGCGCCTCCACACCACCGATACTCATCACCAACTTGCTCCTGATCTTCTCTTGTTCGTGCGATGCGAGTTGTGAACAAGACATTTTCTCGAGCAGCTGGGGCGAATTTACTTCATGAGATGTTAAATCTTTAATGTAATCACTTTCTATCTTATTAAGACAATCCTGTAAAAGCAGGTTAAGTTGATAGAAATAAATAAATATGTTAGTTCCTTTGCGACGAGTACACATATTCAGTAGGTGGGCTCAGGCGCAGGAAATAAAATAACAGAGTATATCATAATCCCACCTTTTCTTATAACAATTCTACTATTTAGTTGCGTTTAACAATATTTCGCAATAAAAACGTTTGTCAAACTGCAAATTAAACTAACGACAATATTAAATAATACTTATATATACGTATATCTAAAAATGATCATGGAATCAAACGTATTTCTGAACACAGCAGTTCTGTAATGGTGATGGCAAAAATAAATAATTCCGTCGAAGGCCAGCGCCACATCGACGATAACACGAACCGACCGGTTCCGTTTAAATGGACAATTTAAAGGCAGCCAATCGCGGGTATTCAGCAATTTTGTGAACAATTTGTCATAACCATTTATATAAAAAAACGTCTTAATTATTTGCAAACTTTAGTCTCGTAACGATCGTCCGGAGAAAAAGAAGACGAAATCGCGAGAATTCTCCGGTGTTTGATTCAAAAGAAGATTCACTCCGGAGAACAGTTCTCGTCGACCGGTCGCTTTCTTTGTATAACTATTATGCCCAATATTACACAATCTAGCTACGATGTCCCTACGGCCTCGCGGCGGAATGACTAGACTACGATCACGATTCAAGTTAGCATACGACTCCCCGACTGCGTTAAAACTACCGATTGATAAAATCGAAAGGGTGGTCAATGACTAGCGGAAAATTCTTGTAGCGTCCTCTCGAAATGCCAACCTAGGTTTGACTCGGAATTGTACCGCTCAGTGCTATTACATATACGCAAAGAGTCTCACTAAAATACTTCACGCATCTGTTTCCCTAACCTAACTCAGCGTAAACGCAATTAAAAAGTTCAAATAATAATCGATCGATGAAAAATTAACCGCGTTCTCTCAAATCGGAAACATACAAAAGCTTTCATTTAGATCTACTTATATTAAGGCGACCATATTACAGGTGGTCGCATCACGTTCGCATTGTACTTGGCGATTTTCAGCTCCATCGAGTGAGTTAGAGAAATACATAATCTGGAGCGCGTCGCCTATACTTTAAGACCGACTTCGACAGACGGCGCTGAACCTGTTTATGTAATGCATACCGGAACCCGCCGAAAAACAAAAGTGGAGCGCCGACAACAGTTCCGCCAGTTTCCTTCGCCGCGGCCGAAAGGACATCGAGTACGATGTGGGCGAGCTCAGTGTTCTTGGTCCGAAGCCTCGATGTTCTCGGTTTGCGCAAATTTGAGGAACACCTGCTCCAACGTGGTCTGGCTGAAGCTGTACTCGACGATGTTCAGGCGCTCCTTGGCTGAAAAGAGGAACGGTCGGGTGAGCTCGTCAGTTGACAACTAAAGATAGTAATCGACGGCTTCGAGTACCTTCTTCGATTTGCTGGAAGCAGGTGGCGAGGCTCGAGACGGAGCTCTGCGGCACGGAGAAGAGGAGCCTCTCGGCGAAGCTCTCCTCGAGGACGGCGGACGGAAAGAGGCGCGCCACCAGCGCTATCGCCGCCTCCAAGTTCGCGCCGCCGCTCGACTCCGTCCTGACGATTCAAAACAATGCATAACGCACGCGCAACGCTAAAGACTGTTTTTGTACTGTAATTTGCAAAAGGAACCGGACCGTTGATGGTGCAGTCTGTTAGCGGGCGCGTTGCCCACCAGCGGGGTGTGTATACTGACGTCCACCGTCTCCGCTTCGCCCTCCGCTTCCGCTTCCGCCGTCGCGGAGCCTCCGCCCGAGCCTGCTTCAGAGAGACCCCTTCTTTAAGCCAATACGAACTACGAGAGCATACGTACGAATTAAATGGATCTAATTATACCTTCACCCGCCTCCCTCAACGACGGAGAATTATCGCCGGACCGAAGAGGCGACGGCGACATCGACAGATCAGAGTCCATCATCTGCAACCGATTACTTCTCCGTTCATTTAAAGTACATGTATGTAAAAACGTACTATGAACATCTACAATATCTATAAAAAATAAGATTTGCCAATTTATTACCGGCTTCTGATTGAGCTGGCCGATCTTCATTTCGAGCGTGTACCCGGCTCCGTACAAGTTCTTCAAGTGCTGCGTCGATCCGACGCATCTGTCGACAGAGCGAAACAACTTTAGTCTGAGATTTAAAAAACAATAGAACACGTACTTTTACCGAGCGTCGAATAAAAAAGAGTCAAGCTCACCGCAAACCTCCTTTGACCATGATCCCGACTCGGGAGCACAGAGCGTCAGCCTCCTCCATGGAATGTGTCGTGAGAATAGCACCCTTTCGTCCCTGTCAAAGTCCGAAGTAGCCAATGAAAAAATAAAAAACTTGTAGAGACCGACATTGACCTCGGTGGCTTAACGCTTAGTCTTCTGTGCCGATGTAAAGGTACCTGAAAACTGGCCAGGATGGTGTCCCACAAGAAGCGCTTACTGCGCGGATCCATGCCCGTGGAGGGTTCGTCCAGCAGCACCACGCGGGGAGAGCCCACCATGGCCAGCGCGAAGGACAGCTTGCGACGAGTGCCGCCTGAACATTCGTCTGCGTTCTTACTCGCGTGCTCCATTATCTGAAGCCCGTTTAAGTACGCGTCCACTATCCTGAAATATACATATTTCCCTTCTGTCTACGATCGCTTCGGTTCGCTTTCCAATGTCATATGTTGGGGAGGCTCACCTAGGCGTGTCGGCCTTGCTGATGCCACGAATGGCCGCGTAGCACTCGATGTGTTCCCGGATGGTGACGTTCTTCCAGAGGGCGTCGTGTTGCGGACAGTAGCCGAGCATCTGAAAAGCACTCGACTGCACCTCCGTGATACTCTTGCCTCCCAGCATCACCTGCGAATTGTTCGTATTGCGTTCACTTATAATCTAAAAGTATCCGACGCCCGCGAGCGCCGACGACGGGTACTCACGGTGCCGTCGGTCAGCCGCTCCTCTGCCGTGACGATCTTCATGGTGGTCGTCTTCCCGGCTCCGTTGTGGCCGAGCAACCCGAACACTTCTCCGCCGTGCACGGCGAGCGACAGACGGGCGACGGCCGCGCGCTTCGTGCCCTCCGTCCCCCCGCACCACGAGCCCTCCGAACTTCTAACCTTGTATTCCTTGCGGAGGTTCTACAACGTTCGAGTTTTTTGAAACGAATTTGTTCATACAATTACAATCGTACGGCGAGTGAGTACATACGTGAACTAAAAGAGCGGGAACTTGCTGTATCTGTTTTCCCTGTATCTGCTGCAGCAAAGAGGCTACTCTTCGCCTCTCTCGCCTCACGTCCTCGTCCTCCCCCACCTCACCCCCCACTTCTGACTCCGACTCCGATGTCTTGTCCGCGTCTATCTTCTTGCGCTGAAAAGTATTTAAATTAATAGCACACCACGCGACATTTTTAACAAATTCAATTACTCCCGCGCATGTCGTATCGCATACCGGACATATCCGTCCTCCGGACTTGAGTCTGTCGGCCGCCAAGAGCGCCGCCCCGCAGAGGGGCACGTGCACCACCATCGCGCATATCAGCACCCACACTTCGGCCGTGAAGTAGCTCGACAGAGCGGGCACCGTGCACAGCCCGCTCAGGTTACACGTTAAATATACCCTGAACACAATTCAGATTTCAACGTCCACTCAAGAAAATAAAATATATTTTATTCTCTTTAGAACTTATTTAGATTCGTCAAAAAAGTAAAAATGTCTGTACGTCGTGATTCTACAGAGTATTCAAAAGAACAACATCAACGAGAAACTCAGTTCGGATTTTTTCAACATTTCTAATTTCTATAAACTTTGAATTTCACTAGGAGAAATTCATATCACTGCCAGGCAGCCTTGTCATTAAATAAATCGTTCAAACAATAATACGCCTTGTGGGACAATCTAAATTTTATGACTTTTTAAAACTTATTCATTGATAAATTAGCAACCTCAACTGGCAATATACGAATACAATTCCCCGCAACTGAATTAATTATTTTATGGAGCCCATAGTTGGGGATAGCTACTTTATCCTTAGTATTATATATCATTATTCTTGCTTGCTTGAATTACTTTCGGTTGAAGAACTTACCTATCGACATAATAGATGATAGCATACGGTATGTACATAACGTCTAAGAAACTGAACACGGTGTGCAGATAGAAGGCTATTTCACTACCTGAAACAGAAAATTAAGTTGAGACGGAGGCAGCCGTCGGAGCCGAGGTGGCATATCTACGAGTATTACCCCATTTGAAGGTATCCAAGCAGGCGACCATGACGAAGGGAATCACGCCGACCCACGTCGTGATGTTGGGCATGATAGACTGGGCGGAGTCCATCTTGTCGAATACGTAAGAGAGGCACGTGTTAAATAGGATGGCGGAGGGGCTGTACAGCACGAGGAGGCCGGTGAGCATAGTTATGGCGGAGCCGTTGGTCAAGCTGGGAATGTCATTGAGGATCACCTGAAACGGAAGCCAATCTTATTACAACATCTACCGCGGTCATAGCCGATGTTGAAAGTCTAAGTCTAGTTATTTACGAGCTTCTTAAATGAATTTTTAGGGTATATGCGAGCACTTACGAGTACGAGAACACCGACGCTCGTGAGAATCATGATGAAGATGAGGATCGTGAAGTAGGTTAGGAAGTACATGCTCATCGAGAGGCCATTCACGCGAAGTTGATTCTTAGCTTTTATCTGAAACAATTCACGTCTAAGTAAGTGAAGGAATTCAATTCAATTCTGCCCGATGAAGCAAAACGACGCACCTCCCTATCGTACACGATATCTACGGCCAGAGTGACGGGCACCAGAGCGAAAATCATGCCCATGAAGATAGCGCACACCACGCTGCCCAGGTTGAACTCCTCGGGCTGCTCCAGCTGTTGAAAAGGGTGCGTGAGCACTTCGATGGGTCTAAAGCTGTCCAACTGCCCCGCCGCAGACATGAGAACTCTGTAATACATGAATTTTAGAGAGATCACACGACGGGGTGAAAACGATCACCCCACTCCCATACCCCACTAACCTGTAAATACTATTGTCCAAAAGATTAACGATAATAGGCAAACTGTGCGTATAGGTGCTATTGTAATAGGCCAAAATGTTCCCGTAGGGGATCAGACTCTCTTTGAGGCTGTAGGCCCCGAAGTTTTCCATATTCAGGAGTGTGGAAAAGTTCCCGTCGAACAGGCCGATGGGATAAGCTCCCAAGCTCTCTAGAGATGACTTAAAATTTTCGACCGCGTCCGAGTCGCCTCGCTCCGTGTGCAGGGCCGTCGGGGTTTTGTTCAAATAGGCGTTCGGATCCAGCTTCAGAGGCTGCATTCGGAAGAACACGATCTGCCGCGACTTTATGTACAGGCCTAGAGCGCAGGATACTGCGAGAGAATAATCGTATTGTACTTTTAGATCATCGAAAAAGGTAACCGTTGTCGAAGATCAGTTCTTTTAACTCCCACTTACTTATGGGCATAAAAATCATAACGTAGAGCTTATAGGGGTCTCTGATCATCCTCACGGTGCGGATGTAGACGAGCGCGCAAAACGTCCGCCAACACGAGGGACTCGTCTTCACTATTTCGCCCAAAGCCTCCACGGACACCGGCATCTCGGGCGTCACCTGACCGATCGAGAATACGTTAGCGCTCAGTGTGTCTTAATATCGATTCTAGATATTTTACGTTAACCATACTGAAAAAGCAACGAGGACCTAATTGAAAACTCAAAAGATCACGCTCAATGCAATGGAAATGCTCTGATAAATTTGTTATCAAAGGAAGTAGTATGCGATATGTATTAGAACCGAGTTAGTATATTAGTTATGTATAAATTATACAGCAATACCGCACTAGGTGTATAATTCAAATAAGGAAATAAGAATCCCACCTTAATGTGTTCCACGCCGTGGGTGGTCGAATGCAAGGCGTGCGAAGCGGGCGGCGTCAGGGAGCTCGTCTTCTGCAATTCCTTGTCGGTCAGTTCCTGAAAGACGCAACGATTTCGTCAGCACCGGCTCGAATGTAACTCGGTTCGGCGAATCGATAGATAAGAACCTGATAACTGAGAGTTTTGCTCTGCAGAGACAGACTCCTCGACAGAGCCCTCGCCCGCACCAACTTGACGGACGACACGCCCTCCACGGTCTCCGTCTCTTCCGCGTTCTCTCCTTCCAGACTGAGGAACACTTCTTCCAGCGTAGTCATGGATACGCCGTAACTAGTGATACCTGCATCATCCATAATATTATATTCGCTTTGAGTGAACAATTTCATGCCGTATCGGTAGGATGGGATCACCTAGACGATTCGTCTTCTCTTTGATCTCCGCCTCGATGGCGTGGAAGAGCGGAGGGAAGAGGTGTACCGCGTAGTGAGGCAGGATGTAGGACAGCTCCCGCCCGTGGCGACGCGCCTTTTCCGCTCGCCCCACGTGGCCGCGCACCAAGCGAGTTATCTGGTTTTCTCTACACGTGCCTGCAAATGTCCAGTCTATGAATTACGCGAATCTTCTACCTAGTACACGACTAAGCGACGTGCTCTAATCGCCACAGTAGGATCTCATTTAAAGCTAGTTCGAAAGTTGTAGCCACGAAAGTTTAGTAGTCATTGCGGTTGCACGATAGAGAAACTCACCGTCCAAAACCAACGTCAAGTGGTATCCGATACCGAATTTGTTTTTGAGAAACAGCGACGTGCCCGCACACCGCACCCTGCCTTTGCTTATGACGGCTTTTCTGTCCCCGAGGATGTCGGCCTCGTCCATGAAGTGCGTGGTCAACAGAAGCACTCGACCGCGCTTCGCCCTTTGCAGGATTCTCCAGGTCTTTCTTCTCGACACTGGGTCCACCCCGGCCGTCGGTTCGTCGAGGATTATTATCTGAATAAATCAATGTATCACTTAATTATTTTGTTAGGACAGAGAGTATGGATCTTTTACCTTTTACCAGGCTTACTTGTACGCAACACTAGAGACTCGCTCCACCGATGGATTTAGAAATGAAAAAGTATTATAATCAATATTAATTACTTTAGGATCTCCGATAAACGCAATAGCTATACTCAGTCTTCTTTTCTGGCCTCCGGATAGATGTTTCGAGAACACGTCGATTTGGTCCAATAATCCCACTTCTGATAGCGCCTTGTGAACTTCATCCGGGATTCTCTCGCTAGGTATACCCTGGACGAGATAATTACTCATTTATTCAATAGAGGTGACAGATATATTCGCCAGAGTTCAATTATATCAGTGCTCGAAACTTGAAAAGTATATCGTCAGTTGTGTCTTGAAACTCACCTTAACTGCCGCAAAAAATTTCAAGTGCTCTTTGACGGACAACAAATCGAAGAGCACGTCTTGCTGGGGACACACGCCGATCATTTGTCTAATTTCGTGCATGTCGTTCGGGTCTCTGTAAAGAAATACCGACGTCGTAACTGAGTACTATTCCTTTCGTTCGGTCGTCATCTTAAGCGCGCCCAGCTTCGTCCTCACCGAACATCTAAGCCATAAACGTAGGCCGTCCCGGCAGTCGGCGCAGTCAGGCCGGTGAGGATGTTGAAGAGGGTAGACTTCCCGGCACCGTTGTGCCCCAGCACGGCCGTTATTTGGCCTTCGTAGATGCTCAGGTCGATGCCGTCTATTGCCTTCACTTCGGCCTTACGGCAGTGGCGAAACGATTTCTGTAGGCCGACGATCCTGATCGCTTCTTTGTCCAGGAGTTCTCTGCAATGTTCATTGTCAAATTTATTATTTTACTGTTTTAAGTAGTGGCACGAGGGCTGGACTATTTCGCCATTTGTAATGAGTGAACGCCGTGCTTGCCTCGTACATAAAAAGATTCTCGGCACAATTTTGGCTATCTTCCACTCTTATCATAAATATATAAATATAATAAAATCGGTGCCTGAATAATAAAATCGATTCAGTCGTAGAAAAATTCTTAGACGTAGACTTTTCGTATATACCTAAATGCTCGAAAATGAAATTATTGTGAAACGAACAATGGTTTGAATATTAGGTTAGGCCGGTACTCACACCTACCCGACATCGGCTTACGAAACGAGATTTTAGAAATAGAATATATAACTTTGACTATAAAATAAATGTTTTATTTTCCTTTTATAAAACTCACTTCGGTACTGGTTCGATGTCCTTGTTATGCGCCGCATCTCCGTTGGAATGAAAGTGTACGGCGGAAACTCTACCTCGCCGACTTCCGAGCCAAAACGATGGCAGCAAGCAGAACCATGGTTTTTGTTTGATACCGTACTCACCTGAAACGTGTAATATTGGTAATTTTATATTAGTATTTAAAAAGATATCATAACAGACATCAACCTAATTACAATAAAGTGTCTGTAGTCGCAAAAGTTTATTTTTAAAACGTTTATTAAAAACGAAGTAAAAATGGTCAAGTGTTTCACATACTCGATATCACGGAGAGTTGCGATCGACGTTAGGTCTTGGTGTGTGAAGACAAATTACTTTTAAATGCTCTAGTCTTTCGGTAAACTTTTCTTTAGCACGTTAAATTTGATTTAATTTAATATACTCGGGGCATCAATCTCATTATTTCGTTTCAAAAGCAAATAAGAGGTCAATCGTTCGTCGGCTATCGGATCACTTATTTAGGTTAAAGTAAACTCGAAAACGAATGCCGCCAAAGACGTTCGTCTGGTTTTATAATTTACGCGAAAGGGACAAAGCACTCACTCGGTACTACTGCATCCAGCCAGTACGCAGCGAAGCCGTAGATGACGGTGTCGATCGCCATCATTATGAGGCTCCCTCCGAAGGGCACCCCTGAGCCCCCGCTCCAAAGGTTCTCCCACGTCACGCCGACGCCCTGCATGTCTAAGACGAGCGCCTGAAAGCGATACATTTCATTTATTCGTCACCATCTTTGATGATGCTTTTGAAGTTACGGTTTACCTTATCCATAGCGAGAGCGTAGCAACTGGAGCTGATGAGCGACAGAAACCAGAAGGCGAGAGAATCCGCGTTGGAAACGAACACTTGGATGAAGTAGAGGCCACTCATCAGGTTCACAGCGAAGCTACCGAGGATTCCGGCCGTCTGGGGGAAATCATCTATTCACATCTAAGTCCGACGAGCTTATTCTACTTATTAATTCTTATACAAATAAATTATAATACTACAAACAGTCTTATGGCCCATTATACTCGAAGGAGGCTTTTTACACTTTTCAAAACCCGCTTACTCTTCATGTACACTGTACATTGTAGGAAAAGAAAGAAACTCAATCAATAACCTATTAGCATTCGTTGACACTTTGCAACACGTGTCGACTGCTTGAAAACATTTCTGTGAATAGAGAGAGGTGCACTCACTCTGGCTTTATCGAAGAACGGAGTGAGCATGAAGGCGAACGTGATGATGGTGAAGCCGAACAACAGCATCAAGAGGAATATCAGGACGTAGGAAGAATGTTGAAAGACCTGCAAACCGAATGTCATATTATGCCTTAACCGATGTCCTTTCGACGGAGAAAAGTGAATTCAACTTTATTTCCTAGAAACTCACCTTCAACGTAAACAACAGGACGGTACTGACGATGGATAAGATCGTGACGAAGACGGCATAAATCAAGAACCATGAACCCCTGAAACAGTTCAACGTTATGTTTTATAAACTATTCACAGACGATCTCCCGGGGCACCGCTAGTTTGATGTTGATAGTCACGCACCAGTAGACGGAATCTTTCAAGCCCATTATCCGCATTCCTTCTCTGATTTTCTTCTCCTTTTCTCCCACAACCAGCATCAAGAGGTAGGTGATAAACTGGGAGAGCGTCATCACCATGTACATGGGCATGATCACCCGAAAGATCACCAGCCAATCGCCCGTGTGTTGGCGTTTGGGGAATTGGAGCAGGTCTATTCGTGGGGGGAGGAATTCTGTGCCAGTGTCCGACTGAAAAGACGAGCGAAGAGTCAAGAATCAGGCTTACGTATAAGTAGTAATACTAAGAGACGACTCAATGACGCGAGTACCTTGATTTTAACGTAGTCGATGAGCGTCTGCAGCGCGAGGAACCCCGTATAATAATACTGGAGCACGGGGCACGTGTCCTCTCGATGCATCTCGGACAGAGGGATCAACTGGCCCCCACGGGACCAATCGCTAGACCAGTCGGTGTTGCTTCTCTCTCGACATTTGGCCGGCGACGTAGTCAGAGTCCGAGTGGACGGTGTCCCTCCGTCCTTCGAGGGGTTGGTGCGAATCGTATACCTGCGAGTGTCTATTAATGTTGACTTGACTTCAGAGCAAACTAACAAGAATTAAAATTGACTCAGAGGGCAAATACGCGTATGTGTTGGCTTAGGCTCGCTTTAGAGTTAAAAATAAATAATAATTAATTTGTCCTATCCTTTTTTAAATAAAACACTTTAACGGTAACTTGTAACTGCTTTGCAGCAGCTGCTGCATCCGAAACGTCGGGCCGAAGTTATAAATCAAATAAGTTTAACTAATATATCGCGTTTTAAACCGTTAAAGTGTTTTATTTAAATGTGTACTACTCGCGTAAACTATAGACAGTATCTTGTCCTAGCCTTCTATTTTACATCTATACATAAATAATATTTATATAATCTATTTAAATTAACATATAAAGGGTTACTTCTAGCTAACCTAGGATAAGCCACCTAAGATAAGCATAATATAAGTTTTCATTTTGCAAATATATCGACCAATATTTACGAATAAAAAGTGTTTTGTAAGAAAGGAACCAAATATAACATCATTAATCCTTTTCCGTTACCTCAAAGGTTCTCCATAGGCCGTAGGATCCGTGTGGAAGATAACAGCTAGTGGGAAACTCTTAGCGTCACCGTGGTAGGCGTCATCCAGCTCTGTGGTGTTGTTGTACCTGATCCAGGTGATGGGGTGCTGGCCAGACTCTGATAACATTGAGTTTATGTCGTCCAAGAAGGCCTGAAACATGCGCAGATCGGTAGATTCCTTTATTTATTGTCTCCGAGCTGGTTTAAGGCCAAAGACTAGGAGCCCTGTCTTAAATTACTTCTTCTCACCGAAGTGCCATTGTGATTGTACCAATCTGCCGCGACGGCCACCACGTCATCCTCCGAAAAAGCGTCGTGGTGGATACTGAGCAGGTGCCCTGGTTTTTTAACTTCAGGGAAGTTTGGATTTGGAACCAACATCTTCAGGAATATCAGCACACCAAGAGAATATAATGGAACCAGTACCTCCTGCAAATGAATACTGGATTATCTCAATATTAGCATTATACAATATTTTGGTATATGTAGAAAATCAACAGCACTATAGTCCCTGTGATGCTCAATGCTGGAACTCGGGTTTCGACATCCTACGAGAGTGCTACCCGTAACCGGTAGAGGTCGTCATATACCACGCTGGCCGAGGGCCACTCGATAGATGACGGTCGCTTTCTGTCGTTTAGAACAATGTATTAAAAATATTAATGACGGATTCGACTCTATCCATGATTACAATTCAAATGACGCTAATACAAATTGATGTAAATCCTTTAGTTGGCTTCATCAATTGTTCCATAGTATACTAAGTAGATGAATCTATCTGAATATAGATATTGTTATGCAGTGCGTATGCGCCTTACAGCGAGAGTCTTCCTCGTATCCCTCTTTTTCAACAGCAGATTCCTGACGACTGTGGCCCACAGCTGAGGCCAGAAGGCCGCGGGTGGTCGTGTTCCCATCGCGCCTCTCAGTTTGCTGCCTATCGCTATGCAGTCTGGCTCTGTTTGGCATTTCCTGACAAATATTTGCATAAGTTATGAGAAATGTCACTTCACTTTGGATTCTAAGCTCTCCTACTGATTGCGATAGGATGTAGACAGACTGAAAGACAGTTTCAGTCTGACTATTTTATGTGACTGAATAACAGTGTATAAAGAAGCCGTTCAAAGCAGGGGTGGCGCTACGTTACGTAATTGTCGGAGGCGCCAGGGGGTCTACCTTCGTTTGGTGTCGGAGCAATTACTACGATTCGTTGGGGTGCGCACTACGTACTGACGCTCAATTTATACATTTACCATATGGAATGTAAAGGTGGGCTCCGAGTTACACGAAAACGAGAAATGTTCTCATACACATTAAGAGTTTATCTAATCTAATCCTGGAAATGTGTAGGGGCAATAAGAGCATTAATTTCGCTAAAAACAAACAAAACAATAAGTTTGTACAAATTTTATTGTATTTGTCATTGGAAAAAATATAAATGCTTTTTCAATGACACGTTTGTTTTATTCAATGCGTTTCGCGTAGAAGCTACTGTATTTAAACAAATAAGGGTTAGCAAACATTAAAGTACGAAAAGATACGTAATTTGTTTATGGAGCTGAAGTTAGGGGCCGCTTAATAGCGTCTGGAGCGCCAACGGGCAGGCGAAACCGGCACTTAAATTGTTATACTTTTTTTATTTTACTAAAACATAAGAAATAATAATTTACTTTAAATAAAATGGTCCTTAACGCATCAAAATGTTATCACATAATTTTCACCAAGAAAAAACAACCAATTCGCTCTACTTGTCGTTGGAGGTAGGCAGCTTGAAGTCGTGACGGAGATGAGAGATCTAGGAATAACACTTGTCAGCAAGCTTACCTTTATACCGCACATTAATAACATTATAGATAAGGCAGCTCGCATGTCCGGTTTTATAAAAAGATCTACAAAATGTTTTAATAAACCTCAGTCAAAAATAATAATATTTAACTCTTTAGTTCGTAGCATACAGGAATTTGGAAGCGTTATTTGGAACCCCCAGTACTCTTGTCAACCGCCTTTTCACCAAACATCTTTGCTCCATGACTAGAGACATTAGTTTTAGAGTCAATTACGAAACCAGGTTACAGCACTTTGAACTTAAGAAGTTATCCGATAGACGACGAATTTTGGACCTCTTATTTCTTTTAAAAATTTTAAATAATAAGATTGATGCCCCGAATATATTAAGTAAAATCCAGTTGAATGTACCAAGAAAAAGTTAAAGACTGAAACACTTAAAAGTATTTTATCTTTATACACAAAAGTCTAACGTAGGTAGATACCGTCCATTTCTCCGTGTATGTGAGACCCTTAACAACGTCACGCGAGAAACCGACGCTGATCCTTACTTTGATTCTTTTACACGATTTAAAAATAAAGTATTGCGACTATAGACACTTTATTATAATTAGGTTCGAATTCTGTACTCTACATATTTCGGAACACTAATATTTAAGTTAACAATGCTGTGTACATCAGTAATTGGGTCCTACATAGGTATTTTAACTTATTGTGATGCTAAGTATAATGAACACACAACAGATCATTTACATGTAATGTAAATGATCTGTTGATGTACCATAATAAATAAATAAATAATAACTTATCGTAGTCATATAAGAGTTATATGAAGTTATTATTTTAAAAATAGAAAGTTATATATATATATAGAAAGATAGATAGTTAAAAATAGGGATGTCGGTCCTTTTTATCGGTATTGTAAACATGGAATATTTTTGCTGACAGTACCTACAGGCTATTCGCAAGATGCTCCCTTTGTGTCTTAAATGATGGAGAAGGTTAAAAACGCGATATATATTAGTTAAACTTGTTTGATTTTTTTTTAACTTGATGCGCTGCAGCAGCCGTGGTCACGAGCAGGATAATTTGAGGCCGTCCTATCGAACACCTTGGACTCCATTTAAAAACCTCTGGATTCTCTGGATTCCAATTAACAGCATACCGACAAAAGCGTTAAAAAGACAAAGACACCGTTAGTCAGTTCTGCAAGGATCTGGCCAGTTTCGTCAAATACCAACTTCGACGGTACAGGTGGCGCTAGCGTAGCAAGTTTTACTTTGACGTCAGAGACATCTTCCATCTTTAGTCTCCCCGTGACCACGGCTGCTGCAAAGCATCCGAAACGTCCGGCCGAAGTTAAAAATCATTTTCAAATAAGTTTAACTAATATATCGCGTTTTAAACCGTTAAAGTGTTTTATTTAAATGTGTACTACTTCTCCAAGTTTGAAACAACGAAGTTGAAATACATTTTTTTAAATATAGGTACTTACTATCCGCACTTAAATCCCCTTATACTCCTATTATCATTATTATTACAATTTTCATGGTCAGACTTTATACTTGAATAAATAGGTAGGTATATATAGAAAAAGCGTCTAGTATGAAATTTTCCGGAAAGTTCATTTGGTGTTCGACATAGCCTTTACCATACCCTCGGGAATAAATCCCGCCCCGCGACCTTTAGACGACCTTCTCAGCTCTGACGTCAGATGCCAGAAGCCCTAAGTATATTAGTACTGCAGTGAGAAATAAAGGACTACAGATCCGACTAAACGAAGCGGGACCCGACACCCTCCATGGCCTGCGTGTCGGCCGAACGCATTCAAAAACAATTGTGATGCGACCTACATCTATGTGCTTCGTCGGGTCGAGAGGTCGGCTTTGCAAGACACGCCGGTCAGTCGCAGCCTGATGCTTCATAAAGCCTAAAGCTTTCCTCGATAAATGGTCCAACCGGCATAAAAATAATGTTTCAATTCGAGACAGTAATGAGATTAGCGCCTTCAAACAAACACACTAATTCGTCAGCTTTATAATATTAGTATCGACACATCGGTGCTTCCATTACCCGTCGCTTGAACCGCCCGGTGTTTTGGACGGCTCTAATTGTACGACAGGAAAATATTGACATGTAGGGAAATGAAAGTTGTCGCAGCAGGTGCAAGTTTCCCCTGATTGCGGTAAGCGAACGCTGGTCACCCTCGATTCAATGAACCCTCAACGATTCGCTGACGTCAGGTAACAGTCGTGGACTGACGATAGGGTTAAAAAAGTTTGCCTATTTTAGCTTATGTAGTATTATCCTTTTTAACTATTGCGCATTAAATGGACCTTTCATAAAACTAAACTAATACATATTACAAAGCCGAAGACTTCGTTTGAACGCGCCAATCCCAGGAACTACTGGTTTGAATTGATAAGAGATCAGGCCTCCACCAATTGTAGCAAAGAAACAATGTAAAATGTGGAACAAACGGGGAAAATCTTTGAGAGTTTCCATTGCGTGGGCTGCGAAAACGGTAAGGATATAATACTGTCTATAGTTTACGCGAGTAGTACACGTTTAAATAAAACACTTTAACGGTTTAAAACGCGATACATTAATTAAACTTATTTGAAAATGATTTGTCTATAGTTACGCGAGTAGTAATCATTTCCAAATAAGTTTAACTAATATATCGCGTTTTAAACCGTTAAAGTGTTTTATTTAAAAAAAAGACTCATCAAAATCGATTCATAAACGACGCAGTTACATGTTAAACATGAAAAGCATATAATATGTACTTTAATTATAGGAAGGTTAATAAAAATAAAACGAATGACTATCGTTAGCTTTGGAAAAGTATAAGACATTATTTTAATATCTGAACGAAGCACCTGACTGAGACTGGCGACGGTCCATATTCTTTACTCTAATAGGCGTGTAGTGGGTCTCAGGCAGACAGAACGGCGAACCCGCTCCCCTACATCTCAATTGAAAGACTCTCCTTCAGTCATTCCCTTGGCCCCTGAGCGACCGAATAACTTCGCACACCGAATATTGGATAACAAGACGTGCTGAGTTTTCGACATCAATTTAAAAATATGCAAGTATTAATTAGTAATAATAAAATAAGCGTCTCCGTTCTCAGCGGACATCGTATCTTTGTCTTAGTTGTTGTGTGCACTGACATTGGAATGAGAAAGAATTAGAAGTAATTTTTCAATGTCATTGTAAAAGTTAAACGTGTCGATTAAAGATTGTATAAATCTTAAGAGGCTAGGAAGCTATAGTATCCTGAAAAAATGTTAGATTGAGGTATATAGAGCTGTATAAATAATTATATATATTTTACCAACCTAGATAATTACTTCGTAGATGGGCATATTACGCGTACGAGAACGAGTTCGAAGAGAGAAAAACAAAACATTGTTACGTAGAGTTGCGTCGCTTGGCTCGTTTCCAATAGACGACAAAATTCAATAAAACTCTTCTTAATTTTGCTTCGCGGATATTATTATATGAAATAAAGCATCGCGGGTCACTTTTAATGCGCTAATTACCGAAAAACGTAGAAAATATCTTTAATTTTCTGAGCTTGAGTACAAGGACTGAAGAGTTAACAGTTGCATTCTCTACGGTCGAGATGACATTGGACAGTCTCATATCATTTCAGGTTACAGTATACCTAGAAATGATATAGATTTTGTGGCAGCCTTTCTTCCGCAGACCGATGCGACATTTTGCATAGATTCTTTTCCTTCATTTTAATTTACTTGGCGTTCGCTTTGCCGTCTACGAATGTCGTTTTAATTTCGATTTTCGAAATGTGATATTAAAGGCGCCGCAATCGTCTCTTTAAAACTATGCGGTAGTAGGCGGATGTCTACTGTCGGTGATTAGTGATTACGTATATGCGTATCTTTTATATCGTTTAAAAATTGATCATTGGGCATAAAAACTTTCGACTAACGTTAGCTGTTCCGTACTCGCCGGTGAATGGCGTCCATTCCTCGCACTTCCCAGCACTCCATTGCGGTCACTCATGCAACACAATGTAACACACGAGCCGGTTAAGTACTAAATATCGGGTGTTCACAGCGATAACATATTTAACACACGAACGGCACATTAACTCCGGGTTGGGAACGAGAACAAAATGCTTTTAATCGAACGCAGGACACGCGCCCCGATCGGTCTTCCGCGCCATCTTGAATTGGGGCCCGAGAGCCCGAGACCGTTTCGCGCGCGCGCGAATGAATCGCCTTCCGGTGTTACTACACCGTGTCGCTTTGCTTAATCGTTTGCACAGTTGGGGCGGTTTCTGAGGGACATAAAGTTTAATATGAATTATAATTTATCGGACTTTCAGACACTTTTAGCATTAAAGTAGATAAACAGATTTATTAATGTTTTCTTTAAACAGCGCGCGACTGGACTCGATCACAGAAATAAACGGGCTACAATTACAGTCAACGGCGCGCCGACACATTAACGCGCAAGCGTAATGAAACAACTGCAATACGACGTGGTACGATATCGTTTTGGTTCCATTGATACCTTCTACATTCCTTTGTTACGCATTTGACGTTTCAATTCATCGTGTTTTTAACAGGTATTTTATAATACATTCAGTTGCTTGTAAAACGACCTTAAAATGTTTTTCATATTTTTTTTTTCGAGTGTACCTATACGTCACGGTCTACATTGAGAACCGAAAACAATAATATATAAAGCAGTCGTTTAATAAAGGAGAATAATATAATAGTCAAGTACCCAATTGAAATAATGAAATTATATGTCTATAGACCCACTTTTAAACGTATGTGTATAGAATTGTAATAAACATTCGTTGTCACTTAAAGAAATCATTTATTAGATTACAACAGAAAATTTTCCTCAAAATACCCACTTCCTTCTTCCTCGGAAGGAACCCAGTCGAAGTCGATTCCCGTAACATCGGTAAACCATTCGTGGTAGTGGCCCGGACGAATGAAGCCTGAAAACAGATAGATAGCGGTCTGAGCGAACTTCTTTTATTTAGTTGACTAATAGTTTTAGTCGAATTGGAGTAACCGCTCGACTCTTACCGGCCGGATGGATCGTGTGACATCCCGATCCAGACACAAAAGAGGCGATTCCCACTTGCGTCACTTTACCATCAAAGTCCGCCGCAGTTAATCCACCGCCACTGTCACCCTGAAATTAGATACGATTCGGGTGTCTAAAGTAATTCACAACGAAGTGGTAGGGTGTATAGCAGCTCTTCAAAGATGGATTTAAGTCTCACCTGGCACACGGACTGGCTCGTAACGTTGTAGTAGCGAGCGCAAATCGTAGAGTCGACAATGATAGAGGAGCCGATGTACGATTGTCTGCACTGAGCGTTAGAGACGCCTCGTAAGTAGACCCAGTTCATCACCTCGGGGGACACACCTGCAATAGAGGATGACGTGGAAGAGCGGCGCCAAAGGTCGTGCTGTTTACAAAGAAATATGAACTTCAGTTTGTCTCACCTTCGGTCCAGTTTCTGCCCCACCCGAAAGCGGTCAACACGATGTCTTGGTAATTCTTGTCCTTGTCCGCCGACGCTTGGAGTCTTATCGGTTGGATTAAATCTAAAGTAATGGAAATTAATTACGATTAACTTTTTTCTGCAGATAAGTTTACTTCAGAGTACCTACCCGTGTACTCGACGCGTCTCGGGAACTTGATCAGGGCGATATCGTGAGGCTGCACGAAGGGAAGAGTGTCAATGTATCTAGGATGGTTATAATACTCGGTCGTCTCGAACATCATTGAAGGCGTCTTTATGTCCGTCGCTCCCACTCGGACGACGAGGGTGATGCGCCTACAAACATTGGTCGGTCATTAGGGTATTCTCATACCGGTATGAGGAACAGATCGGTCTCGTTGTCGGTCGAATGAGAAATGCGACTCACTGCGCCGGACAGTGGGCGGCCGTCAAGGCCCACAGATTGTGGATCAGAGTGGCTCCGCAGCCGCCCACTCGGCCGGTCTGGCCGACCATGCGCAGGGACAGCTGGTAGGGGAATTGGCCCTCGTGCGCCTCCCACCCGGACACGATGCGCCCTTGCCAGCCCGAAGACGACTCGTAGTCTGAAATGCGACGTACGCGAGTCGAGATCGTAGTCGTGGAAATCTTTGTTTCACGCAAAATATTAAGTAAATACGATTACCTTTCGAGCTAGCATGATAAACAGGGACGTTCTCGCCTAAAGCCTGCAATTCAAAAGTACACAAGGAATCTCGAGAATTACGCAGAATATAGCCCTACAAAATATTTAAGGAGTTGGAGCTGTCGTACGAACCAGAACAGTACTTAAGGAAGAAACCAATAAAGCCCACAACATCCTCGACGCAGCCTTCCAAGACTATTGTCATCTATTTCTTTCGAAAAGTTCATAAAGTAATTAATAAGTAATTAAAAGAATTACCAGATAAACACGAGGATTACGACGATAATACGATTTGTATCGCGTCTCTAATCTGAGGCGTTCGTGTAATTATTAGAGATGGGTTAAAGAGATCTAAGCCGAAACCGAATATCTTCCGAAGTTTCGGCTATTTTGTATAAAGATTGGCTCTATATTGTAACTTAATACTTAATTTATGATTATACAGATGTTTCTTAGCAAGTATCATATATTTATAAGCCATATATTTTTCTATTTGCGATATTATAAACGATGAGAACCAAATGAACCAAAAGAAATGAATTAATTGTCTCAATCGTCATTTCCTTTGTAAGTATTCCCAAAATTGTAACTTAACCAGTCCGTTTTTCTACCCAACGCAACTATCTATAATATATATATATATAATATTTCTGTATATATATAATACGTTACAAAAATTTTGGCTTCTATATTCTGGTATATATTCTAAGCCCAGATAACAAACGAAGTGTAAAATATTTATCAAAATAATCCTTTCCGTATCTCTAGCATTGATTGATGGGAATTAAATTATTATTTGGCCTAAAAGTTAATTATTTCCTTAAAAGGTAACGCTTACCCCCAAATCCGATAAGACTAATAAGTATTTGGTCCTAATAAGTTATGTCGAAATATACCTAATACCTATTTCCGTGTCTCACTGCCTCACTGTGAAAAATATCTCACGCCTTGTTTCACAAAAACCAAGTTTAATAGAATTATCTGCAAACGCACTTTATTACGAGATACTCAGGGAAAGCCGTAGAAAAACTTAAATATATTAATTATTTACTATTTATAACACAATACTACAGAAAAAAACACATAAAAAGGGAAAACATCTTACGTAGCAACTTATAAATAAATTCAAAATAAGTGGGTAGGTGTAAGGAATAACAAGCAAAAAAAAAGGTACATCGTAAAAGTATACATTGCGCTATAGCGATAGCGCTATGTATACTTTTACAATACGTTATTTTCTCCCCCACTAGTTATCTAGTGGGGGAGAAAATAACTTAAGAGTTGGAAAGAAAACTCGTAGAAGAACGGAGAGGTTGAGCTTTTCCGATATTAGTAGGAAGAGAGCGTATAGTTCCGAATCGAGCGAGCGGGCTTTAACGATAGCGGAATTAATAAAGAAAGATGTTTTATGGTTAGGAAGAAATAAGAGAAGGTTGTCGATAGAACGGAGATTTAAGTTTTGGGAACTCAAAAGAACGCATAACTCTTTTAGATATACTTAAAGACTTATTAGTAAAGGCCTTTATGGAGTCCGTGAAATAAATATATAATTGTGATTGTGGTCTTTTATTTTCAAACAAATAAAAAATATAAAGTATATGCTAAAAAAGTAAAATGCCAAATAAAAATTCAAAATTAATTAGATGCTTTTATTCTATTATTCAGGGCCGCTTAGAAGAGGAATCCTTCATCGAAAAGCCCGCTTCCATCTTCTTCTTCCTCCGGAACCCAGTCGAAGTTCATTCCCGTCACTCGCTCGATCCAGTCGTGGTAATGACCGGGGCGAATGAAACCTACGTGCAGTTCGTCATAAGTAGAGTCGTCTCAGTTCATAGTTTTCCCATAGTTAAGATCGGCTTAAAGACCGACGAAAGCCGTACGTACCTCCTGGCTTTTCCGTGTGGCAGCCGTCTCGATGGACGAAGGAAGCGATACCGATCTGCGTCACTTTGCCATCGACGTCTCGTACCGTGAGGCCACCGCCGCTGTCGCCCTGAAAGATCGAAAATAAGTAATTATTCCTCGGAAGTCAGTCCGATAACGTGAAGATTCGATTTCGATTCTCTACCTGGCACACTGACTGGCTAGTGACGTTGAAGTATCTGCCGCAAACGGTAGAATCTACGATAGTCGACGATCCGCCGAAGTCGAGCTTGCATTGTGCGTTCGAAACTCCTTTCAAGTACACCCAGTTCATTATTTCGGGTGAAACGCCTGAAATTTGTAATTTTTAAAATATGGTTCGAAATTAAAAAGTCATAAGTTCCCGGCTTTTCCAATTATTAAAAAGTCACAAGTTCACCCTCCGTCCAGTTCCTGCCCCAGCCGAAAGCCGTGAGCGTGATTCCCTCGTAGTTCTTGTTCTTGTCCGCCGACGCCTGGATCCTAATGGGTTGGATTAAGGCTGAAAAGACAAAATGGATATCAGCCCGATTAGCGTCATCGCCCGAGAGTTAATAGAACGAAATGGTTTTGAAACGTACGGGTGTAGTCGACGCGCCTGGGTAACTTCACCAAGCTTATATCGTTGGGTTGTACGAAAGGGGCGCTTTCGATGTATGTCGGGTGGAGGTAGTACTCGGTCGTTTCTAAAAGGATACGAGGAGTCTTCAGGTCCGTCGCTCCCAGACGCACCACTAGGGTCACACGCCTGAAAATATCGTTAACACTTTCAAAACCGAGCGTCCCTTTAAATACAGAACTTCTGTATTTATTAATATTTCAAAACTTTAATCCTGGTTAAAAGCGTCGAGCAAAGTTCATTTACAGCAGAACTGCTAAATATACTTATAAGGCTAGACGCCCGAACAGCCCTATAAGCTTTACGCGACACTCACTGAGCAGGGCAATGGGCGGCGGTGAGAATCCACTCGTTGTGGATGAGGGTCGCTCCGCAAGCCGTCACTCTGCCGAATCGATTCACCATTCGAAGGGACAGCTGAAATGGGAACTGGCCTTCGTAGGCCTCCCATCCGGACACGATGCGACCTTGGGACGCCACCGCATCCTCGTAGTCTGTGCGAACACTTCGTGTTTTGAAATAAACTCGTTTTCTTTCGCTTAAGATATAATATGACGTTGCGTTACCTATCTAATCTTAAATACTAAACATAACGCGACATGTCGACATCTAAAAGGCGGAGGAAGACATCATTTTAAGGTGATCTGTGACGCGATAGAACTGACCAAACTAAATTATAAACGAAACTATTTCCAGAACGATCCCACTCTGCTGCGATTCACAAAGAACGTTCATAATGTTTCCAATTTGTTATCACTTCTAATCTACCACTAACCGACAATACGACAATAAAATGAACTATCGTCTCCATTTTGAAATATCGAATATAATGTTACATACCTTGTGAAGTTGCGTGGTACACCGCCTCATTAGCGTAAGCCTGCATTGCAAAAGAAAACACATTTTCTTGAATGACAAATGTTATTAATAGATTATTTTTAATAGGTCGTAAAGCGCGCGAGGAGATCTTTGATTTTCTTTCGAACACTCTTTTTAGCAATAGTAATTGTATTTATTTCGTTATTAAAAGCTGTTTGTGTTCAATTTTTACTTCGCCGGGGCGAGCACAGAAAATGGGTGTTTTACTTTATAATTACACGTAAATGCTAAACGGAGTGAATAATTTCACTCTTCAGAGAAGAATATCAGTCAAAATAGAACATACCGAGACGGCTAATGTGAGAAGAAAGAGAGCTCTGAACATCTTTTAAGCTCCCAATTCAAACAAACAGTAAGCTATCTTTGCGATTTGTGGTGGTTTAAATATTTCCTTATTCGAAGATAAGAGTTGGCTTCGAGCGATTATCTGGTTACATTCAAATCGGTCGTTATGACTGACGATTGTACTTAGTCCTCGGTAGAAATAGTAGCCCATTTGCCTGACTCCGCTTGACTGCAAAAAAATATCCCATCTTTTCCGTTTTTGTATCCAGCGCAGCGCCAAATACTGTCTACAGCAGATAAACACCGCGCTTTTAAAATAAGCTAGTTTCGTTGTATTGGTTCTGTACTTTGGCCAATAAACTATGAAGAATTATAATTTATTATTTTTAACGCTAACTTGATAGGTTTTATATTAAATTTGATCGGCAAACGAAAATGGGTTTTGTCAATTTTCTTCCCTTCGAAGTACATAGTACAATTGTTCATACATACATAATCAACGAACAGATTTGAGCTTGTAAATTATTTAATTTTGTCCTAAGTATGACGGATGATATCAATCAGGGATTTCCTTTTTATTGTTATCATCATCCATTACTGTTAACGACTGTAAATATTTGTAATCGATAAGACAGATATGGGTCATTACATACTTTAGTTGGCTCCTAGTCTGTAAAGAAGGTCCTATCGGTTGAATATGTAATTCACACGAGAGCTGACATTCATTGAAGGAATGTTACATCAATAATAATAATAAAACACTTTATTGCACAAACAAAATACAAAAATAGTAAAACTAAAATAAATATTTACATAAGAGTTAGTGCAAGGGCGGCCTTATCGCCTATGACGATTTCTTCCGGCGGACAGCCTGTACAGAGTCATGGCATTTAGATGAATGAGTAGGCATAGAAAGGAGACGGTTGTATGAGGAACGAAGGTCAAGTTCATGGGAAGAACCCTTATGGTATAAATATAAACCTTTGTTTAAGATAGGAAGGAGTGCGAGGATCGAAGAGAATACAGAAAAGAAGACAGAGGATGAGAGTGAGTGTTAACCATTTAAGTTTAGCACGGAATTCTGACACGTGGTCGTATTTCCGTAGACCAGAAATAAATCTTATTGGAACATTTTGAAGGCTCACCAACTTATTTACTTGTTCCTCGGTTAGATCTAAATAACAAACAACGTCATAGTCGAGTAAGGATATCAAGATGAATAGGCAGAACTTTTGTAGACGGCGCAGCATATTTGCAATGCCGTATACTTTTCAACTAACTTTGTTTATCTAATCGTTCCATGACAGAGTGGCGTCAATATAGATCCCGAGATTCTTAACCGACTCATGGCACCATGTATACTTATAATGGCGGCTCTACACGATGGCGGAGTTATTGGCAATAATAATGTATTAGCCAATACGTGTAGGCCATTGTGTAGAACGGGGGTTGGTGGTCTATTTGGTAGGTATTGGACTATTGGCCCACGCATTGGCGCGAGATCCGTGCGGTGTCGGTTTTTCTACGCAGATCAAAGGGTTATGGCGGGATTGTGGCACAGTGATGACCGTAGCGTCCACACGTTGGCGTTCCATTGACATTTCATCGATGCTTTCTTAAGTAAGTAGTTATTTTTTAGATGTTGAACTCAAGACTAATGCCAAGAACTACGGCGATATTGAAACGTGCAGTGTGTACGCAAGAACAAGATGTATTTGTTGAGAAAAGAGTTAAGAAGAGTTATTTGAAAATCTGAATAACGCAGGAATAATCACATTAAATATACCTAAAGCTTTAAATTCTTTAAATACTTCTATGGTTACAAAACTTCTTTGCCAACTGCAAGAATGGGAAAACAAGAAAACTCTGGTAATCGTCAAAGGGGCCGGTGACGAAGCGTTCTGCGCAGGCGGAGATGTAAAATCCGCGATAGATAGAGTTGAAGGGCCACGATTCTTCCACATTAAGTATAATGTCAATTACTTGATTGGGAAATATAAGGTCCCATATATAGCTCTTATGAGTTTCGGTGCACGGTCGGTACACAGTGGCCACTGAAAAAACAATTGTAGCCATGCCCGAGACTAAAATTGGCTTGTTCCCTGACGTCGGAGGATCCTACTTTCTCCCTAGACTACAAGTTAATATGGGAATGTATTGAGGTCTCACTGGTGAGTGATGGACAATAATAATATTAATTAAAATATTAAACTTCTCAACATGCTATTTCCATTTTAATGTTTTAAAATTATAGTAAGACTGTAAATAAAAATTAGGTCTAGTTAAATAATGCTTTTCACAAAGTTTTATCTAAGTGTCAAATGTGAGGTAATGTATGTAAAAGAATTGAACTTGAATTGACTTCACGGCTTCGAGAGTGAAAGTTTGTTGTATAGTTGTTGGGTTATTATGGGTTAATCCTTACTAATATTATAAATGCGAAAGTAACTCTGTCAGTCTGTTACTCTTTCACACCAAGACTACTGAACGGACTTGAATGAAATTTGGTACACAGATGGTCTAAACCCTGAGAAAGAACATAGGCTAGCTATAAGTTTTTATTGCGAAAAGGGGATTGAAAGGGGATAAAGGGGGGGTGTGTATTGTATGGAAATTCGTGATTTTTGAAGTAGATCAATGAAACTTTCTTCTTTGGCTTTTTGGGAATAGGAGGAGTGGAGTACAGAGGAGTGATTGAGGTGAGAGTGCTGCGGCAAAGTACACTCAATATAGATTGGCTGCGATAAATGGCAATTACATCTATATCTAAGCGAAGATTTTGTTTGTTTGTTTGAACCGCTAATCTCAGGAAGTACAGGTTCGAATTTAAAAATTATTTTTGTGATGGTTAGAGATACATAAAAATTGTGTAAGAAAAATAATTCCCCTTTAAATGATATATGTCTATCTTTTAAGATTAACTGGCAAGAACGACCCGAACGACGGGATGCGAATATCGTGGGCAACAGCTATATACACTAATATTATAAAGAGGAAATATTTGTATTTTGGTATGTATCGGATAAACTCAAAAAGTACTGGACCGATTTTAATAATTCTTTTTTTCATTAGAAAGCTACATTACCACTGAGTAAAATAGACTATACTTAGTAGTAGATTACGATAGAAATCTTTAGAAATTTCTATTAAAAGCAACGGGAGGTGTAAAAAAAATTGCCATAAAATGTCTTTCATCGCATACGCTGCGAAGAGTATTAATGATAGGACAAAAAAATGTTCTACAATATTATAGAATATATCAATATCTACAAAAAAACATCGCGAGACTTATTAGTCTAACTATTGTACTTACATCACTATAACTACTTTTTTACATATTTTAACAAAGTGATAGAAATGCCGAACAAAATCAAACCGTGTTATCCATACCATTTATACATTTTTATTTAAATAAATCTATACTAATATTATAAATGCGAAAGTAACTCTGTCTGTCTGTCTGTCAGTGCGGCTTTAACCCGAAACTGCTGAACTGATTTAAATGAAATTTGGTACACAGATATTCTAGAGCCTGAGAAAGGACATATTATACTACTTTTTATAGGGTGCTAATTAAACTCGCTTCTTTTTAATATCACTATTCGCCTCCAAAAATGTATGTTGCCTTCTAAATTACTAAGTCAGCCACATTTAACGAGCATCTAAATAATGCTATCTTAGCCACTAGTTATCTTCTATGTAAACCACTCTAAATACAATTCAGCATGATGGTTATTTTTTAGCATTTAAATTTATAACATGCATTCATACCGCGAAATTCTAAAATACTATTAAATGATATCAAAAAATATATTTATTTAGCTTCTAATTTTTTAACTCAGTACATTTAAAATGTAACTCATCCCATATTAATTGAACGACAAAATTTTGGCAAAATTGACATTAAATGTTAATATATTGGCCACTAATATTACCAGAAGCTATTGAGGAGAGACAAAATAAAAGTGTTTATTTTTGAAAAATCAATTTGTTTATTGAATTACCATCATTTGACTTATAGTAAATAATAGGAACATAAAAATAATGTAGTCGGTACCTAATCAAAAAAGGAAATTAAACCATTATTGGATTATTAACGCAGCTCGCGCTTTTGTTGGCCTTCCACGCTTTCTTTTTAATCCTAGTGGTTGTGACTTTGCCTCTAATGGAGGCGTCACGTATTTCAGTCTGATTGCAAGGCCTATCAAATGCTTGCAGCTGTACTTGCGATAAAAGTCTGGACAATCACAGCAACCAGTAATCCACTCGGTCTGATTGTTCGGTAGTATTACGTTCCAAGATGAAAAAAACACTTTTTTGTATTCGTCAAAACACCTGAAAGTCTTCTCAGCTTGATCAATTTTGAATGAGTTGTTGCCTGGAATTAAATATGTGGTGCTGGCTGGTGTTGAATGTACAACTCTAATTTTGGTATCAGTTTTCGCCCATTGATATCCTGTTGTCCAATCTGATAACTGCAATTGAGGTTGTGTCGCAAATTTTTCTTCTGTTGCTTGTACTGACCAGTTATTAACCATTTCCTCTGCCACCACAAGGAAACGGGCCAACGGTATACGCTCGCAGAGAGTGTTGTGGTCTTTTATAACTCTATTAAAAGACTCGAGTGCGTTGTTCGTCGCTGGTGATATTGGTGCTGCACCCTAATACCAATTTGGGTTTTTATTAGCCATTCTTTTTTAAAATATTTTAGGAATGCTTTTTGGTCTTTCCATTTCTTCAAGAACGACTTTGAAGCAGCAAAGCATCATGCAGTGGCTATTTTCACGATAAAAGAATATGATATATTATTTTACATGGTAAGTTATAATAAATGATGTTTTTTGTAGAAGCTTGAATTATATTTTTTTGAGGACATTGCGTTGAAGTTGTAAAACGTAAAATGGTGACGAGATGTAAAATCCGTGGCCGAGTTAGTAAATTAGATGGCAATATATAAATAAGAAGACAAGTCACAATTATTGATGATCTTTACTTGACGCTTTCTATACAATATTTAGTTGGCGTTGTAAAAAAGACGAATCAGTTTATTAGAGGCTATGTTATTTTCCCGTTGCTTAGTTATAAAATTAGAAGTTTAATCACGTGTCCAATAAACAATTTTGTTGCTAGACTTATAATTTCCCCTTTTTATATACTACTACATACTACTTTTAATACCAAAAAAACGTTGATGAGGGTTGAAAAAGGGAATAAAAGTTTGTAAATTCGTGGTTTTTGAAGCTAGAACAATGAAACGTTCTTCTTTGGCTTTTTGGGAATAGGAACAGCAGTGGGAGTGGGAGTGAAGCGGCAGAGTTGCACTTACAACATAGATTAGCTGCCTTAAATGCGCCCTTACATAAATTAATAAACAGCCTGAATAATTAAAAATTCTGCCCCAAGTCACTATTCCACGCGGACGAAGTCGCCGGCACAGCTAGTTATTCTATAAGCAAAGTGCATAATGTAGCTTTATACAGCTTATATTTTTGTAGTGAGTGTTAGTAACACGTAACTCGTTGTATTGTGTGAGATAAGAGACTATACATATTGAAATCAGCTGTTTCGTGTTTGACAACAAGTGCCTTTGGTTGATGTGTACTACCCGTATTGTTGGTATCGGAGAGGAAAAAGGTTTATAGCAAGACAAACAGTTTGGACTTAAATTATCTTGGCGTTCGAGTGAAATCCGCAAAAATCACTAAAGATAGTGCAAGTGTTTTGGCAACTTTCTTAAGCAAAGTTAAAATCTAACAAAAAGTGTATGTATAATAGCGCCATCTGGTGATTCACTTTTGAATTTGAATACGAATTATAGTGAAATGCCCAATCCATCAAGACAAAGGAACTATGTGTGCGAAGTTCTTTGCGATTGCTCTAGATGGCGTTCGATGCATTACGATCCGTTTTGTTGGTATCGGAGAGGAAAAAGGTTTATAGCAAGAGAAACAGTTTGGACATAAATTATCTTGGCGTTCGAGTTAAATCCGCAAAAAATCACTAAAGATAATGCAAGTGTTTGGGCAACATTCTTAAGCAAAGTTAAAATCTAACAAAAAGTGTATAAAACGAAATAAATTATTCCAACGACATGCCCGATCAATTAAATAAATTTATCTAATGTGTGCGAAGTTCTTTGCGATTGCTCCAGATGGCGTTCGATGACAAAGACTGTAATTTTCACTTGCATAAAAATTGCCCAAAAGCAGTAAGTCCAAGTTCGAAAAAATGCTACAAGCCGTGTCTGATAGCTCGCTCGAAGAATAATCGAGATTATGTTGCTGCTAGCAGCATACCTCATAACGATGCGACTACGCCCGGTGATATTGGTTCTTTAGCATTATCAAGTGACGTCGTCGCTTCATCGTTCGAGGAGTTAAAAGATCAAATCTTATCCCTTCGCACGATTATTATCGACTTCAAGTCAGAAACATAATCTTAACTCACTAGAGCAAAAGCCGTGTGAAGCAAGATAATATGGAATCTAGAATATCTAAACTGGAAGAGAGCGTGCTTCAGCTGGGGGCTAATAATCAGCATAGCTGTGAAGTAAACGGTGAAGTAGAACTATTGAAGAGACGCCTGAATCAGTCTGAACAGCAATGCCTCATGAATGATGTGGAGATCGCGGGAGTTTTCGAGGCGAACGGCGAAAATACTGAGCACGTCGCGATTTCATTGGCTCAAATATTAGAATTATTTGAACGTCTCGTGTATAAAAAAAGAATTGCTTATGTGAAAGACCTGTTTGTGAATTACTTTGTAAGACAATATGGTAAATAGTAGAGAAAGGTTAAAGGTTGGACTCTTGAATCCAGGGTCACTAGGAAGGTGGACATACTAGCCGTAAAGGAGACGTGGCTTCGGGAGGGAGAGACGGGACGCGCTCCTCAGGTGACGGGTTACAGGCTTCGACATATTCCCCGCCCACCGTCGGTTCGCACTCGCGGTGGAGGCGTAGGTTTTTACATTAATAAAATGATGTCTGTTCGTTTATTGTCACATCCTGCTGTAAATCTAGTTGTGTGTGATAACAGATGTGGGTGAGAACTACCATTCGGGGCAAACTGCATATAGACCGCCTTGGTTCGATGGACAGCTATTTCTTAATAAAATAAAAAATAAAAAAAATGCTCCGGTGTCGGAAGTGGCAGTCGATCACATAAGAGATTTAAGCATGACTGCTTGCGTTTGTATTTTGTACTTTTAACATAATTAAGCAAAAATTTAAACCTAGTTGGATCTCGTTCCGCGCTTTAAAGGATATTAATATGGAGAGTTGTAATAATACGCTTTTAGCTACTTCTCGGGAGACAATTCCGCATTTAGCAGACGTGGACAGTAAGATCTATTATCTTTTTACGTCTTATCTCAGCACATTATTCGATTTTTATGCACCTTGTAAATGGGTTTTTGCTAGACAACGTCACTATCCATGGGTGACATATAATTTAAAATGTATGATGAAGACCCGCGATGAAGCATACATTAGGGCTAGGAAGAGTAAATGAGAATCACATATTAATCATTATAAAGACCGCAAAAAACAGGTGAATGTGGCGCTATTTATCGAAAATAAACTTTACTTCGATAAATATGTAAATAACTCCATTAACCAACCAAAAAACCTATGGATACACATTAAGGCTCACGCACGAATTAAACCTCCTAATTTAATTTTATTTTATGGTTTTTCACCAGATGCAGCCAATTGGTTTAGTACTGTCGCTGTAATACGAGAAGATACGGTACGACTACGATTTCTCTCTCTATTTTGGAACCTTTTATATTTATTCTCTATTCAGCAGATATTGAGTCACACTAAATACACTGTCGTTTCCATATGTATCCTGATGATATACAACTCTATTACTCTTTCTACTTCAAAAGCTATTTCTGACGTTAATTCGGATTCGTCGAATTCTCTTATTCTAAATCCCACAAAAACAAAAATTTATGGCGTTGGGATCACAAGATCCAAAATATTTCGCCTATCATTATCCATTTCCATAAATAGCCAAGCCAATGTGAACGTGGCCATGAGTATTGAAGTCTGCGTATACTTTTTGACGAAAATCTTCGATTTGAAAACCAAATTTAATTATGAGGATGCTGTATATGGGCTTAGACTCTTCGCGCGGTCAAAGCAGGCCATACACAGGGTATAAAATGCTTGCATCCGATTTCGTTGGGGTATACCCCCCCGAAGCCATATAACTCCATATATTGTCAAGGCGAACATACTCAACATGGAAAACAGGAGACGTTTGCATATTGCTGCCCTACTCTATGACGTCATCTTGTCCAAGGCGCCTCAGTACCTACTTGTACGTAAATTTTTAATGTAATTTTTTTTATAATTTTAATTTAGCTTGTTTTTGTTGCAACACAAGTGTGTTCGTAATATTATGCTCAGTGACTCCTGTTTTACGAGTTATTATTATTATAATTATAAAAGTGTCATATCAAAGTAAACTTTTTAAAACAGCTAATTTAATGTTCAAAGCTTCATTCTCTAGAAATAAAATAAACTAAAGGTTTTGCATTCATTTTAACTAAAAAGCTAATTCACAAAAACAAATTCACAAAGAAAATTCGATAACATGCACTTTTGCTTAATATTTTTATCAGGCGCTGTAATTTCTAAAGAACAAAAATCGTTTAAAAATTGTGTTTAGCTGTAAAAAGTGGTATATCAAACCGAACTTTTTAAAAAAGCTAATCTTATTTATGTAGCTTTATTCTCTATAACTAAAATAAACTTAAGGTTTAAATTAAGATTTTTCTATACTACTAAAAAGCAACAAATTACATGCACTTTTGATATATATTTTTATCAGGCGCTATAATTTATAAAGAATAAAAATCGTAGAAAAGAACTTTAAGTTTAAGTAATAACCTTAAGTTTATTTTAGTTCTTTTCTACGACTTTCGAGTCAGGAGATATAGTGAATATTGTGAAGTGAAAAACTAAAAGTGAATGCGGCTCGAAATTTAAAGCGACGACCAAAATTTTTTATTTGCGAATTCAAAAGTGCTTATACAACTGATACAACTAAAAACATAAAGTTTTTGGCCATATAGTTTTTGAGTTACCAACTTTTTTCACATTTTTGGTCATAGTGATTTAGTTTACGAATACGATCTTAATATTAATGTAAGTGCACTAGAAAGCCCTTTAAATAGGCTTTCTAACGACATATCGTTTGTTATCCTACGATAACAACATCATATGAAACCAGCGTCTTCATCTATTTGCGGTCGAGCTGAAGCAGACGGAGCGTTCGAGTCCTCATCAGGGGTCAACCTTCTGGAGCACGCCTAAGCAAAATATTGTAATGTCAAGAGCACGTCTTAGTTTATATTATTTTAAATTTTCATTAAATTACGTGTAATAGTTTTTAAGATATAAGCCATAGCATCTTTTGTTAACGGTTTGGGATACACAAATAAAAATATCACATCGATAGTTAAAAGCCAAATAATACATATATATCGCCATTCGATAGATATTTTTCGCCCCCCTCGGGGCCTTGGTCTACTAAGGGACCATCGCTCCCCAAACCGGTAGTATTCGTGGTCCTAAACAATAGAAAAAGTCAATTCAAAAAAAAAAAAAAAAATAATAATTTTTTTCTCCTCATATAGAATATAGTTTTTTAATTTCATTTGGACTTAAATTAAAAAAGTTATAAGCCTTTAAATTTCTTAAATTTTTTAAAAATTAACATTACTTTTCAGCGCTTATAACAAATAATATATAATAGACTCAGTAATTATTATACTTATTAAAAACTTTGGTTCTTTAGCTATCGACTGAGCCCAAAAACATCAAAATCCATCAACTCTAAGTATTTTTAAATAACGTTTAAACATTTTATAAGTATAAATCTGTAAAGTTGCTAAAAGTTTCCAACGGTTCTTAGTTTAAAACGGTTCTAATTCAAACAAAAATGTGCCAAGAGCGATATTTTTAAAATATTTATTTAACAGCTGTACTTGAGTAAAATTTTTTAGTGAACAAACATACAAAATTATATTTCTTAAAACTTTAATATAGTATAACTTCCTTTATAATTAACTTAGATTAATAGTGCTTGGGCTCGTCGTGGTCGTCATTGGACGAGCTATAGGTTAGTGCATTAAAAAAATCCCCTCCCCCCCGCAAAAAGAAACCCCTCACCCCCTCAAAACCGGAAACCACCCCCTTAGTCCTAACAGCCCCGAGTTTGGGCTTAAACTGTTCGTCTTTAAGAGAGGAATATTTTGGCCCCTCTAGTTTCCCCCCCTCCCCCCCCTCTTTTTCAATATTTTTCCAACATTTTTAAATTTTAGTAAATTATAAGTACTTCTTTAATAATTTCAGCCACAATAATTTAATTTCCCTATTGCTCGGGATACCCCCTTCCCCTCTAAAAACAACACATTTTTTCTGAGCGCCATTCGCCTCCCCACGAAAGTCCCCCCCACCCCCTAAAATATTTTTTTTTACCTCACCCCCTCTGGGTCTAACTCCGGTGATCCTGGTCCTAAGTCGTCGAGATTGGGCTCTGGAGATCCGTCTCGGCACGGCGAGTCTTTTGGCTCCAATAGATTTCCTCATTTCCTCCCCCTTCCCCCTCCTCCGAGATCGGATTCTGTGTCTGTAATCGGGAAAACAGGTTAGGTTGGGTTAGGTTAGGTTAGGTTAGGTTAGGTTAGGTTAGGTTAGGTTAGGTTAGGTTTGTGCATTAACCCCCCCCCCCCGCAAAAAGAAACCCCTCACCCCCTCAAAACCGGAAACCACCCCCTTAGTCCTAACAGCCCCGAGTTTGGGCTTAAACTGTTCGTCTTTAAGAGAGGAATATTTTGGCCCCTCTAGTTTTCCCCTCCCCCCCTCTTTTACAATTTTTTTCCAACATTTTTAAATTTTAGTAAATTATAGGTACTGCTATAATAATTTTAGCCACAATAATTTAATTTCCCTATTGCTCGGGATACCCCCTTCCCCTCTAAAAACAACACATTTTTTCTGAGCGCCATTCGCCTCCCCATGAAAGTTCCTCCCCCCCCTCAAATATTTTTTTTCTACACCCCCTCTGGGTCTAACTCCGGTGATCCTGGTCCTAAGTCGTCGAGATTGGGCTCTGGAGATCCGTCTCGGCACGGCGAGTCTTTTGACTCCAATAGATTTCCTCATTAGGTTAGGTTAGGTTAGGTTTTTTTTTTTTTTTTTTTTATATCCTACTGGCCTACCCCCGGACGAAGTTATCTCCGGGCCGTGGAATATCTAGCTATGGGTATCTTTCTTTATGGGGTTTCATTTTTATTTAAATAATTTTTATACACCTTTTTATTTTTATCTTATCTTATTATACATTTCTTATTCTATTGTTTTCTAATACATTGTTAGATCGGTATATTTACATTATTACGTTTTATTATATTCTTATTATACTGTTTTACATTTTGTGTTTATGTTCTTAATTATACATTGCAATTTTGTTTATATTTGTCTATTTTATTTCTATCTTATTTATTTGTTCCTGGCGTTTGCCATCCGTACTACTTTTCTTATGTACTTAATAAGAACAGGCCTCGCTTTATCGTCTCCTAAGACTTCTGACAGTCTGTCCTCGGTCAAGTCAATGTCCAGTCTGTGTTCCAAATCGGTTCTGTCACTACTGTGGATTGGACAGCGGGTCAACAGGTGTATTATTGTTTCGTCACCACCTCCACAGGCACAAATGGGATCGTCCTTACAGTTAAATCTGTGGAGGTAGGCAGCGAAACCACCATGGCCCGTTAGGGCCTGTGTTAACCCGCTGTCCAGTCCTATCTTTTTTATTAGTTTATTCGCGGTTGCGACGGTTGGGAGGAAGATTTTGGTGGTTGAGGCTGTTGTCCCTCCGTTGTATTCCTCCTCCCACCGTCGCACCGAGTCCGCCCTTAATAGTCTTTTAACAGTCGAGACTGGACATTTGTCAAAGTCGGGTTTTCTTTTTCTGTCAGTCGCGGCCTCTTTAGCGAGCTGGTCAGCTCTCTCATTCCCCTCGTGGCCCACGTGTGCCTTAATCCAGAAGAGCCTCACTTCTTTACATTTGGAGAGGCTCCTGAGGGTCCTCCTGGTTTGCACCACAAGGGGATTGAGGGAGCGACCGCTCACTATGTCCTCCAAGGCTGATCTGGAGTCGCTGCACAGGTTTATTTTGGGACTAATGACTTTCGTCGCCAGCTGTATTGCCTTGTGCAGCGCCACCATCTCAGCCTGGAAGACAGTGCAGTACGTCGCCAGTTTAATCTTCACGGTCTTAAGCTCTTTGTCGAGTCGTCGCAGAACAACTGCTGCTCCCACCCCGTCGTCGGTCTTGCTTCCGTCAGTATAGATATTTGTCGCGTCTGCCTGTTCGTCGAGTCTTAGTTCTGTCTTGTAGTGTTCGAACGACAGACGCGGCTCGTCGGCAGGGTGTGGGAGATCTGTCGGTTTAGTCCTTGTTACCATGGACGCGTCGAGGTACGGGGGGGGCATGAGACCTCTTTTCACTCTGTACAGAACCGCTGCCTCCTCAATCCTTAGATTTAGGGGTATGACCCCGGTAAGAATTCGAACCGAGTGTAAGGAAGCGGTTCTGTACGCCTTGCACATCTTTTGTAAAAACATTCTTTGAATTCTATCTAACTGCACTTTCACACATTTCTTACTTACTGCCTGCCCCCAAGCGCCCGCGGCATACATCAGGACTGGTTCTATCACTGCAGTATAGATTGTCCTGATGATCGATGTGTCCAGACCCCAACTGATTTTGGCTGCTCTTGCCAACTGCCGAAATATCCGGTAGGCCTTTGCGCATGTGGTTTTGACGTGGGTGTTGAAGGTGAGGCTCTCGTCGATTACAAGTCCGAGTAGCCTCACCTCCCTCACAACCTCAATCCCTTCCCCGCCCATGCTCAGGCGCGGGGTGTCGTGCTTTAGCTTTTTCGTCACTACCAAAGCTTTAGTTTTGTGCGGTGCGAATTTCAGCTTGTTCACGACACCCCACCCCTGGACATAAGAGAGGGCTGCATTGGCCTGCCCCTCAATTTCGCTGGCAGTGTGGCCGTCAAAGAGCAGGACTACATCGTCCGCGAACGCTTGCGCGCAGACTCCCTTCTTTTCAAGACCTTTCAATAGGGGATCCAATAACAGGTTCCATAGTATTGGGCCCCCTATAGATCCTTGCACGCAACCTTTTGAGCACTTTCTTTCCGTCTCACTTCCCCCCGTATCTTAGACGGATTTTCCTGTCTTTAAGGTAACTGTCGAAGACCCTACGTAAGTTTGTCGGGCAGCCCGCCTCTGCCAGTCTGCATTTTATGGCCGGCCACCATGCGCTGTCGAAGGCGCCCTCTATGTCCAGTGAGACCAGCACCGCAATCTTTTTCTCGGAGATGCGGGCTTTTATGTTGCTCAGCAGGTCGTAGAGGGCGTCCTCGGTTCCGCGCTGCGGCATGAAACCGTACTGTCTCGCGCTCAGATATGGCACTATGTGATAGCTGGCTCTTGCCACCAACAGTTTCTCCGCGATCTTCCCCATCACTGGAAGGAGGCCGATCGGTCGGTAAGCCTTCGGGATCGTGTATTCTGTCCTGCCCGGCTTCCGGAGAATCACCACTGTGGCCTCCTTCCAGATGGTGGGGAAGTGTCCTATGGCTAAGCACTTGTTAATGAGCGCGAGAAAGAGTGTCCGGTCGGCCATAATTGCCTCCTTACATATGTCCAGGGTCAGTCCGTCACTTCCCGGTGCCTTCTTCGGGTTAAAGGAGCTCAGGACTCTGTCCAGTTCGTGTTCCGTAAACGGGGGCTCGGGAGGATCATCGCTAGGGCCCTCGTTTACCCCTAAAGCCCTTGTCCTGATTTCCTTATGCACCGGCTGGTCTTTGTCGTCGTCATCGTCCGGGTAGAAGGTCCTGGCCAACAGCTCCGCCGATTCCCGCATTCCTAGCACCTGTCCTTCTTTTACTAGGGGTACATCTTCTCTCCTTATTTCTGTTCTGTTTATTATTCTGTATATCCCTTCCCACATCCCTTCCCTGTCTTGTTTACCACAGAACTCTTTCCAGCTTCTTAACTTCGCTTCCTTGATACTAACTTCATATTTTTCTTTTGTTTTCAGGTAGTCTTCAACTACGTGCAGTCTTCTGGTTGGTGCAGCGCATCTTATTCTTCTCTTCTTGGTCCTCATTTGGTTTTTCAACGCTGTCAGTTCCGGGGTCCACCATGGTACGGTAAGTTTCCTCGTCTTGTTTAGCTTCGGTAGGCTTTCCTCACATACTTCTTTTATCATTTCCGTGTACTCCTCGACCACCCTATCCAGCTCCTCTTCTGTTCCTATCTTGTTTAGGATCTCTACGCTTATACTTTTCCTTTCTAGCAGCTGGCCGATTTTCTCGCGAAAATCAGTCCAGTGCGCCTTCCCCGTTTTGTATATCCTAGTAGTCCTTTCTATCATTGTCCCTTTTAATTTAGTTTTCTTTATCTCGAATAGAATGGTGTTGTGGTCCGAGCTAGTCAGCGCCTCCTCGACCCTCCATTCCCCGACCAATCCTAACAGATTGGCCGTGTGGAATGTAACGTCGACATAGCTGCTGTATCTCTTTCCTCCTCTATATGTGTCGAATGTAGGCGTTAGTCCTTCATTCGCCACATATGCCCCCATTTCTGAGATTGATCCCATTAGGCTTTCCCCCCTCCTGTCCGTAATCCTTCCTCCCCAGAGGTCGCTCTTGGCGTTGGCGTCGCCTGCGAAGATGACACTAGGGCCCACCAACTTCTGGATCCTTCGAAGCTCATTAAGGTATGGTTCTATGGGCGTGGGCGTGGGTTCGAAGTAGTATGAAACACATGTACACATCCTGGTCGTGGGTTTTCGCTTTCACTACAACGATGTTTGGTGTAGTGAGATCCGGGCAAAGTGTAGCATCTGTGTTTGAATTAAACATCACGATAGCTGCCTTTACTACCTTGTCTGCTTTGCCCACGAATTGGAAGACTCTGGTGCCTCTGTATTCTTTCATCTTTCCTTCTCTCCCGACATACGGCTCCTGTATCAGCGCCATATCCATTCTCCTTTTCTGCCCTTCCAGTATCAATTCAGTGGTCGCCACGTCTTTCCTCTGCAGGTTGGCCTGGGCTACCAAGAGCGACTCTCTATCCGTTCCTGTTCCCTTGGATACTTTAGCAATAGGCAACCGAGGCTCTTGCTAACCTATCCCACTTCCTCCTTACCGGACACTCTTGCTCGAATGCATTGTGGTTGATCCCGTCGAGGCCCGCCCTGCAGCAGTTTATGCAGGACGGTTTTGTTCCGCTTTGATGCTCTGGGCAGGCCTCCTTTTTGTGGGGTCCTCCACAATGTGAGCAGGTGTCTTGTTCCTTTTTGCTGAGCCTTCGACCGTAGCCGTAACCCAAACACCTCGAGCACTGCACTAGAGGTGTCTGGTCCATCGCCGTCACTCTCTGCAGGTCGATATGGACTTTGCCCATTTCTGTTATGCTTCGCCACATTTTTGGCGGGACCTGCAGTACCACGTGGTTGGCGTGTGGATTCCTTGTCCTCCTTCTATACCTGACTGTTATTCTTTCCTCTTCTTCCTTCTTTACTTCCTTCATTATTTCCCTATTTTGTGTCTTGAGCGCTGCCACAATCTCCTCGTCTGTGTGGACGCTCAAGACATCCCTCAAGATTATTTGCGGGTCTTTGTTTAAGGCCTCTTCGACTTTCAGTTTATTATTTTTCCTTAGTTTCTCCTTTACTCTTTCCAATTCTTCCCTACTTTCACATCCTACTATTACCCTTTGGTCCTTTATTTTCCTAATCCTGTCTACTCTGAGGCCTGTTTTCTTTGCATCTACTGTCTTCCTTATTTCCTCTAGTACCTCTCCGCTCGTTTCCTTTCCTTCCGATGCGACTGTTATTGCGTACTTTGCCGATTCTTGTTCTATCTTCTTCCTTCCATTTTCCCCTGTTTTCCCTGCTGCCGCGGCCACGCTAGCGTATGTTCTAAATTCGCTTATCACTCTATTCCCTTGGTCTAATGCTTCCTTTATTTCCCTTTTCGTTGTTTCCTCTTCCTTCCTATATTCTTCTATCTTTGCTGTCATTTAAGGTAGTTCTTTTTTCAGTTCGTTGAACTCTTTTTCTATCATCATTCTCTGTTCCCGCAATTCCCTCATAAGGTCCCCTTCCTTTCCTTTTTCTTTCCTTGTCTCTATCTTTTCTCTTCTTTCCTCTTCTGTCTGAGTTTGTACTTCTCTCCTTCCTTCTCCGTGTTGTTTGTTGCCTCCTTCTTTTGTTTCTTTCGCTATTTGGCGTAGGGATCTTAACGCTTTCTTGATGCCCTCCTTTATATCCCCTCTCAAGTTGCGGGAGTCATCGATTAATTTTTCTATCCTGTCCAGTAGTCCCGTTACGTTTTCTTTTTCTCCATCCCTTTCTGTTTTCCCTTCCCCTTCACCTTGGCCTTTTCTTTCTTCCCTTTTTGCGTTCACAGCTAATGCGACCTTCTTTTCCCCCTTCATTTTTGCAGGTTCGCACGCTTTTGGCGGAATAGGTTTCGGCGGCAGCTGCTTGGCCTGCACCTTTTGTTGTGCTGGTGGAGAGAGGGAGAATCGCACCACCTGTCTCTGCACTAGACCTTGACCTTGCGGACTCTTAGTTTTGGGGTTTTGTGGTTCGTTGCTTTTTTCTAAAACTACTGTCTTGTCGTGGCGGGTGTCGTTCGAAGTCACGGTTAGGTTAGGTTAGGTTAGGTTAGGTTAGGTTAGGTTCCCCCCCATGATCCAGGCCTTGTCGCGGCGGGGGGCTCAGTAGTCGGTGCTTATTATAGTGGCCAGGTGCCTAATCGGCAACAGACTGTCTGTGGGTCTGCCGATTCTGGCCACTATTGCACGACGAAGCTAATTGGATCCATCGGTCGGTCTCCGAAGACGACGCGGAGACCGATCACGGAGACGCAGCGCTCACCTCAGAGCGCTGCGAGCGTGCCTCCGAGCACGGTTGTTGGGGTCTGTTGAGACCAGTGGCCTTCATGGCGCAGTATGGTGGTGGAGTCACCACGGACGGCGGTGGTGGTGGACCGCGGCGCGGCGGGCCGGGCGTGGCGATGTGCTGCGCCTGGTTAGGGGTTTCGGCCCTCCGTCGGGCAAACCTGTTTCCCCGGGTGCGTGTCGTGGATCATGTCTCGCGGCGCACCTGGGACCAGGGGGCTTGCCTTAATCGGCCGGCCCAAGAGGAAGGAAAACCTCAGAAAAAACCCTGAATTTTGTGTGGTGTTGGGGCGTCTACGGACCTCTGCGCGGCACCACGCCCCCGCTTGCCCGCAGGGTGAGTGGGTGGTCCGGCAGTAACCGGGCCAGCTAGCGGCCAACCTCTGGCGACCGCCCGACCGCCAGTTGTATTAGGGTTACCCGGGTACAGGGCTCTGCCCGGGTGGACTTAGCATTTCCCTTAAAACAAAAGAAATGCCGTTGCGCCTTGTAGCGAGGCGCAACATTTAAAACATGAATTTTGAGGAATGGAAGGTGAAAAACAAAATAAAAACAAAAAACGTAGTGGGAGTGAAGAGGAAGGAGGAAAAGAGGAAGAAGTGGGAGTGAGGAGAGGGCCCAGGGTGGTGCTGACAAGATTGTCGGCGTCATCCTTGTCAAGGGCCAGTAGAAGTGCGGGGTCCTCCAGGGCCTCGCTCAATTTATCCGATACGGATTCCGACCTTGTCAGCGTGTCGTCCGCTGCCTCGGTCGGTCCGGTCGGAGAGTCGGAGTCGAGCCGCTTCTGGCGCCAGAAGCGGAAACGACCCAAAGAGGGAGAGAAATCGCCAGAAGAGGGGTCTTCCACAGACACCCCTCTCTCTGTTGCGAAGAAGGCCGCAGGAAAGCGACCAAGGGGACGTCCGCCAACCACTGGCGAGTACGTCGGGTTGGCGGCCGCGAAAAAGGCCCTTAATGAGGCCCGAAAGGAGGAGGTCCGGCTCCAGGCAGAGGCTGAGCTCATGGCTTCTGTCTCGGAAGCCCGATCGACGCGGCCTTCTTCTGTGGCGTCGCTCGCGTGGGACGAGGGAGACATGGCAGGCACCTGTGTCTCCGCGCCTCGTTCCGCCTCGGACGCTCTTAGGGGCATCGAGGAGAGTTTGGGCGTGATTCAGAGCGTGGCAAAGGGGTCCCGGAACCTCAAGGGGACCTTTGTCCGCGCTCTGGGGGATGCGGTGGCGTCCATCAGGGAGAACTCGTCCGTCCTCATCCAGAGGACAGTTAGTGAGGAGACGAGGGCTCTGCGCGCCGAAAACCAGCGGCTCCGGGAGCAGCTGGAGCAATTGGCGCGCCAGGTGGAGGACCTGCAGAAGTCCTCTCGGCTCCCCAACAGCATGGAGGAGTTTGAGGCGGGGCTTCTGCGGAAGATAGGGGAACGCATCAACGCGAGGTTCGAAGGACTCGAGCCTCGGTTGAACCCCGCGCCCAGACTCAGGCCGCCATTGGCGGCAGACGGAAGAGGCAGGGACCTTCCTGCGGCCGCTGCGGCGGCGAAGAAGAAGGGACCAAAGGGTCCAGGTAGGGTGGTTCCGTCCACTTCTGCCGCGACCCGCTCTTCCGTCCCCGATGCCCCCGTCCGAGGGCGATCCCCGGCGAGGCTGCCGAACCCGGACTCCCTGGAGGGAAGCTGGGTCACGGTGGCCAGGAAGAAGAAGCCGGCTCGCAAGGAGGCGCCCCGGGAGTTGCCGACGCGAACACGAGCTCGGCAAGCTCCTGCGGCGAAGGACAAGGAGGTGCGGTCGCGTCCGAGGAGGGGGGCCGGGAAGGCATCCGGCCCTCAACCGGCTAAGAAGCCGAAACTTCGGGTTCCTCGGTCGTCGGCTGTCGTCCTGACGGTCACTGAGGAGGGGTCCAAGGAGGGACTCTCCTACAGTGACGTCCTCCGGAAGGCCAGGGAGAAGTTGGACCTCAAGGCTATCACAGGCCTTGAGGGTCTAAAGGTCAGAAAGGCGGCGACTGGAGCCACCATTCTCCAGCTCCCCGGAGCCGCGAGTAGCTCAAAGGCGGATGCTCTCGCGAGCAAGCTCGGGGAGATCTTCGACAGCGGAGTCGTCAAGGTGACGCGGCCGCAGAAAGCGGTCGACGTCAGGCTCTCGGGCCTGGATGACTCCGTCACAAAGGAGGAGGTGGCGGCTGCTGTCGCCAAAAAGGGAGAGTGTTCTCCCTGGCAGGTGCGAGTCGGCGACATCCGGCGGGATCGCACGGGGCTTGGCGCCCTTTGGGCGCATGTCCCCGTTGGCTCCGCAAAGAAGCTGCTGGAGGGCAGACTTTTGGTGGGTTGGGTGGCGGCGAGAGTAACTCTGGGAAAACCCAGGGCGCTTCGCTGCTACCGTTGCCTGGAGGCTGGCCATGTGGCGAGCCGTTGCGATTGCGCGAGCGATCGTAGCGGTCTTTGCTACAGGTGCGGTCAGCCTGGGCACTTGGCGGCCTCGTGTTCGGCCAGCCCGCATTGCGCGGTTTGCGCAGCGGCTGGCAAAGAGGCAAACCATCGGGTGGGTGGTGCCAAGTGCTCGGCCCCCACCAAAAAGATGCGGCGGAGAGTCCCGGAGAAGCGGGCCGCCGTCCCTCCGAGCGGGACCGCGATGGAGGTTGCCGAGACCGTAGGGGCCTAGTATGGCCCTACGGTTCCTCCAGGCGAACCTGAATCATTGCGCCAGGGCCCAGGATCTTCTATTCCAGGGCCTGGCGCAGTGGTCCATAAACATCGCGGTGATTGCGGAGCCATACGCGGTGCAGCAAGGGGACAATTGGGTCGGGGACATTGGCGAAACTGTCGCCATTGTCGTCACCGGAGCCGGTGGCTCTCCCCCAATTGTCTCTTCACGGAGAGGCCAGGGTTGTGCTGCAGTGAAGTGCGGCCACATCACGGTTGTGGGGGTCTACTTCTCGCCCAACAGGACTCTCTCGGAGTTCGAGGGGTTCCTGGCGGAAGTGGATGCCCTTGTGCAGTGGAGTCGCCCGAATGAGGTGGTCGTGGCGGGGGACTTCAATGCCAAATCGGCAGTGTGGGGTTCCCCAACCTCGGATGTTCGTGGCGACGTCCTTGTGGAGTGGATGGCCGCGCACAACCTGGCGCTCGTGAACCGGGGCTCGACGCAGACGTGCGTCCGCATGCAGGGGGGGTCCATAGTGGACCTTACCTTTGCCAGCCCCGGGCTTGCACGCCGCATCGTCGACTGGGAGGTGTTGGACGGGGAGGAGACGCTGTCTGATCACCGTTACATACGGTTCAGTGTCTCCTCTCAATCCACGGCGATCGGGCCTGGCGCCCCTCCGGCGCAGAGGGGCCCTCGTTGGGCCCTGAAGTCTCTGGACAGGGAGATGGTGGAGGTGGCCTCGATAGTGGCCACCTGGTGTCCAGAGCCGGAGTCTTCTTCGGTGAGGGAGGAGGTGGAGTGGTTCGGGGCGGCCTTGGAGCGTATCTGTGACGCTTCAATGGCTCGGTCCCGACCTCTTCCGCCGCGTAGGCAGGTGTACTGGTGGTCGGAGGAGTTGGCCGCACTTCGGTCAACTTGTGTGGTGGCCCGACGCCAGTACACCAGGTACAGGAGGAGACGGCGTGCCTCGCGGAACACCGAAGAGGAAGGGCGCCTCTATTGCCTCTATCAGGAGGCAAAGAAGGCCCTGAGGATGAAGATCGCGGAGGCGAAGGAAAGGGCGTGGGAGGAGCTCCTGAGCACCTTGGAGCTAGACCCATGGGGGCGGCCGTACAAGCTCGTAATGAGCAAGCTGCGCCCCTGGGCCCCACCCCTGACATCCAGCATGGAGCCGGCACTTCTGAACTCAGTCGTGTCGGCCTTGTTTCCCCATGCGGATGCTTCGCTTCCCTCCCAGTCGACGCCACCCCCGGACGCGGGGGCACCGGACGTGACATCGGCCGAGCTCAGCTCGGCCTTGGACAGGACGCGAGGCAAGAGGACGGCTCCCGGCCCTGATGGGGTGCACGGGAGGGTGCTGTCTCTTGCCTTGCAATTCGGCCTCGACGAGCGGTTCCGCAAGCTGTTGTCGGCTTGTCTGCGGAACCGTGTCTTTCCGGACTTGTGGAAGGAGGGAAGGCTGGTTCTTCTCCAGAAGCCTGGCAAACCGCCGGACTCGCCTTCGGCGTATCGGCCGATCGTGCTGCTGGACGAAGCGGGTAAGCTCTTTGAGCGTATAATAGCAACCCGCATCCAGCAGCACTTGGCTCTGGAGGGGCCAGACCTATCCGATTGCCAGTTTGGCTTTCGGAAGGGGCGGTCGACAATCGACGCGATCGCGAGATTGCGCGATGTGTCAGACGGGACTGTGGCGGAGGGCGGGGTTGTTTTGGCGGTGTCGCTGGACATTGCCAACGCGTTCAACACCCTGCCCTGGGACGCGATTATGGATGGGCTTCGCTACCATGGCGTGCCTGTCTATCTTCGCGACGTGATTGCGTCGTATCTCACGGCGAGACGCATCACGTTCCCCAGGAGACACGGATGGGGTTCCCACCCCGTCAGGTGCGGTGTGCCGCAGGGATCGGTGTTGGGTCCACTGCTGTGGAACATCGGCTACGACGGGGTCCTGCGTTGCTCTCTGATCACGGGTGTCAGCGTCATCTGTTACGCGGATGACACCCTGGTGGTTGCGAGGGGCGACGATTTCCGCGAGGCCAAGCTTCGCGCCACGGCCGGGGTGGCACAGGTCGTGGCGCGGATCCAGAGGATTGGCCTGCGAGTCGCCCTGAACAAATCAGAGGCGATCGCATTCCACGGTCCCAGGAGAGCGCCGCCGAGCGGGGCGCAAATCATCGTCGGCGGAGAGGCCATCGAGATAGGGTCCACCCTAAAGTATTTGGGGTTGGTTCTCGACTCTCGGTGGTCCTTTAAGGCGCACTTTGCGGCACTTGCCCCGAAGCTCGCCGCCACGGCATCGGCCTTGTGCCGAATTATGCCGAACCTTGGCGGCTCGGGCGAGGGGTGTCGCCGCTTGTACGCCGGCGTTGTGCGCTCCAAGGCGCTCTATGGCTGCCCCATTTGGGCCCAGGATTTGTCGGCGCAGAACCTTGCGCTGCTGAGGCAGTCGCAACGGGTGATGGCGCTCAGGGTGGCGAGGGCGTACCGCACCGTATCTTATGATGCGGTGTGCGCGATAGCCGGGCTCGCACCCTGGCACCTGGAGGCGGCTGCTTTGGCCGACATTTACTGGCGCCGGGCTCTAGTCCGGAGTCGAGGCGAGGAGCTCACTCATGAGCTCCTCAAGGATTGGAGGGAGGACGGCCAAAGGGTTGTCGTTGCGCGGTGGCAAGATCATCTTGCCACCTCTCGGGTAGGCGCGCATACGCTTCAAGCGATCGCGCCCGTCCTGCCCGAATGGCTGAGGACGAAGCGGTGGGGATCCTTGTCCTATCACGCGGTGCAGATTTTGTCGGGGCACGGATGCTTCGGCAAATACCTGCACAGGATCCGGCGGGAGGAAACAGACTCCTGCCATCACTGCGGATGCGCCTCAGACACGGCGCAACACACCTTGGAGGCATGCCCGGCCTGGGCAAGTCAGAGGACTGCCCTGGCCGGAGCTTTCGGCGCGGATCTATCCCTGCCCGCCATTGTGGCAGGGATAGTTAGGAGCGCGGACGACGCTCCGTGGCAGGCCTTTAAGGCCTTCTGCGCCGACGTCCTCTCGCGAAAGGAGGAAGCGGAGAGGGCGAGGGAGATTGCTCCCGACGCCCCCGCTCTCCGACGGAGGAGACTTGGGCGGCGCCGGCGCGATTACGCCCGGCGTCCGCCGTGACCTCGGTCTTAGGACCGAGCCAGGAGACGTGGCCATCAACCGGCCACGTAGGGCGAGCCGCGCGCGGGAAACACGCGCGGCAGGACACACGGGCGCGGGCATGCGGGTCAAGGGCAACTAACCGCTCGCTCGCGTCCGGCAAGTCTCCCGTGGGCTCTTGGAGGTTTAGTGGGTAGTGGTCAAGCTGGCCGACCCCCACACTCCCCCCGCCACTCGATGTGGCCAGGCGGGGGCGTCGGTAAAGAGTCGATTCCTCCAAGTAAAAAAAAAAAAAAAAAAAAAAAAAAAGGTTAGGTTAGGTTAGGTTAGGTTAGGTTAGGTTAGGTTTTTTTTTTTTTTTTTTTTTTTTTTTTTTAACTTATTGGTACATTGGTATTGGTGTTTGAGTGATATACAGATTTTAGGGGAAGAAACTTTGTGGATGCTGCTATTGGATACAGTCTTTCCACAAAGTTCCTTTTACACTGGGTATTTACAAAATGTGGTTTCTTAGAATTAGAGTCGCTATACAAATCAAGTTTTCCTTAGTGTCTACAAGCTATACATTGACATTGTTTAACTTAAATTCTACATTTATATAATTGAGAGCTTTACTATACAAACATAATTTCCTTATATTTATACAAACAAAGTATTTACATATATATATAAGGTTATACAATGCTAAGTTGCTTGCTGTGAAGTTATTACAGTTGGGAATTTTAATTTTTACAATGAGAGAAATTTACTAGTTACATTTAAGTGTTATTGAACGATTTTAAGTTATTAACTATATATTTAATAAATTTATCGATGGCGTCGATCGCAGTACTGTTTAGAAGAGAGTCTTTTAGTGTGATGGTGTATGGCGTTTTGTGCCTAGTTTGTGCCTGTAGGCAATCGTGCCTTTGGGAGGAGAACCTGGAGCAGTCGTTTATGAGGTGTGTAAATGTTTGGATGCTAGTGTTGTCACAGGGGCATTTGTCGTCTGAAGTGATGTTAAATCTGTGCAAATATTGTTTAGTGTACGAGTGCCCTGTGACGAACTGAGTGAGGTGAAAAGAAACCGGAAGTGTCGTGTTAAGTTTGTGTATGTCTTTAAGTGATGGTAGGAGAGACCTGGTTGTTGCCCCCGTGGGCTCCTCCAAGTACCTCTTTTCCCAGTTGGTGTAGGAATTTAATCGTGCGATGTGTTTTATGTGAGATAAGGGGCAATTGATGAAATCGGGAGCCTTATGGGCTTTGGAAGCTGCTTTAGCAGCGGCATCTGCTTCCTCATTTCCTATGATGCCGGTATGGGCTCGAACCCATTTGAAATGTATTTTTGTGTGTTTGTTGTGGTGTAGTGTATTGTGTATGCTATTGACTAGAGGATTCGTGCTGGAAGGTTGCTCCAAAGCTGCTAGTGCGGATTGTGAGTCTGAGTGGATAATACTACTTATTTTGTGTTTAGTGGCCCATTTGCACGCCTCTTTGATTGCCAATAGCTCCGCTTGAAATATACTACTGGTGGAGTGAAGTTTAATCTTACGTGTATGGATTATGTTGTTTGTGTTAGGTGCATGAATGATGAACGCTGCTCCAGTCTCTCCGCCTTCCTGCTTGCTACCATCGGTGAAAATGTTATGCGGAGTGGGTTGAATGTGTTTATGTGTGTTATTTTTATATGTAGTGTGTCTGATGCCTTTTCGGTTTGCGGGGTGTAATAGTTTTGAGGGATGGACTGGGGTTTCAATGGGGATGTCCGATGGGATTAAGTCGGTTTTACGTTCAACGCGGGCTGTTTCGATACAATTTATTTCGTTGATTTTAATGTCTAGTGGGAGAAATTCTGCTAGTGCGAGAGCTGCATTTGTAGATATGGTCCGGAAACCGCGAATGGCTTTTATAGCGAATCTACGTTGGATCGAGAGAAGTTTGTTTTTATTTGTTTTTGTGTTTGCGGCTTTGCCCCATACTCCCGCGGCGTATGTTATTGTTGGAACGATGACCATGTGGTATATTATTTTTATGTTTTCAGTATGTATGCCCCAAGTGGGTCTTATAAAGTTGCAAAGTTTGTTGAAGATGTTTTGCGCTTTTTGGGTTATGTGGTTTATGTGTTTTTTGAAGGTTAGTTTCCGGTCTATGATGACTCCTAGGTATTTTATTGAGTCTGAGGGTCTAAGGTTAATATTGTTTATTTTGATATTTGTTTGTTGCGCTTTGTTTGTAAAATGTATGAGTTGGGTTTTTTCCGGACCGAATTCGAGTTTTACGCTCTTTCCCCAGTGGAAGATTATGTCGAGAGAGGTGTTTGTGATTTCTTGTAATTTATTGATGTCGGGAGCGGTGGCTATTAATACTACATCGTCCGCGAATGCCTGTAAGTGGCAGCCAGGTGGTAAAGTTGTGTTGAGTAGTTTATTTATTAGTATGTTCCATAGTACGGGTCCGCATGCCGATCCTTGTATGCAGCCTTTGCTGTTGGTTTTGATGGTCGTGTGTTCGCCTATGGTTAGATTGACTGTTCGTTCCGAAAGGTAGTTTTTTATGAGTTTGTAGATATTCAATGGACATCCGACGTCCCTAAGTCCGCTAAGGATAGCTGGCCACCAGGCGTTATCGAAAGCGCCTTTAATATCCAGTGAGACTGCTAGTGTTTCGTGGTGATTTTGTTTTGAGGCTTTGACTTTGTTGATTACTGAAAGTATGGCTTGTGTAGTGCCTGTCTGTTGGGTGAATCCATATTGTGTGGTGTTTAGTGTTTTGTTGTGTTGTGCCGAGTATATGACGCGCCTAGTGAACAGTTTCTCTAACGTTTTTCCAAATACGGGTATAAGGCCGATTGGGCGATATGATGATAAGTCGGTGTAGTCTGCTTTTGAAGGTTTAGGGATGACTTTTACTACGGTTCTTTTCCATGTGACTGGGAAGTATTCGAGTGAAAGGCATCGGTTCAGTAAGTTTGTGAGTAGTTCGGGGTATTGGTTTGCCACCATGGAGCATATATCACTCGTAAGGTGGTCATGGCCTGGAGCTTTATTTGGATTCATGTTATTGAGGATTTCTAGCACCTCTTCTTGGGAGAAGTCTGGGTCGTTCTGTGTGTTTGGTAAGTCGTTTGATGTGTTGCGAATTTGAGTGTGGGCAGGGTCGGTATCTAGTCCGTCGTCTGGGTAAAAATGATTTAGTAGTTCTTGAGCGGTTTCTTCTGCAGTATTTGTGTATGTGTTGTCCTTCCTGCGTAGCGTTTGAGGTGGTGGGTTCGGTCCACGTGATTTTAGCAATCTGTTTGTTAGTGACCAGACATTTTCTTTTGTTTGGAGGGAGCAAAATGATCGAAAGCTTTGTGTTGAAGTCTGTTTAAGTTTGTCTGCGTAGTTTTCTTTAAGGGTTTTGTATTCATCTAAGGTGTTTGGGTCGGGAGGGCGTCCGCGTGAGTTATGCAAGCGACGGTGGATTCGGATGCATTCCTCTTTCAAGGACTGTAATTCATCCGACCACCATGGGGGCCTGGGTTTGATTCCGTTATTTCTTATGGGAAAAGTTAGGGTGCTGGCATCGTTTATAATTTCAGTGAGGGTAATGATGGTTTGCTCTAATTGTTTGTCCGTTAGTGCATCTATGTTTTTGTCTAAGATTCCTGAATTAAAGATTTTGGTGTGGAGGTGTTCTTTGAATAAATGCCAGTTACCTTTGTTTGTTTGGTATAGGAATGTGCTATGAGTATTGTTGGTCAGCGCGGGAGATTGTGTGAGATTAATCGCGAATGTAATGTGGTTGTGTTGTGTGGATGGAAAGTGTCCCGGGTGTACTTGCCAGTCGTTTATTTTGCTAATGAGATTGGGGGAATAGAGCGTTAGGTCTATAATAGAGGTGCGTTTCTGTCCGTGCGTAATCGTTTGAAATGTGGGGGTTTGGCCTACGTTTCCTAACTGAAGGTCGTGGGTTGATATAAAGTCAGCTACTTCTACTCCTCGTGGGTTGTCAGCGGAACTGCCCCAAGTGCTGTGCCATCCGTTAAAATCGCCGCCTATTATTATGTGTGAGCCGTTGTGCGTGTGTAAAAATTGATCTAGTTTATTTAGAATATTATTTGTATCTGTGCGCGGTTCAATGTAAATCGAGACTACGTATATATTATAATTTTTTGTGGGGATGGAAATAACGCAAAGGTCGTCCGTGGTGAATTGTGTGAGTGTGATCGCGTGAATGTGTGTTTTCGCCAAGATACAGGCCCGTACTTTCGTGGCGCCATCAGCCTGAAAAACGTTAAAGCCTTGCATGTTCTTGACATGTTTTGAGTTACCGATATATGGTTCTGAAATTAATGCTATGTCTGTGTCAGTGTTGTGCATGTGTACCTGAAGTTCGTGCAAAGCGTTGCGAGACCTGTCGAGGTTCGCTTGGGAGAACTGAAATCTATTAATGGCTCTAGGCATAGTTTATTTTAGCCTCGACGCGGGCTTGCATAGCTACAACCTTGGGGCAGCGTCCGCTGTCAGCGCGGTGGGTTGTGGGGTTAGTTGTTTTATGTTGCTGGTTGTGTTCGTGACAGTTGACGCAGGTGGGTACTTCGGAAGCCTCCTTGGGGCACTCTCTAGTAGGATGGGTTTGGGCGCATTTCGCGCAGGTGGGACCGCTAGCCGGGCAGCGGTTCTTAGTATGGCCGAAGCCTAAACAGTTCCTGCATTGTAGGAATGGTGAGAAGTTGCAGCAGTGGACCCGCTGGTGAGAAATAGCAACGCGACCCATGTCAACGAGAGTGCGCCAGGTGGCTGGGGATGTTGTAAGTACGAGGTTGTAGAGTTTGTCGTTCCGATTATTTCGATGGAATTTAATTTTTAATTGGGCATCTTTGAGGTTAGGATTTTGCTCTTTGATCGTTGCGATGACTTCCTCCTCTGGGGTGGTTTTTGATATGCCTTTAAGGCAGATAAGGGGGTTATATCTTTTTTCCTCTTCCGCTTTAAGGGTGCTGCGCGATTGGGAGAGTTGCTTAATAGCGTCCTGCCTATGTTTGTCACTCTCGAAAGTAACGCGTACTTTTCCTTTCGAAAGGGGCTTGATGCTCAACGGAGCGTATCCTCCCTTACGAAAGTCTATGCCCTTGCGCATGTTTTCTACTAGGGTCTCTGGGGTGGTGTTTGGTTCCCCACTGATGACTAGTGAGGAGCCTGTGGGCGGTTTGGGTCTAGATGCTATGTCGGCATATAATGGGGGTGTGTGTGTCGGGAGGGGCGAGTTTTCGGCATTGTTGTTGAGGTTGTTAATTTTGTTTATTAATTTATGGATGCTAGGGTTAGGTTAGGTTAGGTTAGGTTAGGTTAGGTTAGGTTAGGTTAGGTTAGGTTAGGTTAGGTTAGGTTAGGTTCCCCCCCCACTGCACTTTGAGTATCTCGTGCAGCCCCAGGGCTTGTCGTTGCCGGGGGGGCCCGGCCATCTGAGTTAGGGTGGTATCGGCTATGGCAAAGTTTGTTAACTTTGTGATGACCGGTGCGTATCCTGCATACTCGGTGGTCGCTAACTGGGAGGCGGGCGATACTCTGCAATATTGTATATTGCTCTGTATGGCTTGCTACATCTTCGGCGTTCCTTGCCAACCACGTTTTTCGTGGTGGGTGGGGAAGACGAAGTTTTGTTTATCGCGGTCCTTCAGACCGCGATGCGCAGTGAAGCGCGAGGAAGGGCGTCCTATGGCGCGGGCCCGGGGCGCTTTTCGCCCTGGGTCGGGTGTGCGAGGATATGGCGCGGCGGGCCCTCGACGGCAAATGATACGTCTACGCCGTCAGGGTCGGACCGTTTCACGTCTCCCGTCTGCGCCATGCACACAGCGGCGGCGGGCCGGGAATGGCTCATAGCCTCCGGTTAGGGGTTGTTACCCCCCGTCGTCGCACCGAGAAGTCGGCTTTTACGCCCACAAGTCGGCACAGCCGATGAAGAGGATGGCCTGCTGCGGAACGGGAGCCTGTGCCTGTTATGGGACGGGAGCCTGGGCCTGCGGCGGGACTCGACCCCTGGACATTGCTTCGGGACCGGTCGAGCAGGGTGGAAGGAGCTTTAGGGTAAGTTTTGCACATTTATTTATTTTTGTAAATAATGTTTTTGGAGAGGGTGCGTCTCACCCCTATATATATTTTATTTTCTTGTAAATATTTTTATATAGTGTAAGGCGGAGATCGGTTCTCTGCCGCTGTTAGGCGGTTGTGAACCGAGAGCGGTGCTTCGGCACGGAGGATGGCGGACTAGTTGTCCGCGAGGTGCGCTGACATAGGCAGCGCACCCCCAATCCTAAGTCTGTGGTGCCTGGCGAGGGGATGAATGGCTGGTGGGAGTCCAGCCCCTAAGGCACCAAACAAAAAAAACAACATGGAGGCACCTACGAATAGTAAACCTACTCCAGGTGGGTCAAATCCCACCCGTCGCTTTGGATCCAGCAATGGTGAAGGGGCGGCGGTTAAGCCGGATCGTACTCTGGAGGCCGGCAACCCCCATGGTAGAGAGAGGAGAATGTCAGACGCAAGAGTGGTGTTGGAGCGCTTATGCGCTTCACCAAGTCCCTCTGTAGCGGCCGCCGCAAGATCTTATGCGGCCATAGAGGAGGAGTATGAAGGGCTCTCGGACTCGTCCGTAGGGTCTATGGAGACGGTGTCGAGTAGCGACACAAGAGGTGTGAAGCGCTTCCGCGGTCCGCAGAAGGCGCGAAAGCGAAGTCGGTCTGGTGCTTCCAGCGGGAGTGGAAGTGAGGCGCCAGAATCATCTAAACCGAGAGGTAGAGGTCGCCCACCGACAACCGGTGACTACATTGGACTGGCTGCGGCGAAACAGGCCTTAGTGAAGGCCAGAAGAGAGGAGATAAGGCTCCAGGCTGAGGCCGAACTTGCGGCTTCCGCATCGGAGCTAAGGTCAACGCGTGCATCGTCGGTGTCTTCGATGCAATGGGATGAGGCGGACATCGTGGACACCGGTGACCCGGCTAGTCGCTCGGCCTTGGATGCTCGCAGGGGTATTGAGGCGAGCTTACAGGTGATAGAAGGCGTGGCGAAGAGATCTGGAAATCTCAAAGGAACTTTCGTCTACGCATTGAAGAAAGCGGTCTCGGCGATTAGGGACAACTCGCAGGTTCTCATCCAGAGAACCATTAGTGAGGAGACGAGGGTCCTGAGCGCCGAGAACCAGCAACTGAGACAGAGGTTAGAGGAGCTCACGAGGAAGGTGGATGAGCTGCAGAAGTCTTCGGGGCTCCCCAACATGCAAGAGCTGGAGGCGAGTCTCTTGCTCAAACTTGGAGACAGGATAAATGCCCGCATAGATGGACTGGAACCTCGGCTTAATCCTGCGCCACTGCTTAGGCTCAAATCAGTCAAATCAGTCGCTATAGTCGCGCTTAACACCAGCGACTCTACCACCGTTGCCTCGTCAATTGCTGGAGGCGGCTGTATTGCGTGTCGGGTAGGCAACATAGTCGTCATTGGGGCATACTGCTCGCCCAACAGGTCACTGGCCGATTTCGAGTCATACCTGGCGGGCGTCAGTACCTTAATGGAGTGGAGCAGACCTCTCGGGGTAGTCGTGGCCGGGGACTTCAATGCGAAATCTATCGTATGGGGGTCCTCGGTCTCGGATGCTCGGGGAGATATGCTCCTGGAATGGATAGCGGAGCACGATCTCGTCCCTTTGAACCAAGGGAACGAGTTTACGTGTGTTCGGATGCAAGGGGGCTCCGTGATAGATGTGACTTTCGCAAGTCCCACTCTGTCACGGAGAATCCAGGATTGGCAGGTGCTGACGGGGGTCGAGACTCTATCCGATCATCGGTACGTCCAGTTTACTCTTCCCCCGTTGGCGAATTCAGCAAATCCCAACCGCATCCCGTTGGAGACCGGGCCCAAATGGGCCTTGAAAACCCTGGACAGGGAGGCAGCGGAGACGGCTTCGGTTGTCGGGGCCTGGTGTCTAACTTTGGACAGAACAACGTTAGAGAGCGAGGTTGCTCGGTTTGGAGAGGTCATGGCTGATATCTCAGATAGCTCCATGGCCAGATCCCGACCGGCAGCCCCTCGTAAACAGGTGTATTGGTGGTCGGAGGAGCTTGCGCAACTCCGATTGGCGTGCGTGAGGGCCCGCCGCCAGTACACCCATTACCGGAGAAGACGAAGGACTCGCGACCCACTAGTGGAGCGAAGACTTTACGGCGAATATCAGGACGCCAAGATGGTCTTACGGGTCAAGATAGGAGAGGAAAAAGAGAGAGCGTGGACAGAGCTCCTGGACACGCTGGAGTCGGATCCCTGGGGGCGGCCATACAAGCTCGTCATGAGTAAACTCCGCCCCTGGGCTCCGCCGCTAACATCTGGTATGGAGCCGTCGCTGCTTGGTTCGGTGGTGACGACTCTGTTCCCGGCGGTAAGCTCTCCTCTCTTGGCCAACCATCAGCCGCGACCTTCTGCGGGTGCTACACCGACGGATCCCCCTGAAGTGTCTTCTGCGGAAATGGACGCGGCATTGGACAGGATGACGGGCAAAAAGACAGCTCCTGGGCCCGATGGTATACACGGGAGACTGCTCACAATTGCCATCAAGAATGAGATGGGAGAACGGTACCGGAACCTGTTAACCCGGTGCCTAAGGGCCGAGAAGTTTCCAGACAAGTGGAAGGAGGGGAAACTGGTCCTCCTCAAGAAGCCCGGCAAGCCGGAAACGTCACCATCGGCTTACCGTCCGATCGTGTTGCTGGATGAAGCCGGCAAGCTCTTCGAGCGCATCCTGGCCGGTCGCATCCAGCGACACCTGTCGTCGGAGGGACCGGACTTAGCGGAGACACAGTTCGGATTTCGCAAGTGTCGCTCAACCATTGACGCCATCGGACGTCTAAGGGACCTGTGCGACGAGACGGTGTCACAGGGTGGGGTCGTAATCGCGGTGTCTCTAGACATCGCGAACGCGTTTAACACCTTGCCCTGGGATAGCATCATCGAGGGGTTGCGGTTTCACAACCTGCCGCAGTACCTCGTCAACATCGTGACGGACTACCTCACGGGTAGAGTAATAACTTACCCTACTCGTGACGGTATCGGAACCCACAGGGTATCGTGCGGCGTCCCACAAGGGTCTGTGCTGGGGCCTCTCTTGTGGAACATTGGTTACGACAAGGTTTTACGGGGTGTCTTGATGAGGAGCGTACACGTCATCTGTTACGCGGACGACACACTTGTCGTAGCCAAAGGGAGGGATTACAGAGAGGCGAGCTTGCGTGCGACAGCGGGAGTGGCGCAGGTGGTCGCGCGCATTAGAAACATCGGCCTGGAAGTCGCACTTCACAAATCGGAGGCGATATGTTTCCACGGCCCGCGGAGAGCACCACCTTCAGGTGCGAGCATCGTGGTGAGCGGCCAATCCATCGGGGTCGGGTCCACGCTCAAGTACTTGGGCTTGGTCCTCGACTCTCGGTGGACTTTCAAGCCGCACTTCAAGGCACTGGCCCCCAAGTTGGCCGCCACGGCATCGGCGCTTTGCCGTATTATGCCGAACGTTGGCGGACCGAGCGCGGGGCGTCGCCGGCTTTTTGCAGGGGTCATGCGGTCGATGGCCCTCTACGGGTGCCCAATCTGGGCGTACGGATTGGCATCCCAGAATAGGGCGATGCTAAGGCAGTCGCAGAGAGTGATCGCCATAAGGGTCGCAAGGGCGTACCGCACGGTGTCTTTCGATGCCGTGTGCGTACTAGCCGCTTCGGCACCTTGGCACCTCGAAGCCTCTGCCTTAGCAGACGTTCACTGGCGTAGGTTTCGTTCTAGGTCGAGAGGAGAGGAACCTGCCTACGAAACAGTGAACGAATGGAGAAGGAGCGCCGGAGATTGGGTCACCCAGGAGTGGTCCGACGGCCTCGTGACCTCAAGGACTGGAAGATGGACGCTGGAGGCGATTCAGCCGGTCCTGAAAGAATGGGTGAGTCGGCGGCGGGGACATCTGTCCTACCGCCTGGTGCAGATGCTGTCGGGACACGGCTGTTTTGGCAGTTATTTGTTCAAGATCGGTAGGGAACGGACCCCCGCTTGCCATCACTGTGGCGCCGCGGTGGACACTGTCCGCCATACACTGACGGAATGTTCGGCATGGGTCGTCGAGAGAGACACCCTGTCGACACAACTCGGACTGGACGCGGCAAGATTGACGCTTAATAACATTATTACGCAGATTTTGCAGAACGACGACGGAAAATGGAGGGCATTCGCTGCCTTCTGCGAAGCCGTCCTATCACAGAAGGAGGAGGCGGAGCGACTGCGGGAGATAGCTCCTGACGCAGACCAGCAACGCCGAAGGAGACCTGGAAGGCGGCGGCGGGACTTCCTCCGTCACCCCCAGTGATCCTCACCAGACGAAGACAAGGGCGTACGTAAGTATAGCTTACGCACTTTTGTAGGGAGAGTCGCGCTTGCGCGGCGAGCCACTCGGCGAGGGTTCAAGGAAAATATGGTTTTACTGATACCTTACCCTTGCCAATAGTGGAGTGGACGTGGGTCCTGGATGGTTTAGTGCGGTATTGGCCCTCTTCTAGGGTCGAGTCCCACACTCCCGCGCCATTGCACTGCCCAGGCGCGGGGTCCGTAAACGGATTCCTCCAGGTAAAAAAAAAAAAAAAAAAAAAAAAAAAGGTTAGGTTAGGTTCCCTTCCACTGCACTTTGAGTATCTCGTGCAGCCCCAGGGCTTGTCGTGCCGGAAGGGCCCGGCCATCTGAGTTAGGGTGGTATCGGCTATGGCAAAGTTTGTTAACTTTGTGATGACCGGTGCGTATCCTGCAGACTCGGTGGTCGCTAACTGGGAGGCGGGCGATACTCTGCAATATAGTATATTGCTCTGTATGGCTTGCTACATCTTCGGCGTTCCTTGCCAACCACGTTTTCGTGGTGGGTGGGGAAGACGAAGTTTTGTTTATCGCGGTCCTTCAGACCGCGATGCGCAGTGAAGCGCGAGGAAGGGCGTCCTATGGCGCGGGCCCGGGGCGCTTTTCGCCCTGGGTCGGGTGTGCGAGGATATGGCGCGGCGGGCCCTCGACGGCAAATGATACGTCTACGCTGTCAGGGTCGGACCGTTTCACGTCTCCCGTCGGCGCCATGCACACAGCGGCGGCGGGCCGGGAATGGCTTGTTGCCTCCGGTTAGGGGTCGTTACCCCCCGTCGTCGCACCGAGAAGTCGGCTATAAGCCCACATATATTGTCGGCAAATAGCTGACGAAGAGAGAAGATGGTGTGTGGGACGGGAACCTGAACCTACAACGGGACGGGAGCCTGGGCCTGCAGTGTGATTCGACCTCCTGGAGTTCGGCTTCGGGACCGGTTCGAGCAGGGTGAGAAGACTTCCGGTTAGGGTAAGTTTTTGAACATTGTATATATTTTGTAAATAGTGTTTTTTGGAGAGGGTACTTATTACCCCTGTACATATTTTATTTTCTTTCATTTTACTTTTTACTGCTTTTTGATTGTTTATTGTATTATGTTTGTGTAAATAATGTGTTTTTGTCGATTGCCCCCTATGGGCTTGTATATATTTGACGTTGGAGATCGCTTCTCCAGTGGTGCTTCGGCACGGAGGATGGCGGACTCGTAGTCCGCGAGGCGCACTTTGTGTGTCCCCAATCCTAAGTCTGTGGTGCCTGGCGATAGGATGAATGGCTGGTGGGAGTCCAGTCCCTAAGGCACCAAACAAAAAACATAACAAAAACATGGAGGCAATTACGTTAAATAAAACTACTCCAGGTGGGTCAAATCCCACCCGCCGCACTGGATCCAGCAATGGTGAAGGTGCCGCGGTTGAGCCGGAACGTATTCTGGAGGCCGGCAACCCCCATGATGAAGTTGGAAAGGGAGTTAAAGATGAAAGTAGGTGTAGGAAAGATAAGGAAGGAGGTGAGAAAGAGTTGCGGGTGGTGTTGCAGAGGACTGTAACGCCACTGCCCGTGACAGAAGGAGAAGTTCGCGGCTCACGGGTCCAGTCGATGGTTTCGAGGCTGTCTGATTCGGACTCGGACTCTATGTGCAGCGTATCGTCAGCTGCATCGAGTAGTCAGGCTCGCTCGAAGGCGTCCTCGCCCGTTTCGGGGCCTAGTCGTTTTTGGCGCGAACGAAGCCGTAAACGAAAGAAGAAGATGGACGAGGAAGGAAGCTCTACGGACACTCCGACCTCAGTTCTGAGAAAAGGGAGAGGTCGCCCACCAACAACGGGCGACTATATCGGCTTGGCTGCAGCCAAAAAAGAACTGGCTAAAGCCCAAAGAGAAGAGATGCAAGCTAGGGCGGAGGCCGAGCTTATGGCATCGATTGCAGAGGCAAGAATGACAAGGAGCACAACACCTGCCTCCTTAGAATGGGACAGCGGTGATATAATGGAGACGCAAGACTCCGGTCCACGGTCTGCACTTGAGGTACAGAAAGCGATAGATGCCAGCCTGGGCATCATAGAAGACGTGGCGAAACGTTCCTCAAGCCTCAAGGGCACGTTTGTTCGCGCCCTGAAAGAGGCCGTTGCTACAGTGCGCGAGAGTACCGGGGTGCTGATCACACGCACCATATCCGATGAGACCAAAGCTTTGAGAGCTGAGAATGAGCGTCTTCGCAAGGAGTTAGGGGAGCTCAGCAAAAAGGTGGAGGGGATACAGAAGGCCCCACAGCTGCCAGGCAGCTTAGAGGAGTTCGAGGCAGGTCTCATGCGTAAGCTCGGGGACAAAATCAATGCTCGTATCGAAGGGCTTGAACCCCGGCTTAATCCAGCGCCACGGATCAGGCCCCCTTTATCGACTGATAAGAAGAGAGAAGGAGAAAGAATAAGTAGAGACTTACCTTCTGCTATGGCTGTTTCGGCATCGGTTACTGCGCCCGGTCTTGAAACAAAAATGAAGAAAAAGACTAAGTCAAAGAAGAAGAAAGGAAAGGCACCGGAAAGGGTTGAACATGCGGTTGAATCGGCTCCCGCGCACTCGTCCGTCCCCGTTGCCAACACTCAAAGTCGGGCCCCATCTCGTCCGCCGAACCCAGATACTCTTGAAGAGAACTGGGTCACGGTGGTAAAGAAGGGACGTCCGCTCCGAGAGAAAGAAGGACAGACACAACCAAAGAAAGCCTGTAAGACCAAGGCTTCAAGCACATCTGGCCCCAAGACATCGAAGCCGAAACTCAAAACCCCTCGGACCTCGGCTGTTGTTGTCACCCTAACCGAAGAAGCCACGAGGAAAGGGCTTACTTACAGTGGAGTGTTAAAGGAGGCAAAGGAGAAGTTGAACTTGAAAGAAGTCACTGGTTTTGAGGCTATCAGGTTTAGAAAGGCTGTGACGGGTGCAACAATTCTGCAACTCCCAGGTGCTACCAGCGACCCAAAAGCAGACAAGCTCGCGGAGAAGCTTAGGGAGTTATTTGATGGAGAGTCGGTTCGGGTGTCGCGGCCAGTTAGAGCTGTTGACATCAGAATCAGTGGACTGGATGAGTCGGTTACGTCGGACGAGGTGAGGGACGCGATCGTCAAAAAAGGAGAATGCCTTGCTTCTCAATTGAGGGTAGGGCCCATAAGACCGGATCGATCGGGGTTGTGCTCCGTCTGGGCACACGTTCCAAACACGGCTGCCAAGAAAATAATGGAAGGGCGATTCTTGGTGGGCTGGGTTTCGGCCAAGGTGTCCCTGGGGAAGCCGAGAGTACTTCGATGTTTCCGGTGCCTCGAAAGCGGTCACGTAGCTGGTCGTTGCAACTGCGAAAGCGATCGCAGCGGCCTTTGCTTCAGATGTGGCCAGCCAGGACATGTCGCGTCTGTTTGCTCAGCCAAACCGCACTGTGCGGTATGTGCAGCGGCAAATCGAGACGCTAACCATAGGGTGGGAGGTGCCAAATGCTCGGCCCCCACCAGGAGAGTCGCAAGAAAGGTCCCAGTAAAGGACACTGTCCCACCGAGCGGGACTCAAAACATGGAGATTGTGGAAACCACGGAAACCTAGTATGTCTCTGCGATTCCTACAAGCTAATCTTAACCATTGTGCCGGAGCTCAAAACCTCTTCGTGCAGACTCTGGCGCAATGGTCAATAGATATCGGAGTGATCGCGGAGCCATACTTGGTTCCAGCAAGGGACGATTGGGTCGGGAACGGCAATAATTCGGTCGCAATAGTCGTGCGCAACAACCTCGACACACCCCCAATCGGAACTGTCATTAAAAAGGCCAACTGTGTCTCCCTTAAAATCGGAAACATGGTTGTGATAGGGTGTTACTTTTCTCCGAATCGCCCGTTGGTCGACTTCGAAGCATTCTTGGAGGAGGTCAGCTCTCTTGTTAGAGGTAGCAGACCACAAAACATCGTTGTGGTCGGGGACTTCAACGCCAAATCTACGGCGTGGGGGTCTCCAGCCTCTAACATCAGAGGTGACCTTTTAGTGGAGTGGGCCGCTGAGCACGACCTTGCTCTCCTAAACCGCGGATCGGAGGAGACTTGCATCAGAATGCAGGGGGGTTCAATTGTCGACTTGTCGTTTGCGAGCCCCTCCGTGGCACGTCGCATTCGGGACTGGGAGGTGCTGACAGAGGTGGAGACCTTGTCAGATCACCGATACATACGGTTTAGTGTCGCCCCTCTGGCGGCATCGACCAGGCCCAGTCCGTCATCGGATCCTGCAGCCGTTGGCCCGAAATGGGCTATCAAGGCGTTGGACAAGGAGAAGCTGGAACTGGCCACAATCGTTAGCAGCTGGTGCCCAGTCTCCGAAACTAGAACGGTTGAAGAGGAAACAGAATGGTTTAGTCGAGAAATGGCACACATCTCAAACGTTGCCATGCCAAGAGTCAGGGCTCCGCCAAACAAAGACCAGGTCTATTGGTGGTCTCCGGAACTTGCGCGTCTTCGGGCTGCGTGTTCAGCTGCGCGTCGTCATTACACGCGTTATCGGCGACGACACAGAGGATACGGTGACCCAATGGAAGAGGAACGTATATACGCAGTATACGTCGAGGCGAAGAATATCATGCGCCAAAAGATAGCCGAGGCGAAGCAGAGAGCGTGGGAGGAATTGCTCGAGTCTCTCGAATTGGACCCCTGGGGGCGCCCCTACAAACTGGTCATGAACAGGTTGCGTCCCTGGGTTCCTCCCCTTACAGCTGCAATGGAGCCGTCACTGTTAACATCTGTTGTGTCGGCTCTATTCCCACCCCACGCCTCTGGACTGGGATCACATGTGATGAGAGAAGTGTCCGAAGATTCAGAGGTTCCGGATGTAACCGAGGCCGAACTAGAGGTTGCCGTGGAAAAGATGAAGGGCAAGAGAACTGCCCCGGGACCGGACGGAGTGCACGGAAAGGTCTGGGCCCTAGTTTTGGAGTTCGGATTGGAAGATAGATTCCGCAGGTTGCTGTCATCCTGTCTGCGGAGCGCTTGCTTCCCGGAAGCCTGGAAGAAGGGAAAGTTGGTCCTGTTGCGCAAATCAGGAAAGCCGGCGGAGTCTCCGTCTGCTTACAGGCCAATTGTTTTACTCAACGAGGCGGGTAAACTTTTCGAACGCGTCGTCGCGAACAAAATAGTCCGACACTTAACATCAGTCGGGCCGGATCTGTCGGATAATCAATTTGGTTTCCGGCAGAGACGATCCACCGTCGACGCAGTCGCTCGCCTCCGCGATATTTCGGACGAAGCCACGACTCAGGGAGGGGTGGTGTTGGCGGTGTCCTTAGACATTAAAAACGCCTTCAACTCCCTTCCTTGGGTCGCGATAATGCAGGGCCTCGAACATCACCGGGTTCCTGCGTACATAGTAAGGACGATTGCTTCATACTTACAAGAGAGAAGCATTATGTTCCCTTCTAGGGATGGATGGGGCGAACATCAAGTGCAGCGGGGGGTTCCTCAGGGGTCGGTGCTTGGCCCGCTTCTTTGGAATCTCGGGTATGACGTCGTCCTGAGAGGTGTGTTGCTGCCGGGGGTCAGTGTAATATGCTACGCTGATGACACCCTAGTCGTAACAAAAGGTCGAGACGTCAGAGACGTAATGGTAAAGGCCACGGCTGGAGTTGCACAGGTCGTGGCAAAAATTAGAAGACTAGGTCTCGAGGTGGCTTTGGAGAAATCCGAGGCCATCCTGTTTCACGGCCCAAGAAGAGCCCCATCATCTGGCTCTCAAATAGTCGTCGGCGGAGTTTCCATCGGAGTCGGGACGACTCTCAAATACTTGGGCCTCGTACTAGACTCCCGGTGGAACTTCAGATCCCACTTCATGGCGTTAGCACCAAAACTTACGGCTACAGCGGCGGCTTTAAGCAGACTCATGCCCAACATCGGCGGGCCGAAATCGAGTCACCGCAAGCTATTCGCCGGAGTTATCAGATCCCAAGCCCTATATGGTGCGCCAATATGGGCTGGTGACCTGGATAACGCCAATAAGGCAATACTTAGGCGATCGCAGCGGTCCGTAGCTATCAGAGTAGCACGGGCCTATCGAACCACATCTTTCGACGCGGTGTGCCTATTAGCAACAACGCCGCCATGGTACGTCGAAGCTAAAGTGTTGGCGGACTTCTACTGGAAAAGGGACAGATGCAGAAGGTCGGGAGTGGAACCGACTTACGAACAGGTGGAGGCATGGCGCAAACAAAGCCGCGAGGCCATAGCGAGATTGTGGCAAGAAGACCTAGCCAATGCCAAATTTGGAAAATGGACGCTGCAGGCTATACTGCCGGTCGTCCAACAATGGATTGACAGGCAATGGGGGACACTGTCTTATCATCTGACCCAGGGTCTCACCGGGCACGGTTGCTTCGGCAGCTACCTTCACAAAGTTGCCCGAAGAGAACCCACCCCCATCTGCCATCACTGCGGGTGTCTTAATGATACCCCGCAGCACACAATATTTGACTGCTCAGCATGGGACTCCCAGCGGGGAACCATGTTGAGAATAACCGGACTAGACAGACCAAGACGTAACCCCCTTAGTTTGCAGGACCTGGTTCAGAGTATGGTCTCCGAAGAATCCAAGTGGAAAGCTGTCCAGGCGTTCTGCGAGGAGGTACTCAAGGCCAAGGAGGATACTGAGCGGGCCCGGGAAATAGAACCGGGGGCTACGCTCCAGAGAAGAAGAAGAACAGGGAGGCGCAGACGCAACTATGCGAATGCGCCGTAAGTACTTGTAAATATAATAAATTAGTTAGATTTAAATGTACAATTTTCTTTTGTTTGTACATTTTGTAAATATATTCGTAGTAAGTAGGTCAAGAAGGTGAGCTGCGCGCTATGCGCTGCGGCAAAGCACTTGGCAAAAAGGGGGTCTGGACAAGGTTTCAACTGATCGCCAACCCCTTGCCAAACAGTGCGTCGATGGGCTCTTGGATGGTTTAGTGGGTAGTGGCCGACTCGCGGTTGACCCCCACACTCCCCCTGCCATTGCACTGCCCGGCGGGGGGGTCGGTAAAGACTCGATTCCTCCAAGTAAAAAAAAAAAAAAAAAAAAAAAAAAAAAAAAGGTTAGGTTAGGTTAGGTTAGGTTAGGTTAGGTTAGGTTAGGTTAGGTTAGGTTAGGTTAGGTTAGGTTAGGTTAGGTTCCCCTCCCTTCCACTGCACTTTGAGTATCTCGTGCAGCCCCAGGGCTTGTCGTGCCGGAAGGGCCCGGCCATCTGAGTTAGGGTGGTATCGGCTATGGCAAAGTTTGTTAACTTTGTGATGACCGGTGCGTATCCTGAATACTCGGTGGTCGCTAACTGGGAGGCGGGCGATACTCTGCAATATTGTATATTGCTCTGTATGGCTTGCTACATCTTCGGCGTTCCTTGCCAACCGCGTTTTTCGTGGTGGGTGGGGAAGACGAAGTTTTGTTTATCGCGGTCCTTCAGACCGCGATGCGCAGTGAAGCGCGAGGAAGGGCGTCCTATGGCGCGGGCCCGGGGCGCTTTTCGCCCTGGGTCGTGTGTGCGAGTACATGGCGCGGCGGGCCCTCGACGGCAAATGATACGTCTACGCTGTCAGGGTCGGACCGTTTCACGTCTCCCGTCGGCGCCATGCACACAGCGGCGGCGGGCCGGGAATGGCTCATAGCCTCCGGTTAGGGGGTGTTACCCCCCGTCGTCGCACCGAGAAGTCGGCTTTAACGCCCACAAGTCGGCTCAGCCGACGAAGAGGATGGCCTACTGCGGGACGGGAGCCTGAACCTTCAACAGGACAGGAGCCTGGACTGGCAGCGGGACTCGACCCCTGGACATAGCTTCGGGACCGGTCGAGCAAGGAGGAAGAGCTGGGTAAGTCATTGCACAGATTATTTTATTTTTGTAAATATTATTGTAGAAGAGGGTGCTTCTCACCTATGTATATATTTTATTTCTCTTGTAAATATTTTTATATAGTGTTAGGCGGAGATCGGTTCTCTGCCGCGTTAGGCGGTCTAGAACCGAGAGCGGTGCTTCGGCACGGAGGATGGCGGACTAGTTGTCCGCGAGGTGCGCTGACATAGGCAGCGCACCCCCAATCCTAAGTCTGTGGTGCCTGGCGAGGGGATGAATGGCTGGTGGGAGTCCAGCCCCTAAGGCACCAAACAAAAATCAAATATGGAGGATTCTACGTTAAATAAAACTACTCCAGGTGGGTCAAATCCCACCCGCCGTACTGGATCCAGCAATGGTGAAGGTGCCGCGGTTGAGCCGGAACGTATTCTGGAGGCCGGCAACCCCCATAGTAGTAGAGGAAGGAAGGTGATGGATGCAAGAGTGGTGTTGGAGCGTTTATGCGCTTCACCAAGTCCCTCTGTCGCGGCCGCCGCTCGATCTTATGCGGCCATAGAGGAGGAGTTTGAAGGGCTCTCGGACTCGTCCGTTGAGTCCATGGACACGGTGTCGAGTGGTGACACTGCAAGGAAGAGGAGCTTCCGCGGACCGTGGTCGGCGCGAAAGCGAAGTCGGTCTGGTGCTTCCAGTGGGAGTGGAAGCGAGGCGCCAGAACCGTCAAAGCCGAGAGGGAGAGGTCGCCCACCGACAACCGGCGAGTACGTCGGACTGGCAGCGGC